>LR991053.1:13017918-15517918 GCA_905163555.1 Notocelia uddmanniana
TTTTAATTTAATTAAGAACATTATTCATCGTAAATTACATTAAAGTTCATATTTGTTACAACACAACACAACTTAGTTTTTTTTTGTCAAATATATTGTTTTTCAGTCATTAATATTATAATTAAGTGGATATCTTCAACAATTTCGACTGCGTGTAGAAAATTCAGCCTTCCACTAAAGCGGAATAAAAAGAAATCCAAATCCATCAAAAATAAGTTTTTATTATAACATGAATATTATGCAGAAACATTTTTTAGGGCTTCCTACCTCAAATCAAAAGGAATAAACGGAACCCTTATAGGATTTTTCGCGTGAAACCACGGCACCGATTGAGCTGAAAGGTTGTTTGAACACATATGTAAGTCGGTGACCCATAAAAGGCTTGTTGTGAGCATCTTAAAAATATTTTTTTTATAATTATGGAATGATTAGTTTTGAAGTTATTTAAGAAACCAGGCGAAAATTTACTATCTCAGAAACTACTGAGCCAACATTTTTGAATAAAAGTACACAAAATAGTTCTTTACCAATAGATTACAGGAAAACGTAAGTGAATAACGTAAGTAAGTAACGGAAGTGTATAAGTCCAACGGTTTTTAAATTATCGCTGAAAAAATTATTAAACATTAGGTTTAGGTATACCTTAGTGGCTCTGTGAGCTGTGAAGATCCTGGAGACCTTACGAAAACATTTTTATTTTATAATTTCAAATTTTCAAAACTCGACTCGACAAAAAAATCTAAAATCTATGTAATTATCGAACCTGCTCACATAATATCACGAGAGTCGGTTGAGATATGCGACCAGTAAAGGGGGACAACTGGATATCCTGACAATATCCGGACACCCGGACACACGCAATAATTTTTTTTGAAGCTGAAGCGGAGTCCTTCTTTTCACTCGGTAAAGGAAAACTTATAAGAATTTTTATCGCTGAAAACGGTGAAACAGTTAAAACGACGTAAGTGCCGTGAGTTTCCAATGAAGAAATAATCTTTTTTAATTCAAAGTAGAGCTGATAGTGGTCTTAAACGTGGACCAGTGGTAATAGTACGGAAGCCTTATTTTATTTTATTTTATTGTATGGAATCTAAGAGTACACCATCTAAGTATAATAATCTTTCACTGGCCTCCCCCATTGAAGTCGGTTTTTTTTCTTAAAAATTATTATGTACCAAGTTATTTCTCATCTCGCGTGTTGTTAAGTCCAAGTAAGATTAAATTAACTACCCATTGTGCTACTTTTGAATAATGGCTGTTTTTACTTCACACGATCATTTCGATAATTATTGTGTACACTTACTTACGTTACCCATTTGAATTTATTTACGTCAGTAGGTATACACGACAAAAGCCTATTGCCACTAGAACGTCCGAAGAGGGTATTAGAGTAGGTAACCAAAAAATAAATCTAGACACGCGGCAGCGTGTCCAGCCAAGTTCACCTCAGGAACTGGCGGACAGCAGCCGTGTGTTATTTTACACGAACCCTTTGGAGCCACTTTTGACCCCTCAATAACTGCAAATCTATCAAACATAAATAAATAAAAAATTGGTACATATATTGAGATCCTTTAGGACAACTAGAACCCCAAATTTCATGAATATAGGAGAAATAGTTATTGAGATATTAATGTCCAAAACACGGCCTTTTTACCACTGACTGACTGACTGACTGAATGACTGACTAGTAATCAAAAACCTAACTCACTTCCAGGTGACATAGAAAGGTGAAATTTGGCATCCAGTCCAGTTTGGTAATTGTTAGTGACGTTAGTGTACTCGTACACTAGAAAAATTCCGAAAACAGTGATTTTTCAGTGTTATTATTATTTATGCTAGTTACATCAGAACTCCGTCATTTATTAACCGATATGGAAAAAAAATTGTGTTTGAAACGGTATACGTCAGGGGTGGCTCCTTTGTCATCAGGTCAGAATATGATCATAGGGTCCTGGAGAAATCGAGGGAACTCTTCAAATATTTGAGGTGCACCTATAGCGATTTGGGTATTTTGATAGTCACTCGAATCGTACATTCGCTCTTGAAAAGCACCATTTGATGAAGTTTGACAAAAAGTAATGATATCCCATTTAAAACATAAATGTGAAAAAGGGCAGCCAAGTTCAATATCCGATGCGTGGTTGTCGTCTTCACCGACAAAAGAATTGAGATCTAAATGGGTGCCAAGTTCCGTATATTATCTAAAAAGGTGCCTAGTCTGGCACTAGATTGTTTAGAGTAAAACTATTTATTTGCGGCTTAATGCATTTTGAGCCTTAACTTGGCAGTGTTCTATGCAGTATGTTGTGTGTTTTGTGTTGTTATGAATGCTGTTGGATGTTTAAGAAAACTGCCTAGTTAAAGCTCAAAATGCATTAAGCCGCTAAAAAATGTTTTACTGTAAACAATCTAGAGCCAGACTTGGCACCTTTTTAGATAATCTACGGAACTTGGAACCCATTTAGATCTCAATTCTTGTGTCGGTGAAGACGACAACCACGCATAGCATATTGAACTTGGCTGCCATTTTCACATTTATGTTTTTGATGGGATAGCGACTTACGTCCAGAGCGCCTGCATGCTAATTTTCATCTAACGTCCGGGGTCGGGCAACCGTGCGCCGCTCGGCCGGCGCGTGGTTACCATAGTAACCGCGGTCGTAAATTGCTATTTATTTTTTTGTTACTCTAAAATCTAAACTCTAAAGGCATTGACGTAAGATTGGCTACGAGGCACGCACGCTAGACTTTCAACTTTTCAAGTAAGTACCTATACTGCTACTATACTAAATACTAGTGGCGCTGTGAGCTGTAGACATCGCTGTTTCCTATTTTAAACGTTAATATTTTCTAAAACTGAATCGACAAAAAAAACATACAATTATACAACCTGTCAACAAAGTTTCATGAGAATCAGTTGAGAAATTCTATAATATAGCCGCGGATATCCGGACATCTGCCCATTCAGACAAGCGAAAGCATTTATGCACATGCTTAACACGTTCACTGCGTGACTCGATTTTGGTGACTTTCAGTGGGTGTGTTATGGGGTCTTTTAGTACCGAAGCATAACTTTTTTCTGGTGCGTTAACGGGTCGTGAAGATCTGTTGGACTTACATATGTTTAATTGTAATATGTATATTTGTAATTATGACGATTTATGAATACTTTATTAGGCCAATAGATTACGACATTATGAACCAAGTTAAACCTCAAATCGCAGGTAGATTCACTGAATAGTTTTTTTATAAATATAATAATAAACCATCGGATTGATTAAATTATGGATATTGTTTTAGTGTTGTGGGTGAAATGAAAACATCGATATCGAATAGAGTACATTTTTTATTTTATTTGTGTACTTGTATTATGCGATGTTTTTATTTTATACTAAAAATATACAGTTACAATAGTAAAATATATATATATTATGTACAAATAAAATTATGACCAATTTTAAAATAAAAATATAACTGCTTGCTTATACATAAAATATTATTTTTTGTGTCTAGATTTTTATTATGTTTTATTTATTTATTTAATAAACAGAGTATACAAACTTAATGATTAACTGGGTCCCACAAAACTATCGGCACAGTTTAAGTTGTCAGTTTGTAACAGTCATTTTTATTATAAATTTAATTATAGTATTTTAATTCTTTTATGCTTTTGTGGTCTATTCTACATGAAATTCTTTCAAAGGGAAACAAAAATAAAAATAATGCATCTTCCATATTGTATTGACACATGGACTTCACTAGCTCAATTAGCATGTTATCTAGTGCGGCTACCGGGTCATCGGGCATCGAGTCCTTTAGAACCGATAAACGCACTAGATGAAAAAAAACCTCTGGTCGGAATCGGGTCGACAAGATCCGATACGTTTTTGTTGCGTTGGCGGTATATATTCAAAGAGGCAACTTCAAGATGCTAACTCTCTCTCTCTTATTCGTACGAATGCCAAAGTTACCTGTCCCACACCAACGTGAATTACAGAAATTTTAGCTCCGCACCGCGGCGATTATCACCATCGGAGCTATGTGACCCGATGCCGCAGCGAACGTGTTAAACGGGGACTCGGTCAATTATGAAAATGAAAGGTCGAACATCGCTCGACATGTTTCGGACAGGTACGCAGTGAGCATGAGCGCTGGTCGCGGCGCGGCGTCCCGTTCCCGTTTAGCAATAAACGGGTTGAGTGCCGAGCGGTCCGTTGGTTTTAGGTATCCAACCTTTTTTTACAGTCAAGTGCAAAAAAACAACAACATACATGTCTTGCATTCATACAACTTGCTCAAAAATATTTCCCATAGTTCTTATTATGTCGGCGGATTAAGGTTGCGGTACGTATTTAATTTTATGAGAGGATTAAATCGACACGTATTTTTTTGCGGTACGCTCAGATCATAGAAAGGAATTTTTATGTTCTGAGTACGGACCTTAGCCGCACGTTGGCGTTGCCAAAGACGCTAAAGGCCGAATAATAATAAGACCGGGATGTAATGGCCCGTGAATGTCGAAGGAGAAACAAATAATAATAATAATAATAATATTGGGGGACAATCTTACACAAATCGACCTAGTCCCAAACTAAGCAAAGCTTGTACTATGGGTACTAGACGACGATATACATACTTATATAGATAAATACATACTTAAATACATAGAAAACATCCAAGACCCAAGAACAAATATCCGTGAAAAATGCACAAATAAATGCCCTGGATTCGAACCCGGGACCTCTAGCTTCGGACGCAGAGTCACTACCAACTAGGCTAAACAGGTCGTCAAGAATGTAAACATAAGTAACTTTTCTCAAACATGCAATAAAATATTGGTGTTATGTCCCTTATAATATGCTGTAAAGAGCGTTTCATCCTTTGCTCCGATTTAAAACAGCTGTAAATGTTTTCGACTGTAGTTTTTTTGCATGCGCTTTCTACCAGTGACTCCGTATGTCATTGAACATTGTCAAAGAATATGAATGTGTAGAAAACAGTTCACGTTCGACAGCTGAGGACGAGCCAATGTCCGTTACGCACGCTCGCGCGTACGCGCGGAATACAAATCAGCTAGGTGCAATCCCGAAATATTAAACGTTTACATGTATTCATTAATCATATACGTCAATTACTACAGGCAATGCATCATGTAGGTACCTAAATACAGTGCAAAATAGACACGTGAAGTCTGTCATAATATCAGTCTAGGTTAATCTAGCCTAGCTAACCAACAAGCGTAAAGATTGCAATGCGAAGGCAGGTGACATACCCCTTCGTTTCCTCTTCGTTCTAGGTGTAGATGGCAAAAACAGGAATATTGGTGTAGCAATTTAAGTTTCCGTTTCATATTGACAAAATATGCTCTCAAATGTGAGTATATACAGGATGTTTGGTAACTAGGTGCAAAGACTTTCAGGGATAATAGAGGAGGTAATTTGAAATATTTTAAGACACAAAGTCTTTTAATTTCCGAGATATGCACCATTTTATTTTGAAAATTGAATGTTTTCCATACTACCCTTTTTTAGGCTTATCGTAAATTATCAGTCACTGTAGGAACTAAGGAAGTTTTTGAAATGAATTGATTTGGGACTAACGACTTTATACTGCCTGTATTCACATGGTATTCAGATGCGAATTTCTCTCCATACATTTTCTTAGAAGGAACGAAAAAAATTAACCCGTTATTTTCGAAGTTCTTCTCGTTCGAAGTAAGAACCTAATCCCTTAGGATAATTTTGGACTGATTAGGATTTTAATTTTTTTATTTCTTTTCCGTTTCAATGAAAATGTGTGGAGAAAAAATCGCATCTGAATACCATGAGAATACAAGCAGTAAAAAGTCATTAGTCCCAACTTAATTGAATTCAAAAACTTCCTACTGAAAAATTACAGCAGTACAAAAAAGGGAACATTGAAAAAATCTAAACATTTTCCAAATGTATGGTAGTATGGAAATGGTGCATATCTTGGAAACTAAACGACTTTGTACAACGCATGTTGTGTCTTGTGTCTAAAATATTTCAAATTACATCCTCTATCATCCCTGAAAGTCTTTGCACCTAGTTACCAAACACCCTGCATAGGTAGGTAATCGAAATATTAAAGTTACCACAGAATGAGCTTGTGAGCAATAACTCAATAGGAGTGGCTGTAGTCCTCGCGATTTTTTTTTTCAAACTCAAAATTTCCAAAGACTGACTTGACAAATAAGCTTGAAATAAGTCTATATATACTTAATTACCTACCACCTACTAAGGCAGATTACAAAATTTCGTGAGAATCGATTGAGAAATGCGACCTGTAGAGGAGAACAGCCCGAACATAGCATCATCGCATCGAATAAAAGCAATTTTTACCGAAGCTGAAACGGAGACCTCAGTCAAATATAACATTTTATTATATGCAACATTACACCTGATATTCTTTCTTTTTCAGTTCAATAGAGATAATACTTATTCTCGTGCAACTGCGATCGGACCTCCTTCATCGGATAAGGTCCTCCTATTGTATTACGGGTCGCTATACTGGTGAATGATTCTAATGCGCGTTTTAGTCCTACTTGTCAGTTAATCAGTTAGCTGGTGTCCTGACTGTTATTATTAATTAACAGTTTTGGTACCTTATATTTGTGACACACCTAGGTTGCCAAAATAAGGTCACATCATTTGGTCAGTCGCACACGGGTCGGATGTGTTCACCGCCGGAATGCGTCTAAGTTACCGCTAACCGACTTCGGGGACTCCGCGCGCGTCCGCGAACGCCCTACTTATGCGAACTGCATAGGTGACATAACTGTAAAAAAATACAACATAATTATATACATCACGTCCTTTAAATCCTTCTTTGGAAGCGCTGTTGCTATTTTATCGGATCAAATGTAAATCTCGTAAATTAATAATTTGTCGAGGACCTTTCCCACATATTATGGGTCATGTTATGTCCTCGCCATACTAAAATGCTTAGTGGTTTTTATATCCGCCATCATCATCACGAACAAGCCATAACTATGTTAATTATTATAGATACTATTCTGTGCCGATAACAGACCGTTATTACCTGTCAGAGTTTGATGCCATTGTCATTATTTCACAGCGTCAGCGTGTTTAATTCTTGTTTGAACGTTGCAGGTAGACTTGTTCAGCGAGGACTGGCTGCGCCAGAGCGGCTGGGAGCCTGCGCACGAGACGATCCTGCTGATCCACGGGTACGCGGGCGGAGACGACACGCTGCCTATCAGCGTGCTGCGAGATGGTGAGATTATGAGCTCGTTTCTATAAAACTAATGTACGATTCACACCAAACGACCGGAGTCAGCGCGCACGCCACCATAGTCAAAGCAATTCGAACCCTCCATACAGAAGCTAGACTTCGTATCCAAACGGCAGCGGCAGAGCCGGCGGCTCCTCGTAACCCATACAAACATGAAATCTAACTTCTGTATGGAGGGTTCGAATTCCTTTGACTCTAGTGGGGTGCGCGTCGACTCCGGCCGTAAGTCAATTCCATTGGCTTTCAAATAATCCGACTACTACAGACCTTGACGAAAATCTTGAAAAACATTTTGGTACGGTTTAGCCAAAACGAGCGTGACGCTTCTTTTTCAGACATACCCACTGAGAAGGCTCTCCGAAAGTATACTAACCCAATTATAGCGTCGCCACCATGCTGGCTTCTCTTGGCTTTGACTAGATACATGTATCGGTACGTATACGGTACACGAGGCACAAAACGAGCTAGTTTGCACCTAAATCTAATGTAAACGACCTAAGTAGGCATTCCTAACAATAACTCTTTGAGGGCCAAACTGTGGCGTTTGCGTGATGTGGATACCGAGTAAGATAACTTCATAAATATTTAATTACATAATCTAATCGTGATCAGTCACGTATAAGCACGTAACTAAGAAACATAACTACGTACACATTTTCTATTTCTACTCAATGTGGAAACAAATAGTGTTTTTTGCTAGGAACGCCATTCACGTACTGCATCCTACATAATGATGAGAGAAATCCTAAGCCAACCAATGCGTAATTTTAACGTTATAAACGTTAGTCGTATATGCGTGTGCCGAATAGTTATTTTCTATTTTAACAGTAACACTTCTATTAGTTTACGAGTGTTACAAAACAAATTAAGTAGGTACTTAATCAATCAATTTACAGTTAATTTATGGTTCTGCATTTCCCTAAATAAGTATGTTCTATGAGCCTGTGACTAAGGAATCTGATTAAGTACTTGACCTTTTTTATTTCTCGAGTTCAAAGAATTCTCGAGGAGTCGAGGCCAATTTCTCGAGTTTTTTTGGGTCTCGAGTCTTTTTATGAACCCGATTATTATTTTAGAGTATTTAGCACCTCTTATTTTGGTAAGAAAAGGAAAAAAACATTAAAATTCTCTTACATAATACTTAAAAGTTAGTATAGTTAGTACTAAACTAACATGCAATAAGATAAAAATACTAGCGACATCCAAAGCGGATTTGAAATTACTTTTAAAATATGGTGGTGGTCTATCCGACCGTTTTCGGCCATGGCGACCACTCCGACTCCGATCCAGCGTTTTGGCGCTCATGCGCTCGAAGGTGGCTTATGTAGCCTATCCTTGCGGCGAAATTCCGTGCACATTGCGGGCACGAAAGTACGCCGTTCCGGTAATTATATGCTATGGCAGCAGGTGAGCGGGCCTTTAAGAGGAGTCTCTTCGGTCTTTTCTCCATACAAACGTAGTCCCGATTTCATTTGAAAACTAGGCAACAGAAGTAGATGAAATTTTGTAAGTATGGACTAGACGTAATTATCTATGCCTGTGGTTTTTCAAATTTTCATATATATGTGTAATATCAGAATTATAGGAGCTCAAAAACCGACACAAAAATGGGTCAACTTTGCACGAGAATTACTGACTAATAAAGCATTTTTACAAAAATCAAAAAACCACAGGCATAGAAAATATAATGAATATCTTGATTGTAAAATATCATTGATTTCTGTGCTATACTTTTCGTATAATATGAGGACAACCAAACGCAAAGTTCAACCGCCCAAATCTTGGAAAGCCTAACAGCTATCTCGATACACATTAGCGGGGAGAAGAGAAGCGGGAGGGGAGGTGCAGCGCCGCGCCGCGCCGTCTTGTCTCTGACATTACGCGACCGGTGATTTGACTTTTGGAATTTGACGTGCATCGAGAAGAGATCAGTAATGTCATGCGATACATTCGTCCCTTTCATTTCGGCCGCAACGTCATGGAGTCTTCATTTGTTCATTTGGAAATCGTTTATTACACATTTTTTTTTTTTTTTTTTTATGGACTTGGGGCTTTTACACATTTTTATATATTTAGATTTCACAAGACCATGTGTAGAGTAAGTCGTGACAACTAATTCAATGTAGGTACCAAAAAAAAAAATGAATGTTATGTGACATGAAGACATGATGAGCATAAAATGAGCGTCATAGCGTACCGTAGTTCAGTTCCTTTGCTCATATACAAAAAAAAGTGTTTAAAGCGGCAGCCCGAAGGTTGCCATAGAACCTCGGAAATTAAAGGAAGCCCTACTTTACAGGTGGACTTGTTTAAAATATGTTTGTGTATTGAAATATCCAAAGAAATATACTAAGTCACACGCCCAGTATACAATTTATCAGAACTGGCAGAGAAACAAAAATATGTATTTATTATTTATCTGACTGCTCTGTTATACATTATAAAGTAATATCGCAATGGCATGTTTATGATTAAAATCACATGTACCTAAACGGGGGTTGATTGACGATAGGTCATTTTACAAAACTTTATATAACTACATATGAATAAAACAAAAAACGTAACCAAGAACTAAAACTAATCAAAATAAGCTGCTCTGTTATATAAGCTGTGATATTCTGTAGAACAAATTTGATACTTAAATTTAGGTATTAATATGGCCAGTATTCTTCAATCACCCGATAGAAACATTTTCAGCAAAAAGTTTTAATGTAAACTAAACCAGACAGCTGCACGTATCTTAAAGCACTTATAAATTTACCTAAGTAATAACTTTTTGATGACTCCAAAAGTATAAAGTATCTAAAAGAGGTTGTAATCGTTTCACCTAGAATATGGGTGCTACGTCAGAATACGGACGTTCGGGTTGCGGAAGGACATGGGGGGAATGCTGCGAGCGCTTACGTCACGAGCGATAAAGACAGCATTATCCCAATCGAATACCTAACGCGGCCGCGCGGCTGACAGGGAGACTTCTCTTAAATGGTCGCGTTTACCGTCAAGGTCAACTTTGCGCTGATCCTCGAACTCGCGAACTTGGCACCATCCTGCGCCATTCTGACCGCTGCGATGCCAAATACTCCCATTGAGAGGGCTCAATGTTGCATCTCTTCATATGTCGCTTTTGGACATCCTTGTAACGGAGGAGTTGTCCGCCTTGCTTTCGCCTGCCCTCCTCCATTTCAGAGTAGAAGATGCGTTTCGTCACTCTCAACTCTGCCATACGAGACACGTGACCGCACCACCGAAGCTGCCGACGCATTAGATAGGCCTTGTGCCTCCGATTATATTCACTTAATCAATAAAGCTGCTGAGAAATCTCATATTTATTTTTAAAGATTTTTTAACCGACTTCAAGATTTCAAAAGAGGAGGTTATCAATTCGGTTGTATGTTTTTTTTTATGTTTGTTACTCCATAATTCCGTCATTTCGTAACCGATTTGGAAAATTCTTTTTTTGATTGTAAGTATATATATCCAAGTTGGTCCCGTTTTTGTCAAAACGCAGTTCTGATGATGGGATCCATGAGGATTTGAGGGAACTCCTCAAATCTTTAAGGCAAATATTTCAGTTTTGTAATTAGTTTTAATGTAATTGTAATTAGTTTTATTTTTGGTAATTAATCTGTTTTTATATATCGTTCTAAATAAATTCCTACCATTTCTATTTTCACGATTAATTTTTGTCATGCTTGATTTCTGATGATGGGGTCCATGAGGAATTGAGGGAACTCCTCAAATCTTAAAGGCAAACATATAGTGATTTTTGTGTTTTTATCAACAAATCGAGCATTATCATACAAAAATGTGACATTTGATGAAGTGGAACTGCTGATGATGATCAGAACAGAACTTTTCAATGACGAAATGTTCACGTTTGGCGATTTGTCCTCCTAGCTGTGTTTGTTAAGCAACTTCTATTTTCACGATTAATTTTTGTCATGCTCGATTTTTGATGATGGGACCCATTAGGAATTGAGGGAACTCCTCAAATCTTAAAGGCGAACATATAGTGATTTTTGTGTTTTTATCAACAAATCGAGCATTATCATACAAAAATGTGACATTTGATGAAGTGGAACTGCTGATGATGATCAGAACAGATATAATAATCTTTCACCGGCCTCCCCCATTTAAGTCGGTTTTTTTTCTTTTTGATGTTCGGTTACTTGTAGGTATGGAGTGCCCATTTTTTGGTTATTTTACTACGTAGCGGCTTACAAAACATCTTTAACCCAAATTTTATTTCTTTGTTTATTGTGTGTAGTTTTTGATTAAAATGCCTATCAGATACGGACGGACGGACATGACGAAACTAGAACTACATCGTGCTTTAGGATGTAAAACTTTGAGTGTCAATTAATAGGGTTACTATTGCTCGTGGCAAGATCTCTCAGGACTTATTTTCCGCACTTCTATCAAAATGTATAGCTAGGTACCTTATTGTCTTTCAATTTGCGTTTTTGCGTTTTTTGGGTTCCGTACCTCAAAAAGAAAACCTTGTCTCTCACAGGCGTGGTATAAAAAAACAGGTGTACCATCAGGATCAAATATTTAAAAGCACGCTTCCTTAGAGCATCGGCAGCAACTCCCATGTCCCAATATTTTTGTTTTTTTTTCTATTCGGAGAAATTTTGATCTAAATTTATGACCTCCAAGTAATAGATCTTGATTCCACGAGATTGTAAGGCGCTCAATGCAGTTTTTGAGGTAGTATCAAGTTATAAGCTATAATAGTTTTTGAATTTTTTATGTTTAATAAAAGGTATTTTGGGTAGGTATTTCTTATTTAAAAAAAAATTTGTTTTTAAACATATAGTTATAGATTTCTACAATACATACAGACTATAGACTACATAGTAGACTGTTAATTTTTTTTGCATCTGTCCTGTTACAGGGCCCACCCTGTATGAATGAATTTTAGACATGGGGGCCAATTTTAAGGGGTAAATAAGAAAATATACACAAGTTTTCAAACTATATCGTGTGATATAGGTACCTATCAAATAAAAGGTCTTAATGTGAGAAACTCTATTTTTTTATGTTTGATAAATAGTTTTGAAGACTTTGAAGTCATTTGAGAAAATACACGAAAGTTGATCTCTGAAACTACAAGGCCTAAAATTTTTAAAATGAATACTCAAAATTGTCCTATAGATTACAGGAAAACCTATAGGTTTAATAGTTTTGGAGATATCGACATCATGTGAATTTCCTATGAAGCTGCGACTTTTTTGATTCGAAGTACAGGATAGTGGTTTCACATGCGGAGTGGTAGTGGTGGGATTGGAGCCCTTCATTGTGCGTGGCCCGACACGCTCTTGGCAGGTTTTTTTGCTAAAGAAAAATTTCGCGCTCGCTACGCTCGCGCATTCATTTATTGTGTGATGTTCTGATGGCCCGTCCGCCCGTCCTCCCCCCTTAGAATTTCTATATCTACGTGTTTGACTGATCCGGGCGCCTGGGAGAGCATCGGTGGGGGTGAGAGTGGCTGAACAACAAAGGGGTCGTAAAAGCAATTTATAGAGCTCTGGAGGCTGTGCAATTTAGCTCTGGATTCGGTGCGGTATGGTATAATAGCTAAGCATATATTTAATTCGAATACAATATATTACCCGGCGTTTTAGATAGGGGAAAAGTAGTGCCATGTGACGTACAAGATGCGTGAAAAAGTGCCAGTCATCTGTCATCTCATTTACTTGGTCAAAATTTTTCGTGTTTCGTTAGCAAGGGTGTAGGGGTGAAGACGGGACCCTATTAAGCGCCCAACGTCTGTCTTGTTGTCAGAAGAAAATAATGAAAAGAGGTGTTTCAAGATACTCAAGTAACTGCCTGTGCCGAGACTTACGAGTTACCCTATTTGACACGTAAAAGCGAAAGTTACCCTTGCTTTTATAAACACCACACAGAACTCCTATTAATGCAAAAAATGGCTTCGCATACATGAGTAGATAGGTAAGTACCAAAGCGTACATTAGGGAGGTCATTGGCTTTTGATGCATTGCATTGGCGGAGAAAGCCGTGGGAGTGCATAGTGCATCGCGGTGTTCTCACAGAGGACAGAGAAGGGCTAAATGCTTGAGTGACTTTCGCCTTCGTCGGAATAAATATATCTATACTTACTAGCTTAACTTTCTCACATTAAATATGGGAGTATATTCATTGAGCGGTGTAAATGAGTTGTATGCAGTCATGCAGTATATTAAATAGAAACTTAGTAGGTTTACCTTTGTGGTGTCTTGGTCTCTATGTAAACCGCAGGACCCGCAAGTAGGTAGTAGCTATAAGTATAACTCTACAGTCTTCGTCTTCGATACTATAGGTACTGATATTGCACCAAAAGGCTCTTCTAATTTTAAACCTAATCCGTTTCCCGTCTACCTATACAATAAATTTTATTTTCATGCGCAGTTAAGAACTTTGACGCTGATTCGCGTCTATGCGCAATCAGCAGAACTTTGATGAAATAGGTTTCGTTGTTGAAGGTGTCAAGTCAATGGACCGGTATGACGAGTATGTATTATGTATTGAGAGGATTTCGCGAAATATTTTTTCACTCGACTGTATAGACTTCTTGGACCCGGGTATGTCCTAAAACTACGACCAAGACCACCGGGGGATGATGGGCAGCAGCATCCCTGGAGTGCGGTGGAGATACTGCGATTGCCAACCCGCATGCCATGCATGACGATTATGGCATATACCCCCCGTGAGTTTGGGGGAGGCCTATGTCTAGCAGTGGCCGTCCTTTGGCTGATATGGTGGTGGTGGAATAGACTCCTAAAAGAACTATGTGAACCTAAATCATGACGTTAATTCGCCAGCGTACCTTCGTCGCGGCGGCTACAACGTGTTCATGCTGGACTGGGGCGCGCTGTGCCAGCCGCCGTGCTACGTGTCGGCCGTGCACAACCTGCGGCCGGCGGCGCGTTGCGCGGCCGAGGCGCTGGGCTCGCTGCGCCGCGCCGGCCTGCGCCCCGACCGGCTCACGTGTGTCGGCCACTCGCTCGGCGCGCACATGTGCGGCATCATCGCCAACTACCTCACCTTCCGGCTCAACAGGATCATCGGTCAGTACTAGAGCCAGGAGACCTTCACCTACTGCCTTCATGCCAGTCACAACCTGCGGCCGAGGCGCTGGGCTCACTGTGGCGTGCCACACACCGGCCTACGCCCCAACCGGCTCACGAGCATCGGCCACACGCTCGGCGCAAACATGTGCGGCTTCATCGCCAAATACTCTCACTCACTCACAGGATCTTCGGTCAGTAACACAGACTTGGTTGCTTGTGTTTACAGTGTACCATCGCTGGACTGATGCCGCTGCTGTTACTCGTGTTTGTGTGCTGATTATGTAGTTACCTAAAATCGAATTGATGGGACCGCAAACTGCGTCATTGAAATTTTCTGAGAGTATTTCACTTGCAGGTTTAGAGAGCGAACCAATATGCATTGACCATGATCAGCGAAATTTTCGCAGCCGTAAATGCAAGAATGTTCGCTTGTTAAGCAGAACCCACCATCAAAAAATCACTTCAAGGAACTGAAAGATCGAGTTCATATTTCAGTTAATTTTGCAACCGATAGGCTTGGTTAGCGAGACTACAATACGACTGAATCTATGTGCAGGTCTAGACCCCGCACGGCCGCTAATCCGCTCGGCGCCGGCACTCCGCTTGGACCCCGGAGACGCACGTGCCGTGCACGTGCTACACACTAATGCGGGCCGCTACGGCGAGGCGGCGCGGCTTGGACACGCCGACTTCTGTCTCAACGGCGGACGGAGTCAGCCCTTCTGCGAGGACACACCTAGTAAGTTATTAGATAAGTAAAATTATGCTGAATCGGGTTGAATATGATCCGGTCGACGCTTATACCACTTTGATTCGGGTGATGCCAGCGCCGTGCATATGCTGCATATACGCGGGTCGCTACGGTGGTTTGTCACAGAGATCTAGGACACACCCGGTAATATTAGATGAAAGCCATGTTGGCGCGAAGCGTCTGTCTATGAGGAACGGGAAGAACCATCTTAGAAGACGAACGCGCGTGCCATGTTGATAGCAATGCGCCTTTCGCAAACGACAAAACTTACAGAGAAATTGCAATGCAGGTCGAAACACAGCTAGATCGTGACTTTCTTCAGTGCCATCTCGCAGCCAGAAATCTATGTCAGCGCTGATATATGTAACGTTTACTATTTGCAGACGAAGCGCTATGCAGCCACATCTGGTCGATCTGCTACCAGGCCGAGAGCCTGTTCGCTGCGCGCGCGGCGGCGCCGTGCGGGCGGCGCTGCTCCGTGCGCGTGCCGCCCGCGCGCGGCTCCGCGCTGCCCGTGCTGCTGGGCCAGCCCGCGCCCATGACGTGAGTCTTCACAATAAAAAAAATAACTCTTTTCAATTCTCATGCTCTCAAAGTTTGATTTTATGCTGTGTATAGGCGACATAAAGTCGCTTTTTATGCTCTAGAGCATAAAGTAAAAACCCGCCTGCCGCTCGCATCGATAAATTGCCTCGGATAAAATAGCTTATTTTATGCACTTGTTGTACAATCTACTATTATTGCACGCCTCGCATACTAGAGCAGCATGAGCAAAATAATAAACAAAAATACAGGGACAGAGGTTCAACAACAGGCGGTCTTATTGCTAAAGAGCTATCTCTTCCAGACAACTTTTGGGTATTAACGTGTTTCCAATATAGGGGAACGCTGACCTTCTGGCTTCCACATATAAATCACGAATTACGCATACAGTTTTTAAAGTTTTGCTACGATTCGTAATCTCCACAGTTAAAAAGCGATGTTGGTTCCCATATAAACAACTATGTAGGATCTGATGAAGAAGTGAACGCGCGAGCTAGCTAGTCATCCGTTACTTGTTATGTAACATATCTTCGCGAACTCTCTATGATCACTGGCGAACTGCTGGGAGCTTGCGTAGGTACTGCATGTACTTGACGTTGAGAAACCCTGGCCTAGTAGACATTTTAAGGATCCTCTGGTGTTGCCATGGGCGGCGCTAATCGCTTACCATCAGGCGATTCGTTTGCTCGTTTGCCTACAGCCATAAAAAAAACAATAACTTGTACGTTCCAGGGCATCTGGCGCGTACTGCATCGAAGACTTCGCGCCCCCATTCTGCCCTAAGAGGCCGGAGGACGAGGGCGACCCGCGCTGCTGCCTCGACGCGCAGTACGAGGCGGCGGCCACGGGCGAGCCGCCGCGCAAGCGCCGCCCGCTCGTGCGCCTGCGCGCGCGCCGGATCAAGAACATGGACGTCAACGCCAGTGTGCTGCACGACGATTAACCAACCTTCCACATGCGCCCCGCCTCAAGTGTCATGGTGGAACCACACCTTGAGTTGCGTGACCGCCTCCCTTTCTTATGCGATATCAAAGAAAGAGATGCGACACGAATATTTGCACAAATACCCCAAGTGTGTTTCCACCATCATGCTGGCACTTCACTTGTTTGGATTTATGCAAATATTCGTGTTGAATCTCTTTCTTTGATGGTGGAACCACACTTTGGGTTGAGTGTTCGCGTTGCTTGTTCGACTCAATCTTTTGCGATATTAAAGAAACAGGTGAGACACGAATATTTGTACAAATACCACAATACCGCTAAATAGTGAGGCGAATACGCAACGCCGTGTGCCAGTAGGTATCAGAACGTGTGCGTGCAACAAATGTATTACATTTCTGGTACACCTGTTGCCCACGGCTTCGCCTTCGTTGCACGTAATTCCCGTAAATTACTAACGAACTGAAACTGTAACAGTCTTTTGAAGTACAAAGTATTATCTCTAAAATATTGAACTTCATAAAGACTTATAGCTATAGCTGTGGTAGACTAGTAAATTATATTTACTATAATACGTACAAATAATGCCCTGGCCGGGATTCGAACCCGGGAACCAACTAGGCTAAACAGGCCGTCAACCGCCGACAACCGTATGTAAAATAAACAAACAGCTGGATAGAAAATAACCCGCCCTATACTTATCGCGAGTTCTCGTCCATTCAATTAGTGTAGTTAAGGGAATAAGTTAGTTTTTAATATAAATTATTAATTATTTTTAATTGTAAAAACAGTTTTCATCAGGAAAACCATACCAATGTACTTAAAACTTGGTGAAATGTCATACCATAGCTGTTAAGGAATATATTATTACTATTTATAAATAATTGTCATGTACAGATTGGAGATTTTGAGCCAAAGATAGTAAAATAAATTTTACTTGAAAAATTAATGAGGTTGTTTCAATATGCGGTCAAGAAAATAAAGTCCTTTCACTTAAAAATATTTATTGGATGTAGGATAAAGTATCATCAAATTCATATGGTTTACATATAAGTTCATGCTAGAATTTGCGACCACTGATAATTACACTATCATGTCTATACATATAGTGGAAGATTTTTGGATATTGATGAGAAATTTTGACAAAAAAACAATCGAAACTGAGTTACGGTTTGTACGTGAAATCTTCACAGCACACAATATAATAACCGTTTGTCTAGACACCACACAAAATAGTACATTCTTATTGCTTTGCACATATGCACAACATAACATGGAGAAGCCGGTACATCAGCAGCACATATCATTCAGACGAAGAGTCCAAAAAGATCTACTCAATAGTCTCAATACGACTGTATTAGGTAAGTGAGTAAGAAGGATAAAGTGATCGGTTTGGTAAAATTGAATATACATAGTATCTATGTATAAATTAATAATAATAAAATTAACCTATATAACGCAGGGTAAAAGTTAAATCGGGTCGTGGAACTCGTGGAACCGAAAGAGTTCCCTTAAAGCCGGGTTTACATTACGCAGGTGGCGCGCGCGGCACGTTCGACCGTGACAGTTGCACGCCATGTAGCGTGTTTTGCGTGTTTGTAGTTGGACATTCGAACTGTCGCGCGCGCAGAACGCGCTTAATTTAAATCCGCAGAACAAAACTAAACGACATAGCCAACACTATACAGTCTGGCATATATATGCGATTGAAGTTGGGAGAAAAATATACGGACCCCGCGAACAGGATGCAGAAATGTGGGAAGGCAACCCGCGAGATGAACTGACGATTTGGCACGAATGGCTGGTAAGGATTGTATGAGAAAAACACAGGATCGCATATAATGGGCTGACATGGAAGAGATCTATACTTAGCATTGAGTAGCTCAAGATTAAAGAAAGATAGATAGAAGACCGCGGTGGAACGAGCCGCGCGCGCCGCCGCGCGTAATGTAAACCCGGCATAAAATAGTTACAGTGGCGCACAGTATGGAAAATAAATGTTTACTGTCAGCTCTTGTTGCCGGCCATGAGTAGAGAGAGCAGCGCGGCCTTTTCCTTCTCCTTCTTGCGCACGACGTCGAGCGCGCGGTTCTTCCACGTGCTCTTGCGAAGCTTTATCGGCCGGCTGCCTACGTAGCGACCTGGAACAAATACAGTATTAGTTAGCGTACTGTATAATAATTATTAATAATATTATTAATAGATCGATTTTTCAGGACGTGACCAACCAGTATTCGAAACTTATCATGTTCTTAAGTTTTCTGATTTTCAATCATAACCATTCATCGGCTTGTTCTGTGCCGTTGTCGAACGGCTCGCGAACCATTTATACACTGCACAGCAGGGCTAGTATGATCGCTTATATGTCGGACATATAGCATTCGTCCCGTACTGTCAAGTATGTAAGTGCGAGAGGGACGAATGCTATATGTCCGACATATAAGCGATCATACTAGCCCCACTGGTTACTGCAACCGCTAGTGAGTATCCGGCTTAAACATGCGCGAACGAGGCAGCGCGTTCGCTGCGAGCCAAAGTGCGTCGCATAAAATCGTCTGACGCGATTGCAGCTGCTGCTGCATTTATAGAAATTAACCGAATTATTAACAAAAAAATGTGTACCAGTTTTGTTTCCTCAGTCTTCTGTGTGCAACTTGTAATTACTAATTACGAATATTTTTTTTATAATTCAATATTAAATAATATGTATTTGTAAAACTTACCATCCATTTCCTTCATCGCCTTGATAAAGTCGCCGGGATCTTTAAAGCTGACGAACCCGAAGCCTTTGCTCTTGTTGGTGCGCTTGTCTCGGATCACTTTCGCTCTTTGGAAGGAGGTGTATTTGCTAAATGTCCGTGTCTGAAATAAAATATTTTTTCTTGAGTTTGTTTATTCTGTACCTTTTAATCCTCGCTTACTGGGTAAGGACCAACATTTTGGACCAACGTTAATGCTTTTAATTGGTGTACAATTTAATTGACTCCATTGTGCCACGTAAGTTATATAAATTTTAAGACAAATGTTCGTGTCACAACGGGAATCAATTAAATTGTAGAAGTCCTTATGTAGGGAGCCTGAACAATGGTCTAAAACTTCCTTACCCTACTGCCACTACGTAACCCATTTACCACGTTTTGTGAACGTAAGTAGAAACTCCGTTAAAAAAAAAGGAATAGGTGAAAATTCGGGATCATCAAATTATTTTTTAACAACAACAAAATATGATTTTCAGGCATTTTTACTTCAGGAATACTCGTACTTTTCGGGAATAAATGGAATGGATGTGTTTTTGTCTTCAGCACGGCTAGCACAAGACGACAACAAGACAGACAGCACGCGCGATGTAGACTATCCGTCTCTTTCCGTACACCCATAAGATAGAGTCGGCTAGTCTATCTCGCGCGCCGTGTTGTGCTAGCCGCACAGAGCTCGGATGCCGTGTGTAGTGACGGACCAGTCTCTAGCCTAAACAACGAATCCTTTAATAAAAAAGATCGTCAGCGCGTGTGTAATTATTATGGAGTCGCCAGCGTCCATGGGCCACGGTGTCTGCTTGCCATCAGGCAGGCCGTATTTTTGTTTGCCACCGTTACCGTTATTCTATAGATGTTTATAGTTGAGCGAATATAGGAGCGCTCGTGGCCCAGCGGCGCCCGCGTACCGCGTGCGGTATGCGTGCCTGCCCACGTTGCTTATCCTCGCATACCGCATCTCCTTCTCGCCTACCGAGTCAGTTCTTGGATGGGTAACCGCTTTGAGTGGTTACTAAATGAGCGCTTCCGTACTTTGAAAGGCACGTTAAGCCGTTGATCCCGGCCTGCTGTCTACGACAGCAGTCGTTAAGCCAAGTTAGAGGAATTCGGGCGGCTTGAGAACTTCTATACTATCCGCAAAACCAAGTGGCGAGCCAGGTCATAAATCATCGGAATCATGCCATCTCTTTCGCACCTGCACTGCCTTATGGGGCGGGCCGTGCAACAATAGTGCAGATAGCGTTAGGCTTAAAAAGGAATGCCGATGAGTAATGAAACAATGAAAATAAATAGCGTGGTATTTTTTTAATCCAGTATTCTATTGCCAGCGTTTTAGGTTGTTGAAAATCAATATTCCTCCAGACACAGTTTGCAAGACGAATGAGTTATGCATTTTGACATTAAACCTTTTATATTACAGTATATTTTGTTATCAATAATGCCTAATGACCTACATAATACTATAAATGATACGTACTATAAATAAGTAACGCATTTATCATTATCTACTACTAACAATAGCACTAATCACATATTTAGCTAATTATTTAAGAAATATCTTATATTTATTTCAATTATTTATAGCCATAATGACTCGACAATTGGTTTTGCGGATATCGGATAGTATAACAGTCAAGTTGCCTACTCACTTGAAAAAGGGGGTCGAAGTTGCACCACGTCCGTAAGGTGTTCCCACCGTTATTATACACGTGCCTTCTCGAAGAACGGTTCGTAAATAAATACCATACGATTTTTTTAATACCACTTCGGTGGCAAACAGGCCCGCCTGATGGTAAGCGGAATGGTAATTTATAATTATTGTTGGGACAATTTACAACATTTCAAATTTCCAAGTAGTATGAAATCTTGATTCATTCTGTTAATTTGTTAACAAGAAACCCAAAAATATTTTTTATTTTTATAGCTACCTATTAGTTTTCAAGACATTCACGAAAATGTGAAGATAGCCTACCATCGTATACCTATATGACGTCACAAGGCTGAAATGTGATAGTCACAACGCACAAAAAGAACGGCAGTACACTTTCTTTAGTGAATTCGCCTTAGTGTTAGAGCTTCTGTATGATTTTGTACGCTGTGACGCCTTACTTGTCACTTTCTCTCTTTTAGAGTGAGGAACTTTTGAAATTGATTTTTGTACATATGAAATTGAGATATTTTTGAATTTAAAAATGTGGTTATACTTAATTTTTCCTCCTCTATTAGATTTCATCGCAAAAAAGCCCGCTTAAAAAAATGAAATGTTGTCAATTGTGACTGTGACTCACCAGCAGCTCGTCGGTGACATCGTTGCCGAGGTCTCCGCAGAACATGCGGAAGTCGTCGTCGGGCCAGTCCAGCAGCGTCACGTCCTCCCACACCTGCCCGCCCGCCGTGCGCACCACCTGACACATTGGGTACATACAGTTCTCAGCTCTATGGTAGAGTAGGTTAGGTTTATTTTTGTTTGTTTAATTTTTACACATTTGTATCAGGCAACGAGGCCCATATTTACAGACTAACACACATATCAAAATAAAAAGAAAGAAACACAGTGACGACGATAATGTGACAGCGAAGCGGTATGCAATTTCTATGTTTAATTTCACTTTGTTATATATTCTTTATCTTTATTTATTTCGAAACTTTCGTCAAGGTGACGAAGTCGGCACCAGTAAGCCTCTAAACAACTACAATCTTCTTAAATAAATATAAAAACAAAACATTTATACCCTAAACACAAAAAAATTGTATACATACTTTGATATTGTCTCAAAAAGTATGTTGAGAGTTGCTTACATTAGTTTGGTACTTGTCACAATCGAAAGTACGTTATTTACAAAGTTATACTTCAATATAAAATCATTTACATAAAAATCAATTATTTCTCTATAAATAGATGTAATCCAACAAACTTTGGATTATTTTTTTTACTTGTATTTATTCAAAATATAAACTTATACTACTACACTTGTTGATTTATTCTTACTCAATTAGGCTTATTTGCAAGAATCACTTTGATTATTTTATATGTATTACATTTCTTATTTACTAATATTATTTTTATTTCTCAGCGCTGATGTTATGACAATCTATGTAATGTTTTTTAAGTATTTTTTACATGCATTTGGATTCTCTGATTCCTGTATTTTGATGACTAAATCTAATGGTAGTTGGTGAAGTATATGAGGTAACATGAAATCTGAGGTACATTTGCCATATTTATTCTTAAAGTTAGGTAAAATATAAGGTGATAAGTATGCCAGTTTTCTTAGTTTGTCACTACATGTTCTCATTTTTAGATTTTTTAGTTGGCTATATTTATCGGTTATGATCTGAATATTTATTTTTTCATATATACTTAGCACCTTACAGAAACCAAATAGGTTGTTATAGTTATTTTTACATTGTAGTTTAATTTTTTAGGCACTATAGTTTTAAGAATAGACAGTTGTAGTGTATGTGTATCTTATCTAGGTATGTTTTATAAGTGCATCAATATGTGGTAGTTAATTATAGAGTCAGCAAGAGATAAGTACATCAGTCTCATGGTGTTGTAAGGAATTTTAAATTTTAGAATGGACAGCCTTGCCAGTATGGCTCTTAATTTCTTACATATTCCATCAATGTGGTATTTCCAGTTAAATCTATTGTCTATAGCATTCCAAGGTAGGTGTGTTCAGAAACTAGGTCAAATTTTGAGCAGCCACAGGCCCCATCAGTACTCCCCCCATGCATGCAGACATGACCATGAGCTATCAGAAATGGTGTGACTGGCCTCTTTTTATGTGCAGATGTTATATGCATTAGCTTAGTGTTTTTGGCTTTTGACATGTTAGTCTTCAAATATGATCAAGAATACGCTATTAAAGTTTGTCGGGTTCAGACATTGATGTACTATTATAGAACTAGATTCACAATCAGCCCACAAAAATGGCCCCCGTGAAAGTACCGCCCGCACGACTCGGGCGGTACATTCCTGTTTAGTCGTGTTTGGACCGCAGACA
Organism: Notocelia uddmanniana; assembly: GCA_905163555.1. NCBI lineage: Eukaryota > Metazoa > Arthropoda > Insecta > Lepidoptera > Tortricidae > Notocelia > Notocelia uddmanniana. The sequence goes on from LR991053.1 coordinate 13,041,265, forward strand.
GTGACAGTTGTCCAACAATGACGAAATGTGCTGTGAAAAACTGCTTTAATAGCTACAAAAAACGTGGAAAAGGATGGAATATATTTATTTAGGTTAGTTAATTTGATAACGTTGCAAAATGTATGTAAAGTCCTGGTAATTTCATGGTTTTGAATAAATAATGTTGTTAGTTCAAATTAAAGGTTATCAAGAAACAAAATGTAAGGAGTCGCTATTAGGTCAATATTTTTTTACAAGAAATTTGTAAGAAATAAATTTATGTTTTAATTCAATATTTCCACAACATCCTCAGCGACGTTCAGAATGGACCGCTATTATAGCGCTAAATAGACGTGACGCACTCTATAAACCAAGCCACACGAGTGTTGTGTGTTCGGCCCATTTCCCTAATTCCGACATATACAGGACCAATAAAAACTTAAATCGACTAACTGCAACTGCTAAACCTGTCTTGAACTTAAGTCCGTTCGTTCCAGATTCAAACAACATTGTTCAAATTCTGTTTTAACATATAATTTTATCGTGAAAAATTATGCAGAGAAAAACATATTCATATACTTATATGAATTGATGTAATAAAAATCAATTTAAGGTTAATGTTTAATTAATTTATCTTTCAAGTTCATAGTCGGTATCTTTGTTTTATAGATGTCAGAGATAGATGGATATGACTTGCAAAGCAATCGTTGTAAAAGTACAAACGCTGCTCTAATAGCAGAAGTCAGTACTTTTGAAATAACTACCTATAGTCTTGCTCAAGAGTTTCATGAAAGTAAACATCTTTATCTCTAACACAGAAAAAGAACAATAACTATCACAAAATTGTACGCGAATGTGTGTTAATATTGAAGTGGAATGTTTTTTTTATATTTTTTTTTATTTAAAAATAATATTAATATAAAAATAATTTAAATAACCAAAGCAACTCCATTACTTTCACTGTTCACTTTTGACGTTTATAAAGAAAACATTGGTGGCCAGTATACGATAGTGCAATTTTACTAAAAAAGTTTTAACCATGTTGGTTCTTATGTTTGCAAATTTGACACTTGACGCCAATGCCTGTAAGTTCTTTTCTGTACGCAGTTTTTATCTTGACTTGGACTATAAAGAAGCGTTATTATCAGCTATTGGAATGTAACTGTCAGTGTCATCTTGCGCCACATTTTTAGTTATTTATGTTTGGCATTGTGTGTCTATTTCTATATCTTAAGTCAATGGGTTCAGAGCCCCCCGCACTGCCGAACTCGATTCTCCGTACAAACTTAGTTTTAAAACGCCATGCCGAAATAACATGAAACATTTTACATACAATAGGAACCGGCATATCTAGGTCGGAAATTAGTTTCTGTTGCTTGAAATTATAACGGAGAAAAAATACAGCGATTATAAAGGTCATACCTAATAACTCGCTGTATATTTTGTATATAATGTGTTGCGGTATTTGGGCTAATTACAAAAGCGGCTGCGATCCCCGAGCGAGCGCTTTCAATCGTTCAAAACTTGTGACAACTCTCAAAAATACAATTGCGACTATTACACAAGTCGTTTTCCGTGTTGTACCAGCCTTAATTGCAGAAGTATCGTATCATTCTCACCAGAGAAACAAGAACACAAGCGCACATTAGTGCAACAGTTACCTTTCTATGTTTCTTCTCCTTCTTGGCCTTGGGCACGGCGTCTGGCACGGCGACGGGGATAGGGACAGGGAGTTGGAGGGGCGCCGGCGCGGGCGCGGGGGGCGGCGTCGGCGCGCGCGGCGGCGACGGCGCGCGCGCGGGCGGCGGCGACCGCTTCTGTAAAACATCATCACTATTCGAAAGGTGCGTAATTTGAGGCAGCCTCTGGTTGATGCACGCACTTCATGAGCAGCGAGGGCTTTGGCGTGTCTCGCATAATTTGGACGTGTATCTAAACGTGCTGCGGAGAGATGGACGCGTAATGTCAGTTCCCCGCGAGCGCGATGCTTCGCCCGCACACTTTACAAATACGTTACTGATAACTGACGTCATAACGCCGAATTCTGGACGCCTGTTAAATAGAGTTTCATATGTTTCCAGCAAAATAGCCATAATTTTGATTCGCATCCACCACAATTAAATCCGTTTTGTTAGCACATTGTTACCTCGAAAACGCCTGGAAACGACTCAAGTAACTTTTACGAAAAAATACATAATCGTTATCTTGTATGTAATATAAAATTATGATGACTATTATATTGATGTGTGAAAAAACCACAAGAATTCTCCAAAATATACTGTTTTGTGTGACCAGATCTTCTTGACAGTCTTACAAGCAGTCTGAATTCTTCTCACCAAGTAATGTTATAAATGTTATAATATGAAAGTAGTTCAGAAAGTATTAAAAAAGTTAATCAAAAACACGAAGGTTAAATATTATTGGCCATATATCAAATTTTTTTACCGTGTTTTCTTGGGTTATGATTATGAACCAAAGGTTACTACTTCCTTCCTGCATTTCCTACATGATTGAAAGAAATTCTAGCTACACCTGTTGAATGGACTGGCTAATTGGCCAAAGCAAATCCTGGAAGTAAGTACCTGTGACAGGTTACACCTGATGAAGACTTTAAAAATACCCGCTTCTTGCTTGGCTTCTCCCTATTGGACGGGCAGTATAAAGAGTATATAAACTCTACATAGAACTCCACATATAAGGATTCCTTGAGCTGCTTGTAGAGCTTGGGCGCAGCGGAGGAACGACGGCCTGCGGCTTGAGCATGTCCGGCTGCAGGAACATCGGAAACTGCAAGCCGTCAGGCCTTAAGAGTACCTTTAGCCTAAGGATATAGTCGCAAAGCATGTCAAACCAACATTTCTTTGCCTGCCTTTGAACATCAGGTAAATAGGAGAGATACTGAACTCATTGAACCAAATAATACCCTCTCCATGATATCTGACTGGTTTGCTGCCAATAACTTAGTATTGAACCCGAAAAAAACGAAATGAAACGAAAACGAAACGAATGAAATTCCCTCTAGCGAACTCATCAAACAGAAACTTAGATACAAATATTAAACTTAATGGTCAAACATTAGAATTTGTTACTTCTACTGTATTCTTAGGCATTACATTGGACTCAAAATTGCAGTGGGGTTCCCATATAACAGCGATAGGAAGTAGGTTGAGCTCTGCTGCATTTGCAGTCAGGAGAATAAGGCAGCTTACCAATGTGGCAACGGCACGGTTGTAACTTTGCTTATTTTAATAGTATAATTACTTATGGTCTTATCTTGTGGGGATCAGCTGCAGATATTGACACTGTTTTTATTATGTTATTATATTATAAGATAAACTATTACATCATGGATAGGGATGTTTTGCAGTAATAGCGTCCTACACGGGTAATCTATCGCGAAAATATATTTTCTACTGTAGCATTGTTATTTAAGTTATTTTGTAGTAGCTGACACTGTAATTTTATATTTAACTATACAATGTATATTGTTTTGAAAAATGACACCTCGCCGAGTTTCTTACGCCGGTTCTTCTCGTGGCAGAGGTATAATTTTCCGAACCGGTGGTAGTTTATTGACGTTCATAGGTGCATGTAATATGCCTAATTTGAAGAATAAACTACTTTTACATCATCAGGGGCTGCCTTAGCCATTACGAAGTCCCAGGCGGGTAAACATTTGCGAGGAGGCACTTGTCTTTGTACTATTAGTACTTACTTCTTATTTCCGCCGGTGCAGAGGCCCTTGCAAGAGCGATACCTTATGTAAGTACCTGGGAGGAGTTACATACCCGCTTCTTGCTGGGTTTTTCCTTATCATCCTCCTTAGGCTGTTTGTAGAGCTTGGGCGCTGCGGAGAGCACAACGGGTTGGGGCTTGGGTGGCGGAGGCGGCGCCAGCTGCGGGCCCGGCATGCCCGGTCGCAGGAACATGGGGAACGGGGGCATGCCGTCCGGCCTTAAACGTTGCACCTGAACAGGATAATATAAATAATTAATAAATATTGGGCGACAATCTAACACAAATCGGCCTAGTCCCAAACTAAGCAAAGCTAGTACTATCAATGATTTTTTGTAATATAATGATGATAATATGTAATTAATATTTTGAAGATGCATGTGAAAACCTAATTAACTATTATATTAATCTCAGACTTTACCCTATTCTTAGAAATAAATAGATTGATTGATATGGGTACTAATAAAAATAAATAAAAGAGCTAATTTACCAGACCAGAAACCCAAACTTTTTGGAAAAACCATGTTCACTTCCCTCCTATTTAGACTTAAATTTAAGTCTCCCACTAAGCATGGGTTGCACCGAACCGTCTGTAATCGTAAGCGGTGTTCGTTAAAATTTGAATGTATGGAAAGTTTGACAAGTTTCTATGGGATGACAGCTGCCGGCGCCATATTCAACGTTGATTGATCTGTGATCGTAAGTTGGTGCAACCCAGCCTACAATAGTATCAATACCACCAGGGTGTAAAATAATGTTGCATAGGATCTTACTGAGGCCGGAATCATCATGTGTGGCATAGTCGGTGGCGGCGGCGGCGGCGGCACGGCGGGGAACATCATACGGGGTCCCATCGTCGGGTCGAACGGCATCGGCTGCAGCATTGCGGGCGGCGGCGGCGGCGGAGGGATCGCCCTCTCTAGCCGCTGCTGCACAGCGCCGAATGTACCCGCGCTGATCACCCGCAGCCCGTGGTCGCCGGAGATCTCTGCCTCGAACCTGACCCAATATGAACAAATAATTACTATCCAATTAGGGAGCAACGAAAAAAAGATTACAACATAGTATCCAAGAGATGGAAAGAGAAAAAAAGGCAGACAGAAAAAAAGATGGGAGGATGAATTTAAAGATATTGCTGGACCGATGTGCAGGAGGAATCCATAGATAGGACCATTTGGAGAACTCTGGGGGAGGCCTATACCAAAGGCAACCAGGCACTGCCTGAGGAAAAAGGCAATCAGGGAGCAGAGGTGTGTGCCATGACTCATGAGCAGAAGTCGAAATTTTCGCGGCAAAACCTTAGACCGTTGCAACCTAACTAGTTTCAAAACATCTTTTTTGAATATTAATAATAATAATAATCGTTTATTTCGAACCATACAGTCCATATCTAAAAACATTACTTTGACTTTAAATTATATTAAATTAAATAAACAGAATAACAAATAAACACACAAACTAGATTAAAGTAACAATAAAATTAGTTAGAATTGGATTACAATATATATACATATTTTTACATTAATACCATGCACTTCCGTGAGTCAACATGGACAGTGTTCCAGTGCTTCACAATTGGGCACTCCAATTCTTCAATAATACTGTTCAGGAGGCTGTTGGTACTGTCTCGCACGCGGACATCAGGGATGCAACTCGTTTACGAAGTATAGCTTGAAAGCTATCAACTCTAGCTTCTGCAAACATGTCTGATGCACTACAAAAGCGAGGCAGCCCCAACAACATCCTGAAACCATTATTGTATTGGACGCGTAAGGCATTGAGAGATCTCTGCGTGCATTTGGCCCACAAGCTACACGTGTAAAAGGTCTGGCAAAATGCCTTAAAAAGGGTTAGTTTGACATCCCTCGTACAACGTGCAAACCGGCGGACCAACATGTTGCACCTCACTGCCAATGCCCTACGCGCCCGCTCCACATCAAGATCATCTGAGAGGTCCTCGGTGACCCAGTGCCCCAGATACTTGAACTTTGTGACTTTAGTTAACTCAGTTCCTCCAAGTATTAGCGGTGGTACGTATTTTGGTTTTTTGTTCCCTGCCTTAAATACAAGTAGTTCACTTTTCTTGCAGTTATATCTGAGACCGTGGGCCTCCGCGTATCGTTTATTGATAGTTATGAAATAGATAATTGCAACCAAAATAAATTGAACATTATTCTAAATAACTTGTAGCTGCTATAGTATACAGAGATAGAATTATAAATAATAATAATATGGGCCCTTGAAGTTTTGTATAAAGTTATGTAAGAACAGGTGTGTCATTTTTTCTTTAACATTTATCTGGTTTGTGATAGGAGTATATAACCTTTAATTTCTCGAAAATATTAGGGGTTAATCTGTCTTTTTTTTCACTATATAACAATTTATGTATAGTAAAAGAATAATTAATATTCCAATATAGTAAAAATACAATCCCATAACTTACCACTTCTAACACAAATTTTAAATGACGCAAGTTTATAAAATATTGAAATTGTTCCGGCACTAATTTCTTTTCATATAATAATCATCATCAAAATTATTTATAATAATAACACTCGCACTAGGAAAATTGCAACAGACATACAAAATTCCAACCTCTGGTCATGAGTTGACTATTCTATGATAATGATATTTGTCAAAACACCTATATTTGGTGAACAGTTTATAAGAGTTTTTTTGCTCTTGGTATAAATTTAAACAGAAGGCACTTGAAAGCTGAAAGCTTGTGATATGGACACACTGAGTTTAAATACAAACTGAACAAAATGGAGGAGTACAAACCAAACAAAAAGCTTTCAGGCACATGCATGAATTGCCTGCTGTAGTAGTTATTTTCACTCAAATATGATTAAAGGTTGTTTGACATATTTATTAATCAGTTTGCTTTCACTCAATATCCCCAATCAGTGATCATAAAAAGCTTAGGCTTAGGCTTTATGATTAGAAAGCTTTCCAGAAAATTTCAAGTTGCGGAAACATAGTTTAAGAGAAAGAAATTGGACGGTTCAAAGTTTATATATTAATGTAGGTAATTAATAACACGTCATGACAGTTGGACTGAGGCCTTCACTCTGGCACTGCGGGGTGAGCAGCTCTTCCACCCTCATGTAACAAAGCATGGTCATGCATTTTTGGCTCTGCAGGTTCGCCTAACTGATCACTTTGGGCGATCAGGCCCAGCCACTCCAACTCTCACAGTTCCCGCAATTTGTCACGGCGCGCCTCCGATTTTTCGATAAACTTTTAGGGGTAGGGTAGACAAGATCATGTGGATAGTGGAGGCTCGGCTTTGGTTTTTGATATATACACGCACCAGTGATGTGAGTGATGCAGTTCATCTGACTCATGGTGTGGTATTAATTACCGTTTTTAGTACAGAGGCTTTCCAATTTTGTTTTACGTTTCGGGGACTTGAAATTTTGTGGAAAGCTTTGTAATTATGAGTACCATTTATACAAAAAATATGAATGCTACATTCGGTGTTACATATTCTAAAGTTGAGCCGTTTGGCTAATATTTATAAACACTGTAAGAATCTATTGAAGAAAGACATAGAGAAAAGCGGACCCTGACAAAAGCCGGGTTAGCGCTGAGTAGAATAATAATGGAGGAATCTATTATAAAGTATCCATGATTCTTACCTCGACATTTCATCTTGCATCTGCTGGTATTTGTTGGAGTCGCCCATGGTGCCTCTCCAACCTTAACCTTAAAGCAGTCCAAAAGAATTACGTACTAACGAGAAAATACGTTTATGACATTAAACAACAGTGCGCTCGATACGTACACTTTGAGACATTTTCAAAGGATTTATTTAGAAATACAACAGAAAAACGTTTTGATGGAAGTTCAATCGTATCACCAACCCGATTTGACTGACGAGTGACTGACAAGACAAGACCGACAACCGACAACTGACAAGTGACAAACGAAGTGGTTATATCACAGATATCAGAGAAAAGCAGATAAGCGCTAATAAGTTGAACGTTTTCTATACTTCCGATCTATTCCCACTAACGTACTTATCAGTAAGTAAGAAAGAAATAGATATCATGTAGTCTGACACGTCTTCATCTGTCATTGTCTCAACTATTCATCGCTTCGTGACGAGAGTTAGTGCAGTGAAAGATAATTTACTACGAAATATCGACATCGATATTCAATTACTATTGATATTCTTAAGTCGTATATCTTACTCCTATACTTTGTTGAAATATTTATGAAATTAAAAACACAAACTGCATTCAATATCAATAATAAATATAAATAAATATTAGTGGACAATCTTATACAAATCGACCTCGTCCCAAACTAAGCAAAGCTTGTACTAACCATGGGTACTAGACGACGATATACATACTTATATAGATAAATGCATAGAAAACATCCAAGACCCGGGATAAATGCACAAATCCCGATAAATGCACAAATAATGTCCTGACCGGGATTCGAACCCTGTCGTATGCAGGGTCACTACCAACTAAGCCAAAGTGGTCGTCAAACGTCAAAAGATTCTAATATATCCTACAAATTAAAATTATGTAGTTATGTAGTAGGTAATGACTAATGATTTTAAGCATTTTATACTCAAATGTTTATTTGAAACTTTAGGTTATGGTTGCCTCCAGGGCGCACCGGCCAGAACCCTTCCCCTTCCCCCAGACCCGCGAGGGTCCAGAGGAACTGGAAGAGCCCAGACACTCGTGGAGGTTACCCGACTAGCGCCCCATCGTCGTCTAGACCATAACACCAGCCTTATTGAGCTTACTATGGGACTAGTTTGATTTTTATAAGAAATTGTCCCCTAATATATACTTATTTATTTATATATGCGTTTATAATCCAGTTTTGTCATAAAACAAATTATCTTAGCTCATTTAGATCAAAATATTTCTCGCAGATAAAAAAAATATTAATGTATGCAACGTCTTAACATATTATGCCTAAACCGAAACCAAACCAACTCATCTGAAGCGGTCCCTGAAAATTCAGTAAATAAATATTGATCTTTCCCAACTTACATCAAGGGACATCTGGAATATTGTAGGTAATGCATCTGGCAATAATAATCTTTTATTGTTCTTAGTAACATAAAAGTCACTTTTGAAATGTTTGGAGCAGATTCTGTGATGTTTGGTCGGCGTCCAATTATTGCGTCCTACTGCGTCAATCCATTTTTGAAGTAAATTATTATTCAGAAATCTAAAGTTGACAAATAACCATGTAATTAATAAGAGTTTTGATACATATAATTTCGTAATTTTCACAATATCTATTGCACTTTCGGTACCGTTTTGTTTTTGACGTATCGTTGTGATGTTTACTAACTTCACTCTGGTGTGACATGGTGTGTTGTTTAAATCGGGACAATTCGTTAATATCGTACTAGTTGTCCCATTCTAACTCATTTTGGTGTGCCATAAGGATTAACGAGACAACTATATGAAAAATCGTCTGGCTTAATACTGCTTTAGGGGATGATGATTGGGCAGAGTTTCCCCTAGTAAAAGATGTCTTGACTTGAAGATCGTATAATGGAATGTTTTGTATTTACAGAATGGCTTCTTATATACTAAAACTTAACTATTGCTATTTCACTATTTACATTTATACAAGACAAGGATAGCCATACAAGTTTTGGCGGGAAACTAACGCGCGCTGTAGATTCGTAGTGCGCATGCGTAGAACTCGCGAAGGCAGGCGGGAGCGACTGCGGCGCGTTGGCGCATGCGCAGACCAAGGGAATAAATACACCCTGTCGCGCGCGCAGTGCAGTCAGTATCGAGGAATCTTCGGCGGGAACGCACGTCTGTCGGCTGTTGTCACAGCCAAACAAAACTTCTATTTCCTGGAGCACTACGTCAATCGATTATATTCGATGTCAATCGAAAAACGTTCTTTTCAGAACGGTCAATCCTTTTGTCACTACGTCAATCGAAAGCGTTCTTTTCAGAACGGTCAATCAATTTGTAGTTGACGGGACTCGGCAGCTACATAGCTCCCTCCTTAGCGATAGCGTACGGGGAAATGTACGGTGCGTCCGCTGCGGGTCACTCGTGGTTGCTGTGCAAGTGCAGGCGTCGGAGTGGTGTGTGCAGGCGGTGCAGGCGTCGGAGTGATGTGCGCAGGCGATGATGTCGGAGTCTGCGGCGGCGGCGACGATCTCGGAGTCTGCGGCGGCGATGGCGACAGCGGGGGCAGCGGCGGGGGCGGCGGCGACTGCGAGCGCGAGGGGCGCGGGGGCGGCGGGTGTATCGGCGGCGGCGGCGGCAAATTTGTGTAGTTGTAGTTAGTTATTGTTATTGGAGTATGCGCTGGTTCGGATGATTCGTTTTCGGCGATGGTGTATGCAGGCTTCAGTCGGTCGATGGATATGTTCGCTTGACGTGTAGGTAATTGGATGGTGAATATCTTGTCGTTGCGTTTCAGTACTTTGTAGGGTCCATCGTACGGTGCTTGCAGAGGTTTCTAACTGCGTCGACACGTAGAAATACGTATTCGCACGTAGTTAGGTGAGGATGAACGAATATTGGCTTCTTGTTGCTATGCGGCTGGTTTGGTACTGGTTTCAGGTTTCGGATGGTTTCTCTCAGCTGTTCGACGTAGGTACTGTCCATTATGACGTCATTGTGTGATTCGGTAGCGAGGAAGTCTCCGGGCAGGCGAATGTTGCAACCGTAGGTAAGTTGTGCGGCGCTTACGCTCGTGTCGGTGCGTAATGCTGCGCGCACGCCGAGTAGCACTGTAGGCAGTTCGTTAATCCAGCTGTTGGCGGATAGGAGTCTAGCTTTCAGCGCACTCTTCATTACTCGGTGAGCGCGTTCAATGACCCCATTCGAGATTGGATGATATGGCGTCGTGCGTGTTTTTTTGATACCGAGTAATTGCGTTAGGTGAGCAAAGACTCGGCTTTCGAACTGTCGGCCTTGGTCGGTTGTTATTGTTGCTGGGCAACCGAATCTTGACATCCATCCTTCGTAGACGGCATTGGCGATGTCTTCGGCGGTTATTTGCCTTAGCGGGATCGCTTCGGGCCAACGGGTCGCGCGGTCGATGATAGTCAGGCAGTAACGGTAACCGTCGGACGTAGTGGGCATCGGGCCGATGACGTCACAGTGTACGTGTTCAAAACGCGCTGTAGGTTTGAACGTTGATAAAGAACTTGTAGTATGTTGCTGTATCTTCGCTCGTTGACATGAAATGCACGCTTTCGCCCATTTTCCGATGTCCGTATTCATTGCAGGCCAGAAGTATTTGCTTGTAATCATCTTGCGCGTAGTCCGTATACCGGGGTGACTGACCTTGTGAATAAGGTCGAAAATAGTGCGTCGGTAGTCGGCAGGTAGGTATGGACGATTGGTATTGGTTGATGTTTCGCAGTATATCTTGTGATCGGTTCCGGGAATCGTAATTTGCTTCAGTGTGATATTATTCTGTTGCTGTAGTTGTGCGATGTTGCTATCTGTTTCTTGAGCGGCGGCCAATTCCTGGAAGTCGATCGGCGAAGGACAACTGATTGCTTCGACGCGTGAGAGTGCGTCCGCTACAGCGTTCTCTTTCCCACTTATGTAGCGTATATCGGTAGTGAATTCGCTTATATAAAGTAGGTGTCGGGTTCGTCGTGGAGATTCGCTGTCGTTTGATGGCTTCGTAAATGCAAATGTTAACGGCTTGTGGTCCGTAAATATTATTAGCGGTCTTCCTTCGAACATTTTTCTGAAGTGTTTCACGGCAAGGTAGGCAGCTAGAAGTTCGCGGTCGTACACGCTGTATTTCTTCTGGGCTTCTGTGAACTTGCGTGAGAAATATCCGAGCGGTTGCCATTGGTTACCGATGGATTGTTGTAACACGGCGCCGGCGGAGGAATTTGAGGCGTCGCAAAAGATAGCGAGCGAAGCGTTATGCAGTGGGTGTGCGAGTAGAGCGGCGTTTTGTATGCTCACTTTACACGCTTCGAAGGCTTGCGTAGCTTCGTCGGTCCATTCGATTTGCGACTTGTCTCTCTTCCGAGCGTTGTGTAGGTACTTGCAGAGCGGCGATTGAATGGTTGCGGCGTCCTTGATATTTTCCCGGTAAAAGTTAAGCATACCGAGAAAACGACGTAGTTCTTCTATTGTGTTAGGTTTAGGGTAATCGACTATTGCTTGAACTTTTTCTTTAGGTGGTTGGATTCCGTCTTTGTTTACTTCGTATCCGAGGAACTTCACCGATGGCTGGCCGAAAACACATTTGGCGGGATTTATAGTGATGCCATACTCGTCGAGTCGTTGTAAAATGGTGCGGAGATGTGTTCGGTGCTCCTCTTCGGTGGTTGAAGTGACTAGTAAATCATCGACGAATGGGAAAACGTAGTCCAGGCCTCTCAGTACTTCGTGTATAAAACGTTGAAATGTTTGACCGGCGTTCTTCAATCCCGGGCACATGCGCGGGAATTCGAATAATCCGAACGGTGTTATTATGGCTGATTTTTCGACGTCTTGCTCGCTGATAGGTAGTTGCTGATAAGCGCGGTTCAAGTCGAGTGTTGAAAATATTTTCTTGCCGGCGAGTTGGTAGGTGAAATCGCGTATCCGTGGTATGGGATAGCGGTCGGGTTTGGTGATAGCGTTGAGTCTTCGGTAGTCACCACATACGCGTAGATCTCCATTTTTCTTAGGTACCACGTGTAACGGTGAGGACCATGGGCTCTTGCTGGGACGACATAGGCCTTGCTCGATCATGTTCTGGAACTCTTTCTTGACTTGTTCATAGCGATGCGGTGCGATTGGGCGGGCTCGGCAGTGAACGGGTTGACCGGTGGTTTCGATAACGTGTTCGACGGAGTGTTTCGGGCTGAGCTTCATCGATGTGAGTCTTGTAATTCCAGGAAAGTCGGCTAGTATGTCGTGGTAAGTTTGGTGTTCGTCGATACTTCGAACTGTAGGTATATTTGAGCTGCATAGTTGTGCGTTGGTGGTTAGAAGTGTCTTGCCATCGATCAATCTTCGGTTCTTCACGTCGACTATCAGTTGGTGATGGTTGAGGAAATCTGCTCCGAGGATTGGTTTCGACACGGCGGCGACGATAAACTTCCATTTGAAGGGACGGCGTAAGTTGAAGTCGAGTTCGTAAGTCTTCTCGCCGTAGGTAGGTATAGTTGTATTGTTGGCAGCGTACAGTTGAAAAGGTAGCGGCGTTGCGGGTGGGCCTTTAGCTCTTGGTATGACGCTTATGTTGGCACCAGTATCTACCAAGAACGATAATTTCGTCTTCTTGTCGGTTACGAAAAGGCGGTATGAGTGTTGCGGTACGCTGGGTTCCGCCGCAGCCAGCGTTTTCTCTAGTTTTCCGGCGGCGACGGGAGAGATCGGAAACTGCACGGCGGGTTGCATTTCATTGCGTCCATTCCGAAGCGACGGTGGTAGTAGCAATATGGTGATGGTGATTTGCCTCTGTTATCGTCGGTCTTCGAATAGCTGCGGGAACGAGATTTCGAGCGATGGCGGCTAAAAGGGCGACTTTGGCGTGGCTCGGGATGCGGGCGAGCGCGTAGTTCGGCGACCTCTAGCGCGAGCTTTCGCATCTCGCTGATTAAATATTGGATGTCGGCGTTGCTTGCTTGTGATGTTGATGGTTGTGGTGCTTGCGGGTGATGTTGTGGCTGGCTATGCGAAGATGTGGACACGGCGGATATTTGATGTGAATTCGGCGATTCTTCCATCATTTTGTCGGCTAACTGCGCTATTTCGTCGAGTGTGGCTTTCTGGCTGAAGGTTTCGCTGACGACGAGGACTGAGCGGATATACGGCGGCAGGAGATTCGTCCACATTATTCGGATAGTGCTGTCGGTGAATTTGTTGCGGGCGAGATCGAGCATTCTTCTTAGCAGCTGGCTAGGCTTTTGTTCGCCGAGTTCCATTTGCGAGAGTAGCTTCTGTATCTGCTGGTTGTCGGATTCTTCATAGACGGCGATCAGGCGTTCTTTGATGGCGTTGTAGTAGTTGTGCGCAGGTGGGTTGTACAAGATGTCGGTCAGTTGCTCGATGTCTTGCTTGTCTAACTGCCCGATTACCATCTGTGCGAGTTGGTTCTGGGTCTTCTTTAGTTCGTCGGTTGCGGACTCGAAGCTATAAAACCAGAGACGCGGCTTGTCGCGCCAAAAGGCTGGTATGCGTAGACTGAGGGAGATTCCGGCGACTTCGCGAGGTGCAGGCTCCGGCGTTGATGCAGCGGCAGGCGTACACGGGACTCGCGACGGATCTTCGGCTTGTTGGTTGACTCCATTATTTTCTGGATTTGGGCTCATGTTGTTGCTTGATGTTCTTCTTTCTTGGGTCACCACTTTAGGGGATGATGATTGGGCAGAGTTTCCCCTAGTAAAAGATGTCTTGACTTGAAGATCGTATAATGGAATGTTTTGTATTTACAGAATGGCTTCTTATATACTAAAACTTAACTATTGCTATTTCACTATTTACATTTATACAAGACAAGGATAGCCATACAAGTTTTGGCGGGAAACTAACGCGCGCTGTAGATTCGTAGTGCGCATGCGTAGAACTCGCGAAGGCAGGCGGGAGCGACTGCGGCGCGTTGGCGCATGCGCAGACCAAGGGAATAAATACACCCTGTCGCGCGCGCAGTGCAGTCAGTATCGAGGAATCTTCGGCGGGAACGCACGTCTGTCGGCTGTTGTCACAGCCAAACAAAACTTCTGTTTCCTGGAGCACTACGTCAATCGATTATATTCGATGTCAATCGAAAAACGTTCTTTTCAGAACGGTCAATCCTTTTGTCACTACGTCAATCGAAAGCGTTCTTTTCAGAACGGTCAATCAATTTGTAGTTGACGGGACTCGGCAGCTACACTGCGAGTCTGCTTTTATATGATGTCTGTGGGTTATATTCAGTATATATATTGTACTTTGTGGTTATATTATCTTTGAGTGACAAGAGCAAGACCATGAAGCTCAGAGTACCCAGAGTAGACGTCAAATAATAATACCGCTAAGAGTGAGAAGATCATATACGGAATTGTATAAGAGCGACCGAGAGAGATATATCATTTGTTGTCTTTGTCATAGTTCCACTTTTCTTTATTTGCCTCAAAGTCATCTCGTCAAGTCAAATTGTTTGAGGCAAATAAACGATTACCCGGTCAAATTAAAGAGGTTTTTTATTGTAAGTCGCTCGTCGTTTAAAACTAGTTCTCATTTTAGCGGCATAAGAGCTTTTCGGGGTGCTACCGCGAACTTCGAAAATCGAATTTCGTATCGTATCGTCCCTTTTTTTTTTCTTTTTTATGACATAGGTGGCAAACGAGCAGACGAATCGCCTGATGGTAAGCGATTAGCGCCGCCCATGGACACTCGCAACACTGCGTTGCCGGCCTTTCCGTCATACAGTGTGTAACACGAGAGTGAAAGGGACGGCATGACACGAAGTTCGATTTTCGAAGTTCGCGGTTGAAGTTGGTGGAAACCACAGACATCAGAGAAATTACTCTGATGTGATCTCTATAGAAATCCTTACTCTGAGCCATGAAGTAAGAATAAGACTAGAGCCGGCAATGCACACATACAAAGATGTGTGAAAGAAACGTAATCATAGACAATATTACACGTGGGAGGGAGATGCACAGACATATGGACGCCCGCCCTCCCACCCGGCGCACGACAATAATAATAGACAAAAATAGCACAAGATGCAAGCAAACGACTATAGTCGCATACAGACGGTCATGCACAGTATAGAGCGAAAAAAACCAAGGCACTTGTTTCTTGCCTCGTTCTATCCCGTGATTTGCGTTACACGGCTACTTGCAAGACGGACTCCTATGCGGTACTGTATCTCACTTTAGTTTGGTTGGTACTTGAATTTTGACAATTGAATTGACATTAACAATTTGACACGAGACGCAAACAAGGAATTTTGTATTGTTTTCTTTGATCAAATTACGAAAAGCGTTAATAATCTCGTACTTTAATTGATAAACACCAATCATAATGATTGATGAGGATAATAAGACGCTATGGTGTGGTAATTTACCAGAACAGGTTACAGAAGAACTGCTCTATGAATTGTTTCTTCAGGTTCTGCAGTTTATTATTACTTAAGTGATTGTTTCTTTTCTATTTAACAACAACTTTTGACCCTTTTTTTTTATTTAAACAGGCTGGACCATTGGAAAAAGTGAGAATTCCGAAAGATAGAGATGGTCGTCAAAAGAATTTCGCGTTCATAACCTATTGTCACGAAGTATCTGTACCCTACGCTATGAACTTGTTTCGCGGAACAGCGTTGTTTCATAGAACGCTGACGCTACAATGCCGTGGAAGAATGGCTCTGCTGCCACCGCCCATACGTTGTTACGGCCCCGATCCATCACTAGACTTTGTGGCTCAGGGTAATGTTGTGCAAAAGTTCGCAGAAATGACAGATAAATTACGCGCAGCGGAAGACGAACACAGGAGTATCTATACTCCTAGACACATCCATGATTTAAATGACAAGCTTGTACAAGCTAGTTTGCAGGGCAACTGGACACACCGGCATCACCCTTACCGGCCAGACAAGAATCATGGCCGCGGAAATAGAGACAACCACAATGGCAACAATCGCAACAACTACGGGAACAACAACTGGAGGGACAGGAGGAATCAAAAGAAAGGCAATTACCACAGGAGAGATTGATTGAACTTGATCTATTATTCAAAGGATTTGTATGGAACATAACTCTATATTTCATTTCTTTTTTATGTACAAAAACTTTTAAATATTTTTCAGTCAAACTTATATTAAATATGTATTTTCATTCTTCATTGAGTCACTTGATTTGTTGTTGAATCATTTCCCACCGAAGTCCATAAGTGGAATAATTTTTCCTGTAAAAAATAACATTAATTGAAGTAGATAACAGATCCAAAGGGATAGGATACCAATGTCAAAAATTGGCTTCTTAAATGACCTTGGAGTTTAAATTTAAGTTTCAAACCATTCTGAACAAGGTGTTCGAATGGTTAATTATTCATGCCACAATAACTTTTTAACACAAAACTATGTGTTCTATATAATATAATAATAAAAATGATTTAAATTTTCACACTAATAAATATAATTACCAAACAGGACTTTTTCCCTTAATTTTTTGGACCAAGGATGTTGCAGCATATCCTATTAGTAGATATAAAATAAGTAAATATTTTTTTTACATTAGAAAACGTGAGAATAGAAAAATTGGATTTAAAATGCAGTATTTTCGAAAAGAGGGTGATTGTACCAAGCTATGTTTACATATATTTGACAGCTAGGTCTCACTTGTATGAAAGTGCAGCTTAGCATCTCTTCTCTAAGAGCTGGACACTTGGTGGCACACAAGAGAGCAGTAGAGTCTTACAAAGAATGAATGAATAAATGAATGAATTATTTACTTTTCTACAGCAAATTATTGATTTTAGTTATACTGCAAAAAAGAGTTAATACCATAAAGCATTCTTTAGTTATCAATCAACCTAGAGTCAAAGCAAATAAATTTTAATGTAATATGAATATTGACATCATATTTTGCATGATTTTATGTAGGCCAGTAAGATTTTAGAACAATTTCAAGTAGGTAATGAACTTTATTTGAGAATGTCACTGAAGTTTTAGGGCTTATATAAGTTATGTTAGAGTACCTTACTTATATTCTATGCAAAATGAGTATAAAAAAGAACCAACATATTAATAATTAAATCAAAAAATATATACTGCAACTCCACCCCTCTCTATGTTGAAACTGCTACCACGCCCCTAGGAACAAAACTGTATGGACGTGAATGCATATATGCTTTTCCGCCAGTGAATGCCAAGCTACACAAAGTTCTAATAATCAATTTTGCAACAACCGAGATAAGGGTACCTATATCACATACAAATAATCTATTTGGTTGAAAACACTAACATTAATGAATAAGAAAGATACTTACTAGTTTAGGCTTGTATTTATAATTTATGTATGAAACTAATTCCAACATTAGCCCAATGGATATTATGTATAAGGAAATCGCAATAACTTTCTGGTCAATGCCAAAAACTTTTACAGGCATTATTTTGTATAATATGTAGGGACCCAGAACACCCCGTAGCAGCAGGAAGGACGATAAGTAAATCACATCTACTATGTAAAATATTGTTGTTGTTCCCAGTCCTCCCGTTTTGAGGAACCTGTTGACAAAGTATACGTGATTTATTATTTGACTAATGTACGATTTTCATCAAACGGCTGGAGTTCGCGCGCAGCTAGAGCCAAAGGAATTTGAACCTTCCATACAGAAGTTAGTTTTCGTATTTAAACGGCAGCAGTAGTGGTCGCCGGCTCAGCCGGCTGACTAAGATCACTGCTGCTCCTCTATTTAAATATGATTTTCTCAAACATGCGCCTAAATGTATGCATTAATGTCACGAAAAGAGGACATGAAGTTACCTGTTTATGGCTCCCTACATTACTTCTTGGCCGCCGGCCAAGAAGTAATGTATGGAGAATGTATGAAGCTAACATTATTGGCCGCTGCTCGAACTTTTTAAATTTGCTTACTAAAATCAACTGATAAAGGAAATATTATATAAAGCCAACCGCCACGATTTTTTATATATATTTTTAATTTGGTATGTGTCCTGTACAGAAGCTGCTGTACAGAAGGTCCAAATTCGTTTGACACTAATTAGTACTGACAGTGGGTAAAGGTATTGGACTAAACGCACCTCCAGAGTGTTTTCGCTCACATAAGGTACGTATTTAGCATAAGTATACAATACAATACAATTCTTTATTGATAACATAAGTTACAGGTCAATTGTCATGATACGAACACTTTAAATTAAACTTATCACCTTATCAGATTCAGATTTGGCTAAGATACGAGTACGTTAAATTCAAATACAATAAAAGTTAACAATAATTTACAGGTGGAATACAATTCAGAAGGGAAATATAATACAATCATAATTCAATTACTATGTCAATTTGTTAAAAAACAGATAAATTTATTTATAATCATAAGAATAGAATTATTACTTATTGTTAGTTAAGAATTCATTAAGGCTATAGGCATGCTTTATTTATTTACAAGAACGGTACCAACTAATTACACTACAAGGGAGCAGAATGCATGATTTCATCGAGGGTTTAATCCCGAACGAAAGAAAAGAGATTCCCTCGCTACACTTGGGATTCTAACATAGAATCCTGAGCGTAGTGAGGAATTAAAAGCGCCACGCCCGAGTTAACGAGAATGTGGCTACCGTGTAGGTATTACATAGTCTTAAGCGGACCTCGGGCATAATGCAACTGTACTGGGATAATGCTATGATGATGATGATCATGATGAATCTGCAACGAAAGATTTATCTCTGTTTATACAGTATAACTATGCAGGTGAGACGTTAATATGCAGCTCAGTTTAAGTTGTGATTCAAATACTTATTATTGATTGATGATTAATTTTAAGCTTGAATCGCACAGAGCGCGGCGCAGCGTCGTTGTGCGGCGGAGGCGATTTTGTGGTAAAGCAAACGCGGTCCGGGTCCGGGGCACGTCGCACCAAAAAACCGCGCGGTATTCGGTAGCACGGCAGAGCGGAGGCGGCGTGTGTGACATATGATATGATATGAAGCAGTAATCGACAGTTTCAGAAAGATCAAATATTCAAAACCGCCTCCGCTCCGCACCGCGGCGCGTCCCCTCTGTCTTTTTCGAGCACAGATGATCTGTGGTTTCGAGATTTAATTTTATTTAGTTCTTACCTACGGAACCGGACGCAACTTTAGGACCCATTTTAGATTTGGTTTCTATGAATTTCGATGCTGACAGGCCTGTCAACTTTAAAGGCGTCCCAAGTCCGAAATTAAAGTCCTTGACTGTACACAATTATTACGCTACTAAAACCTACTGTAAATACAAATTATTGGTGCGGTCTAAACAAAAAATAGCAGTTGCCGGCAGTATTATGTACCTATCATTATCATTCGTAAGCGATCGTTAAATAAACTATTTAGAGGCAAAGAGATACTAAAAGCTCTGTATAACGCCTTAGTGAGAAGCAGGCTAGAAAGTGGGACGATTATATGGAACCCTTACGAAAGGAAATACGTCGAGATGCTCGAAAAAATACAAAATAAATATGTCAGGCATCTGTACTTCAAACTGTTCAAACAATACGGGGTACCTATATCCATTTTACCCACTATAATGTACCCAACACTTTTCGTATTATGTATGGTAGTGTACGTCAAGTTAGAAGTAAGAAGAAATGCTGGCTCCATATATATATTTAGGGTATTACGGGGAAAGCTGCATAACCCTGGTGTGCTGGAATCGCTCGGGCTGGCGCCCGACTGCGCGCACCGACTTGCTCGCCAATGCACCCTTTGTTAGACAATGATATACTTAAAATATTATTGTTGTTAGAGCCATAAACATGCTCAATAAAATTTCAACCAAAACTGATCTATTTAACTCTGCACTCTGACTGAATTCACAGATGTCGCATGTTAGCAATTAAGTTTTTCGTAATAAAAAAAATTAGTTTGTTTTGTATTGTATGTAGGTATTGTGTTTGTTTGTTTTTGTGTTTGTTTGTGTTTATTTTGTAAATATTTTTGTTTCTGTAATATATATCACGTTTTGGTATATCTGTTAGTGATGTACTGATGTATATATTTTGTAAATGAAACTTAAAATAAATAAATATTTTCTTCCCTCGGGTGAAAAAGTTAACTTAATCGAATAAATAAGAAAAATCGTAAACACACACCATCTAGTCTGCAGGAGAGGGTTAGTTATTTCCATAAACGCCATTGTGCACGAGAAGGAACATCCCGTCCCATTTCTATGCATGTAAACAGTGATGGCGATTAGGGTGCAGAAGTGGTGCGCCAGCATCAGGGGTCCCTGGTCCCAGTACAGCACGCACCAGAGTGTGTCGAACGCGAAGTAGCCCCATGACCATACCATCAGAGCGTAGCACCGAGGCAGGACTGGAGCTAAAAAAGTGATTCCAGGTTATAAACGAACCAAAACCGCCGATACGCAACGTAGTCCCGCTAGCATGGTCTCGTTTATAAATATCGGGCATACATCATTCGTCCCTTTCTACCAAGTATGTAAGTGCGAGAGGGACGAATGCTATCATCATCATTATATCAGCCGAAGGGCGTGCACTGCTGGACATATTAGGCCTCACCCAGGCCAAATAGAGCTGCATGACCGATCCTGCGCCACCCGCATCCAGTGGACTCCAGGACCTTTAACAGGTCACCAGTCCACCTTGTGGGGGATCCACGCTGTGCCTTGCGGTACGTAGCCACTCGAGAACCTTATCGCCCCGACAGCCATCGGTTCAATAGAACGTAATAAATAACGTGCAATGTTCCCCGCCCACTGCTAACTTAAATAAAGCGATTCGGAGAGCTATACCGGCAGCGGCACGATGAATCCTATAATGTCCGACATAAAACGAGATCACGCTATAGATAGACTGCAACAAGTAATCTCACATTTTTTATGCACCTTCCATCAAAGTTGTTTGACCCTCTAGTATCATCTAGGTACTTAAACACATAACTAGATTCAAAATAGATTATACCAGTTCGTAAGATCTCAAGCCTTGCTTGTGGACGGACACTCCTGGAATGCATTTCCAAACAAACGTCCGCTTTCTCAATTCTTGCCGTTGCCGCGAATGGCTCACATCGCATGCCCGTTGCTACCCGGCTAGTATGATAGCTTATACCGTCACGTTATATGGCCAAAATGTACTGAAACGTCACATATAAAGTGACGGTATAAGCTATCATACTAGCCGGGCTAGTGTTGCTTCGCTACGATATTTTCCGCTACGGCGGCGTAAGAATGGGTACCTACGAGTACATTACGCTACAGCGCAGCGTGCTACGGCCGCGCGTGTAGGTCCCCAGTACGCTCGGCTGAACTCTATTCTCCATACAAACGTAGTTACGCTCTCATTTTAAAACGCCATGCCAGAATAACATGAAACTTTGTATACACAATGGGAGCCGCGAAATCTAGGCCGGAAATTAGTTTCTGTTGCTAGAAATTGTAATCGAAAAAAAATACAGCTACTCTTTGAGTTTTTTACGACTTGTATGAAAACCTTAATAATCGCTGTATTTTTTCTCCATTACAATTTCAAGCAACAGAAACTAATTCCGACATACATATGACGGATCCCATTGTGTATACAAAGTTTCATGTTATTCTAGCATGACGTTTTAAAATGAGAGCGTAACTACGTTTTTATGGAGAACCGAGCTTACTGCGGACTCTTAACACGAATACAGAAGCAACAAACTGAATCTGAATCTAGATGAGCAAAATAATGCATCTATTATTTTTCGTTGTTGACGATTGTCAAACCAGCAAAGGCTCGTCAACGCGCTTGTGATTCTCTGGAGTCGCAAGCGTCCTATTAGCCTACGGTCTCTGCGTTCCATCAGTCAGGTCAGGCCGTATGCTTGTTTGCCACCGTCACAGCATAAAAAAACACCAAGCTTACCGGTAAGTCGGCATATGCTGAGTGACCCTACACCACATTGTACGAGACCCACAATACACGATACGGAGCCGTGCAGAAGCGTCACGACCCGCGAGTGATACTCCGGCGACTGATCTGGCTGCTTCAAGTTGGACAGCAAGTATAGGCAAGACCAGAATAGAAAGGACGTCAACTTCAGTAGGGATGCAGTGTCTAGCTCGAGCACAAAATCCATTCACATCCTGGTCATAACATCTGTGATGATTTTTACTGTATGAAATTGAACATGATTACTTTACTTATTGATGTGATTGTTCTATTGAGGGATTGCTATATCGGTGGCATATATATTGGCGGTGGTATATTATTCTTTGCATATAAAGTTGTAAATTGTAAACTTGTCAGTTTGACATGTGGAGTAAGCGTGCGTGTAGGTTAGTTGGTACCTATTATCGTTTTCAAAATAAGGTCAAATCAAAAATCAAAAAAATCTATATATATTTATTTACCATAAAAGTACACAAGCAAGAAACACATTGCAGTGATCCCCACACTAGGCATAGCCTGTCTCGTGGAGATCTAGATCTTGGTCGCACGATGCATTGTGTTTTCATCGCGAAGCAGTTACTTACTTGATCTGTAGATATACTGTGGTGTTGTTGTGGTGGCGAGTAAGGTTGCCAGAGCTCCCGAGGATGCGCCTTGGTGAGAGTGGGGGACCTACTCTCTGGTGACAGCCAAGGGTTATCTATGGGCTGTCAATACAACGAATCCTTACATCAAATAAAAAGCGGCCAAGTGCGTGTCGAGCCGAGAGCAATGTAGGGTTCCGTAACAGTCCACCCGTGACATTATGCGGATTTAAAATGTCGAAAACTTATTTTATTTTAACTATATACATTTGTCCATAAAAAAAATTTGCTTTTCACTTCATGATTAATTATATATAACTGCCATGATTTTTTTCACGTACCCAATAGCAACCTACCGTTTTTTCGGCGTTATTGATTTGTATATCAATACCAAATTACAGTTTTCTAGTAGTAACGGTAACTAAGCTTAGCCGCGAACAGGCGGACGGACGAACATGGCGAAACAATAAGGGTTCCTTGTTTACTACGGAACCCTAACAATGGTCGGACTGTGTCTACTTACCATCAAGCAGGCCGTATGCCTGAGGGTGAAGGCCTACTCCAAACTTCGTATCGTGCCGTCCCTTTCCGTCATATAGTGTATAACACGAGAGTGAAAGGGACGGCACGACACGAAGTTCGATTTTCGAAGTTCGGAGTAGGCCCTCTTGCCTCTTCGTATGCATTGATACTTCTAATGACTGTACCTATTATCCATGTATATCTCGCAGGTGGATTATATAATTAGCCGAATTAAAGAACTTAACGCGCTGACCACATTTCAAACCGGCCAATCGTTGAGACGCTTTGATACAAAACGGCTACGACATACTGGAATGGAGAGATATCGACTTCGACATGTAGTAGATTGAAGTAAAGCCCGACCGGTGCCTATTTGGACCCGAGATAATGTCGCTGCAAACAGCATGTTATATGGCAATAATATACATACGTCACGTATAGTCGGGACAGTGTCGCTTTCTTAGTAATCTTTTATGAATTAGGTCTTTTTAGGGTTCCGTACCCAAAGGGTAAAAACGGGACCCTATTATTAAGACTTCGCTGTCTGTGCGTCCGTCTGTCTGTCACCAGGCTGTATCTTTCTGTTGCCGCTATAACAAAAAATATTAAAAAACCGGCCAAGTGCGAGTCAAACTCTTTGCCGTTTTTATAGATAATGGTACAGAACCCTTCGTGCGCAAGTCCGACTCGCACTTGGCCAGTTGGCGGCAACGACGGTAACGTTACCACAGATATAGAGATATATATATAAACATACATATTTATCATAAGTAGTAAGTACAGGTAGACAGGGAAAAAAAATGGTGAAATAAGTTTCGTATGTAAGTGTATTTAATTTTCTTCTATTAAAATCTTACAAACAATACATATATAAGTTTCAGCGACGTATATATGTTCAAGAATTTTCACTCCGTTGGAGGATAACAATAGATCCATAAAATGTTTATATCCGTATTAAATAATAATTCGATTTTTTAACTACAAAAATACCTTTCGCACAATTCAGTCATTTTAATGCACAATTTAATAAGACACTTCGTTTATGTAATAGCCTATAATACATACATATCTTAATTATTTAACAGAGATATAACTTACCCAAGCAGAGTTAGTCATACTATTACGTATAGAGAAGGTTCTGAGTCCTAAGAGGAGTCACTAATAATTTACACGTATATTTATGGTCATCGCAACTTATCCACAAATTTCTGTATGGCTCTATAGCGGCTCGGTTGCATGGATTCTTTGAGCATCGGCCGGAACCGAATGTCTTCGAGCAGCGCGAGGCAGAGCAGTCGGGCGTGAAGGCGCGCCTCGGCGCACGCGTCGGCCAGCAGCTCGCCCGCGGCGCGGAGCAGCAGCGTGCGCGGTTCGGGCGGCAGGTCCAGAATGCGCGCCGCGCCCCGCCTCTCCACCAGCCGCGTCAGCGCTTGTGCCGTCGCTGCCCGTACCGGCCCGGCACGATGGGACGCGCCTCTACGCGCGAGTGCCACCGCAGCCCGCGCGCTGCTACTCCCGCACGCCACGCGCACCAACGCCGAGGCTGCGTCCGCGCGCAAAAACCGATTAACATCAGCACAGCGCTCCAGCAGCGCCGTTGCCGCGTCCTCCAGCTCGGGGTCGAGCGAGCGGCCGCGATGTTCGAACAGAGATCCCATGGTGGAACATGCCGTCCGAGCTACACGAGAGCGCAGCGACCTGACGTGAGTGGCCGTCGAGCGGACTACAGCCCGCCAGCTCGCTGCCGGCGCCCGCGCTCCGTCGTCCGACGCGAGACGCTCCGCTTCTGTCAATGCATTTACTATGACTTCCCAATCTTCGTGTTTCGCGGGTACTATACACTCTGTAAGCGCCGAGCGGACGTCGCGTTCGCACGCGTATGTTTTCTGATTGTAGACGTCGCTCGTGGGCTCGGGCGACCTCTGACCGCTTTTAATTGGACTAGCAGACTCGCTTCTGCTCTTAGTCGACACCGGGCTGGGCGAAGAAAGTCTGCTTTGTGGGCGGGAAAGAGGCGACTCGCCTCTTTCGTAGCTTAAAGATTTCTGCGATCCAAAATCGCCGTTGTTTTGAAGGGAGTTGTTGTCTTTTAGACTAGTCTCATTCTGGGAATCGACACCTCTGATCGATTTCTCCGAGTAGTCTTCGACGTGGATGGACGGCGAGTGCGGCACAGGCGGCGCGTCGTCAACTTCATCCACCGGAATATCTACGATAGTGGTTTCTCCGAAAATCAGGCTTTCAGACGATATCGTTTTGTTTTCATTTTTTTCTTCAACCACATCTTCACAAGTAGCGGTAAGGGCACTCGAATCTCTGTAATAAGAAGGGCAAGTTGAGTTTTTGGTACGTTTAAAAAGCGTCATGTATTAAGGGTGTGTTGTGACGGGTGTCTGACGCGCGACGGCGAGTGCGAGTGCATGGTTACCGCGTGTGGTCGGGCAGGTCGGCGACGAGGTCGGGCGCGAGCGGCGGGGAGGGCGCGGGCGCGACGGCGGAACGGGGGCGGGCGCAGCAGCACAGCCGCAGGGGCAGCATGGCCGTGGCCGCCTGCCGCCGCGGCGCCTCCGCGACTGCCGCCTGCCCGCTACCGTCGCCCGCCGCCTGTTGTGCGTACCTACACCTACCGATCGATCGCCACCACATGTTGATGAACTCACCACTCTACCTGCATATTATGCAGATTAAGTAACATTCTCGGAATTTCCCCCGTTCGCCGGCGGAACAATGTAACACCACCATTAGCAAAAATTAGATGTCAAGTCACTGTTTAGCTATTGTACTGTTGGGTGTAAAAATGCGGCATGGCCTTGGCGTTAGCTACTTCATTATGATTATGCGATTACACAGATTGCGGTTAACAAAGTAGTAGATCTAGGTGTTATAGGTACCCAATTTCGGCCAGCACGGAAGCCAAGCGGCTGAAAATCTTCCGCCATTATCTAAGGCTCTCCCGGTCGCTATAGTTATTGAAAAACCAAACAAAACTTCACTTACATTTATGGCCATTTTACTTCAGAAGTTAATTTCACAATTTAAGCCCTATTAAGCGACTGCGACCTGCGACTGTTAGCCTAGCGAAGTGGGGCGATCCGCCGATACCGTAAATGGGTCATCCATGAACACCGAGAATGAAAGCCGGCCAATAATTTTAGACCCAAAATGTAGGTTAGTGGTGGCACCACAGTGGCACGCAATTAATTACACATGAATTTTATTATACTTCTGGTCATTGGGTGGTGCGTAATGGAAATGGTTGTCCGAAACTGACAGACAGTTGCCACAGTGGGCATATCAATTAGAGTTACATTATGTGGTTATTGGGTTATAGAAGGATCATAGTCATAACATAAAATAGGTTAAAGGGCGAAGGTAGAGTTTTAAGAGCTAAGGTGATATTAGACTACATGTTTTTCTTTCACGATGGCATTCGATCCAGTTTTTAGAGAGAAACAAATGTTTGTAATTAGCTAATTAGAGTAACACAAAAGACAAAAACAAAAGAACAAACAAACAACCTCTCACCCTAAACGCATATACCTTCTCCGTTCCGTCGTGGGTAAAAATGAGAGCCAAAGTACAACATATTTATGTCTGACTGTCGAGTTTGTTTCGGCGTTTCTTCTCGGCAGTGGTTTTCTTTTTCAGAAACGCTAGTGGATTTTGTTTGACTAGTAAAAGTAACATTGCGGCCTACTTGCAGAATAAAATTCATTTATTTCATAGCTGCAGAGAGTGCAGAGCCACAGATCATCTTCCACAACAAAAAAAATCTACAAGATGAAATCATAGACAATGAAAATAGATAAAAATGTGACGTCACGGTTTTGTAGCCCCGTACTACCGATGTAAAGAATAACGAGTAATTTATTGTTTTGGTTCTGAAATATTGCGTTTTTGTACTCTAGCATTATCATTGGTAATTAAATGCCAATACACAAGTCAGTATGACTGGCGGGATGAAAATCCATTTTGATTTCAAAATGGATTTTCATACATTTATTGTCTGTACAACTAAGTTTCCCCGTGGAACTACAGTATGGGATTCTTCAAGAAAGGAGTGTATAAATTTTTACAGGGTCGGCAACGTGCATGTGACACGCTTGGAGTTACGGGCGTCCATAGGCTGCGGTGACCGCTTACCATCAGGCGGGCTGTACGCTTGTTAGCCACCGACGTGGTAAAAAAAAAGGGTTTTATAGTGTAACTGTTCCATAAAATATTATTAATTAAGGCCCTGTGCGATAAGGGAGCAGAGTAATTGTTAGAATCTGAGGGAATCATTTCTATACAGTATATTATAAATTATAATACCATGAAAGCTGTTGAAATTTAAGAAAACTGCCAAGTTAAAGCTCAAAATGCAGTAAGCCGCAATAAATTAGTTTTACTGTAAACCATCTATCTAGAGCCAGACTTGGCAACTTTTAAGATAATCTACGGAACTTGGCACCCATTTAGATCTCAATTCTTTTGTCGGTGACGACGACAACCAAGCATCGCATATTGAACTTGGCTGCCATTTTTACATTTATGTTTTCATAAAATAAATCTAAATAAATACATTTTAAAATTATTTATTAGATCAAAATAATAGTAAACAGGATATTTAAAAAAAATTGGACTTTAATATCTAAATAACTATTTCACCTATATTTATGAAATTTAGAGTTCTAGTTGTTCTAAAGGATCTTAATACATGTACCAATTTTCATTTTTTTATTTTAAATAGATTTGAAGTTATTGAGGGGTCAAAAGTGACTCCAAACGGTTCGTGTAAAATAACACACGGCTGCTGTCCGCCAGTTCCTGGGGTGAACTGAACTTGGCTAGATAAATTATAACATGAGGAAACTAATTCAGAGATGTGGAATTACGTAAAGTACTTACGCCTAACCGAATAATACCTAACGTAACCTTAGTATAATCCCGTCTCGGTGCCTACAATATCTACCTAACACCTACTTTACATTTTCAGGAAATTACGCCATAAATAAAAATATTACTTTTCCTTGGCCATAAAAATACTTGAACGTTGACATTTCTTGGAGGCCAAACATTTACGCAATTTCTTAGAACCTTTTATTCTCTTCGGCCTCGGAGCCGTTTTCCCGGCCGGCATTTGTCATAATTATTCGTATCGATTAAGCGGCCTGAAATAGGGGTGAGTGACTCCAGTTAACTGTGTAATTGGCATGGTAATTTGTGCCAACGATAACAATCGACACTACAAATACACAACAAATACTGTACTTATATTTTTAGCTATTCCTTTTCGAATCCCCGTTAATTAAAATTCTCAGTGACGAGAACGGAAACCAAGCATGTTCCGAAAAAAATGGTGCTTAGTCTAGAGTCTAGACACCATCATGGTTAAAAACTGCTATCAGATCAAATCTACAGTTGAAAACTGCAGTGTGCTCTAAATGCGAGCGTGCACCTCAGCAAAGAAAACGTTTGAGTACTTTTTGCAGACAATGTTTGGAAACATGCAAGTACCTGTGCCTCGAGATAAACACGACCAATACGACTGGTACCTACGAGTACTTCAGTAGTAACGTTACTATACCTTAAGAGTGCGCAGTACGTTCGGTTCTCCATACAAACGTATTTACGCTCTCATTACAAAACGCCATGCTAGAATAATATGAAACTTTGTATACACAATGAGATCCGGCATATCTAGGCCGGAAATTAGTTTTTGTTGCTTGAAATTATAATGGAGAAAAACTACAACGATTATTAAGGTTTTCATACAAGCCGTAAAAAACTCTATTAACCGCTGTATTTTTTCTCTTTTACAATTTCTAGCAACAAAAATGAATTTCCGACCTAGATATGCCGGATCCCATTGTGTATACAAAGTTTCATGTTATTCTAGAATGGCGTTTTACAAGGAGAGCATAAATACGTTTGTATGGAGATCCGAGCGTACTGCGCCCTCTTAACTACATTAACTACATGGGCAATATTCCGTAAATCTTTATTATTGTAGCTTTTCGGTACCTTGGTGATATTATTCAAATAATTCAAGGCTTATAAGTACCTACTTATATAACTAAAAAGCGAGGTTCTCTTCCTGTTCCTCGGAGTGCCGCGTCTATCAGATAGTATTGGCTATGTGCACGTCTGAAACGTCAAACGTCAAAGGTCCCGAGACAATGTCAAAATTTAGAGATGTCAAATAATGACACATGAATATTTTATTTCTTTAGTAAACGAGAAAGACCCCGTATTGGAAATTTTACTGAAATAAATAAGAGAATAAATAAATACATACAAACGAAACGAATCGTAGGAAACCGTTAAGAAACCAATAGAAAACGTGAAAGTAAATTTGACAGTGGTCCCCGGTAAGTACACATTTCTGCCATGGTGTGCGCTACGATCGCCTAGCTTACCCCTACCACCACGGATCTATACCTAAACCGGATTGAGTTCAAACGTTTATGAGCCAATCAAAATTGAACCATATTCCCGCGTAATACAGTTAATATTCTGTTATGACAGACAGACTAGAGAAAGCGGTCCGAGCGAGAGCAACCAACCGGAGGACGGTGTCCCACTCGCACAAGTTGCCAATGTAAAACATATATATGTTGTGGTATTTTAGAATACTGAGAATAATTACTTGCTTAAACTAACTAGTACTGCATGTTTATTAGGGATAATTTACATTTGACCTCATTTGTAATTGTATAAAATATCAACATTATTAACTGACTAAAACCTAGGATTGCAATAAATAAAGTAGTATTTTTCAAATATTGATTGGTATCCCCAACGTAAATCGTGTCAAATTTGAAATTATGAAAGTTATCAGCTTATGAAATTAGTTGAAAATGGTGAAAACATGTTGTGCAAAGGGTTGTAAAAGTGAAAGTTTTATTAATTGTGGAATATCATTTCACAGGTAAGGAACAATTTGTTATATTTTACGATAAAACGACAAGACAAATGTCAAACTTATTAGGGTGACCATGACTTGGGCTGGTTTTGCAGAAATATTCGTTAGTACGTGTTTAGTGAGAAAACCTCTCAAGGTCAGTTGAAATTCAATCTTTTAAACTTTTCTTATTATTACGAGCTTTTGTTTAACTTGGACTGTATGTGATTAAACTGTGCAAGTTGTCGTTCAAATTTTTAGGGTTCCGTAGCCAAAATGGCTAAAGCGGAACCCTTATAGATTCGTCATGTCTGTCCGTCCGTCCGTCCATGTAACAGGGAGGCCAAATTTTTTTCAATGCCTATAGGCGTTTGGTGTATTTATGGATAGGCTTTCAAAAATGACATAGAGGTTTCTATAAAACTTTTCCATTTAAGTCAACCATTGGTGAGATATTAGCTGTCAAAGTCGTAAAAAGTGTGTCCCCCCAAGCCCCTCTAATTTCCAAACTATGGGATTTAAAATTCTAAAAAAATCAAGATGATGTACAATTATAAATACTTTCAACGATTTTTGGTTTTAACAAGATAGGTCTAAGGGTTTTTGAGTTATTGCTAAAAAACTCTTGCCTAAACAAAAAGGCGTAAGTGCCGTGACTTCCCTATGAAGATACGGCCTTCTTTGATTTACTGTATTGTATAGTGGTTTTAAATGTAGATTAGGAGGTGTCGGTACGGAACCCTTCTTTGTGCGTGACCCGACACGCACTTGGCCGGTTTTTTAATTTACGCATGGCTCATCACGGGAAAACACATTTGTTAAGAGATTTGGGAAATAAAGTACAGTTTAGAAGTTTCTAGGCAAAAATGACACAAGACTATATGTTTAACATACATAAACTTATGATTAGCGAAAATAAATATTTCTTTGAAAAATATTCTTATTTTATTTACTACCTAATTTAGTGTAAAATTTCACTTTACATAGAACCTATATTGATATTAATCCTCATATCCACAGATGTACTTGGTCACCCTAATTAAAACGAGATGCAATCCTCAAGTTTGGCTTCTCTGTCGGTCACACTTTTTCGGTCACAGTACTCAATCCGGTTTAGGTATAGATCCGTGCCTACCACCTACTTCGCACATAGCCAATATCCGTAAGCAAGCCGGAACCACGGAATAGTCCGGAATAATTCGGATTACTTCTTCTCTCAGTCACTACTTATTATATTAATCTGTGTCTCAGTCATAAAGATGAGGTGCTCACAATCACAAGAGCATGTCAGGTATATGTAATAGGCAAGCCGGTGATGAATTGATGATACAGAAAAGATACTAACCAAACATAATATTGAGCACCAGAAAGTAAAAGTAAAACAAAGACAGAAAAACATAAGTGATAGGACGCCGGTAGATGTATGAGGATGGGGTCCCTGAGTATAGACTATTTTTAAGGCGGCCAGCCACCTGAAATGATTCCCAAGACGGCAAGGTCAATATTCAAGTTATTAAACAAGGCATTACAGACTCAATTTTAAATGAGCTCTAGATAATTGATTTCAACATTTGAAGGCGATTCGTGCCATGGTATTGAACTACAAGACAGTGACCCTGGCATATCGGACATTAAAGAAAGGCATTGGCATTATAACTTATGATTTGTAAAATTAACTTTCTTACTGCTATTAACTTACTTGTCACTTAACGGAATTGGCGACAAAGGTTTTGATTGTCCGCTTGATTGTGAAATACCTATTGATAGAAAAATGAAGTAAGTATAAACAGTTCAGAACTTACAGATTCTATAAGCGACTAATCGACAAAATGCAAAAAAATAATACTGGCAAAAGTAAAAAATTCAAGCAATCTAAAAAGCATATTTTCTACTTCAACCGCTTGCACAGTTGAAGTTTAGCACATCATGAGGGAATTAAGGTCCTACTTGGCAAAGGTGCAGAGTCTGGTAAGGGCCTCAAACGTCTTGGGGGCGGCGGCGCGGCTGGTGAAGGGGTCGATCGAGCTCGTCGCCGCACCGGGACGGGGAGTAGGGAACTCCTAAAGAAAATTATAGAAATAAAAGAATCTATCGTATTTCCAATAATAATGTTGGGTATACATATCTAATCAGCCAGTAGGTACCGACAACCATGATGGGTTTGAAAGTCTCTTATTCACATTTTGCGTGGTACTTAACGTTAAACATAGAGATAGCCGACGGGTATATAAGGATCCTAAATACTTCCGTCTATCCCACTAGTCCCATTGAGTTGTCCCATCATGGGACAACTGAAACGGTTACGTCCCAGTCGTCCCATGGAACAAGTGGAACTAATATTTTTATCCCAAAAGTCCTATTGCCGATATCACACAGTGTTGTTCAAAAAGTTGGTATAGTACGGCTCTTCTCAGGTGAACTTTTCGCTTCAAGCCTTAATCTTTCAAACAAAGGCCATTGTCTCTATTATCCTAAAGCCGCTAGCTACCTACTTAGCACGTGCCAGTACAACATTCATATTGAAAAACAACCGGTATCGTCATAGTATTAAGGTTCAAATTTAATGTCACTGATATTCTAGATATTACGTTTTGGTCGGGTAGGACGGTAGACCGCCCTGCATACATACGACACTCATATTATTTTGATACTTAGTGTGGTGTTAAAAATGAAACACGGTTATTTATGATAAAGCGTTGTATATTTGTTATATATAACAAAATCTAAGGTAACAATGTAAATTTAAGATTAAAAAGTTTAACATAGATATAATCAACATTTTTTCCGTGTAGTTATATAAACAGTTATACGTACTATTAGATATTATCGTGTCACTAAAAATCAGATATAATCAATTTCTTTCTTATAATTATAAACCTTCAACAATCAAAAATAATATATAACAAGTGAAAGTGATTTTTGTTGCAAATATTATAGCCGTTATCCGCAGTAACAGAAACATTATGAAATTAAAATCCTTTTGTTGACTTAGGTCTATCAGGAAAAATTACTAGGTATAAAAATGTCTAAATACGTTTTGATAAGGAAAAATGACAAAGGGTCGAGGAATAAAAATGTCGAAATAGAATTTAGTCGAAGTATTGAAATGATTAATTTCGATCTGCCTTAAAATTGACGGAGCCCCGTTTCTGCGCAGTTTGCCCTTCGGGCATCTGAATATACCTAACGAACCTATCGTACCTACTTGATGACGGCAATGGGACTTTTGGGACAACAATATGATAAAAATATTAGTTCAACTTATCCCATGGGACTACTGGGACGTAATCGTCTCAGTTGTCCCATGATGGGAGAACTCAATGGAACTAGTTGGATAGACGTAAATTCTTGACATTCTTCTCATCTTACCTCGCAACGTGGTTGGCCCTATTATCGACAGGCTTGCTAAGGCGTTCTCGTAACTGAAAGAAAAAACAATATATAAAACGCAACCTATGGAAAGATATTCAAAATACTACCTGATACTACATATGACAAAAGTAAAGGAAAGTATAACCAACCATAATACAATATAATCAACCATAATACGAAGCAACATTTTGGCACGCGTACCTATTCTACTATGTAGTCGGCTTAAGCACCAAAGTATCGGTGTAAAAAGGATCTATCTGTAACCTTATTGCAAAACATATCGGCCCTAGCGGTGTCTGCTAGTCTTCTCCGGACAGCTGTCAGTACAGCCGCGGGCCCAGCAGCCCTCGCTAGGCACAGTGCGGCACGCAATTGTGATGCTTGCGTACGCTCCGTGTCTCCTGATGCCTGGACAAAATAGCAATGACGCATTAAAATTGTGTTAAATTCGTTTGCAATAGGTATATTTATTTATTCTATAAGCTCGAAACGCACAGAGCGGGCGCTGCGCGGTATGGGGCGGAGGCGGTTTTGCATTTTTGATCTTTCCGAAACTGTACCTAGACTGTCGATTACTGCTTCATGTGTCACACACGCCGCCTACGCTCTACCGCGCTACCGATTACCGCGTGGTTTTTTTTCGTGCAACGTGCTCCGGACCGCGTTTGCTTTACCGAAAAACGCCTTCGCACCGCAATGACGCTGTGCCCCGCGCTCTGTGTGTTTCAAGCTTTATTCATGAACAATATAAATTGTGTTTGAAATATTTATAAATAATGGCATACCAAATTAACCCCAAAGGTACAGTAATGAGCAATAGTCTTGCATCTTGATGCGCATAGTTGCGTTCAACATTCTTTAGCCTAACTCTATTAGCCACATAAAAGTTATCAAATCACACAACGTTATTTAGATTGGTGGTTTAATTTGCGTCAGATTTCATGAATTTACTGATACTATATGACACCTGTCGAAGTTCTTGACGACTTCCTATCGCTAGTTAGGTGTTCATATTTTTCTATAAGGGAGTCTGTAGTCTGTGTGGTTTTCCCCAAGATAAAGGAAGTGACATTAGAAGGAGTATGTCTAACTTACGCTCATTATGGTTGGGTCGAAGATGATGTCTATCAGATTGTGCAAAGGAATGCTCTGCAGCATCGCGTGGGGTAACGCAGTGGGGGGCGGTTCTCGGCCCATCCTGGCCACTAGAGCTGGTAGGAGCTGCCGCACGCAATCTTTAGTGGCTCCCCTCAGCAAGGCACAAACCGCACCTTCTGCTGGTGCTCTAGCTGCAGATACCTGCGTCGAAATATGGCGTAATGTCACCGTTGTGCAAGGAAAATGGAACACGTACCTTTTTCGCTCTTGTCGCAATGACAATAAGAGTTAAAAAGGCACATATGTTTACATTTCCTCTACTGTACATAAAACAATTGTTAAGTTAGTGTACATTACCTACAGACTTACAACAAGGGGCGTGAGCCCGAGTCCGATTATACATAATACGACACCGTAATGATATTTATTTTGGGCTTCGCCGCTGTCGGTTAAAAAGTAAAAAGCTCACACTGAAGGCAAGTCAGGGACATGTCGTTCAAATATTTGGGAATCGGGCTCTATGCAATTAGTTTTGGGTAAGTACTCGTCGTTTTTGTTTCTACACGAGTCTTACGAATAAGATGTTTGATAAGTTTGGGTGCTTCTGCATTCTTCTTCTAGCATCTAGGTAGCTTTGCGGCAATATTTTGTTTATCTGTAATAATTCTGTATCATATTGCTAAATACCTCAGGAACTAAGTACGTTGTAATGTAAAATGTTTGTTACCCCATAACTCCGTCATTTCTTAACCGATTTGGAAAATTCTTTTTTGGATTGTAAAATCTTGGGCGGATATGACTATAACTATTATGTCCTATAAGAAGGACGGTCGGGCCATAGTTAAAGAGGAGCCAAAAAACCTTTGGGCGCCACGAGGATATATATCCAAGTTGGTCCCGTTTTTGTCAAAACGCAGTTCTGATGATGGGATCCATGAGAAATTGAGGGAACTCCTCAAATCTTAATGGCAAACATATAGTGATTTTTGTGTTTTTATCAATAAATCGAGCATTTTCATCCAAAAATGTGACATTTGATGAAATGGAACTGCTGATGATGATCAGAACAGAACTCTTCAACGACGAAAAGTTCACGTTTGGCGATTTGTCCTACTAGCTGTGTTTGTTAAGCAAGTTCTATCTTCACGATTAATTTTTGTCATGCTCGATTTCTGATGATGGGATCCATGAGGAATTGAGGGAACTCCTCAAATCTTAAAGGCAAACATATAGTGTTTTTTGTGTTTTTATCAACAAATCAAGCATTATCATACAAAAATGTGACATTTGATGAAGTGGAACTGCTGATGATGATCAGAACAGAACTCTTCAACGACGAAAGGTTCACGTTTGGCGATTCTTTGAATCCTTCTAGCTGTGTTTGTTAAGCAAGTTCTATTTTCACGATTGATTTTTGTCATGCTCGAGTTCTGATGACGGGATGCATTAGGAATCGAGGGAACTCCTCAAATGTGAAAGGCACACAAATAGTAATTTTAGTATTTTCATGAACTAATCAAGCATTTTCATTCATAAAAGTGACATTTGCTGAAGTGGAACTGCTGATGATGATCAGAACGGAACTCTTCAACGACGCGTAGTTCAAGTTTGGCGATTTGTTCTCTTTGGTGTTTTGTTTGTCAAGCAAGCAAGGTTTTTCCATGATTCCATGAGGAATTGAGGGTACTTAGTCTTCTACCATTATAAACATACTTATAGCCATTTTTATTTTATTGTAAGGAATCTAAGAGTGCACCATCTAATAGTATAATATAATAATCTTTCACCGGCCTCCCCCATTGAAGTCGGTTTTTTTTTCTTAAAAATTATTGTCTAGTTGTAGTTCGTTGTTCAAAGTCGATTGTCGAATAGTGTTGCGGGTAAAACGCAAGCAATTTCATTTTGAAAGGCGAAAAACTTTTCCGTGCTAAGTAATTGACCGAGCGAGCGAAGCGTCTTCGTTTCGGCTTTCGACAAAAAATCTTTCGTATGTCTGTCTGTCTGTCCGGATGTTCTCCTCTACAGGTCGCATTTCTCAACCGTTTCTCGTGAAATTTTGTGAGCAGGTTCAATAATTACGTAAACATAGATTTTTTTTGCCGTGTCAGTTTTTGGTAATTTTTAAATTTGAAATAAAAAATTTATAGCGAGGTCTACAGCTCACAGTCACTAGTTTTATTGTCGTAGTAGGTATTCATTAAATTCGTTTAGCTGTGTTTATTTGCCGTTCGTACACGACTCTACTTAAAATGCTGTGTATAAAATTTAAGTTAATCTTAGGAAAAAAAAACTTAATAGATACCTAACGCACTCTTACGCTCTCTTTTACTCCTTTGATTATGCAAGAGAAAGAGAGAGAGAGAAAGAAAGAAAAGTCACAGGTGCTTTTATATTTTTTAGATTAATTTCATAATAAACGTTGTTTGGATAAGTGAAAGTATGTATACGGAACCCTCGGTGCTGCTGACTCGCACTTGATCGGAAGCTATTAAGAGTCTCCAGTACGCTCGACCGAATTAACTCGATTCTCCATACAAACGTAGTTTCGTTCTCATTTTAAAACGCCATGCTGAAATAACATGAAACTTTGTATACACAATGGGATTATCCGCCATATCTAGGTGTATGAAAACCTTGATAATCGCAGATTTTTTTCTTCATTATAATTTCAAGCAACAGAAACTAATTTCCGACCTAGATATACTGAATCCCCTTGTGTATACAAAGTTTCAAATGATTTCAGCATGCCATTTTAAAATGAGAGCGAAATTACGTTTGAATGGAGAACCGAGCTTAGTGCGGAGTCTTAAGCCTCTCACAGACTGGCGCGGCGGTCAATAGTAAACTAGTCGCCAGTGTGATTCAAGCCTTATAAGTACGTTACCGCTAATGCCATACATTTTAAAATGAAGTACCTACCTCTTCGCTCAATGCCCACATGTGCTGCACCAAGGAGAGCGCAGCTGGTTCTGCGCGCCGCACGGTCTCTACTTCTAGTAGGGCTCCGTGAAGTTGGTCGGCTGCCTTTACTGCTGCTATCCAGTTCTCCTACACATAGGAAATAAAGGAATCAACCAATTTCAATATAGCAAGGCAAACATATTCAATCGCCATTTAATATCAGTGGGTACTGAGAAAATAATTTATTCACATTCACATCATTTTTAGTTGTATGGTTTCAGGGATGGAATACCTACCGCAAACCTTAGCTGGCACTTGGGGCAATAAACGACGGGTATCTAATATCTATAGCTATAGCCTTCCCGTCAGACAATCATTAAAGCATTCGTTCTTCTCACACTACATGGTAGTGTAAGACGAATGCTCTACTCTATACGAGTTCTAATACATAAACGCGATAGTCTCGTCCATTTAAATATGATGCATAACTTTTATACTGCGATAACAATTCTTAGAACGAAAGTTAGTTAGCGGTTTCATTCAATCTCGTCGAATTTCAGTGATTCATTCAGTTAATGATATTTGGAACAAGCGATAGTGCGTTTGCTGCCAAATTGATCTCGGCACGCACACTTGTTTTGGACTACTAGAACAATAGTTATTTAATTGGGTAAGTTAATCACTTACCAAAATTTCGTATACGCAGTTCAGAAAAGTACCTAAGACTTATTAATTCTCACAGGCGCAACCAAAAAAACTTACTTTACGCCACACCTGGCCAAAAAGTGGCTTTTACCACACGCTACGCGTACGGAAAAAGCCGCTATAAAATGATGTACACAACACGGGAAGTAATAAATAAAGCCCTCGATCGCATATATATACGTCCCTCGCCTACAGCTCGGGCCGCAAAATCTTCGACCCCAGCCTTTCTTTGCTTTACCACCCTATACTCCCACTGCCGATGATGGGGATAACACGTTCTTGCTTGTTTAAAGTGCGATGACTTGACAATTTCCACTTATCGATAAATACCAATACTTACGACGGTAATGCGAGTGCCTATGCGTAACGCAATTGCTACTATGTACCGTGAACCATGACACTTTTGCCAGTGAAATACCTACTTGTACTTACTCAACAGGATCGCGATAATTTCGCCCGGCATAGTGGGAAAATAGTGAATTGGAGCTGACGGGGAAGATTAGATAAGTTAATAAGAATAAAGCATGTAAGTATCTGAAATTGAAACTAAAGCATTTTACGTACCGTACTATGTAATTGATCCGAAACATGTTTAGGGACTACTCCTAATTCTTCCCATTGATAGTGGCCGTGAAGAGGAGAAGGCCCACGTGGAGAAATGTAGTCCTCTTCTTTGGGCGGTGATGATGCTAGAAGGCTCAGCACGAATCTAATCAAAATGACAAAAATAATTTTAATATTTAGGCTGGGTTGCACCGACTTACGATCACAGACCGATCAACGTTAAATATGGCGCCGACAGCTGTCATCCCATAGAAACTTGTCAAACTTTCCATACATTTAAATTTTAACGAACACAGCTTACGATTACAGACGGTTTGGTGCAACCCAACCTTAATCTGTCAATGTAACGGTCTCTTCAAACTATCCTAGGGTCCGTACTTTCACGCTTGCTTGCTTTTGCAACGTTCTATGTCAAAATAAGCAATTCCATCCGAACCCGACGGTTATCACGTCACGGGCTGTACAAATTGTTATGGAACTTACCCGTCCTGTTCTAGATGCAAACGCGTTGATCTCCGGCGTGGTGACACCGATGGGCTGCGCTGCAAGTTATGAAGTACCTCCACCTCTCTGTGCGGTAACACTGGACTGGGAAGCTTGTCCGGGGTTCGTATTTCTGTTAAAGTTAAGGTGAATCCTGAATCTTTTAAACTGTCCTCCGGAGCTTCGTTCTTGGATCTAAAGTAATCATATAACTCACTCAATGATTTCGATTTTAATTTCACTTTACTGTACGTTGCTTCTACAGTGGGATTACGAATTTTGTTGTTAATGACTGGTAACGGGATACCACTCTTTTTGGGTTTCACTTGCGATTCTCTTTCAAACGCCTCCCGTTTTATTTCGTTCATTTTACTTACAATTAATGGCGTTACTTGCATAGACGCTTCTTCGATGTGCGAATGTTGTATGGCGGCAGGTTTGTTTTGAGCACTATCGTCTTCACTCGTTGCTATGTTTTCGCTATCAGGCGTGCGAATTTTAACACTTTCTCCCCCGAAACGCACTTTTTTAACTACAACATCCATGTCTTCAGAGTCACCATCGCTATATTTCAACATGTTCCGATCGGAACTATCACAATCTTCTTCACTACCTGTATTCTTCTCAGATTCAGTCTCATTCTCCTCTAAAACGGTCATCGTAATGGCAGTGTCTGAATCGAATTTTATTTCAGTTTCAATAATGACTTTTGCATAATTATTTCCATAATATGGTACATGACTATATGAGTCATCGGATGATGTATCACACGTCGATAATTTGATTGGGGTAGGCAGAGGACTATTAAAAACATGGTTGATTTTGACCAGTTGATGGCTGTTTTTATCCCTATATGTAGTTTTTCTGGGAGCATAGTACACGTCCAGTGAATCTTCATCATACACTTCACACAAGATCCGGAATTTATCTTGCACTTTGGGTTCTAATTTCGACAAGTATATCATGTAATCTCGCGGACCACAAACTCTTCTTAGCTTAATAAGTGACCGTAATGCTACATCTCTGTGTACGTGATCAAACAGTTTATCTCCTAAAGTCTGGAAAATAGGAAATGTATCCAACGTAGGATGTCTTCTTTTTAGAATTGCCATAACGGAAGGTATTGATAAAATTAAGCCTGTTATGACATTGACTTTGGTATCAAAATCAGCTGAATGTGGTCTAATGTTATGATACGAACACTTGTCTAAAATAGCCCGAGCAGCACATTCTGGATCCTCACAATGCGAACAAAACACTTTCAAAGCATCCAGCGCCGCTTTGCGTACGTTAGGAGAGCCGTGTCCTAAGTTGTCTATAACTTGGTCGAAAGGGAACGTTAGTGCGTTTCCAGAGAGGGGCAGGAGATCAGCAAGCACGCGAAGAGCATGGAGACGGACTTCCCATTCAGGGTGCGAGAGGCGATCCCGTATAGCGACGTAGAGGAGCTCCACGTCGAGGTCTGGTGGCAGCGCCCGGGCGCGCAGCACGCGGTCCCACAGCGGAGCGAGGGGCGGAGGCGCCGTCTCCGGCAGTTGCATGGTGTGGAAGTGAGCGGCGAGCCGGCCGGTCGCGTGCCCGGCGGCGCCGCGTCGCGAACACAACTGGGTTAATGATCGGACGGTACGCCACGCCGGCCCTGACCAATCGATGGCTCACACATGCACACTTTACCCCGACGACTAAATAACTTAACCCTCACCAGACGGAACCTACCCTACTTACTACACACATGGAAGCTTGAATTATGGATATGCCCACTCCACTTGTCTAGGTATTGATAAGGCAGGTGGTAGTTATTTAAAGTAGTTCAAAGGTTTGTTTCTTGAAAAATAAAAGGTAAGGTATATAAAGGTATGGTATTGGGTTCAAAAATAACAAAATTTAGTTGATTACTAATATAAATTCAAAGTTCTTAGCCTAAATATCTAATTGGATTTGTTTAAGTATGTGCCAACCAAGGTGCCAAATAGCCGCAAAGTATGTCCATGTACTTTTATTCTCTCCTCCTACCTATTTTTTAACCGACTTCAAAATTTCAAAAGAGGAGGTTATCAATTCGGTTGTATGTTTTTTTTTTTGTTTTTGTTTTTTTTTTTTTTTATGTTTGTTAGTCCATAACTCTGTCATTTCTTAACCGATTTGGAAAATTATTTTTTTGATTGTAAGTATATATATCCAAGTTGGTCCCGTTTTTGTCAAAACGCAGTTCTGATGATGGGATCCATGAGAAATTGAGGGAAATCCTCAAATCTTTAAGGCAAACATATAGTAATTTTTGTGTTTTTATCAACAAGTCAAGCATATTCATACAAAAATGTGACATTGGATGAAGTGGAACTGCTGATGATGATCAGAACAGAACTCTTCAACGACGAAAAGTTCACGTTTGGCGATTTGTCCTCCTAGCTGCGTTTGTTAAGCAAGTTATATTTTCACGATTAATTTTTGTCATGCTCGATTTTTGATGATGAGATCTATGAGGAATTGAGGGAACTCCTCAAATCTTAAAGGCAAAGATATAGTGATTTTTGTGTTTTTATCAACAAATCGAGCATTATCATACAAAAATGTGACATTTGATGAAGTGGAACTGCTGATGATGATCAGAACAGAACTCTTCAACGACGAAAAGTTCACGTTTGGCGATTTGTCCTTCTAGCTGTGTTTGTTGAGCAAGTTCTATTTTCACGATTGATTTTTGTCATGCTCGAGTTCTGATGATGGGATCCATTAGGAATCGAGGGAACTCCTCAAATGTGAAAGGCACACAAATAGTGATTTTAGTATTTTCATGAACTAATCAAGCATTTTCATTCATAAAAGTGACATTTGATGAAGTGGAACTGCTAATGATGATCAGAACGGAACTCTTCAACGACGCGTAGTTCACGTTTGGCGATTTGTTCTCTTCGTTTTGTTTGTCAAGCAAGCAAGGTTTTTTCATGATTCCATGAGGAATTGAGGGTATTTAGTCTTCTACCATTATAAACTTACATTATAGCCATTTTTATTTTATTGTATATCTATCTAAGAGTGCACCATCTAAGTATAATAATCTTTTACCGGCCTCCCCCATTGAAGTCGGTTTTTTTTCTTAAAAATTATATACGACATCCGTTGATAGAGAGTATTAGGATTTAGGATATTTCGAATTGAACTAACATTTGGTAAATGAATTGCAACTATTGAATTGTCTGTCCGTCTATCTGTCCGAGGCTTTTGCTCTGTGATCGTTAGTGCTAGAAAGCTGCAATTTGGTATGGATATTATATAGATAAATAAAACTGAGAAATAGTAAAAAAATAAAAATAAAATTTCTTTTTATTTTTTACCTACCCTACACGTAAAGTGGGGATGTTTTATTTTTTGCTTCAACCCTATAGTTTACAATGAATAGAGGTCTTGATCAAACACTTTTTGATAAAGTGAATATTTTCGGAATTATTCACTCCAAAAGAAAATATGTCCCCCCTCTAAACCTATGGGTCTCAAAAATACGAAAACAATCATGAAAGTAAAACTTAATAAAGACTTTCAACGAAAACTATAGCGGACATGCTCAATTTAAGCCGTTTTTGAGTTATCGCAAAAAGTCTTCCCTTCTAAGTAAAAGACGTATGAAGCCCTGCCAAAGTATTCCCTTTTGCTTTGCCCGAAAAACTCCATTAGTGGCGTACCCGAACACCAGGCACGCACTCCAACTTGAGGACCTTATATTCCATCGGGTGGCAAAACGGCAAACGTCGTATCTGTCACCCGGAGCAACCCGGAGGCCCTCTAAAGCGGCGATCATAGGCCAATCGCTTGCGCCCGACTCTCTTGCGGCGCATCGGGTGGGCTTCTGCGTCTACCTCCCTTGCGCGCTCGGCTGCCTCCTTCTCTGCCATCACCTCTTCGCAAAAGGAGGCCACCGATTGCCAACCAACTATGGAACCCTACACTGAGCATGGCCCGACATTTTTTTATTTTTACTTGTCCCTGATATTTAATTTCTTACATATTATTTTCTACTTATAAATTCATAATACAGGTAGGTATGTCATTTCATCAGCAATAATTAAAACCGGCCAAGTGCGTGTCGGACCACGCACACTAAGGGTTCCGTACCGACACCTCCTAATCTACATTTAAAACCACTATACAATACATTTTATCACAAAAGGTCGTAGGAAACCTACGACACTTACACCCTTTTGTTTTGGAAAGACAGTTTTTCAGCAATAATTCAAAAACCGTTAAACCTATCTTGTTCAAATCAAAAATCGTTGAAAGGATTTATTAATGTACATCATCATGATTTTTTTCAGAATTTCTAAACTTCATAGTTTAGAAAAACTTGACCCCCCCTGTTACATGAATGCCCATGGGTGCTCCCCCAGTTTAATATTTTTTTCGTAATTTCACATCATGACATCATATTTCTATAGCGGTTCATAACTCATAACATACATCTTCACACCATTTCATAATTGTAGTGGTCATATTCTACGAGTAAATCGGCTGTGACATACGGTCGGACAGACAGACAGACACGATGAATCCATAGGGGTTCCGTTTTTTGTCATTTGGCTACGGAACCCTAAAAAGAGGCACTAACATGGCACCACTACTTACTCGGTAGAGTGTAAGGTATGTATAACAAATATAAATATTGGGGGACAATCTTACACAAATCGATCTAGTCCCATTTCGTCTCATCCCAAGACCTAAAACAATCAAAAAAATGTCTTTATACTGTTTTTCACGTAAGAAGAGTCCGGTGACAGCTGTCAACCCAGTACAAATTATGTCATTATACGTCAAAAATGACATAATTTGTACTGGGTTGACAGATGTCACCGGACTCTTCTTACGTGAATAACAGTATAGTGACATTTGGAAAATTTAAGCCGGGGCCACAGCGCCATGTTTTTCGTGTTTGCAAACATCAAACATGTTTTACAAACATGTTTTGTTGGATTTTTGGTGCAGTGGACCGGCCTTAACATTGAGGCCACGCCTATTTTGTGTTTGAAAAACATGTTTGATGTTTGCAAACATGAAAAACATGGCGCTGTGGATCCGGCTTAAGACAAATCGATTGATGTTAACACTGAGCATATATACCTTGTAATCTGAGGCGCTACCGCGAACCGAAAACGAAGTATCTGCCTCTCTCTCGCACATGTATATTCGAACGACAGAGAGGAAGATACTTCGTTTTCGGTTCGCGGTAGCGCCTCAGTTACTTCAACCATTTGCCATTTATGAATTGACGTTTGTAGTGATGAGGCTAAGACGTATCGTTTGTTGAATGAAGCGATTATTAACGAATGGTTGATTGAATCGATTTTACAGCCGATTTTTGAAATGTTTTTATGATCCCTTTATATACTTTATATTTATCAAATGATTGTATCAGTCTCCTCAAACAAAAAAATGTTGCTTATTTTGGATGGAAGTCAGACATATTATCTTAATCACATCATCGC
This sequence comes from Notocelia uddmanniana, assembly GCA_905163555.1. Taxonomy (NCBI): domain Eukaryota; kingdom Metazoa; phylum Arthropoda; class Insecta; order Lepidoptera; family Tortricidae; genus Notocelia; species Notocelia uddmanniana. The sequence continues at coordinate 13,086,128 of LR991053.1, forward strand.
TATGCTGATGCCGTAGCTGGTCGGTCTGTCTGTCATTTCTGTCAATCAATAAATTTTGCACATATCCAACTTTACGGAGTTTTAATAATATTTAGCTGTACTAGTGTAAATTCGAACCACACATGTGTACACCGCGAAATATGTTATATTATGTGTTTCGCACGCCGAGTGGAATAAAAACCCGTAGTGTTACTCGCGCTGAACGCAATGCAGCAAAAGTGTCGACGCCTACGAAGGCGCCAGGCTCTTTACCAATATCGCTGACATGTCATGCCGCAGACACGACGTTCGTGGCAGGCAGCAGCCGTATGTCAAATAAGGCGCGGTCGTTACCGCGTCGCGGTAGGTGTGAGTGACATTACCGAGGATCGGAAATTTACGGTAAGATTGAAAAATTAAATAGTAAGTACAGGATTTTTCATGTTTGATACTTAAAATAGTCACCATTGGTTTCCTTTCTTATAATTAAAATTATGTAGTTCCCTTCAAAAAGTAAATGCCCAATCTTACCAGTAACTTACCCAATATTACCAGGTATCTTACCAATGCTACTGGAAATATTACCATAAGTACCGTAAATTTACAAAAGCCATTTTTTCTCGTTAAAAATTAAATTTCTTCCTTCCAAAATAAAAGAACATATGTAAAAGTCAGTTGATTACAAAAAATATATTCTTTTTTTATTGTATTGCAGTCAAGTCCATGATAGATTAAGGTATTTTACCATTACCAATAACTACCATCATTACTTAAAGAGTCAAAATAGGTTCCTATTGATTTTTATTCGATTGGAAGCCTTCCAGATCAACTTCGATGTCTGAAAAATTATCTTCAGAATCGGAGGAATTTCAATTATAAGCAATTTCAGTACTGTTCTGGTTTATGGGCACTTTCGGTGATGTTGGTGTTAGCTTCCAGTTATTAATTTTCCAGCCCTATTTGTCTTGCGATGCTTTCTTTTTTTAAATGGATGTTTGAAAACGTAGGGAAAGACCTCTTTACTACTGCAGAAGTTGTAAAGATAGTTAGGATTTTAAAAGCTATTTGTCTTAAAGCTGTGTAAGCAAACAAGGCTTCCCACCATGTGCCTGATTTTGCAGTTGCTGCCAATTTCCACACCAAGTTTTTTCGTCAAAGATTGTGACCCTTATTGGTCATGACAATTCAATTGGACTTTGGGATTCACCTCCACAATTAAATGACACCTTGCACCCGTCCACCCTTTTTTGATTTGTCAATTGCACACCTTGAAGTCTAAAATGTATAGGTTTCAGGGCATTCGTTTTCCTTTGTTCAATTTATCTTTTGAGATAGGCAAACTATCTTTATTTAAACGCTATACACACTAATGGACTGCATAGTAATTGCCTTCTGGAGTAAAAAACAATTGGACTCTTGCTTTTAAAATCCACTCCAAAGAACACAGTTCCGACCATGTGTCTTCGTTTAAATTATTACATCTGTAACTTCGTTGAATGCTTATTTACTCAATGAACTTGCAAAGAATTGTAATAACGAATGAACCATTTTATTATAATGTTTTGCTAGATAATCTAAAAAAAATGTAGCTTTGGATACCCATGAGGTAACTTTCCCATTTTAATTTTAATTTTAACGTGTAAGTGCTTTTTATGAATTGAATCTCGAGCGAGTTTTCGAAACTCTGTTCCGAAAATATGAGACTGAGCAATCGTTTATATAATAACTCTTACTGAACTTGCCAATCTTCTTCACTTCTTTTATTTAAGAGTTCCTGATAAGACACCACGGCCTTAACCTTCTCTTTTATTTGTTTATTCTTTGCCTTCCTCTTTCCTTCAATCTTCCCTCCTATCATGGTCTTAAGATAAAGATAATGCCTTAGCAAATGTCCTATCACAATTCCTCTCATATTCTCTATGACGGTCAGCCCGGCTAGTATGATAGCAAAATGACAACTTATACCGTCAAGTTTTATGGTCATGACCGACATAAAATAATTTACCGTCATGGCCTAATATGGTATCCCGACATAGACGTAAAATATAACAATTTATAACGTCACGCACATTTTTTCTTTTATTCTTGGCATTACTTTTTAATTTGAGACTTCCGTCAACTTGTTGCCAATATCTGGCGTATTTTCTCGATGTTTATTATTTTTCCCACAACCACCCAGTTCATCTTTTTCGTGTAAAGGGCGGCCTATACTGACCATATTTGCACCATTATTCGTCACCATTGCAACAAACTTTGAAAAGTGAAATTCTTCCTTTATATTTGTGTTTCTTCATATAATTAATCGGCTATTGTGCCTGTTGTATTTCTTGTTATAACGTTTGAAGCTATCCTTCACATCATCCGAACTTTCGGTTTTGTTCGGATGTTTTAAATTCACCAGTCACCACACAAAAACATGCACTAACAGTCATGACAAGACCCGAAATGAGCCCTATGCACCATTTAAAAATTCTAAGATAATGAATTTGAATGATAGACAAGAGAGACAAAAGATACTATGCGTAAAAGACAAACATATACATATATCTATGCCTATACCATGTTGAAACAAATAAAGTAACCATTGCCTTAAGCAATATTTCATCAGTTTCGTATAATTTCGTAAATTACCGCCTTTTGGGAATATTACTGGTAACATTGGAAAGTTACTGGTAATATTCCCAAATAGAAAATTACTGGTAACGGGAATATTACCGCGGCACATCACTATTTGCGTCGCGCAGTCGGGTAATGAGCAAAGGTTATTCTGTTGCTGCTGGGTACTAGACACGTACTAGACGACGATATACTACAATACATATTTATTAAATACATACTTAAATACAGAGAAAACATCCAAGACTCAGGAACAAATAAATATTGGTGCTAATTACACAAATAATGGCTGACCGGGATCCGAACCCGCATCTCCGGCTTCGTAGGCAGGGTCATTACCAAAAATGTGGTATTGTGTTCTTGATGGTGAGGAAGGTTTTAGAGCTATAAAATATTTATATGCGCAAGCTTTACCACCTGCGCTGAGGATATTATCTACCTGTATAATTCTCATTTTGATTAATAAATTATTTGTATTTAAGCTGGCACTGCAATATAGGTATTTTACCAAGTGAAGTGCCGCATTAGAAACTTTTTGCTACTAAGCACTTATATTTAAACAAAAAGTCAAATGATAAACAACGATTTCGAAAAATATCAAAGTTGGTCCGCTACTTTACAAATATTACAATACAACTTTTTTTTCCGTTTTTGGTGGCTTCTTGATCAAGCAGGATTAACAGGAACGAAACGCAAACCGCCATGTTTTATCAAATGTCATAAGAGTTGCGTGCGACTTGCGAGGAAAACAAGCTGTGTTTGTTTTATTATTTTTGCTACCATCGTCTATTTATTCACAATATTATCAAAAACATATTCTTCTCCAGTCTTCAATTTATACCATGAGAATTGTTAACGGTATAATAAACATGTGTTCCTGTAAAGAAAGTACGAATCGAGTGTGACGCGGATCAAATAGAATGCCGACAAGATGAAGCTTTTATCGCTGTTATTTACGATTATCACGAGTAGCTATGTTGCCTCAGTCTTCGCACAAAATGAAAACTGCACGAGACCATATAATCGATACGACTACAAGCAGTCGGTGGGTAAACTCTCCGAGAATTTAGGAAGCAAATTGAACGAGATAGTCGCAAAGGAACTCGGCAGCTACTATACCACGCAAGTCGATGAACGTACATTCAAAGTCAGCCGATATCAACTCTCTGATAATGATATGCTTCTCTCTATAGCTGGTAAATTAAGTTACAAGCTCTCTTCTGCGGCTACGATACTTAGAGATATGAGCACGGCGATAAACGGCAACAATACTCCGTCCTTCATGTACCCGTGTCCGTTCAATTCTATACGTAAGTCAGTCTTTATTAAAAATGTTGAATTATTTGAAAATATGCCTTTGGATCCAAAGTCTCAAATCTTGGAGCGCTTCAAAGATTTGAAAGTGAAAAGACAGTATTATCTTTCACACATTGACTATGCAACTGATAAAGACTGCGTGACCATGCCACACTCCAACTTGAGGTACCTATATCACAAGGTTGTGCATCCAGACTCAAAGTTAGTTGTTTTTATTATTGATAATAATATGAGCTCAGGTTCTCTACAGCATGCAGTGAGAGTAACTAGAGAGATGGTCTATGCCCTTCAAAGTACTGATGTCATTGCATTGAAGATGACCAATACAACAGATTTTCTGAAATTTTATGACACATGCAGTAAGGATGGGATGTCTAGTCTAGTAAATGCTACAGATAGCAATAAACTTGTACTGCGGGAATACTTATCATCACTGGACATTGCTTGTTCAAATGTTTCACCACTGACTATAAATAAAGAATTAAAAGCTCTAGTTGCTGGAAAATCATTACCTGCCAACAAGCTGTTCATATTTCTGACAGATACTAAGATTTTAAAGAATGATACTTGGCTTAAAGTTTTTCCTTACCCAGCCAATGATGAAAACATGAAGTTTGCTATTGGTCTGATATATGAAAATGATGCAGCCAACAATAGTACATTTGGAATATTTCACATGGACAAGTGGCATAATCACTCCAGCAACCATTCTGTGCTCAGGATGCACATCAACAACAGTGGGGTGGTTGGGCAAGTGGCTTCAGCATTTATCTCATTATTACCTGATAAATATCAAAACAATGTGACTGTAACAGAAGGACCCCTCTGGGAAGCGACTGAGAGAGACTTTATGGTGTCTTTGTTGCTGCCCGTTTCTTCTGGGATACTGGGTTTGGATTTGTATTGGTCCGATCTTGCAGAAGACATTATATATTTTAAGGTTTCAAACTTAAAAAAGAGAGCATTTGTGATGGATTTCTCAGGTAAAATCCTTATGCACACATACTTCCCAAGACCAGAGGCAGCTTCTGAAAAAATAAAATTTACTAATTTGGAGAGTATTGAGGATTATGAGTTCATTCACAGTGTAAAAGAGGAAATGTTATCCAAAAGTTCTGGTAACTTTACTATCACTGATCAGAGTTCAAGTAAGTCCATCATGTATTCCTGGAGATGGGTTGAAAAGTTGTATATTGTTTGTATAGTGTCAGAAACAGTTGGAAAAAGTGTTCTTAACAAGACTCATACTCATATCCACCTTGCCAGAAGTAACAAAGAAATATTATTTCACAGATTAGACTTGTTTCCTCCAAAAAATGGTAAAATATGTAGACATTTCAAACAAATAGCCACAATTGACCAAGGAACAGTTTATTTGAGTCCATCTAGCTTTCAGTCACCATTTACTTATTTATATGACATGGGAAATGGCCATGAAGCAGTTACCTATATGCAAAACTATTTGGCATATTTGAAGAGTGTTGCTCATGGCTTGCTCTCTAATCCAGGTTTGAAAAATGAAATTCAGCAAGATGTAGGGTTTCTAAACTCTCTTTTGACTTTTTATAAAAATCAGCATTTGCATGGAGGCTACTCTAAATATGTTGTTAGAAGGTATGCAGTGACTGAAAGTGGTGTGCTTGTCATGTATCCTGGCACTGTCTTGGAATATGATTATGAACCTGTCCGAAGACCCTGGTTTACCTATGCTTTAGAAAATCTAGAAAAAATTGTTCTAACTCCACCAAATTTAGATGTAGGTGGTGCAGGGTATGTGGTGTCAATTTCTTACGCTGTTAAAAGTCCTCATTATCCCACTATGGTAGTTGCCATGGATGTCACTATGGGTTTCCTTTATAAGCTTCTAATTGATAGTATGCCTTTATGTGAAAAACCATATATTAAATGCTTCATTATGAATAACAGAGGGTACTTAGTGTCCCACCCTGGCTTAATGGACCCCAATAGTTCTGGTCCTATTGAACAGCAGCATATTACTCACAAAGAATCCATGATTGCAACAGATATGCTTAATCACAAAGGTTTTGTCACAAAAAGACTGTGCAGTAATTTTTACGACAAGACTATACAACGATATTACGAATTTAATACTTCCCTCCCAAATGTACTTTCAAATGCTGTCTCTGGAGATCACTGTGGCCATTACTACATAGCAGCGATTCCCGGTACGAATGCGTTTATAGGTCTCGTTAACGCATCCTGCATTGGAGCTTCTTTTTGCCCCTGCAGCATGGTAGACCGGGTCTGCCTAAATTGTCATCGCATGGAACAGACTGATTGCGAATGTCCTTGCGAGTGTGCTTCTGAAATTTACGAATGTCCGAACATAAACAATAAAAAGTTCAATCAAGAGACTCCGTTGTGTGGAATGATGCCAGAAAATAATAACCACAAATCTCATTACTTTCACAATTTTGCAGAAACTTTGAAGTCCTGTTTCGACTTTCAATGTGAAACTTATTCAACACGTTCAACTTGCTTGGGAGTGTTAGGTTGTGAGTGGTGCCAGGTAGATACAGATGGGCATTCCCAACTTTCTACGCCGTATTGCACTTCTCAGTCTTCATGTTTTAATGGAGTTTTGGGCGCCGTTACTCCGTATGGCGAGGGTACATTAGGTCACGTTAGTCGAGACTTGTCTGGAAACTATTTAGGTCCGATTGCAGGTTGTATTGTTACAATAAGTTTAGTAATAGCTGTTGCCATATATTGCTATAGACAGAATGTCACTACAGCCAGTTGCCATAATTTATACGTAGACGGTCCCGCCGAGACTTGGCCTGATGCTGATGTACAAATGAGCCATTTACAGTCTGATGACACTCATGATCTCTCTGGACAAGATAAACTATTGCCAGCCATGGAAATAGAAGCTCCTATTTCACCATACAGAGTAGTGACAGGGTACAGAAGACCGCATACCGCCGGAGGTTCTGACCACGGCTACTCTACGATGACACCACACGAGGACTCTGAAGCGACCGGATTTTCGGTCAATGATCCTATAATTCTGTCAGATGACACAAAATCAGACATAAGCTGTCCACTTCCAGCTAAAATTAAGCCCAGATTAAAAACTGGTGATCTGAGTGTGACTGTTCTTCCCTGTGGCAAAAATAGTGTAATAGCCCCTGTGACTGTTCATAGGCATATGGAAGCATCATAGTACTTTTATTGCTGATAATCTACCTCTGTTGTAAATATCATTAGGTGTTAATATAAGCAGTTACGCAGCTTCATTTCATTAAATGTGATATATACATATTTGCAAACATTATTAGTGAATTTAGTTAATGATTGAAATATCAGAAATTTTGTTACTTAAATAAATGGTGCTCTTCATTTTATTCAGTATCAGCATACTTATTATTTACATATTTTTATATGTATTATGCCCAGTGCAACAAAATGCTTCGTTAAGCAGTGTGTTATCTGATGAATACAAGAACCTTGCTAAATAATTTACACGATTGTAAATTATTTAGCAAGGTGTATGTAGTATGTACATACCACACGCTTCTTGAAAATGATCCATAAGGTAAAACAATGCAAGAAATAATTTAATGTGAAATATTTATGCACAAAACAAACTCGTCCTATCGGTTATTATTATTAATATTGGTACTTACTTTATGAATAATGTTGACTTGCCTCTTATGTGTAATTTGTAATAGTAGGGTTAATAGACAAAATTGTCTTCAATTCATTTAATTTTATGCTAATTTCCTGTTAAGTCTAATAATATATTATCTATACAATGGAAAAAGGATGCCCAAATAGACAAATTGTCAGTATACAGGTCTAAGTATGTAAGTTTTATATTTTTATCTTTTTGTATTAAATGTTAAGATACAGTAATTAATTTCGAGAATGTGCCAGTGCCTCCTGTATTATTAAATTTAAGTGGACTAATTTTTAAGATTAAGACTGAACTCGATGTTGCATTTACGTGATGTATAAATAAATTTTCTTTTGTACATTGTTGTTTCATTTATTACTTTTGCATAGACCAAATTAAAATTAACAAAACAGCGAATTAACAATACGGCGATCATGCACCAAGTCGACAACGATCTTGCGAGTAACTAATTCTCTTTATCACATACGAAACAATCCAGTCGATTTAGGGTGAGTGAACGGTGAACTCTTACTCTACGAGGGCTGCCACAATAGATCACACGCTGGTCGAGGCGGCATACAAAGGCCCATAACAAACAATAATTATAGGATGAGGTGCACTTAAACAGTTTGTAATCGTACAGGTAATTACTTTAACCTTTTCGACGCCAACGACGTTATATGCGCACCACCGGTTCTACGCCAACGACGCATATACGTCATGACGTCCAATGAGATATCAACCTACATACATTTCTATAGGGTTCAACTTCGCGTTCGACATTCTCATGGCATGGCGTCTGAGTGACAGCGTTTGTATTTGAAAGAGCGCTGAAAAGGTTAAGTATGACCTTGTCATACTCTTACTCCATTGGATATTCTACTTTAACACCAATGTAATAGAGTTTCTATTAAATAGACAGTCTTAAAATCAATCGTATGTTTCTAATAGAAACTCTATTTCATAAGCATGCAACGAATGCATATCCCTCTAACACTCATTGCCATATAAAAAATACATATGTAGGTATAATACATATGTAAATACATATGTAGGTATTTTTTATATATATAGATATAGTGCGATGGATTACCCATATTAGAAAAGGAGACACTAAGACAAAGTGAGTCTCTTTCGACTCGCATTTTCGGCCACAGATTGAATTCTATTCAAACGTCCACAAAACTACGAACATTAGGCAAAATTTTACTATTTTCCTTAGAAAAAGTTGTCAATTTTTGTACGCTTGTAATGTTTTGTGGCCCCTGTATGACGTAGTAGTGTAAAGGGTTTGCCACACTGTAGGTATGCGTTTTGCGGGCAGCGATCAATTCACTTCATACATTCATGCATGTCACTTTATATATAATATAAGTGACCTGACCACTGCCCGCAGAACGCATTCAGTGTGGCAAATTCTTAAGGCGAAGGGGTAGGTAAGCTCTTTCCAAACAAACTTTGTGTACGTTTTTCTTCGTTTGTGTTTGCGCTACAGTTATTATTTTTTGTTAATATGCTTATTTTTCTGTTAGCTATTTCTTCTAGTTATTTTTTAATTTTAAGATTTCTTAGTATTTTTTTTAATAAATCAAAATTTTAACTTCAAGTTCTGCGTATATCCGATATTTACAAGCAATAAAATTAAATGCTGTAGTGCCAAAACTAACGACTAAAACTTGCACAACCTTTGTATGGAGAATGCCTTGCCCTACCCTTCGCCTTAGGGAGGTATTCCACTCATCCACAATATCTTTGTCCAATATACATTTGATCAAAGAAATTGGATGGGACCCCGACATTTGATCAAAGATTCTGATGACACTTAAATCAATATGGCTACGCATGAAAAAAAAAAACTTGCACAAACATATTGGATGAGTGGAATGGGCCTGTGTTAAAGAAATTTGATCAAAGATTGGACAAAGATATTGGACGAGTGGAATACCACCCTTAAAGTCTATTCGTCATCGAATCTGATGTGCGTGTGCGTGGGCTGCGGCGAGGCTGGCTCGGCGGGCGCGGACGCGGCGGGGGTGGAGGCGGCGGGCGCGGCGCGCAGCAGGCGCGCGCGCAGGCGCTCGCGGCCGCGCGGCCGCGCGCCTGCGCGCCCCGCCTCCGCCAGCCGCCACTGCTCCTCCTCCTCCGCGCCGCTCAGGATGCTGGCGCGGTTGCTCGAGTTGCCGCAGTACTGCAAATTACCACCCCTCATCTCACTAGTGGCTCTGTGAGCTGTACACCACGCATTTTTTTTTTCAAATTTCAAAATTTCCATATACTCATCATCATCCTCCTAGCTTTATTCCCAGTACAGTTCCATCCTTACCTGAAGGATGCCTGGGGTCCGCAACCTAATTCTAAGAATTGGCGTAGGCACTAGTCATATAGAATCAAAATTTCCAAAAACTGATTCGACAAAAAAATGTGTATAATTATCGACCCTGCTCACAAAATTTCACAAGAATCGGTTGCAGTGGCGGCGCGTAAGAATTTTCGCTGGGCAACCCGGAGCAAAAAAGCACCTACCTTAACATTTATGATTTTTCTTTAAAAGCAAAGGTATACTGAAGCGTGCGCTATTTGTGTTCTTGAGCGCAAGCCCTTGCAGTAAGTGTATACCACTTTTGCCATACTTGTCATTTCATCACTGGCGTCACGTAAATAATGTATGTCGAGTCGAGTATGACAAAAGCGGCTTTGAATAAAGCCTTTTGAGCAGCATTCACGTCTAAACTTAATTAAATTATTTACAATTAAACAACTGACGAAAACAAAAAAAAACCTGCAAATACGCCTTCCTCGCAACGGAACAACAATTATTAATGCAAGCTACCTTGTAGATCTAAATTCCACTGGTTAAAAGATTAATTAATTATTTATGCACAAATCACAACACCAAACATTCATACTATGCGTAGAGTAACCGGGCAAATGTAAACTCTGTATTGCCACCCCATTCCGTTATTCACCCAAAAATCCAAAAAACGGGCACTTACGTTGCGAAATGGGGAATGTCTGAAATTTTTAAAAGTCCTTGATTATTTTTCTAATGGTAGGAATAACCCTCGCCATGAACACAAAAGTTTCAGATTTTTCGGTTGCGCCATATATTTTTTAAAAATATAAACATTTTATATCACCTCGCGTCTGCCCCGTATCAGACTACTACGACATTTCTAAGTCCGTCGAATATTTAAAACACGTACGCAATGACATTGACAGTTCAAGTCATACGGCCAACCTATGATGAACTGCGAGGTGATATAAAATGTTTGTATTTTTATAAAATATATGGCGCAACCGAAAAATCTGAAACTTTTTTCTGTTAATGGCGACGGTTATTTATTTATTTATTTATTTATTTATTATTATAAACATGAAAAAAAAAGTAACATTACAGGAAATATCCTAAAGTCATTACATTTCTTTATCTAGCCTCGAAGAGCTTACATCAATTATCAATACATTAGCAACAAATTATATACTATATTATTAACTAAGAACCTCACACAATTTCAAGCACACTCTTTCAACAACCGGCCAGCCATCCGCAAACAAATCACAGGAGAGTTGCACAGCGTCGAGCTTATTGAGCGCATGCAAAGAGCGGCAAATAGGAGAGTTACGACGCGAGACCGTACGGCAAAGAGGGACAGCGAAAAGCCGCAGCCGATCTACACGGAACCGCGCACGCCCATCGGGCACAAAGAGGCGACAGACCTCACCGAGCAGGCTAGGACAATCGAGACGACCCCGCAGGATACGAAGTGTTGCGATAAGCTGGTCCAACAATCTGCGCGTTGCTAGCGAGTTGTATCCGAGAACGCCCTGCAAATAAGCGGTAGGGTAGATAAAGGGATAAATCTTCACCTACTAGTGTACGTATATGGCTATGAAATGTAAGTTCGGGATCGAACACGACCCCGAGATCTTTTACCGAGTGAACACGAGAGAGAGGTACATTATCAACAAAATAGTTTGCATGTACACCACGCCTAGATCGAGTAAAACTCATGACGTAGCACTTGGAAGTGTTAATATACAGGCGATTTTCGACACTCCACCTGTGGATCGCATCCAGGTTACACTGCATGCTCTGACAATCTGATGGAGATTTGATGTCCACCACAACTTTGATGTCATCAGCATACAATAAGGATCTACCAGTTGCGAGACACCTGGAAAGATCGTTCACCATGATCGTGAAGAGGAAGGGGCCGAGTATGGAACCCTGACTAACCCCAGACTTCGTGTGGTACGGATCTGACTCAAAACATCCAAGACGGACAAATTGCTTGCGATCCTTCAAGTAACTGGCAAGCAATCGTAAGAGTGGAGGAGCAAACCCTATTGAGGAGAGTTTCTGTAATAGGATATCATTATCGACCTGATCAAACGCTTTCCTAAAATCGAGGTATACGACGTCAACTTGGCCACCAACGTCGAGTGTTTTGGAGATGTGGTCTACAAGTGAGAGAAGATTGGTATTAACGGAGCGACCCTTCCTAAATCCGTGTTGCGCATCATCCAAGTATGGTTCGACTTGTTCACACAACATTGAGTGCAAAGCACTCTCAAAAACCTTGGCAAAAGAATTCAAAATAGCGATGGGACGGTAGTTTTTAGCCTGAGATTTATCTCCCGATTTTAAAATTGGAGTCACTCTTGAGATTTTCCAGTGATCAGGATAATTGCCGGTTTTGAGAGCAAGATTAAATATATGAGCTAAGGGAGATAATAGTTGGGACTTAAAGGCTTTTATTATAAAAGGAGGTACATTGTCAGGGCCAACAGAAGAATTTGGTCTTAATTTATCAATCCCACATTTAACCTCGTAGTGCGTAAAACTCGCAATGTTAATTAACTGACCACTAGCAGCTAATCCGGCCCGTTCTGCACATAACTGTGGCGCAGATGGAAGGAACACGCTACTGAAATAGTCCGCGAAAGCCCTTGTAGCTGCTAATCCATTAAATGTTTGGCCCTTGTATACAACATTTGTTTCAAAACCACCTTTCGTCCGCAGGTTAGAGACATGATTCCAAAAGGACTTAGGGTTCGTTCTGATGCTTCGCTGGATATTATCTATGTAGGTTGCATACGCGCTCGCAATCCTAGTTTTTATGCTGGCACGCAGCTGACTAAAACGACTATACACATTTGGATCACGAGAGACCTTCCACTGCTTATGCAGGTTGCCTTTGAGTTTTAAATCTTTAATGACGTCAATTGGAAACCAAGTTGGGTACATTCTGGTGACTTTCGTACTACGACTCTTTTTTGGAACACAAGAGTCGAAACAGCTGTACAGTAGGGAATATAGTCGCTTTACTGCCTCATTCACGCATCTCTCAGCCAATACCGGGCTCCAATCCATCTTAGAGACAAGATCGTACAGGGAACGAAAGTCCGCTTTACCAAAATTCCAGTCTGTGGCCCGGTCGATATTGCTAGGCTCCACCAGATTAGCCTTTCCGGGTCGATTTGGAGTAACCGTTATATCCAAGGGAGGATGGTATACGTCAGCGCGTTCCACAAGGCCTTCGCAGGCTGTACATACTCTCACTGCACCCACGCATTCTGATACTAACACAACATCTAACTTACTTCCCTTATCATTCATAATGTCGTTATAATCAGATAGTTTACAAAATGTCAAAAAATAATTGAGGTAATTATTTACATTTATACTAGCACTTTTCAAGTTGAGGTCGCCTAAGATTACAAAATTCGGATTTCGCATCGTTGTACAATTGTCCTCAACTTTGCAGAACCACGTCATGTAGTCAGAGTCGACAGCACTGGGTTTTAGATATATCACACAAACTAAAAACTCACAGCCGTTGAGTGTGACAGAGGCCCACATGTCCTCTCCACTCGAGGTTTCTAAGTCCGAGCGCCGACGCAGGGTGATGCCAGGTCTCGCAGCCAAGAGCACGCCTCCTCCTCTAGCGCCCCGGTCACGTCTGAGCATAGTCCAAGAGTATGGAACCACCTCAGGGTCGCCGATCGACGAGTCCAGGTTGGTCTCCGTAACCGCAATGAGGTCCACCTGTAAAAGCGCGGCATTTTGACGCCAGAAACTCAGTTTGGTCTTTAAGCCGCGAACGTTCTGGTATAATATATGCAGCGTAGAGGTACCATCGCCGCTATTGTGACGGCGCGAGCTTATTCGCTTCACCCTTCTGGTTTGTTCTCCGGCCGGAAGTGGGGTGGCGGCGAGCTCGATTTGCACCCCCGGCGGATCGCTGAAACCACTCGCTAACTCGTGTCCCGAATGGCCATGCTTCAGCGCTCATGAAGAGTTCATAGAGACTTTCAGGAACGGTGATTAAAAATGACGCGTAGCTTTCATGCCGTAATTTTAATTTTTCAACCTTGATGTTGGTGTTGGTTACCTGACTCAGTTCTTCCATATGACACTTAATAAGTTCAGACGTGGTGTAAGGCTTAAAGAAACAAGCATGTATCCTCCTATTCGGTTCTATTGTCTGCAATTTGTGATTTAGGCCGATACCCTTAACTACATGAGGGCGAGGCGGCGAACTGTGCTTGTGAGCTTCCTGTCGAGTGGCGCTCCCAGTCGAGGCTTGTGTTTGAGCCCGAGTGGTAATCTTACGTTGTGCCACTTGAGCATACGAAGGCGAGCCAGCCGGTGATAAGGCAGAGACTTCAGCATCTTCAGCCGGTGCAATATCGGCTGTCCGCTCTCGACTAGAACTGCCATGATTCCATCTTCCACCCTGTTGATCTTCCTTACCCTTATTGCTTCCGGCACAGTCAGGTTTCAAGGGCTCGGCTTTGTCCAAACTAATCTTAGTAGGCGAAGTTGACACAGTGGATACCAAGATATTCCTCTTAGAGCCTGATGTGTTGGCTTCCCTCGCCTTCGAGTTGTGTTGGTTTGCCGGTGGCATGACATCGGTTTTTTTGGTAGTTTTGGTAGTCTTGGATCTTTTCTTGCTCTGAGCAGGTCCCTTAGGTGTGCTAGTGAAAGCAATCGAGGTACTATCATGAGCGTTGGGTGACAGGTCGGTGTTTTGACCAGGCTTCTGCTGCTGTTTTATTGTTTCATATTACTCCAGTTTTCCTTGCAGCAAGGCAACTTTCTTTTTAAGTTCGGCTACTTCTCTCTTTAAAGGTAGTAAAAGACTTTCGCTCTGCATGAGTATGACTCCGTTTTGGTCAGCTATGAACTTATTTGCTATTATAGAAATTGAGTCATTAATTTTATTCTGAAACTCTTCAAGTATCACAGCCCGAATCGTATCAGTTATTAGGCCGTCTTGGCTCTGCCCCAATAGCTTGCTATTTTGTTTATGCCGTGCTGTTGGGCGGACTGTAATTTTTGTGTAGTCCGAATTAGAATGTGCTGTGCGCGAGACTAAATCTTCGTATTTTCTGGCCGTTGGGGAAGTATCATTGAGATGAGCGTTTTCACTGTAAATGCGCCCTAAGTTGCGCAGGGGTGTGTGGGTGTTATCCCCTTTTGGTAGTTTGCTGCGGCATTCAAAGTATACCCAATTCTCAAGAAATTCTCCAGTTAATTTAGGGAATGTTTCTGTAGGTATATTAGCACATAGTAGGTCGTAATTTGCTTGGCAGGTCTGGCACTTTATCGATGCATCATCCTCTATTGGGCTCAGACATCCGGCACATTTTAATGTCATTTTGCAGTATACTGTGTTTGGAACGCTAGCTTGTTCAATACCTGGTTCAGTATCCGTAAAACGGAACGCAGCGTGCTACAAGTCAATGCTACAAGTTGGGTGAAAAATGTGTTAATTAGCCTGGCAACATTACTTCGACTTGTACAGTTGGTAACGTACAAATATGTCAATGTCAACTACTGTCAGGTTAGTTAGTCAACGATGCATCCAATCCAATCAGCTGTTGATGTTGCTTTAAAGGCAGAATCCCGTTAGTCTTAGGTTTTTTAAACCAGTATTAATGTTAACGGTTAAATATGTGGATCTTACCGAAGTGTTTGCTTGTGTTTCCGTTTTTCTTCGCCGTTTTATATGGAGGATAACCTAACACGGGTATGTAGCTTTTGCACCAACACTGCCTTTGGAATTTCTATCTTCGCTAGCCTAATTTGGTAAATAAAATAGCGTAGACCTGTTTGTTTACTTGTTACCCTGGCCAGGGTTGCCAGGTTATGCCTCCCATTAGAAAAATAATCAAGGACTTTTAAAAATTTCAGACATTCCCCAATTATTGAGCTTCAAACTACGTTAGACCATTGTGTTTTATGATACAATTCATTTTAATTTTAAATTATAAATAATTGAATTTTATATTTTGCGCAATCCATTCCACACAGTTTTCGATGAGAGTAAAGTATGGCAATGTTTTTACTAGTGCGCCAAATTCGGATAGTTTCTAAATTGCTAAGCCATTTATTCTAATAAAAACCTTATCATTTTAAAGTCAAGGTCTAAATTCGAATGAGACACCTTACCGTAACACGATAATAATCGGCTTTCTTTCGGCGTCCATTTTGCGATGCGTGTCCTTGACAATTTACGAACGTAGAGCGTGCAATTTCAATGACACCCGGCATTTTATGAATGAGATGGCTAGGTAAGGCAAGACAAAATACGCGGGCTTGTCTTAGCGTTAGCGACCAAGCTAAGTTTGTACCTGGTGCGTATGGCGCCGCATACAAATGAGATGCAAACTCAGCTTGGTCGAGAAGTACGTGCGTAGTAAATAGTGAATGTAGTGAGTGTTGAAATTTATTGTGAAGCTAAGATACTTATAGTCAATTAGTCCATGGTACTACGTGTTTATGTAATAAATATTTTGTATTTTTATTGATGGATGATTTATGATCAGTTTGATATATTGTACCAAAAAATTTAGGCAAGCCGGTGGGAATCGTGTTGTAGGAGCGCTCCGCCACTGATCGGTTGAGAAATACTACTTATAGAGAAGAACAACGGGAAATCCGAAAATCCGTCGGCCGGACATACGAAAGCTTTTTTGCCGAAGCTGAAACGGAGACCTTCGTTACACTCGGTCAATAATTATCAAACCTGCTAACAAAATTTCAATTGCCGAAAATGTCTATTTCTATTTTTTTGACCGTCACTGGTTGTATGTTATTTTTTGGAATATTAGGGACAAAAATCTTAAAAAATTGTATTTTGTTTCATTTTAGTAATGGGTTTGTCAAATCTTTCTTCGTTATTGCTGAATTCCTCAATAAAAATGTTTCTTTGACCATCACCGACTTGTTTCACGTTCAGTAAAAAATATTCAGTTGTGCTTGTGGCTGCCCGACCAGTACAAATATGGATTAGGTACTTGACTTGACTACTATACAAAGGCATCCAAGCTGATGAATTGAGTTAACAGATTATATTCATACTCTCTATCTTTGGCACGGTCTGTCAAGTACTTCCGGCCATTTCAGAACAGACAGACTTATGTTTCCTGTCTCTACGGTTGAAGGGCTAAATGATGCCACGTGTTTCGTACTGATGTGACATGACGTAAATATAACCTTAAAATTTTGACCGGAAGTGAAGTAGTAATTTTAAGTGCGATAATCTTTTGATTCTCGTTCAGCACAACTTAAAAAAAATACTACCATTTATTTCTATAACCCACCTCGTCAGCTGCTTTTGCGGAATCAAAACGTATGATTATCTCCGACTGGCCTTCTTTTGCGTCCACGTGCAAGGCATGGATATTAGTCCGCACCTGAAAATAGAAATTTAATAAATCCATAAAAAGCCCAAGTTTTATAAAATGACCTACTAAGTATTCATAGGTTAATGCATCAGTCAAGAAGATCGCCAACTTAAAAATATCCCAAAAATTTCAAAATGTTCAAAGCTACGTTTCCTGTCTAGTCAGCACAACTTATGTAACGTTTAAGTACATTTCTGCCAAAATAACGTATTTCACGTATAATAGTACATTACTACAGAGGCTGGGACGAAAGGGGTTGCCGGCCGAAGACATATAGACGGCCGAGCGAGCGAGGCGGGATAGGTCTGAGGCGGGCAACCCCATATTTCCCGCCGAGGTATGTATAGTGCTTTTCTCAAACATACAATGAAATAAACAACAAAAAAAAAGCAAAGTTTTATTTTTAATACGCATACTGGCAGAATGTCATGATGGTCATGATACCTGTGCCACAAATTTATGTGGAATAGAAACTAAAAAAGAGGACTTTGCTGGCCTAGGCCTGCAAGATTTGTATGGAATTCCATTAACGACCTCTTGTCCTAGCCGCACCTGAAACGTCATACTTCGCAGCCTATTATAAGGAACATAACATCAATATTTCATAGCATGTTTGAGAAAAAGTTATATTCTCCTATAATATATGTATGTCTGTATGTTTATTACTAGCTGTTGTCCGTGAATTCGTCCGCGTCTTCGCTCCTATTGGTCACAGCGTAATGTTATATAGCCTAAATAAAGCCTTCCTCGATAAATGGACTATCCAACACAAAAAAAAAATATCAATTCGAACCAGTGTTCCTGAGATTAGCATGTTGAAACAAACAAACTCTTCAGGTTTATAATATTAGTATAGATTTCCCCCGTGCCTTTTGTACATGTTGCTGTATTTGTCTACCTTTATTCATTTTTACTCTCATTTGCTCATAGGTTAACTGAAAGAGATCCCTTAGAGGGAGGGGTAAGTTCGCCTTTTTACTTAACTTCTTCCTTTTGTAAATCGTATCTGTTGTGTTTTTGTACAATAAAGAGTTTTACTGCTACTATAACGTTATATAAGCTATCATGCTGATATACATTGAGGCCATCTGTAGGACATTTGTCATTAGCAGTCCTCTTGACTTATCCATCAGGTTAAGAACAGGGGATAGGCAAACAGTAAAACTTACAGTACGTTTGGTGTGCCTCACGTCGAGGCATGGCTCAGGCAACACCTCTCTAACAAACACACCTGGTATTTTCTCAAGTGGCACTACAGTCTTACTGTTAGTTTTAACAGGGTCTAAAGCTGTAAAAAAATAAACACTGTGTTAGGATTTACACCAACACTAACATAAACAAGTGTTAAAGACATTATTGTATATTTGTTTTGAGTATCTCGGATAAGAATAGAATAGAATAGAAATATATTTATTATCACAACACATACAAAAAAAGGCAGTTACATGCATTTGGTTTCAATAAGGCTCTAACGATTTCGATGACATTTACAATACAGGGCTTTACGGAGGCGAAGTCGGTCTAGCTGGGTGTCATTTTCGGGAAAACTCGTTTTCTCCGGAAAACCCCGAAAGATGGCGATCAAAGCTCGGTCACCCAGGTACTTATACAAAATATAGACAGGGTGGATACTACCACAAATGCAGATTACACCTAACCAAAATTAATTTTTCGATTTGCATTCAAAAGCACGAAAGAATTTTAGGTTATTTATTTTATAGGTCCATAGCATAATGTCAAAGTTTCTACGCGCGAAAGCCTATAACAATGTAGAATTTTATTTTAGAAATGTCATACATAGCAATTGTAAATTTATTATTTATGCTTTATAGTTCATACCAAATTGTATAACTTGCCTGTGTCAGTCTCCATAGAAGGTGTGGCAGGCTCCGGTATAGCGGAATAGGCACTCTTTCTGTTATACAGGTTAAACTTCACTTGTTTCATATAATTCCTTTGCAAGGTTAAATACTTATTCCTCAACGCTTTCCATTCTGCCCTTGGGAGCACTTGAAGACCCCACAGGGCTCCTTTAGGAGCTTCCTTAGCACTTAAACCATTTGGTGGAGGTTTGCTTATAGTTTTTGAAGTTGTTTTTTTGCGGCTTTTCTTCTTAGTTTGAGCATCCGCAGCCTCCTTGGATTCATCATGGCTAGTCAGTTCATCTTTTGGCTCGGGACATATCTGTAAAAAAATGTTCAAATGTTTTGCTTAGTTTGTTTAGCATTTGCGTCTGCAATGAAGTAAGTTTAGAGAGATTAGAGAAAGTTCTCGATAATCCGGCACTTTGATGCTCCAAACCAACAGTAATCCATCCCTGTTGCTGCTTAACGCAATCTTCAATCTGTGCTCAAACAAAACTAACTTTAATTACCTTGTATATGAATATACTAGCTGACCAGGCGAACTTTGTACCGCCTGAAAGTCGATAAATGTAGAGATAACTTTTACTTAGCTAAAATTGATATATGGTTTCAGTTAAGGTGGTTAAAAATACACAAACATTATTAAGATGTATAATTTATTGATTTCAGTAAAGAACCTTATATACAGGGTGTCTCAAGAAGTAGTGATATACTGAAGCTGGGAGGTAGAGGACCTAGAGGGCTATCTGAATCACCCCCATGTATGTTCCGCGATTTTTCGTATTTTCGTAGTTATGACTTTTTTTTTAATTTTTCACCTATCGCCGAGTACAATGAGATTGGGTTTATTTGAAAATGGTAACTCACATACTCAGCTACCGGCATTTATGCATTGATCTTGAACAGACTCGTCGTGCCAATGTTACGAATGCGTCAATTCAATTTCATAATGTTGGCCGCATTGGACCATGGCGGACTATTCAACTCGTAATTTGTAAATCGCAATTGCGGGGTCTTTTTTGTGAATATTTTCCTTTTTTAAAAGCATACTATTAAACTTTGGGTCGAGACGATCACAATGAACCCAAAATCGTCCAAATCGGTTCAGCCGTTCTCGAGTTATAAGAGCCGTAACTAACACAACTTTCTTTTATTAATATAGATAGATAGATAGATGAACGTAGGTAACATTCGAAACCTACTTTTTACATATATGTATCTGAAACTTACTTTACTTACCTACTTCCTACATTTACTTTTACTCATTTCCTACAATTACTTAATCTATTTCCTACATTTATTTATGCAAACCTAACTATAATCCAGCATTTGTCGACCAGCATTAGTGTGGGCTTACCGAGAACATAGAACAAACTACAAACATTTTTAAGACACATTTACTTACCTCTGTTGGAGTTGTTATACTTTTGCACTCATCCTGAAACGAGAAACAAAGTTTAGGCATTAAAAAAGCTTAATTTTTTTTTGATACACTGACCAGCGATTGGCCTTAGTCTCACCTGATGGAAAGCGATGACAAGGCCTAAGATGTTGCTCACTGATTCAGTAATAGCCTATTCACTCTTGAAAACTAAAACTAAAATTTATTATTACGGTTTTGTATACAGAAGTCTATCATAGCATAATATTTATTGTCTAGGTCTATGTCTATGGGTTAGCATTAGCTGTCCAATGTGGTAACTTAAGTCTTAAATTGAAACTTACACTGGGAGTGTCCTTTTTTTCAGAATCTGAGTCTTGGCCAAGCTTCAACTCCAAGTTCTTTGGTCGTTTATCTTTATTTTTCCTAGATTTTTTTCTAGGTGGTTCATCCTCATCTTTCACCTTGGGTTCTGCTTCTACTTTTGCTTTAACATCTGTTACTTTGAACTTGGCTGTGTCTTCTTTTGACTTTATATCTGATTTTGCCTTCTTGTTTTCTGTCTCTTTTTTCACCTTAATGTCTGCTTCATCTGTCTCTTCTACAGAGAACATTTTGACACTGGACAGTTCGTCGGGTGGCATGCTGGTTGGCAGTCGGCAGCCCATCTTGGTGAATGCATTTATGCATTCTTGTGCATCCTCAGCTTTATCAAATTCTATGAAGGCATAGCCCTGGAACACACACAAATGCTGATAAACTTGATTAATTATTATATAGTATTTGCCCACAACTTTATTTCCATGAATTAACTTGATCCATACAGGGCATATTTTGGGATATAAAGCATCTTATGTTAAAAATTAAAATTAGGGTGTGCAATATCGGATATTTTTAATTCCGGACTTTTTCGATTTGGGCTCCAATTCTGGAATTCCTGAACTGGTTCTGGAATTGTGATTTCACTTTTTTTAACAATTTATGATACAATTTAACTTAAAGTATAATGGTAATCGTTTTATATATCAGTTACATTTTGTTGGCACAACGGATCTTAAGCTCAGTCAAGTTCTGTATAAGGTCATTAACAATGACAGCAAAATTTAAAAAAACGTATTGGACCACAACAGGCTAGATGAAGTGGAAGTGTTGACCGGTTTAATGTGACAATAGAATATAATGCCTCTAAAGATCAATGGTAAAAGGTATAAGATGGCAGGACAGTCATCTGTGGTTGATGCAGTCATTTATCATCAGTTATCAATAATAGTTCATTGACCCAAGTAATAAATACCAACCTTGATTTTTTGTGAATTTTTGAACTTGGGCAGAGAAATGTAGGCAACATGTCCATAATCTGAGAACACACTCTCCAGCCACTCCCGACTTGCTGTGACTGGTATGGACTCCACATACACTGTCCTGGATTCGGCATCATATGGTTCCACTGGATTTTTTCTCTTTATCTGAAAAATAAGCAATATGGCAGTGGGTAAACCTATTAAAATAAATAAATAATAAATATGGCTAAACTTTTGAAACATGCTATATCAATTATCATATTAGAATAAGAACTTGTACAAATTTGTATCATTATCAAAAGTACTATTGTTGAGTCAATAGATATTTATCACTTTCAGATCTTAATGTCTTTGTAATAATGTCGACAATTTAGGAACTTATCTTGAATTTATGATTTTTATTAGACAACACACATATATAACAACTTGATTACCTTTCGCCTATCTTCTGATAACTCCAAAATTGTAGAAAACTTCATTGCTTTCGCTATGTCAATAACATCCTGGGTCATGGCGCGAATCTTATTAAATTTGAGAAACACTTCGATGGGCACAAACGGGTCGGCTTTCACTAATTCACCGAGAAATCTGTCTTTAGTGAGATTAGCATCACTGAAGTAAAATTCCATTTGTTTCAATATTTTATCATACAAAAGTTTTTTACGGTGCCGAACTCTCTTCTTACCGTGGGTCTCATGTTTTGTCGTGCTATCAGTTGTAGTTGGGGTTTCCGACTCAGACATAGTTACACTCAGACAATAGAAGTATTTATTATATCAAACTAACAGATAAACAAAGTAAATAAAATACATAAACTGCCGGTATGTCCAGTTTCGAAGCACAAGTATAAATATCAAATATGCACCAAGTGGTTATATTCTCTTTGATATGCACAACACAGTCAATTAAATATATAATTAAAACCATCTGTCAATTTGACATTGGGCACATTTGGTTGATTTGGCAGAAATTGCCATCTTGCAAAATCTACAGATGATTCGGTCGAAGTTTCATAAGAGTTCAGTAGCCACGATTTCCTCTGAATATGATTCCATTTTGATCAGAACATTAGTGAAATATTCTACATTCTTGTCGTACTTTTACAGTAAATTATTAAATGGCAGCTCTTAAACATAGACAACTTTTTTTTCTATTTTATCACTTGATAAAACTTCCTATTCAAGTTTTTTCCTCAATCAATCACGCCGGTTCTCACCACCGTCAGACAGACATAAAGCGCGAGTGTACTGGTATGGACGCACCTTTAGATAAAAATACTGATAACCAATCTGTGGATGCAGTGCAGTGGACCAGTGTACGTTTGACATTCTGAGTTTTTGGTGGTTTAGGGTTTAGTAGCGGAGTATACATATATGTGGGAGAAATCAGAGTATGTTAGTTATTTTATTAGGAAGGCGTTAAATCATGAATACCGTTTTAAAGCCCTAGTTTTAATTGATTTAGTGTAAATGTTGTGGTTTCCTCTTCATTTCTATGATGTGCCTTTGACTAGTGTACCGTCGATAGATCTCATAGGTACACATCTCGTAGATAGGTTTGTTCTCGAGAGGAAGATGACGGTTTTCATCTGCAACAGTGTTATTATTTCTGCTTAATTGCACGATAATAGTATCCAAGATGACTACAAGTACAAAATCTGCCAATGTTACGTTGAAACCGATTGAAGTACCGAAGGCTTTGCAGGATGGAGAAAAATTCATGAAATGGGATGAGGTATTTATCTTAAATAAATGTAAATAATGTTTTTAATATTACACTATAATATTTTACTAGCATGGCTGTCTTGTTTAATAGGACTCGGGCCAGACAGGCTTGCCAGTCACCCTTAGGGTGGATGCCAAGGGGTATTTCCTGTTTTGGACTGACCAGAATATGGAAGTGGAGATGCTGGACATTGCCACCATCCGAGATGTGAGGACAGGAGTTCATGCTAAAGTTCCAAAAGTAAGTAATCAAAATTAAGTATCAAAATACTGTCACAATTTTATATTTTAGTTAGGCTGGTGGAATTTACTTAGTAACTGTAGTTGATATATCATATTTGAATAAAATATAATCATAAAACCTTAATAGCAGTATCTGTTTAGAACTTTATATACATTGGAGATTAGAGAAAACTATTGTTTTTCAAAATAAAACTTTGACATGTTAGTTCATATATTTAATTCAGCTATGCTAGTAAATAAGTTTACAGTACCCTTAAACATTTGTTAGGTATATAATTAATGGTCTCTGATTTTCATTACTATATTTGTGTTTGCATATATTAGAAATGAAATGAAATAAATTCCATTTAAATAATTTATCTTATAAACATTAAATTCACCCAGTATTTCTTTTATAGTACTTAATCCTTTTTTGTAACTATTCAAGAGATTAAAGTGGGGCCTACATGCAGTAAAATAGTTTCAAGCAAAAATATCAAACTATAACAATTTTTTGTTGTACACAAAATTTACCTAAGCTTGTGAAAAGGTAAATAATCTTTTCAATTGTATGCCATACTTAATTGACCGAGCGAGTGAACCATCTCCATTTCAGCTTTCAACAAAAAATCTTTCGTATGTCCGTCTGTCTGTCCAGATGTTCTGTACAGGTCCCATTTCTCAACCGATTATTGAGAAATTCAAAGTCGAAAACTTATTAAAAATTTGAAAAAAAAATAATTTTTTTTTGCATGGTCTCTCCCAGAGCCACTAGTGTTAAGAACTTGACATGAGTTTGATCATATTGCCATGCACTTACAAGTCCAGCCACTAGTATTAATATCTGCCACATCAAAGTGTGATTATATATCTGAAACAACTTTATTTCCATTATTGTTATTACATATAAATGTAATAACAAAATCACTATCACTTCTGTCTGTCTGTACCTATGTATGCTTAAATCTTTAAAACTATGCAACGGATTTTGATGCGGTTTTTTTTCATAGATAGCTTAGGTCTATATGTACAATACATGAACAAAAAACTGAGCTAAATGCCTATTTTTAAAGATTATCTGCTAAGCTAGAGGTTTATAAATCTAGTAACAATTCACTAATTATAATTACCAGTTTTTTCAGTACAAAATAAATATCGCGTTAGATCCATATACGAATATCTTTAAGAATGTGTACAAAGCGCGAGAGTTTAAAGTGTTATACCTGTCATTAAGTTTCAAATTTAGATTAAATTATTTGTGTCACACAATGTTTATAGATTTTTTTTAATTGTGAGGAGGGGATACAATGTTTGAGATTGAAATAATTGACATCAGTTTTTTTTCACATTTTATGAGTCTGGTACTGAACACACCCTCTTATTAGAGTGCCCACCGATTGGAATCTTACAACCTTATTGGTCTTTGTTCTCACACATCAACAATATTCGTCTCAAAACTTATGATCACACGAGGTATCGTGTGATCGTAAGTTTTGAGACGAATATTGTTTTGAATAAATCAATTACAGAAAATATTTCTGACAAGGTTATTATTTTCATTGAATCACTGTACTGTAGCTGATAAAAGTAAATAGAGTTTATTTAAATTGGCTTTCAATATTTTTGATTTAAGCCTTTAAATGCGGCGGTCTCTCTTAGGTGCCAGCATGAAACGAAAAACGCCTTTTTCACTGACAAGTTAATGTCTCTGATAGAAAGAAAGTTAAGGCAGCGGAACGACGAATTGTACACCAAAATGTCGATAGATGTTCCAACTACTGCACAGTCAGTACTGCAACCTTATCACCCTACGATTTTCACGATACGGGCGATTATTACGTATGAGGTAGCCTTTTCTTTCAATTTTGGATACTAGTTGCTCAAACTATGACTTAAAATTATCCATTTACCAGATGAACTATTAGAATTACTTGTTAAAGTTTATTTGACACGTATATTCATCAAAATAATTGTTTTTTTGGCAAAGTTTTGGAGAACACCGTAACAAAATTAAAAGTTCATACGAAGACTGCTAAAAGAGAAATGTATGCTTTTATCAGTCAATAGAAGTAACTTTCTTCGAGCCTGGCTCTAAATACTCCAGATTAGTCTTTTTGGACAAAATTAGCTTTTATGAACACACAATTCAGAGCTAAAAACCTGCCCTAAATACTACTCAAAAAAAGTTACTCACAAATGAGCTACTGGAAGAGAAGCAAGAGAATCCCTGATGAAAATTTTCGTGTCTCGCGGGGTCATTATCTAGGTGTAGCCGACGCAATAAATGGCATCTAACGTAAAATATTGGAACGCAGTTTAAATAATACATATGTTTATTTATTAATGAAACTATTGTCAAGCAAAATTAACAATATGTTTGTAGGTAAATATAAAAAAATATATATATAATTATGAAAAAATCGAGTATGTCTATGTAGAAGTCTCAAAACTTATGAACACACGAGGTAGAAAGGGGTACAGCTCAATACCACGAATTTTGCCAACTCTCTTCTTCAACTTTCTCGCCCTTCTAACCTTTTTGGCTACGGAACCCTAAAAATGTACAACCTAATGTAATTATATACAATGTTTTTCAACTTGACACTAGTTAACGGTTTATTTACGTCGAGTAAGTTATTGTTATTCGATATCATATTAGGTTCTTCAGAACTTCATAGTTATAGCTTTAGCTTTCAAGTGTAAAGAAAAAGAAGATCCCTTATTACCCATTTGAGGCCAATGACTCACATATGGGTCATGCCTCTGCGTTCAGCTCCTTTACGGGAAAATGCTGCTACGTGCTACGGCGTAGCACACGTAGCGTTGCTTGCCTTCAAATGGGATCCCTTTCCAATGGTCCAACTCTGTATGCGTGTTTGCCTGGAGCTCAAATATTGGAAACATTGTAAAAAATACGAGGTAATACTTCCTTTGGGCTGCCACTCACAGCTTTTTTTGTGCGTTATATTTGAGATTTCTTTATTAATAAACATCGATATCCTGGATCTACCATGGAACCTAAGATTAAATTCGCATCACACTTTTCTTATGTAGGTATATGCAGTATGGATTTATACTGTATATATACCTACATATATATACAGTACTAGCATTTGCCCGCGGCTTCGCCCGCGTACTAAGCGAAATTTTTAACCATCTACAAAAAACAGGTTCGTATGTTTGTCCACGATTATCTCGCGTTTGGCTGAACCGATTTAGATGCGGTCTCCAGAAAAGTAGTTGTTACATTCTGGGGTTTCGCTATACGAAGTTTGGTGATTGTGATTCATTAACAGATGAACAGATAAAAAGTTAGTATACATTCTGAGAACCGGCAAACTGTTGAATTTCATTTGATTTTGGCAAAAATAAGGATCTAAAACTATTATCATACATTTCCGAGGGGCCGAAGGGGAAAGGGCCGATGAAATAAAAGCATGTCTGAAATGGCTCTTAGTAAAAGTATCTGTGTACTACAGTAACAATAGGTCTGTAAACGACCTAACAGCGCGCAGCGGCCATAAACTCTGGTCCTTTGAAGTACAGAAATACGGCTAATTCAATATCATGTGTAACATTTATTTTTCCTACAATTAAATTTATTAGGTAGGTTTTGCCAGTTACCATTGGAGCATCCAAAAAGAAAATTTGGCCTCACTTCCATTCGCACTCCTTACTGTCAGTCCGTCTGTTACAACCAAGTTGCTTTTACTGGACCTATTGAATTGCAATTTGGCACAAACTATCAAGAATTTAGAGCGCTCGTGGCCCAACGGCACCCGCCAACCGCGTGCGGTGTGCGAGGTTAAGCAATGTGGGCGCAGGTCAGTTCTTGGATGGGTGACCGCTTTGAGTGGTTACTAACTGACTCTCGTGCTTTGAAAGGCACGCTAAGCCGTTGATCCCGGCTGCAATCGTTAAGCCAAGTTAGAGGCCTTCGAGCGGCTTGCGAACTTCTAACAGTCAAGTTGCCCACTCACTTGACAAAGGGGGGTCGAAGTTGCACCGCGTCCGTAGGGAGTACCCACCGTTACCATACACAGAACCTCTGGGTGGTGCTAAAAGTGCAACAAATACTGGCAACCGTACTAGTCTTCTCGAAAATCTCACGGTTCGTAAATAAATGCCATACGATTAAAAAAGAATTGAAGGTTGATTTAAATGGAAAAAATATCGAAACCTCTATGTCGTTTTTAAAAGCAAATCCATAGATACCCCACACGCCTATATAGTAACATTAAACTTTTTTGCATATGGGTATGAATGGAGTGCCAAATTTTACCTCAGATTCGCATTAAGAGACCTCTCGGATGCTCAGATATCGATTTTGAACGAAATCGGGATGAAAAAAAAAGAAAATCAATATGGCCGCCACTTTCACAAATTTTACCCCGGATTCGTATTAAGAGACCTCTCAGACACTCAGATATCGATTTTGAACGAAATCGGGACGAAAATGAAGAAAATCAATATGGCCGCCACTTTTTTCAGATTTTACCTCAAATTCGTATTAGGTGACCTCTAGGAAGCTCAGATATCGATTTTGAACAAAATCGGGTTGGAAATGAAGAAAATCAATATGGCTGCCACTTTTTCCTAATTTTACCTCGGATTCATATTAAGACACCTCTCGGACGCTCAGATATCGATTTTGAACGAAATCGGGACGGAAATGAAGAAAATCAATATGCCGCCACTTTTTCCAAATTTTACCTCGGATTCGTATTAAGAATTCTCTCGGACGCTCAGATATCGATTTTGAACGAAATCTGGACGATAATGATAAAAATGAATATGGCCGCCACTTTTTCTATTTTATACCTCGGATTCGTATTACGAGACCTCTCGGACGCTCAGATATCGATTTTGAACACAATCGGGACGAAAATGAAGAAAATCAATATGGCCGCCACTTTTTTCAAATTTTACCTCAAATTCGTATTAGGGGACCTCTAGGACGCTCAGATATCGATTTTGAACGAAATCGGATTGGAAATGAAGAAAATCAATATGGCTGCCACTTTTTCCAAATTTTACCTCGGCTTTATATTAAGAGACCTCTCGGATGCTCAGATATCGATTTTGAACGAAATCGGTACGGAAATGAAGAAATTCAATATGCCACCATTTTTTCCAAATTTTACCTCCGATTCGTATTAAGAATTCTCTCGGACGCTCAGATATCGATTTTGAACAAAATCTAGACGGAAATGATAAAAATGAATATGGCCGCCACTTTTTCTAAATTATACCTCGGATTCGTATTACGAGACCTCTCGGACGCTCAGATATCGATTTTGAACGAAATCGGGACGAAAAAAAGAAAATCAATATGGCCGCCACTTTCACAAATTTTACCTCGGATTCGTATTAAGAGACCTCTCGGACGCTCAGATATCGATTTTGATCGAAATCGGGACGAAAAAATAATAATTCAATGACTGCGACTTTTTCCACATTTTACCTCGGAGTCGTATTAGGGACCTCTCGGACGCTCAGATATCGATTTTGAACGAAATTGGGACGAAAAAAAAGAAAATCAATATGGCCGCCACTTTCACAAATTTTACCACAGATTCGTATTAAGAGACCTCTCGGACACTCAGATATCGATTTTGAACGAAATCTGGACGAAAATGAAGAAAATCAATATGGCCGCCACTTTCACAAATTTTACCTCGGATTCGTATTAAGAGACCTCTCGGACGCTCAGATATCGATTTTGATCGAAATCGGGACGCAAAAAAAAGTAAATCACTGACTGCGACTTTTTCCACATTTTATTTCGGAGTCGTATTAGGGACCTCTCGGACGCTCAGATATCGATTTTGAACGAAATCGGGACGGAAATGAAGAAAATTAATATGGCCGTTACTTTATTCAAAGTTTAGGTACCTCGGATTCCTATTAGGAGTCCTCTCGGACGCTCAAATATCGATTTATGTCGAAATCGTATCGGACGGCACTGATTAATAAAACCATCTACAATACATAGAATCAAAAAAGGTCGTATCTTCATAGGGAACTCACGGCACTTCATGCACCTTTAGACCTTGTAAGGAACTTACATGCCAAATTTGGTATCTCTCGAACCACCAGTTTGCGCTGTGCGGTGATATGTCAGTCTCTCAGTCAGTCAGTTATTTCTTGATATTTGGCACAATTTTTCAAAAGTTTTCATGACCACAATATTAAATTTCAAAACCGATGCCATTTTCGTAATTAACGTCCCAAAAAACCATAAAAACGACACCCATATTAATATTTAAAAATTTCATCCCCCTCGCACCCCAACACAGGGGATGGTATTTCACGTCATCCACGTGGGATTTTAAAATCATTGTTGTTTTCGTTATCAGCGACCCGGTATATCATAAAATCAATACCCATGTCGATTTTCAGAATTTGTCACCACCTTTCCCCCTTTTAGGGGTTGATTTCTCAAAAACCTGCAACACGTGTTTACTCATTTATCGTTAGAAATATTCCTGTGAAGTTTCGAATAAAATAGTCCAACTAATCTTGATTCCCCACACACACTTCGGACCCCCATTTAACCCCCTTAGGGGTTAAATTTTGAAAAGTACTTTCTTAATGCACCTCTAGACCTTATATGGAACCTACATACTAAATTTAGAATCTCTAGAACCAGTAGTTTGGGCTGTGCGATGATATGTCACTCGCTCAGTCAGTCAGTTATTTCTTGCAATTTGGCACAAACTTTCAAAAGTTTTCATGTCCACTACATTAAATTTCAAAATCGATGCCATTTTCGTAATGAACGTTCCAAAAAACCATAAAAACGACACCCATATTAATATTTAGACATTTCATCCCCCTCGCACCCCAACAGGGGGGATGGTATTTCACGTCCTCCACGTGGGATTTCAAAATCATTGTTGTTTTCGTTATCAGCGACCCGATAAACCATAAAAACAATACCCATGTCGATTTTCAGAATTTGTTACCACATTTCCCCCTTTTAGGGGTTGATTTTTCAGAAAACCTGAAACACGTGTTTACTCATTTATCGTTAGAAATACTTTTGTGAAGTTTCGAATAAAATAGTCCAGCCAATCTTGTTTCCCCATACAAACTTCGGAGCCCCATTTCACCCCTTTAGGGGTTGAATTTTGAAAAATCCTTTCTTAGTGCACCCCTAGACCTTTTAAGGAACCTACGTGCCAAATTTGGAATATCTAGGATCAGCGGTTTGGGCTGTGCGTTGATATGTCAGTCAGTCAGTCAGTCAGTCAGTCAGTCAGTCAGTCAGTCAGTCAGTTTCTTCTTTTATATATTTAGATAAATCCATACAGTATAAGGTATATGGATATATACCTACATTACGAAAGGGTCATGCAAATTTAAGGATTGAAACGACGAACGAAGTATTTTAAGACGATGTATTGCAAAAATATCAGATAAATACGTATATTATACAGCGACAGTCAAATAAAAATTTAATTTAATCGTATGGCATTTATTTACGAACCGTGAGATCTTCTAGAAGACAAGTACGGTTGCCAGTTTTTGTTGCACTTTTAGCACCACCCAGGGGTCACGTGTAGGGTAACGGTGGGTACTCCTTACGGACGTGGTGCAACTTCGACCCCCTTTATCAAGTGAGTGGGCAACTTGACTGTTAGAAGTTTTCAAGCCGCCCGAAGGCCTCTAACTTGGCTTAACGACTGCTGCCGTAGACAGCAGTCCGGATCAACGGCTTAGCGTGCCTTCCAAAGCGCGGGAGCGCTCAGTTAGTAACCACTCAAAGCGGTCACCCATCCAAGAACTGACCTGCGCCCACATTGCTTAACCTCGCATACCGAACGCGGTACGCGGGCGCCGCTTGGCCACGAACGCTCCTGAAAAATGTCCAATGTCAAATTAAAATGACGGTATTTTACTATATGTCGAAAATCTAAAGAATCACAAGAGCAATTATAAATAAAATTTTACATATTTAATACTTTCGATATTTGTCTTTTAGGTATTATATTGCAATCTCTTCATCTTGTGCGCAAAAGGCAATACTGTCTCTTTCTTGGGCGTGGTTTTCAAGAAATAAGAAATGAGCAACGGCCTAAAATGATTTGTATACGACTATATTGTTTGTAAAGCTTGTGTAGATCGTTTTGATAATGTAATTTATTCCGCGTAGTTTTGCTGCGCGGCTGCGCTCTGTCTGTACCTACCTACGAGCAGATCTAGATGCGTCCCTCGAGTCCTTACGGGCCCATATCTCCAGACCGTTATGTCTTCACGCATTTGGAACCATAACATTAACTACTGTAATATTAATATGTCTTAATTCCCATCATGAACTGTTTCATGATATGAAGCCATTAAGTGTCCATATTGTATTGCCTATTTCACGACATGGCTGAGGCGTGGAAATTGCAGGGCGCGGTTGGCGATAATACTTATAATTTATGTGTCCTTCCCTAACTGAGGGCTAAGTAAACAGTGGCTACCGTGAGTTGATGGCATTTTTGTGATCAACATACACCCTTAAGCATTTACGCTAAACGTTGTTTGCTCGCTTATTTATTATGGGGGTATAACATATAGGGGGGAAATTCAGTAGTTATTGAAACAATATAACGCGTTGTGTAACTTATTAGGTAGTGAAAAGAGACGCCGTTATTATTCAACTTTGTTGCCAGTATGTCGCGACGGTATTCGTTTTCGCTTTAGTTGTGGCGGTAAACTAGTCTCAACCAAACAAATAAAGTCGTAAATTTGACTAAAACTTTTATACCCAGTTCGCGTGTAGGGCCGCCCATTAGGGAACCCATAAACTAGGCTGAAGATACCTAGGTGACGCAAGCAGCTGAGTCGCAACTCACTTTAACAGGAGTGGTTTTAAACATATTTGTTTATCGTGACATATTAATGACATGACAAAGGCAATATAGGTCTTATAAAAGGGTTTTAAATGGATACTAAACAATCTAAACATCGTATTAAAGACTTCACATTTTTAGGGTAGACAGGTACATACCTACGGGCAGAGCAGCAACTGGGCAGCTAGGGAAAGGCCTGCCTAGCAGGAAGCTTGAATCATTACTTCGTTCGGAGTACGTAACACCGAACCGATGGATTTTCTTTACCCTCGCCTCTGTGCAAAATGTCTAGTGTACTGACTGATACCAGGGGGCCAATTCTCGGGTTCGATCGAGATTCCATGCAAGTGACTCTACCATTCTATACAATGTCACGATAGACATGCATCTCGCTCGGACCGAGAATTGGCCCCCAGTAGCGAGGGGGTAAGGAGTAGTGACTTCCACAATTGGGCACACTGCGCAGCCTTTTGCAAACTGGCGAGAGGGAAATAATTTGCCAGTTCATTGCATACATTTAGGTCGGTGGGAAGTACTTATCCTTTGTTTGATTACCTATCAGAATACGCGGGTGGCGCGGGACCGGTCATTGTGGAAGTCTTTGGGGGAGGCCTGTGTCCAGAAGTGGACGTCTTTCGGCTGACACGATGATGATGATGAATGAATGCAAGAATCAAAGGAGTTATGTAGTGTTCAGTTTTGAAAAGCCAAAAAGCAAGTGCATATAATTCAAAATACATTTACATTCTCAGACTCAGGCTGGCTGTTGTATCAGGGAACTATAGAAGCTTTAAGGAACGGTACCTATTCTAACCATTGGCTTAATAAAGCCGCGTGGACGGACAAAAGCAAACACTCCACACAGGCGATTACTCCCGCAATACCCGGAATTTTCCAAATGCTATACATGTAATGGAAATATTAAATGAACTTTATTCTGCTAGTAGCACTTATACAAGACAAAATGTACTATAGAACATCAATCGACCGATACATTTTTAAATGGATAAAATATAAAATATTTTTAGCCACGAAAATCGGTATGTTACACTTTTATGTTATAAAGATTACTCTAATCTGCCACTATAAATTAAAATATTAGGTCTGAAACGCCGAGTCGAAATCGTTAGCATCTAATTGCTAACTGGTAAATGAGATAAGCAGATACCCACAAATGTGGGCGTCGTAATACTCGCAGTGTTGGCTTATATGTATTGTGTTATTCATTTGCATAATATTATGTAGAGGCTTATTTTGTTATAGAGTCAAGTTTTTTAAATCAATTACACGTCTCTACAACTGGCTAGCAAAGAACCACAAAACTAACTTCTGCGAACAAGGTATTCCATGAAAGGCAGACTGTAAAGTTATCTTGTTAGTAAAACTTCAAGAAATTCTGCTCGTGTCAGATACAGTAACACCACGGGCGATTCATTATGTTATGCTTTTATTGTGCATACAAAGAAAGTATGGAGACCGGCTAAAATTAACGCTCGCCTCGTTCATTATTGATTTTGGTATAGATGTGTATTATGGGAAAACGTATGCACGGTTTTCACGGTAATGTGGGCTCCATTGATGCCGGCTGGTTAATTTGTGCCAATTTCAGTGTTTCGGCTTCACGAAGTTTTCAGTTTTGAGTGTTTCCTACCAAATTGACATTAATATTGAATCACCTCTTCCTTCAAATGGTCTTGTCTGTCTGCCGGTTTGTTACAAGTGTGTGTTTTTTATATCAATAGTAGACAATTGGACATAACACTCACATCCATTTTAATATCAATTATTTTGGAATGTGATAAAAAACGGTATAAACTGGCGCGTTTTAATAGTCATACATATGTTGTAAATGTATGTTTTACGCTACGGAAGGCATTTACTTTAAGACACGAACCAGTAATAATCTGTAAAGGAATCAATGTAATAATGTTTTGTCTAGCGAATTTAAAGTAAACTCGGGGGCAGAGAGAACGAGAGGAGTGAGCTCCCCCGTAAGCATACCGAACAAGTATGCCGACTGTACTTACCTAAGAGGTTAAGACCTTACCCGTCATGCATCCTCTAGAAACCGGACCATCTCATCTCCGCTTATAATTACCGCTTCAAACGTACTTACGTACTCGTACGTATTATGACGAAAGCGTTTTGCTTTACGGCTAACAATTTATTGCCGGCTTTTATTATTTAGGACACGAGTTACGTTAAATTTATATGTTAACTTCCACGTGATCCGCAGGTCCGTTTTTCATTTAAATTAAAACCATTTCGCTGGATTTGGCCGTTTATATTTAGGTAACGTGACGAGCTTTGAGCGCTTCATACGTGAAATGTACGCGTTTACGTTAACCTCACCACCACCACCACCATATCAGCCCTAGGACGTCCACTGCTGGACATAGGCCTCCCCCAATTACATGGGGGGTAACTGCCATAATCGCCACGCTTGGCATGCGGGTTGGCGATTGCAATATCTCCACCGCACTCTAGGAATGCTGCTGCCCATTCCCCGGTGGTCTTGGTCGTAGTTTTAGGACATACCCGGGTCCCGTTAACATCAACTTTAATATAATTACAGTGGTAACAATTAATTGTTAATAACGCGATTCTGAAATTAGCTCGCTGAAATATTAAAGAGCCGCAGCGACCGCCGTTACTTAATGAATCCTTGTTCAAGCAGCACTCGCATAATGGACAGCTGAATAGTAAAACAGTTTTCAAGTAAGTACTTGCCTACAACTGAATGGGAATATTATACTCGGAGCAATTTTTATTTAGTTTTCTAATTGCTGTTTGGTCGAAATATGCAAGACAATTTTCACCCATTTAATTTTAGGTACCTAATTGCGCCCGAATAATACTTACACACCAATTTAAGCCTATTTTCATTTTAAGCCTTTCAACTATAGATTTATCATTAACATTTGAAGGTAATCGTCATTTAGTATCCGGTGATAATAGTCAAGATGTTGAAATTGGTGCCAACAGGAGAAAGTATGGTTAAGAGCAAAATAAAATGGGTACATTTCCTCGAATTGCTCGAATTGCCTTATAGACTGAACTGACCCGTTATATGTAATTGCTCCTGAATGTATATTAATGTATCATTATCAGAAAAAGACCCGCTTTGTCAATGTCAATAAGGACGCTTTCTATTGCCTGAGCGAGGAAATATAGACATTAGAAAAATGTAGGCCACAAAGTAGTAAAATTGGGGCAACTTTCATTCATAACAAATGTCACACTTAAGCGTTATCGCATGAAATACACACGCATAAAAGTCAGGTTCTAGCGAATATTTCATAGATTTCATAATACGACTGGTGTGCGATTTTGCTCCAAATCATCGATATGTTTCACCCTCAGATCATAGAAAGAAATAGATGTGAAACGGGGGCGTGGCGCATGTCGCCGCGACATGGTCAAAAAATAGTGTAAATGATAACATATAAAAAAGCGTTATATTTTCTGCGAGTTGTACATCGAACGTTTTGTACAATAATCACACCGTACCGTGCTAAGCCACGGCGCAATGTATCATGCCGCTGTAGCTTTTGTCGCTGCGTGAATTATTTAGTAGTGCGCAGGCGCTGGCCCCCTGTTTGGCTCCGCCTACTAGTGTGGTGCCGGTTAAAATTGCAGTTTACGCGTCATCGATAAAATAGGAATAGAATGTTGAATTAGTAATTTCATATCAAAGGTAAATTCACAAATCAATATTTAATAAACATAACTTTGTTCCGAAAGACGCAGACCAACTTCCAACTTGATCTTATTAACCGACTTCGATAAAAGAAAAAAGGTTCTCACTGTTCTCAGTTCGTATTCGTGTTTTTTTTATGTATGTACCGCTATAATGCTTCACTATGTTATACAACTTCGGTGATTATATGAACACCATCTAAACTGGCTATTTCAATAGTCATCAATATCTTAACATAATAATTTAAAGATCGATGTCGATAAAACATCATTTACCGTTTGTCTCCCTCTAGTGTTCATTGCCATTTTTGAGGGGTGCGTAAAGCCAATCGCAGCGCTTGTTTGCATGATGTCGTAAACTCGGCGGCACCGCCCGAGGTTTTGTTTTTACACGGTTCAATGTGTGTGTGTGTGGACTTGGTGGGAGAAAACTGGAGACATTGGTTTTCGTTGAAAGGAAGCAGAAGGGCACTTCTCCCTTTTTTATGTTCTGAGGTTTCACCACACTGCCGACATCCCTCTACAATTTTACATACTCCACACCGCAGAGAACGTGCAACCGCTTATTTAATAGGGGATGTTCACATACCGTCTTTCTAAAGTGTTAATGACTAACCTCACTTGCCGTATGTACTCTAACTGTGAGGGATAGACAAATTGTCGAGAGGTTTCATCTACTCTATACTACGTAACTACCAGGAGACTTGGCAACAGTCATCACTTTCCGCATCACAGCGACTTTCAGCCCGATGTCATAGTTTGATTATCGTATCTTACATGTTATAGATTAGATGATTAACGAATAGACATGGAAGTAACAGAAAATGGTCTTGCCATTCTGGCGCGTAGCATAGTAAGTCACATCACAACCTTGTTTTTATTGCTTTATAAATGTAGACCTTACAGTATATGCGTATATCAATATAATTTTCCCGTTAACCGTTTCTAATCTTTTAAGCTCAAAGGGTTCAGTTTTGGGTAAAACAATTAGGCTAAAGTCTAAGCGGCGGCTGTCAAAGCCAGGATGCCCGAGGCGGCGGCCTTTCGGCTTTAGTATTCAGTGCGACGGTGGAGGCGATGCCTAAGCGAAGCAATTTACCGCTAACCACGTTACAATCATTGCATCAACCATGCTCTGTCAGTACTTATGTAGTTATGTCGTTAGAACTTGCACGAGTTATGATGGATCTGGAATACTATTTGAGATTTAAGAGGACAAGTATTATATATCAGTGAGATCTAACTAGAAACCAAGTTATTTCAAAGCTCCTTGGATCACAGCTCTTTCCTCTGAAACCGTACCGTACGCGACCATTTAAGTTCTAAGGTGTGAGGATGAATGCCCTGCCGACGGCGAGCGGTGCGATGGGAGAAAGCGGCCGTGGGCATCATGTCGAACAGTTCTTCGGAGCACAACCCATTATACAAGCGATAGAATACGCAAGGAGGCAAAGTTTCTCCACGCTCTAATCATCGAGTTTTGACGAGTTTTGAGTGGATATTCCTCCGTCAAAACTAAAGATATATTAATGGCACTAACGGTTATTGGTGCCTCAATCCTGTATCTGCATTTTCAAGAGACGATTTTGGGAAATGGTGAATACTTATTTTTTATAATTTATTCAAACGTGGTCCAAAAAAAGTATTTTTTTTAACCATATTTACAAAAGAGACAAATAAAACTGGATTTTAGGCCTAAAATTGCCAAAGTTCGATGCTATTTATCACGAAGACGAGACAGTGAGTTAGGAAGTAAATCATCATCCTCCTAGCGTTATTCCCAGTACAGTTGCATCCTGAAGAATGCCTGGGGTCCGCTACCTAATCCCAAGAATTGGCGTAGGCACTAGTTTTTACGGAAGCGACTGCCATCTGACCTTCCAACCCGAGGGGGAAACCGACCTTATTGGGAATAGGCTTGTCAAGTGAGTGGGCAACTTGACTGTTAGAAGTTCTCTAGCCGCCCGGAGGCCTCTAACTTGGCTTAACGACTGCTATCAAAGACAGCAACCGGGATCAACGGCTTAACGTGCCTTCCAAAGCACGGGAGCGCTCAGTTAGTAACCACTCAAAGCGGTCACCCATCCAAGGACTGACCTCGCCCGACATTGCTTAACCTCGCATACCGCACGCAGTACGCGAGTTTTGAAGTAAATTTAGGATACTATTTCGTTAAACCTCGTTATTGTTAATACGGTAAGCCATAATTCACTAGAAAACGGAGAGTTACAGATCGAAGGTCATTAGAAGCTAGAAGCCCCTTATGTATTAGTTATGTTATTTCATATTTGCTACTCAATAGTGCGTACAGTGCCGTACACTGCAAGTTAAATAAAGTTGAGGAGAGTAGTAGTAGTAGGTAGTTATAGAGGAAACGAAATGTAATCACTGTATTTCAGATGCTACTATGATGCTGACTACAAAATGTCGATTGAACACATTAAGGTTCCGGTCACACCGGTGCCCAAATACGGTGACGGTACGGTATCGCAGAGAACGAGAGGGAGAAACTTGTGAGTTAAAAACGTCACGCATGAGGCACGTTACTGCGCTGCGTTTACGGTGCGTCAGTGCGTTTTAAGCAGCGGTGTGGCCGGGCCTTAACTAGATAACTAACCAGTTGATGCGTCAATTTAATTTTATGTCATTGTTAAATTTTGTAACTAAACTAAATCATCATAATCATAAGGTAAACTTACCGATGTATGATTCCTTAATTTAATTCCCAATAGATATCCTATTATTATGATATAAGATAGAAAGTGGCATGTATTAGATCAGTGTCGGCCACTATATAGGACATTACCGTATATATCTGTTAACAAACGGTTGTTTTGATCCACATATACGAAATGCACTAGTTTTTGCGCTACAAATACCTATATTTTGTATTTCACAGTTTGTTTATCGAATGTGTTTATTCTATTAGGCTTTCGGGATTGGATTATTTATTTTATTTTCATACGGCTTTGTCTAGGCTATAAAAGTAGAGTGTGCCCTTAGTAGAAACTATTCTGAGTCTCCCCGAAATCGCGGGTGAAATATATTTCTTTAATGGCATTTGTCCTCGTTTATAAAAACTCATTTATAAGTAATGTAAATTGTAAACATGTTTTTGCCACATTTTTGTTCATTTGTATTACTGAAGCACAAGTCTGGCGACCATTGCAGTCAATGTAATGAATAATGATAATCTAAATTCGTGTTGTGTTGTATTTACATCATAATAAACTGTGCTACTTTTATTATCAAGATGGAGAGGTATGCTTGCTGGATTGGAATGACAGTATAACAATACACATAAACTTCCTGAGAATTTGTAAGCTGCGTTAGACAATAAGGTTTAATAAAAACCGACACGGCGCCACGCTTTGCTGTAGTTAAACATTTTGGTGTATCATTTATCATTCATTATCTTTAGGTTAGAGTTTATTCTTTATTTTATACTTTAGAGCGGCCACATACGGGTCGGAATTCCGATTCGTAATTCCGTTTCGGAATATCGATTCGGGATTTCGAACGCAGTAAAATCCATACAAATCTATGGACCTATCACACACATAAAGTAGTTTTCCGTTTTCTGTATGTGTGTGATAGGCCCATAGATTTGTATGGATTTTACTGCGTTCGAAATCCCGAATCGATATTCCGAAACGGAATTACGAATCGGAATTCCGACCGTATGTGGCCGCCCTTAGAATTTGAAGCAGCGGGTAAGATTCAAATCAGCCTGTTCAAACATTGCATAGTGTTTTATGCAACCCGCATACGGCTCTATCCTCAGACAGTTCTGTGACACCATAATATTGTATTAATTGACTTTCAGAAGTGAGCAAACTTTAAATTAAATTGGTATGTATGTAATTAAGTTTGAAAATACACACATACGAGTACATGCACGTGGGGCGGCTTGTAGTTGTAAAACTCCGGGGTCCGCTTTCTACCCAATCCCATGTATTAGCAGAGGCACCTAATTTTACGGGAGCTACTGCCATTTGATCATCAAACCTAGAGTGGAAATAGTTATTTATTATAGTGTCCGACCGAAACATGTTTTTTGGCCGAAACCGAAGGTTCGGCTTTGGCTCTAGTTTCGGCCGAAACCGAAACCTACAATACGTGTAGGTGGTATAAAATAAACAAGTTTTTTTTAATACCACGTCGGTGGCAAACAAACGTACGGCCCGCCTGGTGGTAAACGGTCACCGCAGCCTATGGACGGCTGCAACTCTAGGGGTGACACATGCGCGTTGCTGACTCTATAAAATTTTATACACTCCTTTCTTGAAGAACCCCATACTGTAGTCCCTAGGGAAAACCTCGGCAGGGAGCTCATTCCACAACCGGAGCGTCCGAGGGAGGAAATTCCTCTGAAATCGTACCGTACGTGACCATTTCGGTGCTAAGATGTGAGGGTGAATGCCCTGCGGACGGCGAGCTGTGCGATTGTAGAAAGGGGCCGTAGGCATCATATTGAAGAGTTCTTAGGAGCACAACCCATTAAATAAGCCATCGTACACGCACAAGGAGGCAAAGTTTCTCCTTAAACTTAACGGTTCAATATCGCTCGTGAGTGTGGGATCGTCCACGATTCGCACAGCACGTCTCTGAAGGAATTCAAAAGGCCTAAGCTGGTATCCAGGTGCTCCCGCCCAGAGGTGACAGCCAACTCAGTGGGGACGGACTTGTGACTTATATTATAGAAGTCTCTGTCTAGGGGTGATGTATCGCTTCGCTCTATTGAGCACAGCTTTTTGGATGCCAGTCTGGCTTTGTCTTCTAAGTGGCTCCGAAACTAGACGTCGCTGGAAATGTCGACACCAAGGATCCCAATAACTCTCTAAGATGGAGAGGGCTGTGTCTTGCAGTGGGCAACAGTGAATGGGGTTGTACGTAGTGCACGTGTATACTTGTGTCTTGGTGGGGTTGAATTGGACCAGATTATCCTGGCTCTTATTCACGCCTTGTTTGGAGAGTCCTATGCTGTAGCCCTTTGGTAATACCTCGGCAGGGAGCTCATTCCACAACCTAAGTGTTCTGGGTATAAAATTACTTACCTATTGCAACGTACTGTACGAGAACGCAATAGCTCCAAGGTGCGGGGATGAGCTCGATAGCGAGACGTGCGATGATGATAGGTAACCGCGAGCATCATGTCATACATAGGCCTCCCACAGAGAATGCCAAAACAATCAATTAGGACCTACCCGCATCCAGCGGACCCACGCGACCTTAATCAGGTCATCAGCCCAACTCAAGCCTCAGCAACCTTGTGGGGGTATTCCTTGTTCCTTCGCTGGTTCGTGGTCGCCACTCGAAAAGTCGCTTGCCCCACCTGCCATCGGTTCCCGGGCAATATGGCCCACACCTGCCAATTTAGTTTGGCAACTCTTAGGCTATGTCAGTTACTTTGATTCGTCTGCGGGTATCGTCATTTTTTAGATCTCGCAGAGTAACTTCGAGCATAGGCCATAGCCCTCTCCATCGCTCTTTGAGCGACTTTGACCCTCCTTTTTCGGAGCCATAGGTCATCAATGGCAACGCACTGGTCAAAGACTAACTATTGACGAGAGGATAATCGATACATGACGAAAAGATATTGCGTCTCCCGAAAGACACCCAGCCAAGTCATTTTTGAAAATTGATGTCAATCTCGGCATTGTACCTGCCCAACTAAACCGTTTGTCCTAGGCTCAGGGACAGTACACAAATTTGTCGACAACTTTGAGCGTATAGTCTCTGATCTTAACTGGAGTACGTACTACATACGTACATGGACGTTAGTTATGATCTTCGTTTGGTCCATGTTCATCTTAAGCCCAAATTCTTTAGAAGCCCACCATAGATCATCGAGCATAGTACTTAAGTTCTCCATGGTCCCAGTTTTGAAGAAGAACAACCAAACCCCTGTCCCATGCCTTTGAGAATGACTAAATCGAACAGCTTCTAAACTAGATATCGTCACTACTTTTAAAAAAACTCGTATCTGAAAATCATCAAGTTTCTAGGAGGAACAATAAACATTCTGTAAATTATTGCGATTGATCAAAAAAGTTCTTCTTAGTTTCATGAGATACTTTGATAGCCAGTCATTAATTTCACAAATATTCGAATAACTCACTCAAACATTTTTTTATAAAACTTACAGTTATTCGTAAGATACAAGATTTTTGTTTTAGTATTGACTGAAAGTTGTTAAGTTACGATAATTTTGCTTTGAATTTTATGCTACAAAATGAAACGAAATGTATGTTTTTATGTTTATTAAATGAACTAAGTAAACTCTCTTCGAGTAACAATAAACGAACTTAAATAACAACGTGCCTACGTAAAAAAAGATCGGGTCGAATTATTTTTTCTCTACTATACATGCAATAAACTATCGTAAAATGCATGAAAGTCTTTTGGCAAAATCGGCTTTAGAGATTGCAAATCATCATACTTTCGTTTTTTAATGGGGACGGGTCCAGAATATAGCTGAGGAATCGCTTGATCTTCGGAAATATCATGGAATCTTTGAGGTAGAACAGTCCAGATGTCATCAAAGCGAAGTTTAAACTCAATAGGACTGTGAGGTGTATATTTTAAAGCCCTAAAATTTACCACACATGGATCACTTGCTCTCTTTCCAGGTCTTATAAATGTGTAGTGCTTAAGTGTGGTATAGTTTTTTGCGGCAAAGAAAGGAAAAAGGATAAATAAATCAGATACAAG
The DNA here is from genome assembly GCA_905163555.1 of Notocelia uddmanniana. Classification (NCBI taxonomy): domain Eukaryota; kingdom Metazoa; phylum Arthropoda; class Insecta; order Lepidoptera; family Tortricidae; genus Notocelia; species Notocelia uddmanniana. Next base: position 13,129,128 of record LR991053.1, read on the forward strand.
GTTTTTCAAAGTAATGACTATAATTTGTTTAGATACGATTTTTTTTAACTAACGAATACTTACTATAATGACGATTTATCGTCGTTGGAGTTTGTGCATCATACGAGGTGTATTTTTATTAGTTTCATGCGAAAATAAACGAAAAAAAGGAAAAAATCAGATACGAGATTTTTTAAAAGTAGTGACGATATAAAAGTAACTAAAATAATATTTTGATCTTTAATGTTAACAGATCACAATCAGCCAGCCTCGAAAGACTAATTAGAAATCACGATCCGAAAGTAGGTAAAATGTTGTAAGTTTCGGCACGGCCGAAAGGTTCGGCACTTTTTTGGCCGAAACCGAACCTTCGGCTGAAACATGATTTTTAGGCCGAAACCGGCCGAAACCGAAATCGAAACTTCGGTCGGACACTAATTTATTATGAAAGACTGCAAAGTTGTTGTTTGGCGTAAGTGAGCACTAATACAAGCGTATTGATAGCCAAGCGAGCGAAGGTTTGTACGATTGAACCACGAGCGAAGCGGCTGGTTCAAAAGTGCAATCCTGAGAGTAGCGAGGCTATCAGGGCATGAGACGCCACACAACTTTGCGGCCGAGCGAAACACACAAATTTTCACCTCACCACCGCGAGGAAAGTTGTTGATGTTGTTGCTTATTTTCATTTTGCGTGTTATTTCTAGTAACCGTATTAAACTGGATTTTTGTTTGTCTTAGGACCAGAAGATCCGGAATGTGGTGTTATTCGGCTCGCAGGGCTCACTGGAAGAGAAGACTGTCACTGTATGCTACGGAGCCGATTTCGTCAACGTCACATTCATTAACTTCTGTTGCACGAGGAAGGAAATCGCTCAGGTAGGTACACCACCACCACCACCATATCAGCCCTAGGACGTCCACTGCTGGACATAGGCCTCCCCCTATTTCATGGGGGGTAAATGCCATAATCGCCACGCTTGGCATGCGGGTTGGGTACACACAATATCATAATTTACTTATGCTTTTGCTCGTGAGGCGTGATAAACCAAACTTGTAGACCCTAATTTCCTATATTGGATAGCAATTAATCACTTAAATGTTCTTCCCGGATTAGCAATAAAAAAGGGTACATTGCAATACAAGATGTACCCGTTTTCATGACCGTGTTTCTCCGGGTCAGAATTATGGCCAGCTTTTTTTTTAAATTTTATTCTATGAAGCTATAAAATTACTTCTAAAGATGTAATTTATAAAAGACAAAAGCATATTTCATCACAATTGTTTACTATCTCTCTACTGAAAAGCGCGCAGAAGATTAAAATATAAAGTGCATTATTTTTAAAACAGGTCAGTAGTTTAGTTTCACGCTCCTTAGACAAAGGCTACTCCACGCTGGCATACGCCACCATTTGCCTTGCTCGCCGTTTATTTCCGCTCAGAACTAGGGATGTCACGAATATTCGTATTCGCATATGAGAATGATTCGCATCATTTTAAACATTCGCATTAACATTCGCATTCGCATCAAACGATGCGAATTTTTAGCGAATGCGATTGTGTGCAAGTCGTTGCGTGTTTCGAAGAAGAAGCCGACTCGCGCATGTCTTGAGTGTGCCAACCAGTGTCACGTGATTTATTTTGGCCAAAAGAAAGCACTTTTCAAAAGACTTCAAAAAAGGAGAAGTTCGTTATTATGTTCTTTTTGATTTTTTTTATGTGTTAGAACTCTATGATTTGTCAACCGCCTTGGAAAAATATATTTTTTTTAAAGCATCTGGAATTGAGCGAACTGGAAATTCAAGCAAAACATTTAACAATTTTAGTATTTTCGGTAACAAACCAAGCATTTTCATTAAAAAAGTAGCGTTTGGTGAACTGGAATTGATCAAGAAGATGGTCATCCAAAACTCCCAAGTGTTTAATGGATGCTAAGATAGTTAAATCAAGATGAATGAATTATCAATCTGTATTTGCTAATACGTATGTTTTATAAGATGTTAAATAAATAAAAAGGTAACCGTGTTAATTGTTTCAAACGCTTAGTGAACGAATGATTGAATGATCTTTATTCGAAGACTAATAAATGTATGATAGTGGAGCGATTATGACGAAGTCAATTAAAATGGTCCTGATGTAATGTTACCAGCAACCTGATCCAAAAGGCTATAAAGAATTAAGCAGATTTCATATATAAATAGAATTTTTTTGTCAAGTAAATTTTCGCCAAATTTGATATTTAAAAAGGGAATCGTGAGGTCCACGGCTCACAGAATCCACTAGTTAAAGTGATTGATTAAACATTGGAGTATGTTTAGAAGATTGCATGTCATAAAATCGTAGGTTTAAATTTTATCTAAAGTTTGGATTGGAAATCTCCGTAAATTTTTTGCTTTTTAGTTTTTTTAAGGCGGTTTTTATTTGAAAATAAGTTTTTGTACTAATTACGTAGGTTACCTTAGCATTCGCATTCGTATTCGCATTCGTACATTCGCATTCTAAATATTCGCATTCGCATTCGTATTCGCGAATGTGATGGAAATAACATTCGTGACATCCCTATTCAGAACACTGGTTAGGGGGAACTTTTCAGGTCAGTCTCCACATAACATTTTGGACAATATGTTTATATACATTATCATTTATCATGTATACAAGGTGGGCCCTGTAACTGGAGCAAACATTTAAAAGGACGCTTCCTTAGTAGTAACACCTGGTGTACAACTTTTTTTTCAAATCTCGATTCCGAGAATTTTTGGTCTAAAGTTATGTACCTATATGACCTCCGAGTAATGGATGTTGACACCACGAAATTATAGCGCATCAGTCAATGCAGTGTTTGAGGTAGTATCAAGTTATGAGTCATAATTGTTATTGCATCATTTGTTTTCAGGGATATTTTGGTATTTTTTAATATTCATGTTTGATAAAAGTGCATATATTTAGGATTCCGTATCTAAAAGATAGTAAGGAAACCCTATTATTAAAATAAATAAATAAATATTAGGGCATAATTTTTACACAAATTTTACACTAGTCCCATAGTACGTAAGTTCAATAAAGGCTCGTGTTATGGGTACTAGACGACGATATATTTAATAGATATATACTTAACATCCAAGTCTCAGGAAGAAAAGTTTCTGCTCACCACAGAAAGAAATGCCTTTACCGGGATTCAAACTGGGGACCTCTAGCGTCGGAGGCAGTGTCACTACCAACTAAGCTATACAGGCCGACGAATTATACAAGCGTTATTATGAAAAAGTCAGTCTAGCATTGCTAAGTCATAATCATAGCCTGCCCATGCACTCACTTCCTCGGTTGTGAATAATGTGCATATGTATTAAAATATGATCTTTTACCTCCGATGTCCGTCTGTTTTCAGCGGGCTGTGTCTAATGTTAAAGTGACACTCCCTCTAATATTAAGGGGTACAGTAAAAAGCTGTTTTCCGGTCTTTTTTACTACCTAGACCTTAACAATCTCTGCATGTCTTGAATTGTACTATGTATGTAGTGTAGACATGTGTTTAGGTATATAGCTGCTACACCAATAACAAGTAATGAAAATAAAATAAGGTAAAAAATATAGAGGAGGTTTTCTTTTACGAAAGCATTACATAGTGTTGAATGCGATTTCGGGAATTAAGTAATGAATCATTAGAGAAGACGTAAATTCGCCCGAATAACTTTTGCATGAAAAGTGCACCGAAACGTTGTGCGGGAAATTAGTCCGTTTCAAATCTCTGAAATGGAACACAAATTATTTCTCGCAGCGCGACGAAACATTTGGCAGTAGACGTAACTGATTTTCGCGCATTTATTTATGGATGTGGGGTTTTCCGAATGTTAACACTGTAAAAACAGCTTTGTCCCATAAATTAACAGTTTTATTATACATAAAATTGACCAAGTGCGAGCCGGACTCTAATACGAAGAGTTCCGTGCCACCGTTCCAGTACGTAACGTAAAACTCACATTCCTTGTATCTAGACACGCGGCAGCGTGTCCAGCCAAGTTCACCCCAGGAACTGGCGGGCAGCAGCCGTGTGTTATTTTACACGAACCGTTTAGGCCGTAAGCCACTTTTGACCCCCCCCCCCCCCCCCAATAACTCCAAACCTATCTAACATAAAAAAATGAAATTTGGTACATGTATTAAGATCCTTAAGAACAATTAGAACCCTAAATTTTATAAATATAGCTTTAATAATTATTGAGAATTTTAATTCCAAAAAACGGCATTTTTACCACTGACTGACTGACTGACTGACTGACTGACTAGTAATCAAACACCTAACGCACCTCCAGGTGACCTAGAAAGCTGAAATTTGGTATGCAGCTTGGTAATTGTACGAGTATGTGTACACCAGAAAAAAACAGAAAACAGTGATTTTTTATTATTATTTATGCTAGTTACATCAGAACTCCGTCATTTATTAACCGATTTGGTATATTCTTTTTTTTTGAAACAGTATACTTCAGGGGTTGTCCCATAGTTATCAGGTAAGAATCTGATCATAGGGTCCTCGAGAAATCGAGGGAACTCTTTAAATATTTGAGGTGCACCTATAGCGATTTGGGTATTTTGTATAGTAACTCGTGCATTCGCTCTTAAAAAGCACCATTAGAGGAAGAATGACAAAAAGTAATGATATCCCATCAAAAACATAAATGTGAAAATGGGAGCCAAGTTCAATATTAAGAATATGCGATGCTTGGTTCAAAAGAATTGAGATCTAAATGGGTGCCAAGTTCCGTAGATTCTCTGAAATGGTACCAAGTCCGACACTACATTGCTTACAGTAAAACTAATTTACTGCGGCTTGATGCATTTTGAGCTTTAACGATTCATGATATGCGGTTCAGCTCGGTAATAGGGTCCGTTGATATCCTTTGGTTACGGAACTCTAAAAAAGTTAGTGACAATTGTGTGTCAGACGAGTGTAATTTACCGGATGTGTATATAGTTCAGTAAAGAAATAAAGATGTTAGTTATGTTCAGTTTTAAAGTTATTGCTGTTAATATATACCTATTACACGTTATTTCCTAACTTCTTCTATTCTATTTTGACATGTTATTATTTGTTTTGTGTAATGATTTGCTTGTTTCTGTTTTTTGGTTTGTTTTATGTGTGTATCGAATTTTCAAAAGTGCTGTATTATAATATAAGGCCTACTTGGAATGAATGAAAAATGAATTAATAAAACAAATATAATTCAAAAAAATATTCACGGTATAAATTTTAAACTATTTTGATGTTTATCATCAAATTAAGTATCAGGTCAAAGGACTTTCGACAAATCTATAATCGTTAACATTCGTTTAATATAATTGAATGGGTAAATAAAATATGCCAGTTGTATGTACGTGGGGATGGCTAATGATAACTTTCTATTTCCAGCTAACGTATCACGAATTGGTTTACTCGGTAAACTGTCTTAGCGCCTTGTTATGTCGTAGGTATTTCAGGAAACCTCGTCTATGTGTAGTGTCGGATTGAGCTTACCGCGTTCCAGGTTGTCTGGCAGGCCGACAGAACGCAGTCGCTGCGCGTGACACATTTCATGGCGGCATATCGGTGCAGAATACGAGTTTAGAATTGCATATCTATAATCTATAATGCGATAAGGCCGTCTAAATACCGTCTGGGTGTGGAAAACAGCGTCGCGCGTACGAGTTCGACTGCTATTTAGGAAAATGTATATGCTTAATATTTTATGATATGAATAATGAAATGGTATAATTGTATGCCGAAAGTGTATTGGGGTTTTCGTTCCCAGACTGCAAACCCTACACCGTGTCCAATAAGTTCGCATACAGTTTCAAACTCTAATTAAAACAAAGTTATTATAACAAATGCAATGAAAACTATATTTTATGAAAGATATTTTTATATATAATATTCTTAATAAATGTTTTGGGTTGACTCCAGCTTTAACCTTCATCACCAGCTTCAAACGTTTTTCGAATCCGTCTTACGCGGTACGCACTGCCTATCGGCATTTCGCCTCAAAGGGTCTAGCAGGATAAGCTAAGAAGAGTGGCCCCCACGAGGGTTTTGGTTATAAAGGTGGAGTAGTGGGCGGATCTAAGAACACTGAATGCCTAATATCAGCCTTCAATCTTCTTTTGTTTCCGATTTATTCACAATAATGTTAATAAATCAAGGTAATTTTCAAACTTTTGTTTTAGTTAAACCAAGCATGCGAATGAAACCAAATAAATTCAGAATTGAGGAGATTAATAGTGCATAATATTGCATATTATATTATTATTGGAATGGGATTAATATTGCATATTTTGACAGACCTTCATGTCCTTAAACTGAGATGAAAAAATACCTAGTCTTTTATTCGCTTCTTTTTTTTGCCGCTTCTTGCGGAGACACATTAGGTGACAAGCCACAATTGTCAACTACGTATACATTTAAAAACATTTTAAACGCACCAGCGTCATGTCAACTCTTTTTAAATGCTTCATTTTATAGTTAAAAAGAGAGCATGTACGACCATACAAAAAAGTCCAGTACATTTAAATCTGGGAGAACTTGGGGGCCATTAATTTTTTGGCAAGAAATCCGTTAAATTGCCCTGACACCGCGCTTGAACTGAGTTTGCCGTGTCGATGGAACTTTATTGTAAACAATAGTAGCCGTTCCCAAACATCATTCTTGAAATTTGGAGCTACATTTTTTCCAAGACTTCTGTTTTATAGTATTCAGCATTGGTTTTTACACATTTGTCGATAAATACCAAACGAAGTTTACACCGTTTGCAAAATGCTCCCCAAACCATCACTGATGGTGCGCTTTGGAATCTTCGCACATTCCTCTGATTATCTGGAACATACAAATGTTTGCTGCCCACAAACGACCATTTTGACCAGTCAGTCAGGTTGCTTGTTTTCGTTCGAAAAAACGAATTCATCCTAATTTTTTTTTCTTAGTAGTTTCTGAAATCCCGTGTACTTTTCTTTTCTTGTAAGCGCGACACCCGAGGTCTGCTCTCATGATGTTTTGTACTGATCCTCTTGAAATCTTTAAGTCTGCAGCTAATTTTCGGATCGAACGGTGCTTTTTCCGGCGGACACGCCCTCACGATTTTCATGACCCTATATATTCTTACTGAACACGGGCGACCAGATAGACCTCTTGCGGCTTTCTAACGGAAGGTCTCCTTGTATCTTCTAATTATAGTATAAACTAGGTTAAACTTAATTCCAAAAAGTTTCAATGCCGCAAAAAATGCACTAGGGCATCGCCCTTAAGATATTTTGAGATAATACGTTCCCGGAACTGCTACATGTAGGCGCTTAAAATTAGCAAAACCTGGGCATAATTCGATAACTGTAATTTTCTTTTTCTATGATTTAAAGTATTGTTAGTTATGGTTAAAATAAAAAAAATTAAAAAATTTAAGGCTCCGCGTCAATGTTAAAAAAACAAAAAACTAAATTTTTAACACATTTTGATTTTGTAAGTAAGCCATAATAAATAACTTTGTAAAAGTACCTGTATTATGATTAGAAAAAATATCATTTAATCAATTATCGTGGATATTTTTTGTTTAATACGTTTCTTATAGTACTAATTAATAAAATGTTGACGGCATCAATTAAACACTTTTGACGTAGTTATGTATTTGGTTTTCCAATAATTACCCATATTTGTGACTTCTGCCCGGCTAGTATGATAGCTTATACCGTCACGTATTATGTGACGTTTCAGTACATTTTGGCCATATAACGTGACGGTATAAGCTATCATACTAACCGGGCAGAGATTTGCCAATATGGTGATAAATTATTAAAAATTAAACGGCTTCTCTATGCACATAACTACGTCAAAAGTGTTGAGATTGACGCGGAACCTTAAAATGTTTAATTCTTTTAATTTCAAGTATAACTAACAATACTTTAAATCATAGAAAAAGAAAATTACAGTTATCGAATTATGTGCAGGTTTTGCTAATTTTATGCGCCTAATGACGGATTAAAAGCGAACGACTTTAGATAAATATTATTACGAGGGCTGCCTTTTAAGTTGTGTCGTTTGGAAAAACTAAAGACAATTTAAGTGTTATTGTTTTTATTGTTACCATTGTATTTATTGTTTTTCAAAGTAATCACCGTGATATGTAATACACTTTTTCATTCAATCGAACCAATTTTCGAAACACTTATTCCAGTCCGAAGTCGGGGTCTCCAAAATAGCCGTTTTGTATGCCTCAACCGCTTCTTCTTCGGCTGGTACCGTTGACCACGAAGTCGTTGCTTGATTTTTAGAAAAGTAAAAAAATCGTTAGGGCTTAAGTCTGGACTGTACGGCGAGTGTTCCAGAATTTCGACGTTTTGCTCTTTAAAAACGCAATTGTTTGCCGGGCGGTGTGCGAGCTCGCATTATCGTGGTGCAGTCTTATACGACGTCTTGGGTTATTTTTTCGAAACTCGCCGATGACTTCTGGTAAACAGACAGTCAGCATTAACCGTCTTACGATCCTCGAGCACGATGGTGGCAACGTGGCCAATTTCGCCACAAACGAGGCGACCATTTTTTTCGAAGTGCTCCGTGAGCGTATTACTTTGGTCGGTTTTGGCTCATCTTGGAACACCCAAACAGTCGACTGCTGTTTAGAATCGGGATCGTAGGCATATATCCAAGATTCGTCACCACTGATAACGTCGTAAACATGTTTCGCGTTTCCTCGGTTGAATTGCCGCAGAGTTTTGCGACACCATCGAACGCGAGCCGTTTTTTGGTCTTCACTGAGTAAATGTGGTATCCAGCGTGAGATCAACTTTTTTACGCCTAAGTGATCATGCAAAATAATGTGAACGCTGGTCCCTGAATTACTTAAGGAAGCTTCTATCTCACGGTATGTCGCATGGCGATCTTCGACGATCAGTTGCCGTACAGCATCAATGTTCTCCTGGGTTACGGCTGTTTTTGGTCGACCTTCACGATGTCTATCACCAAGACTAGAGCAACCACGTTGAAATTCTAAATACCAGCGTTCCACAGTCCGGAGGCATGGTGCTTTATCATTGAAAACCGTAGTCAACTCTTCGAAGCACTGAAGTCGCGTTAAGCCCCTTTTGAAGTTGTAAAAAATTATCGCACGTAAATTTTCCTTCGAAATTTCCATTTTCACAACTGACTTGTCAACTTTGAACGAACGCTGTCCTAAACGGTTGGGCCTATTTCGAGAGTATTTAGTAGTTCTTTTTTATACAATCATGGGAGGATTGCAAACGACAGAACTTAAAAGGCAGCCCTCGTAAAATATCGTTATTTGTTCATGACAATATAAACTTTAAACAATAATGAAAAAAAAAACGGAAAGTTGTTTTTATTTTTTAAATTAGTCCTAAAAAGTGTAATTGAAATTATTGGACACGGTGTAGTTGTACCTACCTCGTCGATCCAGTTAATAAGGGCCTCGATTTTGTAAACTGCGCCAACAGTGTAAGCAACACCGTTATGTATTCCGCGCACGAGAAAACAAAAAGCCACTCTTCGGCAATGGGTTTTTGGAGTAATTTCGATAAGTATCTGATATTGTGAAGTTAGTTGGGTCTTTATGAATATTTCCTCTTTTAATTTTATAGATGAGGTAATATACGATAATTTTAACCTGTATATGTCGTTCAATAATGCATTGTTTCTGACTGTACTGTGAAGTCTCGGATCCTCAATTTCTTGGACACGTGTCCCGACGAGACGGAACGTCTTGTTGTCCAAGGAAGAGTGGAAGGCACCAAGCCTAGGGGAAGCTCTCCAATGAGATGGACAGACCAGATAAAAGCCAGTAGGTACGTCAAGTACGTTTAAACGAATGCTCTAGGAGGGCAGCTTTACGGGAGGAATGGCGGCGTGTCGTAAACGGGTCACTCAAAAACCCACATAATGGCCACGATCACTCTGAAAAGAGCGAACCGACGAAGAAGAAATGCATTGTTTAGGTAGGCTTAGGAAAAAAAAGAAAATAAGGACTCAACTTTGATTTTTTTTATCCTAGTAACATATCTGAACCTCACCCCCATCTCGTCATCATCTCTTTGGGGGAGGCCTATGTCCAGCAGTGGACGTCCTTCGGCTGATATGATGATGATGAACGTATCTGAAAAACAGTCCTTATTGTTTCCTAATACTGTCAGAAAGGTGTCTCAAAGTACGTGATTTTTTCATTGCACGGCCTTAAGTGCCTTGTGTTCATAAGCCTTGTTACTACAAGATATTTATATTTTGATGCTTGATACTTTTACATTAAATTGTTTTGTACTGTAGACGTCAGAGTATGCTTTAGTTGCTAAGATGTATTAATTTAACAATTAAAATCTGTGGGTACTTACTACTTTGATAAGGCTAGCACAAGTGACAATCAGACTCGTTTGCAATTTTCTCGCTTGTAAAAGACCCTTTACTTCGGTTAAGCTGGCATTCATTCAGTCTGCTCATTCATTGATCGCGGTAAGCCCCATTTTTCTGCATGGCGGTGTCTAACATGTGCAGCGTTGCACGCGTCCTACATACGTATGATAGGAATGTATTGTGATTTTGGACGTTAATGACACCGACGCGAACGGTACACATGTCTCAGGGTTCAGGGTGTGTACCGTGTAGGATATATCTAGGGTTGTCTTTGTGAAGTATCTAATTATAGAAAGTACAGGGCGCGGTGTGGTGATGTTGTCGACTGCTTGTCCACGTAGTTGTAAATAGTCGACTTTCCTACTTTAGTTATTAGTTTATTACTTTAGTGGAAAACTACAACACGCTTTGTTTGAATAATGACACTAATGACGAATAGCAGTGGTATAAAAACGGTCGGTACGGTAAGTTGTCTAACAAGCAACGTAATGGCCACGATGATGGCATTGTTTAAGTCTTTTCATACATAATTTCCACGCTCGAAGAAACAACTGTAAAGCCATAATTTAACGGTAATACTAGCTATTCTATAAGACAACATACGTACATATACAATTCTGTATAGACTATTAAAGTTATATATAGATAGCGATGGATGCCGTTTCAATCATACAAATTGTTTACTTTTAGCTTTGTTTAGCATTCAGTCGTTTCAGACGACCCGGCGATGGATGACGAGCTTGATCACCAGCGTATTGTCTTGTGAATCAGCTACACATTCTAACAAAAGGTCGACAGTTTATCTATTACGCCGGCTCAGCACACTGGACCGGATTTGACAGGCGAGACAGTTCCTTGGCATGTGTTTGGTATTTAGTATATTTTTAGGAATTATGATACGGATCCTTCAGTATAATGCCCTGTTTATATTTTAACTTATAATATGACAAATACGATACGTGCATATGTTGCAGATGCCAACACAACGAGTTCTCAAGTCAATAAACAGTAGGCCATTCTACGGTGTCTAGGCTTCCCAACCTACTTTAATTGCCTGTCCCTCTCTATTTCTCTTCCCAATTACCTTTTCTCTCTGTTAAGTACATATAGGTATACTCCTTTTTTAGGGTTCCGTACCCAAAGGGTAAAAACGGGACCCTATCACTAAGACTTCGCTGTCCGTCCGTCCGTCCGTCTGTCACCAGGCTGTATCTCTAGAACCGTAATAGCTAGACAGTTGAATTTTCACAGATTGGGTATTTCTGTTGCCGCTATAACAACAAATACTAAAAACAAAATAATAATAATAATTAAGGCGGGCTTCCATACAAAAAACGTGATATTATAGCCCTTTTTCATGGCTACCACTCGCCGAGCTAGATCTCAAGAACCGTAATAGCTCGACAGTTGAAATTTGCAAAGATTATGTATTTTTATTGTGCCTACAACAACAAATACTAAAATCAAAATAATAATAATAATTAAGGGGGGCTCCCATACAACAGAGTAGTTGTTGGCGTTTTTTTTTTCTGCTACGGAACCCTTCGTGCGCGAGTCCGACTCGCACTTGGCCGGTTTTTTTACGTACTTCTGCAACATTTTCAAGTAGATGTGAAAATGAATGGACATATTTGTACCTACCTATATACCGTGTCCAATAATTTTGAATACACTTTTTTAGCGCTGATATGAAAAATATAGACAACTCTTAGACTTTTTTCATCATTATAAAGTTTATATTGTCATAAACAAATAACAATGTTTTAAAAATATTTACAGTACATATGGTGCTACATTACCGCACGAGTGCGGTAATCAGCAGATTACGTGCATATGTCGAAACTTTAAAGAGCCATATGTACTGTAAAACGTTGTACGATACACGTGCAAACAGGTAATTTGCAACTCGTGTCGATTTAAAACACTCTCTTCGGTCGTGTTTTAATTTATCACCACTCGTTGCGAATTTTCTGTTATCTGCACTTGTATCGTAATGTACTATTAACTAACGTCGTTCGCTTTTAATCCATCATGAAGCAGTTCCGGGAACATATTATCTCAAGAAAGGGGTAAAAATTAATGCCGAATACTATAAAACAGAAATCTTGGAATAAACTGATGCTTTAAATTTAAGAATGATGTTTGGGAACGGCTACTATTGTTTTCAACAAGACGAAGCTCCATCCACACGGCAAACTCAGTTCAAGCGTGGTGGCGGGCCAATTTAACGGATTTATTGCCAAAAAATTAATGGCCCCAAGTTCTCCGAATTTAAATGTAGGTACTAGACTTTTTTGTATGATCGTACATGGTCTCGAAACTTAATAACAATAAAATTAAGAATTTGCAGTGCGTGCCATGAGTGACGGATTCGTAAACATTTGAAGCTGGTGATGAAGGTCAAAGGAAGAGTCACGCCAAAACGTTATGAATATTGTAAGTAAGAATATCTTTCATGAAATATAGTTTTATTGCATTTGTTATTAGTGCTTAGTTTTAATGAGAGCTTGAAACTGTATGCGAACTTATTGGACACGGTGTATATAAATGTAAATGTGACGTACCACATTTGCTGTAATGTAAATGTGTCGACAGTTCAAATTTCCACGACATAAAAAGGGTTCTTTTATTAGAATGGTTTTTACAACGTCCTTTGGGCCTACAATGCCTACGTATTTAATTTCGTCGAAAAATGTACAAGTATTTATCCATTCCGATTATCTTTTTAGGGTTCCGTAACTCAAAAGGAAAAAGTTACTTAGGACTGGACGCCCCCGAGCGGTCGCTCATATCTAAGGGGGTTCAATGTATGGGCGACCGCTCACTGCCCCGCTGCCCTCTAGTGTCTAATCCAGACCGCGGCGTTAGGATCACTACATCACCCGTCTATCCGTCTGTCAGACAATGATCAGTTAAGCCGTTTTCAGTTATCATTTAAAGTCTTCTGAATCGCTGCGAAAGTATTCCCTTTTGCCTATTATTGATTGTTAGGGTTCCGTAGGCAAATGGCAAAAAACGGAACCCTTATGGATTCGTCATGTCTGTCTGTCTGTCCGTCCGTATGTCACAGCCGATTTACTCGGAGACCACTACACTTATGATGATTACTATTGATTATTTATGTGATATATTATTGATTAAATAATAAAAAACGGTTAAATTACTATACTAGACAAAGACACTTTGTAGACGTCAGTTTGGAAAAAATTTAATAATATAAAATTATGTACACAATACGGTAGGTAATAAATAAAGCCCTCGATCGCATATATATACGTCCCTCGCTTACAGCTCGGGCCGCAAAATCTGCGATGTCAGCCTTTCTTTGCATTACCGCCCTAGTTGTGTAATGTACTATTACAGTACATATGGTGCTACGTTACCGCACGAGTGCGGTAATCAGCAGATTACGTGCATATGTCGAAACTTTAAAGGGCCATATGTACTGTAAAACGTTGTACGATACACGTGCGAATAGGTAATTCAAACTCGTGTCGATTTAAAACACTCCCTTCGGTCGTGTTTTAATTTATCACTACTCGTTGCGAATTTCCTATTCTCTGCACTTGTATCGTTATGCACTATTTTGGCAAATAGCCTATTTCTTGTAATACGTAGGTACATTAATACATTATATTATACTATGCGCAAGAAAATCCGCCGTTTTCAACTTGAAATTTGCTACTACTTGTAAACCATACTCGTTTTCAACAACAGTTTGATAATTCATTTATCTAGGTCTAGGTCTAGGTAATCTGAACGTTTCAAATTGTAAGTAATCGTTAGTTTGGACAGTATGTTTTTTTTTCAACTTTCGCAAGTTGGTCCGTACGCGGGGAGGAGCTCAGCATATCGAGTTACCACTACAGAGCGAGCAGGACAAAAGTTTGGAATCACCAAGGCCCTTAAAAATGGGATGGGTAGGACAATATTCTGCTCCATGTAGTACATAATACGTACATATGTAGGCTTGACTAGCCGCGATCTTTACGGGGCGGATCTGCGGATGACGGTATTCCATTCCACATCAAATCCAAACAAAATGTCGGACAAATTTTTGTATGGAAGATTAAAAAGGAAATCTGATTTTTAGAGTTCCGTTGCCAAAATGGTGAAAACAGAACCCTTATAAATTCGTCATGTCTGTCCGTCCGTCCACCCGTGTCCGTATGTCACAGCCGATTTACTCGGAGACCATGAGCACTACAATTATGAAATTTGGTAGGAAGTTGTATGCTATGAACCGCTATAGAAATGTGATGTGAAATTACCAAAAAAATATTAAACTGGGGGCACCCCATACATGTAACAGGATAATCATTTTTTTAAAATTCACATTGGCGAGTGGGGTATCTATGAATAGACCTTCAAAAATATAAGAGGTTTATAGAAAGCTTTCCCATTTAAGTCAACCGTTGGCGAGATATTATATTAGCTGTCAAAGTCGTAAACAGTGTGTCCCCTAATCTCTATTTTCCAAACTATGAAGTTTAAAATTCTGAAAAAAAAAAAACAAAATGATGGACATTAATAAATCCTTTCAATGATTTCTGGTTTCAAAAAGGTAGATCGAACTTTTTTTTGAGTTATTGCTGAAAAACTGTCTTGCCCAAACAAAAGTGTTTAAGTGCCGTGAGTTTCCTATGAATATACGACCTTTTTTGATTCAATGTATTGTTTAGTGGTTTTAAATTAAGATTAGGAGGTGTCGGTACGGAACTCTTCTTTGTGCGTGGTCCGACACTTCATCTTATCTGATTACATTATGTTTAGCGATAATCCTTATTCTCAGTCTTCGATTTTATTTCTTAATGGCATAATATAAGGTAGGTTCCATATAAACTTTGCCAAACTCTTTGACCGAGCGAGCCAACCGTCTCCTTTTCAGCTTTCGACAAAAAATCTTTCGTATGTCTGCCCGGATGTTCTCCTCTACAGGTTGCATTTCTCAACCGATCCTCGTGAAATTTTGTGGGCAGGTTCGATAATTATATAGATTTTTTGGGAGAAAGTATTTGGAAATTTGAAAAAGTAAAAAAAAAATTACAAGGTCTACAGCTCACAGAGTTTTGCAATAATTAATGGTACAATGCACTTATGCGATCATTCCGGCCGCTCTGCCACTGACAGGATGGACCGTGATATTTTAGTAGGCACTTCATCTTAATTTTGTACTAAAGCAGTAACGCTGCTAACGAAAATTTCAAAAGGGAAAAATTTAATGCTCCGAGCAGGATTCGAACCTGCGACATCAGGCATACGCGTGATGCCATCAGGCATCAGGCGGTGCGCATCAGTTGTACGCCTCTCTAAGGCGTTGTACGAGGGAACTAGTGAAGAATTTCGTGGACGAGCTTGGTTGTTCCGATAGCTCAGAGGCTAGAGCGATTGGCCGCGTATGCCTGATGTCGCAGGTTCGAATCCTGCTCGGAGTATTAAATTTTTCAATTTTTCTTTTTAATTTGAGGTACTTCTTCTAATACATATTTTAAAGTATGTTCTTATTACTATGTTATGTTTAATTTATAGCATTTATGTAGATTATTTTTATATATTTTTCTTAGATGTACATGTTTTAGACTGTTTTATTTGTATTGTACAATTTGTATATTACATGGTGTAAATTTGTCAATCTCGTTCTACTTACCTTCCACTTAATTGCTCAAAAGTTAGCCGGAAAAGATCCCTGTTAAGAACAAGCTCACCTTTTTACTTAAATATTTTGTCACATGTATATGTTTTATCATACAGGGTGTGGCCTGGAATAGGAGCAAAAATTAAATGGGACACTGTTGAGCTCTCCAGCAATTATTTCCAAATGGTTTTAACTAAAAAAAAAATTATTTGTTTGAATTTTTTTTCCGCATATATAGCTTCTATGTTTTTTTACTCTACTAGAGAAATATTAATAACTATTTATTAAAAGAACACTACAAAATTATAAAAAAAAAAAACCAAAAATATCCTTTTAAACCAAAAATGCATCAACGTTTATGAGTCATAACTAGATGCTACCTCAATATCAGCAGTGACTGACGCGCTATAACCTCGTGGTGCCAAGATCCAATACTTAGAGGTCATAACTTTAGATCAAAATTTCTCCCAAGTGAAAAAAGATATTTTTATTTTGGACACAAGAGATTACTGCAGATGCTTTAAGGAAGCAGCCTTTAAATTTTTTGCTCCTATTACAGGCAACACCCTGTATAATATACCCAGTGTTTTTACTTGAACTAGATCGATTTACTGTTCGTTTATATCAGTCGGATCTTTCCTTGTTTTTGTTGGTAAAGCATGCGTGGATATTGAAAACAGATCGTGCGTATGACGCAATAATAAATTTGTGAGCTTTTGGCATATTAAGGCAATATAAACATAGCGTAGTTTACCTACTATGGAACACTGGTTTCTTTGGAGCTACTCTGCCTAAATATTGTATGTTGCTTCAGGCATCCTTTCGCACCATCAAAACCTGTTGCATTTATTATTCAATTTGAAGGGCCCCCTAATGGCTTCACAGAAAAATATACTATATGAAAGTATGCCGTTGTTAGTAAACAATGCATGCTGAAGCCAGTCATATTTAAGTACGTATCTCGAAATAAGAAATGAGCTCATGCGATAAGATAGTTTGCACCAACGGCGTCGAATGACACTTTTTCACTTTAATAGTTTTATACATTATTTTATTACATACAAAATCTTAAAATAGGTCAAATTATCAGATTATGGAAGTACTTGTTATTTCACACCTATATGTACTTTGCTTAACTTAGTAATGGATAGCGCCTTTGAAATAAATTTGTATTTATATAAATTGATAGAAAAGAAAACGTTTGAAGCTAGTAAAGTTTACCCCTGTCTGTCTTTATAACATTGACATAAGACTTATCTAGAAATTTCACCAGGGTCGTGGTTTTTTACTATACCGAGGTTACCTATTTGAACTGGTAACCTAGAACTGGAACTGGTGGTGTATTTATCTGTAAACAACATTATCAAAGAGGCCACCATATAGTAAAATTTTCTATAGTAGAGCATTACTTCTACTAACACTTTCGTATAAATAAATAATCTTGATGTAATGTGAAGTCGGTATCAATTCGCACAATTTATTCTCTTTGGATTTCAGATACGCAAGTATAATTGATAAATCTGTAGGAATGTGAACTACTTTTAATTATTTTCGTTACATTACTCGTATCCAGTAATCTGAATTATATGTAGTATTAGAAAGTTAAACCTATGCGTTTCAATGTTTCATTTTAAAGCAAAAGGCCTGCAGGCTGTCAATAAAGACAATTTATAGTTGCATCGTTATGTATGACACTAGAACCTTATTTTTAACATACTTGAAGATTTCAAAAGAGGAGATTCACAATTCGGTTGTATGGTTTTTTATGTTTGTTACTCCAGAACTCCGTCATTTCTAAACTGATTTTGAAAAATTTTTTTTTGATTGTAAGTATATATATCCAATTGCAACCTTGAACCAAACGCAATCTTGAAGGCAAATATATAGTGATTTTTGTGTTTTTATCAACAAATCAAGCTTTTTCATACAAAAATGTGACATTTGATTTAGTGGAACCGCTGATGATGATCAGAACAGAACTCTTCAACAACGCAAAGTTCATTTTTGGCGATTTGTCCTCCTAGCTGTGTTTGTTAAGGAAGTTCTATTTTCACGATAAATTTTTGTCATGCTCTAGTTCTGATGATGGGATCCACGAGGAATCGAGGGAACTCATCAAATGTGAAAGGCACACATATAGTAATTTTAGTATTTTCATGAACTAATCAAGCATTTTCACTCAAAACGTGACATTTGACGAAGTCGAACTGCTGATGATGATCAGAACGAAACTCTTCAACGACGCATAGTTCACGTTTGGTGAATTGTCCTCTTTGCTGTGTTTATTAAGAAAGTTTTTGTCAAGCTCGAGTTCTCATGATGGGATCCATGAGGAATCCAGGGAACTCCTCAAATGTAAAAGGCATACATATAGTGATTTTAGTATTTTCAAAAACAAATCAAGCATTCACATTTAAATAAGTGACATTTGATGAAGTGGAACTGCTGATGATGATCAGAACAGAACTCTGCAACGACGCATAGTTCATGTTTGGCGATTTGTTCTCTTCGTTATGTTTGTCAAGCAAGCTAGGTTTTAAAGACACATTTTTGTCAAGCTTGAGTTCTGATGGAGGATTCCATGAGGAATTGAGGGTACTTAGTGTTCTACCATTAAAAACATACTTATAGCCATTTTTATTTCATTGTATTGAATCTAAGAGTGCACCATCTAAGTATAATAATCTTTCACCGGCCTCCCCCATTGAAGTCGTTTTTTTTTCTTAAATATGATTTATTATATATTTCGATTTTCTCAGTCACATCTCATCATCATCATCATGTCAGCCGAAAGACGTTCACTGCTGGACATAGGCCTCCCCTAAAGACTTCCACAATGACCGGTCCTGCGCCACTCGCATCCAGCGGACACCCGCGACCCTTACCAGGTCGTCAGTCCACGCTACGCCTTCCGGTACGTGGTCGCCACTCGAGAACCTTTCCGCCCCAACGGCCATCGGTTCTACGTACTATGTGTCCCGCCCACTGCCACTTGAGTTTAGCGATTCAAAGGGCTATATCGGTCACCTTGGTTCTGCTGCGGATAACTTTATTCCTGATGCGAGCACGCAGAGATACTCCCAGCATAGCTCTCTCTAGTGCTCTTTGGGTGACTTTGAGCCTTCTTATGAGGCCCATAGTAAGCGACCACGTTTCAGTGCCATATGTCATCACTGGCAACACACACTGGTCAAAGACTTTCGTCTTGAGACACTGTGGGATATTGGACGAAAAGAAGAACAGCAGTCACATCTAATAGAGTATAAATCTATTCGAGGTTTATTAGAAGAAAGGCTATTGACATAACTAACAGACTCCACTAAAGGATATAGGTACATATGTAACATACATGCGTATTAGACCAGTAATGATTGCACAGACCTAGATAAACCTAGATGCCCCCAATGTATGTACTTCGCGTGTATCTAAATGGTGCGGTGCACCACTTGCCGCTCAGTCGCGCTCCTGTCGTTCTAACTGTAAGACGTTTGTTGCTGCACTAAAAAGTGCCACACTGCGCCGTAATTAACCGTTCAAATTCAAAAAGAGTGGTTACTCGAGTAAACGGTGACGTTTCCTTTCATGAGTAAGTATTTTTTCTAATATATACCGCCTTATTTAATTTAAATTTAATTATTTTCAACTTGGAGTGATGTCGTGTCGTTTCTACCAAAATATTTACACACATAGTATATTTTCGAAGTACGCCATCCATTGCGGCTTCTACTTTAAACTATACTTAAGGACTGTTATTTGTAGGCCGCAATGGACAGTGAAGCAAACGATTTTTTCGTTAATCTTCACGTTGTAGGGTAGTAGGGATTTTCTCATTGTCTGTCGATTTAAAGTGAGGAGTGCTGTACACTGCGATGTTTCATGCAATGTCACTGTGCAATTCGATTTATAATCGATTTTTGTGACGGACAATGATAATTAAGGCTAGTTACTATACAATAATGTTAATATTCTTTTACATAAAATATTGAATAATATTAATTTAATAATATTTTTAGCAATAGATTCTTAAGCGTCACAGAAGCAAGGATCTTCTTTCGTAAAGTACTTAGTAGTAGAATATTTATTTTATTGTTGACTATACGCAGGTATCAGGGCATTAAGCGAAGGAGAATACGCAATCATTTAATTGCATTTATTTAATAACCACCAAGCACTTATTTATTACACTATTTTACGTATTGAATGCTATCCAAAAAAATGCACTATAGAATATCTATTTTTTTTTGTCTATTCCTCTCTGAAATGAACATACACATTGGGGACACTTATTTGTTATGTTTGGGCACACTTATTTGTTTGTTTTTGCGTCGATGAAAGGTTGTTGTTATAAAAATATAGCAATCCTTCTTTTGGGCAATCGTGTAAAAAAACTCTAACTTGTTGACCGAGCGAGCAAAGCGTCTCCGTTTCAGCTTTTGACAAATAATTCTGTCGTATGTCTGTCTGTCTATCCGGATGTTCTCCTCTACAGTTCGCATTTGTCAACCGATTCTCGTGATATTTTGTGAGCAGGTTCGATAATTATACAGTATTCCTTTGTCGTGTCAGTTTTTGGAAATAAAAATATTAAAAAAATATTTATGTTGCGATGTCTACAACTCACAGCGCCACTAGTAATTTTTGAATCACTTTCTCATTGTCCGTCTATAAACTCAAAGTATGATCGATGAAATAATCTATAAGTATATAAAATCAATCATAAAAATATCGATTTATTATTACGGAACATTTTGTATGCTTAAAAAAGACGTATCAACGTAAAGTCATAGGTTAATTACTTGAATTTTTAAGTAAAATGCAGAACGTAAAAGCTGGGAACTACAGCGGACGGGCTGCGTACGTCCTCTCACCGCAAAGGCCTACTGAGGACTAAACCGATGGCGGCGCCTTTGAATCGGTTTGACGCGGCGGTAGTATTGGACATCACTAAATTGCTTACGTGACATCATAGTAGGCACGTAAAAATTTACACGCTCGGTTTCCATACTATTGAGCGCGTTTGCGGCGTCTATATGGTCTGTGAATGATTGATATCGCTTCTCTTCCTACTGTTATCTCTACATAAATTCAACATAACATCTAATGCAAAATATTCGGTTGATCCGTCAAAATACGATTTACTAAGAAACGACTTGACCGATTTTAATGCGGTTTTTACGAACGTAGATTTAGGCTGGGTTGCACCGACTTACGATCACAAACTCATCAACGTTAAATATTTCGCCGGAAGCTGTCATTTCATAGAAACTTGTAAAAATTTCCATACATTGAAATTTTACCGAACACAGCTTATTACGATTACTGTTTGGTACAACCCCTTATTCCAGCGGGTGGGGTCAGTACAGTTTAGATGTATGTTTACGTGCTAGTACATACATATATGGATAAACTTGGTTTTGAAACTCACGAAGTCCGAATTTTCATCGCTCTTGTAGGTACCGTTAGTACTTGACGATTGACGACAATATATTCAAAGTTTTAATAGTTTTTTAGGATAATCCTAAATGTCCATACTCTGTGTTTGTGACGGCAAGTTATTGTTGACATGTTACAGACGTTCATAATATAACGTGACCGAAATGTTACCTAGATATTTCGTATGGATGTCGCGCGACAAGTATTAAGGAAAAATGCGGAGTAGGTACCCAACACAGTATTGTGTCATGTCAGTGATAAATTGCGGACGGCCATGTCTTTAGTGCGATGTGACAAAAATGAAAAGGCAAATCCGATGCGTTGCAATACACACAGACCAAGGTTAGAAGTCACTAGGTCTATATGTATGTTATAATCAGTACTTGGTCATCACATTCTAGGCGGAAATAATGTAT
Organism: Notocelia uddmanniana; assembly: GCA_905163555.1. Taxonomy (NCBI): domain Eukaryota; kingdom Metazoa; phylum Arthropoda; class Insecta; order Lepidoptera; family Tortricidae; genus Notocelia; species Notocelia uddmanniana. Next base: position 13,150,960 of record LR991053.1, read on the forward strand.
AAGTATTATAAGTACCTGAGCGACCGAGTTTTGCTGGGCCTCTTTCCTGTTTTCCCGGAGAATACTAGTTTAACCGAAGATTGAGCCCTAGCTAGATCGATTTTTCGCCCCCGTTAACCTCCTGAAATGTAAATTAAAAAATCGTCAGAGCCGTTTCCGAGATCGCTGAAATAAATATATAAAAGAATTGCACGTTATAGGTAAATAACTTAAGAAAAGGACCTGCCCGGCTAGTATGATAGCTTATACCGTCACGTTATATGGCCAAAATGTACTGAAACGTCACATAAAACGTGACGGTATAAGTTATCATACTAGCCGGGCTGTTGTATGTAGTTGTGTTGTGACGTGTTCGTTATATTTGTGTTACACATTTTAAATATGTATTGTCTATTTGAACACGTCACAACTACATACAACAAGTCCTTTACTTAAGTTTTTTACCTGTAGATAGATGTGAATGAATGTAAATAAAGTAATCCACGTGACACAATCCCATTCGGCCATTTGATATTACCATAGATAAAAAAGTTCACTGGGCGATTAGGTAGCTGATTGACTGAGTCAAGTGGTTAATTTATATACATTTATCAAGTAGGTACCGAAATGTATTATCAAATGGGAAAAATTGCAAAATTTCAATAAAAAGAAACTAGCCATTACGAAAACTGAAGGTCTAGTTTATAAAACCTTGACATTTGTCGCCAAGTAATTAATATATCGGGACTGAGCGATAAGAATTGACAACGTTTCATTATTAAGGGGTCTTTTTCCGATTAAATTTTACAAAACTAAACATAAGTAACCTCATTTTTAATATCTCGAAAATATCGCCATTTCATATTAAAAAATCAATTTGAAAAGTTTCTCATTCTAAAAGAGAGTAAGTGACATGTAAGGCGTCACAAAGCAGAAAATAGTACAGAAGCACTATTAATATGGCGGATTTACTAAAGAAAGTGTCCTGCTGTTCTCTATGTGCGTTTTGACTGTCACAATTCAGCCTTGTGACGTCATACAGTCGATGATAGTAGGCTTTCTTTACACTTTTGTGAATATCTAGAAAACGAATTGCAATTATAAAAAAAAAAATTTTTGGGTTTCTTGTTGACAAGTTAACGAAATGAGTTAATATTTTATACTACTTGAAAATTTGTAATGTTGTCAATTCGAATCTTGAGGTTTCTGAAGTAATTTATAGGTAACTTGTATTTCACCTGTGTTAAAGGTAAACATATACAAGCACACATCAAACTCCACTTCAAAGAATTGTGCAGCAATATGAGTCAAGTTTTAAAACACGAGTTTGTAGCGAGCAACAGGCAGATTGGGCCTGATTGTTGGTGTCTCCATCATCATCGGTCATTCCCTCAATGCTGAAAATCGTGTCATTCGTGACATCATGCCCATGGATAGGACTGATCAGGCTCCTCCATGGGCTCCTATCACCCGTCTTATGCATGGCCCCATGCAGATGTACATAGGTAGTATGGTCGTTGAAATGTGTTGCATAAGAAATTGTTATACAGTCAATTACGAACCGATAAGTTAGTTGTCCGTTCAGTAAAGCTCTGCTCGTAAACCTTTGGCTTCTCGGAAAAATTACAGAGTCGATATAGATCAGTATGATATAATTTGGTGCAAAGGGGGTAATTTGGGGGGTGGGGGGGGGGGATCAGTTAGATCAGATATTCTCGAAGCTAAGGGTAAATAATATAGGTGTTTGTAATAGCATTCTGGCTTCGACATTATCGGACCAGGCCAGGATGTTATGCAAACTATACTCCAAACTATTGTAGTAATAGTAAATGTAGAATTAAGCAAAAGTATACTACTTATATACCTTGATCTCACTTATGGGGGTGGCATAGTCACTGCGGGAACGCTGTAAAGTGCATTCGAAAATAAGCCTAGAGGTCTGAACCCGTTACTTTGGGTGATAGTACGTGCCGGCGGAAAGCCGCCTCTGGCCGTGGCCGCCCTGGCCCATGGCCCACATGGCTATGGACGGCTCTGTGTATAAACATATCTTTGACGTTAACTGTACGCGTACAAACTATTTATTCATCCGCTCGATCTGCGAGACTACAGTTTCAAAATACACATTCCCAAAGAACAGTAGATCATACAAACGCTTTATTAGGCCAGCTATCGATTCACTGCCTCTAATTTCAGTTTTACCTCTCAGCGCGCAAATCACATGAATATTTTAGTCTCGCATCGAACAAAGCTTTCAGGCTATTTCCTCATTTGCACCTAATCATTGTTATAAAAGAAAGCAATAGAAATTGGTCATTAGCTTGTGTATCTTAAACTTGTATGTTTGTTATTATATAAAAGCAAATGCGTTTATGTCCAGGGTGTCTCATTTAAATCGGTCAGTAATGTCAGTATGGGAAAGCCGGAAACTATAATACTTACGAAGATCTCTTCTTAGGAACCATGTCATCGATTTTAATAAGAAGAAAAACTGCGATCATTCATTTAAAAAAAAAAACCTGTACTCAGCTCGGGAATCGAAAACGGTTGTTTTGAAAAAAAATTAACTTACACTATTTCTATTTAGATATCGATTGTGTAGGTCTTAAGCAGTAAATGGCTTTTTGAGGATAGGACATATTTCTTAATAAAAACTGAGATTTCCACTTGATTTGTTTTATTTCGTTAACACAATATCTGCACAGTAAGAACACGACAGTCATAGAGAAAGAGCGCTCATGCTGCCATCTAGGCTGAAAAAGAAAGCTAATTGACAACAGTGGCTTTGCCGCCAAGATCAAAATTTTAACTCAACATGGCTCTATGAAACATGAAGTCTAAAATGAATAAAATGTATTGTTTTCACATACTTTAATTGACATGCCTGAACTTGTTGAATATTGTTACGGTGGTCACTTCGAACACCTACTAAAATAAATTAAAGTATGTGAAAACAATGCATTTTATTTATTTGGGACATCATGGTTCATAGAGCCATTTACTGCTTAAGACCTACACAATCGATATCTAAATAGAAATAGTGTAAGTTTATTTTTTTTCAGATCAACCGGGTTCGATTTCGAGGTTTTTTTTTTAAATGTATGAATGCAGTTTTTCTTCTTAATAAAATCGATGACATGGTTCCTAAGAACAGACCTTCGTATGTATTATAGTTTCAGGCTTTCCCATACTGTATATTCAAGAAACTCAACACCACCTGTGATCGAATGTAGACGTAGCTGCTTGAAGAACATTAGGCCCTGGTCTCCTATTTTATGCTATACGCGACGTCTGACTTCAGCGTCACAATGCTTACTATAGAAATGTACAAGTGGTCTCTTTCAAACGTTGACGTCAGCGTCTTGCGTCCATATAAATGTTGACGCTGAAGTCAGACGTCGCGTATAGCATAAAATAGGAGACCAGGGCCTTATGCATCACAGGAGCTGCTATCAAAGAGCTTTTAAATAACTTTTTTTTTTTCAGTTAGATCTCAGTATTATTAGTGAAACCGTTTACTAACTTGGTATTTTTCACATATATGTTTTTGATGGGATATCATTATTGTTTGTTAAATAAGTATTGTATAAGACATTTGTATTATTTTTTAATAGGTTTAATAATATCTATTCAATTACCAGAATGCGCGCAAAGTTACCCACTCCCAGCATGGAAAAAAATACATGTAGAAAAAAACAATATGTCGAAATTCAGTTTCTGTTACCTTTGTATACACGGAATTCCCTAGCTGGATGCCAAATTCTAGGTCAACTGGTAGGAGTCAAACATTTTGATGAGCATGATTTCGAGATGAGTGAGGTGTTTTTCAACTTAAAAAAGTTGAAAACACCCGAATTATCAATTCAAAGTTCAATGTCTCAAAAACGGCTGAACTGATTTTGATATAACATGTCTGAGAACCATCGCTGAAAAACCTGCTTTGCCTGACAGACACACACATACACAGACACATATGTTAAACTTACGAGTATAGCACATCTCTTTTGCGTCGCGTCGGGGTTTAAAAATAGTGATTTTCGGACGTCAAAATCTCGTGAACGGTAACAGGTTTTTTATTGAATTCTGGATTATTTTGGATGTATTCTGGATTTTTTCATGAATCAAGAATCTTTTTTTCAGGAGGTCATGCTTCCACAGTAGGGTCACATCCATGCTGGGGAATGAATACAATGTCGGACTTGTGCCATTGTCAGGTAGTTTCGTATGGGGACAGTGAACGTGTAGTGTGTGAAAGAGAATTGCGAAATTGCTAGTGTCTAGTTCAAATAGATTTTAAATAGCTAATAGATTTTGTTATAGTTGGATCGAAAGTAGACCGAAATGGTTCGTGTATCTCACGGCCGCGGTGCTTCACCTTTTCGTTTCGTATACGTTTCGTGATAAACTTTACCTACTATACCTGTATCGACAATTTTGAGGTAAATTTTGCATTTCGTCGTATTATGTATTGGACCCGGGTATGTCCTAAAACTACGACCAAACCACCGGGGGATGGGCAGCAGCATCCCTGGAGTGCGGTGGAGATACTGCGATCGCCAACCCGCATGCCAAGCGTGGCGATTATGGCATATACCCCCCGTGAATTTGGGGGAGGCCTATGTCCAGCAGTGGACGTCCTTTGGCTGATATGGTGATGGTGGTGGATGTATTGAAAAGAAGGAGGCTAAAACATATTTAGTGAAAAATACATTGACTGACACTAACCAGACACAATAAGAAATACGGGGTCAGGTGTTTAGTGTCCATCAATATGTTAAAAGTCAACGTAGGTAATTGATGTAGTATTTCTTACTTCTAAAATTCGAGGCCTTGATCTCTCTTAATAGGTACAAATTCACTCTTGCAATTTATATAATACTGAGTCTGTTGGGTTGCGTATCTGTATACATAAATATGTATAGATCTTTTTTGCTGTATATTACATAGACTGATTGATAGTCTACAATTAAACTTATCGTCGGTCGATTTCGATAAAACCCGAATGCAATGTTGGTAGATTTAACTTCTCTTTTCCTATAAATTACCGGAAGACAGTGATGCTAGTTGCAATCCTATTCTAGTGTACTTAACACAATAAACGTATCGTTTTAGTAATAATAAGTCTGCCTACGCGTCGTTGGAATAATTTACAGAGCATATTTATTACCCGAACGCGTTAAGAATGGTGTGTCAAATCAACGTCGTCGAGGAATACTTGGTGATCTCAGTTTTGTTACACTTGAGGATTTAATAACTTTTGTATCGCTACATCATTCATAGTAGGTATGCGAGTTTTGGACGTTTAATCGATATGACACGGGACTTAGTGTCTCACGTCGGACACCAATCACGCCGTGTTCCACAAAACAATCCAAACTTCCGCCTGCAGATTCGATAACTCAGAGTATTACTTGCCTTAATTGACTTAATTTGTGAGAGTCGAATGTTCACAGTTCTTTCCAATGGAGCGCATGTAATGATTCCACTTTCACGGAAGTATATATTTCTCTCTCATAGTTCTTCCTTAGAGTTAGTTTTCTACTTTATCTTGGCTTTTCCGCTTCGGTGTTGTCTCGGCGGCAAAAGAGTAAACTTGACCGCTTGTCACGGGGTGAAGACAAACGTAGTACGGGACAGGATGAAAGTTTAGTTACAAAGGCAACGCCTGCCTGCATGCCTTTGGGCCCGTTCTATATAGGCCATCAGCCTTCAGTCACTGTCTTCATTCTTGCATTCCAATAAAACATATTTATTCACTTGGGAGTGTCAGGCAATTACTGTCTTAGAGTTTGGTACTCGCAGACCTCGCAGTCGACTGCTGACGGCTCAACTTCTTATTTAACATTGAGTTTTGTGATGTTGAGAAAGAGCCTCGTATGTTGGTTCATAAAATAACATCACAATGACAGTGCCTTTTTAAATAATCAGGCAACATTAATTTTGACCGTGCATTGCACTCAACAACTAAGTAGAAAGCAAATATGTCCGGGTTGCAAAAATAATTAAAGTACGCGCAGCTGCACTATTTTGGTCAGAAAAGTCATATAATATACCTACTTAATACAATATATTTTTAACAATGTGCCTCTTTAATGCAGGCGCCTTGTAAAATCCGCAGCTCGCAGAAAGGCGTAATGAGCGACTTCAAACTCTAGTATATATTCGGATTCACCTGCCTGCTATTTTCCTTTTATTCGTTCAGCGTGTCACAAATATTATTCTTGGCAGCGGATCAGGTGCAAATCCGATTTTGATATACCACGCTTTGAACTGACGTCGACGGTTGTATGTATGTGCCGTCCCGGTATCATTAATGAAAATGGATAATATAGATAGATTTTTAGGGTTCCGTAGTTAACAATTGTTCGCTTATAGTTTCGCTATGTCCGTTTTATACCGCGTTTTTTACCGCGGCTTAGCGCAGTAACCGTTACTACTAGAAAGCTGTAATTTGGCATAGGTATACAATATACATATCAACCACTAAACGCTATAACCAGCGGGTCTGTGAGCTGTAGGTAGACCTCGCAAAAAATATCGAACCAGCTCACATAATTTCACCGGAAACGGTTGAGAAATGCGACCTGTCTAGGAAAACAAACCATTAAAAAAAAAAATGTTGGATGATAATTTCCAAAGGCTGACTCTACACAAAAACTCTATAATTATCGAACCAGCTCATAATTTCACGAGAATCGGTTGAGAAATACGACCAGTAGAAGAAAACAAACAGAAATTCGCCCGAGAAACGCAAAAGAATTGAAAAAAAATATGTTTTAGAATATTTCCAAAAACTGATTAGTAAATATATTTATATATATATACAGGGTGATTTAGGAGACGTGTGCAGGACCAACACTAAATACATAATAAATGGCAATGAATCGTTCACCATTGTATTTAAGTGAAACACCCATACCTTTTTCCTGTATTTTAATTTTTGTTAAGTTAAAGTTTAACTCTCTACAATCATGGTCACCCTACAACAACTGGTTAATAAAAATTAAACCTCTAACTGTTATGACAACACTTTGATTACGAAGAAAGTAAATTGTCACATTGAGTGAGATACGATATTTCAAAAGTAATCTGAGTCAGATGACATTCAATTTGACACGTATCACTTGATTGAAGTATTCTCATTGTAGAGTGACCATCCATTTCGTAAATAATTTTATAGTACGTATGGTGCTACTTTACCGCACGAGTGCGGTAATCAGCAGATTACGTGCATATGTCGAAACTTTAAAGAGCCATATGTACAGTAAAACGTTGTACGATACACGCGCGAACAGGCTATCGCAACTCGTGTCGATTTATTATTATTACTTGTATTAGCACTATTTTTTTTAATCGAATATTAGTGTGCCTTGTATTATTTTCATGTTATTTCGAATCACATGCAGAAAGTACCTCGTCCGTCCATTACTGATAAGAAACAATCATTAATACGTTCCACAATATTGTCGCGATGCTGACACAATAAGGGTACTCCCCGTAAATGGCCATTTTTTTTTGTCATGCGTGACATGACATAGTCAAAATTATTTTCACATGCCGATAAGATAAGGCCGAATGTATTAAGGGTCAAAAATGTATATTTTATAACATCTACTGTACCATATGTTCTCGTGAATAAACTTTCATTCATTCATTCATTCATTCATTCATGGAGTCAAGTTTCAATTTTATAACGGTGGCAAACAAGCCTACGGCCTCCCTAATGGTAAGCATATACCATAACATACGTAGTTACCCCTGCGTAGTTTGACTTATCGCTTCGCTTCGAAAGATCTATATTTATTATATATTTTTAAATGTAAAAGTATTATGGGTACCTACTATACTAATAAAACTTGTACTCAGTTCGGGAATTGGAACTGTGACTGTGTGGAGCTGTAAGTGTTTCAATGGAACATGATATCAATTGTATTGAAAATAAATATCTTCATTTTCAACAAATACTTGATTATATTAAAAGATGATATGAACACAGAACTGTAAATATGAAAAACAGTGCATTTAATTCAAATTTAATTTTTTGTATGTCTTATAGAGTCGGCTAATAGTGTAAACCTGCTAACGTTATATAATTTATGGAATTTATAAACAAATAATAAAAAAACTAAAAAACTACAAACAATACCAAAACGTTACGTATACTCGTAAAAAATACTTTACTTACAAGTACTTTAGGTGATCCGGATGGTCTAAAACTATATTGATGGTAATCCCTGATAGCTACTGACAAAACGGTAAATAATGAGAGTACATATGTCTAATTAAAAACGGTACGGGTACACGCTACGCGTTACGTTAGATAAGGCTTTTTTTTTTATTGTTAATGGGATTACGTTTGACCTTAGTTTAACCTTTACCAGTTTTCACATTCAAGGGCATGTATGTGATAATTTGTTTTAAAAAGTGTGTCTTGTTACGATCTGAGTTTGTTACCTCAGAACATAAAAAAATGGAGAAGTGCCCTTCTGCTTCCTTTCAACGAAAACCAATGTCTCCAGTTTTCTCCCACCAAGTCCACACACACACATTAAACCGTGTAAAAACAAAACCTCGGGCGGTGCCGCCGAGTTTACGACATCATGCAAACAAGCGCTGCGATTGGCTTTACGCACCCCTCAAAAATGCCAATGAACACTAGAGGGAGACAAACGTTAAATGATGTTTTATCGACATCGATCTTTAAATTATTATGTTAAGATATTGATGACTATTGAAATAGCCAGTTTAGATGGTGTTCATATAATCACCAAAGTTGTATAACATAGTAAAGCATTATAGCGGTACATACATAAAAAAACACGAATACGAACTGAGAACAGTGAGAACCTTCTTTCTTTTATCGAAGTCGGTTAATAAGATCAAGTTGGAAGTTGGTCTGCGTCTTTCGGAACAAAGTTATGTTTATTAAATATTGATTTGTGAATTTACCTTTGATATGAAATTACTAATTCAACATTCTATTCCTATTTTATCGATGACGCGTAAACTGCAATTTTAACCGGCACCACACTAGTAGGCGGAGCCAAACAGGGGGCCAGCGCCTGCGCACTACTAAATAATTCACGCAGCGACAAAAGCTACAGCGGCATGATACATTGCGCCGTGGCTTAGCACGGTACGGTGTGATTATTGTACAAAACGTTCAATGTACAACTCGCAGAAAATATAACGCTTTTTTATATGTTATCATTTACACAATTTTTTTGACCATGTCGCGGCGACATGCGCCACGCCCCCGTTTCACATCTATTTCTTTCTATGATCTGAGTTTGTTACAGATGTGGACTGAAGAGCTTTTCGCATTGGCATACAACCTCAACCAGCTCAACAATCCCACCATTAAGTTTCTCGAAAAAATGCATACCAAGATCATCTTAAAAGCCGACAAGTCTGGGAAAATACTCGTCAAAAAGTAAGTGACTCTAATATTCAAACTTTTTATTTTGATGCACTACTTGAGAGCGGTTTGGCGTTTTATCCGTATGCAAAAAACACAAAGTAGCTTCTTGTCCTATCCACTTCAGCATTATTTTTTTCATAATTGTACCGACAGTAAACTAAAAAGGAAAATGTAAATGTATTCCTTAGACGTGTTTTGGGGTTGTTAATGCTGTTGTGAAATATTGTACATTTTATGAATGGTTGTTGCATAATAGTAGAGTGTACATCAAGAACATAAAATGAGCCATTTTAGTCGTTTATGCTTTAACATAGCCAATCGTGGTGGTATGGTTAAATGAGTATTATGATCAAGTTTTGCACTCTGCTTTTCATTTCGATTTCAAGGCATTAAATTAGCGGTTAAGCATATACTCGTACATGAAAATATAATTAATTTTCTTTTTATATTCACGTCACGCACGTTTCAACTGCACGGTAGTATTTGGTATTAAATAATTGTTCCATAGGGTTGGATTCCTCAATTTCTTCGACAATTCGTAAAAGTAGCTTAACAATACACTCCACAAACGTGTTACGTTTTTTGGCTCTTCCGAATTATAGGCGCATAAAATTAGCAAAACCTGGACATAATTCGATAACTCGTTGTTTTTATTATTTTATCGGATATTCATATTAAGTATCAAATATTAATTAGATATATTCAGTAAAAAATCCGGGGTCGTAACCGTATCTTATAAAAATCATAAGATAATGTACACTACCTAACTTTTTCCTGTGAGCAAAATAGATAACCAAATACCTTGTTAGTATAATTTTGTGGTGCATTCAAATGCGATCAATTAATAGTAAAATAAAATGAAACCAAATTCGCATGTACGTTTTATTTACAGTTTTCATCTAATATCAATATCTAAATAACTCAAAATGGTAACTATGATATTTGCTTTTGTTTAAGCTATGTTGTGTCTTTTTAGACATTTAAGTCAAAAATTAAACATTTATTGTTATCATAATAATGTATTTCTCAGTAGTTAAAAATTATAACCGTGATTTTATTGTTTCAAATAAGCTTTTTGTGTACTATAATCATCACATAATCATGTTTTCATCAAAATTATACATGTCGACGCCACGCTTCAGAAATCCAAAATTTAATTGTAAATACGCGCTAATTTGTCGTGGAGCGGGATGTATGCAGTGAATGGAGCGGGGAGAGAGCGGGGCGCCAGCGGCGAGCGTGCAGCGAACCTGTCATAACGAGTTTATTTCAATTATGTTTATGTACGTCTTTCGCACCGATACTGATAAAAAAATATAAATGTGGAATATCCTCATTGTGAGGATATGTAAATGTGCGTTGGGCTTAGATATGGTGGGTGATTCCTAAATCGATGAAAAATTAAGAGATACTTTTCATTTGTTCATGACAATGTTGCCAACTGTCAATATCTGGAAAAACATTCGTTATATATAATGTACAACAGCCTACGATATCGATCCTAATCGATATTAAAAACTTTCCTCAGCTTTTTTCTATTCCTGTGGATTTGCGCCCACGATGGCGACAGGGTATACGAGTAGGGAAAGTGCGGCCGTTAGGAGCAGTGTGACATCATCGGTAATAAATAGTTATTTGGACGCAGGGTTGTACAAAATGTCTTTCTTTTTTTACATAAGATTATCATAATTCCAACATTATTCGGTTATAGAAGAGATATAAAAATGCTTGACTAAATAATTTAATGAAAAAAAAAAAACTGGCTCGTGCACCAAGGGTTCCGTACAACTAAAAAACTAATCATCCACCTAGCGTTATTCCCAGTACAGTTGCATCCTGAACAATGCCTGGGGTCCGCTACCTGATCCCAAGAATTGGCGTAGGCACTAGTTTTTACGGAAGCGACTGCCATCTGACCTTCCAACCCGAGGGGGAAACCGACCTTATTGGGAATAGGCTTGTCAAGTGAGTTGGCAACTTGACTGTTAGAAGTTCTCAAGCCGCCCTAAGGCCTCTAACTTGGCTTAACGATTGTTATCATAGACAGCAACCGGTTAAAAAAACCATAGAGTTAATCATTGAATGGCTGAATAAAAACAATTTACCGATAAATTAGAGCAAAACGAAAATAATGAATTTCAAACAAAGAAAAGACCTGGTATCTAAATTAAAAGTAATTTATGAAAATCAAAATATCGATGAAACTAAGGTAATGACTTTTCTAGGACTGAACCTAGATAATAAATTAACGTGGCACAATCACTAAAATACAGTGTGCAAAAAATTAAATACATATTTATATGCTTTATATAACTTACGAAAAATTGTAAGTCAATCAGCTGTTCTGACTGCCTATCATGCTTATGTAACATCCACGCTCAGATACGGGGTTATATTCTGGGTAATTTTACTGAAAGAGAATTAGTATTTAGAGCTCAAAAGAAATGCTTGCGATCAGTGTATGCGGTACGCAAAATATGCATTCATGTAAGCCTCAATTTATCAAATTGCATATTTTAACCTTACCATGTCTGTCTATATATACGAGGTCACGTTGTATCTAAAGCAAAATATAGGGAAATTTTCTGAATTTAATAACCCTCCCCAAAAATATAAATTCGTCATATCTCCGATCCGTCCGTATATCACACCCGATTTACTCGGAGAATATGAGCAGTACAATTATGAAATTTGGTAGGAAGGTGCATGCTATGAACCGATAGCAAATTGAATGATGTGAAATTACGAAAAAAATATTAAACCTGGTGGCTGGTATGCATGATGATGATGATATCTATGAATAGGCCTTCAAAAATAACACAGAGGTTTCTAAAGAACTTTTCCATTTAAGTCAACTTTTGGCGAGATATTAGCTGTAAAAGTTGTAAAAAGTGTGTCCCCCGCCCTCTACTTTCCTAACTATGAAGTTTAAAATGGGTAACCATGTACCTAGCATATAAGAATTTTACCACCTTATGTGACCATGGTTTTTCAATAAATATGTATTAGTATGAGTAAATTTTGATAAAATCAAAATGATGTACATTAATAAATCCTTTAAATAATTTTTGATTTAAACACGATAGGTCTAACGGTTTTTGAATTATTGCTGAAAAATTGTCTTGACCAAACAAAAAGGCGTAAGTGTACTATGAACATACGACCTTTTTCGATTCAATGTATTGTAATGTGGTTTTAAATGTAGATTAGGAGGTGTCGGTACGGAATCCGTCTTTGTGCGTGGTCCGGCACCCACTTCGGCGGTTTTTGGAATGTCATCCAAAATTAATATAAATTACCTAGTAATATATTAGATTAAACGATTTGAGTCAGTTTAAAATGAAATTGCATGAATATTTAATTGCCAAAGCATATTATACTGTAAATGAATTTTTATCGCAATCCTTTTAACATTGTAATTTTAAATCTAATAAGTTGTTTATTTTTGTAATATTGACGATGTTAAGTTATTTTCGTCTTTAATCTATTTTAAATTAATTTTGTCCTAATTTATTTCAGTTTTAATTTATTTGAATTATAATGTCTTAATCGTTAGGAATGTTTAATTTAATTTATTTTGTTTTTTTATTTATTTTTTATTTAATGTTAATGCAAATTTCTATGAGTGCAAGTAGGTAACATAGCTTTTTGTGATGCATGCTGCATCCTAATTTGTAGCTATTTATGTGCAATGTGGCGAAACATAGAGACTTCTTTGTAAGATACGAATAAGACCTACATTATACCTATGTTTGACAAATAAATAATTTGAGTTTGAGTTTGAAATTTTAAGTTCAGAGGTCAATGGGAAATTAAAAAAAATCTTTTCGGAATATAAAGTGTAACAGACGACAGATGGACACGCGAGTGACAACAATAGGGCTCCATTCGGGCCCTTCGGGTACGGAACCCTAAGCACCATGTAAGCTTATAATTAAAACGTATTTGTTGCCATGTTGCCAAAAAAGAGTTATAAAATAAAGATAGATCTTCGTAAAAAGGTGGCGGCCCTTATGTCCGTTTGTCTAAGCAGGCTATTGATAAAATTGCAAGTTTGTATTTTTAAAAGTCTGAGTAGAGAGAGTTATTCGATTAATGTTCCTATGTGATTCATAGCTAATATTGCGCATATTATATATAACAAAATAAAATGTTCGGCAATCTTTATGACTTGAAAAATCCATAAACACAAGAATGACCGGCATACGTTGACATAATTTGTCGCGCGAAGTAATTCCAGGCCTAACTCCACTTTAAACGTGTTGCCGCGACGGCGAGGCGTCCCCGGCTGAGAACAGCGAAGACCGGCCGACACGTCAATCATTTAGCGCGTAGCGCAAGCGGCCGTGCACACATCGCCGCGTGTACGTTTGCTTGAGCCGCGGATGTATCTTTTGTATTGTATGGAGTTTCCTTACTCGTTTACCCTGACAGCGACGTCCATCTCGCACAAATCACCTTGCTTTTAAGAACTATAGAAACCTTATATACCTGCATATAATCTTTTATCATGTTGTCTGCTCATCATAATATAGGTACTTGATGTCACCCATCTAACCTATTTTTATTTAAATAATTCTGTACAGAAAACTAAGAGCTTACAAATAGGTATATGTGATTCCACGACAGTCATATATCTCACCCTGAACAATTTAATTATTATCGATGTAATGAACACAATATTTTAATAAATCTTGGATCTAGCCGAACCGTAGCTACTACATGAAAATCGCTCGCGGCTCGCGACAGCACGGTCGGGAGTTGACTCACAAATAAATGACGACCTTATTCTGTAAGAAATAGCGTTCATATTAAAACGTACGTAAGAAAATATATCATTTAATCAAATAGCGTGGATAATTTTTGTATAATATGTTTCTTATAGAACTAATAAAATGTTGACGACATTAATTAGACACTTTTGACGTAGTTATGTATTATGCTTGTCCAAAAATTACCCATATTTGTGACTTTAGAGATCCGCAAAGAGAAGTCGTTTAATTTTTTAAAATGTATCACCGGACATATTATACTATTCAGATTAAAATGTCGAATTACAGTTATCTATAATGGCTGGTAAGATAAGCTATAAAACGTGCAATTTACTGAACCTTCTTCATTAATGATAGTTCCCATTGATTAATTAGTTTAATTTTGATTTCTTTAACGGGATTGCAAGCGTCACATCATAATACAAGGTACTTCTACAAAGTTATGTATTATGATGGCGTACTAACGAAATCAAAATGTGTTAAAAAATAGTTTTTCGTTTTTTTGACATTGACGCGGAGCCCTAAAATGTTTAATTTTTACTATTTTATTTATAACTAACTATACTTTCAATCATAGAAAAAGAAAATTACAGTTATCGCATTATGTCCAGGTTTTGCTAATTTTATGCGCCTATAAAACTTTCGTATGTGCTGAGATACGATTTAGGCGGCGTCTGCTCATATACATTTTTTACACTTCTGTCCATTAATGTCTCAGTCGAAATCGTTATTTGATCGTTATTCTACTTATTTAATTACGAATATTTTATTTTTGAATATTTGAAAATTTCAACCGCAACAACAAATTTTGCTAGTTTTAACGAATATATAACGAAATAATTCGTTTACCGCCACACATTTTTTTCCAACGCGTTTTTGGTTTTTTTACGTAGATGCACGCTGGTATTAATCTTAAATTTGTATTTCGTACAGTAATAATAAACTGAATCTCATACAAACATCTATTAAATGAAGGTGTATTGTGTATGTGACTGTATGGCCTAATGAAGGAATCTACTAAGATTTTTTCATTTTGACTAAAGATGAGGGACCATTTCACAAAGGTTTTTCATTTGTAATATATGTGGGCCGCGGGGACTATTTTCATTTTATAGTTTCGTTTCTTGCATTTCAATAGGCTCCATCTCGTTTAAAATCGGTTACAACAACATTCAGTCCTAGCAAAAATACTGAACTTAGATCCGTATCTATGGTAACATTAATTATTATTTTAAGTCATAATTAGCAGTATTGTATGTTAGGATAGCTTAGTTCTTATCAGCAATTATTACAGTATTCTACATTTCAAAATGTAAACTGGTGCAAAAATACAGAATCCAATACGGTGTCAAGGTGTCTCGATGTATCCAGAGATGTAGGTATATACCGAATGCGTTGGTAGATTTGACAAAGATTAATCTGTCAGCGCTGTGGAGATACTCGTACGTGGATATATGATGTTTGCGCAGGAATGGCGGGATTGGCGGGCAGGTTGCCGTGAGTGCATTCCAGCGTTGAGAGGCGATCTTGACGGGAAAGCGGGAGATACTTTTGTAAGGGAGTTGTTTGATGACAGATATAAAAACGATCGTATGCGGAATTTTATTTAAAAATATAATAGAGACATAATCTTTGTAGCCAGGTTAATATTTCGTGTTTTTGATTTTTTAACCGATTTCAAGAGGTTACGAGGGTAAAACTGAAAGTTTCGGGAATAGAAGAAAATATGCAGTATAAGTGAGTTTATTTATTTTTATTGTTTTTCAAAATATTCTCCTTTGTATTTCATGCACTTATGCATGCGTTCAAACCAGTCCATAAAGCACTTTTTGAACTCTGAAGTAGGGGTCGACAAAATGGCTATTTTATAGGCCTCCACTGCTTCTTCTGGCGTCTGAAACCGCTGACCACGCAGTTTGTCCTTGATTCTGGGGAATGTAAAAAAGTCGTTGGGACTTAAGTCAGGGCTATATGGAGGGTGGTCCAATATTTCGACTTTTTCACCGTCCAGGTACTCAGTTGTTGTCCGAGCGGTGTGTGGGCTGGCGTTGTCGTGGTGAAGGATGATGCGACGACTAGGGTTTGTTTTTCGGAGTTCAGCAAAGACGTTCGGCAAACAAATAGTGGTGTACCAATCAGCATTGACTGTTCTACGATCCTCAAGAGCCACAGTAGCTACGTGACCAGATTTAGAGATAAACGTAGCCACCATCTTCTTAGCCGTACTGCGAGAACGAACAACTTTTGTGGGTTTGAGCTCGTCTTCGAAGACCCATACTCGGGATTGGTTTTTAGTTTCAGGCTCATAAGCGTATATCCACGACTCGTCACCTGATACTATGCTAAAAACAGCATTTGAGCGTCCCTTGTTAAATCTTTTCAAAGTTTTGCGGCACCAATTGACACGGACTATTTTCTGCTCGTCAGACAATAGGTGAGGTATCCAACGGGAAAATAACTTTTTCACGCCTAATTATTCTTTTAAAATAATTTGTATTTGACTCATTCCAATACCCAGGTGCTCTTGAATTTCCCGATATGTCACATGTCGGTCTTCATTTATCAGACGACGCACAACATCGACGTTTTCTTGCGTGACTGCCGATTTTGGTCGACCTTCACGCACTTCGTCGGTGAGGGATACACGGCCACGTTGAAATTCTGAATACCACCTGTATATTGTAGTCTTTGAAGGAGCTTCAATATTAAAAGCAGCAACCATCCGCTCTTCACATTGTTTTTGTGTTAGTCCACTTTTAAAGTCATAATAAATCATAGCTCTGAAATTTTCACGGCACAATTCCATTTTAAGCAGTGACTCGACGACTTCAATAAACAATTGAAACCGAACCATACTTTTTTTTTTCTAAGTGGCCAGTGTGTTGAGATAAGGAAACTTCAGAGATTATAAAAAGGTATAATACATGTTAAAAATAAATTAATAAGTATTCGATTCCCGCCACTTTCAGTGCAAGCCTCGTATGAATTCGGTTGTTTTTTTTTTAATGTTTGTTACTCCATAACTCCGTCATTTCTTAACCGATTATGAAAATTCTTTTTTTGATTGTGAGTATATATATCCAAGTTGGTCCCGTTTTTGCCAAAACGCAGTTCTGATGATGGGATCCATGAGGATTTGAGGGAACTCCTCAAATCTTAAAGGCAAACATATAGTGATTTTTGTGTTTTTATCAACAAATCGAGCATTTTCATACAAAAATATGACTTTTGATGAAGTGGAACTGCTGATGATGATCAGAACAGAACTCTTCAACGACGAAAAGTTTACGTTTGGCGATTTGTCCTCCTAGCTGTGTTTGTTAAGCAAGTTCTATTTTTACGATTAATTTTTGTCATGCTCGATTTCTGATGATGGAATCCATGAGGAATTGAGGGAACTCCTCAAATCTTAAAGGCAAACATATAGTGATTTTTGTGTTTTTATCAACAAATCGAGCATTATCACACAAAAATGTGACATTTGATGAAGTGCAACTGCTGATGATGATCAGAACAGAAATCTTCAACGACGAAAAGTTCACGTTTGCCGATTTGTCCTTCTAGCTGTGTTTGTTAAGCAAGTTCTATTTTCACGATTAATTATTTTTGTCATGCTTGAGTTCTGATGATGGGATCCATTAGGAATCGAGGGAACTCCTCAAATGTGAAAGGCAGACAAATAGTGATTTTAGTATTTTCATGAACTAATGAAGCATTTTCATTCAAAAAAGTGACATTTGATGAAGTGGAACTGCTGATGATGATCAGAACGGAGCTCTTCAACGACGCGTAGTTCACGTTTGGCGATCTGTTCTCTTCGTTTTGTTTGTCAAGCAAGCTAGGTTTTCAAGACACATTTTTGTCAAGCTTGAGTTATGATGGAGGATTCCATGAGGAATAAAATTGAGGGTGCTTAGTCTTCTACCATTATAAACATACTTATAGTCATTTTTATTTTATCTTGCTGAAACATAAACGCTCTGCCGAAATTTTGGCGGAAACTATTAAAAAATCGCAACTACATTTTAAGGTTGAAATATACCGCCTTTTGTATGAAAGGCCATGGGTTTACCGTCATTACAAAAAAAGCATGGAATGGATTTAGTCCAAAGCCAATTCGTTTTCGATTTTTGCTTACTCAAATATCAGCTACAGCACCCGTATTCTAAACTTCTAAACAAACATTTGCACTAGCAGCCGATTTTTATTTTAAAATCGACCCGTACTGCGTTGTGCGATATTGCTCTATTCAGCTATAGTATTGGAAACTCGAACTGGGAATATCTGCCAATCAATGTGGAAAGTTTACATAGAATTGAACATGAGAATGCGTTGTGTGACGTCCCTACCAAGCTGAGGTGTTTACTTCTATTTTACTCCTTGATCTTTCTTTGTAAGATATGTAAAGTACATATTTTAGGTATATAATTTGATGCATTTATACAATACTTGTTTTGGTTGGTTCTACTTAATTTAACTGAAAGAGGTCTTCATTCAATTGCTATATTTTTAAACATTGAATTCAATGACTATATATATACCTATAGCGTCGGCGTAATAAAGTTGAATACTGCCATCAGCAATGTGGCAATGCGTTTGGTGATTGATTTATACGTGAAACGTATGTCCTTGGACCTTAATTTCTATAACTAGTAGAATGTGAAACTAGAGCTTAAAGTAAGCCATATTTACACGAGACGGTTATTTTCTCGAATGAAATGAGTGAAAATAGTTCGAAGAGTAATATGGCTTTTATACCAGAATTATCTAGTTCGAATGCGAGAAAATTAATAAACAAAGATTATCCACCATAGATAACCCCCTCTAGATGGCCCCTATGAACGATTTAGTTCGAATCAAAAGTCACCAAGGTTACCGGTATGTGCGGGTCGCGGGGAGGTCGGTAACGTCGCTGCCATTGGCTGTTTCATAGAGCGCGCGCTTGGGTTCAACATGGCGCGCGCGGCGTGGGGATGGGACGCGTTGTTTATTACCGGCTTTTACCGGTAATGCCATTTATTTTAGGGTAACAATTTTAAATAGCGTATATGCTCATCTATTAATTTAGTATCTAGAATAATATTTTTAGGCAGCGCATAGTGTAATGTAGTGTAGGTCGATTCACAAGAGCTGGCGCGGAAAATGTATGAAACTGTCATTAATTTCATAGACATTCCGCGCCAGCTCTTGTGAATCGACTTACACGGTTACAGCACTGGTGAATGTAAAAATTGCGGAATATTTTGACGACCACTTTGGCTTAGTTGGTAGTGGTCCTGCCTACGAAGGCGGAGTTCCCGGGCTCGAATCCCGGCTAGAGCATTTATTTGTGAGATGAACTAACACGAATATTTGATCCTGAGTCTTGGAAGTTTTTCTATAGAAATAAATTTGTTTATCTATATAAATAAATACAGTAGAACCACAAATATCAGTTACGTCGGCAATCTTCGTTCACGCCGACGAGTGCAGACAAGTACCGAATGAAACCGAATGTACGACCAATTCAATAAAGACCTTGTTGCATTATACGTAAGGTCAAGGTAGAATATGCAATGACAGTTGAACTAGTGCTCTCGTGCTTCGCGCAGCCAGACAAAATGGCGATCGCCGGCGTCGCGCGTAAATTGTTGGCCAATGGCTGTTGAGGAATTTACCCACGCAAAGCACTGCCTTGTGATTGGCTAAAATGTTTTCAAAAAGTTTGCTCACCAAGACGATTCGAAAAACCCAATTGTAATGGCTCCTTCTCCAACCGATTCCGAGATCCCTTATACTTCTTCGAGGTCCAGCATAGGGTCCACCTCGTGACACTAGTCCTAATTGCTCACCAAGACGAAATGAAAAACCAAATTGCAATGGCTCCTTCTCCAACCGATTCCGAGATCCCTTATACTTCTTCGAGGTCCAGCATAGGGTCCACCTCGTGACACTAGTCCTAATTGCTCCAAGACGAAACGAAAAACCAAATTGCAATGGCTCCTTCTCCAACCGATTCCGAGATCCCTTATACTTCTTCGAGGTCCAGCATAGGGTCCACCTCGTGACACTAGTCCTAACTGCTCACCAAGACGATTCGAAAAAACCCAATTGCAATGGCTCCACCTCTAACCACTTCCGAGATCCCTTATACTTCTTCGAAGTCCAGCATAGGGTACACCTCGTGATACCAGTCCTAAATGCTAGGGAAATCTATGTCCTACTTAGTGGTAATACTGTTACTAATTTGTTATTGCATTAGATATACATACTCGATATTACATAGCAATAAATATGATACAACCGGTTAATAAACTTTATAATAAAATAAAACTACACATTAACTACTTCCAAACTAAATATTCCATTCTACTACATTGATATGTACCCGTATCGTACCTATAGCGTATAAATAAAATAGAACGAGACACTAATTTACTACATTACTACTTTAATTAAAAGAACACTGGCAACACTGACCGTTTAATGTAAAATAACTAATGACCTTTTCCAATAGAATTTCAATATTAATAAAACAGCGCAACAAAACGCGGACGAATACATAATTAATTGAAATCGAGACTTATACGGTAATGTCGAAAGCGTCACTGGCACATCACTAGCTCGAGCATGTACTTTCGTCAGAAGGGAGAGTATATTGACATTTGAATTGGTTGGAAAGGGACAAGAATACTTCTGTACTTCTTACTGGCTAATGTAAAATGAACTCCGCCTGGCAGAATAAAATATGCCTTTTGTAATTAATTTAACTTATCTGTGAAATGTTATTCCGTCATTCTTGTACTTTGCTGTTCGAGAGCTTTTCCCACATAACTTTACACAGCAAAACACCATTTCTAATGGATAAAATCGATTTTCAATGCTCGTTTATCTGACGTACGTATAGATCGCGAACCTGGACGAGTCTGACTGAGAGCGCGAGGCGTTTTTGCTAACATGTACTAGTGGTACATAGGTGAGGTGACCGCACGTCGCCCTATAATCTCCATCTAGAGGGGGTTATCTATGTTATCCACCCAAAATTAACAATAAATGCCACGGCGAAGATATGTAGGTACAATTTGGCGGCATATTTTTTATAAACTCGGTGATACATAGGTACATATCTTTATATATATAATTCTTCTGTACGTGTGTTTGTCACCTTACTCCTCCTAAACGGCTGGACCGATTTGGATGAAACTTTGTGTGTATATTGGAGTGGATTCCTGGATGGTTTGAAAATACAATTGACCCGGTAGGTGGCGTCGTTATTGCGTTTTCATGAAAAAACGGATCTGCTGAACAATTCTGTACTATAGATGGCGTTGATATCAGTTCTTTGGCATTTGACATACGGTATGCAATAATACATGTGCAAGTCCTTTGCCTCATTGACATATTTCGAATAAATTGAGGAAATATGATAGAGCTCAAACCTGTAGTAAGTTCTACAGCAAAAGAGAATATGAGTTTTGAGTCGGCTTTATATATCCGCATCACCAATAAAATAACTAATCACCAAATAAACGGTCTGTTTACAATGTTTACATGAATGACAGACGTGGTGTGGACTCACTTTTTAATTTATTTTTAATAGGGACCTTTACCCGATTAATATTATCCTATCTCAATTATTCTGGGGTGTCAATATTATCGCGGTTTTCCTAATTCTTTGTACTTTGCTTCAATATCTTAAATTAATAATACCAACAGATCCGTAGTGTTAATCAAGATGATTTTTCATATATAGTTGTCTCTTTGAATCCTTATGGTTAACTAGGATGAGTTAGAACGGGACAGATAATACGATCATTTTCGGCTGTTGACGAATTATCTCCGTATAGAAGCACACCAAATGACAAATCACATGCAAACCAAAAAGTCACAAACGTTAGTTCAGTATAATTTGCAGTTATGAAAATGGAGACACTGACATGTGAAGACCTGTCAGATATCACTTATCTGTGTCTCGCAAACTTACTGATTGTGGTTTAGTGAGAAAAGCTCAGCTGTATAGAAATCGTTCAGCTTAAAATGAGCAGATCTGCTTTACCTACTCTGATATCTGTTTTCAATATCTATATTAATAATTTCGTGCAGGGGTACGGTAGACCCGAACGAGACCGGTCTCAAATTGAAGAACGTATAAAAATAACGATTTCGAGTTGAACATATGTATCCGCAAAATTCGGATTGTCGCGTATTTTGCATTAAAAAGTGTTAATTTTATGACGAAAGGTCGGCCATATTAAATTCGTTGGTTGACAGCGTCGGGTTGGGTACGTTCGGAAATCGTAAACTATGTTTGCGTCCGGTTTGTTGGCCAGGTTGCTGGGCTGCGTTCTGGGTGAGGGGCCATCATCGCCCATTGTGTGGATTCGGCTAGCCGCGTCTGCAGCGTTTTGTTTTTGTACTTTTTAAGCGTTTTATACACCTATCAGCCTAGCTAGCACGATAACTTATACCGTCACGTTATATGGGCGAAATGTATTAAATCGTCACATAAAACGTAACGGTATAATCTATTGTGCTAGCTAGGCTGATTTTCACAACAACCGCCTTCAAAGCGAATGTATGGGGCCTGTTACATGGTTATTATTATCACGTGATACATTCATATCACAATAAGTATCACGTGAATATTGAAGCAGAATCCATACAAATTTGAAAACTGCGATAATATTGACACCCCAGTATTGTGATAATATTAATCGTGTAAAGAACACCACTTGAATGTTTGCTGAGTCTGTCCGCCATCTTAAAGCTGCGTCTCTATTTTGTTGTGACAAACTACTAGGTGACTTATGGCTTTTAAACGTCTAGCAAAATTCTATCCCTATCTCGCTCTATCTTATAACTTAGTGGTACTGGGGGTCTACTCCGAAATTCGAAATCCGAACTTCGTATGGTGCCGTCCCTTTCACTCATATAGTCTACGACAGGAGAGTGAAAGGGACGGCACCATACGAAGTTCAGATTTTGAATTTCGGAGTAGACCCCCAGCTCATGCCGGTCGCCGCGCTCGGACGTTAGAGGCGCTACCGCGAACCGAAAACGAAGTATCTGCCTCTCTCTCGC
Source organism: Notocelia uddmanniana (assembly GCA_905163555.1). NCBI lineage: Eukaryota > Metazoa > Arthropoda > Insecta > Lepidoptera > Tortricidae > Notocelia > Notocelia uddmanniana. The sequence continues at coordinate 13,174,192 of LR991053.1, forward strand.
ACATGTATATTCGAATGACAGAGCGGAAGATAGTTCGTTTTTGGTTCGTGGTAGGCCGTCAGGCGTCAACTTTAAAACGAATAGGGTATTTTACTATAAGAGAAATAAAATTCAAAATGTAATAAAAACCAGCCAAGTGCGTCGGATTCGCACACTGAGGGTTCCGTACAACTAAAAAACAAATGTGATTTATCAATATATTGATATTTTTGGTAAAATATACTTCATAATAAACATTATCACCTAATTTCAAGTTCATAGGTCGATGGGAAGTAAAAAAAATATATGTGTGACAGACAACACACGGAATGTTCTTTGACTTTCTTCGACCGTCCGCCGCGCTCGGACTAAAGTGCTACCAACCGAAAACTAAATATATATGCCTCTCTGTCGCACTTGCATATTCGTGCGCGGAGAGGGAAATACTTCGTTTTCAGATCGCGGTAGGCCCTCTGGTCTGACGGCTCCTATTCCTGGACGGTGCGCGTATCGGAATGTGAAACACCTTTGGCAAAACGGAACAAGTTGTTAAATAGCTTCCATTAATTGGAGAAAGTATTACCAACTGTTATTATTATCACGCGAAACACTGAATATTGAAGCAACATCCATAGGGGCCTGTTACATGGTTATTATTATCACGCGATATACTCATATCACGATCCGTATCACGTGCAATGAATATTGAAGAAAAGTCCATACAATTTTGAATACCACGATAATATTGACACACCAGAATTGTGATAATATTAAGCGTTTACAGACCCCATACAATTTTAAAAATCGCGATAATATTGACACATAATATTGAGTGTAAAGGGCCCCACTTAAGAGAATTTGGCGGAGAATAGAGAGCTGCTACCGCGAAACGAAAACGAACGAACATCGTGTATTTCCCTCTGTGTCGCTCGATTTTACAAGTTCGACAGAGAGGGAGATACACGAACTTCATTTGTTTTCGTTCGCGTTAGCAGCTCTGACTTCGCACCAAAAATACTGACTGGCACATCAATTTTTAACAATTGCACATCTGAACTGAATTTTAATGAACGATTAGTATTTTAGCTATACAAATCAGTACTGATTACGGTGTCAAATTTTTTATGTGCCTTTAAATACTACCCTTATAAAAATGCTTAGGATTAACTTGCAAAGATACTAGCCTTTGCCCGTGACGTCGTCAGCGTAATCTTTTACTCCCTATTCCATATGTTAATCCAGACTACAGACTATATTTCTATACGAAGTTGCATCATAATCCGTTGTTGTAATGTTTTTATTTTATACATTTCTGTACACTATTTCTTTCGTCGTTTGCATAACTGTCACGAATAAATGTTTACTTTATTTCTTTCTTATTTATTTCACCCGAGCGAAGCCGGGCTTTCATCTAGTTCATTAATATTCTCGTATACGGATCGTGATATGAGTGTATCGCGAGATAATATTCACCGTGTAAAATGGGCGTAATAAATGTCAATATTAAATTGTCATCTCTACATCATCTTTACTAAATACAAACTCATTTTAGTTTTTACTATTTCCACAAAGTACAATATATATATGTACTGAGAGTGAGATATCAGTTAAATAAATACTCCACATAGATCGTAGCGACATGTATAATTGTAGTCTTTGGTAGCGCCGATGTGGTATTTAGTAAGAACTAACCGCACGACTACTGCATCTCTGTCACTTCAATATGCAAGTGCGATAGAGATAGTACAAAGTGACATCTGTTACAAACAAGTTAAACTAACAACTCATTAGAAAAGTTCGCACTTCTAAGTTGACTTATATAACTGTCAGCTTCAGGAAGCCTCTAAAACTACAGTCTTCTTGAAATTTAATATACAACAAACATTTATATCCTAAAAACAAAAAAGGCAAATTTGGTATATAATTTTTTACTAAAAACCATATACAAATATTGTAGACTTTGATAAAGATTCCGCTAAAATTGAATGGAAAACTCCAACTTCCAAAAACGAAAGGTCCCAAATTCTGTTTAATATCTCTCTCTTTTTTCGAGTTCGGACACACTCTAAGGCTGGGTTGCACCAACTTACGATCACAGACTGATCGACGTTAAATATGGCGCCGACAGCTGTCATGCCATAGAAACTTGTCAAACTTTCCATACATTCCGATTTTAACGAACACAGCTTACGATTACAGGCGATTTGGTGCAACCCAGCCTACATATTTCATTGTAGTCGTTTAGATCCGTGGGTTGAGTTGACTAGGTATGCATATAAAAATATAAACAGGGGTAATTTAGGCCCGCGGGCTGAGAGAGATGTGGGTTAAATTGACCAACACAGCACAGCCAAAGCTTCAATAAAGGCATTGTGGCCATCGAACGAGTACATAGGCGTTCGGCAATGATAATTATTGTGTGCATAGACTTTAGGGCCTTTTTTACTTTTGATAAGACGAAGCGTCAGAAACGGATTGTAGACGTTGTATTGCAAAAACCGAATTTTATTCTAAATTATGATTACTAAGGCCAATTCCTGATTTTGTGCTCAGCCGCCTCACCTAGCTTAATATTTTGAACAAACTTTGTCGAATTTTCAACAATATGGAACGATATTAGTCTATGGGAGTTTAGATTTGTCTATTTACGATCAGTTTACGGTCGTCTTTTGTAGCTGTCCACAATATGTCTTTCACTTAATAAAATGTCTGAAAGGGTTGATAATAGATATATCCGAAATAAACCATTCCATTAAAAAAAAATATGTGTGTATAGAATGGACCTTTTGGAAGGATAAACTTGGCTATATTTTAAATCCGCAGCATCCCTTGCGTTATTTGTAATACGCGAGCGAAGCCGCGCGGGGCAGCTAGTATATATATATATAGACTGGCCGTCTATTTAGCGTTTCAAAGCGTTGATCAAACGATATCATTATATTCCACGAAGCAATTGTGTCTTATGTGTATTTTTCAAATGATTGTGAATTATTTTTTTGAAAAATACACAGATGATGGTCAATTAGAAATTGTGAAATTGATTGTGGACTAAAAACACCTAATTTTTAAAGAGTAATTAAATTGTTTAAACACGTACCAAACAACATACTAAAAACCTAAAGTTCCGATTGGCTGATGATGTGTGTTGTGATTGGTGGATTTAAAATGTGATGTCGCTGTAAAAGAGGAATCGGAAAATTAAAATAGAAACCGACTTCAATAAAATGTAATTTACAAAAAATAGGTTGCTTCTCTGTCCGTTTAATATACCAGGGTTAATATGTATGTAGACGCCTCACAAACCAGTGTTGAAATATTCACCACCGTCGAGTAAATAGGAAAATAATTTCACTCTGAGTGGAATCCAATTTCACAGCATTATTGCAAAATATTTGAACGAAATTTGTTTAAAAGTTGCGTTTGCAAATTTGGCATTCAATGTTGTCGGTCACTGGGTTTCTATCTCTATGGCAACCGAGCAGATGTGGTCGCTGGGACTGTTCGGGAAATAGTCGTAATGTATGTACCACGAAATTGAAGTCACAGACAGAAAAATCTTCTCAGTGCAGCTTGGAGTAGATTTGGAGGTCTAGCGATATGTTTGCGATCGATGTGGTAAGGTGTGCGGCTTGCTATCAGGATTGATTTAGGCGATATAAAAACTTTTAACAGGCGGTTTAAAATACAGCTATTTTCGTATAATTATCGTTATGATTCATACAGTACCGGCCAACAATATATCACCTTTCGGTACTTAGGGCGAAATTTTTTTTATATATTGCTACATGTTTTTACCTTACCTCATCATGCAATAGGTAGTATTTAGACTCTTTGGACGAGCGATAAGAAAACCTGGCCACATATAAAGGTTTTTATTTAGTTTTTTGTATTTTTTTTCTGCAAAAACACTACAGTTGTATGTTTTCCTACAGTTGTATGTAAATGTGAAATTATTACCTAAAATAGTTTAAAAACGATACGTGCTTAACGAGGTGAATGACGAAGACTCTTGGGGCGAAAAATTTGAATCCCTGTCAACAACAAGCTAACTTTGCCGGCTACAAGCCAGGGCGTACCCACAAACAGCATTTGCAGCAGTTTAGTGTATCAAGAACCACGATTACTAAGTTGCTGAAGCGATTAAAGTCACCAAGAAGTTCCATTGGCAATAAAATACGTGGCAGACCACGTTGTACTACACATGTGACCGACACCGTAACATTTTGCGAGTCTCACGTGAGAATACTCGGTTAACGGCGACGGATATAGTCAAAGAAATATCAACCCCAGGACAGCGTACTCCATCTTTACGGACTGTCCGACGTCGTTTGCAGAACGCCGGATTAAACGGAAGACGCCATGTAAAGAAACCGCTTATATATCAGAAGAACCGAAAGATAAGAGTAGCTTGGTGTAAAGCACGCGAACACTGGACACCGTGACAATGGTCTGATATACTCTGGAGCGATGAGAGCAAGTTTCTTTTATTTGGAAGCGATGGTATAAAGTGGGTACGTCGCACTACTGGTACCCGATATAAGCCCGAGTACCAACTTCTCACGGTAAAACACGGAGGAGGCTCTGTAATGGTGTGGGGTGCCTTTTCCGCTAAAGGCATGGGCCCCCTTCATAAAATTGAAGGCATTATGGACCAGAATGTGTACTTAGATATTCTGGACAATGTGATGTTACCATATGCACGACGATTTCTGGGCCGCGGGTTTGTGTTTCAGCAGGACAACGATCCAAAGCATCGTGCAAAACGTGTCACAGAGTGGTTCAAGCGGCGACGCGTTACTCTAATGGACTGGCCAAGTCAATCCCCTGACTTAAATATAATAGAGCCACTATGGGATGAACTAGAAAGACGTTTGAAAGGTAAATAAGTATATATGTTTACTTAAAAAAAACACATAGTTGATATATTATTGGCCGGTACTGTAACTATATTTGTTATAAAACGACATTGCAGAATTATAATGGTATCCATTAAATTGGAATTAGGTAGCGGACCCAGGGCATCCTTCAGGATGCAACTGTACTGGGAATAACGCTAGGAGGATGATGAATGACTTTTTTGGGAAAAAAATCCCGTAAACTAGTATGAGAAATAAGTTTCGTTAGACTCGTAAGAGACAGAGTATCTGAAAAAGTGACACAAAATAGCATGTAACTTTCGCATTGCATTATCTGACATGTTAAAATATTCCTTGTTTAAAACCTATAGAATGGACTACCTTCCGTTAAATATTATCGCTTATTTGCTACTTCTAATCAAATGACTGCTTTCATTAATTAATCTCAATTAACTTTATTTCGCTTGCCAACGAAACCGTAACAACACAACAGCGATAACAGTTTTCCTCGTTTGATGGATCACGAAATAAGCTTACTGAAACTTTGACGCTGAACTGATTTCTGGCACACTTAGGTCCACGTAGCGTGTTAAAAATAGCCAGCTACTCCATTGTAATTATTTTTTGGAATACAGGCGCTTGTAATAATATTCGGGCTTAAAGATATTCGTCACAATTCAATTTGTGTAGCCGTCACAGTTTTTAAGCAATTTGATATGATGATATTGTTGAAGTTGACTCAGGCGAAGGACATATACAAGTTATTATCTATTTTTACTTGGAAAAAGGAAGTGATTACCGGGATCGAGGCATAAACTGCGTAGTTTTATCGCTAGGTGGTGTGATGACCGTGCATCGGCCATAACCTAATTTTCGGGCCCTGACCGTAAACAATCGGAATTTGTCAAAAGTTAGGCAGTTGCGGCATTGACTAGACAGCATTATAAATAAATATATATTATAAGGCATTTTTTTATTCTCAATAAGGCTTGTGTTGTGGTATGGGTACTAGACGAAAATATATTTAATAGATGTATACTTAAATACATAGAAGACATCCAAGTCTCAGGAAGAAATGTTTCTGCTCACCACAGAAACAAATGCTCTTCGCAGAATTCGAACCCGAGACTTCTACCAACCACCAACTAGGCTAAACAGGCCGACGAATTGTACGACGAGTGACGAAAAAGTTAGTTTGGCATCGCTAAGTCATAATCATAGCCTGCCCGTACACTCACTTCCTCGGCTGTGATGGGAATAATGTGCTTATGTATTAATAAATAATCTTGTATACCTATAATTGAAAATGTACGACAAATCTTGCACACCTATATCATTGAAAATTTAGATTTTGCCAGACTTGACCTGATGTTAGCCGTCAAATAGAGCAAAATAGGCAAGAGGGATCCCTTTATATCGCAAGTTATCGTCAATCGTTTGTCTCAAATAATTTAAGTTTGAATATTATACCAGCCAGCCAGGGCAATTATTTGTGCATTTAGCACAGATATTTGTTCTTAGGTCTTGGATGTTTTCTATGTATTTAAGTATGTATTTATCTATATACGTATGTATATCGTCGTCTAGTACCCATAGTACAAGCTTTGCTTAGTTTGGAACTAGGTCGATTCGTGTAAGATTGTCCCCCAATATTTATTTATTTATTTATTTTATAGTTTTGTAGGGTTATTCATATTATCTTTTCGTATAATATTACTTCTCAGAGGATTTGTCGTCCTATAGATTCGGTGTATATTTTGGTACAATTCAAAGCCAACGATAATTAGCAAGAAGATGAACTAAGGAATGGCGTTATCTTATGGCTGTCAAGATAAAATAGTCTTGCTAGTTGAGTCAGAGTATTCCGTTGGTGAATTAGTAAATGCGTTAAATTACTTCTCCAAATTAAAACTATGGTGAAATTAATAGAGCATAAAAATGAACACGTAATATTTGCGTCTTCAAATGTGACGGCTGTCTTCTTAGATATTTGATTGTACTTACACGTATGACTTATTTACCTTTTAAATTAATCCTCAATAATGTTAGCATACTTGGCGACGATAATGTCATAGCTAATGTTTGGCGATGCCACATATTGGAATTGTTTGTATTACCTAATCATCATTTATGAAGATATGACATAATTTACTGTTTCCTGGAAAGAAGAAACGCTAGATTTTTTTTGCCATACTATAAAGTGCTTTTTGTACGTAGGGGTTTGATATTTTAATTTTAAATACCGTTGTTATTCGTGACTTCGCCCATGACGTCTATTTTACCTACAACACAGGCAGTACAATCGAATTATAACGGAATTTGAAGGCATCAGCAAGCAGCACCTTGGACGAAAATTAAACCAGGCAAAGATAAGCGCCGTCGGCAAACTTACGATTACAACATCAATGTTATCTGTTCGTAGTAAATCTTCATGCCCATTGTTATTATACATAAGAGTTCACGCAAAGTATGACGTCGAGCTGCGGAAACCCAGCTCGCTGTTAAGATTTTGTAAAGATATTAGCTGTCATATCCGAATTACGGTCAATTTTGCCCGGGGCGGCGCAGGCCGATGTGCATCCAGTAATGCGATTTGGTCGACCTGCATTTGCGAAAATTCATTCCTTACTGCCCTGCGGCGTTATGTTGCCATTTGCAACTTTTACCGAAATTAAACGAAATAAACGGATTCACGTTTAGTCTGTTTTGAAACTGAATCTATACTTATTGCATGTATATAATTAACAGAATTTATAACATTATAACCATGCCATGCATAGCTAAAATAAGATGTCCATTTAACTGGAAATAGATACATATTTTATTCAAATCGATGACGTTTATTATACGAATTGGGGCATTTAAACCATTTAAAATTTTAAAATTTCCCGAATGTTAATTAACGTAATTGTTTCTTTCCATCAGCATCGTCCGTTTATTTGCGCAAAACAAGGACGACAAGAAGCGAGTCGAGAAGGCTCTAAGCGAATCAGGATTGCCGACAGCCAAAAATGACACCATCAGCCAATCCAAGTTTCAGTTCGAAGACTTTTTCTCCTTCTACAAAAACCTGACGCAAAGGACCGACGCGCAGAATATATTCAACGGCCTGTGAGTATTTTGATTTAGTAGGGGCTGTGATGTTTAACTGACATTTTATAGACAATGAACAGTAGGAATTGAAATGGAGCGAGGCAGGGAGGGGGGAAGCCTAAACGATTGAATGACATTAAGTCAATTATACATCAGTTAACATAGGTATTTAACCGCGACCTATGTTTGTTTTATAGTCATGACTGCTCAGATATAACTGTAATAGTTATTGTATTTATAATCTTTGCGCAAATAATTGCTTTGGTCCTTTGCTTGTTTTTATCTGTCCCAATTTCTACAGCACGGATGGCAAACCGCACCTGACAGCCGCGCAATTAGTAGACTTTCTCAACGAGGTGCAGAGGGATCCGCGCTTGAATGAGATCCTACATCCGTACGCCGACATTCAAAGGGCCAAGGACCTAATCAAGACGTACGAACATAACAAGTATCACCAGCAGAGATCGCAGCTAACATTCGACGGATTTTTGAGGTAAGTCATGAGAACGGAAGCCATTCTAATCCATATACTATATAAGTATTATAAATGCGAAAGTAGATCTGTATGTCTGTCTGCCGATAAGGTAACCGGCAGACAGGCATACACAGAGACAGAGATCAGATTAAGAGGTGTTCATGCTGAAAGCGTTGAAAGGATTTAGATGAAATTTGGCATTGAAATGGTTTGAGACCCCGGAAAAGACATAGGATAGTTTTCAAGGGAGAGTGATAATAAACAGTGCGCCTAAACAATTGATAGCAATTATTTCTCTACGGAGATTAGGACGTCTACGTGGACGAAGTTGCGAGAAAAGCTAGTTGGCTATAAAAGTTGATTAGTTACGTATCGATGACCATGTTCAGGAATTAGAGACGAAATGCCTTCAGGTCTGTCAGGAGGCTACGAGGCTTGCGGCGGGAAACTGGCAAGCTTGCTTTAGCATTTCGGGGAATACTATTTAGAGTTGATATATTACAAGCAACGTTTATAACAATTACAAAAAAACTTATGCCCTATATATTTCTGTTTCTTACAAGGAACCCTTCATAGTTTCGGCATGTCCGTCCGTCCATCTTTCTGACCGCGGGTTAGCTCGGTAACCGTTATTACCAGAAAGCTGAAATTTAGCGTAAGTACATATATCAATCACGCTGATAAAACGGTTGCATAAAATTATGAAAAAAATGTACCTCCCCTATATGTAAAGTGGGGATGCATTTTTTCTTGCTAAACCCGTCTTGTGAATTCATATTTTCTCGTCATTATCGTTAGATAGCTCGGTAAAGTAATGTGGGTTTTATTTAATTGTTTGCTTCACACATATTAAACTTTAAACTGCTAATTTTTGTTGGAATCAAGTGTCCATCTCCCCCTGCCAGCTAAACGGTTGCTATAGGTACTCGTATGTGAAAAAATCTGCTAAGTAGATATTGCTAGTTAAAGATTAATAGCCGAACTTAAGAAATGTATTTGAACGGCAATTTTTCGTACAATTTGCGTGCATTAATTACATATACAGGTGATTCAGGAGACGTGAGCAAGATCAACACTACAGATTCAGTAGATCATAAGCTACTGCTTCGTGCCATTATTAGTGAAATTAACGTTCGAACGTAACGTTAATCTTTGGTGTTGAAAACAAAATGTTTTAAATTATTTACGAAATTCATGGTCACTCTACAATCAGAATACTTCAGTTAAGTGATACGTGTCAAATTGAATGTCATCGGAGTCCGATTACTTTTGAAATATCGTATCTCACTCAATGTGACAATTTACTTTCTTCGTAATCAAAGTGCTGTCATAACGTTTAATCTTTATAAACCAGTTGTTGTAGGGTGACCATGATTGTAGAGAATTACGCCCTTATTCATAAACGTTCATCAAGCCTCTATTAGTTAACAAGCCGCTAAAGTTGGTTTGTCCTTATCTGTCACTTTGACATTTATGTTTGTGAGAAAGGGACAAAACAACTTTTAGTTAACAGAGTTTTGTTAAGTTTTATGAATAAGGGAGTTAAAATTTAACTTAACTAAAAGTAAAATACAGGAAAAAGGTATGGGCGTTTCACTTAAATACAATGGTGAATGATTCATTGACATTTACTATGTATGTAGTGTTGGTCCTGCTCACACGCACACCGCGGTCCTGTCCAGTGCGGTGGTTATGTCGGACTCGCACCGACTAAAAACCCCCCGATCGTCCTCCTCAACTCATTTCGGGCGGCTCTGGGATCTCCTTCGGAACGCACCAGTGCCGCCCTAGAGTCTGTGGATCCAACCATCTGCTTTCATAGACGATCACAGCCCCCAACTGTGACCGTCTTCGACCCCAAGGGCCCCCTTTTAGTCGCCTTCTACGACAGGCAGAGGATACCGTAGCCGTATTCTATACCCGGGCTACAGGGCGCGACCCATATACCTAGATAAAGTTTCTTCTGTCTGTTTGACTATGTTGGTTTTTCGTAAATGCTTTATTTCGGAAGTAGAGCGGGCGTTTCCAAATAAATGTCAGTCAATGTCAAAATGAAGATCAATTCGTAATATAATTCTCCAAAGAATAGATCTTTCAGTATAGCGCTGATTTGCAGATTCCTGATGTCAGAGGACAATCCCATAGTGGCGCCCAACAAGCTGGAACTGAGCGACGACATGGACCAGCCGCTAGCGCACTACTTCATCAACAGCTCGCACAACACCTACCTCACGGGCCACCAGATCACCGGCAAGTCCAGCGTCGAGATCTACCGCCAGAGCTTGCTCGCTGGCTGCAGGTGGGCATTCCTTCTACCAAAGCGAAAACTTAAGTCCGTTTGTCTGGCTTTACAATGGAAGGATCAGATCTAATAATAAGGAGACAATCTTACACGAATCGAACTAGCCTCGCTGGCTGCAGATGGGCATTCCTTCTTATTTATGTCTTACTTACCCCAAACCAAAGCGATAAGGATGAGGGGTGTTATAATTATAAGTTTAAAACTTAAGTCTGTTTGTTTGGCTTTACAATGGAAGCATCAGATTTCAGATCTAATATTAAGGGGACAATCTTACACTAATTGAACTAGTCCCATGGTAAGCTCAATAAGGCATGTGTTATGGAGGCTAATGCATTATTTGTGAGCAATGGCGCAATATTACATTACTACAGAGGCCGGGACGAAAGGGGTTGCCGGCCGAAGACAGATAGGTCTTAGGCGGGCAACCCCATATTTCTCGCCGAGGTATGTATAGTGATTTTCTCAAACATGCAATGAAATAAACAACAAAAAAATTAAAGTTTTATTTTTAATACGCAATAGTGGCAGAATGTCATGATGCATTTGCCACAAATTTATGTGGTATTAAATTATACATTTTGATTCAAAACTGCATGACTAACATGTGACATACTCGTAAGCTCATGCTTCTATCAATGTCAATTTGGGTAGTACCAACTAGGCACGTACCGGTTACGAGTAGTGACATGTGGTTGCACTAATGATTTGCTTATCAAAAATATTTTGTTTAAGAAAAACTCTCCAAATTATATTAATGCATTTTTAATAACTTTATAAATGTTACCCTACAATCTCCGCCGATCGACCTTAATGGCTCAGATAGATTCAGTGTAATTATATACATGTGAAACTTCCAAGAATACCTACATAATTTGCTGAAGGACATGATACGAGATTCTTTTACAGTTAGAACGAATTAAAAATGTAAGACAATATACAGTGTTAATATTGAATTAGCGTCGGGTCGTGGGACGCATAAATTAACAAGCGAAAATCAAAACTTCTATTCATAAAAGGAAAAAGCAAATTCGGCGGAACATATAAAAATAGGTCGTTCTTTTTCGAATTAGTATTATTCGTTTGTCACAGATGCGTGGAACTAGATTTCTGGAACGGGCGCACTGAGGAGCCTGTGATCGTCCACGGTTACACCTTCGTACCCGAGATCAGCGCCAGGGAGGTGCTGGAGGCCATCGCCGAGAGCGCCTTCAAAACTTCAGACTTGCCCGTCATACTCAGCTTCGAGAACCACTGCAATCCGCGCCAGCAGGCCAAGATCGCCAACTACTGCAGAGATATATTCGGCGACAAACTCCTAGACCGCCCTTTGGACTCGCATCAGCTCGAACCAGGTAAGCCTATATTGGAACAACATTGACGTCACCTCGTCTTTAATTTATTCTGTGACAGGCCATTTTAGCCTTGGTGAACTTTCGTCACGCTGATTGACAGCCGCGTGTTTCGTTCAGCGCTCGTAAAGTTTGACGTGTACAAAAGTAAATAATAAACCTGGAAACTTGGAATAACACTGTCAAAGGTAATGTTGGAGAAAAGGCTTGAATGTACGTTGACGTGGCATTTCCTGTGGTCGCCCGGGTGGAAAGTTCGATTAAAGTAATTGACGGCCAGACACCTGATGTTTACGCTGCCCGCGAGCGAGCAAAGTCAACACTGTCTCAACCCGTTTATTCTACGCTCCGTTCCGATTACATGTCACGCGCCCATCAAAACATTACACTACAAAGAATTCTCATTTCTCACGTTCGAAAAATTGCCAAAGAACGTATCAGAAATTATTTTTGATTATACTAACTACCACCTTGATTTTCATATCGAATATACTGTCGTATAAAATTCATTACTATTATACAGACACAGAAATTTAGATAAGGCTAGTAAGGTGATGAATATATTACGGTATATACGTTTACGATACTCAAATAATCAATATTCTCAATATGGCTGCCTATAAACTAAAGAAATTTATTTCTTATGTCTAATATTGGTATTTTTACGAGCAACAGTTTTATCTTGAAAAGCCTGCTTCGGTTGTTATAGTAGCAGGTAGTAAAATATTTCACGCCTTATCCTTGTCACATACTCGTAATGCCGCTCGACAGTTAGACACAAATTTATTGAGACGACTGCTGAACATTGTAAGTACTTGATCACTTTGGAACATTGTCGATACCAACGAAATAGTTTCCAACAGTTTGAAAGTGGAATCCCAGTCGGCGCCAGTTTTTAGGCTTTTATGTTTCAATATGGCTTCGGATAGGTATAAAACACTATGTGAAATAATAGTAGTAGGTAGTTCTAGATTTGCCTAATCTGGTATCAAATACCATACAGTAAGACTCCATTGCATTTAAGAGGGCGCAGTACGCTCGGTCTGGCTCGGTTCTCCATACAAACGTATTTACCCTCTCATTTTAAAACGCCATGCTAGGATAACATGAAAATTTGTATACACAATGGGATCCGGCATATCTAGGTCGGACCATAGTTTCTGTTGCTAGAAATTGTAAAAGAAAAAAAAATACAGCGGCTTTTTAAGTTTTTTACGGCTTGTATGAAAACCTTTATTAATCGCTGTATTTTTTCTCCATTATAATTTCAAGCAACAGAAACTATGGTCCGACCTAGATATGCCGGATCCCATTGTGTATACAAAGTTTCATGTTATTCTAGCCTGGCGATTTAAAATGAGAGCATAAATACGTTTGTATGGAGAACCGAGCGTACTGCGCACTCTTAATGCCCACTGTCCACAAACTACAGGTGCGTTCAAACGTTGTTGCCTATCCATACTTCCATGAGAATCTATATAGCAGGCGGCATACGTTAAATAAAATATTTATGTTAAATAGAAATTATTTATTACGTGATCACTATTCATGAATCGGTAGTAAAATATTTTACATCTAAGTGTTCACTTCAAAGGGACTTTTTCTAATGAGATGTCTTTAAATATTCAACGACTCGTTGTTTTTTCATAATATAATTTTTATGATTCGGTAGTCGCGTAATTGAAGAAAGAACCTTGAAGGGGTATTGTTTAGATTTAACGAGAAATTCGCATTCCGGGAAAGTTCCCGTGCTGATAGCAGCACGCTTTGAAATAGTTTATTTCTACGCCGATTACTTCGCGCTGCAGATCAATCTCAGTAATGGTATGTTATGATTTATTTTTATTTAGCAGTCGAGGACTGCTGTCTTTTTATTTATTTTCTCAAACATGCGCCTAAATGTATGCATTAATGTCACTAAAAGAGGACATGAAGTTACCTGTTTATGGCTCCCTACATTACTTCTTGGCCGGCGGCCAAGAAGTAATGTATGGCGAATGTATGAAACTAACATTATTGTCCCCTGCTCTAACTTTTTAAATTTGCTTACTAAAATCAACTGATAAACGAAATATTACATAGAGCCAACCGCCACGATTTTGTATATATATTTTTAATTTGTTATGTAAATTGGTATTGTTTTTAGATTTTTCCGGGTTTTTTATAGTTCTTGTGTATTTTTGTATTTTGTTGTTTTTTTTTCGACTTTTTCGAGTATTTATGTATTTTTTTTAGTTTTTTCGTGTTATTTTGTAGCGTTTTTTGGTATTTTTGGACTTTTTAAGTTTTTTCGTATATTTTTTGTACTGTTCGACATTTTTTTTCATGTTTTTCGGTATTTTTTTAGTTTTTACGTGTTTTTTGGTATTTTTTAGTTCTTTCGTGTTTTTTTAAATGGTGCTTGTATTTGGTAGCATTTTTCGTGTTTTTATTCAAATTCCGTTATTTGTCGTGATGCTCTGCTATTTTTGGACGTTTTGTATTTTTTAGTTTTTTTTTTACACTGTAGTTTTTTATTGTTTTTTTTTCTAACATGTTTGAGAAAGTACTATACAATCCTCGGCCGGAATAGGGATTGCAGGACTCGTTTTATCCGGCCTCGTCTACGACTCGGCCGTTTATCCCAAACTCGTCCATCAATCCCTTACTTCACGGCCTCTGCAGTAATGTACTATTGTTTTAATCGATGTAAATCACTGCTCTTCTAACGATTCCATGATGTGATCGGTCCACGGTACAGTCTTATTTTGTAATAGACAGCGATAGGTTTCGGATGTTTTGATACTATGCATGAGGCGGCAATCTCCAATCACGTAAGCTTACGTTAGAATTTATAGCGATATTACATCAATTCGTTTTAATGTGGGTTTTCGGATTAAGGTTTATGACAGCGTCGTGTATTATTTGTAATGTTCGTTTCGTTTAACGACGTTCTAAATGTGTGGGAATGTATCTCGTCAGAAGTGGTGGTTTTGATTTAAAGAGCACTAATTACTCGATTAAGCAATAATTTTCGTTTATAATATAATATTTCCACCTACATTTTTATTACATTTGGGGCCCATTTCCCAAATGCTTGTAACACAAGCGGAAGTCTGTTTCTAATATAATTTATACAAAAAAAAAAACCGACTCCAATTTTGAACTTGCTATGCCACAATTTGTGGTTTCCGTGAGCCAATGCTTGGTTACCTACAGAAAATACCGAAATCAGCATATGCGTGCCTATCAAATTCCAGGAGTTCCCTCGATTCCTCCTAGATCCCATCCTTAGACCTTCACCAAATTTATATGGGAACAAAGTTGAAACAAAAAAATATATCAAAATCGGTCAACGTGGTCAAGAGTTATCGGGAAACATACATACAAATACATAAATAAATTAAAAAAATAAGCAGACATGCAGATGAACTGAGTACTTACTTCCTTCTATTGAAGTCGGTAAAAAAGGAGATACAAGCCTGTGTGAAATGGGCACCGGGAAAAGCTGAAATTTCCGTTGCTATTATCGCTCGGTATCACTTTCCATGAAATTCATAACGTTTACTTTATAAACACGGAACGGGGACTTTATTAGTCAACGCCGATATAAAACCCGAAAACTATAATTGGCGTAGGCACCAGTTTTTTACGAAAACGACTTCCATCTGACTTTCCAACCCAAGGGGGAAACTAGACCTTATTGGGATTAGGCTTGTCAAGTGAGTGGGCACCTTGACTGCTAGAAGTTTTCAAACCGCCCGAAGGTCTCTAACTTGGCTTAACGACTGCTATCATAGACAGCAGCCGGGACCAACGGCTTAACGTGCTTTCCAAAGCACGGGAGCGCTCAGTTAACCGCTCAAAGCGGTCACCCATCCAAGGACTGATCCCGCCCGACATTGCTTAACTAATGTTGTGTTTCTAATTCAGCGTAATCACGAAATGTTTGTATTAAATTCTATTTATAATTTTTAGGAGGAGAGTTGCCACCACCATTGCTGCTCCGAAACAAGATAATAATAAAGAACAAGAAAAAACACCACCACCACCACAAGAAGGAAGACTCCGTGGCGTCGGAGGAGAGTGAGCCGAGGCCCGAGCCCCCTGTGCAGGGGAACGGGGACGTGTCGCATGGAAGTGTAAGTATACATTACACTGACTGAAATATTAATGAATTAATCATTATGGCATTAGATATTAATATCTTATTATAATCTTTTGACATTTTGATTTGATTCTAGAAACTGTCTAGATTTATATTTTGTAAACATTATTATTATTATTATTATTATTTATATCTTGACGATCCTATTGTGAATTTTACTATATATTAATTTCTTATTTTGACATGTCTACAACAATACAATATTTATTTTAAAGATTAATAATAGCATCAATAAATTGTTCTAAAT
Organism: Notocelia uddmanniana; assembly: GCA_905163555.1. Classification (NCBI taxonomy): domain Eukaryota; kingdom Metazoa; phylum Arthropoda; class Insecta; order Lepidoptera; family Tortricidae; genus Notocelia; species Notocelia uddmanniana. The sequence continues at coordinate 13,190,640 of LR991053.1, forward strand.
AAATTAATACATAGTGTTATAACTGACGATTCCAAAGTGATTGTTGCTAGGCCTATTTGAATAAAGAATATTTTGACTTGACTTTTGAATTTTATACGGAATAATTTCGTAACAAAAGAGGAGGTATAATTTTGAATAATAATAAAAACATGACTATTTTGGACGCTCAATTGATTAAAATTATTCGTCAGTTCAAATCGTGTTCGATCAGTTTTGTTTCCGACTGCCACCAACTATAAAAGAAGTTAATCATGTTTGAAACATTTTTAAGGTTCCATGACTTAAAAAGAAAAAACGGAACCTTTATAGGATCAGTCATGTGTTTGTCTGTCCGTCCGTCCGTCCGTCTGTTACAGCCAATTTTCTCCGAAACTACTCGACCGATTGGGACGAAACCATGTAACGTAAATTAATTAATTTTAAACATGGGGGGGGGGTAAATCAGAATATTAAAGAAAAGTTTTGCAAACTATATCGTGTGACATGTCAAACCAATGGGTTCGTTGTGAGAAACTCGAGAATATTTTTTTAGTTGAAGTTATTAATACCAATAATTTTTAAGTTATCGCTAAAAAATGCACAAACAAAAGGCCTTAGGTGCCGTGCGTTACCTATTGTTGAATCAAAGACGTGTTCCGTAACAAGCGTTTAATGCGAGACTGAAATCTACCCTCTACTACATAATATAAAGTACCCATATATAACACCTTCACCCTTATTTCAAGCAACACTTAAAAAAAATACAAACATGGTTTGGATTAGGGTTTATCTCATCCTCTCATAGCTAACAGCTAACCCCTTCACTCCAAGTCCATAAAATAATCTCTCCCTATCTTATCTAAATACTACCCTTAACTTATTATAATTTAAGGTACCTATTATCCTTTATTTTATAAGAAATTATAAACTAAACAGCGCTCTTCCCTGTGCATGATCCTATATCCATGACATAAGGTTGTGTTTCTCTTGGTGTGTGTGAATGCATTTTGACAATTATATCTGCACAGTATGCAACATCTATGACAAAGTTAACTGATACTCTCTGAGTCTTAATTGCCATGCGTATAAGGTCCAATAAGGGTAAGTATATAGGTTTGTACAATGCATTATTATTATTAATATTTTTTTTTCTATAATTAACTAAAACAATCTATAACAAACTAAACATAAACTTGCATTGCTACGTAGATAGCAGTTACTAAATATACTTTAATTATGTAGAGTAAATGAAGACAGGAAAAATAAAAAAAATGAAAACATTGAAATACTACTATTTTAACCTACTATTTAACGAACTTTCGGTCTAGATAATCACAGAAATCGTTTACAATGTACCGTTCTAGTCAATATCTTATCGGTAACACCCTCGCCCTTTTAGGGCGGTCACCTATCGGGGGCCCTGGGATCGCACTATCTGCTGCAGCTGGACTGTTTACATTTTGTTGTACACCATTTTGCGTTCGTGCCGGTGTACCGCTGCCCGAGGCACTCTCTGTTTTCTCCCCCTCAGAACCACCCAGACTCCCCCCCGACACTGGACTGGGTACGTTCACAGGGCAGGCCGAACAAGGGTTAAGTGAAGAATTCCGGTTCTCTGAGTGGCTTTTGTCCCTATCCTGATCTATCACACGCGATTTAATTTGATCTACATGCCTATGTACTGTCTCTGAGCCCGATTCATTCCGAACCGAATAATTTGTCTCGCCCAAGCACTCTACGATGCTACCCGGCCACCATTTCGTGTTCTGAACACCGAATTTCCTGTACCAAATGCTGTCCCCTGCTTGAAAACCTTTTTGTACGCCCTTTGCCTGTCTCCTAATACGAGTTTGATGTTCTTGTGCTCGGGTGGCACGTTCCGGTTTTAAGCAGTCTAGCCGGGCTCGAAGTGATCTGTTCTGTAACAGTTGGGCTGGAGTCTCCCCCGTCGCATAGTGAATGGTATTTCGGTAGTTCAATAAAAATCTACACAAAGCTGTTTGCGCATTGATGCCCTGCTCCATACTTTTTTTAATTACCTTTTTACATATTTTGACCGCCGACTCACAAGCACCATTCGACGCGGGGTGGTAAGGTGCCGTTAAAATGTGTTCCACTCCATTGTTACTTAAGAACTTTTGAAACTCCGCACTCGTAAAGGGGGGCCCGTTATCCGAAACGAATTGTTTGGGTATTCCGAAACGCGCCCATATTTGTCTCAACTCATCTATGACGTGATTTGCAGTAGAACTCGTTATTTTAACGGCCTCTATCCACTTGGAATGAGAATCTACTACTATCATATACTTCATGCCTGCCAATGGACCGAGAAAATCTGCATGTATTCTCGTCCAAGCGCGTTCCGGCCACGGCCAGAGGCGCGGTGCGTGCGCCGGCGGCGCGTCGGCTACCGCTGCGCACACGGTGCATGCGCGGCACACTCGCTCCACTGCCTCGTCTATGCCGGGCCACCACACATAGCTCCGCGCTAGAGCCTTAGTTTTGACCATGCCCATATGCGGGTCATGTAACTCTCGAATTACCTTATCTTTGCACGCCTCAGGTATGACGACGCGGTGTCCCCACATTACGCAGCCGAGTTCCTCGTAAAGTTCTGATTTCCGATTTAAAAACGGTTTTAACTCCCGCACGTCTACTTCTGACGGCCAACCATCTTTTATGTAACTCAAGACTCGGCTGAGTAATATGTCTCTACACGTTTCTCTCCGTAACACCTTATAATCTAATAACATCGCCTCCGAAGCGAAATGTAAATACGTCTGTTCGGGAACGTCGTCCCGCTCCTGGACCCCTGTGTCTTTGTGCGCTTTTATCATCCGCGACAACGCGTCCGCCGTATTCTGATCGGTACGAACATATTCAATTGTGAAGTTATATGCGGACAGTAGGATAGCCCATCGCTGCAATCTGCTGGCCGCTGCCGTCGGAATGCCGCTGTTCGGTCCAAAAATTGTAACCAGTGGTTTGTGGTCAGTGCGCAGAATAAATGTGCGCCCGTATAAGTATTGATGAATTTTTTTTATAGCAAACACTATAGCAAGAGCTTCTTTATGTATCTGGCTATAATGCATTTCTGCCGGCGTCAGGGAGCGTGACGCGTACGCCACGGCCCGCTCGCCGGTATCGTGGCGCTGCGCCATGACCGCGGCGATGCCTCGCGCGCTGGCGTCACAAGTCACCACACACGGGAGGCGCATATCATAATGCACGAGGGCTTCTACACTACACAGTGCCCGCTTTACTAGGTTAAAACTACGGTCTTGCCTCCTCTTCCACTCCCAATGCTTACCCTTACGTAACAACTCATAAAGGGGGACTAAGTACTCACTTAAATTGCTTATGAACTTTCCATAAAAATTAACCATTCCCAAAAACGACCTTAGCTCGGAAACATTGGTGGGAGGGGCCATGTTAATAATTGGTGCTATCTTCTCGGCGTCTACCCTGACTCCATCCTTGTTTATAATGAACCCTAGGTATTTTACCTCATCCAAAAAAAATTCACACTTATTCTTTCTCACTTTCAACCCGTGCTGTAGTAATACGTCCAACGCCTCTTGAATATGTTGGTTATGTTCCTGCTCTGTTTTACTAGCAATCAATATGTCGTCTAGGAAGACTATTATGTGAGGCCTATTTTTGAACAAATTTAACATGATCCTTTGAAAGATTCCAGGACTTGAGGCCAAGCCATATACGAGACGGTTATACTGAAATAAACCCCTATGTGTGTTCACTACCGTATACTTTGCCGTTTCGTCCAACATGATCTGATTATATGCCTGTGATAGATCAAGCTTAGAAAAATATTTATAGCCACTTAGGTTGCTAAGTAAATCGTCAATTCTGGGAACCGGATACCTATCTACCATTAATACCTTGTTCAGCGTTACCTTGTAATCCGCACACAATCTGATGTTGCCGTCCGCCTTGTGCGCGACGACGAGCGGGGTGGCCCAGTCCGAGTGGTCGACAGGCGTGATGACGCCCGCCGCCAACATTGCGTCTAGTTCCGCGTCCACTCGGTGACGCAACGCGTAGGGGAGCGGCCTCGCGCGGCAGTACACAGGCACGGCACCCTCACGCACTTGCAGTGTGGCGCGCCCGCCGTTGTAGCAACCCAGAGTCCCGTCAAATACATCTTTAAACCTGGAAATAATTTCATTTACCTTTTTAGGCGATGAATCTATACAATTCATACCTAACGCTGGCACTGTAATACCTAATTCGGCTAGCCATTGCCGTCCTAATAAAGTCGTGGTACCATTATTTATAACATATAAATCTAAAGTTTTTACTCTGCCCCTATAGACAACCTCCACTTCCAAGTAACCTAGAGGGGAAATGCGCGAACCGTCATAAAAACTTAGTCGCAAATTACAGGGATATAATTTTAAGTTATTAAAATATTTCAAATAAGTATCATTGTTAATACACGAAAGGGGGGACCCGGTATCTATTTCCATTTTCAATGGCTTATTATGTACAGTAACCTCGATACATACCGGTCGATATTGACTCAGTCCCATTTGATACATCGGCAATTCATCGTCGCTGTCTTCTTGGTGCCGCCCACTGGGCGCCAGCTCCGGGCACCAGCCGTGCCCCGTGCTGGAGCTCGCGCCGCCGTCTTCGCACCAGCTCGCACCCCCGGTTGAGTCGGGATGTTCCACTATGCAATGTTGGCGCGCGACCGCCGCGTCCCCGCGCGCGCCGCGCCGCCGCCTGCCCGCGCCGCCTCCACGGCCGGTCGATCCACGGCCCCTCGAGCCGCCTCCGTAATCTCGACTCGACCCGGTTCCCCAGTTCCTAGTCGTCTCTGGTCTCGCTTGTAATGTTTTCCCGTTCCCTTCGGGGCAAACACGTCTCAGATGTCCTACCCGAGAACATAAGTCACACGCGTAATTCTTGAATTTACACTCGAGTCGCTCATGACTTGTATCGCCGCAAACCGTACATCGTTTCTTCCCATTAGGGCCGGCATAGTAATGCATTTCAGTCGTCGGAGATTCTACAACGATGCTCGAATTTTTCTCCGCCGATTCCATTGTAGTCGCAATGTTTACCGCCTTATTATAATCGAGTTTTTTTTTTGCAAACAATCTTTGTCGAATCGCGTCACTCGTTATTCCACAGACTAACTGGTCACGCAAGTTCTCTTGTAACACATTGCCGAAGTCACAAAACCTAGACATCTGTTTTAAGGTAGCCACGTAGTCAGCTATAGATTGGCCATTTTGTTGTCTACTTTGTCGAAATTTATACCGTTCTGCTAACGGTGACGGCACGGGTTCTAAGTGATCCTTGACCAGACTCACTATCTTCGTATACGTTAATGTCGATGGTTTATCCGGACTACATAAATTCACTATTAACTCGTATGCACTCTCCCCAACGTTCGCTATCAATGTCGGTAACTTTAATTCGTCTTTCACATCGTTCGCTACAAAGTACATGTCTAACCGGTCACAATACAAAGTCCAATTTCCACTTTTCACATCAAATTCGGAGAATTTTCCGGCCATAATTACAATAATATCACTGTATAATCCAATATTTTACCATACGCCGCCACTGTTGAATCAAAGACGTGTTCCGTAACAAGCGTTTAATGCGAGACTGAAATCTACCCTCTACTACATAATATAAAGTACCCATATATAACACCTATGAACATACGGCCTTTTTAATTCAAAGTTGTAGTTCAAAGGATAGTGGTTTTACATGTGGAGTAGTAGTAGTAACTACGGAACCCTTCATTGTGCGTAGTTCGACACGAACTTGGCCGGTTTTTTTCCCGTAAATTAATCGTAGCTGAAATAATTACTTATTTACGGCTAGTTTATTTGCGCTGTGTACCTGTACACATACAGTACCGGCCAATAATATATCAGTATCACCTTACGCGGTGTTTCGAAGAATTCCGCTACAATTTTGAACTTTTAAGTGCCTATATCAGTAGAAATAGTAAAATGATATAAAATCTTTAACAGTTATAAAATATCTAAAACTGTTTACGAAGTAGTTGTAGATCATTAAATTTACTACCAAACACCGAACAAAAAAGAAATATACGACTTAGATTTATTTAAATAAAATTCTGGTTTTTTATTTGCGGTATATATTCACAATTCAGAACAATTCACAGAATTCAATGCCAATTAGCTTTTTAAAAAGGAATAGAATTTAAGCCTATGTAGAAAGGGTAGGCATTCAATCGAAAATAAGTATCTTTGGTAGTTGTTGCAGTCATATACTAAAAAGTGTTGAATCTTATTGGCCGGTACTGTATGCTTCGCTACAAGTCGTACAGTCAGTCTGATGAATATCTTCTGTTACAGCTGGTGCGACAGAGCTCGAAGGAGTCCTCGTCGTCGTCGGATTCCGAGTCGTCGTCGGGGGAGGAGGAGGCGGGCGGAGCGGAGGGCGGCGGCGAGGAGCCGCGCGAGACGCACGCCGGCGCGGAGATCTCCGCGCTCGTCAACTACGTGCAGCCCGTGCACTTCAGCTCCTTCGAGAGCGCGGAGAGTAAGTCCTTACTGCATAAGTTAGTCACGGAGGGTCGGGGACTTCATCAGGACTTTGCATCTGTTCTGCCATCTCTAAGACTAGTTTTTTTCAAGATAATACGATTTTCACAGAACCTGCAATATCTATGGAATATTCTTAATAGTTGTGTGTATTAGGAGTTAAAAAAAAAAAGAGGATATAGGATATATTCAGTTCACCATTTCATCTAAGTGGACGCAAACCAGCACTCTAAATTAGGTGTTTGCTGCCTGGCATAATGACTGTGTTAGTAGTATATGTGCTTACAGTGAACAGTGAACGTCTGTTTGCAGAAAAGGGCCGTTTCTACGAGATGTCATCATTCGACGAGAAGCAAGCCACAGCCCTGCTGAAAGAGCGGCCGATTGAGTTCGTGAACTACAACAAACACCAGCTGTCCCGAGTCTATCCCGCCGGAACACGCTTCGACTCATCCAATTTTATGCCACAGGTACAGTTATTGAGATATACGCTGAAAAATTTATTCTGAAGTATTGTCCTTATACATATGGTGTAGTATACTACACTTGGATCTTTTGAATCAAGAGTGAATAGGTTTAATGTATGTTCCCCCATTTTAATAAATTACATCCTCGAACTAATTATCACTTGCCGTCTAGATTCAGATCGTGAGGAATTGTGGTCAAATGCTATATTTAATTAAGTGAAGTTCTTTTTTTGGTTATTTAATGCGGTGTCGCTGTAAATCACGCTGCTCATTCCAGGTGTTCTGGAACGCTGGCTGCCAGCTGGTGGCGCTTAACTACCAGACGCTGGATCTGGCGATGCAGCTGAATCTCGGCACTTTCGAATACAACCGCCGCTGCGGTTATCTACTCAAGCCAGAGTTCATGCGGCGGAAGGTACCTACGGATTTCATTTCCAGGTGTTCAGAAAGCGTGTTGTATGTTTTGATGTGTTGGAGTCGCAAAGCGTCTAGAGGCTTCGTTGCCTGCTTACTATCAGGTAGACCGTAAGCTTGTTCGCCGCCGTTCTTTGCAATATGGCAATTCTACGCCATGCAAATTTAATCAGCCGAAACGCCTTCCTGGACCGGTTCATGGGTATCTGCCGTCTTACCCGTGAACGGGTGGTAGCAGTGGACTTCTTCTCAAAAAAGGGTATCTACATGTTGGATTTATATCCCCACACACGCCTCTCAAATTACCGGATCTGAAAACCCGAAATTGAAGTGATGGAAACATAGTAATAATGAATTAAGAGATTTCACATTCTTGGCATTCTTGGCAGGACCGCCGCCTGGACCCGTTCGCCGAGAGCACAGTGGACGGTATCATCGCCGGCTCGCTCGCAGTGACCGTACTCTCCGGACAGCTGCTCACCGACAAGCGCTGCGGCACCTACGTGGAGGTGGACATGTTCGGGCTGCCGGCGGACACTGTGCGCAAGAAGTTCCGCACGAGGGTCGCGCCCAACAACGGCATCAACCCGGTGTACGGAGAGGAGCCGTTCGTCTTCAAGAAGGTATTTACTTATCAGGACAGTTCAACAAGCGCAGCGGATCGTATCCGAGGTCAGATTTGTATTCAGAGACGAATCGGCCGATATCCAAAAACGAAACGGATGACAAACAAAAAAGTTCTAAATGGCGGCTAGTTTTTTCCGGTGCTACCGATCCGTTTTAGCGACCTCTCGGACCCTCCATATTAATTTTGAAAGAAATCGCATTCGAGAAAGTCCAAAATTGCGACTACACTCCAGATTACGACTTTGACTTTGACAAAAATGGTTCAATATGGCAGTATATGTTCGACTTTAATTTCGATTAGTAACTTGAGTGATGTTGTGTAGGTGGTGCTCCCGGAGCTGGCGATGATCCGCATCGCGGCGCACGAGGAGAGCGGGCGGCTGCTGGGGCACCGCGTGCTGCCCGTGGTGGGGCTGTGCCCGGGCTACCGCCACGTCAACCTGCGCACCGAGCTCGGCCTGCCGCTGCCCGCCAGCCTGTTCCTGCTCGTCGTGGTCAAGGTCGGGCTCACACACTTCCATTCTCACTGGGGCTGTGCCCGGGCTCCCGCTGTGTAATTGCTGGAGACCTCAATAATGTACCGTTTAATTTTTTGCTCCTATTACAGGCCACACCATGTTTATCCCTTTGAACTTTCGTAACATAATGGACACGTGTGATTGCAGGACTACGTGCCGGACAAGCTTTCGGAGCTGGCGGAGGCGCTGGCCAACCCGATCAAGTACCAGAGCGAGCTGGACAAGCGCGAGCACCAGCTGGCCGTGCTCACCGAGGGCACCGACGAGCCGCGCCGGCCCAGCACCTACCCGCCGGTAACCATACTGGCATGTCAAGCAACTTTATACTAACCGATCGTTTTTGAGGTTTCATAAAAAAATGCTGGTAAACGGGACTTAGTCGGGTGCAACTGAAATACCCGTGCGGCTAGAAAATGTTGATACTCGCTCAAGCCAGTCAGCTCGTGAGGATATTGTGGTAGATTCGAAACGTCGGGCATACCTCAGATGAAAAAAAATTACAGTTGTACGCCATTAAGTCTCATTTACCAATAATAATGTGTAAAAATCGTGCAAGTTTAAATCAATATATCAGTAAAATACCGTATTTCCAGCTTGTATCGCTTGTAAGAAATTGAATCATTACTTTCGCTAGGGTAAAGCTGAGAGTAAGGATTTCTATAGAGATCCTATACGCCTTGTAAGTTGCGGCAGTTAAAGGTGCGGTTGGGCGACGCGTGACAGCGCGAGCCACATGAGTCGCGCCGTCCGTAAGTTCGCGTACAGAGAGCGCGTACATTGGTACGCGTAGTCGGTTACGTGTGTTCTGGAACGCCATGACCATACTTGCAGCTACGCGTACACACTTGGAGAACGCGCGCCGCGCGAGCCGTCAGTCAGTTATTAGTTGCGCGTCAATGAGAATGCGCACGTTTTGGTATGCAATATTTGAACGGCAAAATGGATAGACATGGAGCTCGCGTAGCGCCATGGATCGATGTACCTAGCGTTTAGGTTCGCTGCGGTCAGTACAGGAGCTATACGCGTGTTTAATACATGGGCAATGTATCTTGACTACGCGTAACTCAGGAATGCGCTCCGGGCCCGCCTGCGGGTCCGCGGCGGGAAGCCAAGCCGACGACCGCTCGCGCCGCCCACTCGTTTACACCGCGCGAGGCCGCACGAGCGGAGCCGGTCACAGCGCGCACCTTTGATCCGTGTCAAAAAACCGACAAGCGCGCGTACTTGGCGAGCCGCGCCGATCCGTGAGCCCGGTTGTATACAAGGCGCGCTGTCGGGAAATAATGCCGTGACAGGAGTTAGGGCAGTGATCGCATACTCGTACATACTGCCCTACCATTCACGTAGCTTTCATCTTCGGCAATGGCGGACGTCGAAATAATTACAGCGTCTGCGCTTTGTCTTTTGGCGTCTGTCAATACACTATGCGTTAGGTGAGAAGTGAGCGACGAAGCTGAATATAAACACTGCCGCTTGCGATACCCGTCCTTTAACTTCCGCACAAAAAAACCACTCATTTGGAAGCACGAGTAACAACACTGGTAATAAAAAAAAAATACGATCATTTTGAATTTATTTCACGGGTTTCCATCTGCCATGGTTTTTATGACTGAACAAATTGTTTAACGTTTAAATTTTCGGCTTAAACATTGCTTCAATTCTCACACAACCAATAACATAAGTTTCGTTACTAGGTGAAGCAACCAACAGTGGACGGGAGTCCGATTAAAGTGCCGCCCGTGAGCGAACCGGAACCGGAGGTGAACAGCGCGCCGCCGCCAGTGGTCGTGTGTGCTACGGAACAACCGGCAGGTTCGTCCAATAATATTAACTAAAAAAATTAGTAAAAACCCCTACTCGAGCAGCAGTGTCGTTTAGCAAGTAAACTGCTACTAAACCTAAACGTATAAACAAAATTTGGTATTCTTAGCTTTGTATTGGCAGAGATCCTTTCACTTGTTTTAATGAGAACTTCTTGAAGACACCACTAAACATAGTTAGAGCTTCACCCGTTTGGGAGCTACAATCATCATCATCATGATCGGCCGATATGCGTCCCATTGCTGGGCACACGCTTCCTCTCATAGATGAGAGGGAAAGGGCTGTAGTCCCCACGGTGGCCCAGTGAAGATTAAGGGCGTCATTTACACCTTCGCATTTTTCGCAGATGTATAAGTAAGCTAACGTTGAATATCAAATTATATTCCGTACATATATTCGGAAAACTCATTGGTATCATTCGAGCCGGGATTCCAACCTACGACCGCTACTTGACCGCTGCATACTTAACCCCCCGTAACTGCAGCTGGGAACCACAATGCCACATACATAACCACGTCAAACGTTTTCAGTGGAGTGCAAATCCAACGGTGGCGCCGAGGAGCCAGTATCGGAGACGCTGGACGCTCTACTCTCGTCCAAGGTGGTGCGGGAGAAGCGGGCAGAACTGGCGCGAAAGCTCGACGCGTTGCGGCGCAAGTTCGACAAAGAAAAGCGCCCGCTCTCCGCCTACGTCAGCACCAAGCTAGTCAAGAAGCTGTCTTCCAAGAACATGTGAGTAACACTTTTCGGTGTCCTGTCATAGGGTTTAGTTCAAAAATATACACAGCACACAGCAACTGATCAATAACGTGTGAACACAACTTTATTGTTATTGGTAAGTTTATTTAATATTGTTAAACGCGAGCCATCTCGGCAAAGAATAGCGCCCCCTGTCTGCTTACGTCAGCACGTAGTCTCGTTTTTGTGCACACTGTCATAGCCGTGAATGTCACAACTATGTGTGTAATTTTACTCTTTACTCAGAAAAAGAAACGCTTATTGATAAAAACCACAGTTAAAGTTACGAGTAGCATAATTGCGTCCACGGTAGTGTGCACAAAACTGAGAATGGCTTTAGAATATGTGATTAACACTATCAGATCACAAGTAACTAACCATTGGTCGACCTTATATCGTTGCAATAAGGTTCTCAAAAGGATAGTTAACTGTGATGCTGATAGTACAAAGTGGAACGTTGGAAACGAGTGCAACTAACGCGCAAGAACAACGCGCTTTCACGCAAGTTCGACCAGAAGAAGCTAGCTGTTTGCATACGTCAGCACCACGTTAGCCAACTAGCTGTTCTCCAATAGCATCCACAGACTAGTAAGGGTTCAGACCGCCAACTCACGAAGAAAATATATAGACCGTAAGCAACTATATTGAATCTGTACCCGCTGGTAGATTTTTGACGTTTCTTTTTTTTTAATTATTTAATGGCACTGTGGCAATGGAACTTACTGTGAACATCCAACAATAAATATATATATAGCTCATTTAAATTTAACTTTGTGTAGAAGCTCACGGCATTTCCCGTGCATTTTACCGTGAACTATGTTGAGCCATATCTTAGTTAAATGAAATTAAACAAACATTTTACTTATCAGCAGATTTATTTTTTAATGTATCTCATCTCATATCCGGGAAAACGATGGCTGTGTTCCGAATCACGCTTACAACGCTCACAACGCTTACAGTGCTGGCGGGCGGTCCGAATCAGTAAGCGCGCTCAAGGCCGCGTAAGTGGTGTTTTGTTTCGGACCAGTCATGAGCGTGTTTTCTGTCATGTTCATGTCAACGTCAACTGAATTTAAATTTTGAGTTCGTCAATTAATCGTAGTAGAAAATTCTGGGCTGGGTTTTTGATTTCTAGAAAATTGAAATTAATCGCAATCTGCAACTAACTAATATAAAACTAACTAACTAGGCTGACACAACGACCCAAAATGAGTATTGGCTTCCGAGACAAGAGCACGCCACTTTTCTCGGTCCTGCGCTATTTTTCGCCAGCTTGCACCGGCTCCAAGCTCACACAGGTCCTCGTCCTCCAAATCCTTGCAGCGATACTTGGGGCGATCCACAGGACGCCGTCCGGTCGGTCGGCCCAAATTTGCTCTATTCACCTGTCGATCTTCTCTTATCCTCTCGAAGTGACCAAGTCAGCGAAGACGATGCGCTTTGGTTTCACCTATAATATTTGGTTCGGCCACCAGCTCTTCTATTTCGGCATTTTAACGTATCATTCAACTCCCATCGTCTCTTTTCACTGGTCCCAGGATTTTTCGGAACACCTTACGTTCTCCTCCTAACAGGCTGTGCTCCTCCCTAACTGTTAGCGTCCAGGCCTCACACCCATATACATTAAGATATCTTAATGTATATGGGTGTGAGGCCTGGACGCTAACAGTTAATATAGGATTGCGGTCTTATATATCCGAAGTTTAGATCGTTTACTGAGGAGCTTGGACGCCAACAATTAATATTTCTGTCATTTTATTTTGTTTGTTTCGCTTGTATGTAGTTTGTTTGTTTTTTTTTTGCGCTAGTATACTTTTTTCTTCTTCTTCTAATTTGGACACTCCCTTGTAAGAGATTTCTTTCTCCTACAATTGGACTTCTCGTTTGGCACGACTGTTTCTGAAGCGCATGTGGAGGTATTCCGTTTTCGATGATTAACCCTGTGCCCCACTTTTGCTGCTTCTTGTTCCAGCATTCTCGCCGAAATTTCCACCCCTTCTCGGTTTTCACCTAGCAAACCAAAGTCGTCTGCGTAGACGCGTAGAAAGCATAGGCTGATAGAGTTAACCCTATCAGCCTGTTTTCCGTTTAGTTCCATTCCGGAATCCTGTGAAAGCAGTTTCCGAACGACATGTTCCAGAACCAAATCGAAGAGCATGGGAGATAGTGAAATAAATGATTATTATAGTAATAAATAAACGAATATTACTTGTGAAGTTTTAATTTTTCGCGCCTTTAATGAGATGTCATAACGTGTCAAACGTCAACTTGACGTTTGCGCTCAAGGTGCTTACGGCTGGGAGTGTGAGCACCGTGAGCGCCGTCCATGACGTCATCAATGACGTCACGAAATCTCGTGTAAGCGCTGTGAGCGTGAATCGGTCCGACCGCGAGCGCGCTCTGAGCGCTGTGAGCGTGATTCGGAACACAGCCGATATATCTTCGTCCTTTCACAGAGTTCTACGTTTTACAACCACAACACTCGTACATTTTGCAAAATGAGAACTTGCATGCCTTGCCACATACGATGCACTTCACTATCTTCCATTTGTTGTCCAAACAATGGTTAATACGCGCTTCTAGATGAATTTTCGATTAGCTACACACTGTTTCGTTTGTTTACTGCATAGTAAACTATCAATACTACAATTTAAATAACAACATTCGAAAAAAAATAAAAAAATGTTCATAGACGACTAGACGAAATTCCGAGAAGACGCCATTTTATTTTTATTTGTCACTTTATTTTGACGTTTGACGTAGGCAGTAGGCAATCAAAGCTCAGTATGTCGTCAAAATCTTTTGACACAATATGGACGCTATCATACACGTTTCGTTCTACGTAGATAAACAGCCGTGATAGCATCCTATTCCCTTTTTCACTTTTCGGTGTCCTGTCATAAAATTACGAGTAGCATAGTTGCGTCTACGGTAGTGATAGTGTGCACAAAAATGAAAATGGCTTTAGAATACGTGATCACAACTATTTGGAGAAGCTGTCAATCTATCAGATCACAGTTAACTACCATTGGTCGACCTTATATCGTTGCAATAAGGTTCTCAAAAGGTTAGTTAACTGTGATGCTGATAGTACAAAGTGGAACTTTGGAAACGAGCGCAACTAACTCGCAAATACAACGCGCTATCACGCAAGTTCGACCAGAAGAAGCTAGCTGTTTGCGTCAGCACCACGTCAGCCAAGTAGCTGTCCTCCAATAGCATCCCATCCCCTTTTCCTTTCCTTTGTTGTCTTCCCTGTTTCCTCTCCTTTATCTTGCCCAATGTCGCTTTTGGTCGGCGAGAAGAGTTAGCATTGGTCTGCTACTCATCTAGAAGATGGATAACTCCGAAATAAAACCCGGAGATGGCAACCCCGACAGGTGCAAGTAGGATACAATCGAGGCGTTAGGCCTGCAACAGATCTGATGCTACCGCACGTAGTGGCTTGCCTTTCCTGTGGGCCAAGTTTAAGGCAGCAATCCTGCGTCTCCAAAAAGCGTCCCAGGCGATGCAGTATCTGTGAAGGGGACACTTCACCCTCGCCGCTGGCGAGGAAATCAACACTGGCAGTAACGGTTACCGGTTATAAGTCTGCACATATGGGCGTAAGTGCTGTGGCACGGCCGTCAAGTCAAGGGGTTACCGATGTTGCGGTCCCTCAATTCGCGTGCCACAAATTTGGATGCAATTGTCGATCCCGGATTGGCTTACAAAAGTCACCGGAAGACCACGCACCGTTCGAACACCAGCCCTAATAAAAGTAGTAAAGGTGAGAATCCCAATAAAACCCCGTCCGGAAGCAAAAGTTGTTGCAATTCAGATGTATGTGAAGAACAGCTCCTTAAGAATATTGTTTACAGACGATTTTGTTACCACTGAACAGAGTTGTAATTGCCAGAATGATAAGAGTATATGCAAAAAAAAACAGCAAGGAGGCGAGTGTGGCTGTTCCGAGAGTTCAAAGAGGTTATCATCTCTCTTACGTGATGATTTGGCTGGGTGTGTCAAATTCGGGAATTACAGAGGTCCATTTCTGTGAAAAGGGTGTGAATATCGGAGCTACTGTCTACCAGAAAACAGTTCTCGAACCAATTGTAAAGTGTTTAGGTTCAAGACCAGCCATGGGTCTCAACTGGAATCAGCCCCTGCACATAAGGCAAAAACTACTCGAGCGTGGTTTCGAGCTAATAAAAATGACTTTTTTACCCATGAAGAATGGCCACCTCTTAGCCCGGACCTTAACCCTGTGGATTATGCCATTTGGCGGCATTAGATATGGCGGTCGTTCGTGCTGCCAATGATGATTGGCCTCGTCGTTCGAAGGCCTGTGTTCGTGCCATAGGTCATTTCGAATAATATTAACAGATCTACAGTTAGCATCACAAGTACCCACGAATATGAAGATGTCAAAGCTCTTATTCCATTATAATAAAGACTTGACGTATTCATAAGCGTAGCTACTTTTGATGCTGAATGTACATCCTAATTGTCTGTACTTTCTTTTCATATAGTTTATTATTGTTTTATTATATATATATATATATATTTACCTAGTTACCAAGTTCTGTATATACAAATAAATAAATAAATAAATATATATATTTCGATTAACTGGTATTTAAGGTTATTCGTAAATGTTTGTCTAGCATCGGCGAGGCGAGTTCGAGCGACGAGGGAGCGGGTGCGGGCGCCGGCAGTGGCGCGACAGGCGCGGAGGCGGCCGCGGCCGAGCGCGAGCTGCGGCTGCGCTACCACCGCACCATCTACCAGACGCTCGAGAAACACGTGCTGCTCGACCAGCAGCGACAGATGCGGGCTCTCACTGTGAGTACACCAGCGCGAGGCCAGTCCGAGCGCGAGCTGCGGCTGCGCTACCACCGCACCATCTACCAGACGCTCGAGAAACACGTGCTGCTCGACCAGCAGCGACAGATGCGGGCTCTCACTGTGAGTACACCAGCGCGAGGCCAGTTCGAGCGCGAGCTGCGGCTGCGCTACCACCGCACCATCTACCAGACGCTCGAGAAACACGTGCTGCTCGACCAGCAGCGACAGATGCGGGCTCTCACTGTGAGTACACCAGCGCGAGGCCAGTCCGAGCGCGAGCTGCGGCTGCGCTACCACCGCACCATCTACCAGACGCTCGAGAAACACGTGCTGCTCGACCAGCAGCGACAGATGCGGGCTCTCACTGTGAGTACACCAGCGCGAGGCCAGTTCGAGCGCGAGCTGCGGCTGCGCTACCACCGCACCATCTACCAGACGCTCGAGAAACACGTGCTGCTCGACCAGCAGCGACAGATGCGAGCTCTCACTGTGAGTACACCAGCGCGAGGCCAGTCCGAGCGCGAGCTGCGGCTGCGCTACCACCGCACCATCTACCAGACGCTCGAGAAACACGTGCTGCTCGACCAGCAGCGACAGATGCGGGCTCTCACTGTGAGTACACCAGCGCGAGGCCAGTCCGAGCGCGAAATGCGGCTGCGCTACCACCGCACCATCTACCAGACGCTCGAGAAACACGTGCTGCTCGACCAGCAGCGACAGATGCGGGCTCTCACTGTGAGTACACCAGCGCGAGGCCAGTCCGAGCGCGAAATGCGGCTGCGCTACCACCGCACCATCTACCAGGCGCTCGAGAAACACGTGCTGCTCGACCAGCAGCGACAGATGCGGGCTCTCACTGTGAGTACATCAGAGTTTTAGTGCTTTTATTTCTCTATTTTATTTATTTAGGTGAGAGGTAAGATAGCCATAACAACACCTCTACTTATTCTGTTGGTATGAGGTTTTGTGCCTGGCGGTTAGAAAGGATGAGCTGTGTTGAAATTGACGAATGATGTCTCTAGCTGACAATACAATAATCCTTTAAAAAAGGGTTGAGATTGGATCTGGAGTCGTAAGCGTGCGTAGGTTACTACCCAGCTGGCCGTATGCTTGTTTGCCACCAGCGTAGAATATAAAAAAAAAACTAGGACTAGGGCGGTGCGGCTAAATCTAGACACGCGCAGCCAAGTTCACCCCAGGAACTGGCGGACAGCAGCCGTGTGTTATTTTACACGAACCGTTTGGAGCCACTTTTGACCCCCCAATAACTCTAAATCGATCTATCATAAAAAAATGAAATTTGGTACATGTATTAAAATCCTTTAGAACAACTAGAACTCCAAATTTCGTAAATATAGGTTTATTAGTTATTGAGATATTAAATTCCAAAAAACGGCATTTTTACCACTGACTGACTGACTGACTGACTAGTAATCAAAAACCTAACCCACTTCCAGGTGACCTAGAAAGCTGAAATTTGGCATGTAGCTTGGTGAAAAAATCAGAAAACGGTGGTTTTATTATTGTATACCTTTTCCGCTCACGGGACAATGGTGTCCCGGACCTTTGGAAGGCGTGCGCGGGGCCGAAGTACCGAGGTACCGAAGTACCAACCGAGTACCACATAGCCAACACGTAGAAGCCCTTTTGACAATTTAATGAAATGCAAGGGGTACACCGAGCGGATGCTGTCCCTGCCCGTGTCATGGGACGCACACAGAGACAGCACCCGCCAGGGTGTACAGGAACTATTGCTGGTTGATGGAATCTAAATGAACCGGACTATTGGGTGAATATGATGGACTAATGGCTGGGCTAATGAGTGAGACAACTGACGTCTGCCTAATAAAACTGTCTCACATTTTTATCTCAGGCAGACGGTGACTCGCCCTCTGCTAGATGGGCCCCTATAAATAGCGACATTAAAAAGGCGGGGAGCCTGTTCATACAACCAACCCACAGGACACAGTTTTCTATACAATATGTACTATAAAAGCTGTTGGATATTTAAAAAAACTGCCAAATTAAAGCTCAAAATGCATGAGGCCGCAATAAATTAGTTTTACTGTAAACAATGTAGTGCCGGACTTGGCACCATTTCAGAGAATCTACGGAACTTGGCACCTATTTAGATCTCAATTCTTTTGTCGGTGAAGACGAGAACGAAGCATGGCATATTCTTAATATTGAACTTGGCTCCCATTTTCACATTTATGTTTTTGATGGGATGAAGAACTACCAGCCGAACCTTGTAGCTATTAGCGCACATTAGCCGCGCTAAGATGGAACCCACCGTTTTCTCCTAGAGTCTAGCTAGTGCGAGTCCAGTTTCTGTTGCGGCGATTAGTTACTTCAGTGACTTCAGTCCGAACAGACCATAACTCTAAAAATGGAGGAACAATGCCGCTTCACTTCACTGATCACTAGCACTAATTAAATTCCGTCCACACATACGTATTTATTACTAATCACTAAATACCTGCAATAATCACTCGCACTAATCAATGTGTAAACAAGCGTAACGCGTCGAGCATTAGTATCAAATAAAAGGTGCGAAAACGATAAGTAAAATATTGCTTCATTATTAATTATTGCTTGACAGGATTTGCTGGACGCAGAAAAGAAGGAGATCCTCAGCCGACTTGCCAACGATCGCAATAAGGAAGTCAAAGCGCTCGCCAAGAAAACAAACCGGGACAAGGATGAAATCCTCCGGATAAAGCGGGAGATTCACTCGCAGGTATGTATTGACAACCATTAACAAAATAAACAAAGTAATTATAAAAGTAAATAATAAAGTTCATATGCGACCTGGAACGCTTTTCAAATAAGTATTCTGAGCTAAAATGCTTTTGAACCAGAATAATATGTTAATTTACTTATATGACCAGATTGATGGGAAATAGATAGAAACCTGCGTGCACAATGCGGTCACTATAAATGATGAAAGATGTTAACAACGCCATTTAAACGCAGTCCTACATTGTCACAAACGTTCGCAATGTTCGATTTGTCATGTTCAGATACGTATGCGCAAAAAAGCGCTAGAACTCAGTTGAGTCACGAAAACCTAGAAAACGACCTTCACAATCAGTGACGGTCTTGGCTGCCCTTTGGCCGCTCCTTTTCCGGCTCCCATTATTTACATTCTGTGACAGGCTTAAAGGACTTGTTTGTTAATTTTGTGTAGTCGGTGGAGCGCGGCGTGGCGGAGTGTTCGCACCTGGAGCAGGCGTACGCTGTGCGGCGCGAGGCGCTCGCGCGCGCGCACGAGAAGCTGCGCGCCGAGCTACAGCGCCACCGCGACCAGGTACACCACACACGACTATACATTACGCTTTGTCCACATAAATCTGTCGCGCTCGACTATATCCCACAATCCGCTCTTCGGCTCCCCTACCATACCAAATGTCTGGGAGATTTTAGACAGGAGACGCCAAAAAATATAAGTAAAGTAAAAATGTACTCGCATGTGAAATGATCATTCATCTTTTTGTAAAAATAAGTAAAATATTACCCAAAAACTGCACAAAAAGTATTTTGACGGAGCTTTTCACACACTAAGAACGATTTCGACACTGACGTACGATTAATGAAGTACTTTTTTTGTACTTGTACCTTTGGCACAGGGGTAAGTAAATTAAAGAGGCCCCCTTTTGTAAATGCTCTAAGCCTCAGATCATCATCAGTATGCGATTATAATTTTCGAACACCATGTATGCTTGTAACTGGAAATAAATTCAAATAATTTACGGGAATTCAAGGTTGACGGGCTTCGTCAACGTTAAATTCCAATTCAATGAATTATTGTGTATGGTTTGTGATTTTGGGATGTTGGTTCCGCAGGAGCTACTGGAGCTGGAGCGGCTGTGCGGCGCGGCGGAGGGCTAGGGCGCGCGGGCCGCGCCCGCGCCGCAGCCCCCGGCCCCGCCGCAGACCCCCGGCGACTCACCGCCGAGGGTCCCTACTTTATTAGGAATCTGTGATATTAACGCCTAAGGAGAGGAACGTGCGAGTGAATCGCGTCTCCGGTCGCGTCTCAGCGACGGCAGTATTGTTTCGATTTTCGTAATCTCTTAATTTTAAATCCCCGTTTACGAGAGGCTCGGCTGGACGAGCCGAGGGCCGAGCGCTAGGTCTAGCGGATGCCCGAGTACGTGTCGCGTTGATTTCGCTCCGTTTCCCGCTAGGAGCGTACGAGTGTGTCGTGATATTTATTAAGTCGTGTTTTTATGTCGGGTGTGTTAAAGGGAAGAGTTTGTTATGTTGTCGCATTTAATAATGATAATAGCGTAGAGTAGAAGTTCGCTCGGTCAGCCGCTTGGTAGGATCGACCTTGGTAGGAGTTTAGGTTCGAAGTGCGGCCGACGTTTGCGTACGCGTTCGAGTGTAATCTATACATATCTGAAGCACAACATACTTTGACATATTTTCACTATCATTTTTGGTATAAGATTTCCACGACGGTTCTTCCTTTGATTAGTAGTTTGTAGACTCGTTTCAAAAATAATGTTAATTATGAAAATATTCTTATGATGGTTATTCCAATGATTTCTGGTTAGTGAATGCGTTTTATGCGGTAAGTGATAATTATTTCTTATTGCAGAAACATTTCAAATTATACAGTTTATTGATTGATAGCCATTATGGAAATAGTTGTAAACTAATAAAATAAAAAGATTATTGCGTATCCACAAATTGCAAACGACGTACAATGTTTTAGTAATTATGTATATTATTTATATCGAATTTATTTATATAAAGTTTAGTCGCGTGAGTATAGTGTAGGCTTCAAGTATATAGTGCCATGTTGCACTGTATTGGGTTGGTATCTATTTTATGGCTTGGAAACAGTAATCGTACTAACGCTCAGTCAGTAATGTAGGTTGTAGATTAACATTCCATTTTTGCTTAGATTTTAATATTGTAGCCATTATATTTTAATACCTTTCGATTTCTGTTTGAAATTATTTATATAAGGTACAAATTGCTTCCACGGATACTACCTATTGTTTGAAATTAATATACAGAATATTTTTCCGTATAGTAAGAGTATTTTTGAACGTAGCTCTCTTAAACCAAATTAATTATTTACCCTAGCATCCACGTGTATAAATAGGTGATACTATAGACTTAAAAAATTAAGACCCCCAATTGACTTCCCAACAACGTAACTCGAAAGTTTAAAGTTCGATTAGCAATAATTTTAAGTAACAGTCATTAATTATAAGATGGTAGTGGCCTTGTCCTGGGCGGAGCGAATGTTATTCGTTATATTAAAAATATTCCTCATCTGTTGCTGAGTAGGTCTGGACTAGGCAGCTGTAGGCGACCATGATTTAGTATAATATAGAACGCGGATCGACCCGCTAAGTAGCTCGTTCACCTCGACATCCTTCCGATGTCCACGTTTATCACATAGGGATATAGATTTCGCCTTCCTGTTTGCAGCCCAAAATGGGTTTTTATTGTGTTCAGTTGGTGTTACTTCGAATCTATATTCAGGCAATAATTTCTGAATGACTTCTAATTTGAGTCGTATTCAGTTATTTTTGACTGTGTTTCTTTGTAAATAACCTCGGCTGACCAAGCCTTGCTAAATTTAAATACCGTGTTAACACTGCCGCGATAAGAGTTGTTTTCTTTATCGCCGTCTTCCCTACTACGTCTTGTTTTGATTCAACTGTATTTCGCGTACACGTTACGTTGAACTTCTATGGTGCTTTTACTAAATTTAGTCGCGATGTACTTAACTGTGGTTATTGCATAGTCGTTTATATTATTGTAATGTTCAGGGGTAGTGTATATCACAAATTATTAATAAATTTAAGGGAAAAGTGTCACGATGGGATTCAAAATATGTTCGACGCTAACTCGTCATGTCTTACAAATTATGGGCTAGTAGTATGAATTCTATTTTAGGTGGAAAAAGACAAGTATTTCTTGTGAGCGTTGTTTAACGCAATTGTTTCTGACGAGGGCTGTCAAGCTATACTCTACACGTACGAGTAATTGTGAGGAATACATCGCCGCCGGTTCTGCGGTTAGTGTACCTCTTTGTTAGTCATTCGCGTTTTGTCCAACAAAACGTAGTGTTTATTTTGTCACAATATTTCCTATTAGAGCCATGGAATTTAGTCACTTTTGACAGCTCACAGGGAAATGATTAGGATTTAGGTAGGTAGATGTAGAACAAAGTATTCGCGGTGAATTCACGTAACGAACATCTCCATTTCGTTAACCGTGTTTCAGCAATAAAATATTTATAATAATAAAAATACAAATGTATCCGTCTCTACTTATCATAAACGAATCGCAATAATGTTCACGTTTGATAGACCTTAAGGTGCGGTGCGTTCGTATTGTCCGATTCTATGTTATGAATGGATCTTTGGGGAACTTGATAGTTGATATTCTGTACCTTCTGAAGTGCCTATTAGTTTATTATTTTTCGCTTAGAGCTTTTACAGCGACTCAATACAATATGAACTCACCGAGTAACCATCAAGTGCAATATTAACTTAAGACTCGTTGATCGCTTCTGAAATACGCGTCCTCAGTGCCGTGTCTGGATCATCATAGCTGCCAAATATACACGGATATTATAGAAGTAACTTATTATATGTTTATTGGTGTTAACAGTCCTGCTCATACTACATAATCATATATTCTTGTCTTACTTTACACTTCATATATTTTAGATACATTAAAATTTACACAATTTGGGAATTTTGTTCGATAATGTTTCATTGACTACTTTCGATACAAAGATCGTGGCCTTCCAATTGGGTAGGCTAGATACGAAATAGAACAAAGTTACTGTGTATATTTTGTATTAGCGAAACACACGTAAGACGTAGGTCGAACCGATTGTTGTGTTCAATGAAACGAAGCGTATGCAAATGCCTTACCTACACAATCGTAATGTCACGGTAAACGATTCGAGATTGGCAGATACTATTTACGTATCCTTAATGTACAATCGGCCAAGAAAGTGGTCTACCAGTTTTTGACTCTTATTATTAGTATATTAAGGTTCACACTTGCCTGGCTGACTGTACACGTAGTATTTGACATACTTTGAGGTATAGTCCATTCTAATCAATATTTTTCATTTACTTTGTTAACTGTGAGTAAATAGTTTTGCCAAGTCAGTAATGTAATGATAAAATAATTATATTTTTTTTTCGGAAAATCGTATTCTACTATTATTCTACTTGAAAGTGCCATTAAATATTTTGTTGATGTTGTTTAGGGAAATTGTAAGATCTAGCTTAAATTACGGATTAATAAAAAAAAACTACTTTATGAAACCAGTCGAAGAGTAAATGTTATGAGAATTATTATTTGGTCATAAATTATAATAATCGTCGAAACTTTAAGTAGGGTAAAATACTCTTTCAATGGCACCCAAAATACCAGTCATTGGCATCTAGTTTATTCAGGATTGCCATCAATATTGCCTTGAAATAAGATTACACGCCCACAATTTGAGGAGTGCCGACAATAGGTAGGTTTACCCTACAGAAAATCAGAAAGGAAACAGGGAACCCTTTACTAAATCACCTTTGTGTGCTATCTGATACTGAAATTGTTGTAATGATAGTTTTAGGATATACTTGTGTGCGATTGTATCAATTAGGTAAATACAATGTATGGTCAGTCTATGCCCTGCGTTCCACACACGGTAGAGTGCCACTAGGATGGAACTGATGAAAATCGAAAATGAAACACTTGCCTTCGCAGTTTAAAATTAATTATTATCTTATTGATCGTGTATATTTAGAATGTAGATAGTTACAAATTACAGTGTTTTAGGACCCCTCCCTAGAAGAGCAGACCAATCTAGTCTCTTTTTGTGTTTATATGTTACAAGTATTTCTATGCATGTATCTATTTCGTCTGAAAGCGACTACGAAGACATTTCTCGTTTGCTATTTAGCATGGCACCTTGACAATGTTGCTATTTTCTATCACCATCCTAAAAAAACCACTGAGTAATCAATCAATGTGTTAATTTCTGTTAATCAATATGTGTTCTGTGTTTCTGTTGTTCTAAGCAATACATTTATACCCTCATCTGTTATTCTAGAATGACAAAAATTGAGACAGTATATGATTGATAAATCGCACAGGGGTTGCCTACTTAGCCGTATTTTTATGTGTTTTACGTAAAAATCAAGTAGTAGGTAAAATATATGGCAAAAACGGTAGGAATGGGAAAAAACGGGACATGCTTACTGTTAGCCTGGACTACTATGTAGTTGCCAGGTTTAAATCATAAGGCATAATATTTTATTAAAAATAGAATCTTAAAGAACACTTTGAATTCAAAAATTACTAACAAAGATAAAAGAAAGGGGAAATGGATCGAGTGGAGTGAATATAGCCTCACTGTTATTTGATACATTGTTGTATGAATTGGGTATCTATTATGTAACTCTACCCGACGTTGTTAGGTTGTTGCCAGGGCAAAAGTTGGACACAATTAAAGGTTGCCTAATAAAGATCGTTTATAGCAGGATAAGTCCAGGAATAACTAGTAGCAACCCCAATCTATATATTATTTAATTATTCTAGGGGTCAAAAACAACCATACAGGATAATATTACATTTCGTTTTACAATTACAGTTACTTGATGAATAGCCAACGACACTATTTTCACATTGCCTATTTTGTGGATCATGTCGTTCATCGTTAGCTATAGCTACGCGCGTGCATCGTTAGATAATAATCTATAATGAAATCTTTGTCGCTATCGAATAAAAAATGAGGGTATATATTTCTTATACCGAATCTTAGGCCATTCTATTATATTACCGATATTAGAAATTGATCTTGGTTAGGCATCAAGCACTCTCACAATTTCTTGTCAGTTGACCTTGAGTTAGTCGTGAATATTCTGTATAGTCTCGCATACACTTGTTTAACTCCGCAAAAATAATGCTTATTTTTATGATTAAATGTTGGTTATAGTAATAGTAAATTCGTAATGTGATTTATACCTACTGTGGTCTCGCTCTGTCCCGTGATTGCATTGTCTAGAGTTCTAAGGTAAATAGTTAATATAACTGGTGTAGTTTTGCCAATTAGATGATAAGAGTTAGCTTGTTGTAAATAATCCGACTGCAGCTTCGATCACGACGTACGAGATTGATGGGGAGGGTTCGCCTGAACTTTCTGGAATGATAGATTACATTATAACGTAAAGTATATGTGGTTAGCGACTAGTGATCGTAACATTAGCGTTCTACTTGTCTTATGTTTACGTACAAAAGTCAGGTGCGAATTGATAAATTAGATTTAATGCCGATGACTGTAAACGATGAGTAGACGAAATACGAGTAGTTCTCTGACCAGTAGAAGCATTAAGGTTACGTGACCTGCCTTCTGTGTACATCTAGCATCCTCTCATTTAATTCATACATAATGGTATCGTCTGACTGACTTACAGTCTTGTAATCGTATACGTGTATCATATTCAAGTATCTG
Source organism: Notocelia uddmanniana (assembly GCA_905163555.1). NCBI lineage: Eukaryota > Metazoa > Arthropoda > Insecta > Lepidoptera > Tortricidae > Notocelia > Notocelia uddmanniana. The sequence goes on from LR991053.1 coordinate 13,216,075, forward strand.
TTATTTTTTATACTCTACTAATACTAATACGTTGAGATGTCATATTTTTAAAGTGTTCTTTACATACCATTTACCTTTACTGATCAAGTGATCACTCTCGCGAGTCTTCCTGCTTTATACGCATCTTATTCACAATAATTGTTTATAACAACTATAAGATTGAAGTACAGAATCCATAAGATCATTTACCACTTTAATTGGCTGTTTACTATTTATTATATATACATATTTTATAAGAATTTACACTTCTGTTGATTCAATTTTGCATTCAATTGTCTTCTACGAATGTTTATATTGTAATGAATATATTTAAATTGCTCGTCCTAGAACATTGCCGTTATAGTAAAATATTAATATATACTAGGACCTAAGAACTCTTACTCCGCTGATTATGTTATTGAAATAGAATGCCGCAAGTCGAGTGCGAACTACTTCCGGTAGGTAAATTAATTTAAATTTGATGAATATTTGTTTCTTCTTATTTACTATTAAATTTAATATTCGTTTGAAGCATTACTTTTTATGACGATATGTTTACGACCGATGACCTGGTGGCGGGTGGCGCAGGACCGGTCATTGTGGAAGTCTTTGGGGGATGCCTATGTCCAGCATTGGACGTCTTTCGGCTGACATGATGATGATGATGTTTACGACTGTTGGTAAAAATAGTTTAAGGGTAAAAAAAAAACAAATTTTCTTGAATTAGTTAATTAGCATCGGAAACGGTCGTAAGTATTGTGTTTGGGAACCAAAAACATATTGACCTTGGTGGAAACCGGGATTGCCTAACTCTGTTTCTTGGTCAGGCAATCCCTTACTTTCCGAGCCTCGGCAATTATTATGCAAAACATTTTAAATAACATAACCAAGCGGAGTGATCAAGTGATCGGCACATTTCTTATGACCTATAACATTAAGCGTCGCGCGCGACGGGTTGTGAATAGTACGAGTACGAATAGATTATATTCGGAGCTGCAGTGGGGTGCGTAGGGCGTGTAGTGACTCATCTCATGCGTGCGAGCCGTCTGGGGCATGCATTAACACGTCAAGTGAAGGAGCATTTTCATTTCTGCCATTCTCTTTCTAATGTATAACGAGGAAAGGCAAGCATATGTTTTGACAGGAACAGATGTGCTTTATCCAGATTTTTAGTCAGTCTTAAGTTGATATTTTTTGGATACTTTTGTTGGTTGTCATACATTACCGTATATGTCTGCTTTTGATTAAAGGAAAAGCATTTCATCTGGAGAACCTGCAGGTATACACAACGTTATATATTGGACATCAAGGTGTGTGCCTACTCTTGAGTCGAGTCATATCGTATGGCATTGCAGTTTGGATTAATTTTTTTCGCATTTATTCTTTGGTGTTTCTTGACCATTTTCTTAAATTCCTGTACGGTTTTCACGATTATACCATATTTAAACTATTTGAATATTACGCTAATACCTACGTAGCATAGGTACATATATGTTTGTATCTAGTGTAATTAATTTTAAATGGCAATTACGAGTATTGTCAAATAAATAAAAAAAAAATGACTGTTTGTGGGCATTTTTTACTCTTTGATTAAATTGCGTTGGAGGTATTAATAAATCGTGCAATGTTGTTATTATTTTGTTGATATGCATGTTAATTTTAAGTCGCACTCATTGAATCTGAGCAAAGATCTGTTTGTTATAAAGAATTCGTTTAAATGGTATTATGCCAGCCGAAAATTTTAATTTGCCTGTGTTAATATATTATAATTCCTATGTTATCATGGTTGGATTTGTTTGTTATATTTTAATAGTTTAGTGTTTCAACTTGTTTCGTTAAGGCGGGGAATGTAGTAAATTAGTAACAAATGGTTTCAAATACTCATCAGTCAGCGGAGCATTATAACAAGGTAATTTGGGTCTAAAGTTTCACAAATTGACTCCCTTACCTTCGTGAGGCGGCGCGCGGGGCGGCCCGTGCAACATGGACTGTACAAGTGGCCTGACTCGTGTCCATGTGTGAGTCCTGAGATGCATTCCGCGGCATTAAAAAGTTTATTTGATATTTTCCACGCGAAAATGAGACAAGTTGCAGTGTTATTTGAATCTGGCGTATTTATTAATAATAATAACGTTTTTAATTGAATGTTGAAACTGTATTCGTTGTGTAACGAAATAATGATCCACCGGAGTTATGTGAAAACGTGTCTTTGTGTTTTTATCCAGCCCTCATTCGATTTTAATCCGAGTCTTAATTTCAACGTGTTGCCGATTTCAGAGAAGGTATGTGTACCGAAACTAAATCATTTAACACGTATTATTAAATTATTATGCACCATTATTTGATGGCAGTTGCTCTGGTTAAGTTCATTTGTATTTTAACATTATTTATTTTTTATACTCGACAACATTTTGAAAAACACGCGTTATAAAACTCAAAGCCACTGCAGATCATATAGTGCTGCTGCGCGTACTATAATTTATTTTTATAACTCTTTGAGCGCTCCAGCGCACTCTGATACTAACTTACACCATAATGTGTATGACGATCGCTCAAAGGTACACCCCATGCTAGCGAATACGATCGCGATTATAATGTCGGACATGTTTTGTCCCTTACTAGCAAGTATAAGTGCGAGAGCGACAATTGTTTTATGTCCGACATAAACGCGATCATACTAGCCAGGCAAGTTGCTACTTAATAAATGATAAAGATGGCAAAAACTACTGAAGTTATTTCCAATATTCGAATTCAGAACACTGTCACAACATAAAATAAACCTGTGTTTATATTTTGTACCGATGTTCAAATGAGTACTTATTTATGGAAGTATTTATCTTGTTGAAATGTGTAGTTCTGGGCGGCTTACACTCTCTAATAGTTCTAGTCATTTTTAATTCCTCCGTGTTGTATCGATACATAACAAGTATGCCTGTTTATGGGTAGACAATATAATATTAATCAATATGAATGTTAAACAAATATATATATAGGTGAAACTTATATCTATTAAATTTGATGTCTGTTCTAAGTCGTGTTTTTATTTCAATTCTTCTTTTTGTCACCCCTTACAAAAATTTAAACGTTTAAATTGTTTATATAAACATCTTTAAACGGTTACTCTAATTGGACGTAAATGAATTACCTACCTTATGTTTCATTCGGAGTAATGAATATAATACTCATTCTATGAGATTGACACTGAAACGTGGTCGCTGACTATGGGCCTCATAAGGCTCAAAGTCAGGTCATCCGCAGCAGAACCAAAGTAACCGATATAGCCCTCCGAATGGCTAAACTTAGTGGCAGTGGGCGGGGCATGACGCCCACTGGTGAGCTCAAAAACGGTAGCCCTCATTGATATGGTACTCGGCAAGCAATGGCAAGTTCAAATTCTTTCAGCACTGAGTTTTTCAAGTATAGTCAATAATAAAACTCGTGCGACAGTTGCAAACAGACTAATTTATTTTTCTTTCAAATATACCTTAAGCTTTACATGAGTTGTCATTAGGTGCTAACAGATGGCGGTAGTGTGTCTAAATATCAATGGATTTTGTTACATTTTCTACAGTCAATTTAGGTAAATTGCGCCTTATCGTCATTCATATAAGGTTTGAACAGCTGCTGCTAATGGTGCATGTACAAGTAGCTTGCGCATTGACGCAGTTGTTTCAGTTACACGCACATGTATAAGCACCATATTATAACTGCCAGACAGTGCTACCAAGGTGCTATCATATTACAAAATAAATAATGTCTATCAAAGTGACATTAATCAACCAAAAAATAAACACAAAATTTTATCAAATGTAACTGATAGTGATAAGTAATAATATTTTATAAATCCATGTTAACATAAAAATTGCAAAGCAAAGAAAATCTATTCTACAAAATGCTTAAGCAGGGTAAATTTCTGTATCAGATCTCGCCTTATATAACTCCGCGGGCTAAATTCCAAAACTACGTCATGTCTGACTCATTAGCACAGTTGGAATCGGAGTGTGAGAAATGTTGCCACCAGCCCAGGGTACCGCCTAGGAAGGTTTGTGGTTGTGATTCTAACGGATATTATTATTAATGTACCTAACATAGTTTTAAACTATATTAATTATTTGTTTAATTTTCTCGCAATCGAATTGAAAAGTAGAGTGTATAACTCGTGAATAAAACCCCATCCATCCTCTACTTTATATCGATCCCGAGCCGCAGGATCGATAAATTGTCTCGAATAAAATGGCTCGTTTTATGCACTTGTTGCACAATCTACTATTTTATAGCAATTGCATTATTTTCACTGGAAAGTAAATTGAATAGGCTATTTAAAATAATACATCGCGGGCATATTTCACCAATCAGCACACCCCGTTATCTTATCAGCCATGCCAAGTCAAAGAATATCCCAATGGTGTCATATTGGTAAAACATACTTGGGTCCGGCTCAACAAAATTTTCGGTCACATGATTACCCCAAAAAAAAAAATTTTTGCCGTCATTTTTTTAAAACACATTCAATTGATTCTTCTAAAGTATAAACCAGTCCATTTTGAGTAACTTGAAATTCGTCAAGTTTTTTGCTCCATACAAAATTGAAATGTCCTCAGGACATTTTTTGATACATATATGTAATAAAAAATAATAAGACGGCTTTTAATTTAGTTCTTTTTGTCTTCTTTGTTAGAAGAGTAGTCAATGGTTGAAAATCTCAGAAACGATGTTATTTTCAGATATTATTTATCGATTTAAAAAATGTCCCCAAAAATCTTCCAGTATGTTATCCTAGGTTGCGTGCTTGGGTAACTTTTTGGTTTTATAGTAATGGCCACATTGAAGCATTTTTTAGAGTGGCCAGACTATTAGCTACAGCTGGCAAGTCGGCTGAAGGACTTTGTATCCATGGCCAAGAAATAAATTAAAATAAAAAAAAACAGCTGGCAAGTAGGTATTCTAATAAATGTCAGCCATCTTAGTTTGGCAACAAAACTGCGTAAACGTGCGCCGGAATTTACTTTCACTTTTTAAATGTATTTTCAACAATAAATTGCCTAGGTATGTGGACGTTTTTCACTATTTTCGGTCCTGCTACGAAATAAATATTCATATGGGGTCTAGATTACGAATTTCTTGTTTATATAACTTTAAATTTGCGGCTTCTACAATTAAATTAAGGCATTTTTCCCGTTGTGTTTTTTATTCCAGCGTGCTACGAGGCTTGCACTGAAAGTGGCGGGAATCGAATACTTATTAATTTATTTTTAACATGTATAATCTCTTTTTATAATCTCTGAAGTTTCCTTATCTCAACACACTGGCCACTTAGAAAAAAAAAGTATGGTTCGGTTTCAATTGTTTATTGAAGTCATCGAGTCACTGCTTAAAATGGAATTGTGCCGTGAAAATTTCAGAGCTATGATTTATTATGACTTTAAAAGTGGACTAACACAAAAACAATGTGAAGAGCGGATGGTTGCTGCTTTTAATATTGAAGCTCCTTCAAAGACTACAATATACAGGTGGTATTCAGAATTTCAACGTGGCCGTGTATCCCTCACCGACGAAGTGCGTGAAGGTCGACCAAAATCGGCAGTCACGCAAGAAAACGTCGATGTTGTGCGTCGTCTGATAAATGAAGACCGACATGTGACATATCGGGAAATTCAAGAGCACCTGGGTATTGGAATGAGTCAAATACAAATTATTTTAAAAGAAGAATTAGGCGTGAAAAAGTTATTTTCCCGTTGGATACCTCACCTATTGTCTGACGAGCAGAAAATAGTCCGTGTCAATTGGTGCCGCAAAACTTTGAAAAGATTTAACAAGGGACGCTCAAATGCTGTTTTTAGCATAGTATCAGGTGACGAGTCGTGGATATACGCTTATGAGCCTGAAACTAAAAACCAATCCCGAGTATGGGTCTTCGAAGACGAGCTCAAACCCACAAAAGTTGTTCGTTCTCGCAGTACGGCTAAGAAGATGGTGGCTACGTTTATCTCTAAATCTGGTCACGTAGCTACTGTGGCTCTTGAGGATCGTAGAACAGTCAATGCTGATTGGTACACCACTATTTGTTTGCCGAACGTCTTTGCTGAACTCCGAAAAACAAACCCTAGTCGTCGCATCATCCTTCACCACGACAACGCCAGCCCACACACCGCTCGGACAACAACTGAGTACCTGGACGGTGAAAAAGTCGAAATATTGGACCACCCTCCATATAGCCCTGACTTAAGTCCCAACGACTTTTTTACATTCCCCAGAATCAAGGACAAACTGCGTGGTCAGCGGTTTCAGACGCCAGAAGAAGCAGTGGAGGCCTATAAAATAGCCATTTTGTCGACCCCTACTTCAGAGTTCAAAAAGTGCTTTATGGACTGGTTTGAACGCATGCATAAGTGCATGAAATACAAAGGAGAATATTTTGAAAAACAATAAAAATAAATAAACTCACTTATACTGCATATTTTCTTCTATACCCGAAACTTTCAGTTTTACCCTCGTATGTCGTGTTACAATACGAGTACGTGTTGCGTAATACCCTAGATAGTTAAAGGTTGGTTCACATAATGCTTTTATCCGACTGCGTCACAATGAAATGAAATGAAATGAAATGAAATGAAAATAATTTATTCCAGCACACACAGGTCCATATTTGATTACTAATATTATTATAAAATTGAAATAATGAAATATATACATAATAAAAATTAAAAATCAGTCCACATCGCAGGTTACCCCGAACACAAACACAAATACAATAAAGAGCGTGTTATGTTTTAGCTCTTTTAATAAAACAATTTATGTCCGAGTAAAAGTTACGGTGGCCTAGCGGTTCATGAGTGTGGTGGTTGGGGTTCGAGTGCAGGCTGGTACCTATATGAGTTTTTCGAACTTATGTACGAAATATTATTTTTTAGCTTTTCGATGAAGAAATAGAAATATTTTTCAGAACACGTTATAATTAGCACTTCAATTTTAACTATTGGTGTTCCAGTATTCAGTCGACATAATATAACAGTCACCACGCAAACTAATGTTATTTATAAATTATTAATTTTACTGTGAATAACATTTGACCTAAACAATTTTTGACAATTCTCCACGTTAAAATAGAGCGCTCGTGGCCCAGCGGCGCCCGCGTACCGCATGCGGTTTGCGAGGTTAAGCAACGTGTGCCCAGGTCAGTTCTTGGATGGGTAACCGCTTTGAGTGGTTACTAACTGAGCGCTCCCGTGCTTTGGAAGGCACGTTAAACCGTTGATATCGGCTAATATCTACGACAGCAGTCGTTAAGCCAAGTTAGCTGCCTTCGGGTGGCTTGAGAATTTCTAACTTGCCTTTCTAAGTTGCTCACTCACTTGTCAAAGGGGGGTCGAAGTTGCACCGCGTCCGTAGGAACTGCCCACCGTTTCCCTACACGTGACTCCTGGGTGGTGCTAAAAGTGCAACAAACTGGCAACCGTACTTGTCTTCTCGAAAATCTCACGGTTCGAAAATAAATGCCATACGATTATTATGAAAATAATTCTTAATAATTATTACATGTCCCCTTTATTTGAACAAAAGTTAAACATTACAGTAAAATTAATTAAAGAAAATTAATTGAAATAAAGATGTCAAGAAATATAATGTCATTAATAAAATAACAATAATATTGGGATTCTTATTTAGCAATTTTTTTTATAGTCCTTTACACTATAAAAGCAGTTGTCCGGTAGTTATTTGGCTAGCCTTGTCTTAAATAAATGACCATTCAAAATTCTTAATTCATCAAGGAAAACATCGTGAGAAAAAACGAATTTCACTCATAATAAAATGCTAAGCATACCTCGAAACCTCGATCCCTCATCATTACACACTTCACATTAAGAATTTGCAAATATGATTACTATTTTTTTTAATTTTCGAACGAATCTTGCTTCATGTAATCTGAGCTTTACAGAGTTCCAGCGTGTTACAGAATTTTCAGTGTATTGCGAATAAAATTGTGTGTTACTCTTTCCAGTACGTTAAGGTACATTTTACACCTACTTAGGGCACACCATTCATCTTCTGGGCAAATTGGCTTCATTGCCATAAAATATGATTTTTAAATCCTCTACTTAAAAAAAAACAAATTTAATCTGGACAATTTAACAATTCGTAAAAAAATATTTAAAGTAGGTTACATGTTACAACACTATAAAAAAAAAATTGGGGTAGTCGCATAATTGTTCATCTAGGGGGACTTGCATCTATTTTAAGCGCGGGATAATATAATTCCATAAATTTTCATTATTTATTAGTTGTAAGGCATTTTCCGGAAACAGACGGAAGCGGCAGAATGGCGGACTAAATATTTATACTTTCAAACGTTGTAGGTGACAATAGTCGGAGCAGGCAGCGACGTCGGTCGAATCGCTTCGCTGTACCTCAAACAGCAGAAAATTATAAAGACCCTGGCATTGTACGACGACGAGCCGACCCGGTACGTGCTGGGCGTGGCTAACGATGTGGCGCACATCGACACCAGCACAGAGGTTGAAGCGTATCAGGGGAAGGCGTTCCTTAAGAATGCTTTACATGTAAGATGGTATTCAGGTTTATTGGCAAAGCAAAAACTTCACAAACCAGTTCCATTGACAAGCAAGTTATAGAGATTTTTCTGGATTCTGATAAGACCTCATGAAATTCATTTTTACTGTAACAGCCACAAAACAAAGTGTTCTGTTATTAAACTTTTATTGTTACACTCCTGTCGCAGACTATTGAGGCGACGGCACCGAAGTGCCCGCTGAACTGAATTGCTTTATGGCGGATTTATAGATGAAATGGTGAATTTATCTGACGCGAGGCTTTCCAATGCACTTTGGCTCGTGACACAGTATGGGCCGACACGTCAGAGCGCATCATATGAATGTGAATCTAAGCGTACTAAATACATGGCATCGATACAATTCTGTCTTAACTATACGAGTAAATAGGCTGGGCGAATGTACTTTCAATTGTCTGTAAATGGAAATTATGTACAGACATGCAGTGCACCTGTGCACTTATATACCTACATTTAGATTATAAGGTAAGTTGAAGGTAACTATTCTCAGGACGCAGATGTGGTGCTGATCTGCGGAGGCTGTTACGAGCTGCCCCCGTGCTGTAACGAGTATGATCGCGATCTCTTCTTGAAGAATATGCAGTTCGTGCGCACAACCACGATCGCAGTCGCGCATTTCTGCCCGTACGCTATCCTCGTCGTCCAAACGCCGCCGGTCGACTGCAACTTTGCACTATGCATGCATGTTAGTATGTTGATCTTTGGGCGCCAAAAGGCCTAAAATTAGATGTTCTATTTAATCTCTATATATGTATAAAATAAAGTCATGTTATTTTCACAATTTGTAACTGAAGAACTGCTGGCCCGATTTTTTATGATCTTAGTTTTTTTGGATTTGTTAGTCTTATATATTTTGTACAGAACGGGTCGGGGGCGGTACAAAGTTCGATGGGACAGCTAGTCTAAACGAAGAGGAGAGCAATAAAAAATATATAACTACTCGTACAATTTAAGTAGGTAACGGGTTGTTTAGATTACCCATTTCTAATACATCGCAAAGTTCAAAGTTTTGTTTATGTGATGTTTTAGACCCTGAAAATCCAACGGGCGTACGATAGGCGTCGTTTGTTGGGAGTGAATGCAGTGAATGCCATGCGTGCGAACCAGCTATACTGCTCCATGATGGGTACCGACCCCACTACGTCCAAAATCGCCGTCGTCGGCGGTACCAGCCGCTGCTCCCGCGTCCCTGTATTCTCTGCGGCCAAACCTAATCCTTCCGATTGCAACGTACCCAGGGTATGTCGATTTAGTAATAATTATTCTTTCCAAACAAATGGAACTTTCTGTTGCTTATTGCTCGCTGACTCGCTGAACTTGCATGATGACATAACTTAACCAGGCCTTTCAGAGTCCCCCGTACGCTCGACCGAACTCGATTCTCCATACAAACGTAGTTTCGTTCTCATTTTAAAATGCCATGCTAAAATATCATGCAACTTTACTTCTTTTAAACTAATTTCCGACCTAGATATACCGGATTCCCTTGTGTATACAAAGTTTCAAATGATTCCAGCATTTTACACACAAACGTAGTTTCGCTCTCATTTTGCACTATTTTAAAATGAGAGCGAAACTACGTTTGTATGGAGAACCGAGCTTACTGCGGACTCTTAAGCACAAAGAGCAAGTTACTCGTAGTATTCCCGTGTTGCACATTTTCAGGATTATTAGTTTGTTCCACCTCGCACGTTAATGATGTTTTACTATATATCTTTCCAACGAATCAATGAACGAATGTTTCACTTTTTATTAATTTCTTGATGATTAATATTCAATCACTGCTCATCCATCAGAAACAATTGGACTGCCTCAGTCGACTAGTGCGCGAAGCCGACGACATCATCTGTAAGGTGAAGAGTAACAACGAGCAGGGACATCTTTCTATCGGTTTCTCTACAGCCCGATTCGTGTTAAACATTATGCAAGGTTTGTTGTATTTGATTTAAAAATATATTGCCTAAACGTAAAAAATACGTGTTTAATCTATGTACCTACCTATATGTAACTAGCGACCCACCGCGGCTCCACACGGGTAGTAAAGCGTAATATTTTATAAGCCTAGTTTTTGTCATTAGCTTGTTGTATCGAGTATGAATTAGACTTAAATGTATTATTTTACCATGTTATATTGTATTATATTACTTTGGGGAGCTAGCCCGCTTGAATTTTTCGCCCGAATTTTTTATTGGCAGTTATCGCCAAAAGCCGCCGCTAAGATATTCTGTTAAATTTAAGGCCATTATAATCTGTATGAAATGTTCAATGTAACTAACGCATTTAATTTGATTTGCCAGAGATTTATATCTGATCCTTTTTTTAGAAGTTAAGAATATCCTTATAGGGTAAAGTAAGTTATCCTTAAAAGATAGACATATATCACCACGGACTTTTTTGTAGACCAATACAAAAGAGACAATCCTACTATATATTGTGTTGGCATATTTGAATCGGATTAGGCAGCGTTTTCGATTAAAGCCTCTAGATAGCATGATTATTGCCGACATCATTAAAGAGTAAAAGTAGTTTATTCTTCAAATTAGGCATATTACATGCACCTATGAACGTCAATAAACTACCACCGGTTCGGAAAAATATACCTCTGCCACGAGAAGAACCGGCGTAAGAAACTCGGCGAGGTGTCATTTTTTCAAAACAATATACATTATATAGTTAAATATAAAATTACATTACTACTAAATAACTTAAATAACAATGCTACAGTAGAAAATATATTTTCGCGATAGATTACCCGTGCCGGACGCTATCACTGCCAAACATCCCTATCCATGATGTAATCGTTTATCTTATAATATGTTCTTGAAATAAGTGTTTGTTTTACTACATACAGATTTGAATTTAGAATTGCTAAGTTCAGTAATGTGTTTAGGAATTTTATTGTAGAATTTGATACAATTTCCCAAGAACGACTTTTTCGCCTTTACTAGTCTACAGAAGGTTATTTTGAGTTTCCCAGTATTTCTCGTGGCTATTGGTTTATCAGCGTTCGTTGGAAAATTGCCCAAATTCTTCCTAACATACATTATTATTTCAAATATGTATAGGGACGGCAGGGTTAGAATATCTATTTCTTTGAAAAATTCTCTTAATGAATAACGCGACCCCAAGTTAAAGCCGAGACACACCGAATGCGTGCGCAGCACGTGCGCGTGCGCGTGTGCGTGGCGTGCGCGTTGTATCGTATGAAATGGGATAGTGGCATGACACACCGCTTGCGTGGCGTGCACGCGTGCTGCGCACGCAAGCGGTTTGCCATCTACTATGCCATTTCATACGATACAACGCGCACGCCACGCACACGCGCACGCGCACGTGCTGCGCACGCATTCGGTGTGGCTCGGCCTTTATACATTGCTCGGATAGCCTTTTTTTGCAAAATAAAAACAGTTTTTTGCAAAATAATAACATCATTAGCACACGTCGTCATATTTCAATCAATTTACACAAAACCTACAAAATGTATACTTACACCCAAATCTTCCTCAAAAATCACTCTATTGATAAGTCAAAAGTGCATGAATATCTGTTCAGAAGTTTTTGAGTTTATCGCGAACATACAAACATACAGACAGTCAGACGCGGCGAGGGACTTTGTTTTATAAATTATAAGGTGTAGTGATATATAGGCCTGTATGTATCTAGAAATTTAATAAGTAATAATGTTCTTGTGTCTATGACAGTCGCACTTCTTTTAGGTGTGTCATAGATTTTGCAATAAAGCGGATGTTGCCATCTTTTTAGTTTAAAATTTGTTCTTTACAGGAATTTTCGAGTCACCTACAGCTCTGGAAAGCGCTCTGGTCGAGCAGAGTGATCCGGACAAGTGTTATGGGATGAACATCTGCGCTACGCCCATCACGGTGGGGAGTGAAGGCATTGAGAAGTACTCCATCCCAGAGCTGAACGAATCGGAACAGGAGCTCCTTACGGCTGCCAAGTCAGTACAATGCTGTCAATCCACTTTTTCTTCAATCTGCTGCAGCTTTAAACAGCTTCATGTTAGATCTGCCTTAATGATAACTACTCTATAAATGAAGCGAAGAAGAGTGTAAGCCGAAACACACATAAACCCATCCTGTTTGGCATTTCGCTTGGCCTACTCGTAAGTCTCTGCTATGCTGCCTGTATTGTTAAAGATGCTCGAACCTGCTACCATTTAACGGCTTGTAAATGATGTCCGTCCAATCTGTATCGATAGCTATGTTATTAGAACCGTGTGAGGCTCGCAACTCAAACATATTTGCAGTCGTCAAGCTGCGACTAGTTTGGCCTGTTTTTAACCGACTTCAAGATTTCAAAAGAGGAGGTTATCAATTCGGTTGTATGTTTTTTTTAATGTTTGTTACTCCAGAACTTCGTCATTACTAAACCGATTTTGAAAATTCTTTTTTTGATTGTAAGTATATATATCCAAGTTGGTCCCGTTTTTTTGAAAACGCTGATGATGGGATACACGAGGAATTGAGGGAACTCGTCAAATCTTAAAAGCAAACATATATTGATTTTTGTGTTTTTATCAACAAATCGAGCATTTTCATAGAAAAATGTGACATTTCATGAAGTAGAACTGCTGATGATGATCAGAACAGAACTCTTAAACGACGAAAAGTTCACGTTTGGCGATTTGTCCTCCTAGCTGCGTTTGTGAAGCAAGTTCTATTTTCACAATATTTTTTTGTCATGCTCGACTTCTGATGATGGGATCCATGAGGAACGAGGGAACTCCTCAAATGTGAAAGGCACACATACAGTGATTTTAATATTTTCTTTGAACTAATCAAGCAAGATTCCATAGAACACAATCACATATGTAATGCTCTAATACATCAAGGCATACAGACCAAATATATAAAAAATATAAAGAAAATATATGAGAACTGTACCTCAAAAGTTCAGCTGGAAAGAACAGGTGAAGAATTTAACATCGGAAGAGGCGTAAGGCAGGGTGATCCCATATCGCCAAAGCTGTTCTCAGCAGTATTAGAAAGCGTATTTAATAACTTAGACTGGAGCAAGCATGGGTTGAATATCATCATCATCATTCAGCCGAATGACGTCCACTGCTGGACATAGGCCTCCCCCAAAGACTTCCACAATGACCGGTCCTGCACCACCCGCATCCAGCGGACACCCGCGACCCTTACCAGGTCATCAGTCCACCGTGTGGGGGGCCTGCCCACGGTACGCCTTCCGGTACGTGGTCGCCACTCGAGAACCTTTCCGCCCCAACGGCCATCGGTTCTGCGTGCTATGTGCCCCGCCCACTGCCACAAGTTTAGCGATTCGAAGGGCTATATCGTTGACTTTGGTTCTGCTGCGGATGGCCTCATTTCTAATGCGATCACGCAGAGAAACTCCCAGCATAGCCCTCTCCATTGCTCTTTGCGTGACTTGGAGCTTTCTTATGAGGCCCATAGTAAGCGACCACGTTTCAGTACAATATGTCATCACTGGCAGCACACACTGGTCAAAGACTTTCGTCTTGAGACACTGCGGAATATTGGACGAAAAGATGTGCCGTAGCTTCCCGAACGCTGCCCAGCCGAGTCGGATTCGACGATTAACCTCTTTCTCGAAGTTGGACTTACCTAACTGGACAGTCTGTCCTAGGTATATGTAATCGTCTACAACTTCGAGCGTAAAGTGTCCGATTGTTACGGGAGTTGGTGCTACATGGGCATTTGACATGATCTTCGTCTTATCCATGTTCATCCTTAGACCAACTCGCTCGGAGGTTTTACTGAGGTCATTGAGCATTGTACTTAAATCCTCCATGGTCTCAGCCAAGACTACTATATCGTCAGCAAACCGAAGGTGAGTGATGTACTCGCCGTTTATGTTGATGCCTAGCCTTCTCCAGTCCAGAGTCTTGAACACATCCTCCAGTGCAGCGGAAAACAGTTTAGGAGAAATAACATCTCCTTGTCTGACTCCCCGCTGCAACGGAATAGGTTTCGAGTTCTGGTCCAGAGTCGGACTGACATAGTGGCGTTCTCGTACAAACACTTCAGCACTTCGATATAGCGGTAGTCCACTTGGCACCGTTGGAGAGATTGTAGTACAGCCCAAGTTTCAATCGAATCGAAGGCTTTCTCGTAGTCCACGAACGCTAGACAGAGGGGCAGGTTATACTCCTCAGTCTTCTGTATAACCTGACGGAGCGTATGGATGTGGTCTACGGTGCTAAAGCCTTTTCGGAAACCGGCTTGTTCGGGAGGGTGGAAGTCATCTAGCCTGCGTGCGAGACGGTTCGTAATGACTCTTGAAAACAGCTTATAGACATGGCTCAGAAGTGAGATGGGTCGGTAGTTCTTCAGTAAGGAGTTGTCACCCTTTTTGAAGAACAGCACCACCACACCTCTGTTCCATGCCTTTGGAGTTTTCCCTTCCAGTAAGACGGAGTCGAACGACTTCTGAAGGGCCCTAAGGACCGGTTTTCCACCCGCCTTCAGGAGGTCAGCTGTAATTCCGTCTTCACCGGGTGCCTTGTTGTTCTTTAGCTGTTTAAGAGCCATTCTAATCTCGTACAGGCTTGAATATAAACGGAGTAAAACTTAACCACCTAAGGTTTGCAGATGATGTCGTATTGTTCAGCGAAACTCCTGAATCGCTCCAAACTATGCTGCAAGATCTGACAATAGAAAGCAAAAAATGTGGACTAACATTAAACACACTTAAAACTAAGGTAATGACCAACACGATCAAAGTAAAAATAAAAATTTACAACAAAGAAATAGAATACGCAGAAGATTATAAATATCTTGGTCAAGTTGTTTCACCGGTTGACCAAATGCAAAAGGCAATAGATAGAAGAATTACTAACTCATGGAATCGATATTGGTCCTTAAAAGAAATAATGAAAAACGATAAAATACCAATTAAAGAGAAATGCAAAGTGTTTAATATGTGTATCTTGCCATACATGACTTATGGATGCCAAACGTGGTCACTGACGAGAACACATGAGCAAAAATTAAAGGTCTGTCAGCATGGGATGGAACGAAGCATGCTGAATATTAAAAAAACAGGACAAATGGACACTTAGGCTGGGTTGCACCAAACCGTCTGTAATCGTAAGCTGTGTTCGTTAAAATTTGAATGTATGGAAAGTTTGACTAGTTTCTAGGGGATGACAGCTGCCGGCGCCATATTTAACGTTGATCGGTCTGTGGTCGTAAGTTGGTGCAACTCAGCCTTACTAAAATAAGGAATATCACCAAAGTTAAAGATGTTATAGTTAAAATAAGACAATTGAAGTGGAAATGGACTGGCCATATGATGAGATACAGAAATGAAAAATGGACGAGGGATATTCATATAACCGAGTGGACCACAGAAACGATGGGAGGATGACTTGCCCAAAAGTGGAGAAGAAACGCTAGAAGCAGGGAGAGATGGAAGGAACTAGAGGAGGCCTATGTCAGAAGACAGCCTGACGCAACAAACTTAATGGCAGATGCCACTATATAAGTAACTCTTAGAGTACTAAATAGTAATTTTATAAATAAGATATATAATAATTAATTTTATTTCATAATTTACATAAGTGTCACAGTCAGAGAAATAAAGGCTATTTTATTTATTTTTATTTATTTATAATCAAGCACTTCTATTCAAAAGCGTTACATTTGATGAAGTGGAACTGCTGATGATGATCAGAACGGAAGTCTTCAACGACGCATAGTTCACGTTTGGCGAATTGTCCCTTTTGCTGTGTTTGTTTAGCAAGTTAGATTTTCAAGACAATCATTTGTCAAGCTCGAGTTCTGATGATGGGATCCATGAGGAATCGAGGGAACTCCTCAAATGTGAAATGCACACATACAGTTATTTTAGTATTTTCATGAACTAATCAAGCACTTTCATTCAAAAACGTTACATTTGATGAAGTGGAACTGCTGATGATGATCAGAACGGAACTCTTCAACGACGCATAGTTCACGTTTGGCGAATTGTCCTCTTTGCTGTGTTTGTTAAGCAAGTTAGATTTTCAAGACAATCATTTGTCAAGCTCGAGTTCTGATGATGGGATCCATGAGAAATCGAGGGAACTCCTCAAATGTAAAAGGCAAACATATAGTGATTTTAGTATTTTCATAAACAAATCAAGCATTTACATTTAAAATAAGTGACATTTGATGAAGTTGAACTGCTGATGATGATCAGAATGGAAGTCTTCAACGACGCGTAGTTCACGTTTGGCGATTTGTTCTCTTCGTTATGTTTGTCATGCAAGCTAGGTTTTCAAGACATATTTTTATCAAGCTTGAGTTCTGATGGAGGATTCCATGAGGTATTGAGGGTACTTAGTCTTCTATCATTATAAATATACTTATAGCCATTTTGATTTCATTGTATGGAATCTAAGAGTGCACCATCTAAGTATAATAATCTGTAACCGGCATCCCCCATTAAAGTCGGTTTTTTTCTTAAAAAATATTTCTTCTACGTATCAGACGCATGAGGTAGATGGGAATGAATGCTTGACTATCGAAGCTGCTCATCTACTTCACAGGGTTTCGTAGCCTTAACTTAAATATAATTCCCACGCTTAAGCTCTGGGTAAGATTTGATTACATGACATCTTCATTTGCAGATCTTATTTGGAAAACATGTTGAACCTCGGTCGCGCCTACGCTATTGGTGAAGAGTACACTTTGGACCCTTGCAGGTACTACTCCTGCTTTCCACCGCCAGATTGCTCTGAGCCTAAACCAATCTAAGTGAGAGTAACTTCAAAATGCACGAGATATGACCGCACTGTATGGACTGTAGTTTATTAGTGCTTCTAGGGAATTTTTGCTAAATTTAAAAATCCTTCACCTAACTACATAATTTTTACATCAGTTTTTTTTATCGCAGCTTTGCTATATAATATTGAGTCAATCGAGTGCTCTATTTGCTAACGTGAAGTTTCGTAGTTAGTGTAATTTTATTTGCTTGTTTGTTAACTTTTATTGTTTGTTTGGTACTGCATCTTGGTTGGCTAAGGGAATATGTACACGGCAAAAACTTAAAGTATTAAATTTGATGATGATTGTTATTGAAATGTTTTATTTTAGTCCAGTTATATAAGTAGGGACCCCGTTCATTACATCAATTATAACTATCATAAGTAAATTATATCATATCTAATCATGTAAATATAACACTCATTCATTATCCCTCCTCTCCTTTAGATACTCTCCTTTAGATTCATGAGTTTGGACTCTATACTTACTACTAAAATACATTTGTTTCTGTGGTGAGCAGAAACATTTGGAGCATTCCTGAGACTTTCTCTCACTCTCTTTGCTTATAAAACGTGGAATAAATGCTAATTGGCGTTTCGTCTAACAAGAAGGTTCGTTTTCTAGGTCTGACTAGTCAGAGCCTGCGATTTTCTTTCCGCCACTGATACTCGTACCAGAATAAAGCAGATCCGCTCAAAGTTGAACGATTTCTATACGTCTGGTCTATTCTTAGTCCTGTCATCCTGTCAGTGTCTCCGTCTTCATAATTGAAAATTGTACTGAACTGACGTTGTGGTGTATTAAGTTTATATAGGATTTAAACTCCTGGTGTGCTTTCAAATGGAGACAATTTGTTAAGAGCCGAAAATGATCGTACTAGTTTACGAACACATTTTGGTGCACTATAAGGATTTAACGAGACACTATATGAAAAATCATCTGGATTCATTCTGCGAGTCTGCTATTCTCTGATGTCTGTGCTTTCCGTACTCGGAGTAGAGCAGGCGTCAAATAATAAATACAATGACCGCGAGAGATGATCACATGTTAAATTGAATCGGCGACAGAGTGAGAGAGAGAGAGAGAGAGAGAGATTTGTAGTCCTTGTTATACTTCCGTTTTTTTATTTGACATTTGAGGAACATAAACGATCACACACGATTACCTACCCAAATTAAAGAGTTTTGTAGATCCATAAGAGCTTTTCCGGCCCTCTTGGGGATCAGGATCTCTCCCTATAGGGGTTCTTACTCTGAGCTTCCGGTTTGTTTTTCGTACCGTAAGTAGGCCCTATACAAAAAAGTATAGAATAAACTGCCTGTTTAGCCAGTAAGAACGTGGAACTGGGTACCTATGTCACCCAGATGACACAGTCACTCAAACATCAGATCAATGTGAATATTTACTGACAAAAATCTATAAAAAATATGTATTAAAAATATAAAATATAAAAAAAAGAATGGAATAAACCCAATAATGTATCAACAAAAATAAGAAATTTAAAACTGAATTCTTTATTTATTCAAATAATAAATCAAATATACATTCAAATAATTGTCTAAAATGTTTAAACAAGTGCAGTTGCTATGTCCGTTTTCATCCCTCGCAGTCCGCAGCGCTGGATATCAAAACTACGTGATATCCGACTCATTGTTGCAGTTGAATTCCAAGTGTGAGAAAACCTGTCCCCCACCTGAACCGGTGCCGGCGCAGAAGGTTTGTTTTTCGTTCCGAGTACGCAGGACGCTTCTCAATAAAAACGAAGTTTCGCTCTCATTTTAAAACGCCATGCTGGAACAACATGAAACTTATTAATAATGGGATTAGGCATATCCAAGTCGGATATTAGTTTCTGTTGCTAGAAATCGCAATAGAAAAAAATACAGCGAGATTTTGAGTTTCTTACGTTTTGTATGAAAACTTTAATAATCGCAATCAGACTACAATATACTGGACGATGAGATAAAGCAAGCTTCTAGCGATGCAATATTTGTCCGCAAACTAAAAGCCAAGCTGCTAGAAATGGCTTGCTATACTGTTGATGAGGTTTTCGATGGCCACAGGTCATTAGCTCAATCGGGTAACTACTAACACAAAAATGTATTAAACTGTTTTATTATGTATAATAGTTAATTTATAATACATGAAATGTAATAATATTAATGACTTGTGAATGTAAATATTTACCAATAAATATCAATATCGCTGTATTTTTTCTAAGTTTCATGTTATTTCAGCACATTGTTTTAAAATGAGATCGAAACTACGTTTGTATGAGCAAAAAACGTAAACTTCACGCGATATCTTATTTTTCTCTAGCAGTACTTAGGTACTTTATGTCAAAGAAATACGGAGTACGACGAAGAAGTACGGACTATCCTATAGTTTAATCTATGTCCATGGCCACTAGCCAAGTGAGACGTATGTGCTGCTGCTGATGATAACGCCAAGCGTGGCTTGCGCAGTTTTTATCCCGGACTTTTTTCCTAAAGGTAGTGATACTCGGTGCTAGCAGCGACGTTGGACAAATGGCAGCGTTGTTCCTCAAGCAGCAGAATGTGATCAAGACATTGGCGTTGTACGACGATGTGCCGGAGCGGCATATGTTAGGCGTGGCCAGTGACTTGGCGCACATCGACACTAGCACCGACGTCGAGGCCTGTCAGGGGTGGGCGTATATCAAAAATGCTTTATATGTAAGTGACTCAATGCGTATTTTATTCTCCCATTTATTACTCTAGGTTATACTGCTTAACTGTTTAGGTAATTCTAACTTATGCTGTAAAAAATAAACTTAATTAATTACATAGATAGAAATATTAAACAAGCAAACACCCAGCTAGAGGTCCCTGATATGAATCCTGATAACACATGCCCATGTGTTACTGTGGTGAGCAGAAACATTTGTTCCTGAGACTTGGATGTTTTCTATGTACCTATTTAAGTATATATCTATTAAATGTATTATCGTCTAGCAACCATAACATAACACAAGCCTCATTGAGCTTACTATGGGACTATTACTATGGTTTGATGTGTGTAAAAAATGTCTTCTTTTATTTATTTATTTAAACATCCTTCTCTGCTTGAAATGAAATGGGCAAATATGTAGGGGAGTAGGTACAAGTACACAATTACTTACTTCCTTTCTCTTGGTAAGCTCCAATTACGGCCACTGCGATTGTGACTTCATGACTTGTAATGTAACATATATTTAGGAGCATATAAAAATAAGAGCATGTCGGGCCATGCTCAATGTAGGGTTCCGTAGTTGCCCATGAACGTACTTAAAACAAAAACAATAACTAGCAAAAGGGAATACTTTAGCAGCGTTTCATACTGTCTTAAGAAGGGAAGACTTTTTACGATAACTCAAAAACGGCTTAACTGATCATGTCCGCTGTAGTTTTCGTTAAAAGTCTTTATTAAGCTTTACTTTCATGATTTTTTCATATTTTTTAGACCCAAAGTTCAAAGTTGGAGGGGGGGGGACACCATTTTTTTTCTTTTAGAGTGAATATTTCCGAAAATATTCACATTACCACAAAATGTTTGATGAAGACCTCTATTTATTTTGAAATACCTATCCAACAACACCCATATGGTTGAAGCAAAAAAAAACATCCCCACTTTACGTGTAGGGTAGGTACCTACCCTTAATTTTTTTTAGATTTTATTTTACGACTTTGTTCGTTTTATTGATTTATATATTCATACCAAATTGCAACACTCTGGCACTAACAATCACAGAGCAAAGCCTCGGACAGACAGACGGACATGGCGAAATTATAAGGGTTCCTAGTTGACTACGGAACCCTAAAAATCAAAAAGTTTCAGTATAAAGAGACTTCTCATCTCTGGTTCACCTCGCAGGGCGCGGACGTGGTGTTAATTTGCGGAGGGAATTGTGGCTACGGCGAGCGCGACCACGACGTGTTCCTGAAGAACGTGCGTCGCGTGCGCACCTCCGCGGTGGCGGTTTCCCAGTTCTGCCCACGCGCAATCGTCGCTGTGCAGACGCCGCCCATCGACAGCAACTTCGCGCTGTGCGCGCATGTTAGTCGCTTTGTTGTTGCTGGTTTTCATTTCAGAACTAATAGTGATGTGACAAATGTAGCAGCGAAGAATTTGGATCACTTGGAAAAACAGAATACTAATGCGTTCTAATAATTACGTATAACGCGGTGCATGCAGATGTAACGTCTAAAATAGTGGTAAAGCCTCGTTCCTATCTCTGGCGTAAAGTCGTTCGAGGGACCTAAACTTGTCCCTTAACCTGTCAGGTAAATACAACCTTTAAAGGGCAGTATGCACGTGCCACATTTGACATCAGCCTTCTCCAAAGCCATCAGTCTGACCGGACGCCGGTTTGTCACCATTCTCATGTAGTTATGTACAAAAAATAGCTTTTATAACTTATTTCAGAGTATGATCACTTCAATACATTCATTTATCGTTGAGAATCCAGGAAAAAACAGACACCAAATAGTACCTATACGCAACATTTATTTTGTAGACGTTAAAGGCAAGGGGTGTGTACGACCCGCGTCGCGTGTTGGGAGTGAACGCGGCGAGCTCCATGCGCGCGAACCAGCTGTACTGCTCCCTAATGAACACCGACCCTACTAAGACCAACATCGCCGTCGTCGGCGGCTGCTGCCGCGACACCCGCGTGCCGGTCTTCTCCTCCGCCAAGCCTAATCCCTTTGATTGCTGTGTGTCAAAGGTATACTGACTTTAACAGTTCGGCGGGGCTTGTACCCCGTTCACATCTTAGTTAGCATTCCAGTCATACAGTAGATCGTCATTCCAGTCATGAATGTATGGGACTTCAATGCTAACTGCAGTAGATGTGAACGGGATATTATGGTGGAACGATGCGGCTGCAACGGCTGTTTCGCTAATCCCTTTCACCGACTGGAATTGCCATGTCACCGATATAGGACTATGAAATCCGTTGACACGTATACGTACCTATAATCTCCTCCCTCCGCTCAGACATAAATCATTAATTTCTACCACCGGCATAGGATTTTTTCAATATCTGTGTGGTACGAGTATGTTACCAGCACTGATACCTAAGATGATCCTCAGCAAGCCGCTTGGTCATTCTGCTTTATGACATTGTTTCCTGTGTTTTCTGTACCACCCATTTAGGTACTTGCCGTTTATGTGACTTTGGTATTTTAGACCCAATTGGAAAATCTGACCAGCCTAGTGCGAGAAGCGGATGACATCATCAGCAGAGTTAAGCCCGATATGAAAGAAGGATACCTCTCAATCGGTTTCTCTACAGCCAGATTTGTGCTGAATATCATGAAAGGTAGGTTTTTTAAAATTAGTACCCGTCAAATCAAATCAAAATTATTTATTTCATAGAAGACAGTAATTACAGTTTTGGTAATTACAGTTCGTGTTCACTAAACATTCTTCTTTTTCATGTATGTATGTACAGACAGAAGCAGCAGTAGCTAAGCAGTATAACACGTTCACAATTATCTACACGCTAAGAGTCTTATTCCCTTGACATAAGAGTCTGTGTGTAGCTCATTTTGAGAGGCCGCGTACCTACTTCTGCTGCTGACTGTAGGTACTATTCGGTACTTTTTAACTTTTTCTTGATTTGAAGTAAGTACTTAAGTATTTGACATTGCATATATTTTATGATATTTATTATTTAGAAATTGGTAGAATATTACTTCCGGTAGTTTTGGTAAAAAGGAGTCACTCATTGGTTCTTGATGTGGTGTTACCGGCTTTGTCATTAGTGAATCCATTTATTAGGTTCAGGTAGTTACTATTACGAAATACAACTTATGTGCACTACGTATCATAGTTTTTTTCGCAATAGAAAAGTGGTCATGAAGAAGTAAAATGGTATCAGTGGTATACAAGAAAACAAACTAGCATGGCAACACCAGCTAAACAATATGCTTATCAAAATACAACAAAGAATTAGTACAACTATTTATTCTGTGTCGGAATTCTGGCTCCTAATGAGGTTCTCGGAACTTAAGTATGGAATATCACTTATCGGTAAAGGAATGCGTTGCGAGGAAACCTCAAGTACGCCTGAGAAGAAATATTAAAGTTTATGGATAGTATTAGGGAATAAGCAGAAGTATCCAATCCACATTTAGGTCAGCCCCTCCTGTTCAGGAGGGCGGTCCGCAGCAGTGCGACTCTTATAGTTTGGCTTATGGAAATGATAAGTCACACACACGCGCCATTCTAGGACTGTTCGAGAGTCCCGCATTTCTGGACAGCGCGCTAGTTGAACAGAGTGATCCGGAGAAGTGCTACGGAATGCGCTTCTGTGCAACCCCCGTAACGATAGGGAGAGACGGCATCCAGCAATATGCCATCCCGGAGCTGAGCGATGCAGAGCAGGCACTCCTTGACAGTTCCAAGTTAGTCTAGTTGCTCCTACTACAATCGCGGTCCAATAATTCGGGTAAATTACAAAATCATCTGCATCTTGCAAACTAATAATCTTTACATGCATGAAACTAGCTCTATATCAAACATAATTTTGATATCGTATGATACTTGGAAAACAAAAAGCGGAATTTGGTAATACATTTAAATCCCGCTTGCTTTACTTTTCTTTTCAATCTGTCAAATCAAAATGATAAAATGCGTGTTTTCATTTTCATTTGACAGACATGACTGACATCATTCTCGTTTTGCACAGCCATTATTGAATATGTGTCCCGCGACACTGGTGCTCAAATTACGGTAACGGTGTTTTATAAATTAACTTCAACAAACACCACCATCATCATAATTTTTATGCTTTGCCTTAAGGTTGACTGGTAGAGAATGCTTTATGGCACTAAGTCCGCCTTTTGTACTATAAGTTTTTGTTTTGTGCAATAAAAATTAAAGTAATAGTATATTATACTATAGAGGCTGGGAAACGAAGGGTTGCAGGCCAAGTTCAACAAGTTGTATAGACAAGTAGGATAGGGATACGCGGCCTGCAGCCCAACATTTCTCGCCGAGAGTTGTATAGGTAGTGCTTTTCTCAAACATATGCAATGAAATAAAAAAATACACCACTCAAATAAAGAAACTCACATACATACAAACATGAACCCTGAAAACATTACACTCCTTTTTTTAATAGTCGCGTAAAAACAAATTTAACAGACGCCATGTTTGACCTAGGCCTTAAATTTTGTATGATTTTCCTTTACGTTCCCCCGAGTGGTTCCGCCTGCAACGTGATAGGTACTTTGAAACCTGTTATACATATTATAACGGACGTAATGACGAAATTTCATTGCATGTTTGAGAAACTAAATAAATCATTCATGACTATTTTAGGAGAATGTAGTCTATCCACGAGTTTGGTTTTGACTTCACTAAGGTTAGGTTTTACTTAGGAATATGTCACGAACAGATGCTTTTGGGGTGTTTACACTCTTTGTCCCGCTTAGATTTACCGCTGACACCAGTTATTTTCCCAATGAGAAACCCTGCATGCCACCATCGATTATGTTGGCATTGAATGGCGACGACAGGCGTCGTTGTCGTAAGTAAATAAAGTTTATTTAATTACATTGGCAGAATTGATTTGGCGGATTTGATGAACCTTGGCCGATGCTACGCTGAAGGCGATGAATACTTTCCGCCTTGTTGCACAACCCGCGGGTGCGCCTGGGATCCTTGACTGTCCTTCTCAGTAGCTTAGGTTCAACCGTGTTTGGGAATAGCAAGTAAAGAGCTATATACTGCGCTGAAACTTATATTAACTAATTTATTTATTTATTTTTGTAACTTAGAGCTAACCAACAACAGTGAGTCAATGACAAATTGACAATAGATTAACACGGAAATTGTTTTGAATCAAATATGTATTAATTATTATCTTAATTATCATAGTTTATGACAGTAGTAAGTAGGCTGTAATGTAATTTACTTTTATGGATCTGATGCATATAAGTAGCATTTTCCGATTTAAGTCTCTCGAACCTATCAGTAGTTCCGGTAAATATGACGTGTATGTACACTATGTACCTACATGTACATTATACAGTGAGTTAAAAAAATGATACTAACTCGCATAATATTGTGCAATCCAGCAATTAGACATTTTTCGACTCCAGCATTATAATCTGCCAGTTAAATGACTAACAGCAGCGTTAAAAGAATACATTTTTTATACAAATGCAAGTCTATACCATAGACAAGTCATTATATGACTGGTGGGAGAATCGAAATGGATTTCCATACATTATTTTATTACGAGTATATACGTACAACATGTTGTGTTTAAGTTTAATTTTAAAAGAGACACACGTTAATGGCCATATTCTGCCACCATATTGAATTTTAATTTAAATCAAACTATTTTGCTGTCGTAGAAAAATTACTGTATGCAACTTTACATAATTAGGTCTTAAAATTCTACTTCCTACGTTTTATTAAATATACTGTAACTGTTGCATAAAATACTATTTTGTAGCCGACTAAATACTAAAGGGACGTTTTGATGTGATACATTTGTTTTCACGATCGAATACATTTTCTGTGTGTTTTTAGGGTTCCGTAATCACTATAGTTTCGCCATGTCCATCAGTCTGTCTGTCCGTCTGTCTGTCCAAGGCTTTGCTCTGTGAGTGTTTGTGCTAGAAAGCTGCAATTTGGTATGGATATATAAATCAATAAAACTGACAGTCCCATACACGTAAAGTGGGAGGGATGTTTTTTTTTGCTTTAAGCTTATGGTGTGAGGTATTGTTGGATAGGTCTTTCAAAATGAATACAGGTCTCCATTAAACATTTTTTGATAAAGTGAATATTTTCGGAAATATGCACTGCAAAAGAATAAAAAAATGTGTCCCCCCTTATAACTTTTAAACTATGGGTCCAAAAAATATGAAAAATATTACGAAAGCAAAGCTTAATAAAGACTGTACGAAAATTATAGCGGATGTGACCAGTTAAGCCGTTTTTGAGTTATTGTAAAACGTCTTCCCTTCTTAGTAAAAGACGTATGAAACGCTGCGAAAGTATTCCTTTTTAAGAAGATTCAGAAGTTGTACCAACCTTGACGGTAGATGTCGCTATTAGTCTCCCTAAGGCTTAATTAAAAAGAGTGAACTGATTGAAATATTCATCGCCTCGGGATAACCCGCGGTAGCTCAGTTGGAAAGAGCGATGGACGGATTCTAGAGGGCGCGGGTTCAAATCCCGCCCGGGGTGATCAATTTTTTTTTTTAGAGTAAGTTCATTGGAAAACTACGGAACCCTACACTGAGCACGGCCCGACATGCTCTTAGCCGTGTTTTTTTGCTTTAAAGAGAGTTCTTGCATGCCTGCTTTTGCCAATAGAAAGACATAGTGTCATCTGTATCAGTTATTGTATAGTTATGTTAACTGTAAAATACATACAGTATGAATTAGCAAAATAAATAACGCTACATATCAATGCTTGTTTTATTTATAAACATAAATGTATCCAACTCAAGTGCATTGTTACTTAGAAAGAACAAATAAATTTTATACACAGGGTCTCGAAGGCTTAAAGTCACCCAAAGGGCAGTGGAAAGGGCTATGTCGGGAGTAGCTCTGCGCGACTGCATCAGAAATGAGGCCATCCGCAGTAGAACCAAAGTAACCGATATAGCCCTCCAAATCGCTAAACTTAAATGGCAGTGGGCGACCACGTACTCCGGACGACGCAGCGTGGGTATAGACCACGCGAATCACACGATGGACTCATGATCTGGTAAAGGTCGCAGGAGTCCACTGGATGCGGGTGGCGCTGGACCGTTCATTGTTTCGTACTCATACTCATACACATATATTCGTAAAGCCAATTTACATGTCAAAATTTAGTTCAAATTGAACACACCACTCCAACTCCACCCTTTAGGGGATTCCACTCTTTAGGGGAGGGCTATGTCCAGCAGTAGACGTCCATCGGCTGATATGATGATGATGATGATATACAGGGCGGGCCCTGTAACAGGAACAATAAATTAAACTGTCCACTATTGAGCGATCGTATGCTCGCAATATGTGTTAAAATAGTAGATTGTACAACAAGTGCATAAAACAAGCCACTTTATCCTCTAGTTTATATAGACCCTCGTCTGCAGCTCAGATTGATAAATTGTCTTTTACACTTGTCAAATGCGTACCTACTTTTTAGGGTTCCGTAGTCAACTAGGAACCCTTATAGTATCGCCATGTCTGTCCGTCCGTCTGTCCGTCCGTCCGCGGATAATCTCAGTGACCGTTAGCACTAGAAAGCTCAAATTTGGTACTAATATGTATATCAATTACGCCGACAAAGTGGTAAAATAAAAAGTGGAAAAAAATATTTTATTAGGGTACCTCCCCTATACGTAAAGTGGGGAGTGTTTTTTTTTCATTTTAACCCTAACATGTGATATATTGTTAGATAGGTATTTAAAAATAAATAGGGGTTTACTAAAATCATTTTTTGATAATGTTAATAATTTCGGAAATAATCGCTCCAGAAGTAAAAAAAAATGTGTCCCCCCCTCTAACTTTTGAACCATAAGTTTTAAAAATATGAAAAAAATCTCAAAAGTAGAACTTTATAAAAACTTTGTAGGAAAATTATTTTGAACTTGATAGGTTGAATAGTTTTTGAAAAAAATACAAAAATAATTTCTGAACTAAGTTTGTAATTTAACCGTATAAACAGGTGTTTATTGTACCTGTCATTTCTACAAAATCACAATGAAATGACGTGCTTTCAAAGGTTTTGTGTTTCTGTACTTAATATGTCAACTTAATGTGACGAACGGAAAACTACGGAACCCTACACTGAGCGTGGCCCGACACGCTCTTGGCCGGTTTTTATACTTAGTGTACTAGTGGCTCTGCGACCTGTAGACCTCGCGAATATATATTACACAGACTTTCTTTTTTTCAAATTTTTAATTTGGTAAAACCATAAACTGACTCGACAAAAAATTCTATAGGTATAATTACCAAACCTGTTCACAAAAGCATACTAGAATTAGTTGAGAAATGCAACCCCTAAAGGAGGAAAAATCCGAAATCCACCCGCAGAAACATACGAAACCATTGCAAAAAAATGTTTTTGAATAT
Organism: Notocelia uddmanniana; assembly: GCA_905163555.1. Lineage (NCBI taxonomy): Eukaryota > Metazoa > Arthropoda > Insecta > Lepidoptera > Tortricidae > Notocelia > Notocelia uddmanniana. Next base: position 13,244,488 of record LR991053.1, read on the forward strand.
TTCCGATAACTTGGTACATTTTGAGGTCTGGATTTAACTCCAATTTGTGAGCTGTTCACCCAATAAGTTTGGAGGGTTATCACTTGTTAGTTTACGGTATAAATCGGAATAAATCTTTAATATATCGATTAAATTTCCGACGTAGATATCCCGTATCCCATTGTGTATACAAAGCTTCATGTTATTCCAGCAAGGCGTCTTAAAATGAGAGCGAGACTACATTTGTATGGAGAACTGAGTAGCCTGCGGACTCCTAACCCTTTGAACGCCAAGAACCTATAAAGTGGTCGTGTGTTGTCTTGCCCACCACGCCAACAACCAATAAAAAGGTCGGAGTGAAGGTGTACTCTGATCATGAAAAAAATCTATTATGAATTGTTTTTATTGGTTTAAACGTTACATAAATTTTTGATATCTTGGCATCTGAGTGATCACTTCATTCAATTATGAAAGTAGCATTTCATATTGACAATATAAATATTTAATGTTGCTTATTTTTCTATATTTAACCCTTTGTTGTTTAAGGGTGGCACGCGCGAATTCACGTGCTATCAGCGTCTAGCGCGCGTCGGTCACGTTGCGTGGCCGTGGGGCTTCGGTTGCCTCGAAAAAATACTTTTGGAAGTTTCATTAGCTATCACGTTTACGCTATATCGATACACATGGGTTTTGTACGTACTTGCTCAATGCGTTGAAGTAAAAGTACTCACTCACCTGTAAACATCTTAAAATTTTCGGTACACACACACGCGTGACACGCGGCCCTCTAGTTGCTCTTGAACCTGTAGCGCGGCCTTTGGGCGAAGTAATAATCCGCGCTTACTCGTGTGCCCTATAACGTATCGCGGCCAGACATGAACCCTATGACACTTGACAGTTATTCCCTCGACACAACCTTGCTGTGGCGTCACCGTTACATTAGAATCGAAATGGAGGCGTCTAAAATGACATTTATAAATTTTAGGTAGAAGTATGCCATTACAAACAATTATTAACATTTACAAGAAATTATCTCGATCAGACTTTACTTTTACGTCCTGCAAAACTTACTTCGTTTGGAATATATCGACTAGTGCGGACAAGTATCGATGTAGGTGCTGAATGTTAAAAAAGTTACATTAAATAGTTATTATTTCACTCAAATTATGGATATTTCTGGAGACACCAGAAATTTTATTTAAGATTAGGTTTTACATATAAGTATTAGCCCTTACAACCATTTTCGGTCGCAGATTTTTTAAAGTAGTTACAAGTTGATTTAGTTTCGTAACTGTTACGATGCACTGCGACTGTGTTGGGATTGGTATCTATGTGTAGTAACAGTTTACACACTTACTATTAGTAATTAAGTGTTGTCATTGTGTCCACATGTTACTTAAAAATTTGCGTTTAAACATTTTATAAGTATCCTAATGTTACGTAACTGTTCGTACACTAAAGAAAAAAGTACATGCCACCATTTTGGAAATTTAGTAGATTTGTTACTACTTTAAGTTACATGTCGACATTGGTGTCGACATAATCTACTAATTTTGTAACAGAATAAGATGGGAAATATATATTATAATATAAGTATATATAAAATAGAAATATATATAATAATAGAAGTATCGAAACTTGCACAACACTATCAGAAATAACACTGTCACTTGTCAGTGTCATAGGGTTCATGTCTGGCCGCGATACGTATAAGTGATGCAAGCAGCGGTACAAACTATAAATTCTTTAGCATTTCGTCCACTCTAGTAAAATCTCTAGTTCCGTTACACAAACGTGAAGCCGAGTACTCACTAGCTAGTTATTACTGTAACCGAACGGATACAGTAAACAGAGTATATGTGGTTCGCGAACCGTCCACAAACGGCTCGCAACTAGTGAATGAATGGCTATGTACGTGCACATTGTACTATTTGCCAAGTAACATGTCACTAGCGAACATTGACCACACTTTCATCCCGATGTCAAAATTAGTTAGCGCCAGGGATTCGTCACCCTTGGTCCGCCATGACAAACATTCCGTATTGGAGTCAAGGCGTACGCTAAGACATGAAGGGTGCTTCGTAATTGTATATGTATGCGTTCAGAATAATTAAATTGTTACTAATAGGTTAAAATGTTTGGGGTCATCCAGACAGCCATCATAGCAGTCCACCTTGCAATCTTAGTCGCGCGGAATACTTATCCATATCAGCCCTAGGACGTCCACTGCTGGACATAGGCCTCCCCCAATTTCATGGGGGGTAAATGCCATAATCGCCACGCTTGGCATGCGGGTTGGCGATCGCAGTATCTCCACCGCACTCTAGGAATGCTGCTGGTGCTCTAGGATACTTATTACTATATGTTATTTGGCAATTAGTATACATATAATACGATACGGTTTTCACAGATAGTCAAATCAGCAACTTTTTATGAAAATTCACAATTTTCTATGGTCGAACTGCGTCCTTTTTTTCATGTTTATGTATTGAAAATCTTTAAAATTGCATTAATAAGCTGAAGATTGCTTTTTTCCGAGAATTTTTTATATGATTTGTTTATTGGTAACGTAAAAAAATATTTTTGTGTGTTGTAAAATACCTATTAGTTACTCTTGAACGTGTAGAGCGACTTTTGGGCGGAGGGTGAGATGATCCACGCCACAGATGAAATACAAGTCCGCGCTTCCGCGTGTTCTACAATTGCTACAAGTGTCCGTCTATGTCCATCTTCGCAGACACTGACATTTCATAACAAATTTAGCTATGGTATGTAAAGTGATGGTTGATTGTAATGTAAACATACATTTTATAACGTTATTTAAAGACAATGACTACCATGAGCCGTAGATTGCTATTTTTTTTTATGAGTCCAAAGACTTTTGCACAAAAGACGCAAAAAAGCAGTCTTGAAAGTTGAGATATCCTACTTACATACTATCAAGATGTACGACATGCATGGTGATTGTAAGAACCAAAGATCGTCTATTTGTTTAAATTGGTGGCTACGCTCGTGCACGCAAAGCAAAGTAACATGCGGTTGGGTAAATATACCTATAACCTTGGAATCTACTGGATAGTATTACGTAACCTATTGATCTATAGTAACTATCATTAGCAAATTAAAGGCAAGCCTTTAAAAGCCAAGCCTAGCCTAGCTTAGCGTTTAGGCTTTGTAAGCCAAGGTTCACATTCAAATTTAGAACATCGGAGCATTTCCCGGTTGCATTAGGAGCCTGCGGTCCGCTTTGGTACCTAATCCCATGCATGCAAAGTACAAATAAGTCAATAGTACCACTAACTTGAAAATTCAGGCCATAACTGTACATATTGTAGAAAACTAATTATATGCATGTAGATAAAGTTATGTCTCATTTAAACATAATTATTAATTAGGATCGCGTGATCTTATTATGAAACTCACTCACTCAGGGTTGGGCAAAATATAATTCAAAAACAAATTACAAAATACATTTAAAATGTATTTGAAATACAAAAATACAAACTACTTCGGTGGGTGGCAGGTATTCGAAATACAAAATACCTACCTTCACTTGGGCGTAAGGTACTACGGTGGGTGGCAGGTATTCGAAATACAAAATAGCTACCTTCACTTGGGCGTAAGGTACTATAACTACTTTTCTGTTATACAATGGTTCTTTTAATAACAAAACGGACAAGCCACATTTTTTGACTGAGATTTAGAGTTTGTAAAGTTAGGGTTCGTTGAGTTAGGGGTTTCTAAATTAGAATTTTGGCTCTACATGCAATCTCATAACTTTTTGACAGTGCGAGCTATATGGTCTCGTCTTGGCAACATTTTACATGATTTTGTTTAGTGGGTTTTCTCTTCTTTTTGTAAGTTGCTTACAACAATATTTTTCTATTTTGTTCGAAAACCCATTCAAACTTCAACCCCAATCAATTCTCCCTAGGTGCATTTCGAAAATTGGTTTAGTGCGCGAGGGGCAGGATCAGCTAAGCCTATAAAGGGGGAATGGAATCTATACGCTCTAAGGGTGGCTATCTTTCGAGTTTTAATTAATTTTATCCTTGGGCCAAAATATTCGAAATCTGGGTTTAAATTTTCTGTACTAGTACCACTGCATTCTCTTTTTATGATTCTCAAGAAATATTAGATAAGTAATTCATGTAATTAATTTATTCCTAAATATATGCCTAAGTAAGAAGTTTTTACCTACTGACGTTCAATTGACCCACCCGAATTAAAACCTACGCCAGTAGCTTGAAATAGTACATATAATAGTACATAAGGGGCGTAAGCGGGAAATGCAACAACGAGAGTCTAGAGAAGAGGGCTTTTGATTACTCAAGTTTGCAATATTCTTACGCCCGAGTTCATCACAATGTTTTTGTCACATTTGCGAGGAAATAAATAACTCCAGCGCCAATACAAATTGACGAAATCGACAACTTCACCTCCAGTATTAGTGCATGATCGTCGGAGCGTCGCTGGGAGAGGAGAGCGCAGCTTCAATATTTCAACCAACAATAAAGCAGTATTCTTGCTGCGCGCGGCCATCAAGATTTTTCAGCTTCAATATTTATAGGATTGCCAACGGTCGATACAATACACATTTATAATAAACTATACATTTATATCATTCATAACTGATCACCCACTTACAGGCAATCTCACAGCATGCACTATTTTCAATTACAGCTTTCCATAATATAGGTACATATAGGTATAGGTATAGAGAAAAAAACAACTAAGTAATCAAGTGACTAAATACATCAAACTGCTCTATACGCCTGCGTACAATAGGACCTTTCACGAGCAAGTGTGATGATTATTATATAGAATCGTTAGTCAGTATTGTCTTCTATGATTTCAGTTCATCACAGGTACTCTTGCAAGTGAGGTTATAAAGTTTCGGGAAGTTATATCTTTATTTTGTTTCGGGTTAATCTTACCCCGGGGAGCTAAAGAAACCCGGGTTTGTGGTACCTAACATGGATTATTGACCCGAACATAACCCACCGTATCAGCCAAAGAACGTCCACTGCTGGACATAGGCCTCCCCCAAATTCACGGGGGGCATATGCCATAATCGCCACGCTTGGCATGCGGGTTGGCGATCGCAGTATCTCCACCGCACTCCAGGAATGCTGCTGCCCATCCCCCGGTGGTCTTGGTCGTAGTTTTAGGACATACCCGGGGTCGGGTAATAACCCATAAGGATGAAATTGATACTGTAGAAATGCTTACTATGTATACAATGACATGCCAGCATGGTATCTGTATAAAAGTACAACCTCTACAATCCCTACTATTTTGATACTGTGGTGAAGGACAAAGTTGCGGGCATATTTCAATATAAGTTCAACCGTGGAATATGGCTTATGACGTAGAAAATTCGAGTAGCTCTTGAACTTGCAACGTGACCGTGAGGCGGGCGGGGGCCGGGGATGATCCTCACTTCCGGGTGTGGCGCAAGTGATAAATTGAAAATATTTCAGATCGCTCTTTACGGGTCACTTTTATAACTAGTGTACTCTTTATCATTTTTCTTTTTAGATTAGGTTATTTTCTAAAACAAATATTTAAAGTAACAATATAGAAACATTATAAAAAACTGGCCAAGTGCGAGTCGGACTCGCGGACGGTGGGTTCCGTATCATTAGAGTCCGACTCGCACTTGGCTGGTTTTTAATATTTGTTGTTATAGCGGCAACAGAAATACATCATCTGTGAAAATTTCAACTGTCTAACTATCGCGGTTCTTGAGATACAACCTGGTGACGGACAGACGGACAAACAGACAGCGAAGTAATATGGTCTCGTTTTTACCCTTTGGGTGCGGAACCCCGAAACCTAGGGCCGCCGGCAGTGACGCAGGGCCTAACCCACCGGTGGTTAACTACTCGTATAGTATAAATATTACAGCAGGTTATTTTGAAACTAATTGTACAGCTTAAAATAACTCTTATACTGTAGATTTTTATGAGAGATGTGGCCGTTAATTCGGTAGATGATTACTACGCCTCCAGCTATCAACACACAAAAACAACGACAACGCGCTTGTTTTTTTATTAATCGTATGGCACAATAACACAATAGATACCTATTTTTAAAGAGTAAGCCTAAGTTTCGTCCGCCATCGGAAGCTGTGTGTAAGGGAGCAGGTTTCTGTTACAAGCTGCGAGGCAGCCAAGATTAATTACCAGTGATCGTAACTTTTGTAGCATGTTCGGTGCAGCGTAGTGGTGTTAACGAAATTGGAATAAATGATTTAAATTCTTACGATTCATTAGCGTTAATAACGTTAATATTAACCTTAATTAACCGTTTAAATTGTATTGTGTCAATACGAACTTCTTTGACACCACTACGCTGCGCTGCACCGAAAATGCTACAAAAGTTACGATCACTGTTAATTACATTTAGCACCACCCAGGGGACACGTACAGGGAATCTAAGGTAAACTTCCTAATGACGCGAGTAATCGTTGTCCCCCAACGCGCTTGTGATTCTTTTGGAGTCACAAGCGTCCGTAGGCGACGGTGTCTGCTTACCAGCAGCACCAGCAGGCAGGTCGTGAGTTCACTTGCCACCGTAGCTGTATAAAATAAAACGCCTCTACCAAACAAATAAAGGCGCCAAAATCAATCACATTTGGAGCCATTTCAAATACATATACCGATATTTTAATTTTGTAAACTTACGTACCTTACTAGTTAGGTACACATGTTTCTTTTTGCCAATTAAATTGAAATATGTAACATCACATAACATATGTCTCGATGTATATATCTCAATCCCTATGGACACTCGGACCTCGTCACGTGTTACGCAATGTACGTAGGCGTAGACACATAAATTGACATTGAAACTTTTGAACTTGTGATATGCCATTTGAGTGAGATGTGTAACGGTGGGGAGGTCCTGAAAGGTGGGGAAAGAATTTGTACTTTAATCTTTCACTTAACCTTTTAAGTAGATGAAAATAGAAATTAGTAACGGCAGACAAATGCAGCAACTTATAAAGAAAGATACAAGAAAAATGTTGAACATGTAACATATACTGCAGGAAAAATAACTGTTACGCGTGAAATGAGAAGAGAAATCCTAACTACAGGAAAAGGAAAGAAAATAAAAATAAATGGTATAGGACAAAATCCTCACCTGACTGACCGAGGATCTGGAGTCAGAGTGTATTAGTTTTTTTTTAAATTTCCCCTTAAGCGATGCAACCGACTAAAACTGTCTCAAGGAAAGAGGCAATTCAAATTAGTTGACGGAGTAGGTACGAGCCTAATTCCAACGAAAAACCGCAAATCGATGTACATTTGGCACACGCATATAGGTCGATTCACAAGAGCTGGCGCGAAATATCTATGAAATTAATGAAAGTGCCATACATTTTCCGTACCCGCTCTTGTGAATCGACCTATACTAGAGGTCAAAAGAAAATTTTGGACACGAAGTTCTTAAAAAAAACTTAAGCGGGGAGTGCCGCGTAATTTTATTTTGAATGGCATTTTTTTTTCAAAAAGCTATTTTGTGTGGTATCATATGAAAGGGCTTTTTGAGGGATTTTTTTTAAATAACTGCGGGCCAAAAAAATCTTTTGACCTCTAGTATGCGTGTGCCAAACGGCTAAACTGTACATCGACTTCCGGTTTTTTTTGCGTACAACTTCCACTAAATCCAATAGTTTCACTGAATTTACCGCAAAATTCGTATTGCGCTAGATTTGTGGGGATGTATCTATAAAAAGCGTTAGGTTTGCTCGAGAATACGTTACAACGTAAGAAGATATACAGGGTGATTTTGGGGTCGTGATCCGGAATGATTGTACATGGTCAAGAATTCAAAGTAGACAACATCACAGTTGGTATGACGGTTTATAATTCAAATAATACTCTTTGTTTTCAAATTCTAATGGAAAATAATACTTTTTCATACAACTTGGTCACCCTATCCCACTGTCAACTCTCCGTACTATCCGTCAAAGAGAGAAGGGTAACCATGATTTTTTGAGATTTTGTATTTTTGTCATCAAAATAAATTAAAAAAGAAATACGTTTGATTCGTGTCACTACAATTTTTTTGAAATGGTTAACAGATACCAAGTCGTAAAACTTATTCTTGATCCACGACCCCGAAATCACCCTGTTATAAACTTAAAATCTTGGCTCCACTAACTGTCTGAACCTGAAGGGCCAGGAACATTTTATCCGAATCCCAAAATGGTGGGGGGCGGAAATTTATATCATTAAATACCATAACTATGATTTTATATCATTAAAATCTCCAGAATTTATACCTAAATTATTTGAATGCTATTGAACACATTTTAAATGTTCTTCTGTTTGACTAAGATCTGATGATATATAGGACCATAAGAATTCAACGGAACCTCTAAAATGCCTAAAGTTGTGCTTTAGGAAAGAATCATGTCCATAACAGATTGGATATATGGATGGATGTCGGTGGCTCCCTTTTAATTTGTTTCGTTATGCCTTTCTATTTAAGTATTAGTATAAATTTAGAATGCTTTGCTAACCTCCTGAACTTTCAAAAATTGAATGTACATATATATATATATATATATATAATTAATAAATAATTTTAAAGAAAAAAACCGACTTCAATGGGGGATGCTGATGAAAGATTATTATACTTAGATGGTGCACTCTTAAAGTCCATACAATAAAATAAAAATGGCTATAAGTATGTTTATAATGGTAGAAGACTAAGTACCCTCAATTCCTCATGGAATCATGGAAAAACCTTGTTTGCTTGACAAACAAAACGAAGAGAACAAATCGCCAAACGTGAACTACGCGTCGTTGAAGAGTTCCGTTCTGATCATCATCAGCAGTTCCACTTCATCAAATGTCACTTTTATGAATGAAAATGCTTGATTAGTTCATGAAAATACTAAAATCACTATTTGTGTGCCTTTCACATTTGAGGAGTTCCCTCGATTCCTAATGGATCCCATCATCAGAACTCGAGCATGACAAAAATCAATCGTGAAAATAGAACTTGCTTAACAAACACAGCTAGAAGGACAAATCGCCAAACGTGAACTTTTCGTCGTTGAAGAGTTCTGTTCTGATCATCATCAGCAGTTCCACTTCATCAAATGTCACATTTTTGTATGATACTGCTCGATTTGTTGATAAAAACACAAAAATCACTATATGTTTGCCTTTAAGATTTGAGGAGTTCCCACAATTCCTAATGGATCCCATCATCAAAAATCGAGCATGACAAAAATTAATCGTGAAAATAGAACTTGCTTAACAAACACAGCTAGGAGGACAAATCGCCAAACGTGAACTTTTCGTCGTTGAAGAGTTCTGTTCTTATCATCATCAGCAGTTCCACTTCATCAAATGTCACATTTTTGTATGATAATGCTCGATTTTTTGATAAAAACAAAAGTCACTATATGTTTGCCTTTAAGATTTGATGAGTTCACTCAATTCCTCATGGATCCCATCATCAGAATCAAGCATGACAAAAATTAATCGTGAAAATAGAAATTGCTTAACAAATACAGCTAGGAGGACAAATCGCCAAAGGTGAACTTTTCGTCGTTGAAGAGTTCTGTTCTGATCATCATCAGCAGTTCCACTTCATCCAATGTCACATTTTTGAATGGAAATGCTTGATTTGTTGATAAAAACACAATAATCACTATATGTTTGCCTTAAAGATTTGAGGAGTTCTCTCAATTCCTCATGGATCCCATCATCAGAACTGCGTTTTGACAAAAACGGGACCAACTTGGATATATATACTTACAATCAAAAAAAGAATTTTCCAAATCGATTAAGAAATGACGGAGTTATGGAGTAACAAACATTAAAAAAAAAAAACATACAACCGAATTTATAACCTCCTCTTTTGAAATCTTGAAGTCGGTTAAAAAAGAACATTCAACCGAATTGAGAACCTCCCCCTTTTTTATGAAGTAGGTTGAAAATACATTGTTTTATGTACCTCTAAGTACCCGGGGCCTAAGGAGCTAAATACGAAGACATTGGCATACGGCCTGCCTGATCGTAAGCAGATACCGTAGCATACGGACGCTAGCGACTCAATATGAACATACTTCATCACATTCGCGATTGTAATTTATAATATTCCATCAATTAGAATGTGACCCGTTCACCGCAACGCAACTCAATACGCAGAGCCAAGGTAAGGTAAATAAAAGTACCTATTGTTTTGTAGAATCAGCCCCGCGCATGTGGAACTTGAACTTGTTGCGTAACCTTGTCCCGAGCGAGGCCCCGGCTCATCATCCCCCGCCGGTGTGTCCCAAGTCACAAACATACTCACCACACACACAATATTCTGCGAACAATTAAGAAAAATCGACGTCACTGTCACTGACACGGTTTGTACCCGAAAAGATATTATTAGTAATTTTATTTATTATTTATCATATTTTAGTTTTCGGACACTCACTGAAAATCAGCGTCACAGATTCCGCGTCAACATGCTGAGTGGGTGTCCTATTTAGCACTTAGCACTAGGGTTTAAAAAAATCTTTCTCTATGTTTTTTATTATGGTTTGTGTGCTAAATAAATAACTTCATCGTCTTCTTCTAATACTCATTAAATTAACTACCCAGTATTGAGGCAAGAATTACGCAGGTAACTTACTAGGGACCGACAGGCAGAAAAATATTTAGGAAACTTAAGATTTTACATGCCAGATTTCATCGCAATGGGTTTAGTAGTTTAGACATGAAAAGTTAACATACAAAGTTACTTTCACAGTAAAGATGTAGCCCTCTGTAAGAAAACTCAAGTGGGCTGAACCACTAAACTGAACAAGTTAAAGTTATTGTTATTAAAAACCATATCTAGTGGCGAATATGGCCTCATATCAACAATAAGTAAATACTCATAAAAATTCACACAAAATGAAAATGAATATTCATAAAATAGAATATTTTTTTACAGAAATTAAAATTCAGTTAGTATGAATGTCTTAAAATTAGCAACTAATGGAGATTCCTTATATATAGTTTTATTAGTGTCATGTAAAAAAAAGATCACCTTTTTAAGTATGAGAAATGTTTTATTTTTTTGAACCCGTGTCTCTTTGGGCAGACGGGTGTGAAGCGCGGTGAAGGTCAAGGGGAGGCGGCGACGCACCCTCCAGGTTTCAGCGGTCGCTGTGCGCTGCGAGCCTCTCATATGTTCAGCGTACACCGTACCGAGCGAATCTCTCGACTTGCCAATATATATATACACATAATTCTGTTATTAGCATACTCCTTACAAGCAAGTGAAAGGAGGTGGAGAAGTCAGTGTGCAGTGTTGATTTGGAAGAAGGTAAGCTCTTCACTCTAATGTACCGAATTACTTTGCGGGAGTATGTTGTTAACACTTTGATGGGCACTATTCCAGACACAATAGAAATAACAATAGAATTACGCCTATAGGCGTCTACTGTCCATCAATGCATTAAGTATGTTTTGCAAATGTACAATACTTAGTTAATTGAGTTTTCATGTATATAGGTATTACTAACCTCTCTACTATTTTATTAGTCATGGGTAAACAGAAACTAGTTCGACGATGCTGGTAATTTCGCTTTATAATAAAGTTAACTTTGTTTGATGAAATTTACTTGTTAACCGACTTCAAAATTTCAAAAGAGGAGGTTATCAATTCGGTTGTATGTTTTTTTTTTTTTTTAATGTTTGTTAGTCCATAACTCCGTCATTTCTTAACCGATTTGGAAAATTCTTTTTTTGATTGTAAGTATATATATACAAGTTGGTCCCTTTTTTGTCAAAACGCAGTTCTGATGATGGAATCCATGAGAAATTGAGGGAACTCCTCAAATATTCAAGGAAAACATATAGTAATTTTTGTGTTTTTATCAACAAGTCAAGCATTTTCATCCAAAACTGTGACATTGGATGAAGTGGAACTGCTGATGATGATCAGAACAGAACTCTTCAACGACAAAAAGTTCACATTTGGCGATTTGTCCTCCTAGCTGTGTTTGTTAAGCAAGTTCTATTTTCACGATTAATTTTTGTCATGCTTGATTTCTGATGATGGGATCCATGAGCAATTGAGGGAAATCCTCAAATCTTAAAGGCAAACATATAGTGATTTTTGTGTTTTTATCAACAAATCGAGCATTTTCATACAACAATGTGACATTTGATGAAGTGGAACTGCTGATGATGATCAGAACAGAACTCTTCAACGACGAAAAGTTCACGTTTGACGATTTGTCCTTCTAGCTGTGTTTGTTTAGCAAGTTCTATTTTCACGATTGATTTTTGTCATGCTCGAGTTCTGATGATGGGATCCATTAGGAATCGAGGGAACTCCTCAACTGTGAAAGGCACACAAATAGTGATTTTAGTATTTTCATGAACTAATCAAGCATTTTCATTCATAAAAGTTACATTTGATGAAGTGGAACTGCTGATGATGAGATTGAGATTCTCTTCGTTTTGTTTGTCAAGCAAGCAAGGTTTTTTCATGATTCCATGAGGAATTGAGGGTACTTAGTCTTCTACCATTATAAACATACATTATAGCCATTTTTATTTTATTGTATATCTATCTAAGAGTGCACCATCTAAGTATAATAATCTTTTACCGGCCTCCCCCATTGAAGTCGGTTTTTTTTTCTTCAAAATTATTTGATTACCGTACTTACATTAATGGAATTGTTTCTTTAATGTAATTGTATTAGTTCTAACTTTAACTCTTTGAACGCCAAACAAAGATTTTTTTTTGCTTCTGACACCACATAAATATACTTATCAAGTAGTATTGCTTATTTTTGCTGCTGGCTGGCATTATATTTTATTCAAATTAAGCGGAAAAGTTTATTTTAATATTGTTGAGTTGCGTTATTTGGCGACTGATCGATACTTAATTCATTTCCTGTCATCAAGGCGGACTATTCATATAATCAAAGTCTTTTGACTATTCCCCGTAGTCCGCACCGATAACTACTAAGACATTTTCTCAGTTGTCTGTACTGGCAATAGATGAGACAGTAAAGTCCGCGCTCGCACATTGTCCATGGTGCGGACTACGGAGAAAAAATCTTATTAGTACTTAAGTAGTTTGCAGTGCGAACTACTAAATAGCCTGTCTGGGACACGTGACTTTCGTATATTGTCACACAAAATCTGTAAATAAAAAGTTGTTAAGCCTGTAAATAAAATTGTTACACACATATACACATACATAAACTCACGCCTATATTATCGAAAGGGGTAGGCAGAGCACATGAAAATTAAATACAGTGTCACTTTTAGCAATTGTAGGTTCCTAGGTGGAGATATTGCAGTGACCGGTTGCTAACCCATCGCCCACAACACACTTCAACCTGGTTCCCATAGTTGACTCTCACGACACCCAAAGGAAAGAAAGGGGTTGGTGCTATTCTAACCCGGCACCACATGGGGGAAACTGTTACAATAAATCAAAATAAAGGGTTATATATTTAGGTTAGAACTTTAGGCATAACTTTTACTATGGAACCAAATACTAACCCCCTTATTCATAAAACTTAACAAACCTCTGTTAACTAAAAGTTGTTTTGTCCCTTTCTCACAAACATAAATGTCAAAGTGACAGATAAGGACAAACCAACTTTAGCGGCTTGTTAACTAATGATGGACGTTTATGAATAAGGGGGTAAGTCAAAATATCGACTGTTTGGGTCGGGTAGGTTGTGCATACACATGCACTGTAGTAGTGTAGTGTATGTTTATGCATATTCCAATCGCTACCCTTCTATCTATACATATAATAAAGCTGAAGAGGGTCGAAAGTCTGTACATGGAAGATATTCGAAAAAAAGTTGGCTGGGGATACTTAGAATTGATAACAGAACACGTTCCAACAGTTTTTAGAATTTTTGTCTGTTTGTCTGTTTATCTGTTTATCTGTTTATCTGTTTGTCTGTTTATATGAACGCGCATCACGTGAAAACGGCTAAACGGATTTTGATGAAAACTTTACTAATCTGTCGAGTAAATACCCGGTCAGGTTTTAGGCTATAAAAATTGTGCAAATTTGGGTTTAAAGGGGGTAAAAAGAGGGGTTGAATTTTGTATGGGAACTCCTATAATCCATGAGTTACAGGAATAAAAATTGGTAAGCATATACTTGACGACAAAGTAAAAACATCCTCATTCAAAATTTGTGAAATCTTCAGATAGAAACTGAAAAATAAAGTAAACGCAAGCGCTGCGCCGCGGCGCTGCCCAGTGTGCGCGCCACCCACCACGCTCTCTTCAAATTTTGAAAACTATTATGATTTATTATTCCATTAATTAACTGCGACTCTAAACCCCAATTTCAGTACCGTTTTCTAGATTCAAAAACTACATATATAACTTTGTAATCCCACTAATATTATAAATGCGAAAGTTTAGATGTTTGGATGTTTGTTACTCAATCACGCAAAAACGGCTGAACAGATCAAGGTGATTTTTTGTATACTAAACAGTATATAATCTGGATTCACTTATAGTATACTTTTTGTCCCGATAATCACCCTCAAAGGGATGAAATCGGGGGTGCAAATATGGTCTATGAAACTGGTGATTTAAATCCTCATATGCCATTCTAAGCTTTAAGTTTCAGCCCATTTGTAGTATAACGGCGTGTCAATAAATTTAACTTAAGCCATAGCAGAATTTGACGTATTGTAAACAAGCTGACGTTTCGATATGTCAAAGCCGAAATATCATAATTCCTTCTGATTGATGACGCTATTTTTAAGCATAACCTTTTAGCAATTAGGTCTATTATTGCGCGTAAATCAAAATAAATTTGCGATACTTTGGAATTGTTTGTCTTCATATGCTTAAATACAAAAACAGTTGCTTCAATGCAGTCTTTGTACCGTCGGTTTTTTTTTGTCGTGTATTATTTTTTACGTAATTGGTGACCCTTCAGACTATAATAACTGTTTGATATAAGAGATCACTTGGGCTGGGCAGCCCAATCGTCAACATTGACGGTTGAAGCACCTTAGATCTATGCACAAAGTACAATATATATACTGAGATGGAGATACCAGTGAAATACTCCACATAGATCGTAGCGCCGTTGTGTATTTAGTAAGAACTAACCGCACGACCGCTGCATCCCTGTCACTTCAATATGCAAGTGCGATAGAGATAGCACCAAGTGACATCTGGTACAAACAAGTTAAAATAACATTTAAAGGCCCCTGGATCTATGCTTATCCGTATACATATAATACAGCTGTAGAGGGTCGAAAATCTGTACATTGAAGATATTGGATAAATCAATGGAGCGATTGGAGGGCCCTTGGCATCAAAACAGAACACATTTCAACAGTTTTAAGAATTCGTGTCTGTTTGTCTATCGGTTTATATGTCTAGGCAGTGTGACTCTCGGCCTTCAGCCTCACGTGCATTGCCGCTTCGAGCCTTCGGTCCTCAGCCTTACATGAGGGGCCCGTTCTGTTGGCTATCTTGCCACTATGTGTGAATGATCGACATGAGGAGCCCACTCTGTGTGAATGATCTGCCTTTAGACTCGCATGCCTTGCCCCTCTGCATCAGGCCTTCGGCCCTATATAAGGAGCCCGCTCTGTTGGGACTCTCGGCCTTAGGCCTCGCTTGAATTGCCACTCTGCTTCAGGCTCGGCCTTGGGCCTCGCGTGCGTGTCACACGGCTCCGGGCCTTCAGCCTTATATAAGGATCCCGCTTTATTTGAATGCTCGGCCTTCGGCCTCGCATGCCTTGCCACTCCATTTCGGCATTCGGCATATTAGTCATCAACTTTACATGAAGAATCTACTCTGTTGGGAAGCTCGGCCTTCGGCCTCGCGTGTCTTGCCTCCCTGTTTCAAGTCTTCGGCCCTCAACCTTACATAAGAAGCCCGCTCTGTGTGAATTCTCGGCCTTCCGCCTTGCATGTTTTGCCACTCTGCTTCCTCCTTTCGGCCCTCATACTTACATGAAGAACCCGCTCTGTTAGAACGTTTTGCGGAAGAACTGCGTAGCGAGACTTTTATCATTGTACATGTAATATTTTACGGTCTTTATTCGTCTAGAATCGGTACATTTCTGAAATAAGCTTAATCATTCGTTTTGAAAGCACGAGCACGTAGCACCAACTCCCGTTACAATCGGACACTTTTAATTGAAATTGTAGATGATTATATATTATACCTAGGACAGACTGTCCAGTTAGGTAGGTCCAACTTCGAGAAAGGGGTTAATCGTCTAATCCAACTCGGCTGGGCTACGTTCGGGAAGCTACGGCATCTTTTCGTCCAATATTCCGCGGTGTCTCAAGACGAGGGTCTTTGACCAGTGTGTGTTGCCAGTGATGACATATGGCACTGAAACGTGGTCGCTTACTATGGGCCTCATAAGAAGGCTCAAAGTCACCCAAAGAGCAATGGAGATGGCTATGCTGGGAGTATCTTTGCGTGATCGTATCAGAAATGAGGCCATCCGCAGTAGAACCAAAGTAACCGACATAGCCCTCCGAACCGCTAAACTTAAGTGGCAGTGGGCGGGGCATATTGCACGTAGAACCATTGGCCGTTGGGGAGGAAAGGTTCTCGAGTGGGATCGGGGATGCAAGTAAGGTCTATGAAACGGGGTGGTTTAATCCTCATACGCCATTCTACGTTTTAAGTTTCAGCCAATTGGGAGTATAACAGCGTGTCAAGAAATTTTACTTAAGCATAGCAGAATTGTAAACAAGTTGACGATTCATTATGTCAAAACCGAAGTATCATAATTCCTTCTGATTGTTGACGCTATTTTTGAGCACAACCTTTTCGCAATAAGTTCTACTTTGCGTGTACATCAAAATGCATTTGCGATACTTTGGCATTGTTTTTATTCATATGCTTAAATACAAAACAGCTGTTTCAATGCACACTTTGTATCGTCGGTGTACCATTTAGTTTTATCGTGCGTTATTTTTTACGTAATTGTTCACACAATAAAAACTGTTTGATATACGAGTAAGAGATCACTTGAGCTGGGCAGCCCAATCGTCAGCATAGACAGTTGGAGCATCTTAGATGTACACTTAGAAGAGGGTCGAAAGTCTGTACATGGAAGATATTCGAAAAAAAGTTGGCTGCGGATACTTAGAATCGATAACAGAAATCGTTTCAACAGTTTTAAGAATTTGTGTCTGTTTGTCTGTCTGTTTATATGTCTAGGCATCACGTGAAAACGAACGAATGGAGTACAATTTACCCTCATTAATATGGCAACTGGATCTTCGGCGACGACATAGCTCGGCCTTCGGCCTCGCATGCCTTGCCACTCTCCTTCGGCTTTCCAGTCATCAACCTTACATGAAGAATCTACTCTGTTGGGAGGCTCGGCCTTCAGCCTCGTGCGTCTCTCCTCTCCGCTTCATGCCTTCGACCCTCATCCTTACATGAGAAGCCCGCTCTGTGTGATTATTCTCGCATGCCTTACTGCTCTGTTTCCGGCCTTCGGTCATCATACTTACATGAAGAACTCGCTCTGTTGGGATAACGTTTTACGACAGAACTGCGTAGCGAGACTTTTATCATTGTACAATGTACATGTAATGTTTTTGACGAGATTCATTCGTCTAGAATCGGTACATTTGATATTCCGAAATAAGCACTGATTCGTTTTGACAATAGGATTTCTAGGGAATGTCATATTGACTGAAATCATTTCTTAAGGGGGTGTAAAGAAGGGTGATAGATTGTATCATCATCATCATCTGAGGCGTTATAGCCACGGGTGGGCCCTAGGCTAGCCTGGTCAAGCGAATATCTCCAGTCCGATCTATTCGTGACTTTCCTTCTCCATCATGTCACCCCTAAGTTCCTGGTGTCCACCTGAGCTTGAGAAAGATTGTATGGGAAAACAAATCATTCTAAGGCGAGGACGAATTATACGCGGACGAAGTCGCGGGCAAAAGCTAGTGGTAAATAAAGGTTCAACGTCCAATGTGTAATTTTTTTATGTGTGTGTGTGTGTGTGTGTGTGTAATGTTGTTTTACAGATCAGTGATACTCGAATTAAATGCTTTTTATTTTATTGATTAAACATAAACATCGGCCTCGAATTTCAGGTCTCAAAAGGTCGATTTTTAATACATTGGGCCTGTAGTAAAAAATGTTCACTTAGGCCTCAGGTTGTAGGCTTAGGCCTCTAAGTTGGTCCTTTTGGTGATGATCTTGCATTTGACGACATTCACGAGGAAACCAGGTCGGTTTTTTGTCAAAATAATCGTTTTCTTTGTATTTGTTCACTGTATCAAATAATGAATGAGTTATCGTGGTAACTTTCTCCTAAATCAACACGAATCAGAATATATTTAAAAAATACGTTGATTCGTGTAAAAGACTCTGTAATTTAAGTCGAAAAATGTACGGAGATTTTGAGGTGACCTTTGGTCTAACGTGTCTTTATAAGACTTTGACTTTATAACCCTTAATAGGGCACTGGTAAAATAGTTACCACCTGATTTTGAACCTTATTGCTGTAAGATAAGATGGAATCCCCCATGAAAAATCGGAGTACCCTCTGCCCTATTAAGGGATAAACAACATACACCTTGACCTAATTTATGTTCATATACTATTGACAATATTTTACTATAAGGGCCAACTTGAATGAATAACTTTTACTCTACTACGAAATCGGAGAAAAAATCGTCTGTTCCCCAGAAAAATTCGTGACTCCAGTAACCGAAGACATGGAACCATTGGAACAGTCGATTCTTTTTATTTCATTATTCGGTCGGTAGTGAACGTTGGACTACAGATTTAGTACCTATAAATCTTGACGGTTACAAAAATTCATCAAAAATAGAGTCACAAAATTGAACTTTGCAGGTACTATGTATCGGCAGCGTTTTAAATTCGCGAGTTATTAAAAAAGTCTCATGTCGTTGGTAACAAAAACGAATCCTACTCGGTGAAACCTTGATATAACGTTAATGGCCTATTTTTACTTAGCGTCATGCGTCATTGCGTTATTAGTCTCAATCCTTAAGAGGATAATAAGTCTTGAACGGATAATAGCTGATCGTGTGTTTAGGCAATTAGGTACGCGACCCGACTTGTGACCTAGGACCGATTTTTTCACTGCCTCGTTGCATAGACCTTACGTAGTATCAGGAATTAATTATAATAAATACATTTCGTGGGATTAATTATCCCTTAAGATTTCGTATTCGTCAAGTGTTCAGCTTATCTCACTTTACCCTCGGGTAATTAATATATTGCTGAACGCTGCCCCAATAATCCATCAGGAACGGACTACAGTCCTGTTGGGAAGTTCGCGTATCGAGTTTTTTTTTTTGGGAAAGTTTAGTGTAAATCTTGGTAGTTAAGTATTGGACTTGGGTGGACATCCGTCTCCTGGTACCTACATTTTCCTTGGTGTCCTTTATTATGATTTAGCTGTCAAATATTAGGAAGTTTACCATATTACTTGTATCTACAGGTAAATGAGACGTTTTTGCATTTGTAGTTGTGTGTTGACGTGTGTTTGTATACATCACCGTGTACGTGTGTCCCTGTAAATATACAAATACTACTACAGATGCAAAAACGTCTTGAAACTAATTTACCTGTAGTACAGTCAAGCGCAAAACTATGTACAGTCCAAAATTGTTGCTTCCATGTGTGCTACTAATGCACAGGCATTATCAGTAGCAGTCTCATGATAGCTATCGGCATACTTAAACACAGAGATTCTAAGAAAAAATATAATGATTAACCTGTCTAGCCTTCTGGGGACGGCTTAAGGCGAATGTAGCCGTTAAAATGTATCCCACTCGCTGGCTAACTTTAGCTCGATATGCTGCCCACGATGCTCGCGCGTGTAAAAATAAGTTTTCTGATTTTAGGCCCTTAAAATCAGCTTGTTGTTGTTATTTTTCAATAGAAGGAAGAAGATTCTGATTTCGTCTGCATGTTAGCTTTTTAAACGACTTCTATAGTAGGTAGGCGGTTCTGAGTTCGTAAAAGGAGCAATTAATTAAACGGTACACTATTGAGTTCTCCAGCAATTATTTCCAAATGGTTTCATCTATAATAAAATAAAAAATTGGATTTTGTTAAATAAAAAAAAACCCTGAAATATTTTTTTTTACCAAAAATGTCTATGATTATGAGTCATAACTAGATACAACCTGAAAATCAGCATTCACTGCCGCGCTATAATCTCTGGGTGCCAAGATTCATTACTTGGAGGTCATAACTTTAGATCAAAATTTCTCCCAATAAAAAATATATTTTTTTTGGACACAAAAGGTTACTGCAGATGCTCTATGGAAGCGTCCTTTAAATTTATTGCTCCTATTACAGGCCACATCCTGTATGTATGTTCCCCGATAACTCCTGACGACGTTGGCCGATTTTGATAATTATTCTTTTGTTTCAAAGTACGTACCTTTAAGGTCTGATGAAGGTATTTAGGAGGAATCAAGGGAACTCTTCGAATTTGATAAGCACGCATAATATGCCGATTATGGTATTTTCTGTTCTTAATATGGAGTCGGTTTTTGGGTATAAATTATTTATTTGCTAGAATACTTTAACCTTTAACTGACGTGGTATACCTACGTCTCACAGACGTCACGACTAAGGCCTAAGGTTGAAGGCCTTTAACTGACAACGTGGTCAGAGTAACATTTATGCCACGGTAACAAAGTTCAAAATATACTCATGACATGACGTCTGTGAGTCGTATACCGCGTGTTAAGGTACAGCAGTACAGACAGTATCAGTATCGTGTGCGATCTTCTTATCAGACTGCGCCTTAAATGTGTACTTTGTAATTTTAATAGACCCGTTTAATGTATTTCGTGACTGCATTGGGTAATTTACGTGATTAGTCACTTTAAATACTTATACGGCCATGCCTGTTTGTTCATTTGTTCGCAATAAACACGCGCTGACTAATGCAGGTTTTCTTAAAATGTATATTTTATTTATACGTACTCACAGGACGAAGTATTTTCCTTGGGAAGGAAATACAATACATATATACATACCTAAATTAAATAATATATTCCTACTTAGGTACTGACTTGATAAAAATGGCTCACATTATGGTGCAATCCGTGAAGAGACCGATTCCTTCGGTTAAGGAATATGTTTTCGAGTATTATGCGTTAGTGAAAACAAAGTTTATTAAAAAAGTTAAGTACTAGTTGTGGTAGGTCTGACCTGGATAGATCAATAGATCTATCGCAGATTTTTGTTGTTTTCTTACTGAATGTAAGTCACTTTTTTAGAAAAAGTTCAAGTTGAGATGGCTGCATGTGAACAGAAACTGTATCCCAACTGCGATCCAACCGTGTGGCTTCGATCCTGCGA
Organism: Notocelia uddmanniana; assembly: GCA_905163555.1. Classification (NCBI taxonomy): domain Eukaryota; kingdom Metazoa; phylum Arthropoda; class Insecta; order Lepidoptera; family Tortricidae; genus Notocelia; species Notocelia uddmanniana. Next base: position 13,265,823 of record LR991053.1, read on the forward strand.
GGAGGAGGTCGCTGAACCAATAGAGGGACAAATTACAGGCATGTACTATTGTTTGATGCTACATGTGAATCAATGTTCGTTATCCTGCTAAAAATATTTAACAAATGTGGAGTGGAATAAAGGTTTCAATTCATCTGCCCTCAGAGATGAAATCTTAATAATTGGGATAATTAGCCTCACCTAAAACCACATATTACCCTAAATTTGTTTAAATTTTCATTACGTTTAAGGTGAAATCCCAACATGGGTGCGCGGGAGCCTGCTACGGAACGGGCCGGGGTCGCTGAAGGTCGGCTCCGAGCGGTTCGATCACCTGTTTGACAGCTCCGCCCTATTGCACAGGTAGGAGATACGAGCAAACGCAGGGTACGACGCTGAGTTTCTTGGTGGACTCATCTTGGCTAGGCTAGGGTTAGTAAACCGGCGACAAAACTCCCAGTGAGCAGATCGATTCCACTTGCAACCCAGGTTCGGTTTATAACCGTGCAACTAATTTCACGGGAGCGCAAACTCTTATAGTATTCTAGTGTTTAAGGGCCTATAAAGCCACAGTCAGTTCAAAAAACCGGCCAAGTGCGTGTCGGACCACGCACAAAGAAGGGTTCCGTACCCGACACCTCTTAATCTACATTTAGTCTGGAAGAATTCTAGTTTGGAAAATAGAGGGGGGGGGGGACACACTTTTTACGACTTTTGAAAGCCTATCCACAGATACAGCACACGCCTATAAGCATTGAAAAAAAAATTGACCCCCATGTTACATGCATGGGGTGCCCCACCAGTTTAATATTTTTTTCGTTAATTTCACATCATATTTCTATAACGGTTTATAACATACACCTTCACACCAAATTTCATAATTGTAGTGGTCATAGTCTCCGAGTAAATCGGCTGTGACATACGGACGGACGGACAGATAGACATGACGAATCTATAGGGTTCTGTTTTTACCATTTTGGCTACGGAACCCTAAAAAGCAGGGTAGGACGCCCTGATTTTCCCTATATCGAAAATTGGCTGGCTGGCAGTAGAACCCATGAAAGAGGCCTACGTTCAGATGTGGACGGACCATTGCGTTGGTAACGGTGAATTATTGATGTATCTATAGGGCGAATATTATCGAGGCTTAGCTTTTTCTTTTTCTAGTCTTGGTGACTGGGCTACGGATTAACGACAGAATCAAAAGCATCGAAGAAGTCCCATATTGTCTATAAATCTAGTTTAGATCCTGTCCGTCTGCTACCACTGAATGGGTTAAATGAGTAAGGTATCAATGCCAGTACAACCTTTAGAGTTTAGTTCCTCGTCTATCTATGTAATGTAATGACTGACTGATATACTGTGCAGGTTTGCCATCCACGACGGGAGCGCCACGTATCAGTGCCGGTTTCTGCAGTCGAACACGTACAAGCGCAACCAGGCGGCGCGGCGCATCGTTGTGACCGAGTTTGGCACGAGCGCCGCACCTGATCCCTGCCACACCATCTTTGACAGGTGAAGCCCATTAATAAAAATATATTGTAACCATTGTAACGCATCTCACCCTATCGACTAGATCGCACTAAGAGATAGGTTGAGCAGCCGAGGTGGAGTAGATCAGACAGCAACTTGTTGCTAACTCCTACCAGCTGCTGGACCAAAGTGCAGGTTTGCGATCCATGACGATAGCGCGACGTATCCGTGCTTCCTGTAGGCGAACTCGTACAAGCGCGACCAGGTAGTGGCGGTGGAAAAAAAAGAAAAACGGTGGCGCGCTGGCGCAGCACATCACTGTCACAGAGTTAGAAAGAAATGTGATAGAGGAACGAGCTAAAAATACCTGACCTGAGTCTATTAGTCGAACGCGTTAGATATTTATTACAAGTGATTTTTCTACCTACTGATTTGTAGTGTTAACTCTTGGTTCCAGAGTTGCGGCGCTTTTTAATCCTGGAGAGTCGATGTCCGACAACGCCATGATTTCTCTGTACCCCTTTGGCGACGAGATGTATGCCTTCACTGAGGGACCAGTCATCCACAGGTAAGTCAAAACATCAATCATTGTGATAGAAATCTGGTACGTAAACTTTTTCATGTGTACTTTTCTAACTTACTTAACCGAAGGAGAGTGAAGAGACCGCAATCGCAATTAGTGTTACTTACAACAACACTGTCGATTGGCATTTTCGTCACATTTGTGGCAAGTACTACGGTCAGCCTTGCAAGGCGTTTACCTTTATATGGTCAACCAATTTGATTTCTGGACCACAACGTACCTTGTCACACTGAAAATGATTATGAAAAATACTAAAATTTAGCGTTTATCTCAGTTGCATCCTCAGCTACTGTTTCGGACCTCAGTTTCCGTTTTTATATCTATTCAATATGTCGTCTTCTTCATTAATTACACACGCCTTAGCTTAATATGTGGTTAGTTCGAATTGTGCAAAATTGACCCCCTAATATAAATAATATATTAATTCGTTTATCAGGGTAGACCCGGTGACCCTGGATACGCTGGAGCGCAGGAACCTGACGGAAAGCCTGGCCCTCGTCAACCACACCTCGCATCCCCACGTTATGCCTAACGGTCCGTAACTACTATTCACATAATAGGTTGGACTGCACCAAACCGTCAGTAATCGTTGGCGATATTCGTTAAAATTCGTTTGTAGATGGAAAGCTTGACAAGTTTCTATGGGATGATTGATGATAAGAGCTGCCGGAACCGTATATTTTTTTAAATATATACAAGTCATCAGTCAGTATTTATACAGTTGCACACTGAAAGATGCTCGGAGTCCACTACCTAATCAATCCCAAGAATTGCGTAGTCACTAGTTTTTACAAGAGTGACTGCCATCTGATCTTCCAATCCAAGGGGTTTCCTTAATGATATCATGCTTGTCAAATGAGTGGGCAATGTACCTTTTAGAAAATCTCACGCCGCCCAAAAGGTCTCTAACTTGGCTTTACGACTGCTGTCATAGACATCAGCCGGGGTCAACGGCTTAGCGTGCCTTCCAAAATACGGGAGCGCTCAGTTAGTAACCACTCAAAGCGGCCACTCATCCAAGTTTTGTCCGCGGCCGACGTTGATTAACCTCGGTGCGCCGTTGGACCACGAGCGGTCCATATAAACATAATAAATTTAGACTTATATAAAATGTACGAACTCCAAAATATACAACAGACCTGGAGGTTCATACGTTGATTGGTCTGTCGTTAAGTTGGTACAACCCCTTAGTCAGCACTAGTTTCTACTATTTTCATTAGCCTAATGGTTCGGTTTATGAACTTTGTACCCTTATTACAATACTATACTACCTTGCCGTATATATACTTCCTTGTTATATTGTTATAGGTTACTTTCTTGCGATATGATGACTCCATAGGATGGTGGAAGATGGCAATATTAGCAAACCATCTTCCATAATGTACACGATAAGAATTCCATGTGCCTTACAGTTTCAAACATTATATGCCTCTCGACATCTGTGTACAGTCGAGTTTTTTTAATTTGTGAGCCATTTCGTAAAATTTTGCTTTGAATGTCTACACCGTTTGACAGAACTGTCAACCTTAAGGGGGTCCCAAATTAAAGTCCTCGACTGTACATGTTCCAATATATACAGTCTATATAAAAGAGTATCACGTTGCAGTACCAATGATTAATGCTCATGTTTGGTAATTTCAGGGGACGTGTACAACGTGGGCATGTCCCTCGTGAAGGGACGCCTTCAGCACGTCGTGGTTAAGTTCCCATTCACTGAAAAAGGTTTGTTTTCTTTATAGTTTTACTAAGTACATATGCGGAAGTGTCACTTTATCGTAAGGGTGAAAATCGGAATACAACAATGATCCTTTGGGTCGGCGGCGTAGTGGATTGTCAAGTTATTAAAGAGGTCACATAAGACAATGATGGGATTAAGTTACAAATATTTATTGTACAGGGTAGGAACGAGTAACCCGACAGATTTGAACCATGCTTTTTTCTACGATATAGAGTTACAAAGTTATATCAACAATGACCGATTTTTTTGAGATTATGCCATTGTTAGAACATAAAGTAATGCAACTTTTTAGGAATACATCACCTAAAACGAATTATAAAAGTTTTTTGTACGAGAAATGTTTAGTTTCCTTTAAAAACGCTGCCCTGCCTAATAACACGGTTATGTGTTTGCAATTTGCATTAGCGCTTTTATCCATAGTTCTGTGTTACCGACTTTTGAATATAGTTTCGTTGACACTGCTGATAAAAATGTTTCAGGGGACATGTTCGAGCGGGCGCGCGTCGTGGGCAGCATGAAACCGAGGTGGCCCCTGCACCCCGCGTATATGCACACTTTTGGTATTTTTTTTAAATACTAAACTTAAATACAATTACTATTTTAGTAACATGTTTGCCATATACCAGGTTTAAACAATACATAATTTTATCAGCTTAATTGGGATGTACCAGAACATTCTATTTATGTATGGAGAAGGATCTGGAAAGTACGGATAATTTGTTGACCTGTACATAACTTTGATTGCATTTACCATCTTAGTTAGATACATGATCCCTTATGTAATCATATTTTAAGTATTCTTGTCACATTTTAGGTATAACGGAAAACTACTTCGTTATAGTGGAGCAGCCACTGTCGGTGTCTCTAGTGGGCGTAGTTCGGAATCAACTCTCCAACAAGCCTCTCGCCAGGAGCCTCAAGTGGTATCCCCACCATGAGGTATTAACTTTTATAACACTAAAGCTACTCAAGTCAGTCTCAGGCTTTATAGAAATAAAAAAACAACAATCGTAGAAATGTTGGGAAATTTGATTAAGGTACGAAAGTTGAAATGTTCATTGGTGGCCTATTTTTTAGATTAATTCCCATAAAGTTTCATCAAGAGCATATGAAATATTGCATAGATTAGCTGCATTCTGAGATGATGGAGACAGTTATATTATACGTAGAATTATTCCATACATATTTTTCTTCATAGGAAAATCATGGTTTAATAAAACATGTCAAGGTGCTATTTTATCTTGTTTCAGACACACATAGTTCTAATAAGTCGAAAAACGGGGAAAGAAGTAACGAGATACCGGACTGACACGATGTTTTATCTGCACATTATCAACTCTTACGAGCAGGAAGGCAGATTGGTCGTTGATATATGTGCGTATAACGACGCCAAGGTGATAGATGCTATGTACATCCAAGCTATTGAAGTAAGTCACTTTTTAATTGCATTCCGTATTGATGTAAGTATTTTTACGTTAATTGGCAATTGTAGCTTGCAATGCTTGCAAGGATTCCCTACCAGCCCTACCCACTCGTCGGCTCAGGTGGCAAGTAGGTAGCTGCCATCTATGACATACTTAACTACTCTGTTTAAAAGAAAATAATAGTTTTCTGGTAAGAGTTGTGTGTGATAAAAGAAGCCTAGCCTGGGCTTCGCTTTCGCTCGCGTGTAATGCACGGACGATACTTAAGAAAATGGCGAATGCTATCCTCCTTTGTAATCTCACACTCACCGACCTCGACGCACAATCTATTTCAATGCGTATTACTATTAACCACGTTTTACCTCTCATCGGTGCCCTTTTTTCGTTGGAATAATCTAGAGAGATAAACTAGAAAATTTACAGCTAATAGTAGGTCTTCATTTAACTGCAGGGAAATGTCTGGGTAATGAGGAATTTCTGTCCACTAAAAAAAATCACGTCGACCACCGCCTGCTCTATGCCATTAGGGGCACTTTATAGTCAGGTTAAACGTTAAACGTTGTCATTGCGCCGTGCCACTATAGGCTTGTAGGTAGGTAGGTACTGTTGTGCTTACTCGTAGCCAGGTGCCTCCACCACGTAGAGCAATGGCAACCCCGAGGAACTTAACTGGAGCCTTTTAAGACAGGCAGCGAAGACCGTAGACCTAGCGTTGGCGAAGCCTACATGGATGGTCATCGGTACACCTACTCGTACTTAACGTAAGCTGTTTCAGTCAATGCAAAGTAACGCAGACTACGCAGAGTGGTTCCGCGGGCGTCCCAAGAGAGTGGAGATACAGTTGGACATGCCGCGCCTCACACGCGTCACACCCAAGCTTCTGGCACACCTTGGCTGCGAGACACCTAGAATACACTACGACGTATACAACGGTGAGTGCCAGCAGTGGCTCAATTATGTCGTTTATCGCTGTGATTTTGTGACATTCTTTACGTTTCAACAATCAAAACTTTGAGAATTCTTATTTCTTTCAGGAAAACCATATCGTTTCTTCTACGCCATAAGTTCTGACGTCGACGGAGAAAACCCAGGATTGGTAATAATAATAACTATCAGATTAATGTTATGTTTATGATTTTCAATGGTGCTGTACTTTTAAATTGATTGAACTTGGTTATAGATTATAAAAGTGGACACGCAAACCGGAGAAACTCTAAAGTGGTGCGACACGGATTGTTATCCCAGCGAGCCTATCTTTGTACCGCGACCAGGCGCTAAGGTACCATAAACTTCATTCAATCATTAAGTATTATTGTGCTTACAATTCTTGTAAAAATAATATACTAGACCCTTATAAAACTATTAGAAACACCGGAAACATACTCGTAACACCCAGGACCTTCAATACACGTGTTAATAAGTTTTTGGTAAACAGGCAGAAGATGATGGCGTGCTACTGAGTGCGTTGGTGCGGGGCGCGGCAGACTCGTGCGCGGTTGCGCTGTTGGTGTTGGACGCTACATCGCTGCGCGAATTAGCTCGCGTCACCTTTCGCACACCCTCACCCGCACCCAAATGCCTACATGGCTGGTTCCTACCCGAGCGCTCTTAATAAGGTGTTAAACGGGTAGCGAACGAGTTGTGATGTTGACGGCTACTAGTGCTGGACGCGGTGTCGCCGTACGAGCTGGTTCGCGTAACATTCGTCACACCCTCACCCGGATCTTCATAAAGGGTACAACAGACTGAGACAAAGGGTGCTGCTGAGCGTGGCAGTGCAGAGCTCATCTTGGCTCGAATTTTCTCACGTGTCTACATGGCTGGTGTCTGCCAGAGTGCTCCTAAGAAGAGTTCAACAAACAAAGACAAGAGGTGCTGTTGAGCGCGCTGGTGGCTCATATGCGCCACCATAGGTAAAGTCAGCTGCAGATAAACGTGACCCCGGGGCATACAGCTGGCAGCTATTCAAACTGGCCTCTCCCTCTTATATTTCTGCATGACAACTAAAACTAGGCATACATGTTTTAACTTTGAAGAAGCTAAGCCGTTTTCATGGCCACTTGAATTGGTAAATGATGTATTGAGTAATGTATTCAGCGAAAAGTGATATTTCATCTATAACAGAATAATAATAGAGCGGGAAAAGCTATCGATTAACGAATGTGGGAATGGAAACCTGTACCTGAATTTGTGAGAGTGAATGAAACCGGTGGAACAATTATCATAATTTCTAATCTTATAGTATCAGTATCATCAGTAATATATATAAAAGCATCAAAAATTCCCACCTTTGTTTTATCATGTAAAAAAAATAAAGCCTAAGAAAGGCACCTGCCTACAGAGGCAGGAACCTTTCTTAGGCTTTATTTTAATTTCGATCGCATATAGGCCCTAGTAGTTACTTATGTCATTTAAATACCGTGCTTTAATTGAGGCTTTAATTTTATAACGAGGAACACACTTGCTTAAATCTGGAAGAAATCAATATGATATTTAGATTAACTAGTGAATTATACATTTATAAATACTACCAATGTTGACATTGGTAGTATTACAAGATTGTATGACCCTATGACATAGTTTAAAATCTCTACCTATTTATTGAAGCAGTACACGTAACCCTGGAGGACCGAAGTGTATTACTGTCACGGTTACCACAAAACTCACTTCACCTGTCACTTTTCATCAAATGATGTATGAAAACTTCGTATTAGTGATAGCGGTACGCCAAACAAGCTGCAAAATGGTGTTAAAAGTATGAAAATCGGAACGATTGATCTTTAGGCCATACGAATCAATTTGACCCGAAGCACGAATAAAAAAACAAATAATTTTTAAGAAAAAAAAACCGACTTCAATGGGGGAGGCCGGAAAAAGATTATTATACTTAGATGGTGCACTCTTAGATAGATATACAATAAAATAAAAATGGCTATAATGTATGTTTATAATGGTAGAAGACTAAGTACCCTCAATTCCTCATGGAATCATGAAAAAACCTTGCTTGCTTGACAAACAAAACGAAGAGAACAAATCGCTAAACGTGAACTACGCGTCGTTGAAGAGTTCCGTTCTGATCATCATCAGCAGTTCCACTTCATCAAATGTCACTTTTATGAATGAAAATGCTTGATTAGTTCATGAAAATACTAAAATCACTATTTGTGTGCCTTTCACATTTGAGGAGTTCCCTCGATTTCTAATGGATCCCATCATCAGAACTCGAGCATGACAAAAATCAATCGTGAAAATAGAACTTGCTTAACAAACGCAGCTAGGAGGACAAATCGCCAAACGTGAACTTTTCGTCGTTGAAGAGTTCTGTTCTGATCATCATCAGCAGTTCCACTTCATCAAATGTCACATTTTTGTATGATAATGCTCGATTTGTTGATAAAAACACAAAAATCACTATGTGTTTGCCTTTAAGATTTGAGGAGTTCCCTCAATTCCTCATGGATCCCATCATCAAAAATCGAGCATGACAAAAATTAATCGTGAAAATAGAACTTGCTTAACAAACGCAGCTAGGAGGACAAATCGCCAAACGTGAACTTTTCGTCGTTGAAGAGTTCTGTTCTGATCATCATCAGCAGTTCCACTTCATCAAATGTCACATTTTTGTATGATAATGCTCGATTTGTTGATAAAAACACAAAAATCACTATATGTTTGCCTTTAAGATTTGAGGAGTTCCCTCAATTCCTCATGGATCCCATCATCAGAACTCGAGCATGACAAAAATTAATCGTGAAAATAGAACTTGCTTAACAAACACAGCTAGGAGGACAAATCGCCAAACGTGAACTTTTCGTCGTTGAAGAGTTCTGTTCTGATCATCATCAGCAGTTCCACTTCATCCAATGTCACATTTTTGGATGCAAATGCTTGACTTGTTGATAGAAACACAAAAATCACTATATGTTTGCCTTAAAGATTTGAGGAGTTCCTTCAATTCCTCATGGATCCCATCATTAGAACTGCCTTTTGACAAAAACGGGACCAACTTGGATATATATACATACAATCAAAAAAAGAATTTTTCATATCGGTTAAGAAATGACAGAGTTATGGATTGAACAAACATTAAAAAAAAAAAAAAAAAAAACAAAAAAAAAACATACAACCGAATTGATAACCTCCTCTTTTGAAATCTTGAAGTCGGTTAAAAAGGAGAGGAGTGGAGGAGTTTTTAGTCATAGTCATATTAATGCTAATAATGAGCAAAATAAAAATTGCAATAACACCAATGTTTTATTCATTCTTTTTAAATATTTAGTTGATAGATTGCTTTTTAAACAAAAATAAATATAGTAATATTATAATAAGTAATATAAATATGACTTAAAACTCCTCTCGCATTAGTAATTTATTATCCTCAGTGTCTAAAATTGAACTTTTTATACATGTCTCAACTAATTGTGATTTTGTCACATTTTGAAAATAAAAAAAATAAAAAGACACTAAATGTAAATATTATCAAAATTGCTTTCTTTGGGTATATGAGGCGTATACATATAATTTTAGGTATATTTTACTAATAATGATACAACCGTATCGTATCTGGAGGAGCCCAAACCTGGTGTGTTTTGAAAATGATTTTTATTCTAATAACAATTGATTTTAATATGATATATTTTTAGAATCGGCTTATTAAGTATTTAGAATCGGCTTAGTAAGTCTTTTCATGTATACACACGGTAGGTTTTAGAACAAAAATATTTTTTCCCATAAAAAAGACGTCATAACTCCTCTCGTTTTTCGTTTTATTTTTTCGTTTGCATTCGTATGGCATAAAGATCAATCGTTCCGATTTTCATGTTTTTAACGCCATTTGCAGCATTGTACTGAATTTCGGGGTGGACCGCTAGCAATACATGTTTTTCATCACACTTGTTCGTAAAGGGTCATATTGTACACAGGCGTATAGAGTACGAGTACGTATGAGTTATGGATTTCTCCCTAGGGAGTTATGAGTTTCTTTGTGATCTGATTGGTTTAAAAATCTCTAGTTGGCCGCGCTCCACAAGAATACTGTGCTCTCTGATTGGTTGCAATATTGAAGCTGCGCGCTCCTCTAGGCATCCATGCATTGATACTGGGGATGAAGTGGTCGTGTTCTTCAATATTATTTATTTCCTCGCAAATGTGATGAAAACAGTGTAATTACCTCGGGACGTAAGAAAATTGCGCCCCTCGTTATATGTACTATATCTTGACATTGTCACGCGAAATTTGTAGTGTCGTAATTGTGTCCGGGCCAGGAGCAAATATCGCCAGTCATTTCCTCACGGACGATAACTAGTAAGGTTTAAGCTAGGTAATGGGAGTTGCATTATGAACAGATCTTGGAAAAGGTGAGCTATTCCTACATGTAGATATTAAGACTGATATACCTTTACAAAACTTCATTCATTATGAATCATTATAACCCTTTAATGGTTATCGGGAATTTATTTATTTAATCGTATGACGAATTTGTCAAGTAGGCAATAAATAAAAATACAGAGCTAATACTGATTTCTATTTCGCCTATTTCGCCTTTGTGTTTGTTGCTCGTTTAGCACTTCCTAGGGGACATGGGCAGTGCAGGGTATTTAGGTGCTTTCTTGGGAAAATCGGGAAGATAGTTGCCGTCATAAATTTTAAAATACTTATTTACAAAACAAGTGTTAGCCTTTTTCGTATTTTATCTGTTAATGACAGACATTTCATTATGAATTAAATTACACATGGGACAACTGACGACTATCATTAAATGACAGTAAGTGACAGTGGTTACTAACTGAGCGCTCTCGTGCTTTGGAAGGCACGTTAAGCCGTTGATCCCGGCTGCTGTCTACGACAGCAGTCGTTAAGCCAAGTTAGAGGCCTTCGGGCGGCTTGAGAACTTCTAACAGTCAAGTTGCCCACTCACTTGACAAAGGGGGGTCGAAGTTGCACCACGTCCGTAGGGAGTACCCACCGTTACCCTACACGTGACCCCTGGGTGGTGCTAAAAGTGCAACAAAAACTGGCAACCGTACTTGTCTTCTCGAAGATCTCACGGTTCGTAAATAAATGCCATACGATTAAATTAAATAAATGACAGGGTATGTTCATCATTCATGTTACTCGTATGGAAACTCTCAAATCAGTACACCCTTTTAGCATAAGCCCCATTGAGGTGCGATTGCGTTGGTGGGTGAAGTAGCGGTAGCCTCCCAAGAATGGGAGGAATTAAGTCAAGAGGAAATTACAATTTTTTGGCGCACTCGGGAGGCTACTGCTGTTCAACCCACCAACGGAATCGCTGCTGAGCTGACGTTCACGGGACTTCATAATGTATAACTTTCTGAAGCATGAAGCAGTACAAGTTATCGTGCAAGAGGAACTTCGACATGGATATCTGTTGTTGGGCCGCGGTCTATAATCGTCGTAGACCCGCAGATAAACATGAAAACTCTGTGTTCTTTTATCGCACATAATGTTACTAAATTATCTTTTATATTATAGCTTATAATGCATGGTAGGTAATTTGTCGCGGTATGAATCATACTTAGGGACATTATTAGGTAGTTAAAAAAATTAAGTATAATAACAGTCGAGTTCATAAATATATGAGCAAATCCAAGTCTTCAAAAATATATGTACATAGTACATCTGATCAGATTTATCATTCGAAAATATATACACGTCTCATCCGTCATATTCATCTGAGCAAGCCTCTCAATAATATTTAAGCAACTGAAAAACAATAAATATCTGTACTATGATTTTTACAAAATTATTTAAACAAGTGGAAGCACATAACTATCGAAACAAGGGTTATTTTCAAAAATTTGTAAACAGGTAGTGGCACGTAAATATATGTACTCACGTTTTCCAATTGGTTGTGAACAAGTAGGAGCTCATAAATATCTGTACAGATAAAACATTTTGAATTTTCAAAAATGACAATCACCGGAAAGAGTACCATACTTGTTTATTTATTTATTATTTATTTACCTGCGTGCTGCTTCTTTTACTATTTTGTGATTTATACTCGGTTTAGAAGAGTTTGATATCAACATTTATTACTGGCTACTGAATATTTTTCTTTTTTCTGTCAGTTTTGTTCAGATGTTTATGAGCTCCTACTTGTTCACAACAAATTGGAAAACGTTACTACATATATTTATGTGCCACTGCCTGTTTATAAATATTTGAAAATAACCCTTGTCTCAATAGTCATTGTGCTTCAATTCGTTTAAATAATTTCTTAAAAATCGTAGAACAGATATTTATTATGTTTCAGTTGCTTAAATATTATGGAGAGGGTTGCTCAGATGAATATGACGGATGACACGTGTATATATTTTCGAATGATAAATCTGTTTGGATGTATTTGTACGTTACTATGTACATTTATTTTTGAAGGCTTGGATTTGCTCATACATATATTTATGAACTCGACTGTACCTATTTTTAGTACCATAATTGACATGTGCAGATGTAGAGAATAATGCTTTCCCATCGAGTAAATTCGGAACACGACTAGACCCGAAGTGGCTAGCAATTATTGTATTAAATTAATGACAAGTTCATGTCTGTTAATGTGAAACTTTATTAGTAATGTCAGAATGAAAACAGGTAGTATTTTGGGTTTAGGCAATAACTCGTCACACCAAAAAGGTGTTCTAACTGGTTATAACCAGGGGTCGTATTTTCGTGCCGGTGATGTCACGCTCTTCTTATTGTAATCAATCAATCATTATTCATTAATCAATAATCATGTATACGTAAACAACAGTAAAATCCAAAATGGCCCTTACGACAGTATATAGACAGTAGGTAAACATCGAACAAAGGTACATCGCGCGTTTGTTTGTGTGCGTGCCGTGCACGTACGCGCCCGGCCCGCGTCACATGGAAACGGAGCGGCATGAAATTGCGTGAATCAGTCCGGGCTGCGCCGTCGCCGTGTTTGGAGCGTTGTCGCTCGAAACGACAAAAATATGTCATGTCATATATGTGTGTATGTATACATACTTTTTACAATTATGTCCGTAAGTATTACAAACGCAATTTGCCTGTCACATCACAACTTATAAAGTACAACATTAGGTAATACTGCAAGTTTTTGTGACTGGTTCATGTGTAATATTACCAATAATTAAACAAACCTCGTCATCATAGAGAGTTTACGTTCATATTTATATTTAACTTTTCTATAACCTGTTATAAAACTTGAAAGACTATGAGTTTTATCCTCACCTGCTTATAAATTCAAACTCTAAATATGAAAAGAAATCCTTAATAATCTTCGGACGCAATAGGTCGTATAAGAAAAAATACCATAGAAATAATAATAATAGCGAACGGTCTAATAGCGAAGAGTCTCGACCAACATCTCAAGAGACTCTCGTTAGATGGCTGGGTCAAGGGTCAGATACAGAAGGCGGTACTCGCGGACACGGCGCGGATAGTCCGGAGGTTTCTCTCTCTGTAGCCCTTTTGTTTTTTTTTTTTACTTGGGGAAATGCCTTTACGCATCCCGCCTAGCCGGGGAACTAGGACAGGTATGGCGGACTCCCGGGAATCGCCCCGACTACGGTCTAAAACCACCAGGGTATGCCCATCACACAGCATTAGTGGCGGTGACACGGGATCGCCAAGGCACACAACCGCGAACACCGCCTGCTGCGACAGCCGAAGCTGTCCCCTCTCGGTAGAGGCTTGCGCCCCCCACCCGACGGCAAGCGTGCAGGGCGACACCACACACTTGCCAACCAAAGGACCTTCACGCCAGGAGAGAGTGAAAAACCCCGGATTCACTCCCTCAGGTCCCCTTGTAACTTTTTATAGAGGTTTTCTCCCTCGCAGCCACCACCCGGCCCCGGCCTGACGGTGACAACCCCCGCTCCCGACTATAGCGGCCCTCTGCCGAAGCCAGGGTTACGGGTCCGTAATTCTTTATACAGGCATACGGCATGGCCTGTCCCTCTCGCCGCACCTGGGGAGTCATGCGACTCCCTGATGCGGATCCCCCCATCCCCCCATTGGTCGCATCTGGAGTGTCCTCCGCTAAACAGAGGAACACCCAGAGCGACCCCGTCTCCGGGTTATTGGTAGCACCGGTAAGCGATCCCTCCGAAGATGAATCACTTACCGTTACCTCCAGGGCGCACCGGCCAGAACCCTTCCCCTTCCCCCAGACCCGTGAGGGTCCAGGGGAACTGGAAGAGCCCAGACACTCGTGGAGGTTACCCGACTAGCGCCCCTCTCTCTGTAGCCCTAACCACCGGTAGCTTAGGCCCTGCCTCGCTGCCGGCGGCACCCTAGGTTAGGTTTTTATAATGATTTAATGTTTTGTAAATTTTGTTTTATATTTTACTTTTTATAGAAATATTGTACAAACCTAATCTAAGAGATAAAATGAATAAAGGGATAATAATAATAATAATCATTTATTTCGGGCATCTGAGGCCCGTATTACATATACCTTAAAGATTAACATACATACAACTTAATTTTAAGAAATAAAATAATATATCGCGATGGGAGTTATAAATGCATGACTAAATGATTGATGATTATGATTAAATATGAATAATTACCATAACACCAATTGAAATCAATCGGCACGAAAAGTACGACCCCTGGTTATAACGCAAAAAGCAATATTATTTGTTTTAATCCGTCACATGTAAATCTATACTTAATATTATAAAGCTGAAGAGTTTGTTTTGTTTGAACGCGCTAGTCTCGGAAACTACTGGTTCGAATTGAAAAAATATTTTTTGTTGGATAGCCCTTTTATTGAGGAAGGCTTTGAGCTATATAACATCACGCTGCGACCAATAGGAGCGAAGACGCGGACGAAGTCGCGGGAAACAGCTAGTTTATACTAATATTATAAAGCTGAAGAGTTTGTTTGTTTGTTGGAACGCGCTAATCTCAGGAACTACTGGTTCGAATTGAAAAATTATTATAGTGTTGGATAGTCCATTTATAGAGGAAGGCTTTAGGCTATATAACATAACGCTGCGACCAATAGGAGCGAAGACGCGGACGAAGTCGCGGGCAACAGCTAGTTTAGTTATATTAAGTCACAACTTAGTTTTGTAGCTTTTGGTCACACTGCAAATCTGTTCCTATTCGTCACCCCAAACAGTTCAACAGTTCTAACTGGTCACCAGATTTCCGCTAGGTACAATGGCGAGCGAAGTGAAGAGGAGTGTTAGTAGAATTGCGATCCTACAGCGCGCGAGCAAGCGAGCGAAGCGTGCGTGCTGAGGCAGCGGCCGGCGAAGCGCCAGAATCGAACATTTATTATTCTGCTAAGACGTAACTTAGTAAGCCAAAATGTACATATCACGGATTAAAACGAATTATATTGATTTTTGCGTTTTGAATACAAAGAACACCTTTTTAGTGTGACGAGTTGTTGGCTAAATCGTATTTTGCCTTTTGACATGACATATGTTAAATAATACAGTAATTGACTGACACTTCTTCGAGTCTAGTCGTATACCGAGTTTAGCCGATGAGAAAGCATTATTCGCTACATTTGTATCAACCTTATTTATTTTTGGTAATTAGATTTTATATATTTTCGAAACAGTGTTTTCATACCAAATGAATATAATATACATTTAATAAAAATAATTGTTTTTAAATCATTAATACCTTAATTTTGCGCAAACAGAAATAGGAAAGTTCGAAATGTTTGCCGGTATGTTTTTTAATGTTGTGACTTAATAATGAATAAGCTAACGAAATGATTAAAACTACTAACTTTTTCGGACGGCCGAATTCTATGGCGTCACCGAAGTCACTGTGCACAGAGAGCTTATAAGAATACTTATTATTGTTACAACAAAAGAACACGCAAAAGCCTAAAGTGAATATTGTCTCTAGTGAAAACTAGTGTAGCACTGTCGCGTGCCCAGCCAAATTCACTCCAGGAACTGGCGAACAACAGCCGTGTATTATTTTACACGGACCGTTTAGAGCCACTTGACCCTTCAATAACGGAACATGTATTAAGATCCTTCAGAACAACTATATAGAACCCCAAATTTCATAAATATACACCCAAACATGCTTATATGTATGATTATACAAACCTATGGTTTTCATACAAAAAGTATTTTGTATTGAAAATAAACAAATATCATCATTCTTAGATTCAGATTTCTATTATAATTCCCATTAACTTTACTTATTATGTTAGACGACTATGATGCAAATTTCTTGACATTATTCACATGTTTGGTAATAGTACATTACGATACAAGTGCAGAAAACAGGAAATTCGCAACGAGTGGTGATAAATTGAAACACGACCGAAGGGAGTGTTTTAAATCGACACGAGTTGCGAATTACCTGTTCGCACGTGTATCGTACAACGTTTTACAGTACATATGGTTCTTTAAAGTTTCGACATGTAATTCGACACGTAATCTGCTCATTACCGCACTCGTGCGGTAATATAGCACCATATGTACTGTAATAGTACATTTCGATGCTAGTGCGGAAAGTATGTCATTTCTTAACGAGTACCGAGGGATGCCACGAGCCGCAGGCGAGTGGCAAGACTCGGGACGAGTGAAGAATGACATTTCCGCACGTGTATTGAACGACGTTTTTTAATACAGTTGCGAAAAAATAAGAAAAACAACAAGTAATATTTATAAAAACAATATCGAATGTTGCCTTTAGAAACTTAAAACATACTTGCAGTAAGTAAAAACGCCTCTTCTTTGACAGGCGTTTCGGCAGCTATTCCGTTCCACTCCAGACAACTTATTAAGAACGGTTTTTCAATATTCAATATTAAAAAATAAACGTGTTATAATGATGAAGAGGTAAGTAATAAAATATGAAATGTGTATATTTTTCGTATTCTGATATTAACAGTAGGTTTTTATGTTGATTACGACGTTTAAAGGAAACTTTTTAATGTACTGTTCAATCCTGCTTCTCCTCCTTACCTTACGGAGCGTTTTAGTTATATGGCGGATGGTAGTGGTCATCGTTTACGATCGAGCGCTAATCTTACTCTAGCCATACCACCGAATAAGACGCGGACTTATTCCGGTCTTTTACTGTGCGCGCTGTGAAGCTGTGGAATGCGTTGCCGTTGTCACTAAGACAGTGCCCGTCTGTCGCGTCACTCAAGAGTCATTTAAAGAAGTTGTGGCTTTCCAATAACTAGTGAATTGGTTAAATACAGTTTTAAAATTTTATTAATTTACTCATATTTACGACATTTGTATGGATATATATAATGTATATATTTCCGATTACATTTATGCATATATTATAAGTTTTATTTTTCATATATATATTGCATCTGTTTTATTTGTATTGTACATGGTTTAAGTTTGTCTATCTTATTCTACCTACCTTCCACTCAATTGCTCAAAGGTTAGCTGGAAGAGATCCCTTGTAGGGATAAGCTCGCCTTTGTACTTTAACGCTTTGTGACCTCTTTATGTTTCAGTAATTGTGTACAATAAAGTGCTTACATACATACATACATAATACCCAGCAATAAGGAGTCATACATTGGAACAAGCATAAATTAAAAAAAATTGGAAAAGTGAAAAGCACTAGTGAGCGAAAACCAACTTTCCGCACGCTAAACAGCTACGTAAAGTAGCACTTTTTGAGCAACTGTATTAAAAATAGCTTTTTTGCTATGGACTTTTAAACTACTCATTTGACAATTCAAAACAAAACAATAAATATGATAAAAGAACATTTTAAAAGTATATACTCCCAGTACTGCTTACGAAAATTGCCGGTACAACATTTTGTAAAAAGGTAATTAAAAATGTTTACAATCTATCTGTCTAGTTCACAATCTGCCATTTAGTTTTTTTTTACATTCTTTTGGAATGTGATAGATTGGGTGTATTTTCAATAATTGGTTACCAACGCATATTGAACTTGGTTGCCATTTTTACATTAATGTTTTTGGTGGGATTATACCTACAAGTACAGTCTGCAACTAGTATACCGATTCTTTCGGGTTTAAATATAGAACTCTTAGGTAAACCAATATATAATTCGCCTAATTGGCGGTTCTATTTACAAGTCAACTAATCCATTAAGCAGATAATACATGTTCCGATATGTGTTAGGAGATTGTTAACAAAGCCACCATTATCAAATAACTATTGCTGCGACACAAATTTGCCGCAAGCGATTCGTAAAAATACACATAATAAATAGTTCAAAATGACATATTTCAGAGATTCCAAACGACTTGAGTGAAAAAAAGTGTTATTTTCATCATTATTGGGAGTTACGTTTATTGTCGGTTTTATTGGAAATTCACTTAGTTGTTTCATTATTTGGCGTAACAAAACCATGCACTGATTGCTATCTGTTTAACTTGGCTGGCTCGGATTTTTTACTAGCTCTTGCTATGCTATTAGAGATAATCGATATCTACAAACCAACTGCAGATAATCTGATTAAATGTCGACTTTCTTGGTTCCTAGTTATTTTTTTGTGAAAGAATGGTACTTTGACAATATCGGCATTGGCAATAGAAAGGTTCATTGCAATAATAATATGTTATCCATTTATGCTAGATACCACGGAATGTATGTCGGAGAGTTATAAAAGTAATTGTTGTGCTGGGGGCCGTGGTGATCATAGAAACAGCGTTGGAAATAACTAGTGTGGGTCTGGTCAAAAGAGCGCAGGACATGGTGTGCTTCACGTTGCCCTCCTCTTCGTCAAAGGTCATGTACGGAGTGTTAGCCATTATCATGTTCGTTTTCCTTTTGATGATCTTCATTTGCTTATTGAATGATAGTGTATAAGTAAACACCATGCTGATGGAAAATACAGGAGATCAAATATTCAATCAAGTGGGCCTGAGATCAAAGACAAATAAACTAGTAAGTGAGTACTCAGTACCTACAACCAAACATTATTCACGTTTTAACATTCTGAAACGTATCTTCTACCTTTTCAGTTGCAGTAAATCATTTGTGGATGCCTTTTTTTGTAGCGAAAGTGCTCGTATGTGTGTTAGACGCCAAACAATTCCTTCATTTTACTCAGGTTTGAATGATATGTATAAGTAAAGTCAGTCAAAAAAGCGGTTACCTACTTTTAAACCTTAATTTATAAATAATGCAGACGAAAATGACTGATGACTTGGTAATGGTAGCGGGTGTCCGCTGGATGCAGGTGGCTCAGGACAGGTCATTGTGGTACTCTTTGGGGGAGGCCTGTATCCAGCAGTGGACGCCCTTCGGCTAATATTGGCTTGCGGTACTTCCAACTTAGTTACATTTTATTGAATCTGTTGAAATATCCGACCCGGGTATGTCCTAAAACTACGACCAAGACCACCGGGGAATGGGCAGCAGCATTCCTTGAGTGCGGTGGAGATACTGCGATCGCCAACCCGCATGCCAAGCGTGGCGATTATGGCATTTACCCCCCATGAAATTGGGGGAGGCCTATGTCCAGCAGTGGACGTCCTACGGCTGATATGGTGGTGTTGAAATATATGAATTCATTATTTACGTAATATTTTCGTATTATTTACGTATATAGTACCTGCTGGTATTACATTGTCGTCACCAGTGGCTGGATGATTGTCGTATTGAATCCGATCTTACACAACCTCATGTCAAGGAAATTCAAAGCGGCTTTAAAAGTAAGTATACATTACGAATAGGTACAAACAAAATCCATACTTATTACTTATTTACTTATACTTTACTTATTTACTTATAATTACTTATTTACTTATATACCAGAGGGCGCTGTTGACGTTGACAGCTAATTTTAAACTGCTCCGTATTTATTTGTTAATTTTATTATAAATACATAGTTTTTAAGTGACGTAAATAGATAAATATCAAGTTTGACATATAAATTTCATCAGCATTGTATATTTGTGAGGAAAAATGGCACCGGCGAAGGCAAAACCCACGGCAAACACCGCAGCGGTTAACAGGTTGGTGGACGTTATTTTAAATCTGAAGACAGAGATTACTGAACTAAAAGTCGACGTAAAGAGCTGTCGTGATGTTATTAAGACGCAACAAAGGATGCTGACTCACCTGATCACACAAATATCTCGACACCAACCACTGCCACCAAATGTTCAGCACTCACAGAACGTTTCACTCGACGAATCTGGCCCTCATGGCATAGTATTCTTGGGTGACGATACTACATCTGTCCTTACTGACACACTGCCGCTGCCGTCGCTGCTCTCACCAGCAACGCCAACGGGTTCCGTGATCCCGGCGCTAGCACCGGTGCCAGTGCCCATACCAACGTCACAGCTTGCGTCTCAATCTACGCAATCGCCTCAGTCACAGGCTACGCTACAGTCTACGCCACAGCCTGCATCACAGACTACTGCCCCACCACCTGCACCACAGCCTGCGCCACCGTCTGCACCACAGCTTGCACGACAACCCCCGGCCGTAAGACCTCGGTCAAATCAGGCTACCACTGCACATCCGCAATCTGTACCAAGGACCACCTCGCATAGATCTTCACAATCCACGGGGCTCCGTGCGGCTGTCTCCCGAGTTACCAGTTTGCACGTCTTCAACCTGAGCGTCGAGACCACAGCCGAGGACGTCGCCCGACACGTGCAGACCCGGATGGGCATCCCGGCGACAGTGTGTGAACAACTGATTGTCACTCGAGGCAACTATGCGTCGTTTCGACTGGAAGTACCAGTTCACAAGGCTAATATAGTCAAACGTCTTAGTAACTGGCCCGAGGGAGTATCTGTGCGTCCTTTCAATATCGTGCAGCCAAAAAACTTAACACCAGATTGCAGCACAACACAAACAATATAGGCACTAAATTAGTCATAATCCACCAAAATGTTCGATCTATTTGTGGCAAATTATCGTTGTTAGAACTACTTTGTAACACTGAAAGACCCGATATTCTTGCATTAAGTGAAATTTGGTGCAGCAAAAGTGAGATTGAGCGAGTGCGAATATGTGGGTACACTGTCGCTAATTATTTTTGTAGAACGCGTACCGCGGCTCACGGTGGGACCGCCTTGCTTGTGCGGGACGGACTAACGTTTAAGCCGCGTAATGATCTACAGTCCTATTCCGTTCAGTATCACTTTGAATGCACAGCCATTGAAATTCCTAGTTTTAAGTTAATTATTATATCTATGTACAGAACTGGAAATGGCGACTTGGACATATATTTGAATAGATTGGAATTATTATTATGTAAACTAACTGACGAAAATAAGAGGTTTATTCTGGTTGGTGATCAAAATGTGGACTATTTATCTGACAATAGTCTGAGACGGCGGGTTGACGACGTGTTAGGTACTTATGGATGCATAAACACCGTTTCTTTTCCTACTCGCGTGACTGCCGGCTCCACGTCGTCCATCGATTGCGGTATAGCGAACCACTCTCGCGACTGCCTATCTGTATCGCCCGTGGACACTGCTATTAGCGATCACAACGCCCAACGTTATCAGTTCGCTATTGTTGAATCCAAACGTTCCGATCTTGACGCGAATGAGATCGAACGTCGATTATTCAATAATGAATCTTTTTATTTATTTTATTGTGATATTTATAATTATGATTTTAATTTTATTTATAATTCTACTATTGACATTGATACTAAATTTAATAAATTATTTAATATTTTGACATATTATATTGACATACACTTTCCGATCAAACAAATCAAATTTAATACGAAAAAGAAATCATTACCATGGGTAACTGAAGAGCTTATGGAATACATAAAAAAGCACAGAGACCTTCACGAAATACAGCGTCAGTATCCCGGTAACCCAATTATCTCCCAATGCATCGAAAACTATTTTAATTTAATAAAAACCACAACGCTGCGCGATAAGAAATACCATATTGAACGTAGGCTAGGTGAGAGCAGAAATCCATCTAAAGAGATTTGGAAGGTGGTAAATGAGGAGATAGGCGCCAAAACAAAGTCTCAAAATATCTGCCTCATTGATTCCTCCCAAACCGCTATACCACCTAGCGAAGTTCCAAATACATTTAATTCGCATTTCTTAAATATAGGTTTAAATTATGCCATCAAAACGGATCCCGTCTTAAGCAGGCATTATCTTCGTAGTTACCTAGATGACCTTGACGTACCGACGATGACCTTGCCGACCGTAACAAATGACATGCTTAATAATGTAATCCGAAACATGTTCAAGACACGTGCAACTGTTGATACCTACGACATTTCACTTAATATTTTATTATGCATATGGCCAATTATATCTAACATTTTAGTTGTACTTATTAATATTGTTTTTGAAACAGGTGTGTATCCAGAAGTGCTAAAGAGCACCAGAGTGAGCCCAGTGTATAAGGGAAAGGGTGACAAGTGCGATGTCAACAATTATAGGCCCATAACAATAGTCCCAACGATTTCAAAAATTGTGGAGTCTATTCTCTCGTCGCATATAATGGCCCATCTAGAGTACAATAACCTACTGACTGACCGCCAATTCGCTTATCGGCATAATATGTCCACAACTACAGCCGCGCTCAAGATATTCGACTGCATTGTTTCCGGGCTGGATGACAAATGCAAAATGGCAGGTATATTCTGTGACTTGTCCAAGGCTTTTGATGTGATTAATCATGAACTGCTCTTGGATAAGTTACATCATTACGGGATACGAGACTTAAGCCACAATGTAGTAACATCATTTTTGTCCGACCGGAGGCAGGTTGTTAGATTATCTGTGAGCGGTAAACTACTGAAGTCTAGTGCTGGCAGTGTAAATGTAGGAATCCCTCAAGGTTCGGCGTTGGGAAATACCCTTTTCCTAACTTTTATGAACGACCTTCCTGCTGCCATCACGACTGGTCTCTCTGTCCTATTCGCGGATGATACCACGGTGGTGGTTAGCGCAAATACGTACGAGCAACTCGGAGAGAAGATACATGATGGTTGTGATCAACTGCAGAGGTGGTTTTCTGCAAATGGCTTGGTGCTGAATATAGGTAAATCTAACATCATGATCTTCTCAGGCCGCAAGATTACAGTTCCGCCGTGCGTAGCGAACAGCGCGATGCAGATAAGCGATAAATGTAGGTTCCTTGGCTTCACTCTGGACTCTAACCTTAACTGGAAGTGCCATGTAGACAAACTATGCGACAGATTGAGTAGTGCAGTCTTTGCTTTACGTAAGCTAAAACCTCTTATATCTGACGATGCCTTGAAACAGGTTTATTTTGCTCATTTTCATTCTTTGATGTCGTACGGCACACTCATTTGGGGAAACTCAACGGATGCCAATAGAGTGCTGCTCATGCAGAAACGTGCCGTACGTGCGTTGATTGGGGCAAAATCGAGGACTTCGTGTAGAGGCCATTTCTCGAGTCATGGTATAATGACGCACTACTCACTCTACGTTTTCGAAATTATAATGTTTGTAAGAAACAATTTTTCGGATTTTGATAAAGTAAATGTGATTGGCAAAACACTCCGCCGCACTGGGCGTTTGAGAACAGTTCCCCGTCGCATGGCACTTTCAGGTAAGAATCCACGCGTTATTGGGCCTACTTACTATGAACGACTACCCGCTGACCTTAGACTTGAACCCTCTGACGAAGCATTTCGACGCCGCCTGAAATGCCTGTTATTGAATAATCCATTATACTCAGTTAAAGAGTACATTGATCTTGATATGACATGTAAATAGTAATTATTAATTAAATTATTCCCTGAATTGTTATTAAATATTTTTTGAATAGACACATATATATATATTTAAGTTGAATGACGATCCCTTGTGGGAGATATATTTAGTTTTATTGTTTTCTATTATTAATTTACATTTGTTGACATTGTGCTGCTATTATTATTGTTTTATTTTTTCCATGTTTTGACGATCATGATAACAATTCTTGTAATTTTGACATTCTATGCAAATTTATACTGTAATTTTTTATCATGAAATAAATAATCTAATCTAATCTAATCTATTTATACTTATATTACTTATACTTATATACTTTACTTATATTACTTATTACTTATAATATTATATATTATATATATTATATTATATAATTATATAATATTATAAATGCGTAAGTCACCCGTCTGTCTGTCTGTTACCTCTTCACGCTTAAACCGCTGAACCGATTTAGATGAAATTTGGTATAGAGATAGTTTGAGTCCCGGGAAAGGACATAGGATAGTTTTTATTCTGGAAATCGTTCCTTAGGGGATGAAAAGGGAGGTAAAAGTTTGTATGGGCGCCTACAACAGTTGAATGGCAATTATTTTTATAGTATCTTTTGCTAAGAGTGTAAACCCGCTAAATCCATTTCTTTTAACACTTTTCGTTTTACCCACCATTATGTAGCATCAAAAGATGCAGCGCCTGAGAAAAACAGCTACTGCCAGTTATTTTAACAAATTGCTAATCACATGATAAGTAAAACAGTCAACTCCACGAGTTTAACAGTTATCGGCTAACTCCAATATATCCGCCATTTTCGTAAGAATTTTGTTCGCCTAGATGTGTGTTCTCACAAAAGATAACTTTATTTCATGTTTTTGGTGTAAACGAAAAAGTATAACATCGCAAAGGTATGTATGTACTATTATTGTTTTTATTAATATTTCGGGGCTTTTGAGCTGTAAATCCAATACAATCACTGTTTTGGGGTTAAGTTAACCTCTCATCAAAATTAATGGGAGTTTTTATTCTTACTATCGCGATAAACGTACTTAGCATGTTATTTTCATATTTTCAAAAGAATTTTGTTACAGTGTCTCAAGACGAGAGTCTTTGACCAATGTGTGTTCCCAGTGATGACATAATGGACACTGAAACGTTGTCGCTTACTATGGGCCTCACAAGAGGGCTTAAAATCACCAAAAGAGAATGGAGAGGGCTATGCTGGGAGTATCTCAGCGAGATCGCATCAGAAATGAGGCCATCCGCAGTAGAAACCAATTATCTGACGTAGCCCTCCGAAGGTTCTCGAGTGGCGACCACTTACCGGAAGGCGCAGCGTGGGTAGGCCCTAGACAAGATGTACTGATGACCTGGTGAAAGTCGCTGTAGTCAGCTGGATGCGGGTGGCGCACGACCAGGCATTGTGGCCCCCTTTGGGGGAGGCCTACCATAGGAGGAGACAAACAGACGGAAGGACGAATATAACCCCACACCATAAGGTTGAAGCAAAAAAACATCCCCCCCTTTACGTGTAGATGAGATACCAACACTTAAAAAAATCTTTTTAGATCTTATTTTACGACTTTGTCAGTTTAATGATTTATACATACCAAATTGCAGCTTTCTAGCACTAACAATCTCAGAGCAAAGCCTCGGACAGACAGACGGATAGATAGACAGACAGACAGACAAAGACGGACATGGCGAAACTATAAGGGTTCCTAGTTGACCACGGAACTCTAAAAACTAAATACGTAGTATAGGTACTATCACAGTGACATATTTTTCGTATTTATATTTTTATTTGACGTCCACTCTAGGCAGAGTGGCTTAGTTGGTAGTGACCATACCCACTGTCCCGGGGTCGTTTCCCGGTCAGGGCATATATTTGTGTGATGAAAACAAATATTTGTTCCTTGGTCTTTGATGTTTTCTTTAAATATTTAAGGATTATATTTATCTAAGAATGTGTAGTCACCTAGAACCATAGCATAGTACGAGTACGTTATGTGTCCTAAAACTATGACCAAGACCACCGGGCCAGCAACATCCCTGGAGTGCAGTGGAGATCGCAAATCTGCATGTCAAGCGTGGCGATTATGGCACATTTCCCCCCATTGAAATTAGGAGGCCTATGTCCAGCAGTGGACGTCCTTCGGCTGATGGTTGTGGTGTAAGATTGTGTGTGATTGATTATGTTACCTACGCAAGCCTAGGATGTTCCTGCTTGCAATCTGCAGCCGGCGCACGGACGCGGCTGATGCTGCTGACCTTCGAGATGGGTCATGTCATGGATGCAAGCGAACCCTGAAAACATAAGGAACCCTTAGTGTGCATGAAGGACTTGCTCTTGGTCAGCTTAATTAGTGAAACATAATTTTTATCACCATTTAATCCACTTATCAATTTGAGCAAACATATGCCTCTATACTTTAGGTAATTAGACCAGTAGCAGCAAGGGACAGAACAACTTTACCCATTTGCTTTCAGTCAGTCAAAGTGAACGGTTATTTTTGTTTAAGATTAACAAACTGTAAAATAGTTATAAACTCAATATGATTAACTTCACGGAAGTCTCGAATGACACCATGAAAATTTGGTTAGATTTTGTAGAAATAGCCATAGTGCGTGATAAAACTAGAGTCCCATACGCAATTTTCTTATGCGTGACGTTCGTAGCCAGTTTAATAGGCAACTTGATAACATGTTTTGTTATTTACTACGATAAATCGATGCACACGGTGACTAATTACTACTTGCTGAATCTGGCGATATCAGACTTGACACTCACTTTTGCAATGCTGGAGGAAATTTTGGAGGTTCTCGTTTCCACGTATGAACATAGTGAATTCACGTGTCGAGTGCAGTGGTTTTCAATAATCTGCTTATGGAATGGTGGCATATTAATTATGACTGCAATATCAGTAGAAAGGTATATTGCGATATGTTGTCCCTTGAAATTAAAATGCAATTCAGAATGTCGCAGAGTGGTGAAGGTAATAGTGGTTTTGTGGCTGGTATCGTTCACCGAAGCCGTGTTTGACACGCTAGATGTGGAGGCGGTGAAGATCCGCGACACTTGGGTATGCCACACGATCCCAACTCTTCGGGTCAGGATTGTGAACGGAGTGCAAGCTATTGTTACATTCGTCATACCACTCATAATAATGACTTTCGTCTATTCGTCGATTATGCTCAAAGTTAACACGAAGCGGAGAAAAAGCTTGAGAGACAGGGTCTTTAACTATCACGATCCCAGAGGAAAAATAAACAATGTTGTGGGTAAGTAATGTAGACTATACGAAAATTTTATCGTGCATTGCGATTTAGTTAGTTGACTAGTGACATTATGTCATTGTCGGGAACACCATTGCCGGTCCGGCAATGATCGGTAGTCTTAATTCTCTAAATAAATTTAATAAATTAATTTGATAATTCACGCGTTTATTATATTCAATTCTAATAAGTAATAACGCAAATTTATAGTTAGGGTGTGGATATTCTTGTCTAACGATGTTAACTTTTGTATCCAGTAGCTATGTCGGCATCGTTCATCATCTGCTGGCTGCCGTTTTTCGTACTACGAGTGTTGAAGTGTGTCCTTAATGTTAAACAACTGATAAATATCGCCGAGGTTTGTATTACCAATAACGATTATTTATTTTATTAGAAGACCAACAACTTTATTTTATTTATTTATTTTGTTTTTGGATCTGAAATAAAGATTATTATT
This sequence comes from Notocelia uddmanniana, assembly GCA_905163555.1. NCBI lineage: Eukaryota > Metazoa > Arthropoda > Insecta > Lepidoptera > Tortricidae > Notocelia > Notocelia uddmanniana. Next base: position 13,293,426 of record LR991053.1, read on the forward strand.
ATTATTTTAACATAGAAAATAGACTATTATGAAGCCAATATATTGAACACAATATGTTATAAATCCTATTACACATTGTTAGTAATTTAGAAAAAACCTTTTTTTTCAGTGGTGGAACGTAGCAAATGTTGTAAGTTGCGTCAACAGTTGGTTAAGCGTCGTCTTAAACCCAATTATGTTTAGCGTCGTGTCATCAAAGTTTAGAAAATCTTTTAAGGTAAGTCTTGTATCTTCTTCATTAATTATGATTGTCTGACTCATTTATGGGTCCGTGAGACGTAGCAAATTTCCAAAAAAAATTTTTTTTTCAAATTTCCAAAAACTGTCTCCGACAAAAAAATTCTATATAACATTTCTGATGAGAAATGCGACCTGAAAGTGTAAACATCAGGACAGACATACGAATATTTTTTTTTCAAATATCATAATTTCCGAAAGCTGATTCGACAAAAAAATCTATATAATTATCGAACTTGCTTACAAAATTTCACGAGAATCGGTTGAGAAATGCGACCTGTAGAGGAGAACATCCGGACAGACAGACATACGAAATAATTTATGTCGAAACCTGAAACAGAGACGCTTCGCTCGCTCGGTCAATGAGACGAGACTTGTGCCCAGCAGTGGGACGCATATAGGCTGATGATGAACTATTTCATACCTGTTTTAATTATTTTCAGACTATTTGGAGTAATCAAACAAGAAACTAAGCCAGCCCGAGCACTTGTCCATTTGTTTTAGCTCCGTTTGTACTTGCACAGATGAAGTGACTATTTATTAAGCAGCAATTAAGGGGTCATCTAAACATACTGACAGATAATGGAAAATTTCGTGTAAACATAATCCACTTAATCCAAAAGTCTACTTTACTCAACAAACTTACTACTTAACTACTTATAGGTACACGGTACACATAATGAACAAACAATGACCGCGCCATCGGCACTCTTAGTAACCACTCAGAGCCTGAATAAGGCTGTAGATAGACGTTCCGTACTTAGTATTTTTTGATATAATATTAATTAAATAAAAAAAAAACTATTAAATCGATGTATAACAACAGTGATGTTTCTAGCAAATTCGATTTGGAACTCTGGTCCGCAATGATATCCGATGCAATTGAAATCGAAACTGACTATGTCAGAATGATAGTGGCAGCTTTTATGGCTATCATATTTGCATTAAGTATCACGGAGAATGTATTGACTTGTTACGTAATTTATAGTGATAAGACCATGCATACCGCCACTAACTACTACTTGTTTAACCTGGCAATATCGGATGTGATTCTTACCTTTGCTATTCTGTTTGAATTTGGTGACTACTACTTTTTGACTTACAACATACAAAGTGAGGGCATATGTAAATTGCAGTGGTTTTCATTGAGTGCTTTATGGAATAACACCATGTTGACCATAACCGCTCTGGCTATCGAGAGATATGTAGCGATATTGCACCCTTTCAAAATTAAGTCGACCCCAGTGTGGAAGAGAGTAATGAAAATCATAGGCTTGCTGTGGGTAATAGCAATTGTGTTGACATTACCAGAGATGCTGGTCGTCACTTTAATAAAATCTCGCCAGACAGCAACGTGCTTCGTGGTCCCCACCCCTCTGGCCCGAGCCCTGAATGGAGCTTTGGCAATTGTGACCTTTTTTATACCTCTGATTATTATGGTGTTCGTATATTCAAAGATTATTTACAAAGTCAATACCCGACAGAAGAACTTGGGACACCGAGATGTTACCAATAAAATGAATAAAGTCATCGGTAAGATTTGTGTAATTTACATACATACCTACTAACAACGTGTAAATGAATCAAAACAAAACCTGAGTAAAGGTAAATAAAATCGCATTTATAGCTATTTATCCAGACTAAGGTAAACGCCCCAGTGCTTGACACTTTCAATCTTATTTTATGACAATGAGGCCTATCGCGTATGGATTTGCTAGAGGCGCTTTTTCTCCGAAGGACTGCTGGACCACTGGATCTTTTAAGGCCCGCAGGACCTTGGTGGCGCTAACTGGTGCGCACAAAAATGGTAGCCCTCATAGAGGTAAACGATAGCAAGACGATAGGTGTCAACTATTTGCGCGTTAAGGTGTTAAGCATATAGACTTTTACCTTATAAACTTACGTAGAAGGTGGCGTTACGAATCGAGTAAATTTAATTAAGACTTTTTGCTTCGAGGTTTTGCTTTGTTTCAGATACGCGTTGCTATGTTATATCTTAAATATGTGTTGATACTTCAGTGTAGTGACTAATTCGAGCGGCATTAATTTGCAAAAAAAATAAGCATTCAATTAATAAAGTAATTTGTAAAGAATCTTACTAGACATGCAGAATTATAAATGGTATATGTCAAACTGAGTAAGAAATGAGGATTCTAATGTACTTAGTTCAATAAGAATTCGAATGAAAACCATAGCCAGCATGTCGCCCTTTGCAAACTTGCTGACAATACCGACGTATACATTTGCGCGGATTTTTAAAACTTATCTGAGTAATGAAATGAGATGAAATAGTAAGCAGTAGTAGTAGTGACGTAGTACAAATCTGAATATAATCTATACTACTTAATATTATAAAGCTGAAGAGTTTGTTTGTTTGTTTGAACGCACTAATCTCAGGAACTACAACTTCGAATTGAAAAATTCTTTTTGTGTTGGATAGTCCATTTATCGAGGAAGGCTATAGGCTATATAACATCACGCTGCGACCAATAGGAGCGAAGATGCGAACGTAGTCGCGGGCAACAGCTAGTGATGAATATATAATGTGATTTCAGTGGCGATGATGACCTCATTCTTGATCTGCTGGCTGCCGTATTTCTTTGAACGAATACTCTTGGCTACGTTGGACCCTAGCGAGTTACTAAAACATGCTAAGGTAAAAATGCGATCTAGGTCTAGGTATACTAATGTTACAAATGCGAAAGTAAATCTGTCTGTCTGCCTACTACCGCTTAAATCGCTGAATGGATTTCGAGTAAATTTGGCATGTAGATATGGACCGTGGGTATGTAACACTATTATACTATTCTGTGCCGTGAGCCAGCAACAGATTTCAATGACCAATTTCCTTTCGCGCCATAACTTGTATATTGGGTTCAGAAAGTTATATTATGAAGCCCCGTGTACGTCAGCTGCGATTCAGTTGCTTGGTGGGTTGAGGAGCAGCAGCCTCCCAAAGGCATAAAAAAAAACGGTAATTTCCTTTCGACTGAAACTTGTATCTAATGATAGTTAAGCCAATACCTTAAGGAAAAAAGCGGTGGAATACCCGTAAGCAGGTCACATCAACATGCAAAAAAAAATGCCATTTACTTTTGCATGAAACTTTGTCAGACGGCAGTTTACATGCTATAGAGAATAATAGCTATTTACGATACAAGGGTTGTAAAACAAGAAAGACCCGAGTCGCAGGCGAGGGTCATAAATATGCGAAAGGGCTTTCTGTTTTACGACCCGTGTTTCGTTCACAACGTTACGTCACGCCGCACGCGCAGCGTGCGGAAAAACGCGCTTTTTGGCAAGGTGTGGTGTAAATAAATAAACTTGTCAACCGGTTGTATCGCGGTGGAAAACCCGTCAGCTAATACCCTAAAGATTTTATCGCAGGAACCAGACAGGAGCAATTGATACCCGGCACCTATGTGCTTTGAATTATTTTAATATTTTCTCGTCATTTCACATCACTTTTAGGGAGCAATTTATAGAATACACCTTTCTACCAAATTTCATAATTGTAGTGCGTACGTACCTATTCGGCTGTGACATACAGACGGAGGGATAGAAATGAAGAAACTATAAGAGTTCCTTTTTCGCCATTTTGGCTACGGAAACCTATGAGCCAACTGAGCTATACACCGAGGAAAAACTAGTGCATTTAAATAGGCGATAAATGCTCCGATTCCTGCGTTACAATCTTCAGGGCATCAGCTAAGGGTTTTCCACCGCGATACAACGCACTGACGAGAGTTTATTCATTCACAAAAGCATATAAACGGTCATGTGACAAAATTTCATGCGAGTGGATATAGACTGAATTTTTTTTACATGTCCATGTGACCAGCTGATAGTTATTCCACCGCTCTACAACCAGCCGACGACTTTAATCCCTTTAGGTATTGGCTTAACTATCACTTACAAGTTTCGTCGAGAAGAAAAACTGCATTTTTTTAGGAAGCATTTGCTGCTCAAACCACCAACGGATCACCAGCTGATGTCAACAGTCCTTCATAATACAACTTTCTTAACCACTGCACTGTACAAGTTTTTTGTGCTAGAGGAAATAACTAACCATTATTGCACCTGGCCTGGGTACTAATGGTTTGTGGTTCCGGGAAGGACTTAGGATAGTTTCTATCCTGGTAATACGAGTATTCCCCAAGGGGGTGAAAAGAAGACTAGACGTTTTTAAAGGCCAGCAATACTATATTTGAGCCAGCAATGCAATATTATAATTTTATACGTAGCAATTATTATTTCTCTAAAGCCATAACGAGCTCCTGGGGGAGGTCTATGTCCAACAGTGGACGTCGATCGGCTGACGATGACGATAATGATGATGCTTATGATAACGAGCTCTACGCGGACGAAGTTGCGGGAAAAAGCTAGTATAAAAAAGTTATTAAAAAAAGCTACGGTAAAAATGATGTTTTACTAAGTAGCTATTATCAATGTGGATTATAAATTCTATCTTCATATCACCACCACCATATCAGCCGAAGGACGTCCACTGCTGGACATAGGCTTCCCCCAATTTCATGGGGCGGATTGGCGATCGTAGTATCTCCACCGCACTCCAGGGATGCTGCTACACATCCCCCGGTGGTCTTGGTCGTTGTACCCTGGTCTCCATATCAACGAAGGTCAAATATGTTTTCTTAGAATAAAGCTAGTTGGTTGTTTCATTACTCGAGTTAAATTATATCCAAATTATTGCAAGCAACGATATCGATGCAGGGTCACTTGACCAATTATGACCATAATTGTACTATTACTTATTCTGTGCCATAATGTACCTGTTATTTTATAAAACCAATCCTGTTATGTTATTTTATTTATTGGTCTCTTACCTACATTTCACGGTCTTTTTAGTATAGTACTAGCTTTTGCCAGCAACTTCGTCTGCTCTTCGTTTATATCCCCCTTAAGGGATGATTTCCGGGATAAAAAGTATCCTATGTCCTTTGCCGGAACTCAAACTATAATATGTATACCACATTTCATCTAAATCGGTTCAGCGGTTTAAGTGTGAAGAGGTATGTCCTTTGCCGGAACTCAAACTATAATATGTATACCACATTTCATCTAAATCGGTTCAGCGGTTTAAGTGTGAAGAGGTAACAGACAGACACACTTTCGTATTTATAATATTATTAGTATAGATTACTTATGCTTTATTTCTGGTAATTTTATTGTATTGTTTAGCTACTAAAAATATTATTTTTTAGTGGTGGAGGATAATCGTCAGAGCGGTCATCATTAACAGTTGGCTAAGTGTCATCCTAAACCCGCTAATATTTAGCCTCGTCTCCACTAAATTTAGGAGAGCACTGAAGGTAAGTGGGGTGTTTTCATAATTAAAATAAGGCTGGGTTGCACCGACTTACGATCACAGACTGATCAACGTTAAATATGCGACCTAGATATACCAGATCCCCTTGTGTATACGAAGTCTTAAATGATTCTAGCATGCCATTTTAAAATGAGAGCGAAACTACGATTGTATGGAGAACCGAGCTTACTGCGGACTCTTAAGCACGAATTTAGACGGGTATAAAAATGGATAGTAACCGTATGACTTCATATATGGAAAACGCAAGAACGATTTTTGGAACTTCTCTAGAAGTAAGACATAAGTAACCTCGTATAAGTAATTAAAAGTTCACAAATGAATATCTACGGTGTTTGGCATAACTATCAACATTAGTAACATTACCGAATGTCAGTTTACAACCTGAGCTGTGCTGACGACAGGTGCTTCTCAGCCCTTCAATACATGGCATTAGTGACTTGTAGGCAAATATATATTTTTATAGATGTTTTCCGATTAATTATTGAGAAATTTTGAAACTTGAAAAAAAAAACTTGCGAAGTCTACAGCTCACACCACCCACTAGCCACTAGTATTTTTGGGCCAGGAACCGTCCCCAAAACACTTTATCAAAGTTTCATCACAATCTGATCAACGGGTTCAGAACGCATAGGGAACAAACATTGATTTTTATTTATATAAAAAATAGATTTATATGGTTTTTTTATGCCTGCAATAAAACATTAATTATTTTAAACACGTATTGGTTTCAGAGACTGTGGAATGCAAAAATACGGAGAGTGCCAAACCCAAGACGATCTCGGTTTTTTATGGAAATAAGTAGATAGCTATACTAATATAAGTATATAGTACTCACATTCATACCCAAACTGACGCCAGTTTTTCCAAAAGAGATAGATCAAGCAAGTGAAACAGCGTACACTGCATGATATACTTAAATATATAGGTATTGTACTAGTTAAGAAGATTTCAAAACCAAAGTGTAAAAATCAGCATTACTACTACCGCTTATTATCTTCCATGTTATGTTAAATATTTTTTAGTTTCAAAGTCAGCCAAAGAGCAGTGGCTGACTATGGTGGGAGTTTATCTACGTGAGCGCATCAGAAATTATGTTCTCTGTCGCAGAACCAAAGTAACCAACATACTTAGCCCTCCGAATCGTTAAACTTAAGTGGCAGTGGGCGGGGCACAATGCACGTGACCGTTGTGGCAGAAAAGACCGATATAAAAGAAAAAGCCCAAGCAGGAATACTTAATTGGTATTGTAAAATACTTAAGAAAATTACCTGTTGTGTGGTAGTGGTGACGTGTTTTAATAGAATTTTGTTTTGTTTGTGTTACACATGTTAAATATGTAATGACTATAGTGTCTATTCGAACACGTCACAACTACATACAACAGGTCAGTTTCTTAAGTTTTTCACATATACTTATAATGTTTTCAGTGCTGATAGAAATTTATGTTACTAAAGCGGATAGAAATGTAACATGATTGATTCTTTTTAAATAGCAAATGCAAATACTCTATTTCTCTACCGGGTGATTGTTGTAATAAAAAAAATATAACTTTAATGAGTTTTCTTTCTTCTTGTTCTCAAACCTCTTCGAAATGCCTTATAGTCAGGCGTAGTAATTTGAGTTAACCATTAATTTTTTTAGGTAATAATTATTATTATACCTAAATATATCTACAGCTATACTTTATTTTATCCTCCTAGCGTTATTCCCAGTACAGTTTCATCCTGAAGGATGCCTGGGGTCCGCTAGCTAATCCCAAGAATTGGCGTAGGCACTAGTTTTTATGAAAGCGACTGCCATCTGACCTTCCAACCCGAGGGGGAAACTAGACCTTATTGGGATTAGGCTTGTCAAGTGAGTGGGCAACTTGACTGTTAGAAGTTCTCAAGCCGCCCGGAGGCCCCTAACTTGACTTAACGACTGCTATCATAGACAGCAACCGAGATCAACGGCTTAACGTGCCTTCCAAAGCAAGGGCGCTCAGTTAGTAACCACTCAAAGCGGTCACCCATCCAAGGACTGACCTCGCCCGACATTGCTTAACCTCGCATACCGCACGCGGTACCCGGGCGCCGCTGGGCCACGAACTTTATTTCCCCAGTAAAAAAGTTAATTGCCTGAAAAAAAATCATTCATTCAAAAAAGGGAATAAGAAAAGAACGTCCCTATGTGTATTGAGAGAATTTCATGTAAAAACCACGTAAAAACATATTAAAGTTTTGTTAGAAGACCCTATCCAAAATGGGTTAAACTAATAATCATTTTCTTATAGGCATCCCTCTGTCTGTATGTCTGTCACATCTAGGTATATTTCTGCGAATCAATAAGTCTGATAAAGGATGATTCCCAGTAGGCCGTTCCGTGTCCGGGCCGGCCCGTTTTCTTTTAGAGAAATACGCCGGCCGTTGCGTTTGCTGTCATAGAAAACGGGCCGGCCCGGAAACGGAACGGTCTACTGTGAATCATCCTTAAGGTGTAACATATGTGTCCTCCAACACAAAGTCGTACATGAAAGGAGGATTTGACACCATTGATACACTAATGGTGTCGTTAAAATACTTAATAGTACATTACGATACAAGTGCAGAAAACAGGAAATTCGCAACGAGTGGTGATAAATTGAAACACGACCGAAGGGAGTGTTTTAAATCGACAAGAGTTGCGAATTACCTGTTCGCACGTGTATCGTACAACGTTTTACAGTACATATGGCTCTTTGAAGTTTCGACATATGCACGTAATCTGCTGATTATCGCACTCGTGCTGTAATATAGCACCATATGTACTGTAAATATATTTTATTTTGTTTGAATTGAATTGACATGTAGTAGTAGTTTGCGACAGTAAATATATTATTAACCGCATTAAAAAAGCAGTAGGTAGGCTCTAAGTTCTATGTTGCACTGTATGTATATTTTTTATTACAGAATACAATTTTGTATTACAGAATAGTACTAACCCCCAGAAGGTTTTCTGTCAAACAAAACCACTGTTTGAAAGCTGGAAAATTAAAAACAAGGCATCTCGCTGGCTCACATTCGCCTCATGGCACGCGCTTTTTCGTCCCTAGCGCGATCATCCTTGTCGACACCGACACCCCGGAGGTGTGCAGTAGTCGAGTTTAGCCGTGTGACAAGTGGAACAGGCCTGGTAATACGAATGCCGAAAGCCAAATCCTTAGCTGTCTCTCGTAAAACTAGTGCCTATGCCAAATTTTGGAGTTTAGGTGCCGAAGCGGACCCGGGGCGGGGTCCTTTAGGAAGTAACTTAAATAACAACATTCGTTTTTTTGGATTTCTATTGAAAAATTATTTTTATTATAAATGTTATAATACAAACTATCTGCAACAACCGTGCATTAATAAGCTAATTATAATAAGCATTCCGCTATGGACTCCTTATTTAACCTTTTGGACGCCAACGACGCATATATCCGCACCATGAGTTCAACGCCAACGAAGGATATATTGGTCACGGCCGGTCAGTGCGTTATTTATTTAAAATGCATTATAAAATTTACTGGTGCATAATATGTCTGGATTTATTTACAATGCAAGGATGCGAACTGAGAGAAAGTCACCATTCTTGTGACGTCAATTTGGACAAATTTTATACTTATAAATTACAATACAATAATTAGGGGACATGTTACATCGATTTGTTCACACAGTAAATATCCTTTTGAGTTCAGTGCTATTACACTTAAGGATGATTCCCAGTAGGCCGTTCCGTGTCCGGGCCGGCCCGTTTTCTTTTAGAGAAATACGCCGGCCGTTGCGTTTGCTGTCATAGAAAACGGGCCGGCCCGGACACGGAACGGTCTACTGTGAATCATCCTTACTCGTATAGTAATTGCCATGTTTTGTATCGTTTGATTTTTAGAGCGAATTAAAATGTAAAACTGTTTCCAAACCGCTTGGTTGTATTGTACTCTTTTGCACGTGTACTTATCTACACTCGTGCTCATCGTACAAATATCGATCCTTAGTGAGGTTCTAACACAGGACCACCGGCTTCGCGGTCAGGAAACTAGCAACTATGCAGGCTAAAGTATTGAACCAAATTCCCATTTGGTTCAATACTTTAGCCTGCATAGTTGCTAGTTTCCTGACCGCGAAGCCGGTGGTCCTGTGTTAGAACCTCACTAAGGATCGATATTTGTACGATGAGCACGAGTGTAGATAAGTACACGTGCAAAAGAGTACAATACAACCAAGCGGTTTGGAAACAGTTTTACATTTTAATTCGCTCTAAAAATCAAACGATACAAAACATGGCAATTACTATACGAGTAAGGATGATTCACAGTAGACCGTTCCGTGTCCGGGCCGGCCCCCGTGCACGCGGACCAAGTAGCCAATATTTCTTCTATGGGACTGGGCTTCCGGCGGCTATCCGGAAATGCAGGTATAGAGGCTTTATAGCGGTGATGACCTCATGATCACAATTAGAAAAATATAGCGATAAAAACTCTTAGTTAATTAATTAATAACTATACGTACCTAGATAAGATAATTAGAACGGAGCACTCTAATGATAATCCAATTAATCTAAACGTTTACACTGTTAAACAAACATGGCTATTGTGGCCCTAGCCTAACGATGAACAATTTCGTTTAGTATGGCCATGTATGGTGGTAACACGGTCACACCCAGAATTAAGGCGCAGTAGGTTCAACGAAAAATATCGCGTCAGGGGGTGAGGCGGCCGCCGAGCGAGAGGAGCGCCCCACTCTCCACGCGCGTACAGTGCGAACGCCCTGTTATTTACACAGTAAAGGCATGAATAGTACTGCAACGAGGTGTGAAACTATTTTTATTGTGCAGGCGGCGCAGTTTTTCAAATTTTTTTTAAGCAGTAACGCTGCTAACGAATATTCCAAATTAAAGGGAAAAATTGAACGCGATGAAAGATTAAGGCGATGTAAGAGGGAACTAGTGAAGCATTTCGTGCACGCCAAGCTCGTGCACGAAATATTTCTATATCCTTTGTTCCGATAGCTCAGAGGCTAGAGCGATTGGCCGCGTATGCCAGATGTCGCAGGTTCGAACCCTGTTCGGAGCATTAAATTTTTCCATTTTTTACCTTTAATTTGTTTTTTTTTACAACAAATACAAATTCATTTATTTCGTCAGTTATAGGTAGATAACGTTGACAATTGTGTATGTACAGTACAGGTATGCTGAGCCTTATGGCGTACGAAATTATATAATTAGTGTCCGAATAGTATTTTTAAATCAAATAAAATAAAAAATACGAAAATCAAAATAACTACACAAAAGAATACAAATTATAGGCAAATGTCAATATCATTTAAATATTCATTTACATTATAATAGCATTTATCTATCAATTATTTGGTCAATAAATATTTATAACTATTAAAAGATTTTATTTTGAGTGCCTCAGGAAGTCTATTGAATAATTTCGGGGCCACTGATATAAACCGAAGAGGTTTCTTCGGTTTATATCAGTTGTTCGTGCAGTATTTTCTGAATTTTATTTACTGAATGCTCTTTTTGCCGAAGATTAAATGACTGGGTTGTATTTTTATCGGAAAAAGGTCAAGGCTATTCTTCACAAACACACATCAGTCAAGAATATACAGGCTAGGCAGTGTCAACAGTCTGTGTTGTGCATTAGTGGCGCGGAGTCGGAGTGACACAGGTCCGACCTCGAACGCAGCTCGCTGAGCACCAAGGGGTATCAACTACGCTAAGACATGCAGGGTGCTTCGTAATTGCGTATGTGTGAGTTGCGGTGAAATTAAATTGTTACCAGTAATACTTTAAGGGCATCCAGACAGTGCAACATAGCAGTCCACCTTGCAGTCTGCCGTGGGAAGCAACCTATAAGATAGAGCAAAATAGGAAAATTATAGACCTCGGTTGTCTCGTTCTATTTTATAGATCCCACAACTGCAATGCTGGAACGTCTGGGTGGGGCTTAATTTGATTTATCAATGGTGCCATGCATCTGAAAAATCGTTTAAATTTATGTAAAATTTGCTCTTGCATTTTAGTCGCGCAAGATATATTATTTCATGATTAATTCTGTGTATTCTGTGTTAAATTTTGTATTGTTTATTGTTATAGTACTACTGTGAAGTATAGCAAGTGAACTCTATGGTTCGGTTACCATGGAAACTTCATATATTGAAATAACACTTGTGTCAAACTACCATATCATAAATATTGTCAAAACGTATTTCAACAAAACAAACAATTATATTTACAAACGTTGTTTTTGCTTTTCTTGTGGCATGCTGTTGGTAATACTTATAGAAATCCACAAGCATAAGTTAACATCGATGGAACATTACAGCTACTTTTCTTCTCGGTAATAAAGTTGAACGATTGAAGACCGAACACGAACAATATTCTATTTGTGGAAATTGTGTATTAAATTCAGTTTTGGCTAATATATTCTTCTTGTCGCGTTGTCTTGCCCGACAGCGACAACGCATGCAAATGCATTCCATTATATTCAGTGTTCAGTATAAAATCAAAGCAAAGAAGAAAATTATAGTTTGTGTGTTATACTGGACTTTAGTCGGGCCTTGGAAGATAGTACCCACTTGCGTCACGTTTGTGGATTATTCCACCTTCAGTTTTCTCCAGTGGTTGTTAGATGGAAGATGTAATTAAATCCACAAATGAATACACGATGTGTGCTAAATGTGGAGCTGCTGCCCAAGATCAAGAATAAGTTCGATTGCATTGTTTCCCTTAGCCTAACAATCGGGATCTATTTGCCGGAAGAGGCGAACAAAATATCTCTTTTTAAAGAGAAAATCAACAATATTACAAAATAAATATTTTTTCACACATACACAGCTGCATTTTATTTACATCTATATAGATAAATACAATGCTACGAAACCGAAGTAAAAAAAATAAAAAATATATTTCTTTACCGGGATTCGAACCCGGGCCCCAATCTCCGGAGGCAACCTGCCTACCAACAAGTCACCTTTTAGTTCACTGCTCAAAAGCGATGTCGCTAGTAGTATAAACGACTTTTTGACGTTTCGGGAGGGTGTAATATGTTTTGTATGGAGTTATCGTTCTTCTCATTAGTGAGTATTATATTCTTTGCTGAGCACTGAGCGGCCGGCCATGCACGAGCGGGTTCGCAGAAATCAGTATTTATGAAATATTATTTTTAGTTGTTTTTATCTTAGAAAAAGTAATCGATGACTGTAATCAAGTACAACATTACGCATTCATTGATATAATTTCCATGTTAATAGTTAACGTGCAAAAATAGTAATTAATTTCTAAAGGTGTAGTTTAGTCACAATTTTTTTCTATCGAGCAAGAGTTGCCTAATCATGTTTCGAATCGATGACCTCTCTACAGAAAGGTTTCAAAATTGATTTGCATATTTTTTTTAACCCATATTATTATCTACAAACGCGTAAAATATTTTCAAAAACTCTGTTGCCTGACCGCACTGGGCCTTAAGTTTTGTATCACACCTCGATATTTTTATCTCGATGAATTTAGCATGTTTTTACAATTCACACACACACACACACATACACACACACACACACACACACACACACACACACACACACACACACACACACACACACACATAGTGATACGAAAACAATTATTAACACCTTGTTGGCCGAGTGAAACAAAGGTCTCCGTTTCAGCTTCAGCAAACACGTTTTCGTATATCCGGCGGATTTCCAGATTTCTAGCTATTCTGGTCGCATTTCTCAACCGATTCTCGTGAAATTTTTGAGCAGGTTTGATAAGTATACAGATTTCTTAACGAAGCAGTTTTTGGAATCGCAAAGTCCACAGCTAAAGGACCCAATAGCGAATGATGGTATCTGTGCGCAGTAAGTCCAGTAACCACTAAACAAACCAAGTTGGCGGCCGAAATGTTCATGGAGTGAGCCGCGCCTGCCCTCTTATTCACAAACTGACTTGTCCACACCTGTCACCTCACATCACCCGTTTTTATACTGTAACTGTCAATGATATTTGGGTGAGGTGTAAGGTGAGGACGAGTTGGTTTATGATTTGTGAATATCACCCGTTGTACTTAAAAAAAAAACGGTGACGGTGACTTCTCTTTGTATGTTTAAAATATGTCGATTATTAGTATTTTTAATCTTTAAAGAAAAAAACTTCTAAATAATAAGTAATAACCACACCTTAGATTAAATTAGAAAAGTTGTAAAACCCCCGACATTTTCATTTCAAAGCTCATCAATATCTCAAAAACGGCTGAACAGATTATCATGAAACATGGCTAAGAACACTCGAGATAAAATTATCTATGACACAAAAAAACTAAATGAAAAGACAGATCCACAGATCCACAGACACACAGATACACAGACAGACACGTTAAACTTATAACATCCCTCTTTTTGCCCGTCAGGGGTTAAAAAGCACGTCAACTGTAGACACGAGCACCTGCAATCATTTCTAGAACTCGCCCATCACGATCTAGTTTCAAATCAGCTAACGATAGGAGTATATTATCTACACCCTACAGTCTGCACTTAACTAAGTAAACAATTACTGAGCCTTACATTTGAGTGCAATGTGTGGGATCGGTTTTAATTGGTATCTGATCGCGCCACCGCCGGTAATGGCGTGCTCTATGTGAGCAGTTACAAATCAATCTGTAAGGTTTTACAAAAATTAAATAGGTATAGGAGCCTTCTATACGCGAGTGATTTAAACATTAAAGAACGAATATGAATAATACAAATAAAGTTCCTGCCGGACTAGACATGGCAGTATGGACAGATTTTTTGGAAAAATCTTTAGCAGTTGACCACGACTTCCTAGTGCTGTACATAGTCACAATGTGCTTCATATTCACGTGCAGTCTTTTCGTAAATATACTGACGTGCCTCGTTATTTATTTCGACATAACCATGCACACTGTTACCAACTACTACTTATTTAGTTTGGCAATATCCGATTTGACACTGACTTTTATAATCTTCTTTGTAATCTATGAACACCTCAATCATGCTCAAACATATTACAGTGAAATTGCATGTAAAATTCAATATTTTGGGGTTGTGAGCTTATGGAATTACAGTATTTTGACTATGACCGCGTTGTCTATTGAGAGATATGTAGCAATTTGCCATCCTATGAGGGTAAAGTCGATTCCGAATTTACGGCGAGTGATGAAAATAATTGGTGTCATGTGGTTCACGGCAGCGGCCGAGGCGGCACCCGAGATGATGACCATCGTTACGGTGAGAACGAAAACCTCACGGCCGATGATCTGTTTCACAGTTCCTACTATCGGTTGGGGTGTAGCAAAGGGTACGCAGGACTTAGAAAAAAAAAACATTGTCGCGATGTCATATTGACACCATATTTTTGTGATTGCATCTTATAGAATACGTTAAAATAAACATGTTTTATTTGAAAATTTTTTTTCTTAAATTAATAATTACCGAGATATTGGACTCCGAACACCGATCATTAGGTACACACCCGTATACTGCCTTCTCAAGGAGAAAAACCATAAGTGTCATTGTTTTCAATAGACTTATGGTTTTTTTCCTTGAGACGCAGTATAGATATTTATGACGCGTTGGGTGTATAGATATTTATGACGCGTTGTGTGTATAGATATTTATGACGCGTTGGGGCATCTGCCTGTTCTATTCTAAGGCAGGTCCGTGTAGGTACGACGACGAGCGAAGCGAGGAGGAGTGTTAGGTGCACTGCGATCCTACAGCGCGCGAGCCGAGCGAGCGAAGCGACACCAGAACCGACCCTGGCGAAGATAGTAGGGTCCGGGTGTACCAAAGGGTACGCAGTATAAAAAGACTTAGAAATTTTTTGACGAAAAGTGCAAATTTCATAGGAGTTGTAAAAGACTTAGAAAATTTTTGAC
The DNA here is from genome assembly GCA_905163555.1 of Notocelia uddmanniana. Taxonomy (NCBI): domain Eukaryota; kingdom Metazoa; phylum Arthropoda; class Insecta; order Lepidoptera; family Tortricidae; genus Notocelia; species Notocelia uddmanniana. The sequence goes on from LR991053.1 coordinate 13,308,908, forward strand.
GAAAAGTGCGAAATTCATGTGGTTGTAAATTTGGACTTAGAAAATTTCGTTTACATATTTTTGAATACTTTGGCCGTATACATATTTTTGAATACTTTGGCCGTATACATAATTTTGAATACTTTGGCCGTTTACATAAATCTGAACATTTCATATTGAGGGGGAGGGGGGTTGAGGGAGGGGGGAGGGGGGGGGGGGGGGGGGGGGGGGGGGGGGGGGGGCGAGCTTCGCCCGAAGGTCCGCTTCGTCGGCCCGGTCGCTCGCTTAACGAGGCCATCGCTCGCTTGGGACGTCGCCGCCTCGCTACGCTCGGCACCTCCCCCCCTGCGCTTCGCTCTTTGGCCTCGTTGCTCGCTGACCTCAGGCCTACTCCGCGAACCTTCGACCTCCGCGGTCTGACTCCGCCTTAGGTTCGACGCTGCGGAAAGCGCAGCCTTCCGCCCTTGCGTGTCTGTCAAAACACGGTCACCTGAGCTACGTTTCCAATAAAAAGGAGAGTAACCGTTAAAAAAGTCGGTTCTGGCGCTTCGCCGGCCGCTGCCGCGGCACGCTCGCTTCGCTCGCTCGGCTCGCGCGCTGTAGGATCGCAGTGCACCTAACACTCCTCCTCGCTTCGCTCGTCGTCGTACCTACACGGACCTGCCTTAGAATAGAACAGGCAGATGCCCCAACGCGTCATAAATATCTATACACACAACGCGTCATAAATATCTATACACCCAACGCGTCATAAATATCTATACTGCGTCTCAAGGAAAAAAACCATAAGTCTATTGAAAACAATGACACTTATGGTTTTTCTCCTTGAGAAGGCAGTATACGGGTGTGTACCTAATGATCGGTGTTCGGAGTCCAATATCTCGGTAATTATTAATTTAAGAAAAAAAATTTTCAAATAAAACATGTTTATTTTAACGTATTCTATAAGATGCAATCACAAAAATATGGTGTCAATATGACATCGCGACAATGTTTTTTTTTTCTAAGTCCTGCGTACCCTTTGCTACACCCCAACCTTCGCCAGAGTTTTGAATGGAGTATTAGCAATTATAACTTTTTTCTTACCGCTGTTGGTAATAACGTTCACGTATTTCATGATTGTTGTAAAAGTGAATTCAAGACGGAAATTGGATTTTAAAAACAGAATATTCAACTCTAGAAGTCGCAGCGGAAAAATCAATAAGTTGATACGTGAGTAATTTGATTAATATAATGTATAATGATAATTACTCGTATATTTGACACCATTTCAATAAGTAAATAGTATCCCCGTATACAGGTATTCGAAATAAATAATTTTTAAGAAAAAAAAAACCGACTTCAATGGGAGAGGCCGGTAAAAGATTATTATACTTAGATGGTGCACTCTTAGATAGATATACAATAAAATAAAAATGGCTATAATGTATGTTTATAATGTAGAAGACTAAGTACCCTCAATTCCTCATGGAATCATGGAAAAACCTTGCTTGCTTGACAAACAAAACGAAGAGAACAAATCGCCAAACGTGAACTACGCGTCGTTGAAGAGTTCCGTTCTGATCATCATCAGCAGTTCCACTTCATCAGATGTCACTTTTATGAATGAAAATGCTTGATTAGTTCATGAAAATAATAAAATCACTATTTGTGTGCCTTTCACATTTGAGGAGTTCCCTCGATTCCTAATGGATCCCGTCATCAGAACTCGAGCATGACAAAAATCAATCGTGAAAATAGAACTTGCTTAACAAACACAGCTAGAAGGACAAATCGCCAAACGTGAACTTTTCGACGTTGAAGAGTTCTGTTCTGATCATCATCAGCAGTTCCACTTCATCAAATGTCACATTTTTGTATGATAATGCTCGATTTGTTGATAAAAACACAAAAATCACTATATGTTTGCCTTTAAGATTTGAGGAGTTCCCTCAATTCCTCATGGATCCCATCATCAGAAATCAAGCATGACAAAAATTAATCGTGAAAATAGGAATTGCTTAACAAACACAGCTAGGAGGACAAATCGCCAAACGTGAACTTTTCGTCGTTGAAGAGTTCTGTTCTGATCATCATCAGCAGTTCCACTTCATCCAATGTCACATTTTTCGATGAAAATGCTTGACTTGTTGATAAAAACACAAAAATCACTATATGTTTGCCTTAAAGATTTGAGGAGTTCCCTCAATTCCTCATGGATCCCATCATCAGAACTGCGTTTTGAAAACGGGACCAACTTGGATATATATACTTACAATCAAAAAAAGAATTTTCCAAATCGGTTAAGAAATGACGGAGTTATGGAGTAACAAACATTAAAAAAAAAAAAAAAAAACCGAATTGATAACCTCCTCTTTTGAAATTTTGAAGTCGGTTAAAAATAGACGGTTTAAGTCGGAGGAAATTATCCAATTCAACCCCGAATTAAAATATTTCGTTCGGAATTCGAGTCTCTTGGTTTTTGTCGTGCAGTAGAAACTACTTTTTATACAAAAGTAAAAGTAAAAAAAAAGTAAAATTTATTTATTCTTCAAATTAGGCATATTACATGGACCTATGAACGTCAATAAACTACCACCGGTTCGGAAAAATACAAAAAAAATACAAAATATTTCATAAAATAACACATAGTACGAGTACATAATATAGGGGATGGAGCCACCCGGTAAGAAAAACATTGCCTGTGTTGGGTGGCACCACAGAAAATAAACCTCTGTCACGAGAAGAACCGGCGTAAGAAACTGGGCGAGGTGTCATTTTTACAAAACAATAGACATTGTATTGTAAAATATAAAATTACAGTGTCAGCTACTAAAATGCTACAGTAGAAAACCTATTTTCCCGATAGATTAGCCGTGCAGGTCGCTATCACTGCCAAACATTCCTATCCATGATGTAATCGTTTACCTTATAATATGTTTTTGAAATAAGTGTTCGTTTTACTCTTTGACTATGGAATTCAATGGACCGGGCGTATTGTTCTATTTGTACCAAAGCTACTGAGGCTCTAAATCGCCATGTTATGTTCCCCGGTACGTCAATCATACGTCAATTGAGCAGTACACGACCTGTCAGTGAGTGGAATAAAAATTGAGAAGTTATAAAATAAACAGTGTTATTAAAATAAAAACCGCACAAGACTGTAAAGGAATGTGCAGTTAAATGCTGCGATCATGCCTTAGTGTAGCATAAGAGGATGTGGCTTAAGACAAAACCAAAAACAGAAAAGTTTGTTGTTGCATAGCTTTGTTATGTTTTTCTATTGAAATATTGGATGATTTGAACATTGTCGAGAACAAGGCACATGTATCATAGCATAATTAGTGTACCTACAGATTAAGATAATTTATATTTTGTAGTGGGATTTAGCTTTATTTTCAATATTTTCGTACTAAAAGTTACCCTGAAGCAGTAGCTAGGGTTGTTCCTGAATGATAATGAATTGTGATGACATACTACACCTACTCATTGATTCGGTGATTTCTATTTGTAAAGGTTGCCAAGAAGTGAATTTCAGAAGAAAAAATGGTTAGACGCTATTGGAACTGAGAATGAAACTAGTGGTAGTTGTTTGAATTGAAAAATAAAGACTTGTGTAAATTATTAATATAAAAATATCCTGATCTCACGTTGTTTCAATAGTAACCTTTTAATATACCTAATTTGTGGTTATCTCTTGGTTAGTTCTCCCCTAATATGTTGGTGGTGGTGAAATGATATGACGAAAGAACATCTATACAAAGTATATAGTATTATTAGCATATTCCAAAACTAAACTAATGGGATACATCCAGCATACTTGAGGTTGTCTCGTAGGTTTTTATTATTGGTGACGGGCAGATCTCTTTTTGCTACATGCCGTTATTGACTGCATGTAATTAATACACGATATTTAGCGAAATAGTAAAGAAACTCTTTACTAGTAACTTTAATCATGACATCCCGTAAAGTAAATGCCTGTTTCATAGAATCATTAAAGAAAACTGCATAGAAAAGAGGTCACTGTTATTCATATGTCAGTACAGGAGGTCGAGCTTCATCTTGGTCACCCATTATTGTTATTATTCAATAAAACCACACAATCTCATTACATTATTTTAATACATTGTCAATTATCATTAAAGATAAAATGTCTACTAAAGTTAAATGTCTCGATTATCTTATTCACTAAATCACTAATTAGTCCGCATAATTATAACTTGATTTAATTACTTTAACACAAGGACACAACCGAACGTGAGACAGTCCCATATTATACGACCCGCTATTCGTGCACATGTGTGTGCGTCCGCCCTTTCTTCGATTCGATGCAGTCGGGAACTGAATTAACTTCACTCAGCACCAGCGGGGATAATATGATTCCATCAAGCACCACGCCCATACGTGACGGTGACGCCCACCACGTCCAGTTGATCCTGGAATACTGCTACAGCCGACACATATTCCGGCGACCGCTGCCGGCACGCTTGGGGCCTACGGGGCATTCCGCTCCTCCCACGGCTCCCGCTTCCGGTGGTGTAGTGCGCTGCATGCGATGGACTCAAGAAATAAACGAGAACTGCATGCGAGCGTACTTTGTGGCGACAGAGGGGGGTACTAATCTATACGCGTATCGTGTCCGGATGCTTCCTCTGTTCCAGGCCCTTGAACCGACCATCGCTGTGACTGCGCAACGTCTATCGGATCAGATGCGGGTCATTCAGCGAAATAAGCGCTTGGATGACTCGACGCTTGATCGGCTCCGCCTGGAGGCACTCTCTGCTCGCGTGGCCTCCACCTCGGCGCGGGACCTACCCGCCGCGACGCCGGCTCCGTTGCCCGCATTTGACACGGCACCGGGGGCGCCGCGGATTGATCCCGATGCCGACGAGGACTATACGACCCAGAGTGTGAGCACCCAGGCCCATGTGCAATTGAGGAGGGCTCTGGAAGAAGCGATTGAGCTATATCGATCCACACCTAATTCTAGGCCACGACTACCACGCTTACCCGTGAATAGACGCAATCTAGCGTTAATGGGTGCCCTAAAAGATCTCCTAGACCCGTATATACAGGCTAGTGATGACTTAATTGACACACAATCTGTACTGCGGGGCCGTCGCGGCGTGCCGTGTTGCTCGCGTCAAGTTTCCGGACGCTGACCGTGCACCTGGGACCGTCGGCAGTATCCCTGCCTGGCAAGTATGACTTGAGTGGCGTGTCAATACGTTTAGGACTCTCATTGCAAAGCTGATCTGCTTAAGGGGGGCAATAGCCGCTTGCGCTTCGTGAACCCAGCCTTCGCGGGAACTGGTGTCAGGCCCCGCGACTACATGGCTTGTGTCACGGAACGCACTGACATTCTGAAGGGCAAGCCGTATTCGCCGCTACAGAGAGCGTGTGGACCGATACCAACAGAATCGCCTTTTCCAGAGTGACCAAAGGAAGGTATACCGGAAGTGGGATGGAACCGACCATAATGTGTGCGACGGACAGCGACCGGATGCTACTGCCATGGTTAACTTTTGGCGTATTATATGGTCGGTGCCTGTCGAACACACCGAGGGCACCTGGATGGGTGTTGGTGAACATGAGTGTGAGGCCATCGAACCCATGGGGTCTGTTACCATCAGCCCCGAGGACGTAAGTTGTGCCATCCGAACGGGTCCTAACTGGAAAAGCCCGGGTCCGGATGGATTGCACAACTTCTGGCTAAAGTGGTTTCGATGCTCACACGCACGTTTGGCAGCACAGTTCCAGCAAGCCCTCGAGCTCGGTTCCCTGCCGCCTCCCTTAACAACGGGTGTGACCTCCTTGCTCTACAAGTCCGGTAGTACCAAGGAAACGGAGGACTATAGACCCATCACGTGCTTGCCGACGCTATACAAGCTCCTTACATCCATTTTTAGAGCAAAAATTAACACGCACATTGTTGCGAATAACATTCTGGCACCCGCTCAAAATGGATGTAGGGTTGGGTCACGTGGTACTAAAGAGCTCCTCCTCATAGACATGAACATTTGCCAACGAGTCCGGTGAAACAGAAGGACCCTCTCGGCCGCCTGGATTGACTACAAGAAGGCCTATGATTCAGTGCCTCATTCATGGCTGAAGAGGATCTTAGAAGTCTTAGAACTGTATAAAGTTGATGCAGTTTTGAGATCCTTCTTAGTTGCGTGCATGGGGCAGTGGAATACAGTCCTTCGTCAACCGGGGGGAGGAGAGGGCCCCTCTGGCCCGCAGGATTCCATCAGGATTGAGCGAGGTATTTTTCAGGGTGATAGTTTGAGTCCCTTATGGTTTTGCCTTGCGTTGAATCCGCTCAGTACCTTGTTGAAGGATTCAGGGCTAGGTTGCCAGCTACGGAGAGAGCGTGAGGTCATTTCTCATCTGCTCTACATGGACGACCTTAAACTATTTGCACCAAATAAACATGACCTGTTGGAGCTAATGCAAACCACAGAGATCTTCAGTAGTGCCATCAAAATGGAATTTGGTGTCGATAAGTGTGCGGTCATGCATGTACAGATTTCTGAGACAATGGCTCTCAGATCTCTCTCCGAAGCAGAAACCTATAAATATCGTGGTATGTCACAGTCTTTGGGTATCGAGAGTGGGGACATCAAGCGGGCGGTGAAGGAGCGCTTCTTCTGTCGCCTAACAAAAGTACTCAACATTTTTTTGTCGGGCGGCAATAAGGTGCGCGCGTTCAATGCCTGGGTGATGCCCTTGCTCACATACTCATTTGGCATATTAAGGTAGACTCAGACTGAGCTCGATTTCCTGGATCGAATGGTGCGTGTACTGCTCACTGCGCACCGTATGCTACACCCACGGTCGTCTGTTATGAGACTGTACATCCCGCGGAAATTAGGAGGTCACGGCTTCTTAAATGCCAAAGACCTACACAACCGCGAGGTGTGTAGTCTCAGGAATTATTTCCTAAATAGCAAATGTGGGATGCATCGAGACGTAGTGGCAGAAGACGCATCTTTCACCCCGCTCTCCATGGCTAACGAGAACTGGCGCAGACTTAAAGTACTAAGCACCGAGGACCGCAGGGCGGTATGGAAGAGTAAGGAGCTACATGGGCGGTTCTACAAGGCTCTTACAGGGCCCGACGTGGACCTGCTCGCGTCGGTGAATTGGCTACGTTTCGGGGATCTCTTTGCGGAAACCGAAGGTTTTGTCTGTGAAATTGCGGAAGAAGTTATCATGACGAATTACTACCGGAAATATATCCTGAAGGACGGTACGGTCGACATTTGTCGGGCATGCCGCCGTGCCGGAGAGTCGCTCAGGCATATCATTTCCGGTTGTGGTCATCTTGCGAACGGTGAATACTTGCACAGACATAACTTGGTAGCCAAGATTATTCACCAGCAGCTTGCTCTTCTGTACGGTCTTGTGGACTTCGAAGTGCCGTACTATAAGTACACACCCACGCCAGTTCTCGAAAATGGTCGTGCCACGCTCTATTGGGATTGATCTGTCATCACGGATAGGACTACTATAGCCAACACACCTGATATCGTGCTGATAGATCGATTGAAGCGCCAGGCAGTGCTCGTCGACATCACCGTCCCCCATGATTCTCATCATCGTGAAGGCCGACAAGGACAAGGCTAGTAAGTACCTATACCTGGCACACGAGATAACCGCCATGTGGAATGTTGATTCGACGATCATTGTCCCGATAGTCGTCTCTGCAAACGGTCTAATTGTGAAGAGTCTCGATCAACATCTTAAGAGACTTTCGCTAGATGGTTGGGTCAAGGGTCAGATATAGAAGGCGGTACTCCTGGATACGGCGCGGATAGTGCGGAGGTTCCTCTCTCTGGCGCCCTAACCACCGGTAGCTTAGGCCCCGCCTCGCTGCCGGCGGCACTCTAGGTTAGGTTTTTTATAATGATTTTATATTTTGTACGTGTATTTTTATATTTTACTTTTATAAATGTTTTGTAAAAAACCTAACTTAAGTTGTAAGAGAAATAAAGAGAATAAATAAATATTAGGGGACAATTTTTACCACAAATCGAACTAGTCCCATAGTAAGCTCATTAAGGGTTGTATTATGGGTACGAGACGACGATATATTGAATAGATATATACTTAAATACATAGAAAACATCCAAGTCTCAGAAACAAATGCTTCTGCTCACCACAGAAACAAATGCCCTTAGCGGGATTCGAACCCAGGACCTCTAGCTTCGGAAGCAGTGTGACTACCAACTAGGCTAAGCAGGTCACATCATTTACTTTACTTTTTTTTTCATAAATTTCGAATACTTAACGGGGAAACTAAACTATCCTAGTAATAGGCATGCAAAGCAAGGCATACTCTGAATTAGTGACATCCTTTAAGAATACGCCATTTCAAAAACAGTAGGATAGGGACAATTTCGTTGGAAGACTGTTGGCTGACTTTAATGAGCAATATTGAATGTATTCGAATGGTGTTTTTTTACTATTCAGAACAGAAATGACATAAATTTATTTATTTAATGATGTGAATATGTGTGTCCGTAAGCGCAATCGAGTTTCACTTAATCAATTCAATCATTAGCTTGCTCTAGAACAATTTATTCGTACTCGTATTTTGTGTGCTTTTCAACAATCCCTTAACACGATTTTTACTTATCTGTGCAGTTGTAATGTCCGTGGCGTTCCTCGTTTGCTGGGTGCCTCACTTTATTGTGAGAGTCCTGATCGCTGTTTCGATTCCCAAGACACTGATGAGTGATCCAAACGTGAGTATTAAACAACAATCCTATTGTGTTTTAACACAAGTGCATTTTTTTGTCGGCCTACGTAATACACCTACAAATAAAATTTTAATTGAATACACCCTATCGTTTTTGAGTCAAATGCCTGGGACGGATATGATGAAATTATAACGGTTCTGTTTTTAAAATCGCAGATAATGTGACAATGCCGTCTTCATTGTGACTTAAAGAATTTTTAAGAATATTCTGGTCGCATAAAACTACAAAATATAATAATAGTATTGTTAGTTGAAATAGCTCCGGTCGTTACAAATGTAAATGTAATGTACAAAGCTTTCCCTGCTTCTCTTGTGTTCCAGGGGTGGACAGTGTTTTTCAAACTTGTCTCTATCTGCAGTTGGTTTTGCGTGGTACTAAATCCAATTATATTCAGTCTCGTATCCAGTAAATTCAGAAGATCTCTCAAGGTAATAGCATAAAAATACGACTACAAACCTAATACTTACATAGGTATGTTTAGAAATACAAGCGTCTGATTTTCATTTCTCCTTTTCAGAGTCTTTGGGATTCGAAAATAAGGAAGAGGTCAAATACTCATCGCTAATTAGGAAAAATATATTCAACCTTTCTACTAAAATATAATATGTAGCATTATTACTAACTTAATGGCTCTCCACAGGGCCTACAAACCTTTCACCGTATCAAGAGCGATTCCATGACGGTTTTCATATACGATGAATGAATGTTCAATATTTCTACTTACTTTTGTTTACTCGTAAAATCACATGTCAGGTTAATTCTCGTACCACTAACTAACATCGCGGTCGATAGCAATAGTATGTTATATGTAATAATTGATCGAGCGAGCGAAGCGCATCCGTTTCAGCTTTCTACAAAAAAACTTTCGTTTGTCTGTATGTCTGTCTATCTGGATGTTCCTCCACAGGTCGCATTTCTCAAACCGATTCTCGTGAAATTTTGTGAGCAGGTTCGAGAATAATATAGAATTTATTTGTCAAGTCTGTTTTTGGAAATTTTGACATCTGAAAGAGGTCTACAGCTCACGGAGACACTAATCCGTAGATGCTTAAGTATTAAGTAAACAGAAGGAAATCTATATATAACAAATCTCTAAAATTCCTGCCAGTATGATGAGAGAGGATTTTGTGTCCCGAAGGATCTCAGGATCCGCCGAATCGATTTGAACAAATTTTGGTGTATACGTAGATTATTATATTGGCCTTTTCATGGGATATTTTAAAATTCCATTCCGACATTTAATTAATTTTCCGAAATATGCGGCCTATTTGGATTTTGCTTTTATTTTTCTTGAAGTCTGCCGCCGTCTTAGCTGTCACTGCTGTCAAGGTAAGTTACGTCAAAGGACTCAAAAGAAAATTCATTTGACAAAATGGCGGCACAGTATGTAGTACATCTAAATATATAAAAGAAGAAACTGACTGACTGACTGACTGACTGACTGACTGACTGACTGACATATCAACGCACAGCTCAAACCGCTGGTCCTAGAGATTCCAAATTTGGCACGTAGGTTCCTTATAAGGTCTAGGGGTGCACTAAGAAAGGATTTTTCAAAATTCAACCCCTAACGGGGTGAAATGGGGGTCCGAAGTTTGTATGGGGAAACAAGATTAGTTGGACTATTTTATTCGAAACTTCACAGGAGTATTTCTAACGATAAATGAGTAAATACGTGTTTCAGGTTTTTTGAGAAATCAACCCCTAAAAGGAGGAAATGTGGTGATTTATTCTGAATATCGACATGGGTATCGTTTTTATGGTTTATCAGGTCGCTGATAACGAAAACAACAATGATTTTAAAATCCCACGTGGAAGACGTAAAATACCATCCCTCCTGTTGGGGTGCGAGGGGGATGAAATGTCTAAATATTAATATGGGTGTCGTTTTTATGGTTTTTTGGGACGTTAATTACGAAAATGGCATCGATTTTGAAATTTAATATTGTGGAAATGAAAACTTTTGAAAGTTTGTGCCAAATTGCAAGAAATAACTGACTGACTGAGTAAATGACATATCAACGCACAGCCCAAGCTGCTGGTTCTAGAGATTGCAAATTTAGTTTGTAGGTTTCATATAAGGTCTACAGGTGCATTAATAAAGTATTTTTCAAAATTCAACCCCTAAGGGGGTGAAATGGGAGTCCGGAATATGTATGGGGAATCAAGATTAGTTGGACTATTTTATTCAAAACTTCACAGGAGTATTTCTAACGATAAATGAGAAATTTCAGGTTTTTTGTGAAATCAACCCCTAAAAGTGGGAAATGTGGTGACAAATTCTAAAAATCGATATGGGTATTGTTTCTATGGGTTATCGGGTCGCTGATAACGAAAACAACAATGATTTGATATCCCACGTGGAGGACGTGAAATACCACCACCTCTGTTGGGGTGCGAGGGGGTTGGAATGTCTAAATATTAATATGGGTGTCGTTTCTATAGTTTTTTGGGTCGTTAATTTCGAAAATGACATTTGATTTTGAAATTTAATATTGCGGACATGAAAACTTTTAAAAGTTTGTGCCAAATGCAAGAAGAAACTGACTGACTGAGTGTGAGACATATCAACGCAGAGCCCAAACTGCTGGTTCGAGAGATACCAAATTTGGCATGTAAGTTCCTTATGAGGTCTAAAGGTGCATGAACTACCGTGAGTTCCCTATGAAGATACGACCTTTTTTGATTCAATTTATTGTAAGTGGTTTTATTAATCAGTGCCGTCCGATATAATTTCGACATAAATCGATATTTGAGCGTCCGAGAGGACTCTTAGAATAGGAATCCCAGGTACCTAAACTTTGAATAAAGTAATGGCCATATTGATTTTCTTCATTTTCGTCCTGATTTCGTTTAAAATCGATATCTGAGCGTCCGAGAGGTCCCCTGATACGACTCCGAGGTAAAATTTGGAAAAAGTGGCGGCCATATTGCTTTTCTTCAATTCCGTCCCGATTTCGTTCAAAATCGATATATGAGCGTCCGAGAGCTAATACGACTCCGAGGTAAAATTTGGAAAAATTCGCAGTCATATTGATTTTCTTTTTTTTCGTCCCGATTTCGTTCAAAATCGATATTTGAGCGTCCGAGAGGTCTCGTAATACGAATCCGAGGTAAAATTTAGAAAAAGTGGCGGTCATATTAATTTTTATCATTTCCGTCCCGATTTCGTTCAAAATCGATATCTGAGCGTCCGAGAGAATTCTTAAGACTGCGCAGTACGTTCGGTTCTCCATACAAACGTATTTATGCTCTCATTTTAAAACGCCAGGCTAGAATAACATGAAACTTTGTATACACAATGGGATCCGGCATATCTAGGTCGGACCATAGTTTCTGTTGCTTGAAATTATAATGGAGAAAAAATACAGCGATTATTAAGGTTTTCATACAAGTCGTAAAAAACTCAAAAAGCCGCTGTATTTTTTTTCTTTTACAATTTCTAGCATCAGAAACTATGGTCCGACCTAGATATGCCGGATCCTATTGTGTATACAAGTTCTCATGTTATTCTAGCATGGCGTTTTAAAATGAGAGGGTAAATACGTTTGTACGGAGAACCGAGCCAGACCGAGCGTACTGCGCCCTCTTAATACGAATCTGAGGTAAAATTTGGAAAAAAAGGCAGCCATATTGATTTTCTTCGTTTCAACCCGATTTCGTTCAGAATCGATATCCGAGCGTCCGAGAGGTCCCCTAATACGAATCCGAAGTAAAATTTGGAAAAAGTGGCAGCCATATTGATTTTATTCATTTCCAACCCGATTTCGTTCAAAGTCGATATCTGAGCATCCGAGAGGTCCCCTAATACGAATTTGAGGTAAAATTTGAAAAAAGTGGAGGCCATATTGTTTTTTTTTTTTCATTTTCGTCCCGATTTCGTTCAAAATCGATATCTGAGTGTCCAAGGTCTCTTAATAAGAATCCGAGGTAAAATTTGGCACTCGATTCATGCCTGAATGTAAAAAAGTTTAATGTTACTATATAGGCGTGTGGGATTTCTATGGATTTGCTTTTAAAACGACATAGAGGTTTCGATATTTTTTTCCATTTAAATGAACCTTTAGATTTTTTTAAATCGTATGGCATTTATTTACGAACCGCGAGATTTTCGAGAAGACAAGTACGGTTGCCAGTTTTTGTTGCACTTTTAGCACCACCCAGGGGTCACGTGTAGGGTAACGGTGGGTACTCCCTACGGACGTCGTGCAACTTCGACCCCCCTTTGTCAAGTTAGTGGGCAACTTGACTGTTAGAAGTTCGCGTGCCGCTCGAAGGCCTCTAACTTGGCTTAACGATTGCAGCCGGGATCAACGGCTTAGCGTGCCTTCCAAAGCACGAGAGTCAGTTAGTAACTACTCAAAGCGGTCACCCATCCAAGAACTGACCTGCGCCCACATTGCTTAACCTCGCACACCGCTCGCGGTAGGCGGGTGCCGCTGGGCCACGAGCGCTCTAAATTATTGATAGTTTGTGCCAAATTGCAATTCAATCGGTCCAGTAAAAGCAAATTGGTTGTAACAGACGGACTGACAGTAAGGAGTGCGAATGGAAGTGAAGCCAAATTTTCTTGCTTCTACCACCTACTGCGAATTGTAATTATTTGCTTTAATTTCCGCTACCCAAAGGTTGTCTGGTAGAGATCGCTCTTTAGCGATAAGACCGCCTTTTGTTTGCCTCTACTTATTGTTATTACGTACTGTACTGTGTCCTTTAATTGAGGTGTGTAATAAAGAGTATTGTATTGCTTTTATTTCATCGGCCCTTTCCTCTTCGGCCTCTCGGAAATGTATGATAATTGTTTTCGATCCTTATTTTTGCCAAAATCAAATGAAATTCAACAGTTTGCCGGTTCTCAGAATGTATACCTACTGACTTTTCATCTGTTCATCTGTTAATGAATCACAATCACCAAACTTCGTATACCGAAACCCCCAGAAAGTAACAACTACTTTTCTGGAGACCGCATCTAAATCAGTTCAGCCAAACGCGAGATAATCGTGGACAAACATAAGAACCTGTTTTTTGTAGACGGTTAGAAATTTCGCTTCCAACGCGGGCGAAGCCGCGGGCAAATGCTAGTAAAGAGGACGAGTGACGTCACGGCACGCATGCAACGTACACGCAAGCGATTTACGTTCAATAAAATAAATAAAACAAAAGTTGTAACTTACCGTGCAGTGATTTATATTTGATAGTAATATTCAAACTAATAACATCCATTGTTTGTAAGTGAATTGGTGCCGTGAATAGGTGGAAATTAGCTATAAACTTGTACACTAAAAAAAACACTACCCACGACTAAGAAAAAAAACGAAAACTATGTCCAATAAATGTACGGCTTGTGCAAAGTTCATGGGACGCATTGGGCCTATAGTGTGCCCTAAATGTAGCTCTAGTTACCACTGCGCGTGTGTGGGGCTCCCGGTGGGAACAACGGCCCCGAGAGACTGGATCTGTCCGTCGTGCCAAAGGTTCCAGCCGCGCGATAACCGGGCCGACACACCGGTGAAGGGTCTGGGCAGTCAGCCGACCGAGTTTTCTTCACAGCCTCTCGTTGCTCTTGCTTCCCAACCTGCTGGCGCTCAGTTGACTGTGTCCGCGGCGGGGCCCTCCGCGGAGCTCTCATCGCGACCGATGGCATCGCCCCAGCCGCCGATCCCCGCTGATGACAGTATCGAATCGTCGTTGGGCTGCGAGATTCGTCTATTTAGGGCTGAGCTCCAAGCGGTGAGACAGGAGCTCAAGGATTTTCGGCAGGAGTTCCATGACGACAGGGCACGCTTGGTCGAATTCAGTGACAGAGTTGACTCATTGGAGTGCCGCGTTGAAGCCGTAGAAAAAGCTGTCGCCGAGAGCACCGTCACGGCGGCTACGAGGGTGCTGGAGGAAACCATTGCTGTCCTCCAACTGGAGCTACACGAGCGGGACCAGGAGCTCTTGTCCAACGACGTGCAAATATCCAACCTGCCAGAGGAGCCGGGCGAGACTCCCGCCGGCCTGGCGACGCTGGTCTGTGCTAAGCTGGGCGTCGAGCTGGATGTGCGCGACATAGTGTTAGTGCATCGCGTGGGTCGCGCGCGGGAGCCGGGCCGCTCGCGCCCGCTGGTGCTGCGCCTGGCGCGCCGCGCCGTGCGCGACGACTTGCTGCGGGCCGCGCGCTCGCGCCGCGGCGCCACCACCGAGGGCCTGGGGCTGGTCTCGCCGCCGCAGAAGTTCTACGTGAACGAGCGGCTAACGAGCGCCAACCGGCTGCTATTTCAGCGTGCGCGTGAAGCTGCCCGTGACGCCGCCTGGCGCTACGTCTGGACCCGGGACGGCAAGATCTTCGCCCGGCGAGTAGACGGCCGCCCCAGTCAGCGAATACGCCGACTGTCCGATTTGGACATTTTTCGCAAACCAGATGTTGCCGTTGTATAAGCCTAAAAATGATAAACTGTTGTTATTGTATTCTATTGTTGTTATGTTGTCTTGGCGTCAAAATGTATACTGTCTTCCTTACCGTGTTGTTATATTCTCTTTGTTTACGTGTTTGTGTGTCGTCGCGGGAGTGAATCGATATTGCATCATTATTTCCGCCCCGTATAGTGATTCAGTCTGGAACAAAACAATACTAATTAACGTCTTATTTATTTATTCTATATATATATATATACAAGCATACACTATTTATTATTTATACGTGCAACAAAACTCGCTATTTTAACATTATTCAGCTGGAATGATTGCGTAATACTTACGGGTAAACAGATATTCGTTTGCTGTTGTTATTGTTACTGTATTCTTATTTTTTATTTCTTTTTGTGATGCCTCATTTTAAACACTTTAAAGTTGGTTTATTTAATGCTGGATCCCTTGGTACTGGCCACGACGAGTTGACTATGATAATATTACAGACTGAAGCTGACGTTATTGCAATAAACGAGACGTGGCTACGCGCCGGCGAGGAAGGCCGCGCCCCGACTGTTCCTGGCTACAGGTTACGCCACGTGCCTAGACCGGCCGACGTCCGCGCGGGGAGGGGAGGTGGAGTCGCGTTTTTTCTGCGCCGGGGCATTACCGCGCGCACCATGCCGCACCCGCCCGCGTCGCTTGTGGAACAATTGTGGCTGACGATTAACGTAAATTCGAAACGTTTAGTTATCGGAACTGCATATCGTCCCCCGTGGCTTAACGTTGAAACTTTTTTTGACGCTATTACTGACTCAATTACTTCTTTCACTAATTACGACCGCTTGATCTTACTTGGTGACTTTAATATAAATTACTCTGACAAAAATGATACAAAATTTAAACACTTGACGCAATTTTTGACAACACTTGACTTGACACAGCACGTAAGCGACCCGACGCACTTCACAGACCACAGTGAGACCACAATAGACCTGGTTTGTACTGACGCTCGCGTTTTGTCTGTGGATGTGAGGCATATTCCAGACCTAGGCAGACATGCTTTTATTACAGCTGAGATTGACATTAAAAAAAAGAAACCGACGGCAAAATGTATTACCTACCGACCTCTTAAGGATATCAACTTAAACGACTTCAACAATGACCTTGACGCCATAGATTGGGACCAAATATTTTTATTGCAAGACGTGAATGACATGGTTAGGCGTTTCAATGAGCTTTTATTAGGACTGTTTGACACACACGCACCAGAGCGGACAATTGTTGTGAAGGAGGCACCAAAGCCGTGGCTGACGAGTAATGTTAAGTTTATGATGCAGCTCAGAAACGCAGCCCATGCTAAATTTAAGCAGACAGGGAACGCTGCACATAAACCTACTTGGACCTGAAACATCTTGTCATCGAGGCCATCCACAACGAGAAGCGTGCCTTCTTCCAACACGAGATAAACAATGTGACCGACTCAAAGACCCTTTGGACCAACTTAAAGCGGACAATTACTCCAGATTCTCGGACACAAACGGATCTTCCGCAACACTTTGACGACCCTGACTTAATAAACAGACATTTTTTGAATATACCAGGCAAACAGGACGTAACAATATCAGACATGACCTTTTTTGAGTTTGACAGGCATTGTAATAATACTTTCACTCTTAGACCTACGACTGTTACTGCTGTCATAAAAATCTTGACATCAATTAAGACTACCGCAAAGGGACTTGACATGATTGCTATTGACATGTTACTTATGACGCTACCGAGGACTGCTGACATACTGACTCACATTATTAACAAGAGTATACAGACTATGACGTTCCCTGCAGACTGGAAAATCGCTCAACTGACGCCATTACCAAAAAAACCAAATCCAGCTAACCTCTCCGAACTCCGTCCTATAAGCATCCTTCCCTGCGCATCAAAGGTAATGGAGAGGGTGATCTGCGACCAGCTCTCGGAATACCTGGAGAAAAATAATGTCCTACCTGAACTACAGTCGGGTTTTCGCAAGGGTCGTTCGACAGTTACTGCGTTACTTGATGTAGTCGACAATATTTTACAGGCTCGGGATGTAGGAGAGAGTACCATACTCGTTCTTTTAGATTTCTCCAGGGCTTTCGACTGCATTAGCGTGCCCTTACTTTTATCGAAGATGTCGTATTACGGATTTGATGTTTCTGCCGTGAATTGGTTTGATAGTTATCTCTCCGGCCGTACGCAGACGTTGGCTTTGCGTAAGATGGATGGCGTCATTATGCGGTCCGCACTTTGTCCAGTGTTGAGAGGTGTTCCACAAGGTTCAATACTAGGCCCCCTGCTTTTCATATTGTATAGTGCTGACATCATACATAATATAAAGGGCAGCAAATACCACCTTTACGCGGACGACCTCCAACTTTACCTCTCTAGTGCACCCACGGACATATCTGCTGCTGTCAACACTATTAACGCAGACCTTGATCGTATTTCTACTTGGTCGGAAAAGAACTGCCTTGTTCTTAATCCGAACAAGTCGAAATATGTGGTCTTTGGGTCGGAACATCAAATCCGTAGTACTGTCAATAACCTCGAGGTTTTGACTACCAGTAATATTGCCATCATGGGCGACCCAATAGAGAGAGTGGTAGAAGCAAATAACCTTGGCCTCCTAATGGACGGCAAGCTGCGCTTCGAGAACCACATACTTAAAGTTGTGAGTAACTGCTTCTACCGCCTTAAAGTTCTTTACAATATTCGCGATTACTTAAGTGTTGATTTGCGTGTTAACCTTTGTGAATCGATGATATTGTCAAGATTAAACTATTGTGATATCGTCTATGCTGGCTGCATTACTGGTCGTACAAAGAAGCTCATACAACGAGTGCAAAACGCATGCATTCGTTTCTGTTTTCGAGTCCCTCCTCGCTCCCATATCACTCCCTACTTGAACGCCGCTGGTCTGCTGAACATGCCTGCACGCAGACGCCTACACCTCGCCACTCTTCTTTTTGGCATAGTGCGGTCTGGGGTCCCAGCATATTTACTGAATAAACTTTTATTTCCCAAAAGTGCGCGCAGGTGTAAGGCGATGGTTCTGGTGGCTAAGCATCGAACCGCGGCGTTTCGAGGAAGTTTTAGATTTGCGGCGTCCAAGTGTTGGAATGATCTCCCTCCACCTATCCAAGGAGCGTCTAGCAAGTATACCTTTAAGCGCAAGCTTAAGGGCTATTTGTTGACGCTCCAAAGATCCCATTCTTAATCCATCCAGTACTTAAAATATCGCCACTTTGTCTTTTTTCCCTTATGTTCTTCTCTTGTAGCTTCCTATGATTGTTTTTGTTCAGAAGCTGTTATTATTATTATTATTATTATTTTAATCGCATTCTGAATCTGTTTTCTCGGTCGGTAAGAATGTTTTTTTTTTAACTGGTTTATTTTATATACCTCACTCTGCCAATTCAAATGCTTTTGAGAATATTATATTTTAAGTATTTTATTATGATTATATTAATATGATTTATTTATTATGTGTACCTTTTATATAGTATGTTGTGTTGCGTTCCGTGGATCACTTACGGTGCTGTCTGAAAACCAGCGCTGCAGGTGTCTGACACCTCAGCATAATGCTGAGACAGCAACCGATTCACTGCCGCGAAGACACACGTTATGTGTTAATGCGCGTTTCCTCCCTTTTTTTGTATCTGTGTGTCTTTGTTTGGTTATGTGAATAAATGTCTTCTTTCTTTCTTTCTTTCTTTCTTAAAGTACATTTGTGGGAAAACGTTCTCTTTAATAACTTTAATAAGTAAAACCAATAAAGTGCAATAAGAAAATATGACTTCTTATATATTCATGAGAAAACGGGAAGTAGCTGAACATAAAACGCTTTGACATTTTGTGAATTGACATTTCTCTTGTCGATCAAATCAATCGAGTAAAATAATTGCACAGACTAGAGATAATAATTGGTTTGTTGCTTTAAATAAGCTATTAAAATATAAATAACCGGCAACAGAACTTATCAAACGTAACAAGAAATTCTGTCTTCTTCACATCTTCATAAGTGATTAACAGTAAATAACTCAGTTCTTTAAGTTATATCGAGGTACAAACAGATGACGAACTATGCCAAGTTGCCATCCAGTATAGAATCAGAGACCACAGTAAAACGAATAATAATGCGAAATGAATGCTGTGAAAAGTTTATTTGCACCCTATGAGATCTGCATGTTCCAGTGGATGTTAGCCAAAAGTTCTCTGCAGATTGGTTGTCTGTTATTTTTAACCTCACCTAGTAAGTTCTTCATTGTATGTGATCATAAAAGTTGAACAGTTTATTGTTTTTTATTTAGGTACTTTTACGACCTAGCTAATTGTAGATAAAGTGGAAAAAGCTTTTTTCTCAGTCTTTGTAACATTCATATTGAGATGTTTACCTGGCCTGTAGTAGAGCTGGGAAGATTTATTTTACCACTGTACGCAAGAGCCCATGGCATCACTAGTGTATAGTAATAAAGTAATCTCTTATTACAATTTTTTTACATGACTGCCCAAAAACGGAGTTGGTTTTTACATATTTAGAAAGGTCATATTGGTAAAATTTATGAACAGATTTGTCAAATTATCTTATGCAACTGTTACATTAAAGTCCTTAACCTTAATTGGCAGTTTAGCTAATAAGGTACATTATTTTTAGTCACCTATTTGCATATAAGGTTTTTTTATCTCCACCAATGCTAAATTCAATTTTAAATTGCTGAAAATTGACTAAGGTGGGATACTACAGATTAAATAATTACTAAATTGAAGCACGGAAACAATTTTTAATTCTTATATATTGAGTATTTTAATTACAGCAATGCACAGTATTAATCAACAAGATATTCTCCAAGCAGTGTTCATTTTCATTGCATATACCTTCATTTCGGTATACAGGAATATTAGACCAGCTATTGTCTTTCGGAGGTACCAGAATTTCTTATCAATATCTAAACCAAGTATGTACAGTCACTTACAAAAATATGGGTGTATACAACTCACTAAAAATATGTCCCATAACTCTTATGCCAGCAGATAAAGGTTTTGGTACATATTTAAGAGAGGATTAAATAGTTACTTATTTTTGCAGTTGACTGTACTTTAGATTAGTTTAGATAGACACTAAGTTTAATCAAATAACTATACAAATACACACAGTATCTCTCAGAACTCGGACAGTGAGTAAAGATGACTCTTTTATAGTTTAATGGTAAGTAGCGGATTAAGTGTGTATGAATTGAATAGTAGTAAGATTCAGTAAATATGTATGTGTAGTAAGATTAAGTACATATAAACAGGCAAAAAGGGCACAAATGGGTGTATATTTTGTCACCTTATTCCATTGAAATAAGCTCCATAACATAATGTGTACATTTTTATGCCCTCAACTACATTTTGAGCTTCTTCGCAACTCACCACTGGTAGTCAGGGTTAAATACTTTAAATTGTCTAAGACACTGGTTTTGATTGAATGTCAGAGTAACCAGAGTAGACATCTAATAATAATAGCATCACTGAGCCAAAAACTACTTACCATATAAACAACCTCCATAACTTGGGTAGGTATTTGTTTGTTTGCCTCAAAGTCATATCGAATAGTTTGAGGAAAAACAAATGAAGCTATGACAAGGACAACAAATGATGAAATTTCGTAACCAAAATGGCGAAAACGGAACCCTTATAGATTCGTCATGTCGATCTGTCAGTCCGTCCGTCCGTATGTCACAGCCGATTTACTCGGAGACTATGAGCACTACAATTATAAAAATTCGTAGGAAGGTTTATTTTATGAACCACTATAGAAATATGATGTGAAATTGTAAAAAAGATATTAAATTGGGGGGGGGGGGGGGGGGGAGCACCCCATACATGTAACAGGGGGCTCAAAAAAATGCTCATATGCGTGATGAATGAATAGGCCTTAATAAATGACATAGAGGTTTTAAAAAACTTTTCCATTTAAGTCAACCGTTGGTGAGATATTAGCTGTCAAAGTCGTAAAAAGTGCCCCCCCTCTAAATTTCCAAACTATGAAGTTTAATATTCTGAAAAAAATCAAGATGATGTACATTAATAAATACTTTCAACGATTTTTGGTTTGAACAAGATAGATCTAACGGTTTTTGAGTTATTGCTGAAAAACTGTCTTGCCCAAACAAAAGGGCTTAAGTGCCGTGAGTTCTCATATGAGATACGACCTTTTTGAATAGATGTATTGTATAGTGTTAAATGTAGTTTCTATATGTAGATTCCCGACACCTCCTAGGTGTCGGTACGGAACTCTTCTTTGTGAGTGATCCGACACGCACTTGGCCGGTTTTTATTATTATTCAAACTTGTATGCAACCTCTCGATCGGTAGTGGTTATTATTTGATGTCTTCTCTGGTTTCTCGTAAGAGCCTGAATCTCAGAACATAAGAGGCCGGAATTAAAAGAAAGGATATTTTTTATGCCTAAATACGTCCTTTAGAGGGCTGAAGTCACAGTAAAGTAGAAGGTGGAGGGGTAGGTACGCAAAAGTTGCGGGCGGGTTTTATAGGTACAGTCAACAGCAAAAGTAGGTGATCATTTTAGTACCTTGTCACTTTTACTACCTTGACGCATCCCAACTGTCGCAGTATCGTTACGTTAGTGCGACAAGGTACAAAACCGGCCAAATGCGTGTCGGACCACGCACAAAGAAGGGTTCCGTACCGACAACTCCTAATGTACATTTAAAACCACTATACAATACATTTAATCAAAAAAGGTCGTATCTTCATTTGATGCTTACAGCACATACGCCCTTTTGTTTGGCATGACAGTTTTTCAGCAATAACACTCAAAAACCGTTAAACCTATCTTGTTGAAACCAAAAATCGTCGAAAGGATTTATTAATGTACATCATCTTAACTTTTTTCCGAATTTTAAACTTCATAATTTGGAAATCAGAGAGGGGGACACACTTTTCACGACTTTGACCGCTAATATCTCACCAACGGTTGACTTAAATGGAAAAGTTTTTCAAAAACCTTTATTTCATTTTTGAAGGCCTATCCATGGATACCCCACACCCCTATGTGCATTGAAAATAAAATTGACCGCCAGTTCCATGTATAGGGTGCCCCCCCTCCCCCCAGTTTAATATTTTTTACGTAATTTCACAACATAATTTCTATAGCGGTTCATAATATACACCTTCACACCAAATTTCACAATTGTAGTGGTCATAGGTTCCGAGTAAATCGACTGTGACATACGGACGGACGGACAGATATGACGAATCTATAAGGGTCCCGTTTTTGCCATTATGGCGACGGAACCCTAAAAATGATCATCTGTATTTGCGGTTGACTGTACTCAATAAATAGATGCGTGTAAAGCATAAATAGGTAAGTTATGCGGCTAAAGTCCCACAGTAATACCTCTAAATGATCAAAGTTGTCTATGTAGGTATGTCATCCAAGACCATTTGCTTTTAATGCCTACTACGGCTACGGCTGGGCAGCGTTTGGGAAGCTGCGGCATATTTTTTGTCCAATATTCCGCAGTGTCTCAAGATGAGAGCCCTTGGCCAGTGTGTGTTGCCAGTGATGGCATATCGCACCGAGACGTGCTCGCTTACTATGGGTCGCATAAGAAGTCTAAAATTCACTCAAAGACGAATGGAGAGGGCTATGCTGGTAGTTTATCTGCGTGATCGCATCAGGAATGAGGTCATCCGCAGCAGAACCAAAGTAACCGATATAACCTCCGAATTGCTAAACTTAAGTGACAGTGGGCGGGTCACAAAGCACGTAGAACTGATGGCAGTTGGGCGGAAAGGCTCTCGAGTGGCGACATGAAGGCGTGACGCGGGCACACAAGGTGGACTGATCACCTTTTACGGGGTGCGGGTGTCCGCTGCATGCTGGACCAGTCCTTGTGGAAGTCTTTGGGGGGGGGGGGGGGGGGCTACATCCAGCAGTGGACGTCCTTCGGCTGACATGGTGATGATGATAATGACCTACTACGATAGTGGCCAGGAAAGTGTGTCTACGGTATGCCTGATCCTGATGGCAAGCGGAAGCCGTTGTCTATACTAGACGCTTGAGACTCCACGAGAATCACAAGTGCGTTGCCGAATCTTTACTGATTTGAGCATTTGTTGTGTTGACAGCTACTCGTAGAGACTATGCTGGTCCCTCACTTGTGCATCCTGGAGAGATCGGTAGCCATGTAATGTCCAAGATGTCGATAAGAAATGTATAAATTTGTATTCAACAAAGTCGCGGGTACAGCTAGTATACAAATAAAGGTAAAAAAGCGGCCAAGTATAATGGTTGTATAAAGGATTGTGCTCCGAAGAACTGTCCGACATGATGCCCACGGCCGTTTTGTACCACCGCACCGCTCGCCGTCGGCAGGGCATTCATCGTCACACCTTGGAACATAAAGTCGCGTACGGTTCGGTTTCAGAGGAATTTCCCCTTTTGGACGCTCTCCCAGCCGAGGTTTTCCCCAGGGACTACAGTATGAGGTTCTTCAAGAAAGGAGTGTATAAATTTTCATATCCAACAGCTTTCATGGTATTATATCATACTGCATAGAAAACTGCCAAGTTGAGTCTCAAAAATTTACTGAGCCTCTCAAAATGCATTAAGTGTAAATTAGTTTTACTATAAACAATGTAGTGCTAGACTTGGCACCTTGTAGAAAATCTACGGAACTTGGCACCCATTTAGATCTCAATTCTTTTCTCATATCCTTGATATTGAACTTGGCTCCCATTTTTACATTTATGTTTTTGATGGGATATCATTACCTTTTGTCAATCTTCACCAAATGGTGCTTTTCAAGAGCGAATGCGCGAGTTACTATACAAAATACTCAAATCACTGTAGGTGCACCTCAAATAAAACTCAGACAAAGACCACCGGAGAATGGGCGCAGCAGCATTCCTAGAGTGCGGTGGAGATACTGCGATCGCCAACCCGCATGCCAAGCGTGGCGATTATGGCATTTACCCCCCATGAAATTGGGGGTCCTAGGGCTGATATGGTGGCACCTCAAATATTCGAAGAGTTCCCTCGATTTCTCCAAGACCCTATGATCAGATTCTTATCCGATTACTAATGAAACCACCCCTGAAGTATACCGTTTCAAACAAAAAAAAGATTTTTCCAAATCAGTTAATAAATGACGGAGTTCTGAGGTAACTAGCATAAATAATAATAATAATCATAAAAGTGTGGAATCAGTTAAGTGGAGGATCGGAAAGGGAACCGAAGAGACTATGGAGGTGAGTTGTTAAAGTAGAGTTAAGGTGGAGTAACAGTGGAGTAAAGAGAAGTGATATAGTGCACAGTATCGGTGAAGTTATTAGCTGTGTTACGTACTACTTGTGAGTGTCAATTGAGTCTTTTTTTAATACGCGGGAACTCAGTAAACTCTACCAGTGTAACTAATTCGCCAAATAAACCTATCGTCGTGTTAGGAGGCGAACTATCGCAGAAACAGGGTGACCTAGAAGTTGTGATCGCTTACTACATACAGCAAATTCATGTCCAAGCCTGAAAGAAATTACTGCGTAACTCGTCGGGAACTGCTGGCCATCGTGAAGAGTCTGCAACATTTCAGGAAATATCTACTGGGACGTAAGTTTCACCTGAGAACTGATCACGCGGCATTGCGATGCCAATTAAATTTTAAAAACCTAGAGGGACAGGTAGCACGCTGGATAGAACAGCTACATGAATACAAGTTTGAAATTAAACATCGCGGTGGAAGAGGTCACGATGGATTGTCCAGACGACCATGAGTAAGTATGTATAAGCATTGCGTCAGACAAGAACAAAAAGAAATGGCGGCAGTAAGAGTTACGAGTATACGAACTCGTAATGTTAACCTGGAGTGGAGTGACGATGCATTGAGAGCGGCACAGGAAAGCGTGATTTAAACCCGATAATTTATTTGATGAAGGACGGTATAACCCGACCTCGATGGAATCTAGTGGCTAATTACAGTAGCGTGACAAAGTGTTACTGGGCACAATGGGATAGCCTGGTGATGCAAAACGGGCCCCTTTATCGAAAATGGGAATCAACGAATGGAAATTATAGTAATTTGCAAGTAGTTGTACCACAGTGCAAAGTAAACGAGGTTATGAGCGCGTTTCATGATGGAGTTTCGGGTGGACATCTTGGAACCAAGAGAACGCTAATGAAGATAAAACAAAGGTTTTATTGGAGACACTGTAGAGAAGATGTTGAAGAATGGTGCCGTAAATGTAACAAGTGTGCTGTGGTAAAGGAGCCTCAGACGAGAAGTAGAGGAGCGTTGAAGTTGTATAACGTCGGAGCGCCGTGAAAACGTACTTGACATTGCGGGACCATTTCCGATCACTGACAGGGGAAACCGTTACATTCTGGTGGTGATGGATTATTTCTCGGAGTGGCCAGAAGTGTTTGCTCTACCCAATCAGGAGGCGACAACAATTGCTAGAAGATTGGTAGATGACGTTTTCTCATGGTTTGAACTACCGTTAGAGCTCCACAGCGATCAAGGAAGGAATTTCGAGTCTACCGTTTTTCAAGAAACTTGTAAAATTAACATTCCAATTTCCCGATACAAGGAGTTTAGTGTGGATAAGCCTAGTGGAGGATCGGAGAGAATATCGAAGAGAGTTGTTAAAGTGGAGTTATAACAGAGTTAATAGTGAAGTGATATTAGTGCAAAGTATATCAGCGAAGTTGTGTTACCTACTAATAGGCGCGGACTCGGTGGACTTCACAGTGTCAGTTGAGTCATTATTAGTACGCGGGAACTCAGAAAACTTTGTCAGTGTATCTTAAATCGCTAATAAATCTATAGTTTTGCTACATAAGTGTTTTAACTCTATCCCGTACCCCACGCTCGTAACATTGGGGTCAGAAGTGGGGTAGAGAATAAATATGCCGCCTGTAATAGAAAGCGACGATAGCAAAGGAGTGTGTGTGAAGTCCTTTGGGGGTGGGGGAGGGGTCCAACCCGCACGGGCCAGCATAGGGACTATACTACTCAATCCTTCTCATCTACGTGAGGAGGCATTCGCCCAGTGGGACGTATAAAAGCATAATGATCATGGCGATGAGAAAAAAATTTAATGGCTTTTGTATTGATGTTAATTTAATTATTATGTATAAAAAAATACTACCTATTGTGTTCAGTGATAATTAATACTTTACGCTGGCCTTTTCTTATACTTAAATAAATCAGCCAGCTAGCGATCACGCTATCCGGTTCTTGGAAACATTGTTTGAACAATACACTATGAGCATTTAGGTAATAACTTATAATTTACAAGCATATTAAGTACAGACATGTGGATATTAATACTTGATGTTTATGATAAAGCGCACGCCCAAAGCACTAGCTAGGTACGGTTCGTTGGTCAAGTTAAAGACAATAAGGTAATGACATAACTTTCCGAACGTACAATCTGAATCTGTAATTTTTACGGTGGAAAATTACATTTACATCTACTTTACGAATACGCACTCTCAAAAACGTTACGTAATTACCCCGCTGGTTGAATAGTAGTCAAGTCAGTAAACCACAGCCATTATAAATAAAGATATTAGCGACATGATAATTACTTTGGTATACGTACTCGTATTTGTGTGTGAATAATATGAAATGTAATTTTGTAATTTCGCATTCCTTGTATTTTGAGTATATAAACGAGGTAAGTAATATGTTAATGCATTGATGGACAGTATTAGACGCCTATAGGTGTAATTCTCTTGTGTCTCAATCAAAGTGTTAAAAAATAAACAGTTGCCTTTAATGAAACGGTCATGCCAAGTTCATTTTACCTCATACACTGAAAGTTGGTCATATTTGACCTCAAGGCGGATTGAAAGTGAGACATGTCGCGAGGATTTTCGGGATACCAATTCGATATTGATGGTTACCTTACTCGGTTCCCATAGTATTTGTGACATCCTGTAGATGAGATTCCATCAAAAACATAAATGTGAAAATGGGAGCCCAGTTCAATATTAAGAATATGCGATGCGTGGTGGTCGTCTTCACCGACAAAATAATTTAGATCTAAATGGGTGCCAAGTTCCGTAGATTATCTGAAAAGGTGCAAAGTCTGGCACTAGATTATTTATAGTAAAACTTATTTATTGCGGCTTGATGCATTTTGAGCCTTGGCAGTTTTCTATGCAGTATGTTATAATACCATGAAAGCTGTTGAAAATTAAAGAAAACTGCCAAATTAAAGCTCAAAATGCGTTAAGCCGCAATAAATTAGTTTTACCATAATCAATCTAGTGCCAGACCTGGCACCTTTTCTGATGATCTACAGAACTTGGCACCCATTTAGATCTCAATTCTTTTTTCGGTGAGGACGACAACCACGCGTCGCATATTCTTAATATTGAACTTTGCTCCCATTTTCACATTTATATTTTTGATGGGGTATCATTACTTTTTGTCAATCTTTACCAAATGGTGCTTTTCAAGAGCGAATGCACGAAATAAAGTACAAAATACCCAAATCGCCATAGGTGCACCGAAAATATCTGTAGAGTTTCTTCGATTTCTCTAGGACCGATCTGATTCTGACTTGATGACAATGGGAGCACCCCGGAAGTATACCGTTTCAAACTAAAAAGAATTTTCCAAATCGGTTAATAAATGACGCAGTTTTGAGGTAACAAGTATAATTAATAATATGATAACTAAAAAAAATCTATGTTTTTTTAATTTTTATGTGTACACACAGAATAACCAAGCTAAATGCAAAATTTCACCTTTCTAGGTAGCCTGAAAGTGGGTTATGTTTTTGATTACTAGTAAGTCAGTCAGTCAGTGGTAAAAATGCCGTTTTTTGGACTTTAATATCTCAATAACAATTTCACCTATATTTCTGAAATTATGGGTCCTAGTTATTCTAAAGGATCTTTATACATATACCAAATTTCATTTTTTATGTTAAATAGATTTGGAGTTACCGTTTGGAGTTAGTGGCTCCAAACGGTTCGTGTAAAATAACACACGGCTGCTGCTCGCCTGTTCCTGGGGTGAACTTGGCTGGACACGCTGCCGCGTGTCTAGATTAGAGTGTTTTTGGAAAATGTTTTAATATTTTTTACTACTAGGTACTAGGTAGCTGTAATTTAGCATTGGTATACCTATCAATCACGCCGATAAAACGCTAGAATGTAACCGGAAGAGTGTGTTCTCCTGATGCAGGTGTTTATACTCGCCTACTAGGAAAACTCAAAACACTATGGAAACAATATGGAAACAACATGTATTTAAAATGCATAAACATTGTATCATTCATAATCCCACTTTATATTATAAATGCGAAAGATTAGATGTTTGGACCACGTACCGGAAGGCGTAGCGTGGGCAGGCCCCCTACACAATGGACTGATGACCTGGTAAGGGTCGCGGGTGTCCGCTGGATGCGGGTGGCGCAGGACCGGTCATTGTGGAAGTCTTTAGGGGAGGCCTATGCCCAGCAGTGGACGTCTTTCGGCCTACATGATGATGATGATGATGAGATGTTTGGATATTTGTTACTCATTCACGCAAAAACGGCTGAACAGATCAAGATGATTTTTCGTATACTAACAGTATATAATCTGGATTCACTTATAGTATACTTTTTGTCAATGAAATCGGGGGTACAAATATGGTCTTTGAAACGGGCTGATTTAAATCCTCATACGCCATTCTACGATTTAAGTTTCAGCCAATTGGGACTATAACGGCGTGTCAATATAAATTTAACTTAACCATAGCAGAATTCGACGTATTGTAACAAGCTGACCTTTCGATATGTCAAAGCCGAAGTATCATAATTCCTTCTGATTGATGACGCTATTTTTGAGCATAACCTTTTAGCAGTTAGGTTATTACGTGTAAATCAAAATAAATTTGCGATAGTTTGGAATTGAACATTTTCCTCTTGAAAGTATGTTTGAACGAATTTTCTCCGGAACTCTGCTTGACCAGCATAGAAGATTTCGATAGCGCTTGGTGAGGAGGGCATGTACCTATAATTGAACTCTGAGGATCATGATGGAGCAGAAAAACATGATAGGGAACTGTTAAGGGGTTAGATATCTTTATGTCTGTTTTTGGGCGCTTTTGTTTATGTTTGCTTAGCAGCCGTTGTAAACGAACTTCTGAGGGTCTGATGATGGAGTAGAACAACATCACACAGAACCTTTCGGAGGCATATAGCTACTTGACCGTGTTTGGGCTCATTTCATCGTGTTTGCTGAGTAGCTTCTGTAGGTACATGATCTGCTGAGCGTCTGATGATGAATCAGAACAATATTGCAGGGAATCTTGATAACGTTATTATTCAGTAAACCGTGTTTTGACTCTTTTGATAGTATGTATTGAGAAGCCTCTTCTCCTGAAATGCTGAAGGCTTGATGATGGAGCAGAACATCACCCTAGGGAACTTTGCGAATACACATGTGTATTACCGTGTTGTGATTATTTTGATAGTGTTTTCTCGGTAGCTTCTGTGCACGAACTGCTGAGGGCTTCAGGTATGATGAAACAGAATAATGTAGTAAGGAACTTTGTGAGGCCCATAGATAGAATACCGTAATACGGCTTGGTGGTGTCATAATTAACCATAAATCTGTTAAATGAATAGCGGTACGCGACCTCAACACCTGAGGGGGGTTGGTTGTGCGGATTAAATTAAATTGCAAGTGGACTGTATTTTGTTTTGCGATTAGTTTAGGTATTTTGGGTATTTAGGCACACAGAAGAAGGATCGGCAATGCACTAACCTGGTTATTTTCTGGTCTGCGGTCTTCTTTCGACGTGGTTGGCCAACCAAAATACGCACTCTGAAGAAGTGTTCTTAAAAGTCTATATAGCACAAATCACAACAGTTTTTGTATAAATTCACTCTGGGAGGCTATAAGCGTAACCTCAACCAATATGGCGGTAAATTAGTCAAAAAAAATGAGCGAGCGTCCGTCCGATGCTAGCTGCATCTCGTTACACAGTGCATGCCAAAGGAAGGGCGGGGTTTTGACAGGTAATGGGAAAAAATACAATCTACCCACTTATAAATATACAATAACGAAACTCAACATCCCCCCGGCCTTGAAGGAACCCTTCAAAGAAAAAGAGCGACACTGCCCTGTTCTAGTTATAGAGAGCGGGGTGCGATCATTGTGCTTAGCAATAAGTAAATATTACGAAAACTTAAGCTAGGAAAAGTACAGTAGTTCGTGCGCTAGATAAATATTTACGAAAAAAAAACTACTGAACTAAGAATAACCTTAACTAAGATTGTCTATAAAGACGCGGACTTAAATACTAAATAATTTAATTAAGATTGACTCATTGAGTCGGGAGAGGGCAAAGACGTACTACTGGACGCTTATACGTTCCAACTTTCGTCTTTACTTCCGCAACACGCGTTATTCCTTTCTTATCGGGATAAACATTAGTTATGATTCCTAATGGCCACTGTAGCGGCGGCGAATTATCAACATTTAAAAGTACCACCGTGCCGACCGTTATTGGATTTGAAGACGTATTCCACTTTGCGCGTTGTTGCAAATTATGTAGATACTCAGATTTGAATCTCTTCCAATATGACTGGACTAGCGAATCCATTAATAAAAAACGAGACAACAAATTGGTTCGTTCGTCGGACAAGTTGGGTGCGGGGAGGTACTCTAACGGAGATGTAGACAAAAAATGTGACGGAGTAAGCGCAAGCGGTTCTGAGGGATCCGAACTTTGAGCATATAGAGGTCTGCTATTGAGCACTGCCTCAATCTGTGTAAGCACAGTAGACATCTCCTCAAACGTGAGAATTTGTTTTCCAATTACGCGAAATAGTAATGATTTTGCGCTTTTTATATTAGCTTCCCATATACCACCAAAATGGGCGGCAGTCGGAGGGTTCATCTTCCACGTAATGCGGGTTTTAGCGAGCTCGTTACTAAACGTTTTATAATATTCGTCGGATTGTAAAAAATCGTGGAGTTCGTTAAAATACGCTTTCGATGAAACGAAATTGGTTCCATTATCAGAATATAAAAAGGCACATGGTCCTCGTCGCGACGTAAAACGTTTAAATGCATCTATAAACCCAGCAGACGTCAAGCTCGATACCAATTCTAAATGTACGGCTTTTGTCACTAAACAAATAAAAATACATAAATATGCTTTAACACTGCGTACGCCGCGCTTTCGATATGGAGTAATATATAGGGGTCCTGCATAGTCAGTTCCGGTGTGCAAAAACGCTTTGCACTGCTCTAATCTGCATTTAGGCAAGTCAGCCATAATCGGTGGATTAGCTTTAGGATTTAACCTGAAACAGCTATTGCATTTTTGTAGGCGTTGTCTAACAACACGGCGAGCGGAAAGTATCCAGTATTTAGTTTTTAATATGCCTATTAACAGCTGCGGTCCTGCGTGGGAGTTATCACGGTGATAACTATCAACAATTAAATGCACCACCTTATCATGTTTAGGTAAGATCATAGGGTGCTTAGATGCATAATCCAATGACGAATTGGCCAGCCGACCTCCGACGCGCAAGATTCCATTTTCAATGAAAGGAAATAATTTTTGGAGTTTTTGAGAGCAACGTCGGCCTTTTGAAATATTTTTAATGTCGTCAGAGAAATATATACACTGTATGACACGAATTATTTCGTACTCGGCGGTATTTAATTCGTTAGCGGTTATTACGTCGTTTCTCGGGAGCTTCCTCGAGAAGCGGAGCACGTAAACAAAGACTCGAAGAAGTTTATTCCAGGAGGAACATCGCGAAGCAAGCGTAAGAACAGGATGTTCTGTTTCAGTGACACTAGTAGTCACGTGAGCTACAGTCCTTTCCTCTGGCAAAGATAAGCGGTTGGGAATAAACTTTTGTAATGGCCAGTGATTTAAAGGCTGTGCTAGCCATGGCGGTCCATGGAACCACAACTCATGCTGCATGAGCTCGGAGGGAGTGAGACCCCTGCTAATAGCGTCAGCGGGGTTGAGCACTCCAGCAATATGATATAAGTTATCATGCGAAATATTTGTCTGAATTTGTGAGATGCGGTTGGCGACGTAGGTGTCGAACCTGTGTGGCGAAGCGACCGACCAACATAGGGCAACTTCTGAGTCAGAAAAACAATAAATATTATCAATTTTATGTCTTTTAGACAGCGTGTCGTGAACTTCGCGTAGAAGCCTTGACATTAATAAAATTCCATTCAGTTCTAAACGCGCCAAAGTAATTTTTGGTTTAGCGGAAGCTACTCGTGACTTCGAGCAGACAAGCGTTACGATCGGTGGCTGTTCGGCGTTGACAACATGTAAATATATCACGCAGCCGTAGGCGGCCTCGCTGGCGTCTGAGAAACCTACCAATGAGACTTGAGCTCCTACTTCTACACCTAGATGTCGCGGGAAATTAAGCTGAGATATCCGCGGCAGCTCTGATAAATATTGTTGCCACAAATTGGCGATGCGAGAGGGCGCTATATCATCCCATTCCAACTTCATAAGCCACAGCTCCTTAATTATTAATTTGGCGTATAAAATAACCGGCCCGACGAGACCTAGCACGTCATATAACCGAGCGGTAGCGGATAGGATTGCGCGTTTAGTACACACCGCGGGCGGTCTAGAAATATCGAACACGAACACGTCCTGAGCGGGCAACCATCGCAAACCTAAAATCTTAAAGGTATTTCCGTCATCAAAGGAAATAGATTCAGACTCCCGGTGTGACTCAGGTATGTGCTCGAGTAGTTCGCGCGAGTTAGATGTCCATTTAACTAGGGCGAATCCCCCGGCCTTGAAGAGTTTGATGAGTTCGTCCGCTGTCTTAACTGCTTCCCCGAGAGAAGAAGCAGAAGAAGCGAGGTCATCCATATATACATCTCTCTCTAACACGGCAGCCGCAGTTGGCCATTTAGGCCGTTCATCAGCAGCAAGCTGACGTAGGGTCCTCAGCGCCAGATATGGCGAACTGCGCAACCCAAAGGATACTCGAGTATAGTTATATACCTCTAGCGGATCAGTATCTTCAAATCGATACAATATCCTTTGATATTTATGATGCTGTGCGTTCACATGAATGCGTAAATACATCTGTTTCACGTCAGCAAAAAATGCGACGTTGAATATGCGGACATTTAATAAAATTGTAAATATATTTGCCTGTAAATTACATCCAGTATATAAAATATCGTTGAGTGACAACCCTGTGTCACTTTTCGCAGATCCGTCCAGAACTGGTCTTACCTTGGATGTGGCTTTATCGTTGCGAATTACAGGGTGGTGTGGTAAAAAATAGCCCGGAGAGAGAGACTCTTCGGGTGCGGTACGGGAGAGTATACCTTCAGTTAGGTAATCGTGGACAACATGGTCATAACTAGATTTAAGTGCGGGATCCTTCGAGAATTTTTTCTCGAGAAGTAAAAAGCGCTTTTTTGCTGTTCTAAAAGAATCTCCCAATTTTTCGGGATCATCTTTGAATGGAAGATCAACTGAATAACTGCCGTCAGAATTACGAACAGTAGTCGAAGTATAAATATCCTCACATTTTTGGTCGTCGGGGCTTAAAAAAGTACGTGAAGGTATTTCCTCATCAGACCAAAATTTCTCGACCAGTTGATGAAGCGGGTCACAGCTAAAAGCACAGATCGTGTGCGGAGCGGGTTGGGGATTAACTATAGGAGCGTCACCCATTAAAATGTACCCTAGGGTAGTTTCATAAGCATTTGGCATATTATCGGATGGGCCTTTAATTTTATCAAACAATAAAATTTCACAGTAAAGTTTCACACCTATCAGCATATCTATTGGCCCAGGTTGTGAAAAGTCATCGTCTGCCAGCGGTAAGTTTTTAATATATCCGAGCAAAGCGTTATCTACGCGCGCACTAGGCAACTGCGTCGTAATCCGGTCCACGACCAGGGGTCTGGCTCTGTATTCGCGCGGGGTTCCTACTCGAGGCGTGAATTTAAGTGAAGTTACACCTAATATTTTCTGCGATGTCCCACCGATACCTTGCACTTCAGAATAGCGGTTTTGTTTATTTATAGGTAGCGATAGTCGCTTACAGCAAGGAGCAGTTATATAATCACTTTGAGAGCCTGGATCGACCAAGCATCTCAACAAGTGAGTGCGGTTAAAAGAATCAATAACTTTTATTTTTGCAGTGGCCAGTAACGTTGTCGTTTGTAGACAATTATTATTGTCGCACGAAATAGTGCAAATGCTACGATCACTCGAAGAGGAATGCGGAATGCTTTGGTCGACCATAACTGCACTAGTTATATTATCAACATTAGCGGAATTAAACAAATTATTTTCCTCATGAGATACGCACCTACGCACGCCAGGGACGAATTTAGAATCTCCGATTTTTTCACTTTTGAAATTATTAGCGGGTTTGGAAACAGTTGTTCCGACATTGCAATTGGACTTCGAACTAACGTTAAAATGCAATAACGAATGATGTCTCGCTGAACAATGAGAACAATTTCGCGTCGAAGTACAAGTTGACGTTTTATGTTTTACACTTAAGCAATTGTTGCAGTATGCATTCAATTTAATAAAATTATATCTTTCATGCGGTGTCATTTTCATAAAAGCCGAACACAAATATAGGTGCTCATGTTGTTTAGTTTTACAAAGTCCGCAATTAATATTAATATTAGAACTGCTTGAGTCCGGCCCTGATACGAATGTTTTTGTGACGGCTCTCGGGATATGTGACTTAGGCAAGTTAAACATCGGCTTGTTACTAATAACAGCATTGGGTGTCCGAGATAATACTTTGCTTTGTTCTTTGACAAACTCAATTAAACTTTTGTAAGTTGGAATGTCTTCCTTGCGATAAGCAATTTCAAATAATTTAATTGTTTCTGCATCTAATTTTTGTAATGCCAACTGTAAGAAGATGAAATCTGTTAAATCATTCAGTTTCATTTCTTTGAGCGCGTTTACGGATGTATCAAAGTTATTTATAAATGAATCCAAACCGTGCGAACTCGCAGTCGATAGCGATTTAAAATGCAACAGCTGCTTAAGATAAGTACAGGCTAGCGATCTTTTGTCATCATATTTCTCAATTAAAGCATTCCAAATAATGCTATAATTTTGGGCAGTAGCAGGCAACCCGGCGCAAATGTCGCGTGCCGTGCCACTCAATTTGCCAATTAAATAATAAATCCTTTCACTATCAGTTAATGATTTATTATCATGTATCATACTCTTAAATTGCTGATAAAACAGCGGCCAGTTTTGCGGTTGTCCATCGAAGGAAAGTAATTCAATTACTGGCAAACGGGGTTGTGACCTATTAACACCAGGGGACTGAGATTCGGGTACACTACATACTTCATTTTCTGACAATAAGTATTTAATATAGCAGTACATTTCCTCAAATGAAGTCCACGACTCGTACTCAACTTGTGAATCAGGATTCAGTTGTAAAAACAACAAGTTATACGATTCTAAAACCTTTTCGTAATCGTCACGCAATGTGTCTATATTCAATGCACTCGCCTTAAATGCCCTGAACTGTGCGGGATCTGTCTCGGCTTTGTATGCCAATTCCAGAATGTTTTCTACCCGTTTATAGATAACATCACGACGAACTGTGTAAATTGTTAATTGATTTTTACTTGCGTCATAATCTATTCCCTGGCTAAACTGATCACTCCCTTTCCTACCTTTACCCATCGTAAATAGTAGCTATGAAGTCAATTTCAACAAATAAAATAACAAAGCAGTTAATTAAGAAAACACCAAGAATATGCTACAGAAGGTCGTAAGTCACTACGATTTACTAATGACTTATTAACTTAGGACCTAAATATTGCATTGGAAGCATAAGTATGATACGATAAGATAATATAATGGTATGCGCGTATGTAAAGTATTCTATGCAGTTATAAGAACTTATTTATATGGAATTGCGGAAGAAAAATAGTTTTGTTAGCTAAATATTGTTAACTAACTTAGCGGAACACAATAATTGTGATAAATGCGAGCGGGACGTAATATTTACGTATTTAAAATTAAGATGCGATGAATATGTACTGTTGTGATTGTAATATTAGCGGAGTGTGGCGGAGTAAATAAATGTCGTTAACCGAACCAATTTGAGTTACAAAGATTGCAAATGGCGGGCATGGAATGGTACGATTAGAAAGACAAAGGAATGTATGCACGCGTGTATCAAATTTGATCACGAGGAATGAAATATATTAGGAAATAACTAGCAATTAATGTACTAATGTATGCGGGTGCGAAAATAATCCGAAATAATTGCCGATGCGGTTTATATAAAAGATTTAAAGTGACAAATTATTTCAATACTAGCACAATGATCGCCTATATTTCCCCAATAATTATCATTAAACGGTTGCAATAATCACATAGGTGTGATTCTATCCGGTTAGAAGTGGCCAAAAATTTATGGTGGTGTCATAATTAACCATAAATCTGTTAAATGAATAGCGGTACGCGACCTCAACACCTGAGGGGGGTTGGTTGTGCGGATTAAATTAAATTGCAAGTGGACTGTATTTTGTTTTGCGATTAGTTTAGGTATTTTGGGTATTTAGGCACACAGAAGAAGGATCGGCAATGCACTAACCTGGTTATTTTCTGGTCTGCGGTCTTCTTTCGACGTGGTTGGCCAACCAAAATACGCACTCTGAAGAAGTGTTCTTAAAAGTCTATATAGCACAAATCACAACAGTTTTTGTATAAATTCACTCTGGGAGGCTATAAGCGTAACCTCAACCAATATGGCGGTAAATTAGTCAAAAAAAATGAGCGAGCGTCCGTCCGATGCTAGCTGCATCTCGTTACACAGTGCATGCCAAAGGAAGGGCGGGGTTTTGACAGGTAATGGGAAAAAATACAATCTACCCACTTATAAATATACAATAACGAAACTCAACACGGCTCTTTTAAAGGTGTTTAGTGAGTAGCTTCTCTACAAGGACTGCTAAAAGTAGAAATTTTGCTCTTTATACCCGTAACGGAAGGTTGTAAGCTGTATATCCCCCAAACACATCTGCCGATTTAAATATATAATCATATTATGTTTTTGGTTTCAGTATTATTATGGGGTTAGTGATTTATCGGCGATACATGTCCTAAATATGCCACGGGGCACTAGTAAACCATCGTGTTATGCTGTATAAAATAATTCCAGGATCAAAACGGCTTCACAAATTTAGATGTACGGCTTACTTAATTATTTCCACTTTGCCACTAGTTGAAGTTTAAAATGAATGTTCCAATTAGTTAATATACCTAAAATTTCTTGTTCTTGTGAAAGAGGCATATGAGTACGAGCTTCTAGTGGGTTCGCATTTATAGTGGGCTCGCATTTACTCGTAGTGCGCTTTCTGAAGGGAAAAGCTTCGGACCTTCGGCCCTACGCAGAACTTGGCCTCCGCCTTCGTGTGCCTCTTCACACACCTTTGGGCCTTTAATTACAGCCCCCGACGGATTTTTCTGGGTTTGTAACTAAACCTCGCAATCATACAACCGTTTTTGAAATCTACTTTTATCTTTATTATTTTGTATCGTGGGTTTTTCAAAATGTTTAATTTTATTTTATTACCTAATCTAGGCATTGTGACTCTCGGCCTCGCGTGCATTGCCGCTCTGCTTCGGGCCTTCGGCTCTCAGCCTTACATGAGCGGGCCGCTCTCTGTTGGCTACCTTGCCACTCTGTGTGAATGATTGGCATGAGGAGCCCGCTCTGTGTGAATGATTTGCCTTTGGACTCGCATGCCTTGCCCTTCTACATCAGGCCTTCGGCCCTACATAAGGAGCCTGCTCTGTTGGGACTCTCGGCCTTCGGCCTCGCGTGCGTGCCACACGGATCCGCGCCTTCAGCCCTCAGCCTTATATAAAGATCCCGCTCTATGTGAATGCTCGGCCTTCGGCCTCGCATGCCTTGCCACTCCGTTTCGGCCCGTTAGTCATCAACTTTACATAAAAAAACCACTCTGTTGGGAAGCTCGGCCTTCGGCCTCACGTGTCTCGCCTCCCTACTTCAAGCCTTCGGCCCTCAACCTTACATCAGAAGCCGTCTCTGTGTGAATACTCGGCTTTCCGCCTTGCATGTTTTGCCACTCTGCTTCCGGCCTTCGGCCATCATACTTACATACCCGCTCTGTTGGGACATTTTACGGTAGAACTGCGTAGCGAGACTTTTATCATTGTACATGTAATATTTTTACGGGCTTATTTCGTCTAGAATCGGTACATTTGATAAAGGAACGGTCATTGTGTCACTCTTTAGGGGAGGCTTACGTCTAGCAGTGGACGTCTTTCGGCTAATATCATATCAGCCGAATGATGATTCGTTTTGAAAAAAGGATTCCTATTAAAATTTGCCGTGCGCGGTAAAGAGCATGTCGTATCGAATGTAATCATTTCTTAAGGGGGTGTAAAGAAGGGTGAAAGATGTATGGGAAAACAAATAATTCAAAAGCGAGAATGGGTTCTACGCAGACGAAGTCGCGGGCAAAAGCTAATTTATTATAAATAGGAAGAGCCACTGAAAGTCACTCGGGGTTAGGATAGTTATGTGAGATAGTTGTCGTTAAGAAAGAAAACGAACAATATGAAACGACCCATCACTAAATTGTCACCCATAAGCCTCTCACAGACTGGCGCCGCCTGGCCGCGGCGGTCAATAGTAAACTTGTCATTAGCTGTCAAATTTACTTTTGACCGCCAGCGCAGGCCGGCCTTAGAACACACAAAAATAAGGAGTTTCAAGCCCGAAGACACAAGCGCCCTGCAGCCAAGAAACAGTTTTCTCCACTAAAACATTATAACGACATTTTACAACAGATCACGAATTACTCGCGAAGAAAGTAAGCCAGCGAACACTATATTTGGAGTATTAAACGAAAGCATGACGGGTTGACGGGACACATTATCATTAATTGAATAAAAGGACGACTTTTTGAAAGAATTGGTACATCGCTGGCAACGCCGAATGTGGTACATCGGCTTTGCCATGCGAATATAGTTTTATAACCAGGGGGTCTACTCCGAAATTTGAAATACGAAATTCGTATGGTGCTGTCCCTTTCACTCTCCTATCATACACTATATGAGTGAAAGGGACGGTACGATACGAAGTTCGGATTTCGAATCACGTTTTTCGTTTCTCTGACGCTGACTGTACGAAGTACGATCACACTCGAGCATGGGTCATCAATTCGTCATATACTTTACCTAATAAATTTTATAACTTTGTTAATTTATTGCAACAAAGGTGCTCAAAACGGGTCGGTCACGTTTTTTACTTAACATGTCGTCCCAAACAACATTACAACCCAGCATTAACATACACAATTCATACATGTAGGGCGTGATACACTATTATACCCTACAGCTACTATAATATAAACAAACAAGAGTAAAAATAAGAATAAGAATACATTTATTGCCCAGAAAAAACCTTAACCATACATAAACAGAATTAATATCAAATAAAAACAATAGTACGGGAGACAAATAGCCTAATATAATGGTAATTTGAAAAAGCTGAGGCAAAGGGTCCCAGGCTCAGCATGTGCTGGGCAGGAATACCAGGCGCTGGTTTTCGGTCTGGTCCCAGTACAGTTAATAATTAATAAATAACTAATGTGAATTGGTATTTATTGTTAATTTTCGACCAAATGATGATATACAAAAGTTATTCCGTAAGGTATTTATTATTTTTTAGTCAAATTTGGCCTAAACTGTAAACATTTTTACAAGCGGAAACGTCCACTTCGCGGAATTATAATCTCAAGTTACTTGAGACGTTGGTGTCGTTTTAGAAGTTGTAGCAACTTTGACGGTAGATGTCGCTACTAGTCTCCCTAAGGCTTAATTAAAAAGATTGAACTGATTGAAAGATTCATCGTTCGGGATAACCCGCGGTAGCTCAGTTGGAAAGAGCGATGGACGGATTCCAGTGGTCGCGGGTTCAAGTCCCGCCCGGGGTGATCAATTTTTCAATTTTTCATTTTCGGTTGGCCTAAACGTTTCTCAACAGTCCTTGCAGCAGTTGATAAAGCTTTGAAGTAGAGAACACTTTATTTATGTACAAAGAAAATATATACAAGAGAACTTAACCAATATAATATAAATAAAATTAAAACTAAACTTTGAATAAGAAATAATAAAAAAACTTCTTCTTTTTTAACTTTCTTTTAATATATTTTATGCCCTGCAAAACTTTTTCAAACAAAAAATAGTCGTTCGTTATTTTAAACAGAACGTGTTTTATACACGCAATAGCCAGAATTGACATTGTGCTAAGAGAGGTATAGAGCACAGCGAAACGTCATCTTGCTCATATTAGGAACAGCCCAACTGGGGAAGGAACCTTACAGAACAGCGTAGCGTCCGTAGCCTTAATAACACCATTAATTGCTCCTTAGGCATGTAGTGTTGTGTTCCTGGTGGTGAATAAGGTCGCCAGAGCTCCCGAGGATGCGCTGTGTTGTTTGTGAGTGAGGGACAGTACATGCATGTCTCTAGCTCTCAACACACCGAAATGTCGTTAATAACGGGTCGTCAACGCGCTTGTGATTCCTCTGGAGTTGCAAGCGTCCGTAGGCGACGGTGTCTGGTCAAGAACGTCGGTAGCCAAGATTCTGGGGGAGGGCGCGGGCAGTTGCACTATCAGGCAGACCGTAAGCTAGTTTGCCACAGTTGTTAAATAAAAATTAATAATTAGCAAAATGATACGTCCCAGGCAACATACGTTCTCTCACTTGCATGTGTCTGATTGTCAGACATGGGAGACAAAAGCGATATCCTACCTTAATAAATAAGGATAATTATAATAATTTATAACTGGGGTCATATTTTGTACCAACAGCGGATAATGACAAAAACAGAAACACGATTATCACCCAAAATATTCATCCAACTAACAACATTGGAAATCTGACGATCTAGGCGGAATTGAATCCATCACTTACGTCATCTTATTATCCGAGAGGACAGATGACTTTTCCAATTAAGTTAAAAACCTGCTGGCGAACCTTCTACTTCTTGTTTTGGAGTAAATTGCCGATGACATGCAATCTGACGCCCGTGCAAAACTAAAGGCCTAGTCCACAGGCTACATGCTGCGCTACACGCCGCGCCATCGTTCAGGCGATTACGGCCGACAGCGGAGACGAGGAATAACAAGAAATAGATACCAGTGAAACTCGACTACTACTCGATACGTGTAATCCAATACATCGTTTGTCTGTACGCGGTCGTATGATAGTGTCTTAGTAACCTTACCTTGCTATTTATGTTGTTATCCATATTTGTTGGTATCTAACTGTCAACACAATGAATCTTCCAGTCAATGAAGCGTCCATAGGCTACGGTGTAAGCTTGTTTGTCACCGTCGCTGTATAAAAAAACACACTTTTATGAAACTCTAAGCCGTAACTCACACTTATCAAATCCGTAACGGCAGCGTCCCAGCTCGGTAATCTCGGGATAAGCAAACGGCGCCGGCGAGGCGGGTGGGCAACTCGATGGCAACTCAGCGTCGCCAGATGAACGCCGCGGCAGGTACAAGGTGGCCTGTTTAGTTGTTGCCGTCACAGAACAATTCCTTTGTCGCTTATTGTTAATAAGTTTATCAAAAGCAGAAATAATACTGTATCGCAGCGGGTTGAAATAAACAAATAGAGATAATTTTTAAGAAAAAAAAACCGAGTTCAATGGCGTAGGCCGGTGAAAGATTATTATACTTAGATGGTGCACTCTTAGATTTCATACAATGAAATCAAAATGGCTATAAGTATGTTTATAATGGTAAAAGACTAAGTCCCCTCAATATCTCATGGAATCCTCCATCAGAACTCAAGCTTGACAAAAATATGGCTGGAAAACCTAGCTTGCTCGAAAAAAATAACGAAGAGAACAAATCGCCAAACTCCAACTATGCGTCGTTGAAGAGTTCTGTTCTGACCATTATCAGCAGTTCCACTTCATCAAATGTCACGTATTTAAATTTAAATGCTTGAATTAATAATTCCGTGCAGGGGTACGGTAGACCCGAACGAGACCCGTTTCAAATTGAAGAACGTACAAAAATAACGGTTTCGCGTTGAACATATGTATCCGCAAAATTTGGATTGTCGCGTATTTTGCATTTAAAAGTGTTAATTTTATGACAAAAGGTCGGCCATATTAAATTCGTTGGTTGACAGTGTCGGGTCGGGTACGTTCGGAAATTGTAAACTATGTTTGCGTCCGGTATGTTGGCCAGGTTGCTGGGCTGCGTTCTGGGTGATGGGCCATCATCGCTAGTGTCCGACCGAAACATGTTTTTTTGCCGAAACCGAAACCGAAGGTTCGGTTTTGCCTCTAGTTTCGGCCGAAATCGAAACCGAAACTTTTACTGATATGTTAAAATCGTTGAGTAAAATGTCAGTAGGCCGTTCTTTTTAGACGAATCATACGATCAATGAAACACCTATAATCCGTGTAGGTGGTATAAATTAAACGTTTTTTTTTTAAATACCACGTCGGTGGCTAACAAGCGTACGGCCCGCCTGATGGTAAACGGTTACCGCAGCCTATGGACGTCTGCAACTCTAAGGGCGACACATGCGCATTGCCGCCCTTTAAAATTTTATACACTCCTTTCTTGAAGAACCCCATACTGTAGTCCCTCGGGAAAACCTCGGCAGGGAGCTCATTCCACAACCGGAGCGTCCAAGGGAGGAAATTCCTCTGAAACCGTAGCGTACGTGACCATTTAGGTTCTAAGGTGTAAAGGTGAATGCCCTGCGGACGGCGAGCGGTGCGATGGTAGAAAGGGGCCGTGGGCATCATGTTGAAAAGTTCTTAGGAGCACAACCCATTATACAAGCCATAGGACACTCACAAGGAGGCAAAGTTTCTTCTTAAACTTAACGGTTCAATATCGCTCGTGAGTTTGGGATCGTCCACGATTCGCACAGCACGTCTCTGAAGCAATTCAAAAGGCCCAAGCTGGTATCCAGGTGCTCCCTGTGCGGGGAGCCCAGAGGTGACAGAAAACTCAGTGGGGACGGACTTGTGACTTATATCATAGAAGTATCTGTCCAGGGGTGACGTATCGCTTCTCTCAATTGAGCACAGCTTTTTAGATGCCAGCCTGGCTTTGTCTTCTACATAGCTCCGAAACTAGATGTCGCTGGAAATGTCGACACCAAGGATCCCAATAACTCTCTGAGATGGAGAGGGCTGTGTCTTGGAATAGGCAAAAGTGAATAGGGTTTTTTTTCGTAGTGCACGCGTATACTTGTGTCTTTGTGGGGTTGAACTGGACCAGATTATTCTGGCTCTTACTCACGCCTTTTTTGAAGACTCCCATGCTGTAGACCTTTGGTAATACCTCGGCAGGCTCAGCTACGAGATCGCAATGGCTCCAAGGTGTGGAGATGTGCTCGAAAGCGAGAGGTGCGATGATGATAGGTAGCCACGGGCAACATGTCATACATAGGCCTCGCCCAGGGAATGCCAAAACAATCAATTAGGAGCTACCCGCATCCAGCGGACCCACGCGACCTTAATCTGGTCATCAGCCCACCTCAAGCCTCAGCAACCTTGTGCGGGCATTCCTACGCTACGTCATCCGGTACGTGGTCGCCACTCGAGAACTCGCTTGCCCCACCGATCATCGGTTCTCCAGGCAACATAGCCCGCACCTGCCACTTTAGTTTGGCAAACTTTCAGGCTATCTCACAACTTGGTGGTACTGCTCATGCCGTGCCGAAAACGAAGTATCTGCCTCTCTGTCGCACTTGCAAATTCGAACGACAGAGAGGGAGATACTTCGTTTTGGTTCGCTGTAGGCTCCCTCAGGCGTCAACTTAAAAACGAACAGGGTATTTTACTATATGAGAAATAAAATTCAAAATGTAAGAAAAACTGGCCAAGTGCAAGTCGGACTCACGCACCGAGAGATCCGTACTTTTTTATTTTTTTTTATTCAATCACAATTCACACAGTATAATACACACAACTTTTCGCCAAACTGCATGACAGTTTGTTGGCGAACGGCGACACTCAACTCATTCAACACACAGTTAGCTGACTAGATACTAGACGTTATCTCATTGCAATAAGGTTTATAAGTG
Organism: Notocelia uddmanniana; assembly: GCA_905163555.1. Classification (NCBI taxonomy): domain Eukaryota; kingdom Metazoa; phylum Arthropoda; class Insecta; order Lepidoptera; family Tortricidae; genus Notocelia; species Notocelia uddmanniana. The sequence continues at coordinate 13,353,188 of LR991053.1, forward strand.
GTCAGGTAACTCAGTTGTACGTAGTGTGATTTATCAATATATTGGTATTTTTGGTAAAATGTACGTCATAATAAACAATATCACCTAATTTCAAGTTCATAGGTCCATGGGAAGTTGTACGCGGTTGAATGCCAAGAGCGATCCTGCGGCGCCCCAATACAAGGCGGAGCTGGACTTCGTTGGTGGTTTTAGACGGTAGTCCAAGGCTATCTAGCCGAGGTTAGTCCGTCATACCCGTCCTCCCCGACAGGACGGGATGCGTAAACGCATTTCAAGTCCATGGGAAGTTAAAAAGTTCTGTGTGATAGACGACAGACGAAATTTTCTTTGACTTTCTTCGGCCGTCCGCCGCGCTCGGACTGAAGTGCTACCGCGTACCGAAATTTATGCCTCTCTGTCGCACTTGCATATTCGAGCGCGGAGAGGGAAATACTTCGTTTTCAGATCGCGGTAGGCCCTCTGGTCTGACGGCTCCTATTCTTGGATGGTGCGCGCATCGGAATGCAAAATACCTGTGGCTAAATTAACGGAACAAGTTGTTAAATAGATTCCATTAATTGGAGAAAAAAATCCAACTTTTATTATTATCACGCGATACACTCATATCACGTGAATACTGGTAAATATTGAAGCAACATCCATACAATATTGACACATAATATATTGAGTGTAAAGGGCCCCACTGAATAGAATTTGGCGAAGAATAGAGAGCTGCTACCGCGGAACGATAACGAACCAACGTCATCGTGTATCTCCCCTTGTGTCGGTCGAATTTACAAGTGCGACAGAGAGCGAGATTCACGATCTTCATTTGTTTTCGTTCGTGGTAGCAGCTCTGTCTTTGCACGAAAAATACTGACTGGCACATCAATATTAAACGATTGCACATCTAAACCGAATTTTAATGAACGATTAGTATTTAAGCTGATACGTTTTTGTACTGATTACGGTGTCAGGTTTTTTATGTGCCTTTAAATACTAGCCTTATAAAAATACTTATATAGGATTAACTTATAAAGATACTAGCCTTTGCCCGTGACTGCGTCAGCGTAATCTTTTTTTTTTTTTAATAAAAATGGGATTGCTCTTGGCCAGCATCTAGCCAGGGGGCAAAGATGAGGCCAACGATGAAGCGAGCTCACCCAGAAGATGCCTATTCACTCGTGCCTTAAAAAGGTCCAGGTTATATGAACTCGGAAATACAGACGCCGGCAGAGAATTCCAAACCTTAGAAGTGCGCATTATAAAAGAAGATGCAAAGCGCTTGGTTCGAATTAGAGGAATTTCGACCAGGTAAGGATGGTAGCCAGCCGTACGTCTGGATGTCCGATGGAAGAAGGGGGAAGGCGGTATGAGCTCATGGATCTCCTGAGCACACTCACCGAAGTACAGTTTGTAGAAGACGCACAGACATGCTACTTTGCGTCGATGTGCTAAGCTCTGCAGCTTATTTCCCACTACCGTACTGCCGCCAATGAGCCTCCTGGCTCTGCGGTCCACCGAGTCGAGTGCGGCAAGTTGGTACTTAGCCGAGCCATCCCAAAGGTGACTACAATACTCCATGCAAGACCGGACTTGGGCTTTATATAAAGATAGAAGCTGCCCAGGGGTGAAGTATCGCTTGACCTTATTTAGGATGCTCAGCTTTTTGGCCGCTGTTCCGGCTTTGGACTCGATGGTAGTGCCGAAGTTAAGGTTTGAGCTTAACGTCATGCCAAGCAGCTCGAGATCGTTGGCTACAGACACGGTTGTACCTCGGAAAGTAGGAGCCAGATTGAATGAACTCCTTTTTGCGGTAAACAGACACGCTTGCGTTTTGGTGGCGTTGAAACTAACCAGATTGTTATCACCCCATTGGGAGACAAGACTTAAGGTTGAGTTAATTCGCTCTACCATTGTCTCTCTCTCAGACTGAATTTCATCACGACCAGCCCCCGTGCTGGACAAATATCTCTCCATAACCGTACTGTCATCTGCGTATGCGACCACTCCTGGTAGAAGAAGGTCGTTAATATGAAGCAGGAAAAGGGTCTTCTACTCCCTATTCCATACGTTAATCCAGATATTTGTATACGAAGTTTCATCATAATCCGTTGTTGTAATGTTTTTATTTTATACATTTTTGTACGATCAAGCGCAAAAATACGTATCGGTTTAATCGTCTTATACAATAAATACGTACCGCAACATTAATCAGCCGACATAAGAGCTATGGGGTATAGGTATTTTTGAGCAAGTTGTATGCACCCATATTTTTGCACTTGATTGTACTCTATTTCTTTGGTCGTTTGCACATCTGTCACGATTTTTTCTTTATTTCTTTCTTATTTATTTCACCCGAGCGAAGCCGAGCTTTCATCTAGTTTTTCATAATTTTAGCTCCTGTTGTTTCGGACATAAAGGGGGAAGGGGATGGTGATTGGTGGGATGGTCAATTTTCGTTAATTTTCCTAAATGACTTCAAAACTACTTATCTCAGAAAAAAAAATTGGTAAGCTTGCAAAAAGCCTTTTTATTTGATATAGTAGCTGTCCCGGCAAACTTCGTACCGCCTCTGACCCGTTCCGAAAAAAGTGTATGAAAATATTGTTTTTTTCGTACATATTGAAATAGTTATCCTAATATTCGGAGTGAAGACAGTTCCAAAAAAAAAAACACAAAATCGCCTTATTACGTGGCAGATTAAAGTTCAGTGCGGAACCTTTAACAGTAATAAATATGCATATCAGAGGCTATTGTGTGCATTGCATATTAGTGTCACGATATGCTCGATGCAAGACAGTCCTTAATGAGACATCAAATGGAATATTACAGTGCACAAAGTGCAGCGGAGTAAACGCAGGCAATCATTAACTGCAATCAGTCATTCGTCGTCGCGCTCTGGGACATTTATTAAGATGGGAGGTGAAATAATTGTGGCTGTTGTTTTAGTTATTATAGTTATTACTAAAGTATCGGTATTACTGAGCAAAAAATCGTGCGAGTCAAAAGTTTCCATGTCGGGAAAAATTATAATAGTGACAGGAGCTAATAGTGGATTAGGGTTTGAAACTGCTAAAGACTTGGCCAGACGTGGCGGTCGCGTCATCCTGGCCTGCCGGGACGCGGACCGCGCGCTCGCCGCCCGCGCCCGCATCGTCAGGGAGACCGGCAACAAAGACGTCGTCTACAAACATCTTGACATGTCGTCGCTGGCGTCCGTCCGGCGGTTCGCAAACGACATCAACAACACGGAACCACGACTAGATGTCCTCATCAACAACGCAGGAGTTAACGGCTGCGGAGACCGTTACACGGCTGACGGTATCGTCGAAGAAATGCAAGTCAATTACTTTGCAGTATTTCTCCTTACTCTTCTTCTACTGCCCTTACTGAAGAAAACAGGAGCGAGTCGGATAGTAAACCTTAGTTCTACGTTACATTTCTTTGGGAGGATAAACTATGATCACATCAATAAGAAAGGCTATTACTGGAACATGTGGACGTATGCCAACAGCAAGCTGTGTATAGTTCTGTTCACGGTGGAGCTAGCCCGGAGGCTGAGAGGGTCGGGCGTCACGGTGAACGCCGTCCATCCGGGAATCATTCATACAAACATTACTGCTTCATCGGGTACAATGGAACGAGTTTTATTTTCTGCCCTCTGTTGGATATCTTCGAGAAACGTCGTAGAAGGAGCACAAACAATCATTTATTTGGCAGTAGCTAACGAAATTGCCAATACTAGTGGAAAGTACTTTATAGACTGTAAAGAGAGATATGTAACTTGGCGTGGGGGAGATCAAAAACTCGTTACTGATCTTTGGAATTACTCAAAAGAAATTGTGAACCACGAAATTGAATCAAATGAACAAAATTAAGGTAAGCGAGGGTCGCTATCGCTACCTAGTAGGAACTTACACCTACGTCGATGTGGTCATATTCACATCAGCTGATCGACGATAACTATGCAAACCTCACAAGGTATTATGAATATATATCAATAATATACAAAAAAATATATAAATAACTTTTTAATATTGTTTTATTATATATTCCAATTCGAGTAAAAATTACAAAACTAATAAAAGGGAAAAAAAAAATAAGCGCATATATCAGCCACCTTCTTCTCTTTTTCTTTATCCCGATTTAATGTTGACCGATGTGTTGAAGACAGAAAATCAAACAAAGACGAAAAGAAGCCCTAACAATTAATAAAGATATAAAAAAAGAAAAAAAAATGGAACAAATTATCCAAAGTGAAACCTCGAAACCTCTTAGTAGGGTCAAAATGTGCACAAGGAAACCGAAATTTGATTTTTCTAATGAATCTTCAGAACTATCTGATAATGATGCAGATCTCAGTGAAGTAACAGCTCTTTAGTTTAGAGTTTTTGTATTGTCTTGTAACTAACACGTCCCAAAACAAATAAAATAACGCATGATATAACGAACACGTAAATACTGATAAGTCTTGGTTACAATTTAAAGAAATGTGCGCTAAAATTTGGAGCACACCTTATTATTATTTAGTTATCAATAAAGACTGTGAATGAAGTAACGGTTGCTATAGAAAGAATTTTGACACGTTTGTTATTTTTAATGAAGATTAGCATAATATAAAAATAAATAGTTGGAATTTCACTCTTCATTTTAAATCTCATCTTCTACAAAGAAAGAACAATATTTACACCCAAAGTTAATTCTTTCTAATGGAACTGTTTTGCTTCCGTAAGAAGGAAAATAATGTTCCGAAGTCATTAGCTGCCCCGTATGAAGACTAGATCTGCATTGACGTGCTAGACCTACACCTACCTCCTTAATAGATTTAATCAATAGAAAATAAGAAGATAAATGGATAGATATAAAATAAATAAATAAATAAATATAATGATTCTTAGCTCGCAAACATAGAAATACTATAATGTATATAATCACAATCACGTCGTAAAAATGGCTCTGTAAAAGCCGGTACATGTGCACAATTTAAGCGGGGATTGTCGAGCGGAGCCGAACACTTCCGAGCACGTGCTTGATATTGACAATGCTTACTGACGTACGAAAACTTCATCTTAGAAAACCAGTATAAGCCTGACCTCCGATTATGCATAGTCGTTACGAATCTCAAGGTCCAGATATAATAGAACGTGTGGTGAGGCAACTCTAGACAGGTTGTGAATATCATAGTGTTTGACAAGACAACTTGTCATTGCCGGTTGCTTGGATAATGTTTAGTGCTTAAATGCAGAAATTCAAGCAGAACTAAAAAGAAAAAAAAAAATGGTGGGTTATATTATTTTCAGTAAGTACCAATCGTTATTGAATTAAAATTTGTATTTAAAAGGGTCTGTACTCGTTATGTTATCATAGCGTAATTTGACAATCACCAGGAATAAAATATCTGTGGAGTAGCTACCCCCTTACTAATTATAGTAATTCCGAAAAGTTAGTTAATAAATGAATAATTTATGTGAAATTATGTTTCTTCAGCATGCAACTGTACTGGGATAACACTAGCTAGAATGATGATGAGGACATTTGTTGGTGATAAGGTCTTGCAAATTTTAAAAGTTTTATCAACTTAAATTATGATTTATGACTAAAGTACCTATTGATAATTCCAATAAAGTGATTGAAGGATGCTTAAATTAAAGTTAAGATAGTAAAGTTATACGTATACGTATACCTATACGTCGACATGTCGCGGCGTCATGTTACTCTGCAGACGGCAGCAGCAGATGGCAGCGCCGTCTTTCAGTTGGTTCTGAGTATTCCGTGAGACAACACGACTGACGTAATTTTGAAATTTGAAAGAAGGGATCGCGATTTACTTTAGTATCTTTTGTTAAAAGAAGAAAAAGACGATGATTATGATTTAATTATACAGGTATATGTAGAGAAAAAAGACACGCCAAGAACATTAAAGGATGACGTAGAGCCGCTATACCCATGCGACTACGAGGGACAGGAATGCTCTTGTGCAGCTAAATTGAGAACATTTTTAATATGTGTAATTTGAAAAGTAATAATTAAACTAGATTTTTCATTATTATGAATTGATATTAACATATTTCGACCACGTCACATAGTTCGACAACTAACTATAATAAATCCTTACATAAAAACATTGTTAAAAAAATATGAATGCGACTCCATTTCGAACTGTGTTCCCATTGTGACAGCTGACATTGGGTATGAAGGACATGAAGTTGTTTCAAATGTCGTTAATGAAGATGATTTTTCACATTGTACTAATTTGAGTCTTATATTGGTTGTATAAAGTAAGTTTTCGCATGCTTTACCTTTTAGTTTTATAATCGTGGTTATGAATTGAGTGACTTCGCTTCTACTCGAATGCAACATTGTTATGAGCTATTATTGTGACAGATTTAGTTCGGGACTGTGACTCTAGGTATTATAAGAGCTCAATGCTCGCAAAAATATTTTTTGTTAAGTCCTGCCTGTAGACAAATTCGTATCATAAGATTTGTACTTAACGGATAGTAATATTAGGAATAATAAAGATTTCGTTGATTTTGATATAAATATATGTGATTTTGATTTCATTATGTTTAATAGTTTATGAAGGCCGAGTACTGGGTACACCAAGGCTGCGTACTGGATTTCGGAGGCTGACTACTGGAAAAAAGTGCCTTTTTTTCTTTTTACTTATTTATAGATATTATAAAGAAGATTGTTACGTTTTTACATGTTTTGTTTTGAATCTTTAATAAACAATCTAACCATGTAAGGAGTTTATTTATCTGACTAACCCTGTAAAAATGCCGACCGTTCAAACTTCAAAAAGTCGTTATGAGGCTGACTACTGGTTCCTTTACCCTACATGCGCTCAGTCCAGTATACATATTGTACTTTGTGGCTTAGTCTAGCGCCGACCTTCGAGCGGGGAGGCTGTGTCGCTTGCTGTCAGGATCTGTTTATTTACAATAAAATGAAATAGTGTAAGATACGACTGGAGTTCTAACTACCATTGACGCCACCATCTTCTTCATAGCGCGAAGTAACAATACTGCCTCGGATCGATATAATTAATTTACTAGAACAAATCTTCGGAATGGACGTATTGGACACATGCTATTATATATTATTCCGCGGTGTTAAGTTGCGTTTTAGTACCGGCCAAGTGCGTGTGAGGCTACGCGCAATGTAGGGTTCCGTAGTTGGCCATCCGTTACATTATGCGGACTTAAAGGTTCACAAAGTTATGTTTAGGTATATAGTATATTAGTTACAACTAACCTCATACTTCAGCAGGTAATCAATAGAAATTGTACGAAATTAAATTGTTTTTTCAAGTTTTTTTATTAATTTCGGCTATTACTCTGTAACTAGTAATTAATCACTACTTAGCTGTTGAATTTTTGCATGAATTTTTGCACATAACTGGTAGCAACCGTTTAGCTGGTAGAGAGAAGTGGTGGGGGGAGGGGGGGGGCACTTGGTTACTAAGAAGGGAAGACTGTTTACGATAACTCAGAAACAGCTTAACTGATCATGTCCGCTATAGTTTGCGTGGAAGGTCTTTATTAAGCTATACTTTCATGTTTTTTTTTTCACTTTTTTGGACCCATAGTTCAAAAGTGAATATTTTCGGAAATATTCACTTCTAAAGAAAAAAAATTGTGACCTAATAGTTACAAACACGAAATTAATTACTTTTTAGGTTTCCGTAGCCAAAATGGCGAAAACGGAACCCTTAGAGATTCGTCATATCTGTCCGTCCGTCCGTCCGTATGTCACAGCCGATTTACTCGGAGATTATGATCACTACAATTATGAAATTTGATAGGTGTATGCTATGAACCCCTATAGAAATATGATGTCAAGTTACTAAAATAATATTAAACATTTATTAGGGGGTCATAATTTTTTTCCGATGCACATAAGCGTGTGGCGTATCTATGGATAGGCCTTCAAAAATGACAAACAGGTTTCTAAAAAACCTTTCCATTTAAGTCAACCGTTGGTGAGATATTAGCTGTCAAAGTTGTAAAAAGTGTGTGAGTCCCCCCCCCCCCCCCCCCTATAATTTCCAAACTATGAAGTTTAAAATTCTGAAAAATACCGGCCAGGTGCGAGTAGGAGCACGAAGGGTTCCGTACTATTATCTATACAACATTAGACATTTTATTAAACCTTTTTTAATTTAATTTCACTAATAACATATATATTAATTTATTTATCAGTAATAAGAACGTTAAAACATATCAATTCATTCATTTTCTGAGCCTGTTTACACCGTGATTGAGCATTCTTTTTCTTCCGAGGCATTATTTTTTTCTTTGTGTTCTCGCGTAGAAATACGAGTAATTACCTTTATTCAAGCGTCAATTTGCGCGAAAGCAATATATTTTTTTGAGTAAGTTACATTATATAGTTACAGAAACAGATTTTAACAGCGTCCTATCGTGCATAAAAACTCATTCAAATAGCGTCCTTTCGCACATAAAAACTACATGAAATAAGTCTTTTTCACACAATTTTTATCAGTGACTCAAATCCATACGTAACATTTTACGAACAAAACATCTCAGTGCGCGGGCCGACTGCTTTGATCAAATGTCAGCATTGCACTGGCTCTCGTCGAGTCGCTGCCCACGCACAGCAAAACAAATAATCACGAGCATTTCCATTTGAACCTTCTTGCTTAGGTTGATATTTGAATGGATTCTAGTGTTACAAATGGCAATTTAAACCCCAATAGGGCTCTAGTGCATACGAAGCCATATATGGCCGATACGATTCGCGACTCTAATTGCCGTAAACTTTAAACGAATTTTTAGCTGCGTCATGCAGGGAAGTAACTACTTAGAGCCAAGATATATGGTAGTAAAATAAATCTTCGCTAAATTCAATTTAATATTACGTGCGTACTATACGTATTACGAGACGTATTAGAAAAACAAAGAAATACAGTTCACAATCGGCTGTGACATACGGACGGACGGACGGACAGATATGACGAATCTATAAGGGTTCCGTTTTCGCCATTTTGGCTACGGAAACCTAAAAAGTAATTAATTTCGTGTTTGTAACTATTAGGTCACAATTTTTTTTTAAGAAGTGATTATTTCCGAAAATATACACTTTTGGACTGTGGGTCCAAAAAAGTGAAAAAAAAAAACATGAAAGTATAGCTTAATAAAGACCTTCCACGCAAACTATAGCGGGCATGATCAGTTAAGCTGTTTCTGAGTTATCGTAAAAAGTCTTCCCTTCTTAGTAACCAAGTACCAAGATAGATTTTGACATAGTATTTAAAGTCATACAAAAAATTCAAACGTTCAGATTGTTAACAAAGGATCAAAACATAATATATATTTTTTCCAGATTTTTTCACTAGACAGTTTCAGAGCCTTAGCGTTTCAAAGTCTATAGTTTAGGGCATATCCGCGCCTTAAATGGTACACCGACGATACAAAGTCTGCATTGAAGCAGTTGTTTTTGTATTTATGCATATGAATACGTGTATAAACAATGACAAAGTTTCGCAAATTCATTTTGATTAACACGCCATAATAGAACTAATTGCTAAAAGGTTATAGTCGAAAATAGCGTCATAAATGTCATAATTAGAAGAACTTTTTTTATGACATAGGAGGCAAACGAGCAGACGAATCGCCTGATGGAGCTCTATGGCACTTCGGCTTTGATATACCGAAAAGTCAACTTGTTTACAATTTGTAAAAGTTTTCTCCTCCTTCCTAAGTAGCTCCATAAGATTCAAGGGCAAACTTAACTCAATCGAGTGTAGCGGATACCCCCCTTTAAGGCGCAGGGTAGGGCAAGCCATTCTTCATACAAAGGTTGTGTAAGTTTTTTGCGTTAGTGTTGGCACTACAGCATTTAATTTTATTTTTTGTTGATACATATTGGATATACGCAGAACTTGATGTTGAAATTTTGCATTATTTCAAAAATAATAATAATAAAAAAATACAAAAAAATAAACAAAAATTAAAAAAGAAAAACATCGAGACATAGCTAACAAAAAAATAAGCATATGGACCAAAAATAGTAACTGGAGTGCAAACACAAACGAAGAAAAACTTGCACAAAGTTTGTATGGAAAGAGCTTGCCCACCCCTTCGCCTTAAGGGGTTGAATTTTTATAGCCTGTCCGGGGACTTTTTCGATATATTAGTAAAGTTTTCATCAAAATTCGTTTAGCCGTTTTCACGTGATGCGCAGTCAAGTAAACAAACAGACAAAAATTCAAAAAACTTTTGGGACGTGTTATGTTATCGATTCTTAGTATTCCCAGCCATCATTTTTTCGAATATCTTCCATGTACAGACTTTCGACACTCTTCAGCTTTATTATATGTATATAGATAGATGATAGATATAGAACACAATTTAGTTTAGAAACCCTTTTTTTAATTTTCTACTCAGTCTTTATACAGTGCACATATTAAAAAGGGTGAAAATATAACCAATTTAAGTGACTAAAAATGTTAAAAAAATCTCTTTTTTTATGTTTATGTTTTTATACATCAAAATTTATACAACGGAAGCCTTATAGAATTACTTAATTAATTAATTACGAAAAAGAGGTTAACGTCGAATCCGGCGGGCAGCGTTCGGGAAGCTATGGCACGTCTTTTCGTCCAATATCCCGCAGTGTCTCAAGACGAAAGTCTTTGACCAGTGTGTACTGCCAGTGATGACATACGGTACTGAAACGTGGTCGCTTACAATGGGCCTTATAAGAAGGCTCAAAGTCACCCAAACAGCAATGGAGAGGGGTATGTTGAGAGTTTCTCTGCGAGATCGCATCAGGAATGAGGACATCCGCAGCAGAACCAAAGTGACCGATATAGCCTTTCGAATCACTAAACTTAAGTGGCAGTGGGCGGGGCACATAGCACGTAGAACCGATGGCCGTTGGGGCGGAAAGGTTCGAGTGGCGACCACGTACAGAAAGGCTTAGCGTGGGCAGGCCCCCCACACGGTGAACTGATGACCTGGTAAGGGTCGCGGGTGTCCGCTGGATGCGGGTGGCGCAGGACCGGTCATTGTGGAAGTCTTTAGGGGAGGCCTATGTCCAGCAGTGGACGTCATTCGGCTGACATGATGATGATGATGATAGAATTACTCGCGTGTCTGTCTGTCCGTCTGTTCGTCACAGCCAATTTGCTTCGAAACTACTCGCAATCTATTATCGGGAACGTAACTCCTTATTTTTAGTATAATAGTATTACATACTTTTACTCAAGGATTCATCATATTCATCGGATTGCCTAAAAGTGGCATTGAAAATTCCATCCTCCATATACGAGACGACTTAACAGTAAACATAAATATATTTTAATATTTTCAATAAAAAAAAGTTCAGTGCGGACACTTTAAAAGTAATATATTAGAGGCTATTGTGTGCAAAGTAACAAATATGCATATCTGAGGTGAAATTTTTTATGCCAAAAATCAAACGTGAATAGAGTTGGGATGTTATATTTTATCGACTTTTCCAGCTATCGATAAGTTTAATCTCCTTCTATTATTTTATACACTTATTGTTTACACTTTAATGTAGTCTGATTTTGTGATGGTTTTATACTTGTAAATAAAGAACCTTTATCATTATTATTCACCTTGTTTTTTTTCCTCGAGTTAGGATTTTTGCAATAAATTTATCCAATGTAAAATATAAAAATACACGTACAAAATATAAAAGCATTATAAAAAACCTAACCTAGAGTGCCGCCGGCAGCGAGGTGGGGCCTAAGCTACCGGTGGTTAGGGCGACAGAGAGAGGAACCTCTTGACTATCCGCGCCGTGTCCAGGAGTACCGTCTTCTGTATTTGACCCTTGACCCAACCATCTAGCGAGAGTCTCTTAAGATGTTGGTCGAGACTCTTCGCAATTAGACCGTTCGCAGAGGCGACTATCGGGACAATGATCGTCGAATCAATATCCCACATGGAGGTTGCCTCGTGTGCCAGGTAGGTACTTACTAGCCTTGTCCTTCTCGGCCTTCACGAGGTTCTTTGTCATCATGAGGGATGGTGATGTCGACGAGCACTGCCTGGCGCTGCAATGAGTTAACTTTGTCAGGCGGCACTCATCGTGACAAACTGTTAGCAGCGGGCAAGCCATGCTAATTTCTCAATTGAAACGAGCCGCTCGAGTGTTTTTTTTCCACGTCCACATAATATCTACGGGCACAAGAAACATTCTCTAGTGACTCGGTAAGGCTGGATGGTAAGGCCCGTATTGGAAGCTGTTATTGGAAGCTGCTCAGATAACTCCTCCACCTGTTGTGCGAAAAGTGTAGCTTAGGTCTTGAATGAAAACTTGCTGACCAAAACTACCGCCCAAGTGCACCACTTTCATGAAAGGCCGTACACGAGAAACTAGCCTCACTTCCATTTCATTTCAAAGAATGCAAGCTCGGGCGGGGTAGGCGCCGTACGCTGCATTATTCCTAAACGCCATAGGCGGCTTTTTTTCAAAATACATTGCAGCAGATAAATTTATCTGAGTGGTCTTGTGTAATGCAAAACGTAGTAGAGCTTGCAGCACAAATACGGCGCGTCTGTTTTTCGTAAAATTTTTTTTATAATAATAGCCTACGTCTACGTAGTTACTCTTGACGTTCAAAATTAGACTCGTCACTAACAAGCTGACTTCTTGAGTGGTAACATAGTCGCATATAGCTGAGAGTCTGTCTTTACAAAGTGTCTCATGCTCACGAACAGTGAGTACTCGCGTCTTTGTGTCAACCTATTCTCACGAGCAGTGAGAAGGTGACTCGTGATGATGTATTTTTATGCTCACCATTCAAAATGCTTTCTTTTGATGTACGTAGGCTCGGATGTTTTTATTAGTCACAGTATTTTTTTTTTTAATTATTACTTATCTTGTATTTCAGCTAAACTTTAAAAACATGTTATGTTGACACTTTTGCAATCGCCTTTTAAAACTCTTTATTTTGAGTTCTCACTCGATGGGATTGTAAGATTATTATTTTTTAAGTTAGTACATTATGGCGCATATAATCTGCCATATGGTTTTTATTATGACGTCATAATCGTCATGTATCCTATGACACTCGGGACGACGTAAAGATTCTAACGATACCTCTTACATCTAAATCGGCTGAGGCATTGAGTTGTTTCGGTGTCCTAAACAAACTCACATACATACAAACAAAACATGAACCCTGAAATCATAACTCTCCTTCTTTTGGCAGTCGTATAAAAATTGTTATTCTAAAACAATAAACAAATGGATAAAGAAGTATTCTTTTCTTACTTACAACAAAAATAATTCCACAATATACTGCTTTACATGTAAGGTTTATGTAAAGCAACTTAAAAATATTGCGTTGAGTAAAATACATTCACGTGAGTTTAAAGAGGTACCTACGACGAGGAACGATAAGTTAAAGTTAAGTACTTTTTAAAATTATGATTCGATATTGTCTTTTTTTAAATGTTACTCTTTAATAACTGCTGTGAATTATTATTAACGATAGGTTCATATAAAGTTTATTATTGTTTAATTAAATGTGGATTTGAGGTCTATTTTTGTTAATAAATAAATAAAGATACGCAATATAAAAATACGCAATAACTAATCGATAGTCGATAAAATTTTGACGTTAATAGTGACATTTGGTTTTTGACATGAAAAATTCCGCCCTCTGCGTGGTATAAGTGTCACGATGTGGTCACGATATGCTCGATGTAAGACAGTCCTCAATAAGCCATCACATCAAAGAGAAGCGGAGTAAAAGCAGGCAATCATTAACAGCAAGCAGTCATTCGCGTGCGCTCAGAGACATTTATTAAGATGGGAGGTGAAATTATTGTGGCTGTTGTTTTAGTTCTTATAGTTATTACTAAAGTATCGGTGTTACTGGGCAAAAAATCGTGCGAAGCAAAAGTTTCCATGTCGGGAAAAATTATAATAGTGACAGGAGCTAATAGTGGATTAGGGTTTGAAACTGCTAAAGACTTGGCCAGACGTGGCGGTCGCGTCATCCTGGCCTGCCGGGACGCGGACCGCGCGCTCGCCGCCCGCGCCCGCATCGTCAGGGAGACCGGCAACACAGATGTCGTCTACAAACATCTCGACATGTCGTCGCTGGCGTCCGTCCGGCTGTTCGCAGACGACATCAACAACACGGAACCGCGACTAGATGTCCTCATCAACAACGCAGGAGTTAACGGCTGCGGAGACCGTTACACGGCTGACGGTATCGTCGAAGAAATGCAAGTCAATTACTTTGCAGTATTTCTTCTGACTCTTCTTCTACTGCCCTTATTGAAGAAAACAGGCGCGAGTCGGATAGTAAACCTTAGTTCTATGTTACATTTCTTTGGGAGGATAAACTATGATCACATCAATGAGAAAAGCTATTACTGGAACATGTGGACGTATGCTAACAGCAAGCTGTGTATAGTTCTGTTCACGGTGGAGCTAGCCCGGAGGCTGAGAGGGTCGGGCGTCACGGTGAACGCCGTCCATCCGGGAGTAATTCATACAAACATTACTGCTTCATCGGGTACAATAGAACGAGTTTTATTTTCTGCCCTCTGTTGGATATCTTCAAGAAACGTCGTAGAAGGAGCACAAACCATTATTTACTTGGCCGTAGCGAACGAAATTGCGAATACTAGTGGAAAGTACTTTATAGACTGTAAAGAGAGATATGTAACTTGGCGTGCGGGAGATAAGAAACTTGCTACTGATCTGTGGAACTACTCAAAAAAAATTGTGAGCTACGAAATTGAAGCAAATAAACAAAATTAAGGTAAGCGAGGGTCGCTATCGCTACCTAGTAGGAACTTACACCTACTTCGATGTGAATATGACCACATCGAAGTAGGTGTAAGTCGATCCTCGAAGTCGAGTCGAAGTTCTCGTCGATCAGCTGACATCAGATCTGATCGACGTTAACTATGAAACCTCACGAGGTATATTATAAATATTAAATATATATAAATAATAGCTTATGCCCGCGACTTCGTCCACGTAGAACTCGTTCTCGCCTTAGATTTTTTTTTCCATACAATCTTACTCATGCTCAGATGGTTGGACGGCGTCGAAAAGGGCACCAGGACCTTAGGGGTCACATGTTAGAGAAAGCAAGCCACGAATAGATCGGACTGGAAAGATTTGCTTGACCAGGCTAGTGCCAACCCGCGGCTGAAAGCCTCAAATGATCATGATGATTTTCAGATTTCAGATTTCAGATATAGTACCTAGTTCTGCCGTAAAACGTTGTCCCAACAGAGTGAGTTCTTCATGTAAGTGTGATAGCCGAAAGCCGTAAGCAGAGCGGCAAGGTATGCGAGAGTAATCACACAGAGCGGGCTTCTTATCTACGGCTGAGGGCCGAAGGCCTGAAGCAGAGAGGCGAGAGCGAGACCCGCGAGGCCGAAGGCCAAGCCTCCCAACAGAGTAGATGAAATTTCGTATAAAAATAGTATGAGTCCCGGGAAAGGACATAGGATAGTTTTTATTAGGGGGTGAAAAGGAGTGGTAACTCTTTGTATGGGCGCCTAAAATCATTGAATAGCAATAATTTCTTTAATATCGTTTGCAAAGAGTGTAAACCCACTAAATCCATTTCTTAACATTGTTTCGTCTTACCCCCAATTATGTAGCAAAAAAAATGTATTGCCTGAGAAAACAGCCCGTTATTTTAACTACTGCCCGTTATTTTAACAAATTGCTTAAATCACATGATGAGTAAAACAGACAACTTCACGACACGAGTTTAAAAGTTATCGGCTAACTCCAATATACCCGCCATTTTCGTAAGAATTTTGAACGCCTAGATGTTTGTTCTCTAAAAAAGATAACATTGTTTCGTGTTTTTGGTGTAAAAGAAGAAGTATAACATAGCAGAGGTAGGTACTATTATTGTTTTCTATTAATAATTCGTGGCTTTTGAGCTGCAAATCCAACACAATCAATCAATCAATTTTGGGGTTAGGTTAACCTCTTATTAAAATTTATGGCAGTTTTTATTCTTACTATCACGATAAACGTACTAAGCAGGTATTTTTCATATTCTCAAAAGACCTTTGTTACAGAGTCTCAAGACGAGAGTCTTTGACCAGTGTGTCTTGCCAGCGATGAGATAGGTAATGGGCACTGAAACGTAGTCGCTTACTATGGGCCTCATAAGAGGGCTTAAAGTCATCAAAAGAGCAATGGAGAGGGCTATGCTGGGAGGCTATACAGGTTGTCCCACGGCTATGCCACATGGAGGGAAAGTACCTTGAATATTGTAGATGGCATATTTTACTGAAAGAAGGCATTATTTTAATTTAAAAAACAATTTAAACTGTATTCATAGATTTTTTAATAATTACATAGTTGAACCGGGAATCGAACCCGCTACACGAGAAAATAAATTAACCTGTAGCTTTATCATGCCGATCGAAAGGCTTCATCGTGAGGATTATTTTTTGCTAAATAATATAGTGTCAGAAATAAAAACAAGACCACCACAACATGATCAAAAAATAGACAGGGAGCGAAATAATCAAAGGAGTGCGAGTTTGTATTCAACAGAACGGGACTCATTTAGAGCATTTGATAAATTAAATTGATTAAGTTTGAATTAAAAATCTTAAAATTCATGGTCTTCCTTTTATATCCGACACTATGTTATTTAGCAAAAAATAATCCTTGTGATGAAGCCTTTCGATCGGCATAATAAAGCTATAGGATATTTTTTTTTTCTCGTGTAGTCGGTTCGATTCCCGGTTCAACCGTGTGATTATTTAAAAAATCTATGAATGCAGTTTATATTGTTTTTTATAAGAGGATCATTTATTTATGTACAACGAAAATATATACAAGAATACTTAACCAAAATAATATAAAGAAAATTAAAACTAACTTAAATCTAAAACGGGCCCTTGAGGCATTGTACCGAGGATGCTGGCGGCATTTCCTCGCTGTATCGCAATGCTGATACGTTGAGCGAGGAAACCGCCAGCTCTTCGGTCACCAGTTACGTCAACCAGACGCTTCGCAATTTCTGCAAATAACTTATGCGCGCTGGGACCCCACGGACCTAGAGTTTCGACGCCAAAAGGTACAAACATGTACTCTCTGCCGAGGCCCTTGTATTTATTACGCTTTAGAATTTCGGCGTTTTCCGCCGCTGCACCCGCTTTTACTGTAGTCCGTTGGAGGTGAGACGGTGCCAGTGTGTCTACACAGGTAGCATCCCACACCAACATCCGTCCCACGCTCCAAGGAACTAAAGACACCCCATCAGGTCTCTTACCATCGTCCCTGACCATGCCAGTCGGCTCAAGAAGAGCAGGCACATTGACGGTGGCAAGAGACCGGCGGATTATATCATTAAGCGTCGCATGTCTCGAAAAACGGCCTGCACTTTTTTGACAACACAATCCATGGTGTCCCAGTCGGTCCACGTCCGTGCCACAAGAGCATATATGTGGGGTACATACCGCGACCCCGAGTCGCAGTCCAGTCGCCAATCTAAGCGAGGTCGGATCCAGGAAGGTACCGGTATTTGGCGAGGGATGGGCATGTAGCCAGTAACCAGCCTCCCGGGTTCCGACCGCCAAAAGTCTCGCACGATCTGGACCTGCACTGCTGTTTAGAAGAATATTATAATTTAAATCACAGTAAATATTATTTTTTTAAATTAAAATAATGTGTTCTTTCAGTAAAATGTTTCATCTACAATATTCAAGGTACTTTCCCTCCATGTGGCATAGCCGTGGGACGCCTTGTATATTTATTTATTTATTTCAGAAGATTTCATTTAGTTTCTTTCAGGAAGTTTCTTTGTATATTAAGTACCTTTTTGATTTACATAAAGATCTATTTACTTTCTTGTTCTCGACAAACTGCTGAATCCACAATTCAAAACGTTATTTGATTGCAAGATACAGTTAAGTTACAAAAGTCATCGTAACAAATAGAAAACCTGTTTTTTATTTTGGAATTAATTTGGAAAAAATAACTCGATGATATTATTTTAATTTAAATCATATTTTTTATCTCTCCTGTATACTACAATAATATGACGTTAGCAGGTTTACACTATTAGCCGACGATATAAAGAGTTGAACGCGGACGGAATCGCGAGCAAAAGCTAGTAATATATAATATATATAATATAACATTATATATTATAATAATTTATTTATTTATTATTTATTTCTTACAAATGTTTACACGGCCTTACAGTTAACCTAATGCGCCATGAAACTTAAGCTTATAAAATAATATAATATTATAAATGCAAAAGTCACCCGTCTGCGTCTGTCTGTCTGTCTGTTACCTCTTCACGCTTAAACCGCTGAACCGATTTAGATGCAATTTGGTATAGAGATAGTTTGAGTGCCGGGAAAAGACATAGGTTAGTTTTTATTCCGGAAATCGTTCCTTAGGGGATAAAAAGGGAGGTAAAAGTTTGTATGGGCGCCCACAACAATTGAATGGCAATTATTTCTATAATATATTTTGCTAAGAGTGTAAACCCGTTAAATCCATTTCTTAACACTTTTCGTTTTACCCGCCATTATGTAGCATCAAAAGATGCAGCGCCTGAGAAAAACAGCTACTGCCAGTTATTTTAACAAATTGCTAATCACATGATAAGTAAAACAATCAACTCCACGAGTTTAAAAGTTATCGGCTAACTCCAATATATCCGCCATTTTCGTCAGGTTTTTGTTCGCCTAGATGTGAAGATAATTTTATTTCGTGTTTTTGGTGTAAACGAAAAAGTATAACATCGCAAAGGTATGTACTATTATTGTTTTTATTAATATTTCGGGGCTTTTGAGCTGTAAATCCAATACAATCACTGTTTTGGGGTTAGGTTAACCCCTTATCAAAATAATGGGAGTTTTTATTCTTACTATCGCGATAAACGTACTTAGCATGTTATTTTCATATTCTCAAAAGAATTTTGTTACAGTGCCTCAAGTCGAGAGTCTTTGACCAATGTGTGTTGCCAGTGATGACATAATGGACACTGAAACGTAGTCACTTACTATGGGCCTCACAAGAGGCCTTAAAGTCACCAAAAGAGCAATGGAGAGGGCTATGCTGGGAGTATCTCAGCGAGATCGCATCAGAAATGAGGCCATCCGCAGTAGAATCCAATTATTTGACATAGCCCTCCGAATCGCTAAACTTAAGTGGCAGTGGGCGGGGCACATTGCACGTAGAACCGATCGCCGTTAGGGCGGAAAGGTTCTCGAGTGGCGACCACTTACCGGAAGGCGCAGCGTGGGTAGGCCCCACACAAGATGGACTGATAACCTGGTGAAAGTCGCTGTAGTCCGCTGGATGCAGGTGGCGCACGACCGGGCATTGTGGCACCCTTTGGGGGAGGCCTACGTCTAGCAGTGGATGTCCTTCGGCTGATATGATGATGATGAATAATTTCGCACAACACATTTCACACAAGATTTCATTTAGTTTCTTTCAAGAAGTTTCTTTGTATATCAAGTACCTTTTGATTTACATGAAAATCTATTTGCTTTCTTTTTCACGACAAACTGCGAAATCCATAATTCAAAACGTTATTTGATTACAAAATAAAGATAAGTTACAAAAGTCATCGTAAAAAATAGATAACCAAAACGCTGTCTTTTATTTTGGAATTAGGGGAAAAAATAACCCAATGATATTTTTCCTGTTATTCAGGGTTAAATATTTTAATTTTAATCATGTTTTTTTGTCTCCTGTAAACTTTTATAATATAACGTTTACACTATTAGCCGACGATATAACGAGTTGCATGCGGACGAAGTCGCGGGCAAAAGATAGTTATATATATAAAGATAACCTGGCTGGGGATTTTTGAGACAGTTCACGTGATGCCCACTACCACCAGTACCACCACCATATCAGCCGGAAGACGTCCACTGCTGGACACAGGCCTCCCCCAATTTCATGGGGAGTAAATGCCATAATCGCCACACTTGGCACGAGATGCGCGGTCAAGTAAACAGACAAACAGACAAAAATTCTAAAAATTGTTGGACCGTGTTCTGTTATCGATTCTAAGTATCCCCAGCCAACTTTTCTTCGAATATCTTCCATGTACAGACTTTCGACCCTCTTCAGCTTTATTATATGTATAGATTATACTTAAGTGCAGTATTTCTTCCGTATATGTTTTAGTGAGAGCTGTAAGGGAATAAGTGAAATGTTTACATCGCATGTTAGAAACCTTATTATGTATGCTTTCCAAATAAATAAATAAAATAAAATAAAATAAATGTGTAAAAATAATTTTCTAATTTGAAATTACAATTCAAATAAAACTTAAATAAACTAATAATAGGTTAGGTTTAATAGAACTTTATTTTCCCATAAGAATTACATAATTCACTTATATGAGAAAGTTTACAAATTTAAATTGGATTTAAGCTTACAGTGTTAAAAAATAAGATAAGTAAGTATACATATTAAAAATCAAAGTGGGTAGAAATGCATTACAATAATTATTGTACTAATATAAGTGGTCGGAACGTATCTCCGCGTTACTACCGGCACAAAGGCACAATACACAACGATGTACGAACAATCTATCTATGCGATGATGCGCTTGGTTTGATGGATGCGGTATGTTAGGTAAGTTGATACAGAGGTGTGCTCATACCGTTTAGTCAGGTTTATGTTACTATTTTTGTAAGTTTTACCATTAAGGATTGTTTATATTTGTATTCTAAGTAATTTTATCGATTATTATTATGTAATTTTATGTTAGACAGTAGGTATGATGATTTGTGTAAGTTTGGCCTATAATATTTATATTTTTTATTTATATGTATAAGATTATGTATTTAGTTAGGTAGAGGTAAATGGTTAACTTATTTTAATAAGATATATGTAACATATATATATATATATATATATATATATACATTACGTTTTATTTCATACAGTTTGTATTTACATATACTTTTTTCTTAGTTAATAAGTAAGGACATGGAGGTTTATTATAAAATGAATTTTTTTAGGTATTTTTTAAAACTTACCATAGACTTACATTCTTTAATGTCTTTCGGCAGTTTATTATACAATTTAGCACCTTCAAAACTAATGCACTTTTTGCCGTAATTAGTTCTAGGGGGACGCAAGACCAAATGATCTGCATTCCGATGTCGGATTTATTGTACGAGGGTTTTCTTTTTAAAATTTATGTTCGTTTGGATATTTTTATTTAATATTTTTCGTATCAGTACACATGTATTGTACACATATGTTTGTGTTATGCTACGTATTTTAGTATTTTTATAAATCGTCTCAGATCGGGTTAGGTAGTTGTAATTAAATAAAAATTTAATTAACTTATTATGTGCTGTTTGTATTTTTTTTTAATGTGTTTTCGCTGCAGCACCCCAAATCTCTATTAGGTAATCAATGTGCGGCTTAATTAGTTTAGTTATATAGGTATTAAATGTCGCACTTTTTGGGGAAGACACCTTGCTACACCACGTAAAACGCCAGTTAGAGATGATAATTTTGACTTGATCTTCTGAATATGTGGTGCCCATGTGAGATTATTGTCCAATACTAAGCCAAGATATTTTCAGATGTCTTTTGTCTTATACATTCAGCGTTAAGGGTCGGATCTGTAAATATTTTTTGCAGCGAAAATTAAGTAGTTGGTTTTTTCTATGTTAATAGTCAGTAGGTTACGCAAAAACCACGTGTTCAACTGCTCTAGGTCGTTTTGTACATCAATGATAATCTCGGACATTGAGGAACCATAATAAAAAAGACTAGTATAGTCAGCGTAGAGACTAAGTTCCCCTTTGAGACCAATAGTTTGTAATTTGTATGTCATTAATGTATATTAAAGACAAAATTGGACTCAAAATGGATCCTTGGGGTACGCCGTTCATAACAGGTTTGGGGTTGCTTTGCTGTTCATTGATTTTTACAACTTGGTAACGATTTGATAAATAGGATTTCAGAACCTCATGAGCTTTACCTGTCACCCCTATATTAGTTAGTTTTCGCAGCAGTATTTCATGACTAACTGTGTCGAAAGCTTTTTTAAGTCTATAAAGACACCTATTACGATCTTCTTTTGGTCTATATTATTTTTTATTCGGGTGACTAGGTCAATTGTAGCATTGTAGCTGACAGGGTATTTAACTTTTGCCTGAAGCCATATTGTTTTTGAGACAAAAAGAGGTAACAGATACCACAGGTCTGAGTGAAGTTTGTAAAACTGATTTTATTTCATTTAAGGGGAGAGAGACATTTTTGTTTTGTTTTTTTATTTGATACTGATTTGTATTGTATTATTTGAGTACTTGGAGTTTGTGAATTAGTTTATTCTATTATTAGACTAAGAGGCCAAATTATAATATATCTTATTTTTTGAGGTTACCTATGAAACCACAGACATCAGAGAAAAGCAGACTCGCAATATTAAGCCAGATGATTTTTTATATAGTCGTCTCGTTAAATCCTTATAGTGTACCAAAATAAGTTAGAATGTGACTGATATTACGATCATTTTCGGCTGTTAACGAATTGTCTCCGTTTGAAAGCACACCAGGAGGTTAAATCCCGTATAAACTTAACACACCACAACATTAGTGCAGTACAATTTTCAGTCATGAAGACGGACACACTTGTAGATGTCACTTGCCTGTCTCTCTCAAACTTACTGATTTATGCATTAGTGATAATAGATCAAATGTACAGAAATCGTTCAACTTAAATGAGCGGATCTGCTTTACTCTGATATCTGTGTATGAAACCGATTTTTAGGTGACAGTGGCACTAATTGTATTTTTAATTTTTCGAATTAGAGAATTAATTTATTTTTTCATTATCTAATTTAAGTTTATGAGACAAAACTTAATATTAGTGTTGAAGTTTCTTACATTTATTCATTTTGATTGATATGAGTGATATGACTTTTATTTATTATCTAGATATGTTGATTTGTTTCAAGTTTCAAATGGTACTGCTCTGCCTCTGCCTTACTCAATAAATATTGATATGTTCCTTATGAAAATTGAAAATGCTTTACTAACCATTAAGTTACAATGATAAATAATGGTTTATTACAAGTGTCCCTTGACATATAAATGTCAAATTTGCATGATATTGCTATTTTTTGCCTATTTTATTCCAGCTATTTACCTTCTCTTTCCAGTATCGAAAAAATACCGGCATTTGAAAAAGGCTCCGATATTCCATATCCTAATGAATTGCCATTTTAACATTCCGCGTAATTGCTGTTTTGATCATATTCCTGTGGCATATACATATTATAAAATCTTAAGTTACTTAGACAAACTAGTGACAGACAGTGCACAGCGTTGTACCGTTGCGCGTTGTATAAATAACGTTCATTTGGAAAGGTTAGACATTTGAAAGTTCGTATATACGTTCTTTATTTATAAATATCATAATTGATATAGCATTTTCATCAAAATTCATCCCCTAGGGGTTAAAAAAGGTTGAAAAGACATAATTTAGTCAAACATGCTGAGTACGGTGATTTCTGAAATCCATCCCCTATAAGGGTTGAAAGTCAAACTGATTGAATGAACAGCTAGAAACATTTATTTAGAAAAGAATCATTATTTTATGACGCGTCGATTATCGTTATAGAGTTTAACAAAATCATCTCATCTCGTAAATCCCCGAGGTAGTTAAAAGGAGCCACTTTTATTTCATTTAGGAAACTATTTTTTAAGAAAGTAACTTGAAACTGCTGTATTAGAAATGAATTAAAATAAAGGTAAACGATTTTCAGCGTTTTTGAAAATTCGCCATTTGAAGGGGTGAGGAGGTGTTGAAAATTTGTTATTTTAACAATAAAGTTTAAAACCTCGTCCTTCTGAAGGGGTCGAAAGTTTGTTTGGAGTGCATTTTTTTTTCGTTAAATGAATAACTTGACACTGCGTTTTATGATACCAAAATTATGATAACATTAAAAGGCATCCTGCCAAATGGTAGCAGGCTAAGGAGGGACGTGTGGCCCCTGTCAGGAATATTTAAATTTGTGAATGACAATTGTTTGTCACCTCATAACTTGTAATCACTCCAACTTTCAGCCCTCTATCTTGAACTGTCACAGAGATAATGTCACAAAAGTATTTTCTTGACATTTTTTTCAAACTCGTCTATCTTCTAATCCATAGCAACTACAGCATCGAAACAAAATCACAGCTATGTAGCTTTAGTGGGACTATACCCTACAATTTTATAAATATTTTATACGTGAAAAATAAAGAAAATAAACCACAATTTATTTTTTGACAGCTTTTTTCAACGACTTTTGTTTGAAGTACAATTATGAAAAAAATCATGTGAATTACTTATAGTATTAGGTACGAAAAATCAATTGATTATATTTGGTGCATCATACTGAAAAAAAATTACGGAAGTATTTAAATACCAAGTCAAGTATTCAAACACGGGTGGTTGAGGTATAACCGAATACGATGTCGTTTTCAAAGCTGCGTAAAATATCCATCCACATATTACTTCCTTGCTTTTCATGTTTTATGCCAAATATATTAGCGATCAATTTGTTTGAATTTCCAGTTCTGAGCTTAAAGAGTGATATAATTAATGCCTGTTTGATACTTCGAGCGGAAGTATTTCTCACAGAAGTAAGTAAAACCGTAAGTTCATTGATGTTATCGGACGTCAATCCGGTAAATACACGTAATTGAGTATCACACATTCTTGACCCATTGATACTATCAAACAAAGATGTGTTCACTTGACAAGATAGAGACTTTAGAAATGAACCGAGTTCTTTATCAGTAATGTTACTTGTAGAAGAAACTACACGTAATTGAGATAAAACATCTTCAAACAAATAATTGCCTATAAAATGAGACTTACAACATCGGTTTCCTTCAGGAATGTAAATGTTGGTACTCTTGTAAACAAGGCAACGTGTTTCCAAGGAGACTCTCTGAAGGTCTGTTTTGCGTGACAAATAAAACAGTATGAGGTGAAAACCAATTGACATTTACTAATCCCCTCCCCTCTAGGTGGAGATTATAGGGCGACGTGCGGTCACCTCACCTATGTACCACTAGTACATGTAAGCAGAAACGCCTCCCGCTCTCAGTCAGACTCGTCCAGGTTCGCGATCTATACGTACGTCAAATAAACGAGCATTAATAATCGATTTCATCCATTACAAATGGTTTTTTGTAGTGCAAAGTTGTGTAGGAAAAGCTCTCGGACAGGGAACTACAAGAATGACGAAATAACATTTCACAGGAAGCAAAATTCATTACGAAAGGCATATTTTATTCTGCCCGGCGGAGTTCATTTTACACCAGCCATTAAGGAGTACTGAAGTATTCTTGTCCCTTTCCAACCAATTCAAATGTCAATATACTCTCCCTTCTGACGAAAGTACATGCTCGGGCTAGTGATGTGCCAGTGACGCTTTCAACATTACCGTATAAGTCCCGATTTCAATTAATTATGTATTCGTCCGTGTTTTGTTCCACCATTTTAATATTAAATTTCTATTGGAAAAGGTTATTTGTTATTTTACATTTTTGACATTAAATTATCAGTGTTACCAGTGCTCTTTTAATTAAAGTAGTAATGTAGTAAATTAGTGTCTCGTTCTATTTTATTTATACGGTATAGGTACGATACGGGTACAAATCAGTGTAGTTGAATGGAATATTTAGTTGAGAAATAGTTATTCTGTAGTTTTATTTATTTATGAAGTTTATTAAGCGGTTGTGTCATATTTATTGCTATGTAAAATCGAGTATGTGTATCTAATGAAAAAAAAAAGTAACAGTATTACCACTAGGACATAGATTTCCCTAGAAATTAGGACTAGTGTCACGAGGTGGACCCTATGCTGGACTTCGAAGAAGTATAAAGGATCTCGGAATCGGTTAGTGAAGGAGCTATTGCAATTGGGTTTTTTCGAATCGTCTTGGTGAGCAATTAGGACTGGTATCACGAGGTGGACCCTATGCTGGCATTCGAAGAAGTATAAAGGATCTCGGATTTGGTTAGAGATGGAGCCATTGCAATTGGGTTTTTTCGAATCGTCTTAGTGAGCAATGAGAGCTAGTGTCAACGAAGATTGCCAATGTAACTTATATTTGTGGTTTTACTGTACTTATTGATATAGATAAACAAATATTTAAACAGAAAACTTCCTAGACTCAGGAACAAATATTCGTGTTCGTTCATCACACAAATAAATGCTCTGGCCGGGATTCGAGCCAGGGACCTCCGCCGTCATAGGCAGGGCCACTACCAACTAAGCCAAAGTGGCCGTCAAAATATTCTGCAATTTTTTAACATTCGCCAGTGCTACATTACACTATGTATTATTATATTTACAGTCATTTGTGTCCCACTGCTGGGCAAAGACCACCCTCCATTTCTTCCACATATCCCTGTCCTGGGCAGTCTCCCACCAGTCTTGCTCAAAGACGTCGATTTCATCTCGCCATCTCCGGCGAGGTCGGCCACGACGCCGTGTTCAATTTTGTGGGACCCACTTGGTGGTGATTTTAGCCCACAAGTCTTCCGGCATGCGGCAGACGTGCCCGGCCCAGTCCCATTTAAGTTTGGCGGCTGTGTGAGCTACATCAGCAATCTGGGTTTTGGAACGCACTGGGTTTATACATAGTGTTCCGAAACACTACGTATAAACATGCCTTAAATATTATTCTAGATACCAAGTTAATAGATGAGCATATACGCTATGTAAAGTTGTTAACCAAAAATAAATGGCATTACCGGTAAAAGCCGGTAATAAACAACGCGTCCCATCCCTACGCCGCGAGCGCCATGTTGAACTAAAGCGCGCGCTTTATGAAACAGCCAATGGCAGCGACGTTACCGACCTCCCCGCGACCCGCACATACCGCTTACTTTGGTGACTTTTGATTCGAACTAAATCGTCCATAGGGGCTATCTAGAGGGGGTTATCTATGCAGGGGCCACACGTCCCTCCCTAGCCTGCTAAACCCTTTAAATTATTTTTAAGTTTTTGGTAGGTTATTTTTAAGTTAGTTTTAGTTATGTATCTCATTTTCATTGAAATATATATTTTTTTTGTGAAGTAAATGTTTATTCAAATACATTCATGAATTTATTATCATTGATCATTGTAATAAAATCACAGGTTCTTATCTTTATAAATCTGAAGCATGTTTCCATACTTTTGGCCTGGGGTGTATACATATTTACCTACTCTCAGACGCTAGAGCAAGTATGATAATTCTAATTTTGTTAAAGCACTTTAGTAGCAAGATAAACTGTGTACACCTATCTACTTTTCCAAACAATATACCTATAAATATCTTTTTAAAAAGCAGTGGTTTACGTATAAAGTAACCCTTGGGGAAAATATTGTACGTTGAAGTGGTAGTGTAGCTTTATAAATAGCAAGCCTGCTAATCGAAGTAGCTTGTTTTAAATTAAATTAACTATGGTTAAGTAATCTGAACTAAACACATGTATTATGTATTGCGAAATAAGAAAATATAAATGAATTGAAACAATTTGGTATGTAGCTAACAAGGAATTAAAATACTGAAAATGATTTTTTCCAACATGTACGTAAATAAATTCCTTTTCACTTCTCAATTTCTCATGCCCAAAAAGTGTGTCATATATCATAGTAGACTTATCAAGCGGGGATAAAGCAGTACATTTAATCCCTAGCGCATTCCTGCGATTCTATACAATCGTGCATCTAATTTTGAATTGAAAAATACCTCTGTGCGCGCAAATATTTTTACACCAAACCTTGCCAAAAAGCGTGTTTTTTCGGAAAAACCCACTTTTTGGCCAAGTGGTGACGTGTGTACAAAACACGGGGCGTAAAACAGAAAGCCCTCTCTCGAATATTTATAACCCTCGCCTGCGGATCGGGCCTCAAACATCTGCGATATCGGCCTTTCTTTGTTTTACAACTGTAATATACTGATATATGTATCCGAACGTCAAATGCAGCGTGCCCGTCTTCTTTCTTGCAATTGAGCTTCAGTGTGTTAAAGTACAGCTCCTGTGCAGGCTGCCCAATACAATTAAGGAGAATGGAGGCTTTTCTTGTTTCCGAAATCTTACCCAGTCCAGCCGCCGATATGAAAATCGAAAATGATTGCTTGAATCTGAGCCACGCCGGGTAGATGTCTTCTATGACCTCTATTTTTAACGGCGCTGGCATGCGGTACTCCACACCGGTCATGTTTTCTGAATTTTATTGTTAGTTAATTCGTTCTTCTTACTCACGAGCTTGGATCCTACCGGCTGCGCCATGTAATGTTCTAGTTTGAATGAAAGATGTTCTTGAAGGATACACGCTTTTATTAAATATAGTTACTGATTTTAGAGTGAATCTGCGTCTTGATCTTCTTAGCTTCCGTATGAAAAAGAGGGCGAGAGGCCATCTTGATTTTCCTTAACACACAGGTGGCGTTCGGAGATGGGCACGCTGCATTTGACGTTCGGATACATATTATATCAGTATATTACAACAACCCTTGTATCGTAATAGTACATTACGATACAAGTGCAGAGAACGGGAAATTCGCAACGAGTGGTGATAAATTGAAACACGACCGAAGGGAGTGTTTTAAATCGATACGAGTTGCGAATTACCTGTTCGCACGTGTGTCGTACAACGGGGGTATTACCCGTGGTACCACTGCTTTTGTACCACAGGGGGACCACGGGTAATTTTTTTTACTTGCTGTCCCACCATTCTAAACAGTGTCCGCCAGTGGGTCTACGGGTAATTTATTTTTCCCCATGGTCCCACCATGGTTCGTCTATGTTCGTAACTTTTACTGAAATGTTTGTTTTCACTAATTTTTTCTACATAATAGTTAGGTACGACGACGAGCGGAGCGAGGAGGATTGTTAGTAGAACTGCGACCCTAAAGTGCGCGAGCCGAGCGAATGAAGCGAGCGAGCCGGGGCAGCGGCCGGCGAAGCGCCAGAACCGTACATTTTTAAACACATAGCATCGTGGGACCATGGGAAAAAGTAAATTACCCGTAGACCCACTGGGGAACACTGTTTAGAACGGTGGGACAACGGGTAAAAAAAATTACCCGTGGTCCCCCTGTGGTACAAAAGCTGTGGTACCACGGGTAAAACACGCGTTTTACAGTACATATGGCTCTTTAAAGTTTCGATATATGCACGTAATCTGCTGATTACCGCACTCGTGCGGTAAAGTCGCACCATATGTACTATAAATAGCTATTTTCGTGTCCGAGCGGATATCGATCTATCGTGCAAACGCGCTCGAACAGTGAATTTGTTGCATCAGTCTTGTAGATGGCGGTGTTTTTTGGTGGGAGTAGCTCGACGTTACGACGACGAGTCAAGATTTCGTATTATTTCTGTAATTGCCAAGTCACAAAATTTTATTTAGTTAGCAAATAAAGAATAATAAGAATGCCTGACACTTGGTACTACATAATTTTTTTTTAAAAAAAACCGACTTCAATGGGGAGGCCGATAAAAGATTATTATACTTAGATGGTGCACTCTTAGATAGATATACAATAAAATAAAAATTGTTATAATGTATGTTTATAATGGTAGAAGACTAAGTACCCTCAATCCCTCATGGAATCATGAAAAATCTTGCTTGCTTGACAAACAAAACGAAGAGAACAAATCGCCAAACGTGAACTACGCGTCGTTGAAGAGTTCCGTTCTGATCGTCATCAGCAGTTCCACTTCATCAAATGTCACTTTTATGAATGAAAATGCTTGATTAGTTCATGAAAATACTAAAATCACTATTTGTGTGCCTTTCACATTTGAGGAGTTCCCTCGATTCCTAATGGATCCCATCATCAGAACTCGAGCATGACAAAAATCAATCGTGAAAATAGAACTTGCTTAACAAACACAGCTAGAAGGACAAATCGCCAAACGTGAACTTTTCGTCGTTGAAGAGTTCTGTTCTGATCATCATCAGCAGTTCCACTTCATCAAATGTCACATTTTTGTATGATAATGCTCGATTTTTTGATAAAAGATTATTATACTTAGATGGTGCACTCTTAGATAGATATACAATAAAATAAAAATTGTTATAATGTATGTTTATAATGGTAGAAGACTAAGTACCCTCAATTCCTCATGGAATCATGAAAAATCTTGCTTGCTTGACAAACAAAACGAAGAGAACAAATCGCCAAACGTGAACTACGCGTCGTTGAAGAGTTCCGTTCTGATCGTCATCAGCTGTTCCACTTCATCAAATGTCACTTTTATGAATGAAAATGCTTGATTAGTTCATGAAAATACTAAAATCACTATTTGTGTGCCTTTCACATTTGAGGAGTTCCCTCGATTCCTAATGGATCCCATCATCAGAACTCGAGCATGACAAAAATCAATCGTGAAAATAGAACTTGCTTAACAAACACAGCTAGAAGGACAAATCGCCAAACGTGAACTTTTCGTCGTTGAAGAGTTCTGTTCTGATCATCATCAGCAGTTCCACTTCATCAAATGTCACATTTTTGTATGATAATGCTCGATTTTTTGATAAAAACACTAAAATCACTATATGTTTGCCTTTAAGATTTGAGGAGTTCCCTCAATTCCTCATGGATCCCATCATCAAAAATCGAGCATGACAAAAATTAATCGTGAAAATAGAACTTGCTTAACAAACGCAGCTAGGAGGACAAATCGCCAAACGTGAACTTTTGGTCGTTGAAGAGTTCTGTTCTGATCATCATCAGCAGTTCCACTTCATCCAATGTCACATTTTTGGATGAAAATGCTTGACTTGTTGATAAAAACACAAAAATTACTATATGTTTGCCTTGAAGATTTGAGGAGTTCCCTCAATTTCTCATGGATCCCATCATCAGAACTGCGTTTTGACAAAAACAGGACCAATTTGGATATATATACTTACATTCAAAAAAAGAATTTTCTAAATCGGTTAAGAAATGACGGAGTTATGGACTAACAAACATTAAAAAAAAAAAAACATACAACCGAATTGTAAACCTCCTCGTTTGAAATTTTGAAGTATTTTTAAATTCACCCTCTAAAGGGGTAAAAAAGAGGTTGAATATTTGATTGGGGAAAGATTTTTGAAACTGAATGAACATTAAAATACAAGAATACAAATTTGTGTTACTCTGTAGCTGTATCCACGTTCCACTTCATTTAAAAAGAAAATCCGTGAAACTTTCCATTGATGTAAAATTGACAATAAATAAAATATTGAAGGCCTTAATTAACTTAACATTTGCTATTACTTCTGTACCGCAAGATACACATACACATTTACGTATTTTATCTACACCCATATAGTAAATCCTCTTTAATGTGTTCAAAAACCATCCGTAAATAAGCCAGCTGAACAATATACCCCACCCTACGCGCGCGCGCGCGCCAGAACTACACGATATATCGTATTGTTATTATGAGATCACGTACAATTTTACAGTACAGGCTGGATACACCGCACAGGTGTGGGCCGCGAGCGCGCGGTAGCACGCCGCGACTGACTTTCTCGGTAAACATGCTTACTCCTGCTGGTTCCATGGTTACATACGAAACACATGCATGAGGGTTCAACATATGGATGTAGATAAACTAGTGTATGGAACTGTACATAATCATTAATCGGGCATTAAACACTTGTGTGATTTTAAGTATTATGAAACCACACTCGTCTTTTATTGCCTCTTATTATGTAACAGTTGCATAAACTACTACGAGTATAATAGGTACCTAATCATTAATTTTGACAACAAGATTTTTTTCACTTCTCATGCTCTAATAGCTCGTCTTTACGCTCAGCATAGGCGACATAAAGTCGCTTTTTATGCTCTAGAGGATAAAGTAAAAACCGCCTTCAGCGCGTCGGCGCACGGCTACACGCGCGCCGGCGCGCTGGCGCCGCCGCCTGCGGTCGACGAGCACAGAAGTATATTTGATAACATAACTTTAATTTAATTATAGCCTGACCGGTATCTATTTGGACCTGAGATAATGTCGCTACAAACAGCATGTTATATGGCAATAATATACCTATACATACGTCATGTAAAGTCGGGACAGTCAGTATTGGCTTTCTTAGACATCAACTTTTAAAAATAAAATCACAGATCTCGTGCACTACACGACCATCAAGGTACATTGAAAATTAACTCAACAAAAAAAAATAGCATTACATTTGCTAACGTTATGCCAATTTGGTTGATATATAATATATAAACATAGCCTACATACAAAATTCCTATTAAATTAGCAATTTTTTAAAAAAATCATAAATCATAAAATCATAAAATATTTATTTGCGTGAATAGGGTCAGGTTACAGTTGTTACAATATACATAAATGTTCTCCTTATTCAACCGTCCACAAACAGCATGCAAATATTAGATGTAATTCTTAACCTAAGTATTCATTACAATATGTACGACATTATATTATTAAGCTATTGAAAAATAATCGTGGAGTGAATAATACATTTTATATAACAGCCATTCGTGTAGGGCTTTCTTAAATTGATTAAATGGTAAGCATTTAATGTCAGATGGCAGCTTATTAAATATTTCCACACACATTGCAGTACAATTTTTGTTAAAAATAGCAGTTCTTTTTTGCGTTCCAACAACAAGTCTTTCACCATTTCTGGTATTTCTAGGGTACATATCACTAGCTGTAATAAATAATTCAGGGTGTTGTTTTACAAACTTGGCTATTTCAAAAACATACAAGCAAGGTAATGGCAGAACTTTAAGTTTAAGAAACATCGGTTTACACGACTCAAGGGGTCCAATACCACAGATTGCACGAATACATTTTTTTTGACATCGCAATACTCTTATGATATCAATCCCGTTACCCCAGATCATGAGTCCATATCTGAGGATTGATTCGACATATCCGTAATAAGCAGCCATGGCAATTTTGTGATCAGATGTTCTACGCAATCTATTAAGGACAAAAACAAATCTATTTAGTCTTGTGCATACAGTTTCAATATGTCCATTCCAGTTTAGCTTATTATCTAAATGTATTCCTAAAAATTTAATAATGTCACGTTCTTGCAATAAATGTCCATTGTAGCTTATAATTACAGATCGACTAGAATGATTAAAGCGTAAATACGTTGTTTTTTCTAAATTAACTTGAAGATTGTTTCCTTCAAGCCACTTTACTACAGATTCTATTGCACTGTTTATGTGAAATTCGTGGCTTGCTTGAGCTTCTGATCGAGTACTTGATATTATAATGGATATGTCATCGGCGAATAAAATGCATTTATGATGTGTGATGTTAGGAAGGTCGTTTATATATAATAGAAATAGTAGAGGCCCAAGGACGCTCCCTTGAGGCACTCCATATTTATTACTAGAATATTCGGAAGTAAATACTTCTGTTACGTTCCTATTATTTACTTTTTTTATTTCTACGCACTGTGTTCTATTTTCTAAGTAAGATATTATCCAATTTAAAGCGAGCCCTCTGATACCGTAATGTTCCAGTTTTAATAGAAGTAAATTGTGTGACACAAAGTCAAAGGCCTTTGACATATCAAAGAATAAAGCAGTGGTTGATTTCTTATCATTACAACTATATGCAATCTCACGAACCAGATTAAAAGCTGCAAGTGTGGTTGATTTATGTTTTTGGAATCCGTATTGATTGTTACTTATAATATTAAATTTATTAAGAAAGTTAATTAGTCTTTTGTACATCGCTTTCTCAAAAATCTTTGAAAAGATAGGTACAAGTGTGATCGGACGGTAATTATTAAGTTCGTTTCTATTACCTTTCTTATACAATGGTTTTACGATTGACTTCTTTAAATTGTCTGGAAATGTACCAGAACGTAATGAAAAATTAATAAAAAACGTTAGTACTGAGACAATTTCAAGTTTACATCTTCTAATTACCTTTGTTGAGATGCCATCATAACCCTCAGCATTGGTTTTATTTAACGAGGTGATAAGATTTAGAACATCATGTTCCTCCAATGGCATTAGGAAAATAGAGTTGGGGACTTTGTGATTTTCCATCAATGTAAAATTGGGCGTGTTGTTAAGTTTGTTCGTCGTTTCTATAAAATGGTTGTTAAATATAGTTGCTATACTAGATGGATCCGTAATATTCAAACCATTATGCTCAATGCTGTTTATGTATTGGTTGTCAAGAGGTTTGCCTGCTTGATCCTTTATTACGTCCCAGGACGCTTTGCAAATATTTTTGCTATTGATCACATATTTCCTGTTTGTAGTTTTTTGTGCACTTACTATACATTTTCTTAAGAGACGTGAATATGCCAAGTATTTATTTTTACTTTCGTTGGTCTTGTGTGTGTAGTATTGTAATCGAAGCTTTCTTTTAGTTTTTGTGCTCAGTTTTAAGCCTTTAGTTATCCATTTCCGTTTTTTATTCATACACACTTTGACCTTAATCATAGGAAAGCAGAGTTTATAAAAAAGGTCTATAGTATCATGAAAATATTTAAAACTTTTATTAAAATCAGGCTCAGTATAGACATCCGAAAATGATAGGGAACCTAGAGATCTCCGAAAGGTTTCAATGTTACACTCAGAATAATCCCTTTTCGTGATAGTTACAAACTTTGGCAGTAAAGGTTTTTTATTAACTTCAAATGTTAGCAATTGTGCAGTGTCATGATCAGATAGTGCTAGCGGTAGAACACTGCCCGTTGCGTTTTTAATGTTACTAAATATGTGATCGATACAATTCAAACCTCGGGTCGGTACATTAATGTGGCTAAATAAATTATAGTTCTCTGCGATAGACAAAAGCTGATCAGAGCACTGATTACGATTTAATATATTTATGTTAAGGTCTCCCATTAGAACCAATTTCTTTTTATAATATTTCTTTGACAAAATATGTAGTAAATGCTCTAGTTTAACAAAAAAAGTATTCAAATTTGATGTGGGAGTTCTATAAATACATACAAGGACCATATTAATTATTGAAATATAAATTCCGCAACATTCGAAAACATTGCTTTCGTTTATCTCATCCATTAAGTTAATGACATCAAAATCCATCTCCTTTTTAGTCAAAATACAGACTCCTCCTCTTTTACTATTCCTAGAATAAGATGAAGCTAAATTGTAGTCCATAAATTGTACGTTTCCCTCATCACCAGATTTTACAAATGTTTCACTTAAACAGATAATATCAGGCTGTGTTTCTAAATCTTTGAGCTCAGATAATACAATTTCCAAAATGTCTCTTTTTGCAAGAATGCTGGCAATATTTTGATGCATTATTCTATATCGTGCAACTGTTTCCCTGAGTTCAAAATCTTTATTCACAATGGGGACGAAAAAGATTATTATTCAATCCACCTTCAGCCTCATTAGAAGTAGGTGTTTCTTTAAATGTGTAATAATCGTATTTATAATTTAAACTATTAATGCGGTTCAGCAGTGAAAGACACAGCTTAAGTTTAAAAGTATAAAATGGTACGTTAAGGGCATTTATAAAATAACTATATTCTTTAAATTCATTGCATAACATTTTGAATAACTCACGTACTCTTATGTCGCTTTGATAAGAATAAAAATCACTAAGAAGAATATTTGTATGAGCCAGTTTTCCGATGTGATAATATAACGATGCTTGTAATTTCATAATGCTCTTATCATTATTACCACTTAGAACAATAACATAATCATGCTTAGTAAAGTCTTTGCATAGAGATAGACAGCATTCCAGCAGCTTGTCAGTAGAAGCGTCCGGTTTTGTATAAGCTGTGACGATGTGAGAATCACCAAGATGTCCTTGCAAATATCTTCTTATAAAAACGCTTTTAGTACTTGAAAATATTAATACTTTGCGTTTTTCCAACTGAGGATCTGCAGGCGAAATAGACTCGGCGTTCAAAGGTACTTGTGTCGCTTCTGGATGATATTTTTTTTCAGTGTTACAATCAGAATTATCTTGATTTTCTGTCGTCTCTGGAGAACTCGAGTGGCAAATTGTATCAGTGCATTTTGCATTTTCTGGCGTCTGTTGAGTGCTTGGGGGGCTCTTAGTACTAGTGCTGGGACTAACTTGATGCGACATTGCTTTTGGGACGTTACGTAACAAATTATTTTTGTCACTGTCAGCGTAAGTTGAAGGTTTATGATGTGTACAGCTGAACAGAGTATCGGCAGTCTGTTGAGCAGTGTTAGTCGTGGCCAATTTCTTTTTCGGCGTTATTTTCTGTGGATGCCTACTATCACCCAAAACTTGTTTATAAAGCCCTATTGTTTTTTGCTTATTCTCTAGTTTTTTCGTAAGTTCAGAAACTGTAGAGTTTAAGCTCTCTATTTCAGCATGAGCACTGGCCAACTGTGTTTTTAAATTAGTTATTTCAGCTTTAAGATCTAGGACCTGCAAGTCTTCGGCTGTCGAGATGTTGGGGAGGCTTAGCACGGTGTCATCGCCAGTGTATTCCTCAGAGTCCGATTCCAATAATGATGCTGGGGTTACAACCGATTCAGAAGATTCAACTGATTGAGGAGAATCAAATGATTTCGGAAATTCAACTGCTTTAGGACAGTCTATTGTTTTCGGAGATATAGTTGGAGCTGAACTTTTTTGCGTTTGTTTGATTTTCTCAAGCGCCATTTTGTCGGGTGATTTTTTTGCTATTGGTTTACTAGAGCTTGCGATATTTTTTGCGTTACTTTTTGCAACTTTCGGACTTTGAAAAGCGCAGCCTAGTTACGGTAACCACATAAAAAGGCATTTGCCACTTTACTAATATTCACGCAAGATAACGGCGACTTCAAATTAACTCGACCTCCAAACTCCGAGTATAACTATAACAAGAATTTTCAAAGTCGAATTCAACATGACACCCTAGGCCCCAGGAGAAGGATAAATTATATGATATCATAACCTTGATTATTTGTTTAATTTTCTCGCAATCGAAGTGAAAAGCAGATGTATAACTCATGTATAAAACTCATTTTATCCTCTACTTTATATCGTCTCGGATAAAATGGCTTGTTTTATGCAATCTCAATCAACTATTTTATTTGCCAAGGTTTTGGAAGATATTGGTCTTCCAAAACATCATTGACTTATCCACGAATTGCTATTTCCCGGGCACTGCAATAATGTGCTATTGTTGTATCGAACTATAATTAATAATAATTTATTATAGAAACAATACATGTTTAATTTAAACAATTTGAAATATAAAACTAAAACGAACTACAATTGTACAATTGTGTTGATTTAAAAAAATATATATTACCTACTAATAGTCGTTCTGACTTTTTGACTTCTTTCAAAAAGGTTAGGCTACAGCCAGGGGGGCGACACGGCCTATCGGTGTGAGCCGAGCGCCGGTGACCTTGTAACGTCACGTCTGTTGCATAGGGTTGGCAATGTAGCTGCCTTGGCAAGAGGAAATAATGTTTATTCAATGATCATGATATTCATCAATCAAACACCGGGAAGCTAGTCAAATTTAATCTATAAGTTTTGATTACAAACAGACAGACAGATGCACTGAGTCAGGAGAAAACTTACTAAAAGCTCGTAAAATAGGTACCTACAAAACTTCTCATAATATGGAAACTTACTTTTCTTGTGTAAATCTAAGCTTCACATGAATATAATTGTATGCTAAAATAATAACAATAATATAAAAAATTTTTTTTTAAACCTCAATCTATAGAAATTATGTGACATGAAATGAAGTCATTCACTGCGACCGCGACACCCGCGTTAAGTATAATTTGAAAGACTCAATTGACATTTGATCTATTTCGCCATTTCATTTTTTTTTGTTTAATTTATTCCGAAGATGTAGGTACTTTTTAATGTATTGCAAGTCAAAATGCATCCATACTCATACCAACCTTTCGTCTTTCTTTAGTCTTTCGAATTAATAAACGGATTTTAGGTGAAGTCTTAATTCTAAATGTAGGGAAGGACACAACATATAAAATTTTATAACTAACTTATCTAGATCGGTAGGTAGCCTAAAGTAGCTTTTTCCTTTGTGGCTTTTGGTATTACTGTCACAACCGTTGACAGCAATAAAAAACTCCAGCCATAGTTGATTACATTGAATTACAAATGATAAATTCTAACGAATTTCAAGTAAAACTACACGCCCGCTACCGGCCGATCGATCTCTGTTGCGTGAGCGCACGTCACGCGAGCGAATGTTGAAGCGAGCGGCACCCCTGCGATTCATCTTGCCGCGGCTAGCTGTCCACACACCGCGCGCCCCTCGCGCACCCCCGTTCACGTCCGGACACGCACACATAGCCGCGAGACGGGTTTACAGCACACATGCTTCGGTGTCGCTTCTTGTTACGTTAGTATATATCTTCTTTGCTACAGCGCAAACCCTTGACCCGATCGTCTTTGTTTTAGGCTCAAATTGTAGCCGACTAAATTGTCCAGAGGAGTTTTGATCAAAATTTTGATATCATTCTTCGTTTCCAAAATATCGAGTACCAAAATAAAAAAATCGGAGGAAATTGATTTTTTTTTCACTATTTCGGCAAAAACTTTTTGAGTTCTGGACTTTCTCAAATAATTCTCTTTGTATCTTACACATCTCGTAAATACGCGTCTTTTGAACCTAGTTTGAATATCATACCTTCACAACTCTCTGAAATATAAGGGGATCGCACTATTTCGTGAAATGGGACCCTGTACTGGAGAAACGATAATTTTTAAGAAAAAAAAACCGACTTCAATGGGGGAGTCCGGTGAAAGATTATTAATCTTAGATGGTGCACTCTTAGATTCCATACAATAAAATACAAAATGGATATAAGTATGTTTATAATGGTAGAAGACTAAGTACCCTCAATTCCTCATGAAATCATGGAAAAACCTTGCTTGCTTGACAAACAAAACGAAGAGAACAAATCGCCAAACGTGAACTACGCGTCGTTAAAGAGTTCCGTTCTGATCATCATCCGCAGTTCCACTTCATCAAATGTCACTTTTATGAATGAAAATGCTTGATTAGTTCATGAAAATACTAAAATCACTATTTGTGTGCCTTTCACATTTGAAGAGTTTCCTCGATTCCTAATGGATCCCATCATCAGAACTCGAGCATGACAAAAATCAATCGTGAAAATAGAACTTGCTTAACAAACACAGCTAGAAGGACAAATCGCCAAACGTGAACTTTTCGTCGTTGAAGAGTTCTGATCTGATCATCATCAGCAGTTCCACTTCATCAAATGTCACATTTTTGTATGATAATGCTCGATTTGTTGATAAAAACACAAAAATCACTATATGTTTGCCTTAAAGGTTTGAGGAGTTCCCTCAATTCCTCATGGATCCCATCATCAGAACTGCCTTTTGACAAAAACGGGACCAACTTGGATATATATACATACACCCAAAAAAAGAATTTTTCAAATCGGTTAAGAAATGACGGAGATATGGAGTAACAAACATTAAAAAAAAAAAAAAAAAAAAAAACATACAACCGAATTGATAACCTCCTCTTTTGAAATCTTGAAGTCGGTTAAAAAGACATTTTCAATGTCAAAAATTGTATTTGGTCTTTGTTCACCAACGGCAATGACGGTAACGTTATTTTCTTTCTATATATTATATTATATCCATTATAATACACGTGGGTTCACTGCGATTGTGAATTAATTTCTCCAAAACCTATTTCTTAAAATTGTTCCTGTTCATGGAGTCATGATAATCGGCTTTTTTTCCTTATCATCATATATTAGGAGTTCATTGGGAACAAATCCCGATGGTCCACCGGTATGAACAATAATATATCGTTTGCCGGTTGAAACGGATTTCGACACACCTGGTTTATTTTCGCTTTGCCAACATTTTGCGTGGTTAAGAGAACTATAGATGTAAGTCTCATTATCTAAATAAACGAGAGGTATATTTTTGCCCTAAACTTATTACATTTCGTCTAAATTACTTTCCCGCCAACCGCAGTATCCTTCCGCTCCTTCAATATGGACCATTGGTTTCTGCACTTTTTAACCGACTTCAAGATTTCAAAAGAGGAGGTTATCAATTCGGTTGTATGTTTTTTTTTATGTTTGTTACTTCATAACTCCGTCAATTCTTAACCGATTTGGAAAATTCTTTTTTTGGTTGTAATTATATATATCTAAGTTGGTCCCTTTTTGTTAAAACGCAGTTCTGATGATGGAATCCATGAGGAATTGAGGGAGCTCCTCAAATCTTTATGGCAAACATATAGTGATTTTTGTGTTTTTATCAACAAGTCAAGCATTTTCATCCAAAAATGTGACATTGGATGAAGTGGAACTGCTGATGATGATCAGAACAGAACTCTTCAACGACGAAAAGTTCACGTTTGGCGATTTGTCCTCCTAGCTGTGTTTGTTAAGCAAGTTCTATTTTCACGATTAATTTTGTCATTTTTGATTTCTGATGATGGGATCCATGAGGAATTGAGGGAACTCCTCAAATCTTAAAGGCAAACATATAGTGATATTTGTGTTTTTATCAACAAATTGAGCATTATCATACAAATATGTGACATTTGATGAAGTGGAACTGCTGATGATGACCAGAACAGAACTCTTCAACGACGAAAAGTTCACGTTTGGCGATTTGTCCTCCTAGCTGTGTTTGTTAAGCAAGTTCTATTTTCACGATTGATTTTTGTCATGCTCGAGTTCTGATGATGGGATCCATTAGGAGTCGAGGGAACTCCTCAAATGTGAAAGGCACACAAATAGTGATTTTAGTATTTTCATGAACTAATCAAGCATTTTCATTTATAAAAGTGACATTTGATGAATTGGAACTGCTGATGATGATCAAAACGGAACTCTTCAACAACGCGTAGTTCACGTTTGGCGATTTGTTCTCTTCGTCTTGTTTGTCAAGCAAGCAAGGTTTTTCCATGATTCCATGAGGAATTGAGGGTACTTAGTCTTCTACCATTATAAACATACTTGTAGCCATTTTTATTTTATTGTATGGAATCTAAGACTGCACCATCTAAGTATAATAATCTTTCACCGGCCTCACCCATTGAAGTCGGTTTTTTTTTCTTAAAAATTATTATATTTGAATCCCACACTGTGCAATAGCAATCGCAAGTACTCCCTACTACCGGTAAAACCAATATCTTTTTTTAATTCGGTAAGCAGAGTTTTGTGAGTTGGTACTTGCTTTCGCACGGCATTGAATTAATGATTTTTTTGCCTTATATCACATTTGGCTAAGTCGTGTATTTGTTTTCTTTTTTTGGTAGTTTTTGATTTTGGACGGTGGCAATGGCGGTAGCGACACATTATTTTTGTATATATTTTTGATTGCAACACTACAGACGCCGAGACGACGCATGAGATAAAAATATTAATTTCATAATTTAATATACATATTTAGTACCAAGCTAACCAGTTCATTATAACCGCACTATGAATATCAGTGCCCCTCATGTCAACAACTAATTTCAAAACATTGTTTATTGGAATGCTGCTGAATCCTTCGTTCTTTTTCTGCCTCAACCATTTGAATGTATTTAAAATGATTTGTTTTGCATCGGGGTGAACATATTGGGAATTTTGATTGCAAAATCGATTATTATACTGAAATACGTAGAATTATTTTCGTTTATTGTTATTATTTATGTTTTGACGATCCTAAATCCTCCTATTTCGTTTTGTTTACATCGGTGACATTCAATGACTTCCAACGTCTGTTTTCAAAAAAAAACATTGCCATTATAATAAATTAGTTCCACTGAAAATCCGCAACATGGCCAGGTCCAAATATATACTGGTCAGGCTATATATTAATTATTTGTTTAATTTTCGCGCAATCGAATTGAAAAGCAGAGTGTCGAACTCGTGCATAAAACCCATTTTATCCTCTACTTTATATCGAACCTCGTCGCCTGCGGCTCGGCTCGATAAATTGTCTCGAATGAAATGGCTTTTTTTTATGCCCTTGTTGAACAATCTACTATTATTAACATTTCTTCCGTGCGCGGGCAAGAGCACGGCATATACCTTAAGGGGAGAAGGGGGGGGGGGGGGGGTAGAAGATAGTATGCGAGAGCTATATTGAGTCCTAGACTTTGAACTTTTAGCCCTCGCTTGTATCGGTCATTTATATATCACTAAAACTAAGATATATATTTAAAAAATGGGATAGTTTCATATCGATAATATAAGTAGTCTGGAGATATTAAGCTACTTATGTGACAGACATACAAACAGACAGAGTACCATAAGGGTTCCTCTTTACCTATTTGGTATGTACGGAACCCTCAACACAGTATTTAGGTAGGTACTGATGACTATGTGGCTTTATAACCGACTTCAAGATTTCAAAAGAGGAGGTTCTCAATTTGATTGTAGTTTTTTTTAAATGTTTGTTACTCCATAACTACTCCGTCATGTCTGAACCGATTTTGAAAATTCTTTTTTTGATTGTAAGTATTGTACATCCAAGTTGGTACCGTTTTTATCAAAACGCAGTCCATGAGGACTCGAGGGAACTCCTCAAATCTTAAAGTGATTTTTGTCAACAAATCAAGCATTTTCATACAAAAATGTGACATTTGATGAAGTGGAACTGCTGATGATCAGAGCAGAACTCTTTAACGACGAAAAGTTCACGTTTGGCGATTTGTCCTCTTAGCTGAGTTTGTTAAGTAAGTTCTATTTTCACGATTAATTTTTGTCATGCTCGAGTTCTGATGATGGGATCCATGAGGAATCGAGTGAACTGCTCAAATGTGAAAGGCACACATATAGTGATTTTAGTATTTTCATGAACTAATCAAGCATTTTCATTCAAAAAAGTGATATTTGAAGACGAGGAACTGCCGATGATGATCAGAAAGGAATTCTTCAACGACGCATAGTTCACGTTTGGCGAATTGTCCTCTTTGCTGTGTTTGTTAACCAATTAGATTTTCAAGACAATCATTTGACAAGCTCGAGTTCTGATCATGGGATCCATGAGGAACCGAGGGAACTCCTCAAATGTAAAAGGCATACATATAGTGATTGTAGTTTTTTCATAAACAAATCAAGCATTTACATTTAAATAAGTGACATTTGATGAAATGGAACTGCTGATGAATATAACT
Organism: Notocelia uddmanniana; assembly: GCA_905163555.1. NCBI lineage: Eukaryota > Metazoa > Arthropoda > Insecta > Lepidoptera > Tortricidae > Notocelia > Notocelia uddmanniana. Next base: position 13,396,269 of record LR991053.1, read on the forward strand.
CTTTAACGACGCATAGTTCACGTTTGGCGATTTGTTCTCTTCGTTATGTTTGTCAAGCAAGCTAGGTTTTCAAGACACATTTTCGTCAAGCTTGATGGAGAATTGCATGAGGAATTGAGGGTACTTAGTCTTCTACCATTATAAACATAATTACACCCATTTTTATTTAATTGTATGGAATCTAACAGGAGCGTTTGTGGCCCAGCGGCGCCCGCCTACCGCGTGCGGTATGCGAAGTTAAGCTATGTCGGGCGAGATCAGTCCTTGGATGGGTGACCGCTTTGAGTGGTTACTAACTGAGCGCTCCCGTGCTTTGGAAGGCACGTTGATCCCGGTTGCTGTCTATGATAGCAGTCGTTAAGCCAAGTTAGAGGCCTCCGGGCGGATTGAGAACTTCTAACAGTCAATTTGCCCACTCACTTGACAAGCCTAATCCCAATAAGGTCTAATTTCCCCCTCGGATTGGAAGGTCAGATGGCAGTCGCTTCCGTAAAAACTAGTGCCTACGACAATTCTTGGGATTAGGTAGCGGACCCCAGGCATCCTTCAGGATGCAACTGTACTGGGAATAACGCTAGGTGGATGATGTATAGAATCTAAGAGTGCACCATCTAAGTATAATAATCTTTCACCAGCCTCCCCCATTGAAGTCTAAGTCTTATATTCTAAGTACTAACTAGAATCAATTGATTAATCCATAAAACAAAACACAGGTAACAATGACAGATATCATAATAAAAATTGAAGAAACTGCCTCATCTAGTAGCCAAGATAAACCGGTTAGCTAATCCAATTAATCTAAGCGTATACATACTTCACTGTTCAAATAGAGTTAATAATATTAAAAGCAAACAAACCCGTGCATGCAACACAGCTCACTTTTCATTGTACAGTCTCATAGTTTGCACGAAAAATCCTACTAGAAAAGTATATCGATGTAGTGAATATCAATACCAAAATCATCTAATTACTCACAATGATTGCACTAAGTTCAAACATGTCAGATGAGTTCAACTACGGGTTGTGGGCCGAGTTTTTAGAAGAAACTATACGTAAAGAGTCCGTCTACGCCAAAATCATATATGTAATATTTATGTTCTGCATATTTGCGATCAGTCTGATAGGAAATTTGCTGACGTGTGTCGTTATTTACTACGACAAATCTATGCATACAGCGACTAACTACTATTTGTTCAACTTGGCCGTGTCGGACTTGATCGTCACCTTCGCCATTCTCCTGGAGGTGCACGAGCAACTGAGTGATGCCTACACGTTCGGCCAGATGGCGTGCCAAATACATTTCGTGTGCGTGCTATGTCTGTGGAACAACAGTATCCTTACTATGACGGCTTTGGCCATAGAGAGATATTTAGCGATATGGCACCCATTAATGCTGAAATCAAATCCAGTATGGCGGAGAGTGCTAAAAATAATTGTCGTGCTATGGATTGTTGCTATTTTGGAGAGTTTCCCGGAAATGTTTACGGTTTCGCTAATCAAGACACATCAGTCAACTATATGCTTAACGATTCCCACCGCTCTGGTCAGGGTTTTGAACGGAGTACTGGCGATTGTAACGTTTTTAATACCACTTCTAATAATGACGTTCGTATATTCGATGATCGCACTGAAAGTTAATGTTAAGGTAAAAAATAATTCAATAGATCAGATTTTCAACTATCGAAATCCTAGAAGAAAAGTTAATAAATTGATAGGTAAGTGTATGCTAACGTTCATTTTATGCGGGAAGGTCGAAAGATGTAAAAACTAATGAACGGGTGTATTCTTTGAACATGTTTAAGCGCTTAAGTACATAAGCCCCGTCACACCGTTGCACCGCTGCAAAACAGCGCGGCTCCATTTAACTAACTTATAACACTTTCCGTAAATCCTGGTACATCTTTAGTTAGGAACTGAACTAAAGTAAACTCTATCCCGCTTCCGCGCCCGATCTAAAAAAAGGCCTTTATTAATCCTTGGAGTTAACTTTGGTTTGTTTCCAGTAGCAATGACGGTATCCTTCCTCGTGTGCTGGTTGCCGTTCTTCGCCATACGGGTCATGATCTCCGCACTGGACATCCAGCAATTGAGAGCATTCGCCGAGGTAAATTATGATATTTTCTCTCATTATACCTATACACATCGCATTTCTGGTTTAACTTAGAAAATAACTGTTTCTTACTGGTTTCTTACAATAATTTATTCCTTCTTAGAGTTCCGCAGCCGAAGGGTCTAAACGGAGCCTTATTTAAAAATGTTTTAAAGAGGTTTTTTCCCATGCAGCTAGCCTAGCTAGCAGCTAAGTTGTCTACCCCATTGAGTGGGATATCGTTGTTTAGAGCTCGATGACTTTTGTTTGAAAATGTATGAGAAGCCACCAAAATCAATTTACAAAATGTTGACCCGAGAACTTCCCATTGACCATGTACTTAAAATTTGGTCATCATGTTAATATTATACTGTATTTATTACTAAATGCCAATAGATTGATAAAACGGATTTTTTCCTTGAAATTCCTTTATTTTGCCTTTTACCAACTTAGTTTTGCGGTCAGGAGCGTAGCGATAATCCCCGCCCGAGCCGTACGTATATATTTAGCGGCGCACAACCCGAAAGATACAAATCACTCCTATTGATAGATAGCCTATAAAGCCACCACAGTAAAGTCAAAATAAACATCAGCCAAGAGCATGTCGGGCGTCGCCTTGCTCAGCGTAGGGTTCCGTAGTTGCCCAATAAACTTAATTTAAGAAAATCAATAACAAGCAACAGAGAATATCTTCGCAGCATTTCATACGGCTTTTACTAAGAGGGGCAGACGTGTTACGATAACTCAAAAATAGCGTAACTGATCATGCCCGCTATAGTTTTCGTTAAAAGTCTTTATTAAGCCATTCATTTTATTGCATATTTTTTGGACCCATACTTCAAAAGTTAGAGGGGAGGGACACATTTATTTTTATTTTGGTGTTATTTTTCCGAAAATATTCACTTTATCAATAAATTATTAATGCAGACCTCTATTTATTTTGAAAGACCAATCCAACAACACCATAGGGTTGAAGCAATAAGAATCGTCCCAACTTTACGTGTAAGGGAGGTACCCTTAATTTTTATTATACAATATTTTACCATTGTCAGATTTATTGATTCATACATCCATACGAGTACCAAATTGCAACTTTAGAAAGCTAAAGCTGCAATTTAGCTTTCTAAAGCTAAACTCATTTGATAACATCAACATTTGATAACATTAACATTTGTGTGTGTCTAGCATAGAGCAAAGCCTCGGACAGACAGACAGACATACGTCGTAACTCGTAACACGTCGATACACATAGCATTGGCATATGGCATAGGCGTCCAAAGCACGTTAGTATATATCTTACGTTAGTATATATCTTCTTTGTCCAAAGTAAAAACAGTCGTTTTATTTTAGAAACTCATAGATCGACAAATCCAGCAACCTAAAAGCTAATTTGATGTATTCAAAAGGTATTTAAATAAAAAATACACTATGTACATAGTGGCCTCCTTCTTCAATATTTATCGTTATAATTAAATAATCACAATTATTTACGAGTGGCGCTAGTGGACACGTTAAACCACCCTTAATTTGGTAAGGAACCCTAAACGTGCGAGGTCCGACACGCACTTGGACTTTTTCAATTGTATGTTTACCGAAGCCAGAACTGCCTGGATTGTTTTTATTAATTCCAAAATAGAAATATGGCGACTATATAAATCGTAGGTTTACACATATTTACTATTCTATTTACAGCGTTTATTAATAAGGAAAATTTTCTTTTCTAGATGAGATAACAAACCTGTAACTATATTCTATGATCCACTGTATGTATTTTTATGTACTTAACTATGTTTGCAATACCTTTGTTTTTTCATTCCAGTGGTGGGGGCTTAGTTACAAGGTAGTGTCTATCAACAGCTGGTTTAGTATCGTATTAAACCCAATCCTCTTCAGCCTCATGTCTACCAAATTTCGAAAGGCTCTGAAGGTAAGTTCATCATCATTATCATGTCAGCCAAAACTGGACATAGGCCTTCCGCAAAGACTTCCACAATGACCGGTCCGGAGGGCCTACTCCGAACTTCGAAAATCGAATTTCGTATCGTGCCGTCCCTTTCACTCTCGTGTTATACACTATATGACGGAAAGGGACGGTACGATACGAAGTTCGATTTTCGAAGTTCGCGGTAGGTCCTCTGCGCCACCCGCATCCAGCGGACACCCGCGACCCTTACCAGGTCATCAGTCCACCGTGGGTCTGCTCACGCTACGCCTTCCGGTACGTGGTCGCCAATCTAGAACCTTTCCGCCCCAACGGCCATCGGTTCTACGTGCTATGTGCCCCGTCCACTGCCAATTAAGTTTAGCGATTCGAAGGGCTATATCAGTCACTTTGGTTCTGCTGCGGATAACTTCATTCCTGATGCGATCACGCAGAGATACTCCCAGCATAGCCCTCTCCATTGCTCTTTGGGTGATTTTGAGCATTCTTATGAGGCCTATAGCCTATAGTAAGCGACCACGTTTTAGTGCCATACGTACTTACGTCATCCTTCAGGATGCAACTGTACTGGAAATAACACTAGGACGATGACGATGATTATGCATGTCATCAAAAAATTAAGGTAAGTTGCGGGGACTTTATTGTATGTTATACCAAATTAGTGATTAACTGTAAATGGGTGAGGACCAATTTAATTGATTCCGTTATGACACGAAATTTACCCATATAAATTGTATAACAAATTTTCGTGTCACAACGGAATCAATTAAATTGTAGGCGAATTAAATGCCTTAACGATGGTCCAAAAATTTGGTTCTCACCCAAATACCAAAATTACAGAGGTACAGTTTCATCATATAGCGAAATTGGTGTCTCAATGATTAACGATACCTATCTACTATTAGTTCAGCGATACGTGGTACATAGACCTAGATTTTTTTAAACTCTTTTTATTGATGTAAACAAACATTATTATAACAGAATAAAATATTTCAGTCAGTCTGGAATGCCAAAACGAGGAACAAGCAACAACCAAAGTCCCAGCTCGGCACATTTGGCAGGAGGTTATAATGTGAGCGTTGTGAAGACTTCAATGAAGAACACAGACTTAACTACGTAAACGAGACACTCACTCGACCTTGCCTATCAACTTCGTCCGATTGGTATGCAATGGTACCTATTCTCAAAGAGGTCATGCACACATTGTCCACAACTATCTGGAAGAGATCCCTTATAGGGATAAGCTCGCCTTTGTACTTTAACGCTTTGTGACCTCTTTATGTTTCAACCTGTAATTGTGTACAATAAAGTGTTTACATACATACTGTCAGTAATACCTGACTGGGGTGTTATTCTCGAGATCTGTCGGACAAAGAAAACTATAGGCCTATCTCTCTGGCCACGACAGCCGCGAAACTACTCGACAGTATGCTGAACGCGACACTGGATAAGTACCTGAATATTCACGACGCCCAGCTTGGTTTCAGAACTGGACTGTCAACGGAAAGTGCCATTATGTGTCTGAAGCATACTGTTGGGTACTACACGGCTAGAAAAACCTGTTTTCTAGATCTCTCCAAGGCCTTTGACATACTCGATTATAATATCCTTTGGAAGAAATTGGGGGAAGCAGGCATTCCGAGTGATTGTACACTCTTGTTAAAGTACTGGTATCAAAACCAAACGAACCAGGTTAGATGGGCTAAGGCTCTATCCGCAGAGTATAGGCTGGATTGTGGAGTACGGCAGGGGGGTCTGACCTCTCCAAAATTGTTCAATTTGTATATGAACGAACTTATAAGAGGGCTCAGCAGCATGCACGCAGGATGCTATATTGAAAACACTGTGTTAACAATATAAGCTATGCAGATGACATGGTGCTGCTGAGCCCGTCTATAGGAGCCCTTAAACAGTTAGTGGCCAAGTGTGAGGAGGACGCTGCTGCACATGGCATTGTGTATAACGCCACCAAGAGTGAAGTAATGGTGTTTAAAGCAGGTAAAATAAGACCATACTTTATCCCCCCTTGACTCTTGGTGGAGGTGGTACTAGTTTTTCGTTTTACCCACAATTATGTTGCAAAAAAAGATGAATCGCCTGACAAAAACAGCTACTGCCAGTTATTTTAACAAATTGCTTAAATCACGTGATGAGTAAAACAGTCAACTCCACGAGTTTAAAAGTCCAGTTAACTCCAATATACCCGCCATGTTCCTTAGAATTATGATCGCCCAGTACCGCTACCATGAGATGCTATCGAAAATATACATTACGTTACTACAGTCGCTACCGAATAAACGCGTTTCGAGTAGATTTCGATTGTGCTCGTACCATGAGTCAACCGCGCGTTCACTGCGCCCGCCAGAAGCTAACGTAATATTCGCTAGCGACTAACGTTTTGTAGCGGTTGCCGTAGATCGGTACCATGAGTCACCAATTTGACAGTCGCTATCGAATAATACCGTATCGACTGTAGTAAACTATTTCACTAGCAAATTGGAGCGTGAAAGCTTATTAGAGATCTTGTTTCGTAAGTTATTGTAATAATTATTTATCTAAATAATATCGGTAAGGCATTATTTTGTGTGGAATATGTTAGCGCGGGTGCGTAAGAAGATGAACGACAAATAACAGAGATAAATTGAGGCTGATACGAGAAATAAATAAAAAAAATCCACTTCAACATACTATAAAATGAGATTAGGTTTATTAATTATATATAATCTATGTACATCTAATCACATGAAACTAAAAAAATCATCATAAAAACTGGGAAGACTGCATCACTCAGTTTATAGGTATGGCAATAATAACCAAAAATAACCAAAGCAAATACAAGATTCACTAACATTTGACGTTGTGCTACTGTTCTACGACACTTGAAATTAGCAGGTTTATTTCTATACTTTTGAAAGGAAGCCTTGGGTACTTAGCCTTTTGTCCAATATCGTCCTTGCTCTGTCTTTTCAGTATAGTTAGAAAGAGAGCTTTGTATGCTGTGAAGTTAGGCACGTCACTCCGATCGTAACGTAACCTACTCGATGAATCGAGTTAACGTTAGCGAGTATAGTAAACGTGTAATTGACTCATGGTACGAGTACCGATCTGTAGTTCTATGAGTGACCACCAGAGGCGCTGTACTTATTTTCCATACTGATTGTTTACGCAGTCGCTAGCGGGTACGGTCACTGCAAACTCATGTTAATGCTACTGAAGTCTGTTCTCGCATAAGATAACTGTTTCATGTTTTTGGTGTAAACGAAAAATTATAACATCTCAAGTGATTGGGCAACTTGACTGTTAGAAGTTCTCAAGCCGCCCGAAGGCCTCTAACTTGGCTTAACGACTGCTGTCGTAGACAGCACCCGGGATCAACGGCTTAACGTGCCTTCCAAAGCACGGGAGCGCTCAGTTAGTAACCACTCAAAGCGGTCACCCATCCGAGAACCGACCTGCGCCCACGTTGCTTAACCTCGCATACCGCACGCGGTACGCGGGTGCCTCTGGGCCACGACCAATATGGTATTTTAGAAACTGATATCAAAGGAAAGTTGGTGCATAGAAAATTTATTTTGGGAATGCGATATTTATAGAATGTGATGTATCGGCACTCTGGTGTTTGCAACTCGTCCGTTCTTGCTAATTTGGTTCCGGAACCCTAAACCTTGCATCTCCACTTTAAAGAAGTACGTATATACAATACAATACAAATACTTTTTATTGCACATCTCAATTAAGCGACACAGTGCAGTACATACATAATAAATAATCAATAAAAAAGATTTAAAAAATCTTAAGTTTATATGCATTTCGGTGTAGGAAGGAACATATCGTGAGGAATCCGTTTTAACTCAACAAGGTCTAGTTTTGTATGTATGTTAGCAACAGGTTAAAATAGTATAAATACATGTCACAGAAGAGTTTTCCCTAAGGCTTGGAAGGTCAGGTGGCATTCGATTTCGTAAAACGGGTGCCTACGTCAAATCTAGGGGATATGTGCCACAGCGGACCCCGCGTTCCTGAAGGATGCAAGCGAGATAACACTAGCAGGATTATAATGACCTATTGACCGAATTGGGATGTTGAAAACAATAAAAATAAATTACTTTTATATTGCCAATGAATAAACCTCACGAATATACTCGGAAAATATCACACTTCTACTTATTTTTGCTACTTATGTTAATGATTTTTAAATACGTGAAGAACAATAAATGGACGCTATTTGATCATAAAAAAGGCGTGACGTCACTTGTTGCTATTTTCCTACAAACTTCATATTAACAGAGCGTTTTTGACGTTTCATTAAAAGTTGCTGATTTGATCATCAGTCAACATCCCTATTGTATCAAATTAGTCCGTTCAAAAAGCGACTTTACTGTCCAAATAAGAAGGTTTATAATCGAATAGGAGTTTCTTTAAACCGGTTGGAACCGATAATCCTTAATTCGCAAGGGTACTAAGTCGCAAGGGTCTTAATACAATGTGCTCCTGCCTAGCTAGCGCGATAGTCCGCCCGTCCGTCTGTTCGCGGCTTAGCTCAGTAAAACAATCAAAAGTTAATAGTCAGTAATTTCACATTTTAGTAGTCCAGTTCAGTGTTTGTTTTTACTCGTAATAATAATTTAAATTTTGTATTTGTCGAATTACATTTGTATATTGGAAGTCGATAAATGACGAGTCTATGACAGCTCAACAATGCTACGAGAATTATGGATTAGTAGGTAGTACGAGTACAAAGTATTATTGTACCATGAAATACTGTTTTACAATAAAGATAAAACGCCATTTTATCAATGTCACGCGTGCTAATATGTCTGAGTTACGATGTAATAAGTATAAGGCACCTAGGGTCTAGGTGCCATGGAAGAAAATGGAAAAAATTAAAACTGGAAGGGAATGGTGTTAAATTATTACCATGCTGCCCACACCATTATGGCCGGGCCACGCTGCATGCGTGCGCACGCAGCTGTGTAGCCCGGCTCCTACCCACAATGATTTTTTATAAGTGTATATACCCACAGTACCACAAGAACATAGTTCATTGTTAATATAGAATACACCACGAAGCCGAACACTTTATTATTATTCAAAAGATGCGATAATCTCATTAGATTTAATATACCTTGTCTCATTTGGAGCACAAAAGGATTACGCTAATCACCTCGTGTTATTTTATTGGACCTACCCCCACCTGATACTCGGCGAAATTAAGATATTTTCATTTTAAAGGAATCTGAGGTCCCGTGCACACGGCTTATATTAAGAGAAATTTTGCACAGTTTTGCTAAGATAATATACCTCTATAATTGACAAAAGTGAAGTGAATGTCAAGATGGAGGGTGATGGTGAAGATGTGAGCGGCTCCGAAATATCTAGTTTCCAAGAGCTAGATGAAAGGGTAAGTGATTTTATTAAACCTTCTTATATGTATTTAACATTTACTAGCTAAAGTGCTTTTCTCCATGCGGTATATATATTAATTCGTCTATTGTTCAATAGAATAATCAATCCTTTTTTTTTATTTAACGATACTTACCCTACAGATATGCCCTTAGGGCAGAATGTCTTAATAAGTAATTATCTACCGACCAAACAATAGTGTCAGTCAGTGCTGGTTGAAAAGCAAACCACAGTGTTAATTCCAACAAATTAATCATATTGTTTTTATAAGCTTAATTACTCATTTTACAAACGGCTCAACTTTAGAATATGCAACACCGAGTTTAGCGTTCATATTTTTTTTATAAACAGTACTCATGATTAGAAAGCTTTCCACAAAATTTCAAGTTGCGGAAACGTAAAAAATAATTGGACGTTTTCTATACTAAAATCGGTAATAAACACCACGCCATGACAGTCAGATGATTCCGTCACTCACGTCACTGGGGCCTAGGTATATCAAAAACCGAATCAGAGCACCCCACTATCCACGTGGTCTTGTCTGCCCTACCCCTAGAGTGTATATAAAAATTCGGAGGCGCGAAGGGAGAGCAGCCCTCGCCCGCCGTGACAAAGCGCGGGAACCGTGCGAGGTGGAGCGGCTGAGCCTGGTCGCCGAAGGCGACCAGCAAGGCGAAGCTGCGGAGCCGAGCATGGACGACCGTGCTTTGTTACGCGAAGGCGGAAGGGGTGCTCGTGCCGCAGCGCCGGAGCTAAGGCGGAGTCGGACTGTCATGGCGTAGTATTATTTACCGATTTTAGTATAGAAACTTTCAACTTTACTCTTTTTTTTCTCTTAAACCGTATGTCTCCGCAACTTGAAATTTTGTGGAAAGCTTTCTAATAGCGAGTACTATTTATAAAAAAAATATGAACGAGAAACTCGGTGTTGCATATTCTAAAGTCCTTCCTTACAAACCGACTCAGTTCTTACAGACAAATTTAGCTATGACAGTTTTGTGAAACATTAATTTATAATTGCCTGTTTTTGGATGTTTAATTTTAAAATTCTATTCTAAAATTTAAGAATCCTGCAAACGTTTCGGGAAGTTAATATATAAGTTTACTATACGTATATTGTCTACTTTTGTGTAGATTGTATAATAGTTCATTGTTAAAGAAAAAAATAAGATTATTCTCGAATTTCAATAAAAACACCCTGTAGGTATATATTTCGTATGCATTTAATATGCATTAATTTTAAATATTAACAAACAGGCACGAGTTCAAAGCAAGTTTAAAATTATTATCTACGTAGTAGTTATACTAAACAGACTAAAAAATATATATTTTTAATTCTGCTATTTCTGTTATTATTACATAGGAAAGTCTGTTATCATAATAAAAAGTTTATTATTATTTCTTAAATTCCATATTTCCATACAAGTGAAAATAAAAGACTGGACTAATAAAATAACATGGGTGTTCCATGTTGTATTTTTTTGTTAACTTTAAAGTACTAGACTTTAAAAAAAAATGATAATTTCTATAGATTTACTTTTTGTTGTGAAATAGAATACTTATATAACTAATTATGAAAAAATAACGTATACTAAGAACAAAATAAACTAAAACCAAAATATTTAACCACTTTTCTAATGAATTCTGTTACTGTTGTGTTATTTGACTTAATTTATCCATACGAGTATGACACATATAGTTCATTATATCATTTTGTTTCTAGCGGCAGGAAGCAGAAAGGGCAGCAGTTGAATCGGTGGAACGGCGCATGAACGACATCATACACAACGCTATGCAAGAATGTATGTATTATTGCCTGATTTATCAAACTACCCTACCAAAGAGCTAGCACCCCCTTGCTGCAAAGTTCATTAGCGACTCCCAGTCTCACACGCACTGTTCAAATTAAAATTAATGTCTAAGATGTTTTATATAGTACTAGTCAGCAAGAAAATGCACAAGGAATGCAGTAGGTAACAGTACTTTTTTAAACCTGATCGGATAAGTTAAACTTACGTTCGCGATAATACACTGCGATACCCATCGTTGTCGCTTACACTTTACAAGTTTCGCACAGGCACATGGTTTTTGAGATATGTATATATTTTTGTTTTTGAGGTTATTTTCTTATATTCAGGTTATATTTTGCGACTGCACCGGCGCCACGGAAAGTGCTATTGTGCTTAAGTGCTATATACACTCTAGGAGTCCACCAGACAGACGTGGAATCGGGGCTGACAGATTCGGTTCTGTTACCAATATTTACCCTGCGCTTTGTTACGAAAGTGCGGAAGCCGGGAGCAGTAGTAAAAGATTACCTCAATGCAGAAAAATATACAAAAACAAAAAAATAAAATCAGCCTTGTCCGTCCTCCACCCCCTCTTTCTCCTCCCTCGCCCAATTCTAAAGCCGACCCACGGGTATACTTCCACATGACTCAGCTGTCATCCCCGTACATTTTACCAGTCTTTGAAATTGAAATGACAGGTGTCAGTGTTGTGACACAGTAACTAAGTAGTTAGCAAAGCATACGCAAAGCACTCATAACCTGATCACCATCTCGGCGAGGGTCATATCAATTTCTGTTTGTTAAATTACATTCGTTATTTCGTAGTTAATTTACATATACCTTCACTGACTCTGGCAAAGTTCCTCGAGACTGCTATGTTTCTTTTATAATAATATAACCCGACTATAATCTTATTCCAGACGAGGCCATAGTTGGTGAAAAGAACGTACTACAAATGGAGCTGGATAGCGAGCTGCAGTCGGTGAGCACGTACAGCGCCGGGCTGGCCGCCGCACAGGAGGCCACCCGCCAGCAGCTGCTGGATATGCTTGAAGTGCAGGTGAGTGCTGTAGCCGGAGCTGCGGTCAGTGAGCACGTGCAGTGCTGGGCTGGTTGCCGTACAGGAAGCCCAGCCAGCAGCTGCTAGATATGCTTGAAGTGCGGGTGAGTGCTGTAGCCGGAGCCACGGTCAGTAAGCATGTGCAGTGACGGGCTGGATGCCCGCACAGGAAGCCACCAGCTAGCAGCTGCTGGACATGTTTGAAGTGCATATGAGTGCTGTAGCAGGAGCCGCGGTCAGTAAGTACATGCAGTGCCGTGCTGGCTACCTCACAGGATGCCACCAGCCAGCAGCTGCTGGATATGCTTGAACTGCATGTGAGTGCTGAAGCTAGAGCTGCGGTCGGTGAGCACGTGCAGCGCCCGCCAGTAGCTCCTGCAGCTGCTGGAGTTATGTCGTGTCGTCCATAACCCAAAATACTTAGATTAAGCCATATCTTTGCTGAAACAGTAAACATACATAGTGGCCTCTTTGTATAGGTCGCGCTTTTGGATCACGTGTTTACCGGACCAAATCTTTGTGCAGGTGATCTTTTTAACCGTATAGACTCTGGCAAGAATAGGTCTACGGTCACCTCCGCTGGTAGTAAAAGGAGACTAAAGAGGGTCATCGAGGTTGCGGGTGCACCATGTGGCGGGGACCGCAGCACCTGGCCCCCAAATTAACCCCAGCGAAGGTGACTTAGATGACTATAAAATGAGCTTAAAGGAGTAAAAAAGCGAGGTTGGCTCCAGTGTATTCATTGAGATACTGGAGTCCACCGCTTTAGAGCACAGATGGTGATTACCGTGGAGTTTTTAGTGAATAGAAATACCACATAACGCAGTCATTCTCCGATGCCTGGGTAACTGGTTCGCAGGTTTTCTCCACGTTAAAAAAGGCTAATTAATTCGGATGATGTCTTCAATTTAAAATACTTGAGGATCGATTATCTGCTTTCAGGCCCAAATGACAACCGAGAACTCAGAAGCCTTGAACCTGCTCGCCACCCTGCAGCAGTTGCGAGAGCAAAATCACGCCACCCTCAAAGCCGATCCTGTTTACGTGAGTTTCTAATCTACTTTAGCTTTTGTTCATCTGGAAAGAAATCAAGACCGACATTAGGACTCCTCCTCTAAAGGTATTGATGAGTAAACATTTTTTACTCGTCGTCGTCATCATCAGCCTAGCATTATCCCAGTACAGTTGCATCCTGAAGGATGTCCGGGATCCGCTATACCTCACCCCAAGAATTAGCGTAGGCACTAGTTTTTACGAAAGCGACTGCCAGTTGACCTCCCAACCCATGGGGAAACTAGACCTTATTAGGATTGATAAAGGCTTGTGTGAAACTTGACTGTTAGGAGTTCTCAAGCCACCCGAGGGCCTCTAACTTGGCTTAACGACTGCTGCTATAGACAGCAGCTGGGTTTAACGGCTTAACGTGCATACCAAAGCACGGAAGAAAATTTTATTTAACTTGTATCCTATATATGTTCGGATCAAATCTTGCTACTGAATTTGAAAGTAGTTACTCTAGGCAGAACGCGGCCTTAGCAACTCCTAAACTATACAGGATAAACTCGTCCTGTTTGGGTTCATTGGAACCGTCTCAATGAGTAGTAGATGACACTGGAACAAGCTGTACAGTTGATACTTAAATCATGTACCAATTTTTTTTTTCAGAAACTTATTAGTACGAACAATGGCATTTGGATTACCTTACGCATGCTCTAAAACACCCCTCTCCGTTTTGGGAACATAATAAAGTATCAAAATGATTTGCCGAGCTACGTGTCTTTCCCATTTGGTTCCACTGTGCCAGACTGCCCAGTTGATTTTTTATTGATGCCTTCGTAATGAGCTTGCAAAGCCTCTTAGAATCCCCGGAATAGACTTGTTTGTGTTTGAATAAACTGTACGATTACAGGGATGTTTCTAGATGACTGCATTATAATTGCAAGGGCTTTATTATAAGTCTTATTAATTAAACTTATGTGTATATACGTAGGTTTATAGTTTATGTATGTATTGTTAGTATCTACTCTACCTGATCGGGAGCTAAACTTACTGAACTTGTCGAATCTTTATAAACTTTATTTATATTATAATAATTATCTCGTATTATAATTAGGTCCTAAATATGATTGTTTAGAATAAAATAGAAAAAAACATTTATTGAAACCCAACATACGGCACCGAATAGCAAAATATATCTAAAAATAATAAAAGTAATAAAATTTAGGTCCTATAGTGACAAGATATTTATAGGTACTTAATTTATTCTCCTATTACTGCAGGCCCTGGTTCAAGAGGAACGTTTTCTGCAGCAGCAACTGGACAGCAGAGGCATCTACGTGTTCCCGCCGACCGGCTCCGGGGACCAATCTCAGTGACTGGCAATTTCTATAGACAGCATCAAATAGATTGTATAGGTCGACCGGTTTACTAAGAACGTACCTACGGGAGGGTAGCGGGCGGTAACCCAGCCACCCGTTGGTCCGTTGCTCTCCCGCGTCCGGTACCCTTTCACATACTTAGAGAGCATCGTATGTCCCAATACAAGCGCAGTCTACTTAACTGGCAGGTCTATAGCAACCAAAGCGGTCAAATATATCGTAACACACCCTTACCCCCTCGACAGGCCTGGTCCTTTTTCCACTTTGGCTAATCTCGGTTCTCGCACACCTCCGCGATATCGATATTATAGACTATCGATCGTCTGATGATCTGCGCTGAGAGGAATGAACGCGTGCTATGCAGCGAGAGGGATGCCGTTTCCAGCTGTCAAACACCGGTTTTGTTAGATAGAAAACCTTCTGTACTTATAAGTACTCGTACTATTCATTATTCTTTTTTGTTATTATTAATTAGTCTGTGCCCCCGTTATTAATAACGATGTGTTGCGATATATATTTGGCTGATTTATCTGCTACTAAGTATCTATTTGATGCTTATGCTAAGTTATAAACCTTACTCGGACAAGATTAGTTTAAGATGGAGGAGGAAGGGATAGCACATAATTTGCACTATTATACGATATTGATTTTGTATGAGCGTTACGACGACTGTAAACCTTAAGGTTTTAAGTAAAATTATCAATGTATTCTGTAGTTTTTATTTTATTTCTCGCATTTAAACCAGTGACCAGTGAAAAGTACCTGACGTAATATATTCTCTGTAATCTTTCCTCTCCAGCTTGCATTGGTCTTTAATAGGGGCCTTCTTTTTTTGTCAATGTTATTCAATCTTCCTCGTTAGACTTTTTGTCGGTTCAACTAATCTTCTCCATTCGCCGCCAGCACCACATTTCAAAGCCGTTCCTTGTCGTTTGTATTATTATCTACGTTTCGCACACGAGTGCGTAACGTTACGCGGATAACGCTCTATATTCCAGATAATACTACTACTATTACTACTTTATAAGACTTTTCCTGATATGGCCGGATATTTTTGCTTTAAATAGGCATTTTTACGTGTAGAAATTCTTTTAGCCACCCTACACATTGCTCAAAATACATTATGGTGTTCCTTAAAAATAACTGCTGCAGCTAGACTATGGAAAGGTCTTCATTAATTTCGTATTTGACACTTTGATCACATTGGCGTAAAATTGGGAGAACTGTTTTGTTCTATTCATAGATGACGCTGTTGTGTTACGCAGAGTTCTAACTATCATACGGAATGAATGAGATGAGACACCTTTCTATAGTGAAACTAGCTACAGCAAGCTCATTATAGAGACGTCACAATTAGACACTGATTGTATTTATAATTTACTTATATATTTAGAATCTTGGTAAGATGAGCTGATATTTACTGGGTAGCACTTAAGCACTGTGCTGCCGTCTTGCTTATCATACGTAACATACACCTACATACATAAACTCACGTCACACCGTTATTACCAAAACTGAGCACATGAAATTTAATTATACTTAGTACGATAAAATGTGACATTGCAGTGATAGATTGCTGGCCCACAGTTATTTCGTTTCTTGCTCTACACAACCTTGGAAATAATGTCCTATTAATTTATTAATACGTAGCGTTGTAACGTCTGGTGCGGAAAAGATCCCGCCATGTTTATCACGCGTGGTTTAGTTGAAATTATTTCAAATGTCCGGATTGTATGAAAGTAGTCCATTCAAAAAGCGACCTTACTGTCCAAGTAAGAAGATTCAAATTGTAATGGCAGTTTTATAAAAAAGTCAAATTTAATTGTTGTATGTTTTAATGTACATAACAATGTATACCTTGAGTGATGAATAAATTATTATCTATTTATCTACTTTCCGCGCCTCGGCAGTAATATTTGCTTTTGGCGGCGTCCCTAAGGCGCTATCTTCTTACTGACGCAATGAGTAATTCACAGCTCAATAAGAGATACTACTTATCAGACACACAACTGTTATACTGCCATATTAGCCAATAGCGAAACGCTGGAAATGACTTAAGACAGTTTTCTTTTTTTTTATTCGATGGATTAGAAGGCTATGGTATGTAATGAGCCTTTAGGCAGATACTGGGGTACTGGTTGCTTTAAAAGCTTAGTTTATGCTATTTAAGTGGAATGCGAAATGAAACAATATATTGGAACTATTTTCGTATATTTATTATAGGTCTTGTGTTGCATTAGCGGCTAGTTCCTCCTTATATCTGGGTTAAACGACATATATCTGTGTAAGCGCGGTAGGTGAAGGACCAGCGGTAGAAGACCGTAGGCCGAAGACGGGGCCTATAGGTCTGTAAATGTATGAAGGAAATAATTTTTAAGAAAAAAAAACCGACTTCAATGGGGGAGGCCGGTGAAAGATTATTACACTTAGATGGTGCACTCTTAGATTCCATACAATAAAATAAAAATGGCTATAAGTATGTTTATAATGGTAGAAGACTAAGTACCCTCAATTCCTCATGGAATCATGGAAGAACCTTGTTTGCTTGACAAACAAAACGAAGAGAACCAATCGCCAAACGTGAACTACGCGTCGTTGAAGAGTTCCGTTCTGATCATCATCAGCAATTCCACTTCATCAAATGTCACATTTTTGTATGATAATGCTCGATTTGTTGATAAAAACACAAAAATCACTATATGTTTGCCTTTAAGATTTGAGGAGTTCCCTCAATTCCTAATGGATCCCATCATCAAAAATCGAAGATGATAAAAATTAATCGTGAAAATAGAAATTGCTTAACAAACACAGCTAGGAGGACAGATCGCCAAACGTGAACTTTTGGTCGTTGAAGAGTTCTGTTCTGATCATCATCAGCAGTTCCACTTCATCAAATGTCACATTTTTGTATGATAATGCTCGATTTGTTGATAAAAACACAAAAATCACTATATGTTTGCCTTTAAGATTTGAGGAGTTCCCTCAATTCCTCATGGATCCCATCATCAGAAATCAAGCATGACAAAAATTAATCATGAAAATAGAAATTGCTTGACAAACACAGCTAGGAGGACAAATCGCCAAACGTGAACTTTTCGTCGTTGAAGAGTTCTGTTATGATCATCATCAGCAGTTCCACTTCATCCAATGTCACATTTTTGGATGAAAATGCTCGACTTGTTGATAAAAACACAAAAATCACTATAAAAAGAATTTTCCAAATCGGTTAAGAAATGACGGAGGTATGGAGTAACAAACATTAAAAAAAAAAACAAAAAAAAAACAAAAAAAACATCCAACCGAATTGATAACATCCTCTTTTGAAATCTTGAAGTCTGTTAAAAATGTGAAATGGCGACCTGCCTTACCTGTTGTTCAACTGCAAACTTCTTAGCGGCCGCCACTCTTGAGGATCTGTATGCTATGGTAAATATTGCTCTTCTTTCTATGTATTTTTATATTTATCACGTATTCGTAATATTTTAACGGCGACAGATCCTTATTGCTCGATTTATAACGTCATTATTTTGAATTTGGCAGGCAGGCCATAAAGCGGGTGGATGACATGAAAGAGGTTCAATGACGGAAAAATATGAATGAGGTGCGTGATAACGAATTATGGCGGGTGAAAGAGAGGGCGATAACAATCTGTGCCTTTCAATGTCTCGTTTATTACATTGTACCAAATAAACACCACAATCTTCCAGTGTTCGCGGATTCAAATTACGAAGCCAATCACTATTTATACTCGTACACTGCACTTGTGGGCGTCCTATCTCCGAAGAGAGGAACCTGGTGCATTTTACCGTCCTTTTACTTGCACAATTGATGTGTATAATAAAAAAAATATTATCGACATTAGATACCAGCTTAGTGAAGCAAAGAAAATACAATGAGTACAGAAAGTGATTGCTCGGATCCCTATTATCCGATTTCCTTTAACCTTTTCAGCGCCTGGATATAAAGTCAATACATTTAGAGCCCCACACGCCATGACTTCATATCAACTCGAAGTAAAGGTAACCTACATACATGCTATGAAGTAGGGTTCATTTTCAGTCTTTGCGTCGTGTGAGACACAATTTACGATATCTACTGTAACGTTGAAGAGGTAAACCTAAATTGACCCAAATTATTTGCAAACATAAAAGACGAAATGATAGTTTGAATGAATTAATTTATTTGCTGAATATGGGTTTACATATAGGTTTACAATAAAGACGATTTCGAACAGCCATATCCTGCTTGGTATAAAAGATTGGATTGGAAGTGTAAGTAATATTTTTCCAATGAAATATTAGGTATGTATAAATATTATAATTCATTTCATTAAGACTAACACAGTTTATCAGATATAATTACTCAGTGAATGAGCTAATAGTTCAATAACATACGGTTAAATGTCGTTGAAAGGTATATGCGTATATAGAACGTATATTCGTTTATAGAACGTAAAAAAACCAAAAATGATTCCCGGCAATTCCCCAAACATAGCGTTTCGCCAATTCAACCCTTTTCCTTACCGGTCTCTGTACTATTGTGATATTGAATGATTCAACTTGGTAAAAAAAAATCCCGTAATCTCACTTAGCCACATAATGCAGACGAAATGTTCGGAATACTTTCCTGGTCTTCTTCTCGCTGTGCCATATCCTCAACGGATGTCGGCGACCATCCTCCGGAACTTGTTTCTTTCTTGTGCCAGCCTGTCCAAGCTAGCTTTCTCCTTCCTCTGCTCGTTTTGCCGTCGATCTTCCCTTCCAAGATCTTTCGGAGCATATTATATTTTTCTAGTCCATAGATATGTCCAAAGTATGAGGCTTTCCTTTTCTTTACTATGTTCAATAGTTCTAAGTTTTTATTAATTCTATTCAAACTTCGATGTTAGATTCATCTCTACAGGAGATTTTTAACATTCTCGATATAGCCACATTTCTAATGAATTGCTAGATGCTGGCTTGGCTAGATGCTGGCCAAGAGCAATTAATAATAAATAAAAATAATTGATTACGGCCTCCATGTTTTTATTAAATATCAGACAGAAATATCGACAGGCATTCGCCATCTTCGCTTTATTTGTGTAAAGTTTCTTCATTTTCATGAACATACTTCTGCCAATTTTAATTCTGATGCGTATTTCTTTTTCAGGATCCCATTTCTCATTGAGTGAGCTAACTAAATATTTACTTTACTTTTTCTACTTTCTTACCGTCGATAGTCAACGAGTTGGGCGCAGTCGCATTCATGCATTTGGTATTTGAGATACTCATTTTCAGGTCAAATAGGTAGTGAGCATGAACGAATGCGTCATGAGCATAGCGCAGCATGTTAATTACTGACTTGATGTCAGTTTCCACCTCCTCAAAAGCTTCTTGGAATATGGCTTAAGAATCAAGGTTTAACAACAGTGGGGACAGAATACAACCTTGTCTTACATCTTTTAAGATACTCGTCTGGTTCCAGTATAGGTTCAGGATGATTTTCTGATCTTTGCTGTCTGTTTCTGTTTTACCGAGTATTCATTTCCCATGATTCACATTGTCAAATGCTTCTTCAAAATCAATAAAGCGTGCATCCTTGTTGAATTCCAAGCTGTTCTGAATCAAACCCTGAACTTCCACCAAGGCTTTCCTACTTTCCGGGTAAAAAGTATATAACTGCTGAACTTGACTTTTTAGGGTTCCGTAGTCAACCTTATAGTTTCGCCATGTCCGTCTGTCCGAGGCTTTGCTTTATGATTGTTAGTGCTAGAAAGCTGCAATTTGGTATGGATATATAAATCAATAAAACTGACAAACTCGTAAAAAAAAGGGTATCTCCGTTACACATAAATGGGTATTTTTTACCTTTAACCCTATAGAGTGGGATGTTGTTGGACAGATCTATCAAAATGAATAGAAGTCTTCATTAATTTTTTTTTTGATAAAGTGAATATTTTTGGAAATAATCACTCACAACGAAAAAAAAGTGCCCCCCCTCTAACTTTTGATCCAAAAAAGATGAAAAAAAATCTTGAAAGTAAAGCTTAATAAAGAATTTCAACGAAAACTATGGCTGATATGATCAGTAAGGCAGTTTTTGAGTTATCGTAAAAAGTATTTAATTCTTAGTAAAAGACGTATGAAACGCTGCGAAGGTCCCTTTGTCATGGCCCGACATGCTCTTGGGCAATTTTTTTATCTTGGGTTTAACAGAGACCGTATACTCATACATCTCTATTTTCTGGGATAGGTACTAAATTAGGTAATTTATCAAATTCTTATTAATTCTTACTTACTTAACTTCTACAGTCAGCAGCGGAGTAGCCAAGCGGGCCTAGTGCTCAAAATGAGCTACACACAAATGTCAAGAGAATAAGGCTCTATGTAGATAGTTGTAAACTTGTAAACGTGTTATAGTGCTTAGCTACTTCTGCGGCTGGCGTACCTTGTAATCAGTACTACATTTTTCTCAAACATGCTCTGAAATATTGAAATTATGATCGTTACGTATACAGGATGTTTTTATTGAATTCCGTTAATAGCAAGGGCACGTTTCTGAGATGAAATAAAGTAATATTCTCTAAGACACTAGTATCCCAATTCGTACCATTTCGAAGTTATTCATATTTTCATTTTCGTTAATTGACACCCCTAGTATAGTATAAAACATCCTTAACAAATAAACAATGTTGACGTGCGTCACGTGCGGTATAATTCGAATTTCGAATATTGTCATACTTGACATTAACTTTTTCTTAACTCCACGTTAACTCTTAAGGCCGTTTTCATTCACCCTTGGAAAAATAATTAAATAATAAAATTAATTTATTAATGGTGAAATAATTAATTCTATCAGCATATAATTAATTATTTTGTATGAAAATGAATAAAAAAATGTTTTCCTTGAAAAACTAAATATGCTACGTCGTTTCTATGGCTATTCACTGCTATATGCTTGAAGGAACGGAAACCAATAAAAACACCCTGTATAACAAGCCACGAAGTACCTATCACGGTATAATGGCATTTCTTATAAAATTGAAGGCCGGCAAAGAGACCGTCTTTTGTTTTCGGAGCGCGGTGGTACAGTACAGGCACGCGTCCGAGCTCGCGCCGACGCTCCCCGAAAACAAAAAAGGGGGACCGGGTCATTTAATCAAATTTAATTTGCTGATCTAGGTATATATTTGTAAAGTAAATGTCCCAGTGCTCAACATCGACCCGATACATGTCACTTTCAAATACTTTCAATCTTATGTCATAATGTCAGATGTGATCAGAGGTGTCGTCTGTTGGGACGGTTACCTTAATTATTATCTATATTCTATCATCATCATCATTCAGCCGAATGACGTCCACTGCTGGACATAGGCCTCCCCCAAAGACTTCCACAATGACCGGTCCTGCGCCACCCGCATCCAGCGGACACCCGCGGTATCTATATTCTATACTAATATTATAAAGAGGAAAGATTTGATTGTTTGTTTGTTCGCATTGAATAAGCTCCGAAACTGCTGAACCGATTTGTAAAATTCTTTCACTGTTGGGAAGCTACACTATCCCCGGTTGACATAGGCTACATTATATTTTCAAAAAAAATAGGGATCTTACTATAACTCCAATAATGTAACCCAAAGGAGTAAAAAAATAACTAAAATATTCTTTACATCGCGTGCGCTGCGAAAACTATTGCTGATAGAATAAAATAATATATGCTAATAATATTATTTGTGTGTTGTTATTTTTTTAATTTTGAAATTTTTGTTAAATACCCGTGCGAAGCCGGGGCGGGCCGCTAGTTCTTATTGTATATTTGTCTAAATTGTGAATCGATTACCGAACGACATGAAATGCCCATGTGGTCTATTAGTAGAAAAAATATTTGATTTTGATGTATTCCTTCTTTACAGGCAGCGTCAGGTCACGTCAGGTCACGCACAAATATTGGTAAATACAGGGTGATTCGGGAGACGTGAGCAAGCTCAACACTACAGATTCAGTAGATCATAAGCTACTGATTCGTGCCAGTGAAATTAACGTTCGTTTATCTTTGGTGTTGAAAACAGAATTTTTTAAATTATTTTAGAAATTCATGGTCACTCTATAATCAGAATACTTCAGTCAAGTAATACGTGTCAAATTGAATGTCATCTGAGTCCGATTACTTTTGAAATATCGTATCTCACTCAATGTGACAATTTACTTTCTTCGTAATTAAAGTGCTGTCATAACAGTTAGAGGTTTAATCTTTATAAACCAGTTGTTGTAGGGTGACCATGATTGTAGAGAATTAAACTTTAACTTAACAAAAATTAAAATACAGGAAAAAGGTATGGGTGTTTCACTTAAATACAATGGTGAACGACTCTTTGCCATTTAATATGTATGTAGTGTTGGTCCTGCTCACGTCTCCTGAATCACCCTGTATAATATGACGTTGCCTAAGTAGGAATGGCTACGTACAGTCACCAGCATTAATATCTGCCGGTGCCGAACCAACGGCGGCAAAAATATTTGACGCGTCCTTAAGGCTCTACAGAAAGAGTTGTGTCAGATATTTGTACGCGGTTTATTAATGTTTTCGTATTCTTCTAACATCACGCGTCTAGCGCCGCCAGGATTTGGTGAGGGCAACGAAGTACTTTCCCCTTTTATGGGAGAGGATCTCGGGCCACAAAGCGCACGTAGAGCGGATGCGCGGCTCGCAGCACCAGGTCGCCAGTGAAGCGGACGTCTTCGGGCCGCGTTACCGGCTCCAGCCTGAACCGCCGTAGCAGCCCGCTCATCACCACCTTCAGCTCCATCATGGCGAACCTCATGCCTGAAAACGTTCAATGAAACATATAATAAATAAACATATGCCCGTATAGGGAAAGAACCTTTTTCACAGGCCATTCCAACTTCAATCTAATATCAATGTCATAAAGGCTGACTGGAAAAAATATTCGTACTTTAACTGTGCTCGTATCTAAATCAGGTTTGTCTACCTGTGAGCAGAGCTGCTACCGCGAAATGAAAACGAACGAAGTTCGGATATCTCCCTATCTGTCGCTCGAATATGGAAGTGCGACAGAGAGTGTGATATTCGCACATCGTTCGTTTTTATTTCGCGGTAGCAACTCGCAACATCTTGTAGCGTTTCGCACATAACCGGGTCGTATAGCATAATAAAATCGTCCAAGAGCATGTCGGACATGCTCCGTGTAGGGTTGCGTAGTTTCCCCATAACTTACGTAAAAAAAAAACAATAACAAGCAAAGGGAACAGCTTCTCAGTGTTTCATGCGTCTTTTACTAAGAAGGGAAGACTTATTACGATATCTCAAAAACAGCTCAACTGATCATGTCCGCTATAGTCTTAGTCTAAAGTCTTTATTAAGCCTGTGATTAAGCTTTACTCTCATGATTTTTTTCAAAGTTTTTTGGACCCATAGTTCAAAAGTTAAAGGGAAGTCTTTTCTTTTGCAGTGAATATATCCGAAAATATTCACTTTTTTAAAAAGTGTTTGATAAAGAACTGTATTCATTATGAAAGACCTATCCAACAACACCCCACACCATAGGGTTGAAGTGAAAAAAATGTTTCAGCCCCACATTTTTTTTACCACTTTGTCAGGTTTATTTATTGATATATCCATACTAAATTACAGCTTTCTAGCACTAGCAAACACAGAGCAAAGCCTCGGATAGACAGACGGACAGACAGACAGACAGACGGGCCTGGCGAAACTATAAGGGTTCCTAGTTGACTACGGAACCCTAAAAACCCGCCACGGCAGATTATCTACTTTTCTATCCAGAGGAGGAGTTGGGACACATTGATACGGTTTTTATTGTCATGCCGATAGAATAGGTTACATTACAGTATCGACCATTTTAACAAATTAGACGGCTACAGTGGTTATCTGGGTGCATTTTTAGAGAATAAGGCTGAGTTGCACCGACTTACGATCACAGACTGATCAAGGTTAAATATGGCGCCGGCAGCTGTCATCCCATAGAAACTTGTCAAACTTTCCATACATTGAAATTTTAAGAGGGTTCGGTTTAACCCAGCCTAAGACACAACAGATAAAATTTACAAAAGGAAAAAGTACAAATGCGTTAAATAAAAAAGTAAAAGTACAAATCCCTTCAAGGGATTAATTCGCATTCGCGTTTCCCGTTAACCTTTGATTAGATGAGAGTAAAAAGGAATTAAGGTAGACAAATGCAGCAACATGTACAGGTAAAAAGAACAGGAAAAAAAACATACAAACATACATACATTACATGAGAATATAACTTTTATACGTGAAAGGAAAAGATAGTGTATTAGAGATCCCATCAAAAATATAAATGTGAAAATGGGAGCCAAGTTCAATATTAAGAATATGCGATGCTTGGTTGTCGTCTTCACCGACAAAAGAATTGAGATCTAAATGGGTGCCAAGTTTCGTAGATTCTCTGAAATGGTGCCAAGTCCGGCAATACATTGTTTACAGTAAAACGAATTTACTGCGGTTTAATGCATTTTGAGCTGTAACTTGGTAGTTTTCTTAAATATCAAACAGCTTTTATGGTATTATAACATATTGTATAGAATACTGCCAAGTTAAGGCTTGGCTTGAGCTTCTGACTAAAAATATTTGGTATATCTGTCTGTCTGTCTGGCCAGATGTTCTCCTCTACAGGTGGCATATTTCTCAACCGATTCTCGTGAAATTTTGTGAGCAGGTTTCGATTATTATCAAATTCTTTTAATTAATAAACTCTATAAAAATATATAGTTTTTGGAAATTTTAAAATGAAAAAAAACTTTTTAAACGAGGTCTACAGCTCACAGAGCCACTGGTATACGAGAATATTGATCAACTCCTGCTTCTGAATATGCACGTGCCATCAGTAGGGTTAATTTTGGCTTATCTTCTGTTTATTTTTTCTACCATACATTTTCCTAGTGCCTCAGTAGTTTCCTAGTGCATCAATGTGCCTCAGTAGGGTCCAATCATAAATAAAAAAAGAGCCATCTTTGGGTGACGCGAGGGCTGGTGCTTACCTCTCGCAGAGGATTTCCCTCACCGTTCAGAGAGGTAACGCGGCCAGCGTTCTGGGCACCATGCCGCAGGCACACCTACTAGGCGGGGTGTTCTTTTTGCTAGCGGGGTTCCCTTTTTTATAATTTTTAGCTTTTCATTAGGTATATTTTAAGTTATTATTTATTTCGTTTGTTTTTCTTGTATAATTCATAGATCCATAGTTATACAATACAATACAATACAATACAATATGCTTTATTGCACACCTCAAAAAAAGAATAGTATAGTTATAATAGTTTCAAGAGTTAATAAATCATTGTAGGTATATAAACTGAATTGTCATTACATAGAAAATGTGACTTTTTGGTTTTATTTTGAAACAGTTAATTGGGTACCTTAAGTTTTCTAAAGTGGTCCATATTATATTTCTCATTAATAAAGCGGTTAGATTATTCGCAATTAAAAATATAACACACAAGCTTATAAACGAAAACACAGCTATAAACTAATTAAAACACCATTAAGCTTATAGATGCGAGTATATTATATGATTATATATTCAAACAATTAAAATTTATAACATTTTTTTGGGCTTAATATTTTTATGAAGTAAATTTTTTACGAGCCTGCTGTTCCCAATTTTTATTTCACAGTTGCGTGTCATACTTTTGTATATAAAATTCTATATTTTTGGAATCTACATAAACGTGGCTTCATAATCATATTTTTTATATGCCGAAAGCATTTTTAATTGCGTTGGGAGGTAGTGTTACGTAGTTATAAATAGCTCCCATCCGATAAGATATATGTGTGACATGTGAAAGATATACGTATACGAGACTAATGGTCCACAGTTCTTCGCTTATTACAGATATATATATGTATTTCCTTTGCTATCTTCATCAATATTTATGAATACTGATACGTTCACAGCACCTGATAAGATTAAAGCAAAAGGTCAGGTACTTACAGTGCTGGCACTGCTGGCCAATTCCGTTTCGCAAAAGTTCCGCTACAATTTTTAACTTTTAAGTACAGTCGAGTTCATACATATATGAGCATAAATACACTACCGCTCATAAGTATTTAGGCACCCATACCTTTTTCCATACATCTGTACACAAAAATTACTTAAATAGGTGACGTATTACTTAAGTTTGATTCAGTCGGATCTTCCATACTTTTTGGATCATTATTGCAAACGGTTCCTGATCGCAAATCCTCTGTATAAACGTCTAACATATGCATCACATACATGAATAGCTTTCATGCATATCTACCTACTTGAATAATGTGGACAAAGGATTCCCTTGCTCCCTTATCAAGAGCAGTTCACGGCCCGATATTTATAACGTCCATGCTCCTTGTTGTGCCAGGCCGATGAACTTATTTGTACCACAATACTTGAACAATATTACGTAAACACAAACAATTCATCCATGTACTAGGTCTATGGAAGGTTAACCGATATATGAGGACTATTTCTTACTTCAGTAATTTAGTTTACATAAAATATTCTCCTGATTTCATTTAAAGTTACTGAAGTACAGATTTTTATTTAGCCTCCTGAAAGTCGTGGTATGCAGGATGTGCACGACTGTGCCTATATAAGCTTGTCGTTCTATGATTATTCTTCTTTTGTAATGAAATTAATACATATTGTTTATGTTTTTTATGTCTTGTCAAATTGAAAATAAAACGAATTTGGTTACAAATACTGATATCGTGTATAATTATATTAGTAGACCAAATAATGGTCCTTGATTGAATACTTGTCAACCCTTGCCCCGCGCCGTGTCAGAGGCCTGCCGACACCAACCATTTCGATCGGAGACCCTGTTCTCATTGCTGATGGAGATCTACCGAGGGGCACGTGGCCACGGGGCATAGTTTCACGTACATTCCCAGGCCAAGATGGAGTGCTAAGAGTGGTTGATGTCAGAACTGCCGGAGGGTTTTACGTCGCCCCTTAAAAAAGATTGTTCCTTTGTAAAAAGGGGGAGGATGTGCACGACTGTGCCTATATAACCTTGTCGTTCTATGATTATTTTTCTTTTGTAATGAAATTAGTACCTATTGTATAGAAAGTTTTTATGTGTCTTGTCAAATTGAAAATAAAACGAATTTGGTTACAAATACTGATATCGTATATAATTTTATATTAGTAGACCAAACATGACTTACCTCTTAGGTACTTCAGTAATTTAATTTACATAAATTCGGCTCCTGCTTACTTATTGTGTTACTGAAGTTATATATTTTTATTTAGCCTCCTGCCTGCCTATGATCAGAGGTACTTGCTATCATCAGAGATGCTTTTGAGAGTTTCAGATTATGTTACTTAGTGCTTAACATAATTAGGAAATATAAAGAAAAAGTAGCCCTGGTTTTTCTTCAAATCTTCGAAGTTCACTATGGCATTTATGCACTACGGTTACTATCGGCACATGAAACCCAATTGTCAAAAAATGTAATCTAAATATATAAAAGAAGAAACTGACTGACTGACTGACTGACTGACTGACTGACTGACTGACTGACTGACATATCAACGCACAGCCCAAACCGCTGGTCCTAGAGATTCCAAATTTGGCACGTAGGTTCCTTATAAGGTCTAGGGGTGCACTAAGAAAGGATTTTTCAAAATTCAACCCCTAAGGGGGTGAAATGGGGGTCCGAAGTTTGTATGGGGAAACAAGATTAGTTGGACTATTTTATTCGAAACTTCACAGGAGTATTTCTAACGATAAATGAGTAAATACGTGTTTCAGGTTTTTTGAGAAATCAACCCCTAAAAGGGGGAAAGGTGGTGACAAATTCTGAAAATCGACATTGGTATTGTTTTTTATGATATACCAGGTCGCTGATAACGAAAACAACAATTATTTTAAAATCTCACGTAGAAGACGTGAAATACCATCCCCCTGTTGGGGTGCGAGGGGGATGAAATGTCTAAATATTAATATGGGTGTCGTTTTTATGGTTTTTTGGGACGTTATTTACGAAAATGGCATCAGTTTTGCAATTTAATTGAAACCTTTTGAAAGTTTGTGCCAAATTGCAAGAAGAAACTAACTGACTGCGTGAGTGACATATCAATGCACAGCCCAAACTGCTGGTTCTAGGGATTCCAAATTTGGCATGTAGGTTCCATATAAGGTCTTAAGGTGCATTAAGAAAGGATTTTTCAAAATTCAACCCCTAAGAGGGTAAATTGGGGATCCGAAGTTTGTATGGGGAAACAAGATTAGTTGGACTATTTAATCGAAACTTCACATGAGTATTTCTAACGATAAATGAGTAAATACCTGTTTCAGATTTTTTGAGAAATCTACCCCTAAAAGAGGAAATGTGGTGAAAAATTCTGAAAATCGACATGGGTATCGTTTCTATGGTTTATCGGGTCGCTAATAACGAAAACAACAATGATTTTAAAATCACACGTGAAGGGCGTGAAATACTATCCCCCTGTTGGGGTGCGAGGGGGATGAAATGTCTAAATATTAATATGGGTGTCGTTATTATGATTTTTTGGGACGTGAATTACGAAAATGGCATCGATTTTTTAATTTAATATTGCGGACATGAAAACTTTTAAAGTAGGTGCCAAATTGCAAGAAGAAACTGACTGACTGAGTGAGTGACATATCAACGCATAGCCCAAACTGCTGGTTCGAGAGATATCAAATTTGGCATGTAAGTTCCTTATAAGGTCTAAAAGTGCATGAAGTGCCGTGAGTTCCCTATGAAGATACGACCTTTTTTGATTCAATGTATTGTAAGTGGTTTTATTAATCAGTGCCGTCCGATACGATTTCGACATAAATCGATATTTGAGCGTCCGAGAGGACTCTTAACAGGAATCCGAGGTACCTAAACTTTGAATAAAGTAACGGCCATATTGTGTTTCTTCATTTCCGTCCCGATTTCGTTCAAAATCGATATCTGAGCGTCCGAGAGGTCCCCTAATACGACTCCGAGGTAAAATTTGAAAAAAATCGCAGCCATATTGATTTTTCGTTTTTTCGTCCCGATATCGTTCAAAATCGATATCTGAGCGTCCTAAAGAATTCTTAATACGAATCTGAGGTAAAATTCGGAAAAAGTGGCAGCCATATTGATTTTCTTCATTTTCAACCCGATTTCGTTCAAAATCGATATCCGAGCGTCCGAGAAGTCCCCTAATACGAATCCGAGGTAAAATTTGGAAAAAGTGGCAGCCATATTCATTTTTATCATTTCAGTCCCGATTTCGTTCAAAATTGATATCTGAGCGTCCGAAAGAATTCTTAATACGAATCCGAGGTAAAATTCGGAAAAAGTGGCAGCCATATTGATTTTCTTCATTTTCAACCCGATTTCGTTCAAAATCGATATCCGAGCGTCCGAGAAGTCCCCTAATATGAATCCGAGGTAAAATTTGGAAAAAGTGGCAGCCATATTGATTTTCTTCACTTCCTACCCGATTTCGTTCAAAATCGATATCTGAGCGTCCGAGAGGTCCCCTAATACGAATTTGAGGTAAAATTTTGAATAAGTGGCGGCCATATTGATTTTCTTCATTTTCGTCCCGATTTCGTGCAAAATCGATATCTGAGTGTCCGGTAAATTTTTTGCATGCAGGCAGGAGGTCTCTTAATGCGAATCCAAGGTAAAATTTGTGAAAATGGCGGCCATATCGATTTTCTTTTTTTTCGTCCCGATTTCGTTCAAAATCGATATCTGAGCGTCCGAGAGGTCTCTTAATACGATTCTGAGGTAAAATTTGGCTCTCCATACATGCCTGCATGCAAAAAAGTTTAATGTTACTATGTAGGCGTGTGGGGTATCTATGGATTTGCTTTTAAAAACGACATAGAGATTTCGATATTTTTTTCCATTTAAATCAACCTTTAGTTTTTTTTTTTATTGTGTGGCTTCTTTACGAACCATGAGATTTTCGAAAAGACAAGTACGGTTGCCAGTTTTTGTTGCACTTTTAGCTCCACCCAGGGGTCACGTTTAGGGTAACGGTGGGTACTCCCTACGGACGTGGTGCAACTTCGACCCCCCCTTTGTCAAGTGAGTGGGCAACTTGACTGTTAGAAGTTCGCAAGCCGCCCGAAGGCCTCTAACTTGGCTTAACGATTGCTGTCGTAGACAGCAGCCGGAATCAACGGCTTAGCTTACGTTTCAAAGCACGAGAGGGCTCAGTTAGTAACCACTCAAAGCGGTCACCCATCCAAGAACTGACCTGCGCCCACATTGCTTAACCTCGCGCTCTAAATTCTTGATAGTTTGTGCCAAAATGCAATTCAATCGGTCTAGTAAAAGCAACTCGGTTGTACCAGACGGACTGGCAGTAAGGAGTGCGAATGGAAGTGAGGCCAAATTTTCTTTTTGGATGCTCCAATGGGAACTGGCAAAACCTACCTAATTATTTTAATTTTAGGAAAAAAAGGGTTACACGTGATATTGAATTAGCCGTATTTCTGCACTTCAAAGGACCAGAGTTTATGACCGCTGCGCGCTGCTTGGTCGTTATCAGACCTATTGGTGTTACTGTAGTACACAGATACTTTTACTAAGGGCCATTTAAGACATGCTTTTATTTCATCGGCCCTTTCCCCTTCGGCCTCTCGGAAATGTATGATAATAGTTTTTCATCCTTATTTTTGCCAAAATCAAATGAAATTCAACAGTTTGCCGGTTCTCAGAATGTATACTGACTTTTTATCTGTTCATCTGTTAATGAATCACAATCACCAAACTTCGTATACCAAAACCCCCAGAATGTAACAACAACTTTTCTGGAGACCGCATCTAAATCGAATCAGCCAAACGCGAGATAATCGTGGACACACATACGAACCTCTTTTTTGTAGACGGTTAAAAATTACGCTTAGTACGCGGGCGAAGCCGCGGGCAAATGCTAGTCTAAATATATAAAAAAAGAAACTGACTGACTGACTGACTGACTGACTGACATATCAACGCACAGCCCAAACCGCTGGTCCTAGAGATTCCAAATTTGGCAAGTAGGTTCCTTATAAGGTCTAGGGGTGCACTAAGAAAGAATTTTTCAAAATTCAACCCCTAAAGGGGTGAAATGGGGGTCCGAAGTTTGTATGGGGAAACAAGATTAGTTGGACTATTTTATTCGAAACTTCACATGAGTAATTCTAACGATAAATGAGTAAATACGTGTTTTAGGTTTTTTGAGAAATCAACCCCTAAAAGGGGGAAAGGTGGTGACAAATTCTGAAAATCGACATGGGTATTGTTTTTATGATATACCGGGTCGCTGATAACGAAAACAATAATGATTTTAAAATCTCACGTGGAGGACGTGAAATACCATCCCCCCTGTTGGGGTGCGAGGGGGATGAAATGTCTAAATATTAATATGGGTGTCGTTTTTATGGTTTTTTGGGACGTTCATTACGAAAATGGCATCGATTTTTAAATTTAATGTTGTGGACATGAAAACTTTTGAAAGTTTGTGCCAAATTGCAAGAAATAACTGACTGACTGAGTGAGTGAAATATCATCGCAAGGCCCACTCTGCTGGTTCTAGAGATTCTAAATTTAGTATATAGGTTCCATATAAGGTCTAGAGGTGCATTAAGAAAGGATTTTTCAAAATTCAACCCCTAAGGGGGTAAAATGGGGGTTCGAAGTGTGTGTGGGGAATCAAGATTAGTTGGACTATTTTATTCGAAACTTCACATGAGTATTTCTAACGATAAATGAGTAAATATGTGTTTCAGGTTTTATGAGAAATCAACCCCTAAAAGGGGGAAATCGATATATACACAATATACAAACCATAGAAACAATACCTACCCAAGGTATTGTTTCTATGGTTTATCGGGTCGCTGATTACGAAAACAACAATGATTTTAAAATCCCACGTGGAGGACATGAAATACCATTCCCTCTGTTGGGTTCCAAGGGGGTTGAAATGTCTAAATATTAATATGGGTGTCGTTTTTATGGTTTTTTGGGTCGTTAATTTTGAAAATGGCATTGATTTCGAAATTTTATATTGCGGACATAAAAACTTTTAAAAGTTTTTGTCAAATTGCAACAAGAAACTGACTGACTGAGTGAGTGACATATCAACGCACAGCCCACACTACTGGTTCGAGAGATACCAAATTTGGCATGTAGGTTCCTTATAAGATCTTAAGGTGCATGAAATGCCGTGAATTCCCTATGAAGAGACGACCTTTTTTGATTCAATGTATTGTAAGTAAGTGGTTTTATTAATCAGTGCCGTCCGATACGATTTCGATAAAAATCGATATTTGAGCGTCCGAGAGGACTCTTAATAGGAATCCGAGGTAAAATTTGGAAAAAGTCGCAGCCATATTGATTTCCTGCATTTCCTTCCCGATTTCGTACAAAATCGATATCTGTGCGTCCGACAGGTCTCTTAATACGAATCCGAGGTAAAATTTGGAAAAAGTGGCAGCCACATTGATTTTCTTTATTTCCAAACCGATTTCGTTCAAAATCGATATCTGAGCGTCTGAGAGGCCTCGTAATACGAATCCGAGGTGAAATTTAGAAA
Source organism: Notocelia uddmanniana (assembly GCA_905163555.1). Taxonomy (NCBI): domain Eukaryota; kingdom Metazoa; phylum Arthropoda; class Insecta; order Lepidoptera; family Tortricidae; genus Notocelia; species Notocelia uddmanniana. Next base: position 13,429,484 of record LR991053.1, read on the forward strand.
AAGTGGCGGCCATATTGATTTTCTTCATTTCCGTCCCGATTACGTTCAAAATCGATATGTGAGCGTCCGAGAGGTCCCCCAATACGACTCCGAGGTAACATTTGGAAAAAGTGGCAACCATATTGATTTTCTTCATTTCCAAACCGATTTCGTTCAAAATCGATATCTGAGCGTCTAAGAGGCCTCTTAAAACGAATCCGAGGTAAAATTTGGAAAAAGTTGCAGCCATATTGATTTTCTTCATTTCCAAACCGATTTCGTTCAAAATCGATATCTGAGCATCTGAGAGGCCTCGTAATACGAATCCGAGGTGAAATTTGGAAAAAGTGGCGGCCATATTGATTTTCTTCATTTCCGTCCCGATTTCATTCAAAATCGATATCTGAGCGTCCGAGAGGTCACCTAATACGACTCCGAAGTAAAACTTGGAAAAAATGGCGGCCATATTGCTTTTCTTCATTTCCGTCCCGATTTCATTCAAAATCGATATCTGAGCGTCCGAGAGGTCCCCTAATATGACTCCGAAGTAAAACTTGGAAAAAATGGCGGCCATATTGCTTTTCTTCTTTTCTTTAACGATTTCGTTAAAAAATTGATATCTGAGCATCAGAGAGGTTTCTTAATACTACTCCGAGGTAAAATTTTAAAAATTCGTAGCCATATTGATTTTCTTCATTTCCTTCCTAATTTCGTTCATAATCGATATCTGAGCGTCCAAGAGGTCTCGTAATACGAATCCGAGGTAAAATTTAGAAAAAGTGGCAGCCATATTCATTTTTATCATTTCCGTCACGATTTCGTTCAAAATCGATATCAGAGCGTCCGAAAGATATCATAATAGGAATCCGAGGTAAAATTTGGAAAAAGTGGCAGCCATATTGATTTTCTTTATTTCCAACCCGATTTCGTTGAAAATCAATATCCGAGCGTCCGAGAGGTCCCCTAATACTAATCCGAGGTAAAATTTAGAAAAAGTGGCAGCCATATTGATTGTCTTCATTTTCAACCCGATTTCGTTCAAAATCGATACCTGGGCGTCCGACAGGTCTCGTAATACGAATTTGAGGTAAAATTTGGAAAAAGTGGCGGCCATATTGATTTTATTCATTTCCGTCCTGATTTCGTTCAAAATCGATATCTGATTGTCTGAGAGGTCTCTTAATACGAATCCCAGGTAAAATTTATGTAAGTGGTGACCATGTTGTTTTTTTTTTGTCCCGATTTCGTTCAAAATCGAGATCTGAGCGTCCGACAGGTCTCTTAATACGAATCTGAGGTAAAATTTGGCACTCCATGCATGACAGGGATTGTAAAAAAAAGTTTAATGTTACTATATAGGCATGTGGGGTATCTATGGATTGGCTTTTAAAAACGACATAGAGGATTCGATATTTTTTCCATTTAAATCAACCTTTAAATATTTTTTTAATCGTATGGCATTTATTTACGAACCGTGAAATCTTCGTGAAGACAAGTACGGTTGCCAGTTTTTGTTGCACTTTTAGCACCACCCAGAGGTCACGTGTAGGGTAACGGTGGGTACTCCCTACGGACGTAGTGCAACTTCGACCCCCCTTTGTCAAGTGAGTGGGCAACTTGACTGTTAGAAGTTCTCAAGCCGCCCGAAGGCCTCTAACTTGGTTTAACGATTGCTGTCGTAAACAGCAGCCGATCAGCGGCTTAACGTGCCTTCCAAAGCACGAGAGCGCTCAGTTAGTAATTAATCAAAGCGGTCACCCATCCAAGACCTGACCTGCACCCACATTGCTTAACCTCGCATACCGCACGCGGTAGGCGGGTGCCGCTGGGCCACGAGCGCTTTGAATTCTTGATAGTTTGTGCCAAATTGCATTTCAATCGGTCCAGTAAAAGCAACTCGATTGTAACAGACGGACTAACAGTAAGGAGTGCGAATGAAAGACAAGCCAAATTTTATTTTTGGATGCTCCTTTTAATGAATCACAATCACCAAACTTCGTATACCGAAACCCCCAGAATGTAAAAACTACTATTCTGGAAACCGCATCTAAATCGGTTCAGCCAAACGCGCGATAATCGTGGACAAACCTACATATATATCTACATACATATATACGGGTCAATCAGTGAACCTCTTTTTTGTAAACGGTTAAAAATTACGCTTAGTACGCGGGCGAAGCCGCGGGCAAATGCTAGTTACTTATAAAGAAAAAAATTGGAATAGGAATCTACAGAAACATTAATATTTATTAAAAGAATCTGAAACTCAATAAAACATGGATTATTTAAAGCAATAATAAAATTCATTTTTATCGAGCCTGTTTGCCCACCGTTGTTCTTGTAAAGAACATAAGACAGGCTAATATATATTTAGTCTGTTATTCCTAAATTAGGTTTATTATATTTAATGTTATAATTAAATGGTTTTGTGATGCAATGCCTTAATATTATATACAAGGTGGGCCTGACTGTAACAAATATTTAAAAGGACGCTTCCTTAGAGCATTTGCAGTAACTCCTTGTGTCCAAAAAATTTTCAAAATTCTTCAATTCGGAGGAGTTTTGATCAAAAGTTAAGACCTTCGAGTAAATGGATCTTAACACCACGAGATTATAGCGCATCAGTCAATACGAGTATAGTGTTTGAGGTAGTATCAAGTTATGAGTCATAATTTTTTCTGCATTTTTTTGTTTTCATGGATACATTTTTTATATTTTTTAATTATTTATTTTTCAAACCTATTGAGTTTTTAAAATAAATTTCATACATTGATATCACTTCAGAAGAGTAATAAAAGCACACGAAAGCTATCTTTGAACAAAAAAAAACATATTTTTATTAACTGAGACCATTTGGAAATAATTACTGGGCCGCTAAATAGTCCACCGTTTCATTTTTCCTCCTATTACGGGGCCCACCTGTATATAAAAGCATTTATATTTAGTTTTAAAAAAAAATCAACCAAATGGATTTTCGGTTACAGTTTTTTTCTGCTTCACCTTCTTTTTTCGCATTAGTCACAAAGTATTATATACAAATACGTATGTACAGTACAAAAACGTATTAGACCAGACAACAGCAACATTTTTATGAATATTTGTTTATGTGAATAACACCTCATCGCTCAAGAATCATTAAAGAACTCTACTATGTATAGAAATTTGATTTCTGGGCCACTTCGTACCTTGTCACAGTGACAATGATATGAGATCTCTAGCAGCTTTCATATTGTTCACTGACCGTACCTAATTTGTGTTTGAAAAAGGTCAATAATAACAAATATACATGTGCCTATGTCCTATGCACAGTAAATATCTAGTATGGTTATAGATAATCAAATTTTTGGCACTCAATTACCCACATTTGTGTTGTTTTCCAGGGGATATAAAACATCATTAGGTGATATTTTGTAAAATTTGGTTGAGTTTATGGAAATAAAGATCCGATACTTAAAGAAGGTTACCTATTTGTTTGGATGTTGCAGGACGAATAGCATGTTAATTACTCTTGAACGAAGAGATAACACATGATTAAAGTTTCCATTGAGCGGGCATAGATGACAAAGTCTAACGCCATTTTTGGAAAATGAGTGATTTATGATTTTGTTTATATTTAGCACTATGAAGATTGATATGTATTTATTTATTTATTTATTGCAGATCACATTAACATTTAACAGGTGGAACTTATAATTAGGTATTCATGTGACACCCTGCAAGGGCATAGCAATAGAAGTGAGAGAGGCGGTTATCGCCTTTACATACCTTATACGTCTCTGAGAATATTAAATTACTTAAGTGCTATTTTAATTTACTACTTATTTTAATTTAGACGGTTAGAGAACATGTACATCTCTAAGGACTTAGGAATAATGGACGCTCAGAGACCATATACATCTCTGAGATATTAAATTTATTGTATATACTTTTGTGTATTCGGACAGAGTCCGTATATATACGTCACTATTATTTTTTTTTATTATTATTATTATTATTATTTTGTTTTATAATGTGTTGTAAGTTTATTTTTATTGAATATTGTAATTTTGTTACTCAGTATAGTTTTGAAATCATTATTATTACTATTACTGTCCACTTTTTTTTTTATTTATTTTTTTCTTTTTTTTTAATTTTAATATTTATTTATTTTTTTATTTTAATTTGTTCTGCAATTCTGTTTTGAAAACAATAATTATTATTGTCAATCTATTTAATTGTATAATTCACGTGTTGACTTGTAAAAGTGCCCTTGTGGCCTATTTGCAGAATATTTTTTTTTTTATTTTGGTTTTTGATTTTTTTACATTATTAAACTACTGCCGCATAAAATTAAATCAATAATTAAAATACAAACTTATTTCTGTTTATATTTTGGAATACGTACTTTTTGCTTAGTTACTTAGGAATGAGCTGGATTATTTTAAGAGCTGTAGAATTATTTATGAATTAGATACCTCATTAAAGAATTCATTTAAATTGTAGTAGCTTTTATTTATTAAATATGTTTTAAGCTGCCTAATGAAAATTCTGGGTTCGTCATGGTTTTTTATGTAGTTCGGTAAATGGTTATACATTTTAATTAACATGTATTGAGGACTGGTAGCTACTAGTTTTAATTTCGAAAAAGGTAGTTTGAGCTTATTTAAATTTCTGTGATTGCGTCTGACTTGTGTTACATTACAAAATAAATCTTTATATTTGCGAACAAACTTGCATGCCTCTAATATGTACATGGACGTCAAAGTTAGTATTTTATGTTTGATAAATTGTGGTTTGCATGATTCTAGTTGATTAATGTTGGTTAATATTCTGATACATTTCTTTTGAAGAACGAAAATTTTATCTACTTCGGTGCTGTTTCCCCATAATATGAGACCATATGTTATTCTAGAGTAGGCGTATGCGTAGTATGCTGTCAGTGCTGTCTGAAAGTCCGTCAGTCTTTTGAGATGTTGAAGGGCGTAAATAAATGAACATAATTTTTTTGAGAGATTTTGGATGTGTGGTTTCCAGTTCATATTGGTATCCAAGTTTATTCCCAATACAGAAGCCGAGGTAATTGATTCGATTATATTATTTTTGTGGCTAAATGAAATTGGTAATGCGGGTTTTTGATGTGGTTTAAACTGTATTATTTTCGTCTTTCCTATGTTGAGCTTTAAATTATGAAGTTCTAGCCAATGTTGGATTTTATTCAGAGATGAGTTTAACTTACTTTCGGCTTCGCTAAGATTAGAGCACGGAAATATTATCGAGACATCATCTGCAAAAAGAATGTTCAGGTCTTCTAATACATTTGGGAGATCGTTTATGTAAATAATGAACAGAATACTACCCAAGACGCTACCTTGAGGGATAGAGCCAGTCGCGGTGACTTTATCCGACCTTACGTGCTGTATGTACCCTGTTTCAAAATTAGTGTTTTCTATTTCCACATATTGGATGCGATTATTGAAATAAGATTTGAACCAATTATAGGCTAATCCTCTTATTCCTGTGCCGTATAATTTGTCTAATAGAGTTTTATGGCAGACTCTGTCATAGGCCTTGCTCATGTCGAGCAAGAGCCCTACCGCATATTTTTTACTGTTTATTGCGTTAAAAATGCCTTGTACGTATTTATAAATTGCGAGCGTTGTGGAATGGTTTGCTCTAAAGCCATTTTGATTTTCATGAAGAATATTAAATTGTTCATAAAAAGAGTATAAACGTATAATCATTGCGGTTTCGAAGATTTTAGCTGATGTGGGCAGAAGCGCAATTGGTCGGTAATTATTTAAGTTTAAAAAGTCGCCTTTTTTATGGATAGGCTTTATTATGGCAATTTTTAGAGCGTATGTATATAATAAATTGCGACGGAAAAAATAATGTTGCCATCGCAATAAATTACAACAGATTTATTTTATTTCTTATGTACTACCAAAAGTACAAATGTAGGTTGCTGGTTATGGTGCATTCTTTAAAATGAACATGATTGTTGCTTCGTTTTACTCGTAAGAGACGTACACCGATCAAGGTCTATTATATTGTTGATCATCTCACCTATGCAATTCCGTGGCCCGGCGCTAAAAGGAATGAAGGCGTATGGATGTCGTTTTCCGTTGCTAAACCTCTCTGGTATGAAGCGTTCAGGATGTGGGTACAGTGTTTCATCTCTATGGATGTCAAATAAGTTGATTTGACATATTGTTCCTGCTGGTACTTGATAGCCACCTGGAAACCACGAAATTGTTATACCTACTTAATAATACATTCATGGGCAGAAGTAAATTGAATATCTCTGCGCAGGTGATGTTACGAGGTGTAAATTGTTTTATTCTAATGAATAAGTTATGTCAGATTATCCACACTACCGGAACTTCAAAAAACCAAGCATAGAAATTCTAATTCACATTTCCTTAGAGAGACAATCACCCTACTTATAATGTAGCGGTTAAAAGGTCAATAAAAACCCCCAAGTTTAACGACAGACATAACGTCGTTTACCTACCTAGCTAGCACGGTAGCTTATACAGTCACGTTTTATGTGACTTTTTAGTACATTTCGGCCATATAACCTGACGGTAGAAATTATCGTGCTAGCTAGGCTGCACTCGTTTGAAGTTTCGCTATATCGGTTTAAGGCTTAATCGAGTATCAACAGGTATGCGAGTAGTGTAATCTCACCTAATACAACGTCTTCGGTGACGTAGCGGGCGATGAACGGCACGCTCGGATAGATACGCAAAGACTCCTTGATGCAGTACTCTAGGTACTTCATCTCGCCCAGGTCTTCATATGTTACTTGCCGCTTAGACTCCCCAAACAGCCGCTGTTGCTCTTCGTAAATACGACCCTGATAACATTATACAAAGACTTATTTCAGAAAAAACAATTACGTTTTATTCAGTACATTAAAAACACTTAAAAAACACATACCTGCACAGTAGGTTCATTAGCGATCCTCATAATCATAAAGCAAAGTGACATAGCTGTTGTATCGTGACCCTGCAATAAAAGTGAGCTTTGTCGTTAATTACTCATAGTTGCTTTATAGGACTTTTTCCGATTTTCAGTAAGCTCTTCACCTCAAACATAAACGTATCCACTTCTTCTCTGATTCCATTGTCATCGATTTTATTACCCTTTTCATTTTCGAGAAGCAAATCTAATAACGCTTGTTTGCTTTTTCGTCCGGTCAGTTCAACATCGTCGTCAACTTTCCCGTTAGTAGCTTTATATAATTTCCTTTCTTGAATGACTTGGTTTGTAAAGTTGTGTAAATATTTCAGAGCAGACTTTTGCATTCTAGATAGTGCAGAGAGGTAAAATATGCCATCGGGATACAGCCACGGTCTGATCATTCGGCTGATAACGCAGTAACCAACTGAATGGAGTGCTCTAAAGTATTTGTTTGAGTCAGACTCTATACCTTCTCGCATTGATGTCCCCATGGATGTTTCTGTGAACAGATGCCTTAACTTTATTTGAGGCTCTTTCAAGATACATTTTTTTATTATAATTTTTCACGACTACTTCGAGATTACTTCTATAACTTCGGCATGAAAATATAGTGCGACAACATCATATTGAAGTTCATTTATGGCGCTGACACGGAATAAAAATTAGGTAGTTAAACTCACCACACATGATTCGAAGAGTAGCCTTAGTTATAATGGGTACAAGGTCGGTCTTGGGGCTGCCAACCTCGTCCTGCACGTGGTTCAGCAGTGCCTCGGTTTGCTCGATGATCGTGGTGCAGAACTGCCTCAAAATGTTAAAATGGAACGCCGAAGTCAGTAGCTTTCGCCTTTGGTGCCACTTTAGGCCTATGTAAGCAAAATCGTCTCATTATTACGAGTATACTCTGATAGCAACATTTTTGTACAACACTACAAAGCTAATTCATGTTTAAAAGATATACGTATACATAAGTTCCCTTTTTCCAGTATTAATTAGTTAGAAAAGAAACGAGGGGTTTTTTCTATTGTGGATTGTTATCGATGAATACTTGCCATTGCTCACGAGTAGTCCCTGGCCGAGCCAGGGAGCTAGGAATATGTAAGGATGCCGTTTCTCGATAAAACGGGTGGACGACAGTATTTTCTGTAACAAGGATAATCTCAGCCATGAAATGAGGCGATCAAATGTGCCAGGCAGTGAAATTGTGAACATAAAGTTAATTACATGATCTTTCATATATTTTTAATCAACATATTTTCTTGTAATTGTAAGTTACGAGTAACCGTTTACTTTGCCTACCTCGATATCGTCTGGGTCGTATATATTTACAACTCGGATATTGAAGGAAGTAAGTTTTAATATTGGCCCTTTACAATCCGCTCGCAGTTTTCTTGCAAACAAAAAAAGTTCATCTGGAATCATTTTAGAAAATTACATATTTTGTTGGCATTTAGAAAAAAAAATCAGTTAATTTACCTGGTTGTAATAGAACTTGTAAGACGTTTCCGATCACAGGCCATCCCTGTGGCCCAGGAATTTTGGCGATCAGACGTCCTGCACGACAATATCTAAGACACAAATGCAATACTGTAACCAACACGAATATCGTTAACAATATGAAGTGAAACATTGCGAATCTGCTCGGTAGCGAAGCGTGGCAGCGACTGATGCATTTGATTATTTTATTTATCTCAGTAGCGGGGCCAACAGTAGGCTAACAGTAGTTATGAAAATTATATGATATTAGATAATTAAGTAGTAATATGGAAGATTTGATTCATATATGCTATGAAAAGGTTGACAACAGTCGGAACAATAACTACAAATCAGGGAAACTTTTTTCGCTACGAATTAAGCTTCAAAGTTATAACTTTATACAGATATCCAACTGCTGTTATGGTATTATAACTAATTGCATAGAAAACTGCCAAATTAAGGCTCAAAATGCATTTAGCCGCAGTAAATTAGTTTTACTGTAAACAATGTAGTGCCGGACTTGGCACCATTTCAGAGAATCTACGGAACTTGGCACCCATTTAGATCTCAATTCTTTTGTCGGTGAAGACGACAACCAAGCATCGCATATTCTTAATATTGAACTTGGCTCCCATTTTCACATATATGTTTTTGATGGAATATCATTACTCAAACTCAAACTTCAAACTTCACCAAATGGTGCTTTTCAAGAGCGAATGCACGAGTTACTATAAAAACTACCCAAATCGCTATAGGTGCACCTCAAATATTTGAAGAGTTCCCTCAATTTCTCCAGGACCTCATGATCAGATTCTTACCTGATAACTACGGGACCACCCCCAAGTATACCGTTTCAAACAAAAAAAGAATTTTCCAAATCGGTTAATAAATGACGGAGTTCTGAGGTAGCTAGCATAAATAATAATAATAATAAAACTAATTAATAAATCACTGTTTTCTGATATTTTCTGGTGTACACACACAATTACCAAGCTGCATGCCAAATTTCAGCTTTCTAGGTCACCTGGAAGTGGGTTAGGTTTTTGATTACTAGTCAGTCAGTCAGTCAGTGGTAAAAATGCCGTTTTTTGGAATTTAATATCTCAATAACTATTAAACCTATATTTATGAAATTTGGGGTTCTAGTTGTTCTACAGGATCTTAATATATGTACCGAATTTCATTTTTTTATGTTAGATAGATTTTGAGTTATTGGGAGGTCAAAAGTGGCTCCAAACGGTTCGTGTAAAATAACACACGGCTGCTGTCCGCCAGTTCTTGCGGTGAACTTGGCTGGACACGCTGCCGCGTGTCTAGATAATGTAATGACAAAAAACAAATATTAGAGGACATTTTTTTACAGAAATTGAACTAGTCCCATAGCAAGCTCAATAAAGGATGATTCACAGTAGACTGTTCCGTGTCCGGGCCGGCCCGTTTTCTATAACAGCAAACGCAACGGCCGGCGGGCGTATTTCTCTAGAAGAAAACGGGCCGGTCCGGACACGGAATGGCCTACTGTGAATCATCCTTAAGGCTTGTGCTAGACGACGATATATTTAATAGGTATATACTTAAATACATAGAAAACATCCAAGTCTCAGGAACAAATGTTTCCGCACACCACATAAAGAAATGCCCTTACCGGGATTCGAACCCAGGACATCTAGCTTTGGAGGCAGTGTAGTGACACCAACAAGGCTGAATTTAGACGTTACCACAACTCCTACTGAACACCTAAGTACAGTATGGCTTAAATTGTATATGTGGTGTGCAGTGCAGGGTGTAACGCTGCTAAAGTGAAGCGCAGCACCTATGCCTTTAAAACCAACGTTCGGTTTTGTTCCGGTTGCTGTTGAGACAGCTGGACCTTGGGGTTCGGAGGCAAGGACTCTAATTAAAACTTAGGACGACGCTTGACGGACAGGGAGACCCACGTTCCAGCTCTAACCTGATCCAACAAATATCTGCCGTCATACAGTGAGACAACGCTGCAAGCATTTTTGGCACCTTCGGACCAGGTCAAAGCCGAACATAATTCATATAAACATATATATATATATATATATATATATTGTGCGTAATGTTTTCTAATATTTTTAACTGACTTCAAAAAACGGAGGAGGTTCTCAAGTCGTCGGAATATTTATTTTTATGTATGATCACCGACTACTCGGAGAGTAGTCGGAGTTTTGTTTAAAGGGTATGTTTTCTAGTTGGTCCCATTGTCATCAAGTCTGGATCTGATGACGGGATCTTGGAAAAATCGAGGGAACTCCTCAAATTATATAGCAAGAGGATGGGGTAAGGCAAAATCGAAGGAACTCCTCAAATTATATACCAAGAGGATGGGGTAAGGCAAAATCGAAGGAACTCCTCAAATTATATACCAAGAGGATGGGGTAAGGCAAAGTTTGGAGTCGGTATTTTTTTGTTATAAATTTACTTTTATTTATATTGTAGTTATTGTATCTTAGTTATCTCCGTTATTAAAAGTCCTTGGTAAAAGTAAGTAGCAAGATATTAATAAGTATTATCTATCATTATAGTTAGAGCTTCCCCGACTCGATCATGTCCCGAATCTTGAACTTCTGTATCTTGCCGGAGATGGTCTTGGGGAAGTGGTCGGTGACGCGCAGCAGGCGCGGTATCTTAAACTTGGCGAGGCGGCCAGCGCAGTGTTGGCGCAGATTTTCGGCGCTGAAGGTTACGCCCTCACGTAATCGCACCACGGCGCACAACTCCTCGCCCAGACGCTCGTCGGAAACGCCAACCACCTGTACGAGTAATGGTTGTACTGTTGTGTAGTAGAAATACTAAATTGGTCACTAGAAACCACTGTTCGAATAGGAAGATACAGGTCACCTGAAATGACATCAGATCAGACACGACAAGACGCTAAAAAATATCAATGACCACGGTCAAAAATATCACGGTAGTGTGATATTTTTGAGTGCTTTATCCTCTCATATACTCGTGACTAAATAATTGTTTATTCAGTAATCTCAGTTTACATACGTTGGGCTACTAACAATTAGCTACAAATAAGGTAGATAATTCATGTTATAATTTATAACTTTGTGGGGCTATATGGATACTAAACCTACTAAACTAAAAATTATCACACCTACTAAACTAAAAATTATCACAATAATAATTTATTGTTTTTAATATTATGATCAAATGTTTAAAACATTATGAGACTAAACTTAATGTTTTTTTTTACTGTCTAAAAGTAACCTATATTAAAAAACTATCATCCGGGTTCTACCTTAAGTAACGCAATAAATTTTATATAGAAAACTCCCGTGAGTTTGAGATATATTATATTAAATACAATGAAACGGCACGGCACGCAGAGCGCGAGCAAAACAGTAAATTCGTGGTTTTCCAACACTGGTTGGGGTAACTCAACTGTGACGTAGGAATTTACTCCATTTATTGTCTTTTGTTTTGATCATCTCTAAGCACTGGTTCAATTGGCATCGTGAAAAAAGGGTCTTTTAGCCTATTTTGGAACACACTAAATACACAGCCAAAAGGTTTATTTAGTTGTGATACGACTAATTGGAGAGACTTTTGTTAAGAATCGAATGTGTCGCATGCACCTGACTCTCAATGACGTTAGGATGCGTGTTGAGCAGGTCCTCAATCTCCTTGGGCGCGATATTCTCGCCACCGCGCACTATGATGTCCTTCAGGCGACCCACTATTCGCCCGTACCCATCTTCGCCTAGGATGAACTTGTCCCTATAGTGAAAGAAACACATTGAGCAAATGAGCATAGTCTTATCAAATTGTGCAATCAGGTCATAATTAAAGCAAACAAGAATGTGTCGGACCACGCACAATAAGGGTTCCGTACCGACACCTCCTAATATACATTTAAAACCACTGTATAATACATTTAATCACAAAAGGTCGTATCTTCATAGGAAACTTACGACACTTACGCCCTTTTGTTTAAGCAAGACAGTTTTTCAGCAATTACTCAAAAACTGTTAAACCTATCTTGTTCAAACCAATTATAGTTGATAGATTTATTAATGTACATCATCATGATTTTTTTTTCGAATTTTAAACTTCATAGTTTGGAAATTAGAGGGGGGAAGACACACTTTTTACGACTTTCACAGCTAATATCTCACCGACGGTTGACTTAAATGAAATTTTTTTTTAGAAACCTCTATGTCATTTTTGAAGTCCTATCCATAGATACCCCACACGCCTATGAACATTGAAAAAAACAGTTTATAATTTTTATTTTTTTATTTATTGAATATAACTATAGCTATGTATGACATTTTTGAATAACAAGACCCATCATTGGCAAAACCTTGAGGAGGATTGTGTGCCGATGGGGAGTTCTACATAAATTAAAATATATCTTTTTCTGAAATTTCACATTATATTTCTATAGTGGTTCATAACATACACCTTCACACCAAATTTCATAATTGTAGTAGTTATATTCTCCGAGTAAATCGGCTGTGACATACGGACGGACAGATAGACAGACATGAAGAATCAATAAGGGTTCCGTTTTTTGCCATTTGGCTACGGAACCCTAAAAAGAGCTTACCCGGTATACAACCAGCCATCTTCTCTGAGTGTCTCTCTTGTTTTCTTTGGTTCGCCCCAGTAGCCAATCATGTTGGAATAGCCTCTCACCATCAGCTCGCCAGGACTACCGAAGGGTAAAGTCTTGCCATCTTCATCGACCACCTAAGGAAGACAAGTACTGTACCGGCAACTCAAAATTGGTCAATTTCATTCTAGATCTCTAAAGTTCTGATAAGACATATCAGTTCCATAGACAAAAAGTTTGTGATTATAGCCTGGTCTACGAAATCTTAATTAAAACATTAAATTTAACGAAGCGATAAAAAGTTTTTATATAGGTTGACCTTCGCTTCAACGTGATCGTGAATGTATCCAACAGTGTCTGCGACTAGCTCGATGCTATCGCCGGGTAGAGACTGGAACACTGCCGCTGTAGTCTCCGTCAAACCGAATATACTCTGCAACACATATTTACATTCCATTTGGCATAGATACTTATGTAAGTTCGGTGACAATGCAATATTATGGTACCACTGAGCTGATCTGATGATGGAGACAGAAGGTGATCATACTAACAACAATAAGCCCTTTATGTTTGGATTTATTGGAACCGTCTCAACGAATTGATGCTGTGGAAAAGGTACAGTCGGCAATAAAAGCTTGTACTAAAAATGATTGACAGAAACGCATTTCATAAGAAACCATTTTCGTCACTTCGTTCTCTAAGATCTTTAAATAAATCGTACCGAAACCATATCAGCTTTGAGATGCCGCTTCATATCCTGTATAAGCTGCGGACTGCAGGGGGCCCCGCCAGTCAGCGCCACACGCAGGTTGAAGCTGGCGCCCGCAGACCTCGCCACGTTGAGCAGATCCAGGAACATAGTCGGCGTGCCGTTTAGAACTGTGCATCTGTATAAATTGCAGCTCATGAGTTCAAAAGTAATGATAGGTTCGTCCAAATTTTTGGAGCATCGAAACTTTAAAAAATAAATGAAAATAAAAATAGTTATGTCTCTGCCGAAAATCAATAAAAGTACTGTCTTGTCCCTAGGTCAGAAATGGATCTAGACTTTAGCTAGCTTCTAGATATTGCATAAATTAAGCATTTTACACATTTTTTTAAAGAGCGATACTGCACGTAGGTCGACTAGGTAAAATTGATAGCCACTTGATAGCGGTATCGCCACTAATCTTCCTTCACATTCTAACTAATGAAATATTTTGCATCGCACTTTTTGACACATGATCTATTCGATAAAATGATCAACGCATGCTACTATGCATTGATTGGGTTTTTAGTTTGATTCATCTTCTTCACATGCCAGTCGCTTTTTCCTACATTGAAAGTGGTATTAGAAGCGATCAATCAAATTAGACCACTAGAGGGACTAGTACAACTTTCTGTCAATCGCGATTTAGCGACTCCAGCCCGGCTAGTATGATAGCAAAATGACAACTTTACCGATCACGTTTTAACGTCAAATTTGGGTAAAATAATTTTTACGGGCGGTTTGCAGCATTCATTTAAATCTCGGTTTAAACTCGATTTAAGCTTAAACCTAATTTAACGCCTTGCACTTAGCTTAAATCTCGATTCAACTTAACGTCAATGTTAAACCGCCCTCTGGGGCGGGTTAACCGACTTCAATAGGGGAAGGCCGGTGAAAGATTATTATACTTAGATGGTTCACTCTTACATTCCATACAATGAATGATAATAAAAATGGCTATAAGTATGTTTATAATGGTAAAAGACTAAGCACCCTCAATTCCTCATGGAATCCTCGATCAGAACTCAAGCTTGTCAAAAATGTGTCTTGGAAACCTAGCTTGCTTGACAAACATAACGAAGAAAACAAATCGCCAAACGTAAACTATGCGTCGTTGAAGAGTTTCATTCTGATATTTCTGATCATCATCAGCAGTTCCATTTGATTCACTTATTTAAATGTAAATGCTTGATTTGTTTATGAAAATACTAAAATCACTATATGTATGCCTTTTACATTAGAGGAGTTCCCTCGATTTCTCATGGTTCCCATCATCAGAACTCGAGCTTGACAAATGATTGTCTTAAAAATCTAACTTGCTTAACAAACACAGCAAAGAGGACAATACGCCAAACGTGAACTATGCGTCTTTGAAGAGTTCCGTTCTGATCATCATCAGCAGTTCCACTTCATCAAATGTCACTTTTTTGGATGAAAATGCTTGATTAGTTGATGAAAATACTAAAATCACTATATGTGTGCCTTTCTTATTTGAGGAGTTCCCTCGATTCCTCATGGATCCCATCATCAATCAATCAATCAATGGTTTATTTCCAAGAATATGGTACAATTTTGGTTAGTAGGGTATTATTAGTGAGTTCTGCATATTCTGCCGGCAACTACGGCGTAGAAATAATTAGGTACTTAATATTAAAGTCACAAATCACAATTATTTATACATATTTGAAAAATCGGCGATACAATAAAAACACTTATCTAGTAACCATTTAAACATTTTTCTCTCAAATTGACAAGTTTGAAAGTTTTTAAATTCATCAGGGACTTGTTTATATAATTTTATGCCCATAGAAAATACGTTTGATCTACAAACTTTCAACTTTTGTGCAGGATGGAACAATTTAAGTGGATTCCTACTATGCCTACTCTTATTGATGACTTCGTCATGCAATGGGAGGTGTTGTGAGTTCTTATGTACAAATTTAGTGGTCTCCGAAATATACAGACACGGCAATGGAAGGATGTTAAGTGCCTAGAATATTGGTTTACAGTGGTCTTCACTTCCATGTACAGCTCTGATACATTTTTTTGGGTTATAAACGCTCTTTGGATGTCAGAGCTATTCCCCCAAACTATAAGGCCATAACGTAATATAGAGGAAGCATACCCATGGTAAGCAGACAGAGCAGCCTCCATTGATGCTACAGATCTTATACTATATCAGAACTCGAGTATGACAAAAAATAATCGTGAAAATAGAACTTGCTTAACAAATACAGCTAGGAGGGAAAATCGCCAAACGTGAACTTTTCGTCGTTGAAGAGTTCTGTTCTGATCATCATCAGCAATTCCACTTCATCAAATGTCACATTTTTGTAAGAAAATGCTTGATTTGTTGATAAAAACACAAAAATCACTATATGTTTGCCTTTCACATTTGAGGAGTTCCCTCAATTCCTCATGGATCCCATCATCAGAAATCGAGCATGACAAAAATTCATCGTGAAAATAGAACTTGCTTAACAAACACAGCTAGGGGGACAAATCGCCAAACGTGAACTTTTCGGAATCTCCACATAAATGATCTAAAACGAATTTCGGGTTATAATATCTTTGTTTCCTTCGATGTAACTAATAGAAAATGAACGAATGTAAGTAAATAATGTGTATTAGTCAAATTTTATATATTGGCAACATTCTACATACATTTTGAGTATGCAGATAAATTTACGTTGCAACATTTGCATGTTATGCTATTTGACGTAAAATTTCTGCCGCACATATAATTTTGACGTATTATTATTTACATTTCGGAGCATATAAATGGTCGGGATTACCGTGCTAGCCGGGCTGTGTCTTACATGGAGGGTTGATTTTCTGGTCTCGCGTGGTGTCAGTTTGTGCTAGCCACGCAGACCTATATAAAACAGACTTATACCTAAGTTTCTTTGTGTTGATGATTTACTTACTTTTCATTTATCAATGCGTTCAGGTTCATGTTGGGGTTATAAATGGGCGCGGCTAGTACCAGCGTGGCACCGTGGCGGAGTCCAGCCCCCGTCGTGATCACTGAACCCATGGCGTGGAACAGCGGAGCCTGTGGGAACCTTCATATTAATTTTTAGCACTATATATTTTAACCTTTTTCAGGCAGAGGTGTATTATCGATTATATCGACCTCAAATCTGTTTGAATAAAATTGTCATTCAATTGTCATTTTGCAACTACTGGTCTGAAAAATGATTAATTATATATAGAAAAAGACAACAAAGTATTGAAAAAAATATCGTTTTACGAAAAACTAAAATGAAAACCACCGTCTACGTGCGTACTCGTAGCGCAGTACAAAGAATAATACTGAGCGCAGTACGAGTATGTAGCCCGCGAGTGCGACGCAACCTAAAGCTGTAGTGCTTAAGAGCCCGTACAACCCTTGCACGTTCATCAATTTCACGTAGGGCATGTAAATTTCATACGATTCGGGACCGGGACTGCAAACCCTAATTTCATGAAATCTTACTCGATAGATTGCGTTGGCGCTCGGCACGCGAATGCACTTCCCGATTTCCATCCGAACGTAAATAATCTTAATCGTTGATGTTCAGTTGAAAATGAATATTTTTTAGGGTGTCATGCTTGTTGTCATTGTAATTAATAAAGTATTCATTGTTCTTAAAAAAACAATTTAACGTTGTATTTCGGAGAAATGTAGGTACTTATACAAGTAATAGTACTTTACAAATAACTCTACAAACCCAAACATACTTTTACAAATAACTCTGAGTACATCACTTTGACATCGATATGAACGACACCGAACTCGATGAGGTTACGTCTTTTTGTTTGAGAGTGTTATGATCACCTCCCGACTCCATCATCAGGACCCTGGTCATCATCTAGAACCAAAGTGCTTGGAAAACAAATCCAACGAGGCCAAACTCTATGAGGTTACGTCTTTTTGTTTAAGAGTGTTATGATCACCCCCCGACTCCATCATCAGGACCCTGGTCATCATCTAGAACCAAAGTGCTTGGAAAACAAATCCAACGAGGCCAAACTCTATGAGGTTTCGTATTTTCGTTTAGGAGTTCTTATGATTACCTTCCAACTGCGGTCAATCCCTCCTTGCTTAAGAGAGGCACGGTCGGTTGCGTCACTCAAGGGGAAATTTAAAAAAAATGTGTCCTTTGATGAGCATTCGTTGATACGGTATCATCATAATCTGGGACCAAAGTGCTTGGAAAGACAAATCCAAGTTTTTTGTGTGAAAGTTCTTATGACCACCTTCCAATTCCATCGTCAGGGGTGAGTTTTCGGGTAATTTGATGTGCTGTTTATGACAAAATTTAGTTTCAATGGTACGTACATGTATTTTTCATTACATAAATAGGGCGAATCTTGAAACTTACCATCGGATTATTTTCAGAAAATAATATTAAGTATAGCCAGGATAATAGTTTTTATTAGCCAGTTTTTCCTAAATATTCACCGAGTTTCTTTTTACGTAACACTTTTGTATGAAATTTAAAAAAATGTTCGGCTCATTCCGAAGAGAGAATTCATGTACGTACATGTATTTTTCATTACATAAATAGGGCGAATCTTGAAACTTACCATCGGATTATTTTCAGTAAATAATATTAAGTATAGCCAGGATAATAGTTTTTATTAGCCAGTTTTTCCTAAATAGTCACCGAGTTTCTTTTTACGTAACACTTTTGTATGAAATTTTAAAAAATGTTCGACTTATTCCGAAGAGGGGTATCCATTTAATATGTACATTTGTTAAAGCCAGCTGAGTCTAACACGATGCCATAAACAGGTATCTTTTAAAGCCTCTCCACGCGAAAATTGATAAAAACATTAATTACTTAGATTAAGCGAGATTATTCGATATTGACAAGTAAATTTGAAAAGTAACCATTTATTCGGTTAAGGATGTAAAATTATTTCATATTGTATTATAGTATATATATAAAGCCTGGCAGTTTAGGAGATATCACGTCATAAAATTATTAAAATCGTCAAAATACCTTACGAGTATAAGGACGGTCGGGGAACACGTCCTATGACGTTTACATAGTTCTTAAGTCTTGTGTTATGGAACGTATTTAATAATATAATTATCCAAAAATGTACCTGAACACAAACGATGTGATGCCCTTCGTTTAATGTCTGCCTCTTGCCTATAAAATAGCAGTTGTTAATGTAGCCAAAATGAGCGTCTAACGCTGCTTTAGGTTCTCCTGCAAAAGAGAGAATTTCTGTTAGAAATAACGGAACATGACATTCAAACTTCTAATTAAATCATCAATAGCTGCACTTTTGTAGGATAGATTGTAGCGTTTGTATTATCTAAGTAATTAGAAGCAGGTTAACCTAACTACGTAGCTGTTACCTTTAAATTTACTTTTTTAATAAAGGATTTCGGGTTTAGGTAACTAATGGTTGATGATGGTAAATAAAACAGATAATATTAATATAAACTTTCATGTAGCGTTTCAAAATCATTTGGTAGGTTTATTTGTAAGGTGCAATATTTTTTTTTTTACCGATGTTGTTATTTATTATAATAACATCGTATAATACACCAAAATATATGAATCTATATCAAACCTGTGGTTCCTGAAGTTAAATGTATGACGGCACCGTCATCTGGACCAACCTCAGAACAAAATCGAGAGGCATCTTGCTTGCTCGCCACTAGAGACTCGAATGAGAAAGTGCCACTAAAATAAATAATACAAATCTAAATACTTAAATAAAAGTTAATTGAAGAAAGGCATGTTCGCTACTGCACCTACTTGGTTAGTTCTTTTTTGTTGTGTTTGTAATTGTCAGGACATGGTTAGTTACATGTAATAAACAGTACGTAAAATTTCCTGGAAAAGTAAAAACTTCTTTTTTTTAATTAAAAATGGACTGAGAGTGAGCGCAAGGCGGAAAAAAGTAAGTAATAAGATGTTAAAAAATTTCGATTGAAAAAGCAGATAATTATTAAATTCAATCACATTGCATTACGAAACTCTGAAATATCAAAAATTGCAAAAAAAATCTCGAACACAAAAGCAACGTCAATCAAATTTTGCCACGATGCGTCTGGAGTTAATAGGTGTTACTATAGGGTATAAATAAAATATGTAAATAAATATTAGGGGGCATTATTTTTACTCAAATTATAGGATTATTTAAATAGTTCTTTAATTTCATTACACTATATTGTCAGTGAAGGGAAGAAGTCATACAATGAAGGGAAGATTAGGTCTCATTTTCTTCCTTAGTATGTCCGTGCGAAGCCGAGACGATAAGCTAGTAAATAAATATTTTTTGACAATATTCTCAAATCAATCTAGTCCCAAACGAAGCAAAGCTTTACTACTGGTACTTTACGGGGACTAGGCGATCATGAGGTACATAATAAGGAGATAGTAGATAGATAAATACTTAAATACATACAAAATATTTAAGGAACAATTCTAATTCGTGCTAACTGATTGTCAGACAACTATTTAAATTTCCTTACCGGGAATCGAATAATCTGAGTACCTACTCTGTTCGCAAACGATGATGCTACTGTACACTATAGAGAGGTATTATGACTGTATTGCATATAGTCAGGTCAAAAAATTAACAAAACGCTTTATAAGAAGCTAATTGTACCTATATTACTTATGGTAGCGATATTTTTGTAGCATTTTGGAAATGATTTTTCAAAAAGCAACAAAGTGGTGTTCATGTTACAAATGTAAATAAGGTATTTTAAAATAATTTTGCACAATGCAGAACCATCCATGCAGAAGTCAGTCTCACTTGGTTAGCGTCTTTTTAGAATTTGTGCTTTTCCTCGTGTTCACTGTTTCCAAAAAACGTTACGCGCTTCTAATCAGAATTAACAGAGCGGATATCAATTTTGTTTTGTATTCAATTGGCCACCGTCATCTCAAATTCGAAATCAGCGGCGTCAAAAAAGGGAAAAAGGGCCAGTTTGCAAAAAGTAATATAACCTCCGCCTTCCTTCCTTCTTGAGTCAAGAGGTATAAACCTCTTGAATCAGGAGCATTTTTGAAATATTTTGACCTGATCAGTTAGCGTCATCGTTCGCTTTGATAAAAAATATGATACATTATGGTAGCACGCATGCGTACACCCTATATACTTGAGATACTCACGGCAAACCTTTTTTATCGCAAGAGATAATAGACTTCAGACTAGGGAACGTTTTTGACTCAATACACCCTGGTTTATGCTTATGTACCTCTGGGACCAATTCTTCTACGAGCTTAAAGTAGTCTCTTTTAACCGTATCTCCTATTATGATTGCCTTGAGCCCAGTTTTATTTATACAAAAGCTTAGCTCACGTTTTTCATACAGAGGATTAAGTAATACCTGAAAGTTTACACATTTACTTAGGAATTGTTTTCATTCAACAAGCTTAATATATGTACTATATTACCTTGAAATTTTCCGGGTGTGAACTAATCCACATTATATAAATTCGACTATAATTATCTTACTATGTGACGCATTTGAGAATAAATGAAATTTAACATTAAAATAAATATATTCATAATTTACATGCATCAGATTGTTTTCACTCCTCCCGTAAGTCACTCCAAAACTATACTCATTATTTATTAGTAACTTAATGTGTAATTCATACTTAATACCTACATTACATAACATAAGTACTCCTTGAAAGGTAAGTATACCTACTTACCTAGTACTTGTCGATAACAGTATGATTGTCGATGTTATTATGTATTACCTCGTATGTTCATAAGTTTTGAGACGACTAAATATTCGAATAAATTTTAATGATTGAAGTATTTTATTATGCTTACCTACAACTATTTTGTTAATTTTACTTGACAACAGTTCGTTTAATTAACAAAGACAGATATTTTTAAACTGTATTCCAATACATTATGATATATGCCATTTATTGCGTCGGCTACACCTAGATACTGACACTGCGAGACACGCAACTTTTCATCAGGGATGCTCATGGTTCTCTTCCAGTGGCGCATTTATGAGAAACCATTTATAAGTGGAATTGAGGGCAAATTATTAGCGCTGAATTGTGCGTTCATAAAAGGTAATTTTGGCCTTATAGAGAAATCAGGAGTACTTAAAGCCAGGCTCGAAGAAGACTACGAAAGAAGAGAGAAGCAGGTTTCGTACGAATTTTAATTTTGTGCCGGCTATCTTTAAAATCTTGTCAAAACACCCGTTATTTTGACAAATTAACATGCCAAATAAACTTTGACAAGTGATTTCAATTGTCCATTTGGTAAATGGATAACTTTGTGGCTTAATTTAAGCATCTAGGTAGTGGTCAAAACTGAAGGAAAAGGCTACCTCATACGCAATACCCGACCACATTCTGAACCTCGCATGGTGATCCGGTTGCGGTACATTCTGTGCAATAGTCGAAACATCTATAGACATTTTGTGTGTCCAATTTGTCATTCCGCCGTCTTAAATTTCTCTCTACCATAGCCATTATCTGGTCAGTAAAAAAAGGCCTTTTTCGTTTCGTGCCGGCACCTATGAGTGACCATCGCATTTAAAGGCTTGAAACTAAAATATAAAAGCAAATTTTAAATAAAATGCATTTACTTTTGTCAACTACAGTATAGTGGTTAAATAAAAATAATGAGCTTGACGGAAATAATTGCAATAAGTGATTTATTTAAAACAATATTCGTGTCAAAATGTATGACTATACGAGGTATGCGATTCGAGAGATAAAGTTAAGTATTTTAATTGCTCTAGTTATATCTTGTTGTACAACGTACGAGTGATAGCGACTACTTCAATCTAAGATCACATTTAAAAAAAACGCTTTTTTGTTCGCTTTAAGTTTAAAATACTACCGATATAAGGCCCGCTCGCGCAGCGCCGACCAGGCCGACAATCCAGTCAGCATTGTTGTGGGACCAGATACCCACCATGTCTCCTTTCTCCAGCCCTTGCGCCCTAAGGGCACACCCTAAAGAGTCCGCCTGAAATCACAAGTAGGTACATACCTAAGGTTAATTAACTCGTATATTATAGTCATACATATTATCTTCTATATACATATAATAAAGCTGAAGAGGGTCGAAAGTCTGTACATGGAAGATATTCGAAAAAAAGTTGGCTGGGGATACTTAGAATTGTTAAAAGGGGGTAAAAAGAGGGGTTGAATTTTGTATGGGAAATCCTATAATCCATGAGTTACAGGTATAAAAATTGGTAAGCATATACTTGACGACAGAGGAAAAATATCATCATTCAAATTTTTTGAAATCTTAAGATAGAAACTGAAAAAAAGTAAACGCAAGCGCTGCGCCGCGGCGCTGCCCCGCGCGCCAGCCACCACGGTCTCTTCAAATTTTGAACACTATTATGATTTATTCCATTAATTAACTGTGACTCTAAACCCAAATTTCAGTCCCCGTTCAATAACTACATATATAACTTTGTAATCCTATATAAAAACATGCAATTATTACTTTTACTTTATACCATAATCTCATTACTTAATATTATAAATGCGAAAATTTAGATGTTTGGATGTTTGTCACTGAATCACGCAAAAACGGCTGAACAGATTAAGATGATATGTATGCTAGTAGTATATAATCTGGATTCACTTATATATATTATAAGTGTACTTTTTGTCCCGATGATCTTCAATCAAAAGGATATTAAATCGGGGATAATAATAATAATAATTTATTTATTTAACACAAAAGCACATGATGACAAAATATACAAACACTATCCGTTGGACCCCAAACTAGGCTGAGCCTGTATCTTGGGACCCATTGAGTCGGTTAACAAATCACATGAGCATCATACTGCACAAGGAGCACGACATGAGCGTTACAAAAGCCAAATTAAGTTAGATATTAAGTTAGGATTAGGATGCAAGTAAGGTCTATGAAACGGGGTGGTTAAATCCTCATACGCCATTCTACGATTTAAGTTTCAGCCAATTGGGAGTATAACAGCATGTCAAGAAATTTAACTTAAAGCATAGCAGAATTGTAAGCAAGTTGACGATTCATTATGTCAAAACCGAAGTATCATAATTCCTTCTGATTGTTGACGCTATTTTTGAGCTTTTCGCAATAAGTTCTACTTTGCGTGTATATCAAATTGCATTTGCGATACTTTGGCATTGTTTTTATTCATATGCTTAAATACAAAAACAGCTGTTTCAATGCACACTTTGTATCGTCGGTGTACCATTTAATTTTGTAGTGCGTTATTTATTACGTAATTGTTGACCCTTCACACCATTAAAACTGTTTGATATAAGAGATCACTTGAGCTGGGCAGCCTAATCGTCAGCATAGACAGTTGGAGCATCTTAGATGTACACTTAGAAGAGGGTCGAAAGTCTGTACATGGAAGATCAATCGATCGATAACAGAACACGTTTCAACAGTTTTCAGAATTTGTGTCTGTTTGTCTGTCTGTTTATATGTCTAGGCATCACGTGAAAACGAACGAATGGAGTATAATTTACCCTCATTAATATGGCAACTGGATCTTCGGCGACGACATGGCTCGGCCTTCGGCCTCGCATGCCTTGCCACTCTCCTTCGGTTTTTCAGTCATCAACCTTACATGAAGAATCTACTCTGTTGGGAGGCTCGGCCTTCAGCCTCGCGTGTCTCGCTTCTCTGCTTCAGGCCTTCGGCCCTCAGCCTTACATGAGAAGCCCGCTCTGTGTGATTATTCTTGCATGCCTTGCCGCTCTGCTTCCGGCCTTCGGTCATCATACTTACGTGAAGAACTCGCTCTGTTTGGATAACGTTTTACGGTAATAGCGAGACTTTTACCATTGTACAATGTAATGTTGTATGTAATGTTTTTGACGAGATTCATTCGTCTAGAATCGGTACATTTGATATTCCGAAATAAGCACTTAATCATTCGTTTTGACAATACGATTTCTAGGGAATGTCATATTGACTGTAATCATTTCTTAAAGGGGTGTAAAGAAGGGTGAAAGATTGTATCATCATCATCATCTGAGGCGTTATAGCCGCGGGTGGGCCCTAGGCTAGCCTGGTCAAGCAAATATCTCCAGTCCGATCTACTGGCTGATTGGCTTTCCTTCTCCAACATGTCACCCCTAAGTTGCTGGTGTGCACCAGAGCTTGAGAAAGATTGTATGGGAAAACAAATCATTCTAAGGTGAGAACGAATTATACGCGGACGATGTCGCGGGCAAAAGCTAGTTAAATATAAATACCTTAAATAAAACAAAAGATCATTCGGAATCGTAAAACATAGGTAACAAAAATAATAACATGTCTTTATAAATAAACGTTAATTAACCTTATTAACTTATTAGACTTAACACTAGATGTCTGTACTGGTATACTTCTCTCTTAGTACCAAAAGCATAATAAATAAATAAATAAAATAACCTAATAAATGGATAATAAATAAACATTAGCGAACAATTTTTACACATATCGAACTAGTAAGCTCAATAAGGCTCGTGTTACGTTACGGGTACTAGACGACGATATATTTAATAGATACTTAAATACATAGAAAACATCCAAGTCTCAGGAACTAATGTCTCTGTTCACCAAAGAAACAAATGCCCTTACCGGGATTCGAACCCGGGACCTCTAGCTTCGGAGGCAGTGACACTACCAACTAGGCTAAACAGGCCGATGCCGACGGGGACGACCTTCAATACGTCAGCGTTACATGCTCATAGACCGAGCGGACGGCGGCTCTCCCGGGCCAGCGGTGGGCGAACACTTCCGCCATCTGACTGAAGATAACGTAGGTCAGCGGCTCGGAGCCCGATTGTTCAGATACCCGTTGTATAAGAAACGAATCTAATTATAACATGTCCAAAGATCTTCGTCAACAATTTGTCTTTGTTGGCCTGTTTAGCCCAGTTGCCTCCGAAGGTAGATTTCTCGGGTTCAAATTCCGGTAAAGGCATTTGTTTCTGTGGTGAGCAGTAACATTTGTTCCTGAGACTTGGATGTCTTCTATGTATTTAAGTATACATATATCTATTAAATATATCGTCGTCTAGTACCCATAACCCATAACACACACTTATTGAGCTTACTATGGGACTTGTTCGATTTGTGCAAAAGTTGTCCCCTAATATTTATTTATTATTTTATTAATTGCTCTTAGGTCAGCGTCACATCTTCATAGACTGAGCGCATCGTCACTGTTTCGGGTCAGAGGTGGGCGGACACCTCCACCACCTGACCGAAAAGGTAGCGAAGGTCAGCGGCTCGGAGCCCGGATTGTTTAGGTACCCATGGATAAGAAACGACTATAATTAACTATAACATAACATTTCCTAACCTTCGTTAACAATTGCTCATAAGTCAGAGTCACATCCTCATACACTGAGCGGACCGCGACTCTTCCGGGCCAGCGGTGGGCGGACGCCTCCACCACCTGGCCGAAGGTAGCGTAGGTCAGCGCCTCTGCCCCCGGATTGTTCAAGTACCCATTCGACCAGAAACCACTGAAATTATATGTAGGTATAGTATATCGTGCGGAGAGCTGTGTCCGCCTCTACCACCGACGGGAAACGCCTCGACGTGACCACGCGACAGAGAAGAAGAGATAGTATACCAGTATTTGAATTAATTAGAAACTTAAAATAGTTGTGTTTTAAATAGAGTCGTATTGTGGAGTTCCGAATTTTCGATATTAATTGGATGAGTAACGATATGCTACGCTCTTCCATTAAGCGTTATCGAATGTATGAGAGCTTAACCAAATTTCCCATGGAGTAGTGTAAGAAGAATATATAAACATAAGTATTATGTAATCTACACGTACAATTTTAATATTTAATTACGTCAATATTCAACTATGCATAGGTAGAAGATATTAACATTCGCCAAGTATGTACGCGAATAGAGTGAAAAGACTTAACTATTTTGACAATACTCAGTTGGTAATTACGACTCTGAAATATTATACGGTAGATTGTAATATGTAGATATATTGGATTCCAGATACCTACCAGTTGCTTTTGTTCTTTTACACGCCAAAGCGCACACAAATGTCACATGTTCGAATGAAGATGTTGCATTAGCGAAGTGAAGCAGGGAAATTCATACTAAATGTGATAATAGTAATTTGTTTTATCGCTACTTGTATGCATTAATAATTCAATCCGAGTCTCTACTCGTCAATTGAAAAGCAACTTAATGCCTCTACAAATACGGGTCTCTCAGAATTTATTGCGCCTTATCCTGTCATTTCGTATACAAAATGACATTGAAATTCGAACCATTTAGTGTCGAAAAAAAAATGAAATGTAATTATATTCTAGTCGAAAATGGTTTAAATTCCTTTAGCAGAATAACCACCACCAGTAGATCCATTAGCCTTAGAAGGTTAAACAAGGTCAATTAACAAAATGTTAATAAGAACTTACCTCATACTCCTTTTAATGATAATATTTGACGCAGCTTTAAACAACATTTTAAATGTGCATAAATCTCTCGTATCACAAACACACTGATATCAATGTGGCAAACTCACAACACAGCAAGCAAACTGATAAAAATGCTAACTAAAATACTTAAGCTTCAATGGTTAATGCTGCTCCGTGTCATGACAAAACACTGTAACTTTAAAAACACAATTTTTCAGAAATCGCAAAAAAACGTTTTTTATCGTTATTTGGTCATAAAACTGTGAATATTCCGTGTTTGATCAAATATGGACAAACTATTGATTATGTTTCTCTTTTAGTGTACCTACAAATCACAAAAAAAACATTTTTAATTTGTTTTCATACATTTAAAAAACATAACGTGTTTTGTTGTGACATAATTAAATTTGGAAATACTTATAAAGACCGTCGTGACAAAACACTGTAAAGTGATAGTTACAGTGTTTTTTCACAAAGAATTACCGTTTCTCAAACTTAATTTTATGACAAAATACTGTAACTATCGTGTAACAGTGTTTTGTCACATACTCGTAAGTATGAATATTCTACTTTTCATTTTAGTTATTGGTTAATATTAATACCATCAATTCTTCTTAGGCTAGATTTGACCAAACAACATCAGATATTTTTTTATACCACTTTGATGGCAAACAAGCTGACGGCCCACCTGATGGCAAGCAAAAAATTTACAAAGAAGATTTTCTTTGCAAATTCCTTGCGGGTTTTCTTCTCTTTTAATATTATGTAACTAACTTATATTATTTTGCAAAGAAGATATTTTCGTGTAACTTGTATCGTCACCGTTCTTTTTTTACTAATAAGCACACAGGCAGCTTCTTCTTATTTAGTTATAATATGATTTTAAATACATGTACTCGTATGATGAAGGTCCATACCCGCTTCATCTGTCGAGCTGTGTGCCAGGAAAATCCGTTAAAACACACGCACACGTGGTTGAAGAAGGTACACTGACTTTGGCAACTAAATGACTGTTCGGAAAACTATGACATTCAAGGCCGTGTGTGTCTGAATGATTGTTAGAATTGTCATAGTGTACAAGAGGCCGCCACCGCGGCCGGCACCGCAGGCCGCTCCAGTGTGTGGCACGCTTAACATGCACGTGTTTGCAGCCAGATACACATAAGTGTCATAAGTGTATAAATAATGCTGCCAGATTAATCACATTCGCCTAGTTGGTACTTGATAGTGACCGTGCGCCTACGAAGCTGATGATCCCGGTTTAAAATCCCAATAAGGGATATTTCGTGTGATGAGCACGAATAATCGTTCCCGAGTCTTGGATGTTTTCTATATAGGTATTTTTGACCGAGTGAAACGAAGGTCTCCATTTCAGAATCGGCAAATCTGCTCTCGGCGTACGGCCGGTGGATAACGGATTTCCGGATTTCCCGCTATTCTCCTCTACGGGTCGGATTTCTCAACCCATTCTCGTGTTTTTTCCTGAGCAGGTTTGTTTTTTTTATATAGACTTTTAAATTGAGTCAGTCTTTGAAAATACGAAATTTGAAAAAAAAACGTGAGGTCTACAGCTCACAGATTCACTAGTCTATTCGTATCTATATGAGTATGTATTGCGATTGCGTCGCCTTGGTCTTGTACCCATAGCAAGGTCTTGTCTTTTCTTTTTCTTTTTTTTTCCCCACCCCACTACACCCGCACCCACCGCCCGCGGCCTGCCAGCACGAAGATTATAGGAAGTATCTAACGGAGTTTCAATACAGCTGAAGCCACATGACCGATTTGGTCACTAGCTCTTATACTAACAGTGTGGGGGACCTGCCCACGCTACGCCTTCCGGTACGTGGTCGCCACTCGAGAACCTTTCCGCCCCAACGGCCATCGGTTCTACGTGCTGCTATATGCCCCGCCCACTGTCACTTAAGTTTAGCGATTCGAAGGGCTATATCGGTCACTTTGGTTCATGGCAATACACACTGGTCAAAGACTTTAACACTTGAGACACTGCGGAATATTGGACGAAAAGATGTGCCGTAGCTTCCCGAACCCTGCGCAGCAGAGTCAGAAACCTGATTTTTTGAACTTGGCTGAGTTACATAGTAATGGGCATTATATCCTTGCAGTAAGTCCTAGCTTAGAACACATAGAAGATGTTAGAACATCTGGTCTAAATGGTGATACGAATCAAGTTTATTCACCAAATACTTGTTCTTTCTTCTTCTTCTTTAAAAAGCGACCTCTTCCAGACAACCTTTGGGTAAAGAGAAAAATTGCGACAGTTTATTACTCATTTTGTTACTTCGTGCTAAAATAACCATTCCTTTACTATTGTTGCTTTATCTAGAGATCAATAGCAATAGTATATATTTAATTGGTTCGGCGAGTATTTCTCACCTAGTTGCAGATGCCAAAAGTGCAAGTAGGTATATAAGTAGTATAAGTAAGCCTCCTAAGTACTTAATTGTATATCCGCATTGAAGATTGCTGACTGAGAAACTGTCAAAGAACAGGTTATCGGTAAATCAAAATATTTTTGATTAACATTTGTAGCAAAATAATTCTTTATAGAAAACTCCCGCGATTTGTGAGTATTGTGTGTAATTGTGAAGAAAACGAAAGTAGCTCTGGCTGGAGTCGCAAGTATCCATAGGCTACGGTGTCTGCTTGCCATCAGGCAGGCCGTAAGTTTGTTTGCCACCGTCATAGTATTAAAGAAAAAAAATAATCTTACTTACAGCCCAAGCTCGCAATGCTCTGTACCTCTAGTATATTTTTTCGGAACATAAACGCATACAAATTGAGACTAAACGTAAATGCGTTCGTTTGCGTTTTGTTTCGAAAAAATATAGAGGTACAGAATTTATTTCGAATAGTGTCCGCCGTTTTGAAAATTTAAAAGAATCCTAAATTAAATCAACATAAATAATCTATACAGGTAATTATCGGACCTGCTCAACGAAAATCGGCTGAGAAATGCAACCTGTTGAGGAAGACAACCAGACAAAAAAGCATTTCTGCCCGAACTGAAATGGAGACGCTTCGCGTTTGTTAGGCCAAATAGATAAAATACACTTATTTTTTATCCAGGTTTTATTTTAAGTAAATATATAAATGTATTAATGTAGTGTACAATACTTTCAACATCTAAGGACGCTATTTTTAAATTAACTTACAACTACGTTACAATATTTGGTGTTGCTATTTAATTACTATACAAATGTAAATTCGATTCTAATAAAAACAGCGGCACTAAAAGAGCACTGTATCCCCCCGTAACGGCCTGTCCTTATAAGGATTTAATCTAAGGTTAAACTTAAAAAATAGTACACATAATACATGAATCTTGGAATAAACCTTAGATATTTGCGTTTGGTCAAATTATATAATAATTCTGCCTGCCAGTGGATATCCACAATGGCATTATATAATGCGTGTATGTATTAAGCACAGTTGCAATTCCCAAAATGATACCACATCAAAGTGCTCCCGACTCGATCATATCTCTAAGCTTGTACTTTTGTATTTTGCCCGACGCCGTTTTGGGAAATTCTTCTGTGACTTTCAACACCCGAGGGATCTTGAATTTGGCCAGTTTACCCGTACAGTACTGGAACACCTCCTTAGGAGTCACGGCCGAGCCATCTCGCAGTCGCACCACAGCGCACAGTTCTTCCCCAAGTCTCTCGTCAGGTACTCCTACCACCTGTTTAACATTAATTTAACAATTGAGCATCAACTGAGAGATAACCGAGTCAGCACACGCATTTAAAATGTACCCATAACTTAACAAAAATACCAAATAAGCCAGCTAGCACAACTGCCTAACTAATCAAAAGAGAAAAAGAATAACACCATTTCGCGTGTTAATGCCAGACAGTGTGGTGGATGCTTTACTAAGGGTTCGTGTTCACCCTTACAGAAGTAATACTCGTAAATTTATAATACTTATAATGGCGATAGAATTAGATAGTGGAAACAGGGCACCTGGCTCTCGATGATGTCTGGGTGCGTGTTGAGCAGGTCCTCGATCTCCTTGGGCGCGATGTTCTCGCCGCCGCGCACTATGATGTCCTTCAGCCGACCCACTATACGCCCGTACCCATCTTCTCTCAGGATGAATTTGTCCCTGTGTTAGTTCAAAAACAATTTGGAGTTACTATACAGTATGCGTATGTTGCATAGCCGATGCAATTCTTTAGTATATAGCTTGGTCAGAAATATGTGAGTTTTGTCTTTGGGGCTGTTTTGTAACTTTGGCAATTGCTAAGTAATACAACCGGTATTTTTTTGTTGTGCATGTGGGCGAGTTTCATATAATTCTGGTCAGGCTTTACCACGCATCTTGTAATAAACCCTAAATTGTCTTACCCAGTGTGCAACCAGCCGTCTTCCCCCAAAGTCTCCCTGGTCTTTTCCGGTTCCCCCCAGTAGCCCATCATAGTGCTGTAACCTCTCACCAGGAGCTCCCCGGAACCGCCGAATGGAACAGCTTTCCCTTTTTCATCGATTACCTTCGGGATACATAAAGACAAAGTACCATGAGTCAAAATGGACCAAAAACCAACAGAGCTGAGAGTTCGGTCATTAAATTGGTTTTTAAATCTACTATTAGCTCGTATTCACTCTGACTAAAGAATCAATTGCATCAAAATGGTCCTAAAAACAACAAAGCTAAGAATTTGGTCAATAAATAGATCTTTTAATCTACTATTAGCATCGTATTCACTTTGACTAAAATATTAATATCTCAGTTCTGCAATGGAACTAAACTTGGTGCTCATAGAATGAAATAAAGTACACGTAAATATGTGTAGGACCTCGGACAGGGTCCACGGTTAAATAAGTAAACTCTCTTCTTACATACTGAATCATACGCAAAGAGAATATAATACTCCTTACGGATACGTCAACTCATTCGCCATTCCAAAGCAATTCAAACTACATTCGAACGTTCCTTATTCATCATCAAACAGCCAGCTCCTTACACAACCATCAAAAAGTACCAATCCCACATTTGTAACCCTTAGCTCTGTTGGTTTTTGGTCCACCTTACTTACCTTAGTTGCCCATGATTCTTTAAGGAATATTGCGCTTATAAATTGTGTAACGAGTTGATGAGTCACAGAGATGTATGGAAAATAATGCTGCGGCGATCCCAAATAAATAAGAAAAGGGCAAAGGAATGATGATACTACAACAGGAATTATACCTTAGTTTCGATATGATCATGTATGTAGCCGACTGTCTCGGCGACCAACTCGGTGTTGTCATCAGGTAGTGATTGGAATACCGCCGCTGTGGTCTCTGTCATCCCAAACAAACTCTGTAATGAAAAAAACGGTAGGTGGGTAGAGTTATCGACATTCGAATCCTTCTGTGGAAGATGTACGTAATACGGACACCGTATAACTCAATCTAAATGCATCATGTGACTCCGTCTTCTCACATGTACTTAGAGGTTCCTTTCTGGTTGCTTATTGGATTGTGGTTTATCTGCCATTGTGTTCTAGTAATCATCCAGGCCTAGCCGTACCGAGACAGTGTCAGCGTTGAGATGGTCCTTGATGTCTCGTATGAGTTGCGGGCTGCACGGCGCGCCGCCGTTCAGGGCAACTCGGAGACTGGTGCGCGCTCCCGCCTTCCTCGCCAGATACACTAGGTCCACGTACATTGTTGGGGTGCCGTTTATCACGGTGCATCTACAACAAGGAAGGGAAACCTGCAGTCATGTAGTAGTATGTGTGACAAGACAAACCGCTCAAATCTAACGCATTCAGATTAACACGGACAAAAGTTATAATAATAATAATAATAATAATATTGGGGGACAATCTTACACAAATCGACCTAGTCCCAAACTAAGCAAAGCTTGTACTATGGGTACTGGACGACGATATACATACTTATATAGATAAATACATACTTAAATACATAGAAAACATCCAAGACCCAAGAACAAATATCCGTGAAAAATGCACAAATAAATGCCCTGGCCGGGATTCGAACCCGGGACCTCTAGCTTCGGAGGCAGAGTCACTGCCAACTAGGCTAAACAGGTCGTCAACAGTTGTATGAGAACTGTCCGCCCAATGCAGCGCCCGTACAAGTTGCAGTTGGAATGCAGTCCGTCTATCTCGGTACCTAAAGTGACATTAATGTAACTAACTAAACTTAATGGCTCACCGACCCAAAGCGAGTCTTGGTTCTCACCACTTGGTCCGATCTTGCGCCACATCTCTCAAGTTCACGACTTCGCGAAGTCACCAAGTCATGGCGTTAATTTATGTAAACCTATATAAATTAATTTTGTATTAAGCACTAACGCTGCTAACGATAAATCCAAATTTCAAATAAAAGGGAAAAATTGAAAAATAATTGTGCACCGAGCAGACGCCTCCCTAAGGCGTTGTAAGAGGGAACTAGTGAAGGATTTCGTGGCCGAGCTTGATTGTTCTGATAGCTTACAGGCTAGAGCGATTGGCCGCGTATACCCAGATGTCGCTGGTTTAAATCCTGCTCGGAGCACTAAATTTTTCCCTTTAATTTGAAATTTTAAATCTAACTAATTGTGTTGAAAGCAGCACATGACACCTACTTCTCAGCCAGCAAGGCATTCATGTTGGAGTGTGCGTTGTAGGTGGGTGCGGCCAGCACGAGCGACGTCCCGTGTCGGAGCGCAGAGGCCACGGTGATCACCGAACCCAAAGCGTGGAATAGTGGAGACTGAAACATATCTTATACAAAACCAGCGGATGTGATCTTCATTAATGGACTTAGGTACCGTATACATACTTATGTCAGCGGCAAAGTAAAATACTTCAACCGTTTTTCAGGTCGTCAGTAGCAATGACACCCAAATATGAATTTTACTAATGTAAATTACACGATTGACAGGCAGTATGAGTTCGATACAAGGCCTCTATCTTTAAAAAAGTTAACACAGAAATCTGTGTGGTGGATAAATATCCATATATACTCCGTTGAAGATTTTCACGTATTCTGAGATAGTCTCCCACCACTACATAAGTGTAAAATAACCATAGGTATAATATTATCTTTATCTTCACGTACCTACCTGAACACACGTTATTTGATGCCTTTCATGCAGGTTTTGCCTCTTGCCCATAAAGTAACTGTTATTCACTACTCCGAAATGAGAGTCTAAGGCTGCTTTTGGATCGCCTAGAAATAAAACGGCAAAGAAGTAACCCATTGACTTGACTCTAAGTATAATAGATTTTAACTATATCATTTAATCGCTCAAAACTAATTAAGTAATAGCGCACACCCAAGGACACGTTAACGTAGGCATTCCCAAAAAATAATGTTTTGAGTATCCATGACAAACTTAAATATGGTTAAAAAAATAGACAAAAATAAAGGAATACAAAATGGAGAATTTAAGATCCCTAATAGGCTACCTGGTACTTTAACTGAAGAGAGACAGGAAGAAAGAATTTCGTATTACCTGTAGTTCCTGAAGTAAAGTGTATGATGGCGCCTTCGTCTGGGTGTACCTGAGCACCATATCGCGAAGCATCTTGTTTTTCTGCCACTAGAGAGTCGTACGTGAATGTTCCACTGTTAGATACATAATAATTAAATAGACATTAATGAAGTTAAATCATACGCCTAAGTAATTAGCAATCGAACATCGTTTATTACTTTTTTAGTTGAGAAATTGGGTACAAAATAATCGTGTTAGAAATGTTTCGTGTAAGAAGATGTACGAATAATTAATAAGATCTTAAGACGGCCACTGAACCTTTTTTCATGTAACCGGCCACTTAGTAAATTAGAACTTTATTCCATTACAGGCTTTAAAAAGTACATTCATAGTACATTACGATACAAGTGCAGAGAACAGGAAATTCGCAACGATTGGTGATAAATTAAAACACGACTGAAGGGAGTGTTTTAAATCGACACGAGTTGCGAATTACCTATTCACACGTGTATCGTACGACTTTTACAGTACATATGGCTCTTTAAAGTTTCGACATATGTACGTAATCTGCTCTCGTGCGGTAAAGTTTTAGTCAGACGACCTGTTTAGCCTAGTTGGTAGTGAAGCTGCCTCCGAAGCTAGAGGTCCCGGGTTCGAATCCCGGCCAGGGCATTTAATTGTGCATTTTTTATGGATATTTGTTCTTGGGTCTTGGATGTTTTCTATGTATGTATTTATCTATATAAGTATGTACACCGTCGTCTAGTACCCATAGTACAAGCTTTGCTTAGTTTGGGACTAGGTCGATTTGTGTAAGATTGTCCCCAATATTATTATAAAGTAGCACCATATGTACTCTAAAGGATCTTTTATCTACTCCAGCACACATATATACACTGTAATCTGTTAATTAAATGACTGACATCAGTATTAAAACAATAAACTCTATATACGAATGCAGGTCTATACCATAGACAATTCATTATATAAGACTGGTGGGAGAATCATAATGGATTTCCATACATTATTATGCTACTGTTTTTTTAAGAGGCACGCGTCAATGCCCTTATTATGCCACCGTTACGATTTTTTTGAGTTCTGTACCAAAAAGGTAAAATGAACCCTTATGGTGCCGATACCGCTGTCTGTCTGTCTGTCACATTGCTAAATATTTAATTTTGATTAATTGATTTCGTGTCGTAAAAAATATTGGTCTTAAAATTCGAGAGTCGCTGTCACAAAACGAACGTAGCGAGAACCCTTATTATGTAACTATTGCATACAATAGTATGTATGTATGTATAAGCACTTTATTGTTCACAATAACAGTTTAAAACATATACATGTCACACAGGATCAGAGTACAAAGGCGAACTTATCCCTATGAGGGATCTCTTCCAGCTAACGTTTGAGGTATTGAGAGGAGATTTTTATTTAAAAAGAATGAGATAGACAAACTTACACCGTGTACAACAACGTAACAATGAGTGAATATAATTTGTAGCTAAACCATAACTAAATAAGTACCCATAGTAGGAGTAATAATAAAAGCGCTCGTGGCCCAGTGGCACCCGCGTACTGCGTGCGGTATGCGAGGTTAAGCAATGTCGGGCGAGGTCAGTCCTTGGATGGGTGACCGCTTTGAGTGGTTACTAACTGAGCGCTCCCGTGCTTTGGAAGGCACGTTAAGCCGTTGATCCCGGTTGCTGTCTTTGATAGCAGTCGTTAAGCCAAGTTAGAGGCCTCCGGGCGGCTTGAGAACTTCTAACAGTCAAGTTGCCCACTCACTTGCCCACTCACAAGCCTATTCCCAATAAGGTCGGTTTCCCCCTCGGGTTGGAAGGTCAGATGGCAGTCGCTTCCGTAAAAACTAGTGCCTACGCCAATTCTTGGGATTAGGTAGCGGACCCCAGGCATTCTTCAGGATGCAACTGTACTGGGAATAACGCTAGGAGGATGATGAGTAGGAGTAATAATAGGAGCATAATAGTAGGAGTATCTTTGGAATGGTACGAACTGAGATACAATAGTGTCTGAGAGAAGATTAATTTATTTC
This sequence comes from Notocelia uddmanniana, assembly GCA_905163555.1. Taxonomy (NCBI): domain Eukaryota; kingdom Metazoa; phylum Arthropoda; class Insecta; order Lepidoptera; family Tortricidae; genus Notocelia; species Notocelia uddmanniana. The sequence goes on from LR991053.1 coordinate 13,466,114, forward strand.
ATCTCAGGAATGTGCCCTCGCAATTAATGGAATTAAGAAAAACATCCTGTCTCACGTACACTACCGCTCATAATTATTTAGGCACCCATACATCTGTATACAAAAATGACTTTCAGAAATACACTGCCAAGTCAGAGTCCCTTGACAGTTTTGCGTGCATTTTGCATTTTTTATTTGACTTATAGAGCCTTAAATCGGTGCCAGAGACCCCCCTTTTAAAATGGTAGTTTTCTTTTTGTAATGACTTAAATAACTACTAATCGCTGGTTCATAGAAAAGTGTAGTGTTTTGTATGAACCAGCAATTAGTAGTTACGGTTTCTACTTAATCAATTTATCCAAAATGTTAACTTACGGTAATACTGTTTTATCACACGTGATGACAGTCTTCAAACTAGGGAATTCCTTAGACTCTATCGATCCAGCTTTATCTCGATGTATTTCTGGCATCAATTGTTCTATCTTCTTGTAATAATTAGCCTTCTCTAAAGTATCGCCTATTATAATTGCTTTTAATTCAGTTTTTCTAATACAATACGATAATTCCGTTTTCTCGTATACTGGATTCAAAGCTACCTGAAAATTTACAATTAAGGTTACAATCATAGTTGTTGGTCAGGAAACGTGACAACCCTCAAGATGTGGATCTTAGAAGAGAGAATATTTTAAAACGGACAGGTGCGAGTGGGACTACTTACGTATAAAAAATACCGGCCAAGTGCGTGGCGGACCACGCACAAAGAAGTGTTCCGTACCGACACCTCACCTACATTTAAAACCATTATACAATATAGTGAATCAAAAAATATATATCTTTATAGGAAACTAACGGCACTTACGCCCTTTTGTTTAGGCAAGACAGTTTTACAGCAATAACTATACAACCGTTAAACCTATCTTATTCAAACCAAAATTTGTTGAATGTATTTATTATTGTACATCATCTTGATTTTTTTCAGAATATTAAACTTCATAGTTTGGAAATTAGAGGGGTGGGGGGACACACTTTTTAAGACTTTTACAGCTAATATCTCACCAACCATAATTTTTTAGAAACCTCTATGTCATTTTGGAATGCCTATCCTAGGTACCCCACACGCTTATGTGCATTTAATATTTCCCATTTTAATATTTTTTTCCTATTTTCATATCATATTTCTATAGCAGTTTATATCATACACATTCCTGCCAAATTTCATAATTGTACTTAGTGGTCATAGTCTCCTAGTAAATCAGCTGTGACATACGAACAGACAGACAGACATGACGAATCCTTAAGGGTTCCGTTTTTTGCCATTTGGCTACGGAACCCTAAAACTGAGTTGGGAAATAAGAAATGAGTCTTGTGGCCTTTGAAAGATGAGCACGCCACTTTTGATCTTCCTAAAATATATAATAAATACTTAAAAATACTTCTTGTTAAGGCGGCCGTTATTAGTATTACACTGATAATCTGGAGTGAATTACAACTCGAAATCTATTGAACCCTGCAAGAGTCGAGCGGAACGGAAGAAACGTGAATTTTGAACAATTAGCAAAATGCAATGGCACATTCGGTAACATAGGAAAACTGAGATCCGTACCAATATTATAAATGCGAAAACAACCCTGCATGTCTGACAACCCTGGGAAAGTATAAGATATGATAGTTTTCATCCCGGAAATCATCTCATTTTAAAACTTTTATGTACACAGTTTTCAATAAATAAATCTTTACTTTACTTTAAGGGGGTGAAATGGGGGTGGATATTTTTATGGAGGACTGGGAGTACGATATACACGAATTCCACATACCTAAACAAAGTCCTTGGCAAAAGCTAGTTTGCAGTAAATGCCAATAAATGAAAGTTAAATATTCTAGTAACCAATTTGGTAAATTGACAGAAACCATAATTTGCGAAAATATTATATCTAGTCAACCTATTTTTAACAATACCTTTACATCTATACCAATTGAAAGGTTCCTACAATAAAAACATGTTAAATAGAGATAAGATGATAGATATAAAAACCGGTAAAGGTGAACTCACGAAAGTTATCATCGTTATCGTAAATGGATCGAGTGACAAAAATTGTCATGCGCGTGCCATAAGTCATAATGGAGGATCCTACAGAATGATATAACCGATCCGGTACATACACAATGATAAATGTCATTCAATTGTGACGGCCTGTTTAGCCTAGCTAGTTGGTAGTGACACTGCCTCCGAAGCTAGAGGTTCCGGGTTCGAATCCTGGCCAGGGCATTATTTGTGCATTTAGCACGGATATTTGTTCTTGGGTCTTGGATGTTTTCTATGTATTTATCTATATAAGTATGTATATCGTCATCTAGTACCCATAGTACAAGCTTTGCTTAGTTTGGGACTAGGTCATAATGTGTAAGATTGTCCCCCAATATTATTTATTTAATTTATTCTTCGTGAAGTCACATAGACTTAACATTATACTTCGAAAGTTATGATTATGAGGCGAGCGACACTTACAGAGATAAGGCCGACCCTCGCCGCCGCGACCAACGCAACGATCCAGGCGGCATTGTTGTGCGACCAGATGCCCACTCGGTCGCCCTTCTCCAACCCTTGAGATCTTAGAGCACAGCCCAAAGCATCTGCCTGAAATTATTTAAAAAACTTAAGACTTAAACAGCATTTTTTGCCTTGTTCGCGTCGTCGTCCGTCCGCGTTAGTTCTTCAAACCATAAATCAGAAAACTGATGATCATCATAAGAAAATACACTACACGTATGTGTTTTTTTTATGACATAGGTGGCAAACGAGCAGACGAATCGCCTGATGGTAAGCGATTAGCGCCGCCCATGGACACTCGCAACACCAGAGGGGTTGTAAGTGCGTTGCCGGCCTTTAAGATGGGAGTACGCTCTTTTCTTGAAGGTTTGAAGGTCGAATCGGTCCGGAAATACCGCAGGCGACAGTTCATTCCACAGTTTAGCTGTGCGAGGCAAAAAAAAACTGGAGAAACGCACAGTTGAGGACTGCCAACCATCTAAGTGGTGAGGATGGAAATTTTGTCGCGTTGGGCGATGGCAGAAGGAAGCGGCAGGGGTAATATAAATCAGCAAATTTCTTGGTATAATCGTTACGTCAATGTAATTATGATCACCTAAGTTGAAGAAATAAAGACATAGAGAACTGTTTAAAGAGGATCTTCAGGCGTAACTTCACTTTTTTTCTGCGAGTCGAATTTTCTAAATATTTTTTAGAGACGGCAATTTTATCATTATGTACTGAATATAAAAAAAAACACTTCGCCAGATCAAATAGTTTTTGTTAAAATACAGTGAAGCCAATTTAGGCCTTATCAGCGTTTTTACGGCATCAGGCTACGTGTCACAAACTAAGTAAATATGAAATATTTTAATGTTCAGTGTAACCCGTGGGCTTATGAATCTTATGATAGTAAATTCAAATTTTATCTTAACAACTACTAAATACTCAGGACACATTAATCATTTTTTTAATAAACGGATAGACATTTCATCAATATTCTAACGTGACCAGTGAGAAATTAATTGAGAATTCTGGACACAGATGTACGAGGGCAGATCCGATAGTTATTAGCTGCTCTCACTCTATTCATGCGACATATGTTTTAATGATACCATTATGCGGGTAATTTCTCTTCAACTTTCAGATCAGCCCTCGTATCAATATAAGGAGACCGGACATGACGGCCGATTTGTATTGTGTACGCCCGTTGCAAGTTCTTTAGAACCCACACAAAGCGTAATGGTGCTCCCACACTGGCTGTTATAAATGTTATGTGTCTCTGAGATTCTAGAGGTATACTTACTTCAGACTCACTTCTACCAGCAGCTGTTCATAGATGAAGGTACGGTCTTAGTACACGGAGTACACGACCACTCGTCCCGGTTAACGGTGGGTGCTGGCCTATGGCCACTGTACGTTGGGGGCTCAGAGCTGGGGTTGTGGAGATAGCTGTCATGGAACAGGCTGCTATGCTTTTATCTAAGCTAAAATTAGGAATATGTATATTCCTCAGGTTTTGACTCACTTCAACCAACAGCTGCTCGTAGGTGAGGGTGCGGTCTTCGTAGACAGAACGCACGGCTACTCGCCCTGGGTAGCGGTGGACACTGGCCTCTAGAGCCTGGCCTATGGTCGCGTATGTTAGAGCTTCAGAGCCGGGGTTGTGGAGGTAGCTGACATTGGATAACGTCCGACTGGTTTGTCTGAAATTAGCAAAACGTACAACTGTTTTGATTCGACTACTGGTGCGGAAAACTATTGTTACGAGTATCTCAGGGGCTATTTTAAATATTATACGTAATTGACGGTAAAAATAGTGTGTTACTTAATACATATGTCGATCAACATATGTTTACATATACAACCATCACTTTTTGCATTAAATACATACGAGTAGAATAGACACCAACGTAAAATGAACCCAAACATAATGGTACATATTATTATTATTATTATTTATTTATCTCAGACTCAGGTCCATATAAACGTTAGTACACTAGGCTTAAAACTCTAGGGGTTAGTAAGTCGATAATAATTATACATCACCCAATAATAATAAAAGAAATGAATAACAATATGAATTACTTATCATTACTATTTAATGTTAAACATTTTAGCCCTATCACCCATGTGAACGAAGTTCCAGTGCCTCACCACAGGGCAGTCGAACTTGTCCAGCACAACACTCAGGGGGCTGTTGGTATTGGCTCGCACCCTGCTCATGACGGAGGCAACACGTTTCCTAAGTATTGTTTTAAAACCATCCGTGTTAGCCTCTAAAAACATACCAGAAGCACTGCACCAGCGAGGCAGTCCCAGTAGCATCCTGAAGGCATTATTATACTGGACGCGTAAGCTGTTTAAAGTTTTTTTAGCATAGTGGGTCCACAGGCTACAGGTGTAAAAACTCTGACAGTATGCTTTGAAAAGCGTGACTTTAACATCACGTGAGCACCGAGCAAACCTACGGACCAACATATTAGCTCTCACCGCCAGAGCCCTCCGCTCACGCTCCATGTCTAAGTCATCAGAGAGGTCTTCGGCAACCCAGTGACCAAGGTACTTGAATTCAGTGACTCTTTTCAAGGGGACTCCTAGTAGTCTAACTGGTGGGACAGTTTTAGGTTTTTTACTTCCCAGCTTGAAGACAAGAAGTTTGCTTTTTTTTGTATTGTACCTCAGTCCATGAGCCGCCGCATACCCCTCACAAATGCGCAATAAGATCTCAAGCGCTCTTACAGACGGACACGACAGCACCATGTCGTCAGCGTAACTGATATTATTTACAAATTTCCCATCTATGGAACAGCCGACGCCGGCACTGCTGAGCCCGTCCAGAAGACCATTGATGTACAAGTTAAAAAGACGAGGCGAAGATAGCCCGCCCTGCCTCACCCCGCATTCCAACCTATACTCCGTGGAGTTAGAGCCAGCCCACCTAACTGAGTTTGTTTGGTTATTGTACCAATATTGAAATAAATTAACGACTTCTTTAGGTGTGCTGGTTTCATTGCACATCTTTGACCATAGAACATCATATGGTACTAGATCGAATGCCTTCGACAGGTCCAAAAAACATGCGTAAACAGGGGTATTTCTCGTTGTATAATACTGAACGGTATGCTTGAGTCGCAGTATTGCTGTTTCAGTGGAGAGCCCAGGTCTAAAGCCAAACTGAGCATCATTCAGCTTTATGTGTTTACTTATACAACGATCAAGCAAACCATCCAATACCTTTGAGATAACTGTAGCTAGAGAGATTGGTCTATAATTGTTCCTGTCGGAGACATCCGCGGTCTTACTTTTTATGATAGGAACTACTACAGTCTTCAAGAGCTCTTCAGGGAGATATCCATGTCCAACGCACAAATTAAACAGTAACGCAAGTACCCTGGGCAAGTGAACGCCAGCATACTGGAGGTGCTCAATGCTGAGGTCATCATGTCCTGGTGACTTACCACGTTTCATGCTTTTTATCAGCGCATGAAACTCTTTCTTCATATATACTTTACAATGTTGATAATCAAATCACCGGACACCACCACTTTTATTTTAGCGCCATCTAGCGTTAGCAAAATTCGATACCCTAGTTCACAATCGTAATAATTACGAGGCAATATTTGCTGTAATTAGAACTATGGTGCACTTATCATAAAGTCTTAATTTCGCTACCTTTTTTCTCGTAATTAGTACGATTGTGAACTAAGGAATTTTGAGTGTCAGGGCAGCTAACTCATACAAGCTGCCAACAAAGATGTATCCACTGCGAAACCTAAAAGGTATATATAACTTCAATGTCCAGCAGTAGACGTCGTTCGGCAGTTATGATAATATAAATTTACTCGTAGTATGTGTATTAATGCGGCCTGTCGTCACACATTTAGTTTACGCAAACACTGTTAGCAATACAAACGTTACTACTTTACCTCCTTACCAATACTATTTAAAAATAAACACTGTTTTAGAAAGCTGAATCGCAAAAAAGTATTTATCACTTAGCTGAAAAATGACGGTCATATCACTCAAATCATAAGGTATCATTTCGTAACAAGCCAAGATAGAACTATTACAAATAATATCTTCTATATCTTAATAATCTATGATAGATTTTATTAATAGATACAATCTTACCTAATACTTCCGCCAAGTAAGATATTCGATGGTACACAAAAAACACTTTTAATCCACATGATTGAGATATTTTTTATTATTTCAAAACATTTAATTCTTTGCTCGTAGAGCCCAAAACGCTGTTATCGCAACCATTCAATGTCGCGTACTAGTTCAATGAACGGTCGTTTACGTACTTATGCAGAGATATTTAAATTGCATGATAGGTATTACGAGTATATATAATATTTCTTATCAATCTGTTGCTTTTGAATTTCTCTCTCCCTCTCCGACGAAGTTTGGAACCGATAAAAAAATCTATAAATAGAACCAGCTGCAGAGAAACCTGAGTAACCCGCTGAGAGCTGCCCTCTGAAGGTGTGGAAAGGAGGTTGAAAGTTTGTTTGTGGAGCAAGTATTTTTAGGGTTCCGTAGCCAAATGGAAAAAAACGGTCTGTCTGTCTGTCCGTCCGTATGTCACAGCTGATTTACTCGGAGGATATGACCATTACAATTATGAAATTTGGTGTGAAGGTGAATGTTATGAACCACTATAGAAATATGATGTGAAATTACGAAAAAAAATATTAAACAGGGGGGCACCCCATACATGTAACAGGGGGGTCAAATATATATTTTTTTCAAAGTACATAGGCGTGTGGGGTACCTAGGATAGGCATTGCAAGATGACGTAGAGGTTTCTAAAAAATGTTTTCATTTAAGTCAACCGTTGGTGAGATATTAGCCGTCAAAGTCTTAAAAAGTGTATCCCCCCCCCCCCTTCTAATTTCCACACTATCAAGTTTAAAATTCTGAAAAAAATTATGATGATGTACATTAATAAATCCTTTCAACGATTTTTAGTTTAAACACGATAGGTTTAACGGTTTTAGAGTTATTTCTGAAAAACTGTCTTGCCTAAACAAAAGGGCGTAAGTGTCGTAAGTTTCTTCTGCAGATACGACCTTTTGTGATTAAATGCATTGTATAGTGGTTTTAAATGTAGATTAGGAGGAGTCGGTACGGAATCCTTCGTGCGCGAGTCAGACTCGCACTTGGCTGGGTTTTTTTTTTCATTAATTTATTCAGACACGCATATTTATCTATCTATTCGAACGTGTAATATTGAAATGACGATAAACGCATATCAAAACAAAGAAAGCCGTTTTGTACAACCCTGCGTCCGAACAACTACTTTTACCGATGACGTCACAGTTGCTCCTAGCGGCCGGCGGCTTTCCCTACTCGTTTACCTACTCCGGTAATATGTAGCTAACTGTTAGTTGTGAAGCTAAAAGAAAGGATTAAGTAAGGTTGGATTTTGTAGGGTTCCGTAGTCAACTAGGAACCCTTATAGTTACGCCATGTCCGTCTGTCTGTCTGTCTGTCCGAGGCTTTGCTCTGTGATTGTTAGTGCTAGAAAGCTGCAATTTGGTATGGATATATATACCAATAAAACTGAAAGTCGTAAAATAAAATATAAAAAAAGTTTTAAGGGTACCTCCCCTGCACGTAAAGTGGTGATGTATTTAAAACTATAGCGAACATTTACGCCGTTTTTGAGTTTAATCGTAAAAAGTCTTCGCTTCTTAGTAAAAGACGTATGAAACGCTGCGAAAGTATTCCCTTTGCCTTGATATTGATTTTTTTACAGTAAGTTCATTGGGCAACTACGGAACCCTACACTGAGCATGGCCCGGCATGCTCTTGGCCGATTTTTGTATTGTAGGTATTGGAGTGCGCTTTACAGACTACATTGACATTATTTATCTCAAGGGTTGGTTGCACCGTTGCACCAAACCGTCAGTAGGTAATCGTAAGCGGTGTTCGATTAAATTTGATTGTATGGCAAGTTTGACAAGTTTCTATGGGACAACTGCCGGCGTCATATTTAACGTTGATAGGTCTGTAATCGTAAGTTGGTGCAACGCATCCTAAGGGGCTAACGAGTTCTCTGCTGACGAACTCGCGGGCAAATGCTAGTATAAAATAAATAATAAATTATATGACAACTAAATTGACTTTTTGGGTATAAAGAATAAAACATAATCTACCTATCGAATTTTTGTAGTTACAATTGGTATGATTTTGGTAAAAAAGTGTAATTTACAAATTGTTACAATTACGATTCCTTACTTACTATCTTTAGAGTGACAGCATGTTATAAATTTTAACATGTATCAAATACCCAATTATTTTTATTTTGATGCCTACAGTTAATCTGCCTCATAAAGGTATTGCTAGTACCTAATATATCCCCTCAGCATACTCTTTGATAAGGTGTGAGTAGGTACCTGTCATAAATATTATAGCAATATTACTTAGGTATATGAAACATTGCCTGATTTCGAGTGTTTACATTTAAATAACTACATAATCATGTCATCATCATTATTTCAGCCAAAAGACGTTCTCTGAATTTCACCGCTAGACCCCCCAAGGATCTCCACAATGATCGGTCTTGTGCACTACATAATACACCTAAGGGGTACAGAACATGTTCAGATACTACTGAAGCGTGTCACAAGCAGGCGCGGCCTGCGGTGGCGGCCGCGGTGGCGGCCAGTTGTAAAGTATGACAATCCTAACCATGATTCAGACACAGGCGGCCTTGACGCGGTGGTTGGGCGGCTGACCGCGGCCGCAAGCCACGCCCCCTCCGCCACTGCGCAGGCCGAGCGGCCTGTTGCAAATTTTCACAACTGACAGCCATTAACCATAGATAAAAATGCAGAGTTAGATTATTTTATATCCAATATAGTGAGTATATTTTTAAAAACAAAATTGATCATACATTTATCAGCTACACAGAGTCAAACTGCAGGCTTAAGTTTACTTTTAAGTGTCCAAAAGTAACCAAAAAAGTTTTTTTTTTGGTTATTTATGTAACGGTTTGACGTTTGGTTTGGCGCGAAAATTGACGTAGGCCGCCAACGGAGGCCGCGCCAGTGTGTTGTTGTTGCGGCCTGTCAAGCGGCCTGCGGCCAGCCGCCACCGCAGGCCGCGCCTGTTTGTGACATGCTTTATGGTTAGTAGGTAAATTAATTTATGAAATACTTGTAGGTGGTAAAATAACAGATTTGATAGATTTGTGAATAAGTATGCGCTACGAACATATGACACCCATATGTTTGCTAGCACCAAGATATACCCTTAAAACGTCAAACACGACATAATCTTTCCTTGGTTAGGATTGCTGTCACCGCACCCAGGGCATGTTAAAAGCACTATAGCAGTTGTTTGCATGTAATCGACTAACAACTTCACAACATACTTCAAATAAATCTCATTTTCAATCTACCACTTTAATTCTGCGGAGATTGTCTTACTAGCCTACTTATTATATTACCAGACCGCTGGTCAAGCCCTTGTGTTCCTCCGTATCTGATCATCGCCGTTGCAGAATCGAGGCCGTGGCGGGCCCCCGCCCCGCCCCCACGACCCCTCGCCCCGTGGCACCGGAAGTGGCGCGTGGCGCGCACGCGACTACCCCCCTCGACCGGGCTGTGACGAAACATGCAAATTTCCTTCGACCTCTTAAGGCCATGATACAAATCGAAATAGGTGGAAATGCGTTCGTAATCTTCCCCCAAATTTCCCAAACAAGGTCGAGGATGGACGAGGCCGTCCAACTGGGGAATAAATTAAAGGGCTGATAAGAAACTAAAAAGTTTTACTTCTCTTCAGTATTAATGACAGATTATGTAAGAAATTTTCCGTTACTGTATACGATACAAACACTACCGAGGATGCACTGTATGAGAGAGATAAAAAAAGAATCGGCTGTGCGTATGTGTTTGTTCTGGAGCTGCTTGCCATCAGTGAGGCCGTATACTCGTTTGCCACCGTAGTGGTATAATAAACACACACTTAATGAAATCTTGTAAAAGTAAGGCCATTTATGGATTACTGCTAGAAAGCTTTTGACTTGTGTATATTTTTTCAATAAAGTATTGTTTAATATATTATACATACAAATGAAACTCGATGTTTGTAATTTATAGTCCAGCGTGGGGACTAATGCCCAATCTCTTTCATCGATGAGAGGTCTGTGCCCAGCCAGTGGCACGTATTTATTTAGGCTGATGATCACGATGATGCTGATGGTGATTCATCTTTAGGTGGACTTAGGCAATGAGTCATTGTCCGATTGTCTCCACGTTGTTGGATCCCAGACGTACATCTTACATACCTATACCTATACTACGAGTATCTTAAAGGGCCATTAAACCTTATTTACATAAGAAATTAAAATTAGTATTAAGGGCGAGTTTGGCCTAGTATATTTTAGCATCTGAAAGCGTCGTACCCTCGTGTACTCGACTGCACGAGCTGCTTAATTACCGTACTACGTCGGTTATATTTGAGCCCCATAAACCATACTTGTATTAATTACCTGACGCGTACAACTCAGAACCATTGACGATTGTTAATTGGCGGCTGTGGTCTACATATCGCCTCTATGTTATCTGATGTAATCACGAACTTAACCACAAAAACTCTTCTATGAACTTAGTGCTATTCTGGAATCATGATATTAAAAAATATTGTCGTGTAACTACTTAAGCCTTGATTCTCGCTCGTCGAGACAGCTCTACGACACGTGACTCGACTCATTCTTACGTCGACGTTATTATTGTAATCGACAAAATGCAATTTATTGATAGCGAAATGTAGCCAGTAAATATGAATATCGAAATTAAAAGAAGCAATTATATTTAATGTATCGTATACTATAAAAGCAACCATTGGGTGTTTGTAAATAAATACTCGGTCAAAATCGAATTCTTTAGAAAATATACACGTAATTTTTCCACTGTGTCTGTCTTAAGGCGAATATACCCATTCCGACATTTTTAAATTACCAAACAACTAAGCTTCGATTTCAGTTTCAATAGAATGCCATTTTCCGGGCGTGCATCGGGTCGCTTCAGCCAGACGGTAAAGCTACAAGTCTAGGGGTGATCCCCCGATAACAGAAAAGTAAAAATCGGGTCAATGCATGTGACGTTTTGAGACATCGCCGATTCGAGTTTGTTTGTAAATCCGGTTCGCGCACCTGCCTTCGCCTTTATTTACTCGAATCATGCAAGAAATCGGCTGAGCTACGCAGCCGTGCCGCAGTCATGGCCCGCCCGCCCTGCGCTCAACATAGCCCAGACCGAGCACGGTGATACGCGACGCCACAGTGTAGTGATGACGAAGTGATCGTGAGCCCGGCCAGGTTATGAAGTGAGGATGTCTCAAGCGCCAGCCGGCAAGAAGGGCGGTAAGGGTCCGCCGAAGAAGAACACTGAAGAAGACAAATCGGTGGCAGCGAAGGCCGTCGACGATAAAGATGAGACGTCATCAATCAATGGAGATAAGAAGGAGATCAAGGAGAGTAATGGAGACGTGCCGAAGCCTCCCAGCGCGGGGGTCAACATGCGGGATGCGGCGGCGAAGATCTTGGCGCTGGCCCAGAAGACGGAGTGGTCGGCGGTGGAGCAGACCCTCAAGGTGCTGGAGAAGCTGGTGGCGGCCGGCGGCGAGGACACCGTCACCGTGCCCATGGCGGGCATACACGATCCGGTCAGCCATTAACCTTTATTCTTGTGACCTACTATAACCTAAATTACGATAAACCTGCCAAATAAATTACCATTTGTGCTTACTAGCAGAGAGATATTAGGCTCGGGAAATATTACAAAACAAAAGCATTATTTTGCTGTTCGTTGTTCTAGCGGACTATTACATGACGACGAAGGTTAAACTGGTTATGTTACTTCAGTTATAAAATACGATTAACTTTTTTTTACAAAATTCGAAAGCTATATTACTTGTACAGTCAAACAGCCACGATTAAATATTTCACATGCTCGGCATTCCTACATAGATTCGGATTATGTTCGATATTTTCCAGATTATTACAAGTATCTATCTACCTATATTATATCCTATATTATATTATATTATATTCTATATTATATTATATCAAAGCTTAAAGAACTAAAGCTATTACGAAACAATTTGCGTTATATTAAGTAGTTTGTAGATAAGCTTAACTAATCTTCTGTGTTTTGGTTACTTAAATAACCGAAATGTGATAAAAATACGTTCTTTCGTGCTAGGCAGCCATCGTAAGCCTTCCGTGAAGCGCTGTTATATTTGTTATTATTATTTTACTGCAGAAAAACGTAATAAAATGAACCGAGTAGTAACGACGTCTGCATTCAAGCATGTACACAAACTTTGCCCAACAGCAATTTAGTAGGTAAGGTACTGATTTGATTAAATCAGCCGAAAACTGAAAACTTTTGTTTTTCCTATTATTTGGCTTTGCTAAGTTTAACTTTGAAAACAAGATGCTATCTCCACCTCCACCTTATATTACCCACTCATATGTGAAACAGTCATTCCAATAAGATTATTCAATATTCCTATTTAGATATTACTAGATTTTATGCTCCAGTACCCAGTTATGAGTTAACTTATTTTAACTTATTTTCCACGGTCGTCTCATTAAATTAGCAAGTTTTATTTGTAATTTCCCTGAATAACTTGGTGGGCATAGCCTTACAATTAAATCACTGTGGCCAATGAAACTCCTGGGGCAAAAAGGTCCAAGTTCTTCATTTGATCTCATACTTGCTACGTGTGTTTCTAGTGGAGATTAAGGTCTCCAGAGCTTTGAGGAAGTCCTATGTTGATAATCCCGGACTTGCATTTATCTCTTGCTGTCGGTATAAGGAATCCTCAAATCAATAAAGAGTCAGCACCAGTGACGTGACTCCTCTAAAATGAGAGACGTTTTTAAAGTGACAGGCGTTCTTAGACTACGGTGCACATGTCCCATAAGTCGGGCTGTAAGCCTGTTTGTGACCATCGTGATATACTCATTAAAATAATGACGACAACACAAACAACATTTTAACTTTTTAACCCTTGACGTAACGCAAAAGAGAGGTATTATTAGTTGAACGTGTAAAGTCTCTGCCATAATTTTATTTATCTATTTACGATTTTTTACCTTAGGCTACTAAGATTTAAAAAAAACCGGCCAAGTGCGTGTCGGACCACACACAATTAGGGTTCGTACCGACACCTCCTAATCTACATTTAAACCACTATACAATACATTTAATCACAAAAGGTCGTATCTTCATAGGATACTTACGACACGCCCTTTTGTTTTGGCAAGACAGTTTTTTTAGCAATAACTCAAAAACCGTTAAACCCATCTTGTTCAAACCAAAAATCATAGAAAGGATTTATTAATGTACATCATCATGTTTTTTTTTTCAGAATTTTAAACTTCATAGTTTCAAAATTAGAGGGGGAGGGACACACTTTTTACGACTTTGACAGCTAATATCTCAAGTACGGTTGACTGAGAAAATTTAGAAACCTGTCAAAATATTTTTGAAGGTCTATCCAACTCGCTTATGTACATTGAAAAAAAATATATTCGACCCCCCTGTTACATGTATGGGGTGCCCCCCCCCCCCCCCCAATATTTTTTTCGTATATCACATTATATTTCTATAGCGGTTCATAACATACACCTTCACACCAAATTTTATAATTGTAGTGGTCATATTCTCCGAGTAAATCGGCTGTGACATACGGACGGACAGACAGACAGACATGACGAATCCATAAGGGTTCCGTTTTTTCCCATTTGGCTACGGAGCCCTAAAAATACTATGGTCCAGGATAGCTGAAAATGTCCTGTCGGTATGGAAAAAAGGACAAGTGCAAGTCTGTCTCGCGTGCCGAGTGTCTTACAAACAAACATAATCAATAAAGCTTTACTGATCATTTGAAAAGAAACCTAGGTACTGATATGGTTATTTCTCCCTGTAATATTTTTATTAATTAATCACATTTAATGACTACAAAAAAAATATGAAATAGAAATTAAAATATCAAACAACAAAATAATGTTTCAGAATTTGCAACTAAAACCACAAAATGTGCTAAAACCCTTTCATATGATACCCGCTCTCATAGAGGTAATACCATAGGTAAGGTTTTTTTTCTAATACACTTTGGTTAACCTCGTTAACAACTTTTTATAACAGAAAACTCCCGAAATACTCAGTCAGAGATATTAAAACTAGTAAAACAAAAAAAGTTAGTGGCCCTAACGTCTTTTTAGGTGTTTCTCTTTCGATTTGGGTATTTTTTGTGGGCTAGGTTTTTTATGGACAATTTTGACATGAACGGTAAAAATCCCCACTCACTATAAATATCCAAAAATTAGGCAAAAGCATGTCGGGCCATGCTCAATTTAGGGTTCCGTAGCTATACAATGACCTTAGTTTTAAAAAAAACAATAACAAGCAAAAAGGAATGATTTCGCAGCGTTTCTTATGACCTTTACTAAGAAAAGAAGACTTTTTACGATAACTCAAAAACAGCTTAACTGATCATGTCCGCTATAGTTTTCGTTGAAAGTCCTTATAAAGCTATACTTTCATGATTTTTTTTCATATTTTTTGGACCCATAGTTCAAAAGTTATAGGGGGGGGGGGGGGACGGACACAATTATTTCTTCTTTTGGAGTTTTCTCTCCGAAAATATTCACTTTATCAAAAAATGTTTGATGAAGACCTCTATTCATTTTGATAGACCTATTCAACAATACCCCAAGGGTACTACGAATATAGCTCGACATGTTATGTAGGCAATGCACATTTCGGAGATATATCCATTTGTGTTATGATAAACGTGACAGAGCGGCACCATAGGTTCTTTTGTCGGCCAAAAACGTACTTTTAGGAAGGGCCCCAAGCAGCAATCTAGCCAAATAAAAAGAAAAAAAAACAATTTTTTTATACACTAGTTTTAGACGCAATAATAACTTTTTTTACCCACGACGGAACGGAGAAGGTATATGCGTTTAGGGTGAGAGGTTGTTTGTTTGTTTGTTTGTGTGTGCACCTCAATTGCTCCAAAACGGCTTGACCGATTCGAAAACGGTTTTCTGCAATGGGTTTGAGGTTCATTCGGGACGAACCCCCAAAAAATATTACGACCATAACTCGCCAGGGGGCGCTGCAGTTAACATTTTTCTCTTAAAAGTGCGTGTGAGCGCGAGTTTCTCCGGAACTCTGCTTGACCAGCATGGAAGATTTCGATAGCGCTTGGTGAGGAGTGCATGTACTTGAACTCCTAGGATCATGATGGAGCAGAAAAACATAGTAGGGAACTGTGTAGGGGTTCAATTACCTTGCTGTTTTACCCACGACGGAACGGAGAAGGTATATGCGTTTATGGTGAGAGGTTGTTTGTTTGTGTGTGCACCTCAATATCTCCAAAACGGCTTGACCGATTTGAAAACGGTTTTCTGCAATAGGTTTGAGGTTCATTCAGGACGAACCCTCAAAAAATATTACGGCCATAACTCGCCAGGGGGCGTTGCAGTTAACATTTTTTTCTTGAAAGTGCGTGTGATCGCGAGTTTCTCCGGAACTCTGCTTGACCAGATTTCGATAGCGCTTGGTGAGAAGTGCATGTACTTGAACTCCTAGGATCATGATGGAGCAGAAAAACATAGTAGGAAACTGTGTAGGGGTTCGATTACCTTGCTGTTCGCTTTTGGGCCCTTTTGTTTAGTAGCTATTGTAAATGAACTTCTGAGGGTCTGATGATGGAGTAAAACAACATCACACAGAACCTTTCGAAGGCATATAGGTATTTGACCGTGTTTGGACTCTTTTCATTGTGTTTGCTGAGTAGCTTCTGTACATGGTATGAAGGGTCTGATGATGGATCTGAACAATATTGCGGGAATGTTGTTAAGGTAATCATTTAGTGAACCTTGTTTCGATTCTTTTGCTAGTATATATTGAGAAACCTCTTCACATGAACTGCTGAATGCCTGATGATGGAGCAAAACAGCACCATAAGGAAGTCTGCGAAAGTACATATATGCATTACTGTGTCGTGATTCTTTTAATAGTGTTTTCTGAGTAGCTTCTGTGCATGAACTGCTGAGAGCTTTAGGTATAAATAAATAATAAATAAATAATAAAAAAATAGTCCCATAGTAGGCTCAATAAGGCTTGTGTTATGGGTACTAGACGACGATATATTTAATAGATACATATGTATATATACTCAAATAAATAGAAAACATCCAAGTATCAGGAACAAATGTCTCTGCTCACCACAGAAATAAATGCCCTTACCGGGATTCGAACCCGGGACCTCTAGCTTCGGACGCAGTGACACTACCAACTAGGCTAACCAGGCCGACAAAGGAGGTATGATGAAACAGAATAACATAGTAAGGAACTTTGTGAAACCTCATGGATAGAATACCGTGATATAGCTCTTCAAAAAGTGATGACTGAGTAACTTCTCTACCTATAACTACTCATGAACTGCTAAGTCATATGTCCCCCAAACATGTCTGCTTATTAAACATAATTATCATATTATGGTTTCGGTTTAAATATTATTGAGGAGTTTGTAACTTATATGCGATACACGACGTGAATTCATATACCATGGGTAAAACTATCGTGTAATGTTATAAAAAGGAATTTTTGAATATTGCACGTTTATTCCAAAACGGGTTCACTAAATTATATACAGAGCAGAGCGCAATTAATATGGTGGTTGGTTACCCACGACGGAAAAGATAAGGTATAAACATTTAGGGTGAGAACCGTTTTTGAAATAATTTTTTTAACTCTATGTACTTACTTCGTATATATGTACCCAGTCGGGGGAATCACATTTTTTTATTTTGTAATTTTTCAATTAGGTTAATCCGTCGTGGGTTATTCAAAAATTTTAATTTTGTTTTAATAATATTTTGATACTAACTTTGATACTGCTTACGAGTATATTGTGCATTTTCAGGAATAGAAAAACAATTAGTCATTATGATTTTTTTGCTTATGCTCCGATTACGTTAAAAAACGACATCAAAAGGCCCGAGAGTTCTCTAAACATGAATGCGAAGTCAGAATTGGAAAAGTGACCGTAACGTTCAATTTCACCGTTAATAGCCTGATTAGCTGCAAAGCCGAAAACCATCTTGATTATTCGTGTACGCGCTAGACGGAAATACCAAAAGTATTGTGTATAAAAAATCACTTTAAACAGAATATAAAATCATTCACTTTTTTACTCCACGTGGCTTTGCAACGCATGCCGGGTACAAAAGGCCCAAGAGTTCTCTAAACATGAATGCGAAGTCAGAATTGGAAAAGTGACCGTAACGCTCAATTTCACCGTTAATAGCCTGATTAGCTGCAAAGCCGAAAACCATCTTGATTATTCGTGTACGCGCTAGACGGAAATACCAAAAGTATTGTGTATAAAAAATCACTTTAAACAGAATATAAAATCATTCACTTTTTTACTCCACGTGGCTTTGCAACGCATGCTGGGTACATCTAGCATGATTGACTCACTCACTCATCTAAATCTACGTAAGTAGCAAGTTCCCGATACACTTCTTCAAATGTTGCCTGATAGAAAAGTAAAGTACTTAATAAAATAAATCTCACAAATACAAACATGAACCATTGATCTGAAAGTCCCCTTTAAATGAAATTAAGATTTTAGACACTTTATTTTTACTTCAGCCATAGGAATACGCCGAATTGACAATCTTTGAAGAAGAGGTAGAATATCACATATTACAGAACTTAATACCTACATTTCGGTACCTTACGTATTCATAGTAGGTAATTTTTTTACGGATGTTTTGTTTCGTGTTAATCAAGTTTTTATTATCTTCATTTGAGTTATAAATATTTAAGTGGTTTTTTATTTAAACATGAGGTAAAGGTAAGTCATTATTTATAGAGGTTATCTTTCTTGTTGTTAAATACCCATTGAATTGTGACGTCAATGTTTATTAAATGTGTATGAAACGGATATGCTTTTATGCTAATGGATCGAAGATCGATTACCGTTGCAAATAAATACGCCGAATTTATTGTTGTATTTTTTTTACTTTATTTAATATACAGTTTTCGTCAAGATGATGATGTCAGCTCCAGTAAGCCTCTAAACTCCTCAGTCTTCTGAAATATAAATACACCAAAAAATATCAATACGTTTTGCTACAGAGCAAACTTTATCAAAAATATTTAAAGGCCAATAGAACTGCTATGTCAAAGTTTCGGCGGCGCATTTTCTTTTTGTTTAAAACGCACTTACAAGTTGTTCCACAGCACGCATTTTATCTACAAGTTTGACCCTTTTTAAAAAAGTGCTTAAATGTTTCCATTTTTATGGAAGAACCCAACACCGATAGCCGATAGACATAATAGATTATCTACTCATTACCCTTTTGACTTCAATCATCAGGTCAGATTGATGGTAACATTACATCGGGACTATTTTAATTGACTTCTCTATCTAGATCGATATATCTTAGCGTCCCGCATGAAACACTTTGAGTTTTGAATGACCATCCGTGGTCTTATTCATCAGTTCCAGTTCACCAAATGCTACTTTCTGAATGTAAATGTTTGGTTTGTTACCGAAAATACTAAAGTTGCAATATGTTTCCCAGTTTCCATATGGAGCGCTCGTGGCCCAGTGGCACCCGCGTACTGCGTGCGGTATGCGAGGTTAAGCAATGTCGGGCGAGGTCAGTCCTTGGATGGGTGATCGCTTTGAGTGGTTACTAACTGAGCGCTCCCGTGCTTTGGAAGGCACGTTAAGCCGTTGATCCCGGTTGCTGTCTTTGATAGCAGTCGTTAAGCCAAGTTAGAGGCCTCCGTGCGGCTTGAGAACTTCTAACAGTCAAGTTGCCCACTCACTTGACAAGCCTATTCCCAATAAGGTCGGTTTCCCCCTCGGGTTGGAAGGTCAGATGGCAGTCGCTTCCGTAAAAACTAGTGCCTACGCCAATTCTTGGGATTAGGTAGCGGACCCCAGGCATTCTTCAGGATGCAACTGTACTGGGAATAACGCTAGGAGGATGATGATGATGTTTCCCCTGAATTTTTGAGGAGTTCCCTCAATTCGTTATGGATTTCATCATCAAGACAAGATTATGATAACAACGGGACCAACCTCGCTGCCAGACTTCTGATGTAACAAACGTTAAAAAAAGAACATGCAACCGAATTGAGAACAATTCATTTTTTTGTGATTCGGTTACAAACTAGGGTAGGTACTTACCGATGTCCTAGAAAGCTGAAATTTGGTATGGAGCCTAGGATTTATGAGTGGGCGATGAAAAAAGGAATCCCATCAAATCATAAATCTGAAAATGGCAGCCAAGTTCAATATGCGATGCGTGGTTGTCGTCTTCACCGACAAAAGAATTGAGGTCTAAATGAGTGCCAATTTCCGTAGATTATCTGAAAAGGTGCCAATTCTGGCACTCAAAACGTATTAAGCCGCAATAAAATAGTTTTACTGTACACAATCTAGTGTCAGACTTGGCAACTTTTCAGATAATCTACGGAACTTGGCACCCATTGAGATCTCAATTATTTTGTCGGTGAAGACGACAACCACGCATCGCATATTCTTAATATTGAACTTGGCTCCCATTTTCACATTTATGTTTTTGATGGGATATTATTACTTTTTGTCAAACTTCATCAAATGGTGCTTTTCAAGAACGAATGCACGAGTAACTTTACAAAATAAGTACCCAAATCGCTATAGGTAACCTCAAATATTCAGAAATCAGAAAAAATTATTTGATAAGATACAGTTAAAAAAAATTAAGGTTAAAAAGTACGTACTTATGTATCTAGCCTGCGAGCAGGCGCGCAAATTGTTAAAATATTTGATGTTACAATGATAATTATACTTAATTCGAATGACAATAAATATTTATAAATGTCATTATGTCAAATATTTGAATAGTTCCCTCGATACTGATCCGATTCTTACCTGATAACTAAGGGACCGCCCCTGAAGTATACCGTTTCAAACAAAAGAGAATTGTCCAAAACAGTTAATAAATTACGGAGTTCTGACGTAACAAGCATAAATAATAATCATAATAAAACTGAAAAATTCACTGCTTTCTGACTTTTTTTGGTGTACACACACAATTACCAAGCTGGATTCCAAATTTCACCTTTCTAGGTCACCTGGAAATGGGTTAGGTTTTTGATTACTAGTCAGTCAGTCAGTGGTAAAAATGACATTTTTTGGACTTTAATACCTCAATAACTAAATATTTCACCTATATTTATGAAATTTGGGTTTGTAGTTGTTCCAAAGGATCTTAATAGATGTACAAAATTTCATTTTTTATGTTAAATAGATTTGGAGTTATTGAGGGGTCAAAAGTGGCTCCAAACGGTTCGTGTAAAATAACACACGGCTGTTGTCCACCAGTTCTTGGGGTGAACTTGGCTGGACACGCTACCGCGTGTCTAGATAACTTAAGCTCAAGAAAGGCAGCAGCCCAAAAAATATAAAAAAGAACTATGGCACCTTCAAAACGAAAAAAGATCCCAACAACATTTCATGTAAAATTTGCGGTCAAGACTCACATCCTGAGGTTATGATAACGCTTATCTGTAAAAAAGTTATATAGTTAGTGTACCCAAACCCTTAAAAAACAAAGCCCTTTACCAACCCTACATCTTGGTTTAAAAAGTACCTAAGGCTTAGCGATTTCATAATTTTATGTATGGATTGGTGTTTTTAGTAAGGAATTTGATCACATTGAATAAAATATTATTTACTTAATAAAATGTCAAAGACACTTACTTGGTAAGTACAAATACGGTTAACTGTCTGGATGAGGCAAACTTGACTTTCCTTAAAAGATTCTAGCCTCTTCTTATATAACCTACCGAACTACCAAAAAGTATCTAAATACTAACCTAAAGATAATACGTAGATTGTGGCCTATAGTCAAAGATATATCATGTTCATAGGTAAGACCTACCCGTTAAATTCTGTAGGAATATTTTACACGTAC
Source organism: Notocelia uddmanniana (assembly GCA_905163555.1). Lineage (NCBI taxonomy): Eukaryota > Metazoa > Arthropoda > Insecta > Lepidoptera > Tortricidae > Notocelia > Notocelia uddmanniana. The sequence continues at coordinate 13,487,641 of LR991053.1, forward strand.
GTATGTAATCATGGTAAAATCTGGTAACAGACAGGACAATCACAACATCACATGAATATTTCAGATAACACTAAAAGCTGATAAAAAAAAATCGTACATACAAAGTACATTACGTTAGACGACACACTGTCATGTTTATTAAATTGGATGGGATGCATTGTTACGGATTTATAGAACGTAGGTACTCTTACTTTTCCTGTAGTAATTTTCTATACAATTATTTTAGATACCTAATTTAAGGAAAAAAAACATAACATCATAAATAAATGGTACAAGCTTTACTCATCATCATCATCATCATGTCAGCCGAAAGACGTCCACTGCTGGACATAGGCCTCCCCCAAAGACTTCCACAATGACCGGTCCTGCGCCACCCGCATCCAGCGGACACCTGCGACCTTCACCAGGTCATCAGTCCACCGTGTGGGGGGCCTGCCCACGCTACGCCTTCCGGTACGTGGTCGCCACTCGAGAACCTTTCCGCCCCAACGGCCATCGGTTCTACGTGCTATGTACCCCGCCCACTGCCACTTAAGTTTAGCGATTCGGAGGGCTATATCGGTCACTTTGGTTCTGTCAAGCTTTACTACTTTAAAGCAATGCCACAGAATAGTATAATATGCAATGCTGTGATGTGACACTTTAAAGCGGACCTTTAACTTATTTTTTACTTCTCATGCTCGAAAAGTGTGTCATATCAGACTTAAGCGGGGCTAAAGTAGTGCATTTAACCCCTGCTGGGGAAAATATGTACCTATACCTACATATTTATGATTTACATTTTTTTTTATTTGATAAATCAAAATACTTCACCATATTAAATCCACTTATCAAAATACACTAATTTAACGCTTTAGTGGGTAACGGCAAGATATGAAAAGCAGAGCCCTTAAAACTTGTTCCATATCTTGATTGATTTTTATCTTTGACTAGATCTTGGATTTTTTTATATTACGAACATGTGAACAAAAATATGTACCTAAAAAAATTTTTACGCCTGATTTCGTTGATTGCACCAACTTATAGTCCGTAAGCCCGGTCCAAAATTACCTACGTCATATGACAGCACGATAAAACGAATGGCACACCCTAAGAAAAGTTGTGCTGAGCGAGAATCAAAAGATTATCGCACTTAAAACTGGCCGGCAGTTTGAAAAAAATGCTTCACTTCCGGTCAAAATTTTAAGGTTATATTTACATCATGTGACATCAGTACGAAACACTTAGCATCATTTAGCCCTTTAACCGTAGAGATAGGAAACATAAATATGTCAGTTCTGAAATGGTCGAAAGTACTTGACAGACCGTGCCAAAGATGGCCACTGGACACCCCTTCCTACGTCATGTGACATCTTGACGAAAATAATAGTGTTTTTAAGAATAAATAAGTGTGCCAAGCCATATCCGGCCGAAACGCCTTTAAAAGTGGTATTTTAACTGCTAGGTAGAAGTGACCGAATCATGTTAAACGCCCATCATGTATAACCGCTGACTTGAAAGTCGATGCAGACACATCGAACGATAACGAAGAGCTTTGCTGTGCGTCAGAGCGAACATGGCGGCCCGCAGCTTTGCTCGTTGCACAGCATAGGTTAAGTTAACGTTTACGCAGAAGCAGTACAACGCCCTCGTATACAATACAACAATGCTTTCAGGGTGTTGTCCCGTTTCTGTAGTGCCTCGGGGATGTTTGCCGAAGCTTGCTGTTACTTTTTCTCTTTGACTAAGGAAACTCTGGACGCGAACTGTCAACATTACGAGCGTGTCCATTTTGCGGCCATACGTGTATTGGAACTAAACATGGCGGTATAGCGCTGTCCCGATAATCAACATTTTTATCGATATTATAGACAGACAGATCTTAGAACGTATTGGTTTCTTAGGATGTTATTAGACATATATGAATAATGGTGACCTCTTTTCTATGCAGTTTTCTTTCATGGTTCTATGAAACAGGCATTTACTTTACGGGATTTCATGATTAAAATTACTAGTAAAGAGTTTCTTTACTATTTCGCTAAATATCGTGTATTAATTACATGCAGTCAATAACGGCATGTAGCATAAATAGATCTGCCCGTCACTCATGTATCCCATTAGTTTAATTTTGGAATATGCTAATAATACTATATACTTTGTATAGATGTTCTTTCGTCTTATCATCTCACCACCACCACAGATTAGGGGAGAACTAACCAAGAGATAACCACAAATTAGGTATATTAAAAGGTTACTATTGAAACAACGTGAGATCAGAATATTTTTATATTAATAATTTACACAGGTCTTTATTTTTCGATTCAAACAACTACCACTAGTTTCATTCTCAGTTCCAATAGCGTCTAACCATTTTTTCTTCTGAAATTCACTTTTTGGCAACCTTTAAAAATATAAATCACCGAATCAATGAGTAGGTATAGTAAGTCATCACAATTCATTATCGATATATTCAGGGTATCTACGAAAATATTGATATTATATAAATATTGATAGCTACCTACGAAAATATGACGTAAGAAAATATTGAAAATAAACCTAAATCCCACTACAAAATATAAATTATCTTAATCTGTACACTAATTATGCTATGATACATGTGCCTTGTTCTCGACCATGTTCAAATCATCCAATATTTCAACAGAAAAACATAACAAAGCTATGCAACGACAAACTTTTCTGTTTCTGGCTTTGTCTTAAGCCACAACCTCTTATGCTACACTAAGGCATGATCGCAGCATTTAACTTCACATTCCTTTAAAGTCTTGTGCGGTTTTTATTTTAATAACACTGTTTATTTTATAACTTCTCAATTTTTATTCCACTCACTGACAGGTCGTGAACTGCTCAATTGACGTATGATTGACGTACCGGGGAACATAACATGGCGATTTTGAGCCTCAGTAGCTTTGGTATAAATAGAACAATACGCCCGTTCCATTGAATTCCATAGTCAAAGCGTTTTCTACACCAACGTTTAATATGGTGCCGGCAGCTGTCATCCCATAGAAACTTGTCAAAATTTCCATACATTCAAATTGTAACAAACACAGCTTACCACAGCAGGTTACGATTACAGACGGTTTGGTGCAACCCAGCCTTAAGCCACATATTTTAAACGTCAAACTAATATAATACTTTTAAACTTTATAATTACTTACTTCAGTTTTTTTTAAATACTTATAAACTTTCAGTCGCACTAGGAAAAGGGGTAATTTATGACATTCATTTACTGATTTTTCATTAGACGGCAAGAAGATCGAAAGAGTAAACGAGTATATCTTATTAGGTCAGGAAATTACACCGGAGAGAAATCCCTTAGAGTCCTTAGACTCTGAAATCAGTAGACGAATCCAACGTATAGTGATAGTGGCAAACATATTGCTGTCTAATAACTTTGAAATGACAATAGAAGAAAAAGATAATCCTTGCTCGCGCAGACCGTGAACGGTCACACAAACTTCATGCGCAGTTCCGTTTCGCGGCAGTATATATTAAAAAATCGACCAAGAGCATGTCGGGCTCAGTGTAGGGTTCCGTAGTTGCCCAATGAACTTACTCTAAAAAAGTCAATAACAAGCAAAACAGAATACTTTCGCAGCGTTCCATACGTCTTTTACTAAGAAGGGAAGACATTTTACGATAACTCTAAAACGGCTTAACTGATCATATCTGCTATAGTTTTCGTTGAAAGTCTTTATTAAGCTTTACTTTCATGATTTTTTCATACTTTTTGGACCCATAGTTCAGTTAGAGAGGGGGACACATTTTTTTTCTTCTCGAGTGAATATTTCCAAAAATATTCACTTTATCAAAAAATGTTTGATGAAGACCTTTAATCATTTTGAAATACCTATCGAATCCAACAATATCCCACACCATAGGGTTGAAGCAAAAAACTTTACGTGTAGGGGAGGTACCCTTAATTTTTTTTTTTTTAGATTTTTTACTTTACGACTTTGTCAGTTTTATTCATGTATACATCCATACCAAATTGCAGCTTTCTAGCACTAACAATAACAGAGCAAGGCCTCGGACAGACAGGGTTAAGGATGATTCACAGTAGACCGTTCCGTGTCCGGGCCGGCCCGTTTTCTATGACAGAAAACGCAACGCCGGCGTATTTCTCTAGAAGAAAACGGGCCGGCCCGGACACGGAACGGCCTACTGTGAATCATCCTTTAAGGGTTCCTAGTGGACCACGGAACCCTAAAAAGTAACCTAGACTGTGCTTGCTTGCAAACTATTAAATGGTTGTTCAAAGGGTAACTCTTTAAAAAAAACTCTGTATTTGATATAATGCGCACTTCTAAGATTTGGAATTCTCTGCCGGCGTCTGTATTTCCGAGTTCATATAACCTGGACCTCTTTAAGGCACGAGTGAATAGGCATCTTCTGGGTGAGCTCGCTTCATCGTCGGCCTCATCTTTGCCCCCTGGCTAGATGCTGGCCAAGAACAATCCCATTTTTAATTTAAAAAAAACCTACCAACCACAAAATTTCACCCAACATTAAAATTGACCAATCAGGTAACAAATTCATTTCACAAAAAAATCTCAAAACGTTAAGTCTTCTTACTTCTTAGACCCTATTTCATAATAATAAAAAAGTGATTCAATCGTTTGAGGAACAATTTGAAGCGCTCAATGGCGTTTGGACGTGTCAAAGCTATTTATAAAAAAAATGCCGCCATTGCCACCAAATTAATCAAATTATACATATATGGTTGATGTGGAATTTATTGTTTTTTTTTTGGGGGGATATTCTTTGTTTACTTATTTTCTCGCAATCGATGTGAATAATTTTTCAGAAAAAAAAACGACTTCAATGGGGGAGTCCGGTGAAAGATTATTAATCTTAGATGGTGCACTCTTAGATTCCATTCAATAAAATACAAAAATGGCTATAAGTATGTTTATAATGGTAGAAGACTAAGTACCCTCAATTCCTCATGAAATCATGGAAAACCTTGCTTGCTTGACAAACAAAACGAAGAGAACAAATCGCCAAACGTGAACTTTTCGTCGTTGAAGAGTTTCGTTCTGATCATCATCAGCAGTTCCACTTCATCCAATGTCACATTTTTGGATGCAAATGCTTGACTTGTTGATAAAAACACAAAAATCACTATATGTTTGCCTTAAATATTTGAGGAGTTCCCTCAAATCCTCATGGATCCCATCATCAGAACTGCCTTTTAACAAAAACGAGACCAACTTAAATATACATACAATCAAAAAAAGAATTTTTCAAATCGGTTAAGAAATGACGGAGTTATGGAGTAACAAACATTAAAAAAAAAAAAAACATACAACCGAATTGATAACCTCCTCTTTTGAAATTTTAAAGTCGGTTAAAAAGTGAGTGTATAGCTCTCGTCTAAAACTATTTAACTTCCTCAATTCGTTCAAGGAAATAACCATCTCGTGGTAAAATGACTTATTTTAGGAGTGTGTAATGATCGGTATAAACATAAATTATATAATTTCATTCGATATAACAACTTTTGATATAATTTCAAAGGGTATAATCACTCATGGTGTATAATAAACGTTTGGTATAATATCAAAATGTCTATTTTTTTTGTTATAATTATAACTGTCGTTCGGTATGGCACTTATTTCTTATAACCTTAATAGGGTAGGTATAATTCTTATTTGCCTATTTCCACTCTAAGGAACACGAGTGAACCCTAACATAACCTACGAATAATACAATTGTTATGATATTTTTTTAACTGCGGGGGGTTAATTCAATAGTTATAACAAATGAGCGTTATTGCGAGTAGTATTATATCAAAAGTTTTATAGCTATCGTTATGCACCATTATTTTAGAACCTAGTCATACAATCTACTATATTACAAACGGCTACATTTTGAAGCAGCACAAACGCGCAGCTGCATCGCGACACTAGCCATTGATACTATTATCTGGAAGAAATCTGCATCGATCTATACAGTCAGCATCAGAAATAGCTATAGGGAAAAAAAGTAAAACGCTTCCTGTATGTAGTTGTGGCGTGTTCGAATAAACATTACATATTTAAAAGTTGTAAAACATACAAAACAAATGCCGATTCGAACAGTTCACAACTACATGCAGGAGGCATATAAAGAGGTCAAAAGCTCTTGTTTCCTCGGAGTCCCTGGATATCCATACTTTCATTTGCCATTACGCCAGTTTTTGCCATCTATGTGATTTTCTCTGAAACCGTAACATTATCAGGATTATTTAACTTTATATAGAGCGCCGCAGGTTAGATTAGATTTATCTTATAATATCATAGTCCTGAAAAGAAAAGTTAACAGTTTCTGAGCACAACGAGTTAGGGCAAATAATGATTATGGCAAACGTTATACATTTACCTACGACAATTAAAATTATGAATTTCACTAGCAACCCTTGGTTCCCTTACAATTAAGACTTTTTGACCTCTTCATATGCGTTGCTATAAGTAATATTACTGCAAAAAGTCGCCGTATGTATTAGTCAATGAAAACTGAATTCAATATAAAACGCGAGACCAAACCAAAATTGTTGCAAAATGTCGCCGTATGTATAAGCAAATTTAAAACAAATTTAGTAGTTGTTTTACAACGTAAGCCAAGTTTGTTAAAATAATAATACAATCTATTTTCGTTTAATTATATCACGAAAACCAAAACAAATCATACGATGATCGATCTCGCAGTAAACTGAGTCCGCAGTAAAAACGAGTAAAGATGGCTCGTGTGGTGCACGCGACCGTTGCCAAGATATCACACAAACACGGAGGGAAGAACCGCGTTCGGCGGTGCCCAGGGGTCGATCTGAGGCTTACCTATCGCATTTTATTTAAAACGGAGTATCAATCAATGTGTTTATCATGGTCGTTCTAAACTCGGTGCGAATGGGAGCGAGCGCACTAACCAATTAATATCAAAGTTGAATGCTAAATGTCAGTCGCTAATAGACCTTCGAAAATTCCCGAATCGTAACGTAACTTAGACAATCTTATACTTCTCATTTGGATGGTGAGTAATCCAAATGCCTCAGTCAGTTGGATTGCTAACTAATCAAAGCTTGATAACAATGATAATTTCCAAGTGCCTGTTTACTCCATTAAGTATATCGCCGCAGCCTAACCTACTAAGTATAACAACTGTCCTCAGCAAGTTTTTACCAGGCCCGATTATTAAATTGTCACATCATGCGACTGTAACAGTTTTTTTTTTATAAATAATTATCTTAACTGTATTAAAATTAAATTTGGACATTTCATTTTTATAAGATTTTGTAAGAAATATCTAAAATTAGTTAAGAGTGCGCAGTACGCTCGGTTCTCCATACAAACGTATTTATGCTCTCATTTTAAAACGCCATTCTAGAATAACATGAAACTTTGTATACACAATGGGATCCAGCATATCTAGGTCGGAACATAGTTTCTTTTGCTTGAAATTATAATGGAGAAAAAAAAAGCGATTATGAAAGTTTTCATACAAGCCGTAAAAAACTCAAAAAACCGCTGTATTTTTTTTTCTTTTACAATTTCTAGCAACAGAAACTTATTTCCGACCTAGATATGCCGGATCCCATTGTGTATACAAATTTTCATGTTATTCTAGCATGGCGTTTTAAAATGAGAGGGTAAATACGTTTGTATGGAGAACCGAACCAGACTGAGCGTACTGCGCCCTCTTAACAATTATCTTAGTTTAGGGTAATAATACAAATTTCATTTGAAATAATTTTCGTTATTTTTACTATTACCTAGTAATATTTTAACGCATGTCGAAATGTAACATTAGTTACAGTGGAATCACATAATGTATAGGCATTTTTGTGAATACATTGAATCTTTACTTCATCACTACATACATCATCACTATCACTACATAGTATAAAACAAAGTCGCTTCCCGCTGTCTGTTCCTATGTATGCTTTAGATCTTTAAAGCTGCTTAAAGGATTTTGATGAGGTGTTTTTTTTATAGATAGTGTGGTTCAAGAGGAAGGTTTATATGTATCCACCACCACCATATCAGCCAAAAGACGTCCACTGTTGGACTTGGGCCTCCCCCAAATTGACGGAGGGTAGGTATATGCCATAATCGCCACTCCACCGCACTCCAGGGATGCTGCTGCCCATCCCCCGGTGGCCTTGGTCGTAGTTTTAGGACATACCCGGTTGTCCCGGGTCCGGGTATCCCGGGTTTATATATATAATACAGGCATACTATACTCGTAGTAGAGAAATACTGATAATTTAGGAGGTTTCTAATGTGATGTCGTAAATAAACACATTTTTTGCGCTTATAGTGCAAACGCTGGCTGAACCCTACGAGATAGATCAAAATAATGTACTACAGTATTGTACACCTTGAAAAGGTCTACAAAAAAGTCCGCGATGGTATTTGTCTAAACTCTTAGGAATAATCCACAATAACTATTTTTATCCTTTACTTTTTCGGGTTAATAGCTTATTTACGAAGCAATTTTAAGCAATACAGCGTTATTCCTTATCCAATTAAGTACCTTAATAACCACCACCACCACCACCACCATATTAACCAAAGGACGTCCACTGCTGGAAATAGGCCTTCCCCAAATTCACCCACTTGTAATGCGGGTTGGCGATCGTAGTATAGTAGCACTCCAGGGGCCTAAACCTCAAAACTTTACAAGTCTACAATTCTACAAATTTGATCAGATTTACATAGAAAAAGTTGACAATTAGTTGACGCTTGTAATGTTTTGTGGTATGCTGCTGCTGCTGCCCATCCCCCGGTGGTCTTGGTCTTAGTTTTAGGATATACCCGGGTCCACCTTAAATATCTACATTGTGCGTTTAATATAGATCAATTTAGCAATTTAGAGCATGTAATTTAAATTAATATTTTCGAATATATTGCATGTATTTAAAACGCAGGGACATAGACTCATGCGGAGCCGGGGCGGGTCGTTAATTCTTAATAAAAAAACCCAAAAGTCATTAGTTACGTAGCGTCGTGCAAGTATACACTTTCTGTGTAAAAAAGCGTTTAGGTAACTGATAGAATCAGGCGTTACTTTTAGTAAGTCCATGACAAGCTTCTTGAACGATATTTCATGGCTATTCTAAGAAATATTGTTCGAGAAGCTTAAAAATCATTTAGGTCTTAAGTAATACGTCATAAAGTGTTTGTATTGAACTAAGTGAATATTCTAAGAGACTATGATATCATATCTAATATTCTAAGAGACTATGATATCATATCATATCGTTTTCATTATCCTTTTCCATTAAGACGTCATAAAGTGTTTGTATTGCACTAAGTGAATATTCTAAGAGTCTATGATATCATATCATATCGTTTTCATTATCCTTTTCCATGTGTATACGGACTAGCTGCATGCTACCTTTTGTCACCTGATGTTGTCCCAACCAGACTTAAATAAAAAATAATCTTAAATAACTCACGCACTCATAAATTGATAAATCAACAAAAAAGTTTGATATGTAAGAAATTCAAGGTACAATCAGCCTACCACCTTTTAACCTTAATATAGTAATAAATAATAGAGTCAAAAAGTCGACCACTTTCTTGGACGACTACTAATTATTATAGGTAACTTTCGTTTCATATCCACTCCACATGTGTACCGTCACCGGCTTAGATGAACATTACGTGCCTATCTATTTCTAAATAAATGTTTTAATGTTACACAATGCTTCATTTATTAGGGTTCCGAACCCAAAGGGTAAAATGGGACCCTATTACTAAGCCTCCGCTGTCCTTCCGTCTGTCTGTCTGACACTGTTAACAACAGATACTGAAAAACAATAAAATAAATATTTAAGGGGCTCCCATATAACAAACGTGATTTTTGCCGTTTTTATAGGTACCGGTACGTACCTTAGTGCGCGAGTCCGACTCACATTTGGCCGGTTTTCTTTAACGACTCTTGCCAATGGTGAAAACGTGGTGGACGTTCAAATCACTAATAAAAACGAAAATGTTCTACTTGACGTCTATTTCTGGCCGTACAATAGCCGTTTACGATAGGGGCAAGCGTGCCAGGGGCTCAATTATAAGGAAAATCTTTAGTGGGCAGCTCCCTAGCGTGAGCAAAGTGTGTCAGACGGCGGGCGTAACGAGGACTGCTTACCATAACGTACTCGCGAGCAAAGAGTCAGCCCAGGGCTAGTATTCAAGACGTTCAATTTATTTGAATCAATTACAGTAACCCACATTGAAATTTCCCGTGGCGCCTTTAATGGCATGAAAAAGATCCTTTGTACTCGCAGCCTCAAGATGTCTTTAAGCACTAGTCTACTGCAATGTTATATATGGCTTATACTTTTATACGGACGCGAGGCCTGACACTAAAAGAGGATCTCCGAAAACGTATAGAAGCATTCGAGATGTGGGCCTATAGACGTATGTTGGGCATTAGCTGGATACATCGAGTGGCGAACGTTGAAGTGCTACGCCGGGCTGGGAGCAATCGGCAGTTTGTCAACCATTAAAAACGGAAGGTTGCCTATCTGCGTCACGTTCTTATGTACGCTAGATACGAGCTCTTGCAACTAATTATAATGGGCAAAGTGGCAGGCAAAAGATCAGTTGACCGTACTAGTAGAAATCGTGGTTCCGAAATATCCGAGAATGGATGGGAATCACAAGTGCCGCGGAGCTTTTCAACCTTGCAAAAGACCGAAAGAGATATGCGGAGCTGACTGACAACCTTCACTAGTTGGACAGGCACCATAAGAAGAAGAAGATTACAGTAATACACCAAAGCGTTATATGATTCCAAACTAAGCTAATTATATAATCTACGTATACTAAACTTAAATTTCCAACTTGTGGCTAGAGAGAACCTGTCTTGCTTCATCTCAAGCACTCTCTTCCATTCCGCCTTCAGCTTTGCTGTCCCAGTCGCAAACAAGTCACATCCAGCTGCGAGTAGGAAGTTAATGAGCGCTGTTGCAGCCTGATTGCGTAACTTATTGTTCTAACGTTAGGCATATTTTAATGTCACTTTTGAAGTAAAAATCTATTAGCTAATGTCATATTTTTTCTACCTAACGTTAGGTAATATTTGAGCCGAACTGAATGAACGACTGAATGGAAATCCCATACTAAAATCAGAAAATGATGAAATTATTGGAAACGCGTAACTTTTTGACGGTTAGATTGGACGGTACAAAATGACAATTACTGTGTGACAAAGTCATAATGTCTGTCATGTCAAAACATGAATTGAACAAAGATTATAGTTGTTGTTTATTCATTAAAATGCGAAAATTGTCCAACTATTTCATTGTCAAGTTGCTATAACACACGATAGAGTACAAAATATCAATATCACCTTGTAAAAAATCGAAAAGTAGGTAACAATAAATGTTATGTTATGTCATAATCATAATATTCATTTAATTTTTACTATTGTGTGCTTCGTTTCAGGATGTAAACCGGAATATCCATCTCTGTGATGATGATGCCATGCTCTATTAAGATGATGAGATTGAGTAGCAAAATGAAATGAAGGAATGTAAAAAACATGTACCCAGCAAAAGAGATCTCTTCTGTGGTATACGTGCCATATTATTAAACAATATATGATGAAATATAGAAGTGTTCTCCTATAAGCATGTATTTTTTCATACACGCGCCCCACACGTTGATGCCAAGGGCGTTGTTCCTACATGCTTGTCGATTTATGGTAGGTACTAAGAATTGATGAAATGACGTGATGAATAAATATCATAATAACAGCATATCATTCTGAATGATTGACACTAGTGTCTACATTCATTTTCAGTAACCGTGAATTTATTGATTCTACTTACTGGTGGGTCTGAATCTTTTCTTTTTACTAGTCTCTTAAAATAAACCTGTGGTATGGATAATGGACATGAGCTATATTTTATCTCGCGGTTTTACCTTTATTACTAAGTAATAATACTTGGGCAGAGTCGCGCAGACAGCTAGTAAATACATAAAACTGCATACAACAGTTATATACTAATGTAAAATGTTTTAGGTGATACAATGGAGATTGCGGAGACGTGGGTGGTGCCGCATGGATTTTCTGGCAAGAAAGGAGTCATCTTTGTACGGCGCCGAGATCACACACTACGGGCAATGGTCGCCTTGTTGATCTACATTATCTACAACAATCATTAAAGCTTGAAACGCACAGAGCGCGGCGCAGCGTCGTTGCGGGGCGGAGGCGGTTTTGCGGGTAAAGCGAACGCAATCCGGGGTATGTCGCACCACAAAAACCGCGCGGAGGCAGCGTGTGTGATAAATGAAGCAGTAATTGACACTACCAAGTCTACCAACAGCCGACAGTTACCAACAGCCCCGCACCGCGCCGTGCCTGCTCTGTGCGTGATGAGGCTCTTGTCAAGATTTTATGCAGTATCGACCGGTTTAAGACGTAAAAGTACAAAAAATCAAATTATTAATTATACTATACTTTTATTTTATCTCTTTGAATATAATAAAACAGTAGCAAAGTACGGACAGATCTATGAACCATGAAGATATAGATACGAAGACTGTCAATGCGCATATATATCGCGCCCAAAGCGGACTCTACGCTACAAGCATAACTTTACTATATTATACCTACGTTTAAGCTTTGAAAAATCTTAGTAAGAACAAAAAGGTGCAACCATGCTGCTCGTCAATAACGATCATACAGTTGAGTTTAATGAATCATACATGAATCAAGATTTTATACCTAGAATTATATTGGTGGGGTGTAATGTAATCCATTTATGATGAAAACCATAGTTAACTTTTCATAGGTACATTATATAGAATGTGTCGCCCCAGGTTGGTCTAAATACAACAAATGGCAGCTGAGGGAATAAGGACAGCATTCTGGTCTTATGTTTTCAAGGGTACACATATCTATCAATTTTCTCATGTGTGGTTTAGCGTGTTGTGATACGAAAATATTATTATTGAACGTTTTAAAGTAATCCAATAAGGGGTTTCTAACAAGAGAAATAATTCTCTTTACCTACATGTAAAGTAAGTACATTTTGATTTTACTTATTTACCATATTTCTTTGTCTCCTGCCAAAGGTGCCGATATAAAATAAAAGAACTAAAGTCAACAGCAAACGTAGATGATCATTTTAGTACTTTATCGCACTAACTTAACAATACTGCGACTGTTGGGATGCATCAATGTAGTGAAAGTGACAAGGTACTTGTAATAATACGTTAATTGTAATAACTTATTCTACTTGACTCTAGATGTCTATTGCTGTAACCAACTGTGTACATTATCACTCTTGATTCCAATTTATTAACAACAGTCGGCTAAAACCCGGCAGTCTTTCTCTAGCACAAAGAGGCTGATGACTTAAAACCTCCTTGAAACATAAAATTCTGACACGTCATAACAATCAAAATGCAGACCACATGTAGGTGTCATTTTGAAATTAATGTCGTGTTGTCAAATAATTAAAAGTAATTGTTATTGGGAAATTATAGTCGCAAGAATATGAGACGAGTAAAACATTAACAAGGAAGGTATTTTGGTATGTTATAAAGGATTTATATACACAAATATGCAAACAAGGTGTGTAATGTTTTTATAATTTCAAGTTGTACTCATATTGGCTTTCATGTTGTGCTTCTGATCTTTCACGCCGTGATCGGCGACGGCCATCCTAGTTAGTTGCAGACGTGCGCAGCTGAACTTACTCGGAATACTCAGCTGTTAAATGTATTAGTTGTATGAAGGCTTAGGGCGATTTCGTATATACCTAACGTCGCATATCAAACTTGATGAGACGAGCATCTTTGAAAGCTTGAAGCTCATTTTAATACCACAACGCCATTTTGAGCCCAATTAGGCCCTCCCACTTATGCGTTGGTACCATTTTGCAGGCGGTAAAACACACCCTTGTAACGAAAGAAGATAATGCTCACCTCGAATCCGTTTGCTGGCTGATGAACGGGTTTTGGTAGTCTACAGTCATCCCAACGGCCTTAGCTAATCTTCCAATATCAAACCTTCCATGTCTGATGATATTTTACATCAACGCAGGTAGCAGAGCTACTATGTACGGGGCGCAATCATAATCATGCCACTACAGTGGTGAGCTATACGGATTTTTACATAAAATTATTTTCTGCCCCACAGCTTTGGCTACATTGTTTAAGTGCTAATCACGTGCTACTACAATATTTTTTGACGGAGGCACGTTCTATCTTTTGACGGAGTTTCAATTGAAAATGGCGCACTTAGTTAAGTACCCTTATATTTATTGAATTGCTTAAGATTTTTATTTAAGTAGTTTCTTTTTTTCGTGCTGAAACGATAACTTAAACATTCCGTTTTTAGGGTTCCGTAGTCAACTAGGAACCCTTATAGTTTCACCATGTCTGTCTGTCTGTCTGTCCCTCTGTCTGTCCCAGGCTTTGCTCTGGGACTGTTAGTGCTAGAAAGCTGCAATTTGGTATGGATATATAAATCAATAATTTTTGCTGTAACCCTTGTATTGTGTGGAGTGCTGTTGGTAAGGTTTTCAAAATGAATAGAAGTCTTTATCAAACAATTTTGAAAAATTTAATATTTTCGGAAATATTCACTCAAAAATACAAAAAAAATGTGTTCCTCTAACTTTTGAACTATGGGTCTAAAAATATTAAAAAAAAAAACACAAAAGTAAAGCTTAATAAAGAATTTCAACGAAAACTGTAGCGGCCATGATCAGTGAAGCTGTTTTTGAGTTACCGTAAAAAGTCTTCCCTTCGTAGTAAAAGACGTATGAAATGCTGCGAAAGTATTCTCTTTTGCTTATGGATTTTTTTTGAGTAAGTTCATTGAGCAACTACGGAACATTTACAGCCTACCTGATGGTAAGCAGACACCGTAGCTGGCAGGCGGACGGACAATACGTCCCACTGCTGGGCACGGGCTTTCTCAATAATGAGAGGGATAGAGCAATAATCCCCACGCTGGCCCATTGCGGGTTGGAGACTTCATATACTCCTTGGAATTTATTGGCAGAGTATGTAGTTTTCCCCAAGATGTTTTCCTTTACTAAAAAGCTAACGGTATCAAATGATATCCCGCTGGTACGAGTCGGGATTGGAACCCACGACCACTTTTTACCCGACTACGGCAAAGCCCAAAAGGAGTAGGGTTATGTGTTTGGTCTGTATGTATGTATGTATGTCTGTTCCTATGTCCACTCGTAACTACTTAACAGCTTAACCGATTTTGATGAATGATACGTCATTAGATTCCTCTCAATGGCGCGAAATGGTGGATTTGAGAATCCTCTTTTCACTAACACGCGGTTATCTTCGCCATTTAGCAGGAGGGTGGAGCGTTATATTAATAACGCTGACTGGACTAATAATAGTTATTAGTTTTATTACTCACCACGTTAACTTTGCCAATGGTACCCGTAGGTGTCTCTCAACTCATCGCAGCGCGCATACTCGGGAGCTCTGGTGTCTTTATGCTTTGAGGGTATCTTCAGGAATATAACACCACGTACTTACAGAGTTGAATAAGTTCTGCTATCCTCAGTTGCGTTGCTCCAAATATGAGTAAGACTACAATTTGCTGTGTTCTACCTTTCCAAGAAGTATAATTATAAGAAGTATAATACGTGCTGAGTGAATGACGCGATGTAGTGAAAATAATTGGGCAGAATTACGATTGTTTAAAAAAATGATCACAATGAGAGCATAAATAGAATAGAAAACATATAGGTATATTTCCTATTCGTGACAATACAACACAGCAAAAGAGAAACAGTAAAAATAGTAATAATGGTATTGCACGAAATGGTTCCATCTCAGCGATGTGCTGGCGCGATTACCAGCGCTGATCTGAATAAATGAAGAATAGACAAGGAAATTGGAAACAGAACTTTCGAACTTTTTTAGTTTGATTTGATAATTTTCGTCAACTCGTAGTTTCTAGGGCTCCGTACCTCAAAAGGAAAAAAACGGCACTTCGGCATGCTTATAGGATCACTCGTGGGAAGCCGCTGGATGACACGAACTGTATTTAAAAAATAATTTTTAAAAAATTGCTTACGTTAACCAATATTATTGATTATTTTTCTCAAACATGCAATGAAACTTAATGTATCATGTTGCAGGCGAAACAACTCGGGAGAACTGTAAAGGAATTTCATACAAAATTGAAGGCCTAGTACAGGAAGTATCTTTTTTTATTTTAATGTCAAAAATGGCATTTGTAAAACTTGGTTTTTGAGTGGTGTATTTTCTTATTTCATGCATATGTTTGAGAAAAGCACTATACAAATCTCGGCGAGAAACGTTGGGCTGCAGGCCGCGTATCCCTATCCTCGCTACGCTCGGCCGTCTATATCTACTTGGCCTGCAATTCTTCGTTTCCCGGCCCTTATAGTAATGTACTATTGTCTATTACAATAAACACGACTCACCGACCACTGAAATCCAGCACTAGCTGAATTAGGGTAGGGTAAAGTGGTCGTATGTTGTCGTGCCCACCACGCCAAGGCACTATTCGGTTGTATGTTTTTTTTAAATGTTTGTTACTCCATAAATCCGTCATTTCTTAACCGATTTTAAAAATTCTTCTTTTGATTGTAAGTATATATATCCAAGTTGGTCCAGTTTTTGTCAAAAAAAGTTCTGATTATGGGATCCATGAGGAATTGAGGGATCTCCTCATATCTTAAAGGTATATTGTGATTATTGTGTTTTTTATCAGCAAATCGAGAATTTTCATACAAGAATGAAAGATTGTCTATATGTCATCTCCATCTAGACACGCGGCAGCGTGTCCAGCCAAGTTCATCCCAGGAACTGGCGGACAGCAGCCGTGTATTCACCCCAGGAACTGGCGGATAGCAGCCGTGTGTTATTTTACACGAACCGTTTGGAGCCACTTTTGACCCCCCAATAACTCCAAATCTATCTAATAAAAGAATGAAATTTGGTACATGTATTCAGATCTTTTAATACAACTAGAACCTCAAATTTCATAAATATAGGTCTAATGGTTATAGAGATATTAAATTCAAAAAACGGCATTTTTACCACTGACTGACTGACTGACTAGTAATCAAAAACCTAACTCACTTCCAGGTAACCTAGGAAGCTGAAATTTGGCATACAGCTTGATAATTGTGTTTGTACACCAGAAAAAATCAGAAAACAGTGACTTTTTTATTAGTTTTAATATTATTATTATTTATGCTAGTTACCTCAGAACTCCGTCATTTATTAACCGATTTAGTAAATTATTTTTTTGTTTAAAACGGTATACTTTAGGGGTGGTCCCGTAGTTATCAAGTAAGAATCTGATCATAGGGTCCTGGAGAAATCGAGGGAACTCTTCAAATATTTGAGGTGCACCTATAGCGATTTGGATATTTTGTATAGTAACTCGTGCATTTGCTCTTAAAAAGCACCATTTGGCGAAGATTGATAAAAAGTAACCATATCCCATCAAAAACATAAATGTGAAAATGGGAGCCAAATTCAATATTAAGAATATGCGATCTTAATATTGAACTTGGCTCCCATTCTTTGGTTGTCGTCTTCACCGGCAAAATAATTGAGATCTAAATGGGTTCCAAGTTCCGTAGATTCTCTGAAATGGTGCCAAGTCCGGCACTACATTGTTTACAGTAAAACTAATTTACTGCGGCTTAATGCATTTTGAGCCTTAACTTGGCACTGTAAACAATGTAGTGCCGTACTTGGCACCATTTCAGAGAATCTACGAAACTTGGCACCCATTTAGATCTCAATTTTTTTGTCTGTGAAGACGACAACCAAGCATCGCATATTTTTAATATTGAACTTGGCTCCTATTTTCACATTTATGTTTTTGATGGGATCTGCTTTACTCCAAACGTACGACATACATAATGCTACGAATATAAATAACCCCTTCTCCACGCCAATTCACCACCCAATATTAAGGTGCAGTCGGTGCGTGCTGTCTGTGGGTAAGTTTTACCCGTCTATCCACTAGTCCCATTGAGTTATTCCATCATGGGACAAGTGAGACGATTCCGCCCCAGTAATCCCATGGGACACGTGGAACTAATATTTTTATTTCATAAGTCCTATTTCCGAAATCACACAGTGTTGTTCAAAAAGTTGGTAGCCGTTATCCGTAGTAACAGAAACATTACGAAATTAAAATCCTTTTGGCGACATAGGTCTATCTGAAAAAATTACTAGGTATAAAAATGTCTAAATACGCTTTGATATGGAAAAATGACAAAGTATTATAGGGTCGAAGAATAATAATAATAATAATCCCCTTGTTCTTCGTACATTACTAGCTATGTATAAAGAAAAAATATTCTTCGTACAAAACCGGGTACTGTACCAAGAAACCTTCGTTCCTTGCACATCACACTCACTCACACTCACTCACTCACACTTGCTCACATTGACAGTTATGTACAAAGAAGTAAATATTCTTCCTACATGACCCGGTTTTGTACAAAGAAATTGCTGTTCCTACTACAAAACCAAGGAGGTTCTCCGAGCAGTGTGTCTAACTTATTAATGTGGGATCATCTTTTACTTGTGTACAACATGTGTACAAACAACGCAGACATCCGGCATTTTACTGTTTTTTTTTTGTATTCTCTTGGTCTGTAGTAATCGAGCAGTTCCAAATAAATTTCATTTATCGCAATGACAGTTTGAAAGTCATTTTATTTTCTGGGGTTCTGTAGCCAAATGGCAAAAAACGGAACCCTTATGGATTCGTCATGTCTGTCTGTCCGTCCGTATGTCACAGCCGATTTACTCGGAGAATATGACTACTACAATTATGAAATTTGGTGTGAAGGTGTATGTTATAAACCGATATAGAAATAAAATGTGAAATTACAAAAAAGAAATATTAAACTGGGCGGCACACATGTAACAGGGGGTCAATTTTTTTTTCAATGTACTTAGGCGTGTTGGGTATCTATGGATAGGCCTTTAAAAATGACAGAGGTTTCTTCTTTTTTTCATTTAAGTCAACGGTTGGTGAGATAATTAGCTGTCGAAGTCGTAAAAAGTGTGTCCCCCCCCCCCCCTCTAATTTCCAATCTATGAAGTTCAAAATTCTGAAAAAAATCATGTTGATGTACATTAATAAATCCTTTTGATAATTTTTGTTTTAACAAGATAGGTGTAACGGTTATTGAGTTATTACTGAAAAACTGTCTTGCCAAAACAAAAGAGCGTAAGTGTCGTAAGTTTTAAGATACGACCTTTTGTGATTAAATGTATTGTATAGTGATTTTAAATGTAGATAAGGAGGTGTCGCACTTGGCCGGTTTTTTAAATACTCGACACTAAATGTAAGTATACTATTACATAGTTTATTAGTCTACGAGCTTA
Source organism: Notocelia uddmanniana (assembly GCA_905163555.1). Classification (NCBI taxonomy): domain Eukaryota; kingdom Metazoa; phylum Arthropoda; class Insecta; order Lepidoptera; family Tortricidae; genus Notocelia; species Notocelia uddmanniana. The sequence goes on from LR991053.1 coordinate 13,506,999, forward strand.
GTCAATACGTACGTACGTACGTTCATAGTCTCGTATTGAAAGCTGAGCGTTTAGTTAAGAGAGTAGATGCTCCTCTCCTGACCCGCAGCTGTGGCTCAGCAGGTTTTTATTTATTGCTAACTCGGAGAACCTCCTTGGTTTTGTAGTAGGAACAGCAATTTCTTTGTACAAAACCGGGTCATGTAGGAAGAATATTTACTTCTTTGTACATAACTGTCAATGTGAGTGGTAATGTGCAAGGAACGAAGGTTTCTTGGTACATTACCCGGCTTTGTACGAAGAATATTTTTTCTTTATACATAGCTAGTAATGTAACTCAGTTATGTCCGAAGAACAAGGGTAATAATCGTATGGCATTTATTTTTGAACCGTGAGATCTTCGAAAAGATAAGTACGCTTGCCAGTTTTTGTTGCACTTTTAGCACCGCCCAGGGGTCACGTGTAGGGTAACGGTGGGTACTCCCTACGGACGTGGTGCAACTTCGACTCCCCTATGTCAAGTGAGTGGGAAAATTGACTGTTAGAAGTTCTCAAGCCGCCCGAAGGCCTCTAACTTGGCATAACGACTGCTGTCATAGACAACAGCCGGGATCAACGGCTTAACGTGCCTTCCAAAGCACGGGAACGCTCAGTTAGTAACCTCTCAAAGCGGTCACCCATCCAAGAACTGACCTGAGCCCACATTGCTTAACCTCGCATACCGCACGCGGGCGCCGCTGGGCCACGAGCGCTCGGAGGAATAAAAATGTCGAAATAGAATTTAGTCGAAGTATTGAAATGACTATAACTTCACTCTGCCTTAAAATTGACGCAGCCCCGCGGAGCTCCTATTTCTGAGCAGTTTGCCCTTCGGGCATCTGATAATACCTAACGAACCTAACCTACCTATCTGATGGGACAACAATATGATAAAAATATTAGTTCCACTTGTCCCGTGGGACTGCTGGGATGTAATCGTCTCAGTTGTCCCATGATGGGACAACTTAATGGAACTAGTGGGATAGACGTAGTTTTACACACAAGGCTTATCATACAATTTCGTGTCCAGTATAATAACACTATGAGGATGCTTTTGAGGTTGCCGAAGCACTGTAGCGCGTCGGATATGGTCGCGGAGGCGCAAACAAACGACTTCTACGCGATAGGGAGGAAGAGAATAGCCTCATTATTAAGGAGAGTACGATGTAGCAGCAAAAGCCTCATAAGGGAGTTGGCAGAGCGACTTGACTGTCCATTCGCTAAATACTGGATAGAGGTAGGGAGAGCAATATAATTGTTAGTGTCGATAGACTTATGTTGCTGTCCATTATAATTAAAATTTAAATATAAATTAACATAGTAAATAAGATAATATTGTTAACTAACCCACTATGGATCGATTAGGTCTGAAATAAACGCTTTATCTTTTTATTTATTTTAAGGTAGCTTGTGGTTCTACTCCGAGCGTACGCGTGGCACGCAACATATCTGTAGAGCGCTAACTACGCGTTTGCGACTACTACACGCGCTGAAGCGGCGGCAGTTTTCTATGCTGTATATTATAATACCATGAAAGCTGTTGGATATTTAAGAAAACTGGCAAGTTAAAGCTCAAAATGCATTACGCCGCAGTAAATTAGCTCTATGGTAAACAATTTAGTGCCAGACTTGGCACCTTTTCAGATAATCTACGGAACTTGGCACCCATTTATGTTTTGTATTGTTTTGTGTTTGTATTTTCGTGTACGTTAAAAAGCAGTGTCGTAACACTTTGTGCTGCGTGTTATCCTATTCTGAAACGCTTGCAGCATTGTAACCTTTGTTGCCATATTTTGTAGTATATGTTAATGTTGTTGTGTCTGTGTTTCGAATAAATGCCTCATTCATTTATTCTATCATTCATTTAGATATCAATGTTTTTACCAGTGAAGACGACAACCACGCATCGCATATTGAACTTGGCTGCCATTTTCAAATTTTAGTTTTTGATGGGATTTATTTTAAGGTAGCATGTTTTTCTACTCCGAGCTTACGCATGGCACGCAACATATCTGTATTTAGACTAACTTTGCTACAACTACATGCGTTTGAGCGGCGCCGTTTTATATGGATACATTGCAATATGCATAGCAAATATTCGAAATCCATTTACGCCCAACGCCGCGGTGAGCAGCACCAAAATAGTTCATATCTACTGCGCTACAAAGCAGCAGCTGCTATCACTTCTACATCCATTTTCAGATGATGAAAATGTATGAACGCAAACCATGATCGCGCCGAAAATGATTTTACAGACCAATGAAGAAGAGCCAGCAAACAATAACTGGGCACGGTTACACACAATTTGAACTTCGATTCTTCGGAAGTTTGTCAGATCCTTGCCAATAATATAGATACAGTTGTACGTATAATAATATCTGATCTGACTGAACTATAGAGAACATTCAAAACTGTGTGGATATTTTTTGATTAAATTTTTTTAAAAATAGATGCTTGTTTAATTTTTTTTGGGGAAAGTTTAGGACAATTTATATTATTTTCTCTTCCAAGCCGAGATAATAGTGGTAATTCCTATAAGTCGCTGTAAGAATAATAGTTCGGACAACTATCCACTTCACAGTGTCCATATACAAGATGGCCTAGGAACAAAAAATTAAACGGTACACTATTGAGCTCCCCAGCAATTATTTCCACCATCATCACCCACCACCATATCAGCCGAAGGACGTCCACTGCTGGACCTCCCCCAATTCCATGGGGGGTAAATGGCATAATCGCCACGCTTGGCATGCGGGTTGGCGATCGCAGTAGGACCCGGGTATGTCCTAAAACTACGACCAAGACCACCGGGGGATGGGCAGCAGCGTCCCTGGAGTGCGGTGGAGATACCTACTGCAATTATTTCCAAATGGTTTTAATTGAAAAAAAAAATTTTTTTTTCGCAAATGTGTCCTATATGTACTTTGATTCTGATTCCGATTCTGAAAAAAATTCCAAAAATATCGTTTTAAACCAAAAATGCAACAACGAGTATGAGTTAACTAGATACTACCTCAATATCAGCAGTGACTGCCGCGCTATAATCTCATGGTGCCAAGATCCATTACTTGGAGGTCATAACTTTAGCTCAACGTTTCTACCAAGTGAAAAAGATATATTTTTTTTTGCACAAGAGGTTACTGCAGATGCTCTACATTTTTTGCTCCTATTAAAGGCCACACCCTTTATAGTTTGGCAAAAAAGTTTTGATATTAAAAAGTGGCAACACTGTAGTATCGTCCCTTTTTTCTTAGATTGATCTGAAAGAGAAGACACTACAGTGTTGCCACTTTTTAATTTCAAGACTTTTGCCAGACTGCTAAACTTATATCTAATCCTTTTATTTTGGCTTTGCCGTCTTCAAAGATTTTCTCAGTTTGTAGTGCATAGTGGTGAGCTATACTAACTACCGTCGAAGAAGTTCCGTGGTGAGACTTATTTTCCCAATAGTTCCGTCAACGATACAAAGGGGTAGCTAGTACGACATCAAGCGAATCTAGGAGGAATGTTAGTAGAACTGCGATCATACAGCGTCAGAACCAAACATTCGGAACGGAACTGTTTGCAATAAGTCTCACTAGTTCCACCACGGTACTTCTTCCACGAGACTTCTGGAATAAACGGAAACAAGAACGGTAAAACAAGGATTACCATACCTACAATTAATTAATTTCTCCTCTTTTTAGGCTGACATGAAAGACTTGCCAGGTTATACGCTGATATAAGAACAGTTCAATCATAATATATTGATGAATGTACAATTTCAGCATAAATTTACAATATGCAATTATACGCTGTATTTTAAAATAACAGTTCTCAAATTGTAATTCTGCGAGGGTTTAGCCTTCAGTGTAGAGCCAACATTATTTTTTGTCAAAAAGTTTTCCTACTGCATACTAGATGTCGATATTATGAGATTCACGCGCATTAATTTTCATAAAGTTCTGCTATTCCATACTAGATGGCATTTAATCATTAAATGATATATTATTATTAATGCAATATAACTGGTAAATTTATTGTTATATTATTTATATACTATCACTAAATGAATATAATTTAAAATTATAAGTACTATATAAATTACTTTCACCAAAATTTACAATTATCTTTGATTCATGTGCTGCTTTTAATAGTGCGTTTTGTGATTTTTGGTTGCATGGTTAATTTATTTCTTTAAACATACTAGCATATGTTTATTTATCAACATCATTTTTCCCAGAAATGAAAACAAAATGCTTTGATTTCATGTATTACTATAGCAAATTTGTGCAACACATTGTAAGAATAAACCATTCGTTCATTTTATCACCTTTGCAATAACGAAACGGCGAGTCTCATTCACCTAGTGAACGGTACTCATCTCAAACCGTACGGACGGAGTTACGCGGTGCGAATTTTTGACAAGCTGCCGTCGGGTCAAAAAATGACATTAAAATATGCCTAACGTTAGAACAATAAGTTACGCAATCAGGCTGCGGAGAGTGCAAGCGTACGCGTGTGCGCGCGCTGTGACTAGAGTAGGGACGGCCGACTCCGCCTGCTGAGGTACTCGTCAGGTACCGATAGTTTTACAATTTTTTCAATAAGTCCAATAACCAATCATCTCAGGCTGACCAGTATAGGCCTAATTTCTGATCACGTTTGTTATGAACTTAGTGTAAAAAATACCGATGACAGATATGTATTCGAACCTGTACAGCCACCTCCGTACTTGTTAATAGTTATTATGAGTTATGATGGTAATAAAAACTAAATTAAAACTATTATATACTGTTATTTGATGGTGTTTAAATAAATTTGACGCAATTGGTTTTTAATATATGAGCGCTGTAAACTCTTTATGAAATAAATTTAAAGTGGCAGAAATGTATACAGCCACACTAACATTAATTTGCAGTTATTTTAGAAGCTTAGTACGTTAACATTAAAAGTAAAAAAAAACTCATTCAAACCAATTTATACAGGAACAATACCATATAAGAAGGAACAAAAACAAAACTTTAAATAAACCTATAAGTAAACATATAAATAAAAAATCCTCCCCAAGTCACCTTCGTGAATGATGGTGCCCAGAAGTCTCGCAGCGTTACCCCTTTGTATGGCCAGGTTTAATCTCTTGCCGAAGTAGCTGCCAGCCCTCTGGTCACCCGAGGTATCTATGAGGCGCTGGGAGATCTCTGTAAAAAGTTATTTCGCGTTGGGCCGTCACGGTCCCAGAGTTTCAACCCCAAACGGCGCAAACATGTAGCCGTCATCGAGGGCAGCATCTCTGCGCCGCTTGTTCTGTTCCACCGTTGTGGCCGCAGCCCCCGCCTTGACAGAGGTCGCCTGTAGGTGGGATGGCGCGAGCGTATCAACGCAGGTGGCGTCCCACACAAGCATCTTCCCCAACTTCCATGGAATAAGTGACATACCATCGGGGCGCTTGACATTGTCACGTGCAATACCGTTCGACTCAAGGATGGCCGGCACGTTAACGGAAGCAAGCGCCCTCCGAATGACATCATTCGAAGAGGTGTGACGGGAGATGCGGCCCGCGCTCCTCTGGTAGGACAAGCCGTGGTGGCCAAGCTCGTTAACCATGGCACCAAAGCGGCAGCGGTGAGGCTCATTGGTTTTAGTGCCCAGTCGCAAGCTGGTGGCTAAGGTAAGGGTCGTTTTGTCGAGCAGTGTACAAAATGTTGACTGATGGCAATACGTGGAGCCAATATCCAGCTTCCGGTTCCGCAACTGCTAGCAGATGAGCGCGCTCTGCTGAACTCTGGGCAGTTTCAGTGAGTTAATTTAAAGTTGACTTGCATAGCGGCTCGTCCCGCTGTTTTTGCGACTGATAATTTAAAATTACAGAATAAATTTATGGAAATAAATAAAAAGGTGGTCGAAAAACTCAATAAATGATAAGCACACTTTTGTTTAATTATAACCCCTTTAGATCCGTTTCCTGAAATTGGTCCATAAACAAACACTATAACGTCAGTCACTGGTTCCCGCCAAATTGGTCCTAAACTAACGATATTTAAATTGACGGATGTCAGTTTAAAGATAAACTTTGCCTCGTTGTGCGTTTTCTAACGCTTGAAGAACTGTTGGTCATGATGCCCACGGCCGCTTTCTCTCTCTCCGACTGTGAAATTAGCTCCTTCGGACGCTCCGACTGTGGAATTAGATGCCGAAGTTTTCCCGAGGGACTACAGTATGGGGTTCTTCAAGAAAGGAGTATATTTTTTTTTAAAGGTTGGCAACACGCACGTGACTTCCTTGGAGTTGCAGATGTCCATAGGCTACGGTGGCCGCTTACCATCAGGCGGGCCGTACGCTTTTTTGTCACCGACGTGGTATATAAAAAGAATTGGAACACTATCAGCGAAAACCAATATGATTAAGGGGAAAAAACCTTCAGTACGTATCTACGGTGTTCCAATTCTTTTTATATACCACGTCGGTGGCAAAAAAGCGTTGTGTTGAGTTCAGATGAACTTAAATTTGACTGTTTAGATGTAATAATCTAATAATAGTACATTACGATACAAGTGCAGAGAACAGGAAATTCGCAACGAGCGGTGATAAATTGAAACACGACCGAAGGGAGTGTTTTAAATCGACACGAGTTGCGAATTACCTGTTTGCACGTGTATCGTACAACGTTTTACAGTACATATGGCTCTTTAAAGTTTCGACATATGCACGTAATCTGCTGATTACCGCACTCGTGCGGTAATATAGCACCATATGTACTGTAAAATAATTTATATAACCAGTGTCGTGTAACCGCAATACGATAAATAAGTAAATTAACTTATTTAAAACAATATTCTCTCAAAACACAGCACGAGGTAAATACTGATGATAGCAAAATTTACTGTTATGGAACATTTTTTTTAGAACTAACGCAAACTGTATTCAGATAGTTGTATACAATGCACGAGCCGATAAGTTTTATGAGGTCTATATATTTGCGCGTGTTGTCAATTGATAAATTTATACACAAAACTAGGAAAGGATAAGATGTTAAGTCTGCACTTTCGTATTCAAAGCGGCAATATTACATACATACTCGTACATACCCTGAAGCTTATGAGCTACAATGATAACATTTAATAATTACGCTTTCCATTCACAGATCTTACACGTTTAACACCTACTATCGAGTAGTAGCGGATGATGAACTCCCCATCGGCACACAAACCTCCTCAAAGTTTTGGCAATGATGGGTCTTGTATCTCAAAATGTATATATCCTACCTAGCTATAATTTTATTCAATAAAAAAATGTGTTTAAATAAAGCACTGTTTCAATTTCACCACGACTTGGCACGTCGATCGCTTCGTTTCCGGTAGCAAACAGTTTGGCCTACATAATTTCGGATGTAAATTGGTGGAGAGCGGTGCTGACCATTTGTGTGTCAAGGCAAGGAGTTTTGCGTGCGGCCTGTGAGTTAATCGATGGGATTAATGACCTTGGCGTTGACCTAACTCATCTCAAGATCCGTTTTGGAAACATGGACTCGTACATCTACTAACTATTATGATGAAAATATCATATAGGTAATTACAACAGAAAACTGTTGCATCTGCAAAAAGCCCTGGTGAAATAATCTGAACGCGCATTTACGGGTATGCCTCAAAAACTTCAAACCCTCGTATCTGAAAGTTGTAGATTAGACAAAACAGTAGAGTGCATTAATTAACACAAGTACCTATACTCATAATTATCTGAACAAGGTTTTTTATACGCTAAAGAAATAAGTGAAATATATGACTACTTTTATTGAATTACAATTAATGTTTCTTTATCTTTTTTAGTAATATACGAAATAAATCAATAATACGAAGCCTATAAAATTAATTTTAAAAAATGCCAGCCTCCTCGGCACCATACCACAGGGGCCAATTTTAGACTTAGGCTTTTAGATTTATAAGGATTTAATTTAGTTTATTTTATAATGTACATGTTGTTTAAATAAAGATTTATACACATCAAAAAATGATGCTAAAAAGGTTTTATACTAATTCACAGGTAATGCTTAAGACTTCGGTATCAGACATTTTAGATCCTATTTAATGTTATTTTTGATTCATATTTTTTAGGATGGAATGTGGCATCAACCACATTCAAGAATATTTTTTCTGGTAAATGCGATCTATTTAGGCAGTAGATATATTCAATTATCAAATTAATTTTAATTTAGTTACGACCACCAGAATAGTATCGCGTTGATGTCGTTTATTTGGCACTTTAATGCACCCTTTGGAGCTCAAATATTCTTGTTGTTTCTCTTTCTCCAGTTTAAAAAACGAAAGAGACGTAAAGCAACTATATGTCCATAAATATGACCAATTAAGTTAGCGACATGCCATAAAGATCTTTTCGATAAAATTATATGGTAAAGATGCCTTCAGAACCGACCTTGCACATTAAAATCTGTTGATATATTATGACATGACCCATAAACATCAAATACAAAAGTGCAATAGAATAGCGGGTAATTTCCGTAAATAAACACCAATCCGCCGCAATTTCCTTTAATTTAACACTCGCTAGAAATTTCATACCGTAATGACAAGAAATAACTGCCGTAACCTTATGAATAATTCATAAATTTTCAGTACAAAAGAGGTATGATTAATAAACTCAACTCAAACTAAGTATGCAAGCTATAACTTTGTAAAAATTCGGTTGAGTCTTGAGGAATTCGCATAACTACTTATTTCATTTAGTCCTTTTTTTCTAAGTTATTTTATTAATATGCATGACACCGGTGAATAAAACCAGATACGTACATACTTACTAAAAATTAAGAATTATTACTTACCTACGCGTAAAGAGTGGCAGACTGGCAGTTGAAAATTTCCAAAAAAAACCCCAAGCTTGTTTTGATTAGAAGCACTTGTTATTCAAGCGGCGTGTAATGGTTGCTATTTTACGATTTCCGCAGAATAACACATGTACGCATAACGACCCTCATCCCCATCGATATACTTTGAATAAAAATCCTTTATTTTTATTTTTCATTTGTAATCACTTGCTCGCTTCCTATATATACATTTTACATATATGACATGACACACACGCAAAATACCAAAGTTGATACGGTCGGACTCACAAGTAGCTCTACACCTTTGTACGGTCACGGACTTTAATTGTTGAGCCATTTAGAGCTCACTTTATACTGGACACTTAATAGCTAACTATATTGCCCAGTCTGAAGGGAGCTCTAAATGGCTCAAGAATTATGTATAAAAGTCTGTTAGTGTACCATGTATGTAGCTTTAATGTCAGTTTAAACTGTCATACTAAATTTTCAACAGGTCTAAGCGATAAAGAACGAAATGTCCAGCTACTTTTAGGTTCGAAAGTACAAACCGTTTTTATCGTAATTTGACAGTTTCGACGGAGCTCATTTCTGGGCGATTTGCTCTTCAGGCATCTTAAGTAACCTCACAAACTGAACTGAATGAATTCATTATACCTATCATTTAACGTGTAGGTCATCTGTATGTGTGTCATTATTTGCCTGTAAAAACACGCATATACCATATACCATGTCGGTAGCAAACAAGCAGCCTATGGACGCCTGCAACTCCAGGGGTGGCGGATAATAGCTATCCCATCAAAAATATAAATGTAAAAATGGGAGCCAAGTTCAATATTCAGAATATGTGATGCTTGGTTGTCGTCTTTACCGACAAAATAATTGAGATCTAAATGGGTGCCAAGTTGCAAATGCAAGTTGCAAGCAGCAGTAAATTAGTTTGACTGTAAACATAGTAGTGCCGGACTTGGCACCATTTCAGAGAATCTACGGAACTTGGCACCCATTTAGATCTCAATTCTTTTGTCGTTGAAGACGACAACCAAGCATCGCATATTCTTAATATTGAACTTGGCTCCCATTTTCACATTTATGTTTTTGATGGGATATCATTACTTTTTGTTATCTTCGCCAAATGGTGTTTTTTAAAAGCGAATGCACGAGTTACTATACAAAATACCCAAATTGCTATAGGTGCACCTCAAATATTTGAAGCGTTCCCTAGATTTCTCCAGGATCCTATGATCAGATTCTTACCTGATAACTATGAGAATACCCTTTAAGTATACCGTTTGAAACAAAAAAAGAATTTTCCATATCGGTTAAAAAATGACGGAGTTCTGAGGAGCCTAAATAATAATAATAAAAAAAACAGTTTTCTGATTTTTTCTGGTGTACACAGACAATTACCAAGCTGTATGCCAAATTTCAGCTTTCTAGGTCACCTAAAAGTGGGTTAGGTTTTTGATTAATTGTCAGTGGTAAAAATGCCGTTTTTTGGAATTTAATATCTCAATAACTATTAAACCTATATTTATGAAATTTGGGGTTCTAGTTGTTCTAACGGATCTTAATACATGTACCAAATTTTATTTTTTATGTTAGATTTGGAGTTATTGGGTGGTCAAAAGTGGCTCCAAACGGTTCGTGTAAAATAACTGCTGTCCGCCAGTTCTCGGGGTGAACTTGGCTGGACACGCTGCCACGTGTCTAGATTTTACCATTTTTCGCTTTACACAGTGGCAACCATCATAGTCATACTTGTAAAACAAGAGCCGTGAGTGGCTAACACGGTTTCTGAAGCTAATGATTACTGCAGCGGTTTAACTAACAACTAGCTTTTTACTGCCTAAACTTACAGCTCTATCAGGCTCTATACCTGCAATTTATTGCAGTTTGGATTTGTTTCTTGTGTTTTATGGCAATTATTTTTAAAACAGTTTTACACAATGAGTATTCTATCAAAGTACATAATTGATCTACATACGTAACCTTAAAAATTAACTTTTTTCACGACCTAATACTATATGTTTGTATGTAGGTACAGTCAGCTTCAACTAGTTAACAGCGGCGAAAGTAGTCATTTATATGAAATTGCAAACATGGTGTTCACGCACCTACTCGCGACATCTAGTGCCCAGTGTCGATACTACACCAACCGGCCCTTCCGGACAGAAAATCTTCGCTCTCACTCGACACGATATACGGCACGACAAGCGCACGTTAACTTTTAAACGATATATATTTTTGTACAATTTCATTTTGCGCAATAAACGCACTTCGGAACTTTAATAATAAATTGCTTCATTGAATGGACCCTGGAAACCACCGAATCCTGCACATAATTGGTCCTTCGAGCCGGATTCAGCGAGAAAGTCAGCTCGTCAGGACGACGAATTCCTTTACGAGAAGACACCAGCACCTCGCCGACGTCTGCAGCAGTGAACGGTCAGGTCTACCTATCCCGTCTATTCCTCTCCTAATCTAATTGTGTTAAAACCGTGTCGTTTTGTGCATTCCAGTGCGCTCGTTATCGCAAGTCACGCAGCGGCAGCTTTGTCATCTACCGCACCCGTTCGCGTTAATACACGTAAGTTATTTCAATTTCACTTAATCTTGCAAAATGGGTGAAGGGGATGAGGCTGGTGCAAAGTTGATTATTCCTGGTGGGTCAGGAACACCTAGGAAAAACCAGGACTCCGCAATTTCAGACCTTCGAAAACAAAGAGGTCACATGAAAGGTAGATTAACTCAATTTAAAAAATATGTTGACTCCTTTCTAGCGGTGTCTCCTTCTAAAGTACAAATTGCCGAGTTAAAATTACGTATGCAAGCGGCTACAGAGATTTTTCAAAGTTTTAATGAAGTCGAAACACAAATTGAACTTTGTACTCCAGACTCGGAAATGTGTGCAAATTACGAATATGTAGAAACACTCGAAATTTTGTATTTTCGTACTATGGCTAGCGCTAATTGCCTAATCGAAAGTGTAGAAACAAATAACGGTCCTATTGCAAGTTGTAGTCATACCGCGCACAAACCATTATCAAATCTGAAACTACCTGAAATAAAATTGCCTTCTTTCGATGGTTCGTATGATCGTTGGCTCGAATTTAAGAATTCATATGAAACTATGATTCACAAACATTCCGATCTCGATGCGATTCAAAAGTTTCATTATTTGCGATCGTCACTAAGCGGTAGTGCATTACAAGTAATTAGTGCATTAGAATTTACGGCATCTAACTACATTCAAGCATGGGAATTACTTGAAATTAGATTTCACAATCCTAGGCTTTTAGTACACAACCATGTAAAATCGTTGTTTAATATTTCAGCCTTGAAACAAGAATCTTCGACTCAGATACGTAAATTGATAGACACTATTTTACGTAATTTACGTGCTTTAAAAACGTTGGATGAACCTACTGATTCGTGGGATACGCTATTAATCCACTTAATTGTGTCAAAACTCGATGCTACCACGGAACGTAAATGGGAATCCCACATAGGGTCTATCACAGATAAGTCAAGCAATAATGAGTCTAAGAAACTTAAGCTGGAAGATCTCTTATCGTTTCTCAGAAACCGGGCTGATACGCTAGAAATGATAAACTCGAGTCATTGTAAATCAACGATTGTGACTAATAATAATAAGCATAATTACGCGTCTAACAAACCCGCGCAAGTAGTTAGTTGTGTCTCTGCCAGTACAAATGCGACCAAATCTAAGTCGTTCAATAATAAACCTTTTCGATCCTGTGCGTTGTGTAACGAGAATCATGCGCTGTATACGTGTGTTAAGTTTTTGAATCTACCTATCCAGGATAGATTAAATTTAGTTCGTAACAAAAACTTGTGCATCAATTGTTTGCGTGAGGGACATTCCTTAAATGAATGTTTATTTGGCCCATGCAAACAGTGTCAACAAAAACATAATAGCTTATTGCACGTCGAGAGTAGCCGCAGTGAGAATGTGTGCGTGAGGCCGTCGAATGCGCCTGCACACAGCGCCCACTCATCGGTAGCGAGTACGTCTAGCTATTGTGCATCAGCTGACCGCGCGCCAGTGGCTCAGTGCAGCGAAGGCGCCGTGGAAGGAACAGGGTTCATTCCCCAGCAAGTTATACTTTCAACTGCATTAATTGAAGTAGCTGACGCGAACAATAAATTTCATACGTGTCGAGCTCTTCTGGACAATGGGAGTGAACATTGTTTTATTACGGAAGAATTAAGGAAACGATTAAATGCGAATAATATACAGTCCACTATTCAGATCTCGGGTGTAGGACAATCTGTCACGCAGTCGAGTCATTCATGCGATATAAATATTCGTTCGAAAATAAACGATTATCATACGTCAATAAAATGTATTGTCTTGCCGCGCATAACTTCTAGTTTGCCCTCGACTTACATTGATCTTGATCTTATACGTATTCCTGATAACATTCAGTTAGCAGACCCCACATTTAACGTACCAACCAAAATCGATATACTTATCGGTGCGGATAAATTTTGGGACTTATTAGACGAAAATAGGATTCGATTATCAACTGGACCATACTTACAAAATTCGAAGTTAGGCTGGTTGTTATCTGGTCCGATAAATACACGACACTTGCGCATTAATAATCAAGTCCAGTGTAATTTTACTCAAACGATTGACGCTCAACTCAGAAAATTCTGGGAAATTGAGGACATTCCGCAAGTAAATTGTGTTCTTACAGCTGACGAACAGATATGTGAGGATCTTTTTACAAATACGACGAAACGCGAAAGTAACGGTAGATTTTCCGTACGCATGCCGCTAAGAGAATCAGCTGACTCGTTAGGCGATTCTTACACGTTAGCAAAAAATCGATTTTTATCCTTAGAACGTAAACTTGAACGTTCGCCGGAATATAAACGTTTATATTGTGACTTCATGCGCGAATATGAAGAGATGGGTCACATGACTCGTATAAACGAATATGGTGCGCCGAATTATTTTCTCAGTCACTTTGGAGTATTTCGGGCGAGCAGTAGCACGACCAAACTGCGTGTAGTTTTTCATGGTAGTGCTCCTACCACCACGAATAAATCCCTAAACGATATTCAATTACCGGGACCAGCACTCCAAAATGATATTTTGTCCATTTTACTTCGTTTCCGTCAGTACAAATACGTAGCTTGTGCTGATGTGGAGAAAATGTTCCGGCAGGTTTTGATTCAACCAGATCAGAGATGCTTACAAATGATTCTCTGGCGTGAGAGACCCACTGATCCGTTATACATCTACGAACTCAATACGGTGACATATGGAACTGCAAATGCACCATATTTGAGTATGCGATGTATACGACAGTTAGCTTCAGAATGTGGTGATGACGTCATCGCGCGCGTTATCAACCAAGATATATTTGTAGACGACTTAATTACGGGGGATGACGACTTCCGAACACTACTCGATATATGTCAAAAAACGTATGACGTTCTGCAATCAGGGTGTTTTCCTTTGCGTAAATGGACCTTTAACCGTGACGTAACGCACGATGAATCTAAGGAACATTTTGTTGGTGAACACACACAGAATAAAACTCTCGGGCTAGGCTGGGATAATACACGCGATGAATTGTATTTTACCACAAAGATCGATCCGCTGCCTAACTCGTCACACTTAAATAAACGTATGATGCTGTCAATTATTTCACAGATTTACGACCCGCTAGGTTTGCTCTCTCCCGCGGTGATAGTTTCCAAAATTATACTACAAAGACTTTGGTTAAGTAAAATCGATTGGGACACTCCCGTGCCTAGAGACATCGCGTTAACATGGCATAGTTTTATGGACACTCTGCACTACTTAAACGATTTACGAATTCCGCGTCATGTAAGGGGTGAACACACAGGAGGTTCAGAACTTCACATATTTTCTGATGCATCATTACATGCTTACGGTGCATGTGCATATCTTCGGTCATACGAGAATGGGTCAGATGTCACTGTGAAATTATTGTGTGGTAAAAGTAAAGTAGCACCACTAAAATCACTAACTATTCCGAAACTTGAACTTTCTGGCGCGCTGGTCGCTGCCCGCCTTTATAAGAAAATATTAGATTCCTTAAGGTTAGTTTTCACTAACGTTTACTTTTGGACCGACTCGACAATAGTCATGGGGTGGATTCGTATGTCTCCACATTTATTAAAACCATTCGTTCAAAATCGAGTAACCGAAATAAACGAACTGACTGGTAATTCGACATGGTTACACGTAAATAGCGGAGATAACCCGGCTGACTTATTGTCGAGAGGGGAAGGTCTAGATAGTTTAATTAACTGTAGTTTATGGTGGAACGGACCTTCATTTTTACACGAACCAAAATCGGAATTTAGTAATAACAAATTCAATCAAAATACAGTAATTGATGATTTACCCGAGTTACGATCGAAAACTGTAAGTTTGGTTTGCAATCCATGCGATGCAACATTTAATTTCGATAGATGTTCATCATACATAAAATTACTTCGTATCGGCGCGTATGTACTCCGCTTTATTCATAACTCACGCATTAACTCGGTGCGTAAACAACTTCGCCAAACCGGTTCATTATCAGCGGATAAGCTGGGTGCATCACGTCGCATGCTAGTTAGATTCGCACAGATGCAATCATTTCCGGACGTTTACGATAATTTACTTAAAAATAAATTCATTAAGACGAACGCTAAACAATATAGTCGTATTTCTAGTCTTAACGTGTTTTTAGACGATCATAAGTTGATCAGAGTCGGTGGTAGACTGTGCAATTCAGCTAGTTTCGACTACAACAAGAAACATCCAATGTTATTGTGCAGTAAACATAGTTTCACGGTGTTATTGTTCAAGTACGAGCACAAGCGGCTGCTTCATGCAGGCCCACAGCTCCTCCTATCCACTATGCGTGAATGTTGGTGGCCATTAGGTGCAAGGAACCTAGCGAGGAAAATAGTTCAGCAATGCGTTACCTGTACTCGATTTAAAGGTAAGGTTCTTAGTCCTATTATGGGTAATGTTGTTTTAGACCGGTTAGAACCTAGTTTTCCCTTTGTTCGTACCGCGACGGATTATGCGGGGCCAATGTTCATTCTAAATCGAAAGGGAAGGGGAGCTCAACTTATAAAATCATATGTTTGTTTGTTTATATGTATGGTCACACGAGCCGTCCATTTAGAACTTGTTACGAGTCTCTCCACTAATGATTACATATTAGCGCTTAAACGATTTATTAGTAGAAGAGGTAAACCTCATGTAATATTTTCCGACAATGGAAAAAACTTTGTAGGCGCTGAAAAAGAGTTTTCATTATTTCTTAAAAATAATTCGAAGGCAATAGTCGACTTTGCAGCTAATGATAGCATTAAATTCAGCTTCATTCCTCCTTATTCTCCACATTTTGCTGGATTTTGGGAAGCTGGAATAAAGGCGTGCAAATTTCATTTAAAACGGGTTGTAGGAAATGCTAGACTAACGTACGAAGAGTTTAGCACGGTTTTAACACAAATCGAAGCCGTCCTAAACTCCCGTCCCATGTCACCTATGTCCGCAGACCCTAATGATTTAGATCCAATTACTCCGAGCCATTTCCTGATATTTCGACCACTGACCAGCCCTGCAAGCGAGGACCTGACAGCTGAGCAGCCATCCCACCTGTCACGCTACGCCAGAATCGAACAGCTACGCCAACACTTCTGGCAGCGCTGGGCCAAGGAGTACATTGCAGAGCTCCAGCTTAGAACGAAGTGGAAGACGAAGAAAGACGACATAACCCTAAACAGCCTCGTCCTAATCAAAGACGATAACCTGCCACCACTCAAATGGCGGTTAGGCCGAGTCACGCGTCTGTATCCCGGAAACGACGGTGTGTCCCGCGTCGCCGACATCCGCACAGCGACGGGTACCATTAGACGAGCTTTTTCAAAGATCTGCCCGCTACTACCAGAGCCGGCAGTCCTCGACGGGTGAAGACTCCTGTTGGGAGCTGGTGCTCCCAAGGCCGGGGGCATGTTCACGCACCTACTCGCGACATCTAGTGCCCAGTGTCGATACTACACCAACCGGCCCTTCCGGACAGAAAATCTTCGCTCTCACTCGACACGATATACGGCACGACAAGCGCACGTTAACTTTTAAACGATATATATTTTTGTACAATTTCATTTTGCGCAATAAACGCACTTCGGAACTTTAATAATAAATTGCTTCATTGAATGGACCCTGGAAACCACCGAATCCTGCACACATGGAACTTCGAAAAAAACAGCAATATTATTGACGATAGTATGAAATCATACCTTTCGCCTGTCTCCGTTGACATAATATAAAAGCAAAGTTGTATTTTGCATTATATGTTTTCACTATATGTATATGACATCTACTTATATATTGTAATACGATTAAAACAACTCTTCAAGAGATGATGCTAACTGAACTACTGTCATAGTTGGCTGAGTATGGGACTAAAACTATGTACAAAAGTTGTAATGAATATTTATTTATTATTTACAAATCTTAACCAGTGTTTCAAAAACAAAAATAAAGTTTATTCCTAAACTAATCCAGCTTACAAATTTGACGTCGAATCCCAGATTAAGTTCGGTTCGGTTTGTCTGAACTTAATCTGATTCATGCGGGTAAAAATTCTTGGAAGTGGGTGTTTAGGTTTTAATAGTAAACGGTCTTCTGTTATATTATAATCATCGACTACCCCGGAAGTTCAATCAATATAATTAACATGCTGCGTAACATCGCAGCGGACGTGACTTTGCATCATTTCATACCCGAATTCGGTGTTATGAAAGGCTTTCGCACTCTACCAACGAAAGTTGCAACCTGCGATGCTATCCCACATGCTCAATACATGTATAGTAGAGCCCACATGCTCAAGATATATGCCTTAGTACACAATCGTACCAATTACGAGGAAAAATTTGGTGAAATTAGAACTATGGTGCACTAATCATAAAGTCTTAATTTCGCTACCTTTTTTTTGTAATTAGTATGATTGTGAACTAAGGCATCGATATGAAGGCCACCCACTTCAGAAGAGATATTTTAAGGCTGAAATGGGTGGTTTCGCTATAGTTAAACACTGCTGTTCATTTCGAATGCGAGGAAACTACAAATATGCAAAAACATTTTCTGAATCAGTCAAATCATATCGAATCCATTTCAAAATCGTTTGCTTATGGAATGGACCATTTTGGCGAGAATCGTTGGCTGACGTCAATAGTGTTTGTGTATGGGCCATATCGTGGAAGCGGATCTGGGTTTCTGCTTATAATTTATTGAAAATTACCGATATTTTTTTGTTTGTTATTGTATCATTTAAAATTATTGATATAATTCATATTTTAAAATGTTAATCCAATTTTCGCACTTGACCGGTTTTTTATTACTTTTCAACCCATGAGGCGACAAGCCTCACTTTCAACCCACTTTTAGGTGAAATATGACCTACTTTCAGATTTCAGAGCATAATGAATGAAAAAGTTATACGCCTATAGCAATTAGATTTGATTATAACTTCCGCTAATACTCTGCATAAAGGCGTAGGCCAGGCCCATCCCCACTGCAAAGCTATAAGATAAAGTAAAATCAGGATAAATTTCAATGTCATTCATATCCCCATCTCGTTGTACGTTGTTGCACTCTGTCACGCAGGACCGTCTGATGCAGAGATGGGAAACATGTAATCGAATAAGGATTAACGATTAAGATTAACCTACTTAATCGCGAAACAATTTCTTTAGATTAATTTAGTCACGATTAAATTAATCGACGATTATTCACCACATCTATACGTTGTCTCGTCTTGACATTTTCGGAAATTGTCTTTTTCCTTGTCTTGAAGGACATCCTGTACAACATGTTCATTATATTGACAACATTATTTACATTTATATCGTTTTCCATTTCCGTAGTCCAAGATCATCACACAAAACCAGGTCTATTTCTCATCGCCATTCATAGCCAAACCGAAAGCATTTCTGCCTACATAATAAGCACAAGGGTCAACACTTCAATCGGTTCTGACAATTTACTAAAAGGGTTTACATAGCGGATATTGCAATTCATAGGAAGCGACTCACCACCACGTTATTCGCGAAATCAGGACATACGGAAATTAGCTGCTTGTAGGGGATCGATTAGCGATGAGTAGTTTTTCCCCATCCATGGATAGATAGCATACATACATACATATAATCACGCCTGTTTCCCATAGGGGTAGGCAGAGATCACGGATTTCCACTTGCTACGATCCTGACATACAACTTTCGCTTCATGAACTTTCATAACATTCTTCATGCATGCGCGCCGATTTAGGGTACTCCTGACCTGGCCTTTCTGCAGAATGTCTCCGATTTGGTCGGAGTACGTTCGCCGAGGTCTTCCCCTTCCAACTTTTCCATCCACTCTTCCTTCATACACTCGTTTTGTCAATCTTCTTTCATCCATCCTCTCTACATGTCCAAACCATCTTAGCATACCTTTCTCAATTTTCGTCACTATATCTTCATTCACTCCACACCTATGTCAGAATTACATTTCCGATGACTTCCAAGTTCCAATACCTAACGTAACTTAAAATGTATGCTAGCTAACATAACATAAAAAGGAAACCGACTTCAAAAAAAACTTAAAAGAATAAAAACTGATATTTTTAATTCAATCGTGAGATGAAATTTATACCTACGATTTCATTCATAAAATCTACCAAGCATGCTCCAATCCTAAATCCTAAAAGAGAGGAATTAACACACACCTAGGAACACTAATTGACGTAACTTTTTTCATAATAGACAAGGCCGTTCTGACCATAATCATATATCTCCCTAAATTGCACACAATGATGGGCTATTCCACTCCTTTACTACCAGTACAAATGCAAGAGTTAGGTGTGCCTAACCTTCTAGCTAGACTTACCTAGGAATTAATTGTGACCTAGAGACTATTATGTGTAAGTATTTTACTTTTTAACGTATGTAAACGTAATTAATGAAATGTGAGACTACGAGTATAATTTAAGTAATACACGGAAAACTAAAAGCTTTAGCGTTGAGCTGTTTATCTTTAGACTTAAAAAAAATCTTGATCAATGGTGCATTCTATAATATTGACGTCTTTTACAATTATAAGTAATGAATAGAAATTGTCTCATGAGTTGTATGGGACACTGTTTCATGATTTGTTATTTTAAATTATATTGGTGTGTTATCTTAACGTTAAAATTAATGAATATTCGCCAGATTTGCGTTAATATCGTTATCATTATGTTACGTATTTTTAATGACTTGTGCCCTTTTATATTGCATTAAATGTTTTGACCTTGATTAACTCAGAATCTGTAAGTATTGTGAACGATATTGACAGTAATTTCTGATTGTAGGAGTATATCGGCATACACTTGCCCTGTGTAAACATTATTATGGCTGTTCAACATTTTTTGTCGTTATTCTGTTCCGGTAAGCCATGAAGAACAGGTACGGTAACGTCCATAGGCTGCGATAACTGCTTACCATCAGCCGGGCCGTAAGCTTGTTTGCCACCAACGTTATATGTTAAATAAAGGTACAATAAGCTTATGGAGAAAATGTGATATTGTAGTGACAGGTACACCAAAGTCTAACGACAGATATGGCGATTGTAATTTTTTCATAGACTCTTGAATAATATTTATTTATTTATTTATTTAAACTTTATTGCACAAATAAATCGGTACAAATGGCGGACTTAATGCCTCAAGGCATTCTCTACCAGTCAACCAAGGAGCCAAACAGAAAATAGCGAAGGTAGGTGCAAGAGACAAACTAGGTGAGAAAAACAAAAAAAAAACCTAAGAATAATACTTAGATTTTCGACAATAAACTTCAAGTTCACCCTGCATATTTTCTTTTTTTCAGTCTGCCTGTTAGCCTAGTTGGTAGTGTCATTGCCTCCGAAGCTGGAGGTCCCGGGTTCGATTCCCGGTAAGGACATTTGTTTCTGTGGTGAGCAGAGACAGTTGTTCCTGAGACTTGGATGTTTTCTATGTATTTAAGTATATATCTATTGAATATATCGTTGTCTAGTACCCATAACACAAGCTTTATTGAGCTTACCGTGGGACTAGTTCGATTTGTGTCAAAAATGTCCCCTAATATTTATTTATTTATTATTATTAATTATTTATTTAATATTTGATTTATTTATTTAGACAGAGTACAGTAGATCATTTTATAAAATTTTGTTATGCCCCTAATAACCTCCACAGAAAATGAAAAGTCATTTAGCCACCTGAGATGGATTTATCAGCCAAGACGGACGCTTAACGCCTGAAAATATGGAACGAATTCTCGTCGTTTACTTTAACAAAAGTAAATAGGTCACTCACGAAGAAAAAAAAATTATAAAATTATTTTTAAAAACGAAGAAGAGTAATGAGTTATTTTATTATTTAATATTTTTTTACTCTTAATAAAAAACAAGTTTTTACAAGAAAACCCTTGAGTGATCACTAGCATATAGAACTAGCATCGATAGTTAAGTTTATCGATATAGGAACTCCCTACTTGTCAAAAAATGTTGCCCCCCGGATTCCTACGTCTGAGTATTACCGTTGTTTACCCAGTTTTTGTTCAACGAAAATATCTAAATAAAGTGAAAATGAATAAAACAATTCGGAGTGAAGCACGGGAAGTAAAATATCAGGTGTTTTAAACGTGATTTTCCGAAGCTTGAAGCTGGATAGTTATTGCTGGATTTAGAAGAAGTTTACAAACGAACTGCTAATATAAAGGGTATGTACTACTAAAAAACTTTATTTTATATTTATGAATCGAGGCAAAGATGTACAGCTATTGACTTAATAATCATTATTTGGATGTAATTTCGCTATTGTAAATAATTTGAGATTTGGCATATAGTGTTCGATGTTGAAATGTCATATAGCGTAAATGCCACTTCTTGATATTTTATTACTCGATCACATAAAGGAAGTAAATGAGATGAACAAAATAACTAATATTTATCAGTGTAAACCGATTTAGTACATATAGCCTGTTAAGATTAAATATTACTAAATAAATGTAGAGGACCTAAAATACTAAATAGTTGCACTTGTACATAGATACTAATACACTTGGCATCTGATACCCAAATAACTTTGAGTACTACTTATTGATATGTTCATAAATATGTATAAAACTTTAAAATGTACGTTGTTTCAGGGAAGTCAGTACTGAAAAGAAAGTAGTGAATGAAAGAAGTACGTAAGAACACCCACAAAGCACAGAAAAGGGCGTCCTCAAAAACAATGACTTTGATTTATGACTTTTTTAATCATTAATTTGGGCAAAACCAATAAAAGATCATTTATTTTCATTTTCGTATTTATTTTTATAATTAACATGGATATATTACTATAAAATATTGAATATATTGGCCCAAATATTTTTTGTATTTAATTATTATCATAAGCAAGTATCAATATCGATCGAGTCCTAGTATAAATGTTGCCCGTTAAAGCACAGTGGCGACCTCAATTAATTTCTACTCTTTATTGTCAGACTATAATTGCAAATTGAACTGAACTGACGTTTGGATTACATGGGATTTGTCATTTTGGTATGCTTTTAAATCGAGACAAATTGTTAACAGCCAAAAATGATAGTACTATGTGTCCCGTTCTAACTCATCTTGGTTAACCATAAGGATTGAAACAGACAACTATGTATATCAAAAATCATCTTGCTTAATACGACGGATTTGTTATTGTTGGTATTATTAATCTAAGGATGGCACCCACCGGCAATATTAAGCAAAATGTCCAATACGTTCCTAATAGATGTAAGGTTAATTCTTGGTTTAACTCGAACGTGTCTGAAACAGTTTCCCTTGAGTGTAAAGTTTGTATCAAAACAGTTAATAACTGTTTGTGTGAGAGATCATTAGAGTAATTGTTAAAGCGAGGCCGTGCGCACTCTGAGCCAATCACTGGAAGAGGGCTGCTAATTCCATGGACGGTTACTAAGGTGTAAGCGAAAGCGTATTCAAATTTATCAATAATGTAACGCCCTTTAACGAATTACTATTAAAAATGGGGTATTATCATGTATACTTACCTGTTTTTGTGAGTTTTCGATATTAGGTAATATAATAAAGCATTCATTTGGCCACCCCGTTAGTCTATGGGGATGTAGACAGTCTGTCACTCTCGATCGTTCTTAGCACGTTTAACTTCGCTTAAGGGTTAGCCTTAAAGCCCTACTTTTAGAATATATGATAACTTGCAGATTATGATGATGTCGTGGATCTGGATTGTGATGTTTAACTGTTTAAGACATTCTTATTTATTTTTTATTTATTAAGAACATAACATTGTATTTTTTTATAATTTGAATTTGACAGCCACATTATAACAAAATTATATCAGTATAAAATACGTTTAAATGCGCGCGAATTATCTTATCGTCACTGACGCCGCCACTTTCTTATTTGCACAATGCGAGTGAAACTGAGGGCCCACCACGAACCGAAAACGAAGTTGGTACTATTTCCTCCGTCACTCTGATATGCAACAGAGAGGGGTGTAATTCGTTTTCGGTTCGCGTTAGGCCCTCAAGAGTCGCTGAGTCGCGATGTGACTTAACAGTAAGTTGAGCTAGTTGCCTTTGATAGCTCAATTTACTTACCGCCGAAGCGTATCACTTGGGTCAAGCTCTGACGCTAGTCTCGGCCGCTTATCCGCACGGAAGCTAAGGCTGCTCCGGTACTCTAAACTGAAAATATTAACAACGATTATTCCGTGAAGCATAGTGACAGCCTCAAGGACTCTTCTAAATGAGGAACATTAATAATACTATGCAATTTAATACGTAATTTACCCGTCGTAGATTGAGAAAGGAAAGTGGTGTTATTATAATGCTAGTGTTACTATAATGCTGGCAATTCATAGGCGTTACTACTCATTAAAACTAAATGTAACAACCTTTCATCATCATCATCAGCCATAGTCCGTCCACTGCTGAACGTAGGCCTCCATCATTTTGCGCCACAATAATCGATTTTGGGCTTTCCCCATCCAACCACTGCCAGCAATCCTCCTAAGGTCATCAGTCCAACGAGTTGGAGGACGTCCCACACTACGCTTGCTCCAACTCGTCTGCTCCAACGGTTGTCGGTTCTACGGCAAACGTGACCAGCCCACTGCCACTTCAGCGTGCTAATTCTCCAAACTATGTCAACAACTTTCGTCCTTTGACGTATATGCTCGTTACGTATCCTATCTCTTAAAGAGATACCGAGCATGGCTCTCTCCATAGCACGCTGAGCTACTTTGAACTTGTGGACTAGCCCCCTGGTAAGTGTCCACGTTTCCGCAGCATAGGTCATTACTGGTAGGACGCATTGGTTGAACACTTTAGTTTTAAGGGATTGTGGCACGGATGACGCAAAGATTCGGCGAAGCTTCCCAAATGCTGCCCAGCCCAATTGAATCCTCCTATCGGCTTCTTTCTCGAAGTTGTTTCTGCCAAGCTGGATTATCTGCCCCAGGTAGACATACTCTTGAACAACTTCGAGGGCCGAATCTCCGACAAAAAGAGGCTCTGGGATGATATATGCATTGAACATAACCTTTGTCTTGTCCAAATTCATCCCAAGCCCCACACGTCGAGAGGCATTATTAAGGCTTATCAGCATTTTCGCCAGATCCTGCAACGATTCTGCCATAATGACTATGTCATCGGCGAAACGGAGGTGGGAGATGTATTCGCCGTTTATATTTATGCCACGTCCTTTCCAATCCAGGGTCTTAAACACATCCTCTAGTGCGTTTGTGAAGAGCTTGGGGGAAATAACATCTCCCTATCTCACACCCCGACGCAGCTGGATAGGCCTGGTTTCCTGGTCCTGTATTTGGACGGTCATTGTCGCGGCTTCATACAGACATCTCAACACCTCAATGTAACGCCAGTCAACTTGGCTACGCTGCAAGGATTCCAGAACCGCCCAGGTCTCGATTGAGTCAAAGGCCTTCTCGTAGTCCACAAATGCTAGGCACAGAGGCTGATTATACTCCTCAGTCTTCTGTATAATCTGCCGTACTGTGTGTATGTGGTCTACAGTGCTGTAGCCTTTCCGAAACCCGGCTTGTTCTGGTGGCTGGAAGTCATCGAATCTTTGGGAGAGACGATTCGTAATAACTCTCGAGAACAACTTGTATATATGGCTCAAGAGCGAAATCGGGCGATAGTTCTTGAGGAGCGACCTGTCTCCTTTTTTATGGAACAGTGCGACCACGCTCTTGTTCCATGCCTGCGGTGTTATCCCATCCTGGAGAACAGCATCAAACAGCTTTTGGAGCTCTTCTAGAAACGGTGTCCCACCTGCTCGCAGCAATTCTGTTGTGATACCATCCTCTCCTGCAGCTCTGTTGTTTTTAAGTTGATCGAGAGCCATTCTAATCTCGCCAACGTCAATTTCTGGAAGGTCATCCGTGTGGTGGCGGGTCAGAATGGCTCTTTCATCGCAACTCTCTGGGTGCGCAGGTTTAAAGGCATGTGAAGAATAGAGGTTACCATAGAATCTCTCCACTTCTACAAGAATCTCTGGCTTTGAGGTGATGAGTCCAATCCTTGATTCGTCGGTTTCTTTTACTCCCACTTTGGCATTAAAAAATCTCCCATAACAACAGTGAAATGAGTACGAGTGGTTGAGTTAAGGGCCTTCGAAATATCCTCATAAAGGGCCTCCACATCATCATCAGAGTGTGTCGAGGTCGGTGCGTATACTTGTACAACCTTCAAAGAGTATCTCGGGGTTAGTCGCAGTACTAGGTATGCTACCCTGGTCGACACACTATTAATTTCCAGCACGTTGTTAGAAAGACACTTGTTGACGAGAAAGCCAATACCACCTCTGGATGGTACATCTCCCTCTCGATAGTAGAAAAGATCGCCTGATTCCAGGGTTACCGTATCCTCTCCCTGTTTTCGGACCTCGGATAGCCCAATAATGTGCCAGTTGATCTTCCTAAGTTCTACTTCGAGTTCTTGGAGATGCTCGGAAAGCCGTAGGGTGCGTCCATTGTACGTTGCCAGGTATAGTCGTTTATGGTAGCCGTTATCCGTAACCCGGTGATTCTTCGCACCCCCTACCCTACTATTTCCACAGCCGCTACCGTAGCCGGGAAACGAGGGTGCCGGGAACTGGGGGCCGTTTTTTATGGCAACTTCCATGATAGGTTATGCCCATAATCACCGCGCTGGGCAGGCGTGTTGGTGATCGCAGGGCTAGGTCTTTTGCACCGGTGACGCTGCTGCCCGCCACCGGTCTCGAATTTAACCTAGCCTTTTTGGATGGATATCCCGCCATCGATCGGTCGTCAGAGCCTTGTCTGTTTTGTAGCAGGGTGCACCGCTGGCAGGTAAGGTTGACATTTGGGTTGGCTGAATCCGCCTCCCCCTTACACCCCAACACAACAACCTTTAAACACTATAAAAAAACCACGATGTCAATAATCACCTGATTTATTTATTTCTATTTTACAAAGTCGGTAAATATAAAAAATAACGAAACGAATTCTACATACCCTGCTACGATATTAGGTAAAATGGACCGTTTTGTGATCTTTGATTTCACAATTGAAAAGTTGAAAAAAGTGCTCTCGTATTCCCTAGAAGACACAGATATCAGAGTAAAACAGATCCGCTCATTAAGTTGAACGATTTCTAACACGAACATTTGATCTATTCTCACTAATGCACAAAGTTAAGAGATACGGACAAGCGACATCTGGCAGGTCTTCCTTCACCTGTCAGTGTCTCCGTCTTCCTAACTGAAAATTATACTTACTGCATTGTGGTGTGTTAAGTTTATATGGGATTTAACATCCTGGTGTGCTTTCAAATGGAGACAATTCGTTGACAGCCAAAAATGATTGTACTATCTGTCGTATTCTAACTCATTTTGGTGCACCATAAGGATTTAACAAGTATATGAAAAATCTAGAAGCTTGAAAATCTAGTGCTAGAATACTATCAATGCAGTACATATTATTTCTTTGCATACCGGTTTGTCGCCAATGACCCAGTGAACGAAAAAAGGATAGAACGCGAGCTTCCTACAAAAGTCCACTTTGAAACGGGGCATTTATTCGTAATACGCACGCGCGGTGTTGTACCAATAAGAATTGCCAAAAATGTCAGCCGATTTTCTATTACCCAAAACAAATAAACGTGATAGGTAAATTTCAAAATGACTGGCTGTGTTTGGTATCCTAGCGCTGACGTTTTATGTGTCAAAATGGCGGCGACAACGACAACGCTTAGCGGGTGGATGGTTGCATGCAACAAAAAGTCATCTTCATACGCAAAACCACCGTATTACTTAAATTTGAATTAAGCTTGATTTTATTTTTAAATATCATAGGATAACTTTACGGAAATCTAACTAGTCGCTAATTAAGCTGTACCAGACTTTATAGCTTGCTAAACACTGTTAGACATAGAAAACAGCAACCACTCGTAATCGAAGCTTTTACAGTATATTCAGACAACGCAAACATTTAACATACCTACGTACGTTAACTCATTTTAACAAGCTTTTATTTAACTTGCCGTGTCAGTAACTTATGTCTTTTTTGTTTGTGTGGGTCAAATCATAGAAGCTTAATTAGACCCACTTCTCGATTTCCGATTGAGCTAATATTTCACGTTAGTACGCTCGGCTGAATTCGATTCTCCATACAAACGTAGTTTCGTTCTCATTTGCCCCTTGCTGAAATAACATGAAACGTTGTATACACAATGGGAGCCGCCATATCTAGGTAATAGAAAAAAATACAGCGAGTTTTTGAGTTTTTTACGTCTTTTATGAAAACCTTATTAATCGCTGTATTTTTTCTCCATTATAATTTCAAGCAACAGAAACTAATTTCTGACCTAGATATTCCGGATTCCATTGTGTATACAAAGTTTCATGTTATTCTAGAATGGAATTTTAAAATAAAAGCTAAACTACGTTTGTATGGAGGACCGAGCTTATTGCATATATGTAAATTCAGAGACAATGCAATATTATGATAATACTATTATCGAGCTGATCTGATGATGGAACCGGAAAGTGGTCATAGGAACTCTGTAATAAGTTAACACAATCATACCGAGTTTGGGCTCTTTAAATCCACTCTTGAGTAGTTGATAATAATTGTATATATTGTATGTATAGCGTAGTTACACACTTATTCCATTATTTTTATTTCGGTTTTAGTTCTTGTTAAAAATATATTTATTTCTCGCTTCCCTCATATAATTATATAGTGTAATTAGAATCAATAGTCTAGTTGTAATTGTACTAAATGTCCTCTAATATTTATTTATTATGGAATTAGTTTACCTTTTTCGAACATTTTAATTTGTTGAGATAAATGCTTTCATACACAAATTAGTTATGTGCATGAAAGCTTGTATCTCAATAAATTAAAATGTTTAATAGGTATCTTAGGTACCTTTTTATTCACCTATTAACATTTTGATGATGTAAGGTGGCATAACACCATCCCTATACAAAATCGGTTCCGACTAAAAAAATTCAACAAATATATTTACCGCTTTACTTACTATGAAAAGTGATTCCATCTTTCTTTTTTTTATGTTTTCTAGAGTGATTAACGCACCACTTCACTGCACAAAAAGGCATATTTTTTTATTTTTGAGATTTCAGTTAATACAACTGTTACGTTGCGCCGCCATGTTCAAACTAGACAGCCGTTGGACACAACTTTGACGCCCCGCCTTAGTGGACACAACTAAGATGGTGTCATTTTGCGACGCTAGTTGTGCTTCTATGTTTTTTTCATTCGCTGAGCCTGACCAGTATTTATTTGGATCTGGCCATGTTGCGGATTTTTAGTGGTACTAATTTATTTTAACGGCAAGAGATACCTTTGACAACAGATATTAAAAGTCATCGAATGTCTTCGATGTAAACAAACTTACAGCAAGACGAAATATTTCGTGATTGTTAAAATAAATATGCCGAAAATCATCATAAACGTTGTCAGAAAGTTTATAGTAGATATTATTAATTACTTAAAACATTAAAAGTACGAAGGATTGACTAATATTCCAATACATAATGTTTTGAAATTGGTTCTTGACATAACCCCGTAGTACTGACATTTCATATCATAGTAAGGATTGATTGAATTGGTAAGATTGGTTGAATTTAACAAGTACACTTTTTTCTTATTTAATGTATAGGTAAGTATACAATAACAAATTTAAAACGGAAAGGCTCTCGAGTGGCGACCGCGTTCCGGAAGGCGTAACGTGGGCAGCCCCCCACTCGGTGGACTGATGACCTGGTAAGGGTCACGGGTGTCCGCTGGATGTGGGTGGCGCAGGACCGATCATTGTGGAAGTCATTGGGGGAGGCCTATGTCCAGTAGTGGGCGTCTTTCAGCTGACGTGATGATGATGATGATGAGATGACTAAGAAACCTAATAGTGTGTATTAGGTTTCTTAGTCATCTCATCATCTCAGTCCCGACTATACATGACATATGTAAATTATTGCCATATAACATGCTGTTTGCAGCGACATTTTCTCAGGTCCAAATAGGCTCGGGTCAGGCTATATATGTTTTAGGTGCCCCTTTTAATCCTCTTTCAGTACAAATTAGCAAAAAAGTCGTTGCATTGAGGCAGATAATTTAAAACCGAATTGAAACATCAAAAAACTGGCACACTTATGGCGTCAAACTTGAAATAATCTATCATTATAATGCACTAAGACTAGTATGTGGTTCCTCTTTGAGAAACAATGTTACTATACGTTTACGAAATAGCCAAAAAGGGACTATACCGACTCTTAAAATGTCATTTTACTATTTACTTTTTAACCGCAAACTTAGTATAAAAACCGTCGTATCATACATATCATAATACACGGCTTGTCCCAACTACATATACGAAAATAAAATATCCGACAGTCACCATATTAATATTTACCGATGTTTACTAATGTCTTCCTCTACTGAGCGATTTGATTGCACCCGGTTCGAAACGAGGTATAAACGCGAGATGATTCAACCGCAAGATTAGCTACAATATTAATTTACACATCAAACTTGTTTATGTCTGGGATAACTAACTTCAATCGTGGAGTCAGAGAAGGTCATTGCATTGCACATAAATGAATCAATATGCACCCATAGTTTTTTACGGTTCCGTAGAAAACAGGAAACCCTTTAAATCAATTTAGTCATGTCCGTCCGTCCGCGGCTCAATAACCGTTACCACTAGAAAGCTTTTATTTGGCATGAGTATCAATCACGCCGAGAAGACAGTGGAAAAAGTCTTGAAAAATCATTTATTTTGTGGACCTGCTCTGCTGGTAAAGTGGGATGCAATTTTCTTGCAAACCGCATCATCAGAAGTATCGTTGGATAGCTCTTTCAAAAATAATTGTACGCTTTTTCAAATCATATTTGGATTCGGAAATCTATGTATTTGCATGATATTAAGTTTTAACCCTTAAATGCATAATGATGTATATATGCATCGTATATTTGATGGTCCGTGGCTCAAAATGCAGCTATCCAAAATCACATTTATTACTTTTATACAACATGACACATCTATTTCAATTTATTAAAAAGTTATACAAAAAATCATGCATTTAAGGGTTAAAGTGCAAATTTGCGTTGTGGTTAGAAAGTGTCCCCCCCCCCCCCCCACCCTTGCAAGCTAAGTGGTTGCTGCTGCAAGTTAATGGTAGAAGTATACAAACATAATGAATTTAAAAGGAAAATTA
Source organism: Notocelia uddmanniana (assembly GCA_905163555.1). Taxonomy (NCBI): domain Eukaryota; kingdom Metazoa; phylum Arthropoda; class Insecta; order Lepidoptera; family Tortricidae; genus Notocelia; species Notocelia uddmanniana. The sequence goes on from LR991053.1 coordinate 13,537,643, forward strand.
TCACAGCTAAATACATATTACTTGTTAACGAGTAATAGCCGAACTTAAAAATGTTATTATAAAAGGACACTTTTCCAAAGTATGCATTGATTGATTACTTGGATATTGTTGTTACGTAGTTGTGCCAAACACAGTAATAAGTAAATGTGTTCGCATAACGGGTGGGCAACTACGGAACCCTAAATTGCGCAAAGCCCGCCATGCATTTGGCTGTTATTTGTATAATTATAAAGTAGGTAGGTGCTAACATATACAGGCTAATGGGATCTATGTGACAAAACGTATTGAACTGAAATCAAATTTCCATTTATTGCGTGACTTGCGCGGTCTCGTCTGACATGCGTTAAACTTAATTTTGATTTCAATTATCTTATCTTTAGTTTAGACAGATTTACTTCCTATACTTACATACAAAATTTGCAGCAAAATAAAATTACATTGCATTTGAAACAAGCAATCAAACTAGATTTGATTGTGATTCAATTCATTTAAGTCTTAAGAGTGGGCAGTACGTTCATACAAGCCGTAAAAAACTCAAAAAATCGCTGTATTTTTTTCTTTTACAATTTCTAGCAACATAAACTAATTTTCGACCTTGATATGCCGGATCCCATTCTGTATAAAGAGTTTCATGTTATTCTAGCATGGCGTTTTAAAATGAGAGCGTAAATACGTTTGTATGGAGACCCGAGCGTACTGCGCCCTCTTAAATAAAATCGGCCAGTAGCATGTCGGGCCATGCTCTGTGTATGGTTCCGTAGTTGCTCAATGAAATTACTTTAAAAAAATCAATAACAAGTAAAAGGGAATACTTTCGCAGCATTTCATACGTCTCTTACTAAGAAGGGAAGACTTTTACGATAACCCAAAAACGGCATAACTGATCATGTCCGCTATAGTTTTCGTTGAAAGTATTATTAAGCTTTACTTTCATTTTTTTTATAGTTTGGACCCATAGGTTAAAAATTAGAGGGGGGGACACATTTTTTTTCTTTGGAGTGAATATTTCCGAAAATATTCACTTTTTCAAAAAATGTTAGATGAAGACCTGTATTCATTTTGAAAGACCTATCCAACAATACACTACACCATAGGGTTGAAGCAAAAAAACATCCCCACTTTACGTGTAGGGGAGGTACCCCTATTTTTAACCGACTTCAAAATTTCAAAAGGGGAGGTTATCAATTCGGTTGTATTTTTTTTTTTTTTAATGTTTGTTTCTCCATAACTCCGTCATTTCTTAACCGATTTGGAAAATTCTTTTTTTGATTGTAAGTATATATATCCAAGTTGGTCCGGTTTTTGTCAAAACGCAGTTCTGATGATGGGATCCATGAGGAATTGAGGGAACTCCTCAAATCTTTAAGGCAAGCATATAGTGATTTTTGTGTTTTTATCAACAAGTCAAGCATTTTCATCCAAAAATGTGACATTGGATGAAGTGGAACTGCTCATGATGATCAGAACAGAACTCTTCAACGACGAAAAGTTCACGTTTGGCGATTTGTCCTCCTAGGTGTGTTTGTTAAGCAATTTCTATTTTCACGATTAATTTTTGTCATGCTTGATTTCTGATGATGGGATCCATGAGGAATTGAGGGAACTCCTCAAATCTTAAAGGCAAACATATAGTGCTTTTTGTGTTTTTATCAACAAATCGAGCATTATCATACAAAAATGTGTTATTTGATGAAGTGGAACTGCTGATGATGATCAGAACAGAACTCTTCAACGACGAAAAGTTCACGTTTGGCGATTTGTCCTTCTAGCTGTGTTTGTTAAGCAAGTTCTATTTTCACGATTGATTTTTGTCATGCTCGAGTTCTGATGACGGGATCCATTACGAATCGAGAGAACTCCTCAAATGTAAAAGGTACACAAATAGTGATTTTAGTATTTTCATGAACTAATCAAGCATTTACATTCATAAAAGTGACATCTGATGAAGTGGAACTGCTGATGATGATCAGAACGGAACTCTTCAACGACGCGTAGTTCACGTTTGGCGATTTGTTCTTTTCGTTTTGTTTGTCAAGCAAGCAAGGTTTTTTCATGATTCCATGAGGAATTGAGGGTACTTAGTCTTCTACCATTATAAACATACATTATAGCCATTTTTATTTTATTGTATATCTATCTAAGAGTGCACCATCTAAGTATAATAATCTTTTACCGGCCTCCCCCAATGAAGTCGGTTTTTTTTTCTTAAAAATTATTTTATTACAACTTTGTCAGTTTCATTGATGTATATATCCATACCAAATTGCAGCTTTCTAGCACTAACAATCACAGAGCAAAGCCTCGGACAGACAGAGGGACATGGTGAAACTATAAAGGTTCCTAGTTAATTACGGAACCCTAAAAACACACTACACTATTTTAGTACAGTATGTACCTACACGAAATTTGTCTACTTATATTTTGTTTAGCAAAACTTATTAGGTCTAGTATATGTGACAAGTTCGCAACACACACACTTGTGCTAGCTGTTTCAGCACAAGCCGTGCTGAAACGGTGATGGCAATCGCATTCGAGGGCATGCTACGCTACGTGTGCTACGCCGTAGCGCGTAGCAACATTTTTCCACTTAGTAGCGGAAATCGCCAGCATGTGTGTGCATTATCGCCTGTACATAAACAAGACCTTAGACTTAGAGACTTACTAATGCGAGATATTTCCATTCCTCAGACCAGCGGCATGACGCCGCTCATGTACGCGGTGAAGGACAACCGCACGTCCTTCGTTGAGCGCCTCATCGAGCTCGGCTCCGACGTCGGGGCGAGAAACAATGTGAGTATTGTGACCACTATATTTATGCACTGGGTAGTCCCTACATATCAAACAGTACCCAATTTGAATACTTGATTATTAGAAAATACCACATTCCTGCGATAATAATTAAAATGGGGTTCTTGTTTTAAAAGTACCTATTAGAAGAATTATTTATCAAGCTCCTTAATACATTTATTATATTTTATATTATAATTGTGGGTTTTTTGACGACGTGGTTATTTTTGGAAGAATTTCTTGATTGTCTCAATTTGCCAATACTTTCAATACCTGACCTCTATGTGTTCCATGAAACGCGAATTTACCCTTTGTACCTTTAAGTACATATTATGGTCGTTTCGGTTTTTAATTGAAAGAATGTTTGGTCTCTAACCCATGTCACGAAATATCTAGTCTAGACAACCTATTGTAAGCGCATTTTTTCACGCGAGCAAAATATAGTTTTTTCTATTATGTCACAACTTTTACTCCAGAAGGTTATACACTTGATTTTATTTAGAACCCGCGGTGCATCTTATAGATAATGTGCAATAGAAATTAGGACACCTCATGATTTGATTAGGTACCTATTACCCAGGAACTCCACGGATTCAGAATTAAAATGCCTATTTAATCATTCCGCATTGAAATCACACCCATGAAATTTAATCCTTTTCCAGGCTGCACCGATCTAGAAGACTACATAAAACAAAATATATATTCAAAATAGTTACGTTTTGGTGATTCCCTTTGGTGACAAAAATGCAATCTAATTTGAACCTTAAATCGGAGAACTAAAATTGAAATTATATTGACTGGTGTTCGCTAAATAGCCTCTGCCTTGATAAGGGATTACGAGTAGGTACAAAGAAACTGAGTCGCGTGCTATACAACTTCTGGGCGGAGACCTTGAAATGAATGAAATCGGTTATATGAAACCCATTAATGATGTAACTACAATAAACGACGTAATTAACACAAATAATTTAATTAACGTGGCACAAATATAGCCGAAGTGTCCATAAATATACTGCAATTGGGTTACTTGAATGTAGCGGCCATAATTTTGCATGTTATAAAAAGTAGGTGTGATATCGATTGGCTGGCCCAAGCAGGGTACTGGCTATTTGGTACACACGGGTAATTACGACCCCACGTCTTGGCCAAGTAGAACAAAGAAGCAATTTGCCGCTTGATCGCTAGTGTAGTGCAGTATGTACCTATAACTGTGATTCGCCAATGCGAGCTTTTGCTGCGTTCACTGTAAATATGGCAAACCAAAAAAACGATGGACTCTCATCACATAGCATAGCTGAAATAACCAACAATATTTATGTTCTCGTTGGTGAATAGGAGTGAACGAAGAAGGAGACGAATTCTTCTTGTAAACCAACGATTTTCGTTCTCACAGGAGTACCTAACAGTTTTATAATTGATAAGTGAATAAAAAAGAAAAGTACCAGGTTGTACTATGTACCGTAATACATACCCGGAATTACCAAAAAAACGTAAGACTGGAATGTACGGCACAAGTCACACACACCAGGTAAGCCACATGGATCCATTGTTCGACTTGTGTGTGCGAGTATTCTACTCCTCAGCGTACCCTGCCTGCTGTTTCAGGATAGCCTATATGTATTTACCTACCTACGCGTATATGTCGATATGAAGTGAATGTACAAAAAAATATGTTTACTATGCACCCAATCCACTTACAGTGAAAAAAAAGCTAAGGCGTGTTCTAACCTATATTTTAATTCTAACTCGCTGTAACTACGTACCAACTTATTCCAGTAGACCAAAACCTACTTTTATACTGTACTTCGCCTGAAGCCGACGTCACAGATGGGTGATAAGGTCGATTATGCCCATAAAGGGTCAACAAGGCCACGCCCAGTGAGAATGAATGAAACCACGTGAGACTCTAAGGGTTTCAAGGTTTCAAGACGGATTATGGCATTTACCCCCCATGAAAATGGGGGAGGCCTATGTGCAGCAGTGGACGTCCTAGGGCTGATATGGTGGTGGTGGTGGATATGGAAGACGGCTTGCTAGGTTTTAAGATAGGACATTTCAATGTCATTGATTGATTATTTTGCGAATAAAGTTGTGATTGAGATAATTTCGTAAAGCAACATTAAGAGAATTTCGAGTAAATACGAACTCCGATCTCGTAAAGTGCTACGCTGAGCCGGCGTGCGAAGGAATCAGTAAAGCGATCAGTGTGCGAAGTAATAATCAGTGCCTAACTGTTTTGTAGCGATGAATGCATCTGAGGCATCATAAAGGCGAAATTTTTAATAAGTATGTAGTGTGCCGTTCCATTGACCCAGATCCCATGAAAATGCTCCATACAAATTCTAAAGATTGCCGAAGATGGTACCATATATAACCTTTTAAATGCTTGAGCAACTTTCACAGCTTATAAGGATAAGTAGGCACAATACACTTACCACAAGGGTAAGTTCTTAGAAAACTGAACAATCATAAAGTTGATCCACACCACTTGTTAAGCTATTTGATTTCTTATCGGGCTGCCTCAACTTAGTCGATCGATGACCACGGAGCTTCATAGAGCCCCATCTTGACTCACAACTGACTCACGTGTTCTCAAGCTCCGCAATTTTCACAAATGACATCACCTGTAACGGCTGAAGGTGACCGGGGAGACGCACGCAACCGTGAAATTATTCCAGCATTATAGTGAAAGCCAGTTGTGCGTACGAATAATCATCGTTACAAAGGTCCTTGTACGTGATTCACCAGTTTCGGACCGACCCAGCTCAATTAATAAATATTCTAGCCCTTGCACTTAATTGGTTAATTTAAAGCAAAAATATGTCGATGTAATATTGTTGTAATAGATACTCGTAAAGCTGACGAGCTTTGATAATAACAAAACAGGAGGGCAATCTGACACTTACGTTCCGCATTCTAATTTATTACTTTTTAACAATACATACTTTGTCATGTTTGCTAGAACACCGGATATACGTAAGCGAGTGCGAGATATGTTTTTTCAGCTATGCCGATTCTGGTACGTGTAAGTATACGCAAAAGTTTCGCTGTCAACTTTACTTCCCTCAGTCTAATAGTAAACCAGTAAAGAAGAATAGACTGAAAACTTTTAGACTGTAAAATCTCTTGGTTCAGGACAACTACAACGTGCTACACATCTCTGCGATGTACTCGCGAGAGGACATCGTCAAACTGCTACTTTCAAAACGTGGAGTCGACCCTTTTGCCACCGGAGGGGTAAGTTCCAGAAGGTAACAAGACAAAACAATGGGAACCCTTGATGAACGCATACGAATAGCACTCCGATACAAATCAATTTGATCCATTTTTTAATATCTATAAATGTTTGGCAAAATATTCTCCAAGACCAGACGTAAAATTACGTACCTACATACCTAATGAGCATCAATGCTGTCAGCTTCAGACGATATCATCCCCCCTAGTGCGAATAAAAGATACCAGCGATCTGGAGAAGTAATTCTTATAGCTCATGTGTGATCTCCCAGTAATCATGTTTTTACTGATTTTGAACAGAGCCGCCAACAAACAGCAGTCCACCTTGTGGCCAGCAGACAAACCGGTACAGCAACCAGCATCCTTCGGGCGCTACTCACAGCAGCGGGGAAGGATATACGGTTGCGAGCTGATGGTGTAAGTGCATGACAATGAACCTAATAAAATAACATACGTATATGTACAGTCACGAACTTTAATTTGGGACCCCCTTAAGGTTGACAGCCCTGTCAAACCGTATAGAAAGTTAAAGAATGTTTTTGCGAAATGGGTCACAAATTAATGAGCGTGCCTGTACATTATAATATGTCCTTAAAACCGTCATTTGTTTTGTCGATGATTGTACAGGTAAATTACTTTCGAGACGTTTTTGCATTTGTAATTGTGACCTCTGTAGCCAACTTGTAGCCAGCCTCACACACACGTTGACGTGTGTCTGTATACGTCAACGTGTACGTGTCCCTGTAAATATACAAATACTACTACAGATGCAAAAACGTCTCGAAAGTAATTTACCTACCTGTATGCAGGTTTTATTCAAAACCCCCCCCTAGACGGTGGAAAATCAGTTTGAAGACAAATGATCCGACACAGGAAAATATATTATGTTGATCAACAAGTTCTTACTGTTGATTCGAGATAACCACCATTACCATTAACTATGCGCGACAATGGTATTTGACAATGTAGGTACCTACTTATAGTATGCATATTTCAAATACTCCAAATAAATAGGCACGAAATTTACTCTTAATAACCTCCTCGTTCGGCCAATCGATTTGTAGATCAAGCAATTGTATCAGTGCGGATATATTGATTAGTATTGCACTGTCTCAAAGATATATAATACGATATTTTATTTCTTCTTTTGGTAAACTCCGACATTTTACTACAATATTAGCGGTTCATTGACCTGAGAAAAGAATACCACGAAAAGAACAGTATTATTATTTACAATAAAATATAACTACATTTACCAAATAGGTATTGGTGCTCAATTCGAAGAATTCGTCAAAGAACAGTTAAAACTTATGCATAAGTATAGGTAATTTATCATGCGTCTAGCGAATAAACCTGAAATGATAGACCGATAAGTATGCAGATTCCAAATTGAACAAAACGCTACATAGGCACTTCAACTTCTTGAGAAGCATGGGATAATATATTCTATATGATTGAAATAGAGTTGTTTAATCGACGAGATCCACAGCCGGATTGGGTGGCGGTGCATCGTTAGACGCGGCATCGCGTGCAGCGGCGTCGCCTGGCACTGCCATCCGCCGCGTTCAGGAACTACCCCCAAAAACGCCCTCCACTGTAAACAAAGCCCCGCCAATCCGAAATCCGAAACGTCGTAAATGAATAAAAACAAATCAAACTTTTATATCAGCCAAGTTTTCACTTACACGCACCGGCCTAACGGATATTAATTACCCATTCCTGCAATCAAAACAGCGAAATACTCAAGGGCGCTAGGACACGCCGCTGTAGTAAAATACTTGCGAATAGAAACTAGCTAATTATTCGGCGAGCTTTAGCCTACGAGCAAACGTCATAACGCGAATTTACAATGCAAATAAGGCGCGGAATATTAGTAACAACGACAAAACTGAATTTCAAAATTACTCATTATAATACAAGAAGTCTCAGTCAGTCCCTGGGCACGAGCAGGACGAGACCTATCTGCCATGTCCTGGCCTGTTCCAAGGTTCTCGTAGACCGGCTTGATGGAGGACCACGTACGTATACACCCCGCCGGTGATCCGTCGTCATCAACGAAAATTGTTACCAATTTTGCATGCATCGGAATTGAATGTGAAGCACGACAGTCGATCGATTTGTCATTCCCCGTATACGAAGACTGCACATAAGTTTCAAAGTATTGTCTGTGGTGTGACAGTTAGCGGCCGGTTCGTGCCGCGCCTCGCCGCAGCCGTGAGTTGCACTAAGCTGCACCGTATGGAGACTGCATTCACTTCAGTGCGGGTTTGGCGCGAGCTCTGGGGCGATAATGTCTGATGGCAGGCCGGATCCCCCGCAGAGTGCGAATCTGTTGCGCGGTGGGGGCACCCGTAGTCCACCCGGCCAGTCAGCTCTGCTGCCGAAAGATCTGCAGAAACTCGAGCTCAGTTACATTGAGTTGAACAAGGAGAGAGCTCGCCAAAAGGAATGGAAAAAGCTAATTCGCGACGTGGTGTTGCAGAGGGGCAAGATTCCGCTCCTGCTGGCGGTGGAGGCGGGCAACCAGAGCATGGTGCGCGAGCTTCTCAGCGCGCAAACGGCGGAACAACTCAAGGTAAGCTTTCTCGATTCACGCCTGACCAATCGCACGTGGCAAAGCAATATTTTTCGCGCACATATTATTTTTACTAACGGCGCTGCCTTACAGTCAGAAATTTTTGAGTGCCTTCTCTTGTAAGATAACAGTAGTCAAGTCAAATAGTCAGATAATATGGATAAGTTTTTCTTTTAAATATATTCAGCATGGTACAGTTTTTCTATGTAAATTGTTTAATAAACACATAGTACTTACTCGTAGTATTTTTTAACTTGATGGGTATTTTATTTGTGTAAATATGTATTCATGGTGCAGGTAATTTCTTTCACTTCGCCTTATATTAACGCCTTTGGCCACAATCGATATTCTTGCACTTTAAACACCTTCGTTTTCGAACCTGTAGAAAAATGTTCGTGTCACGAATCACTGCAAAGGTCGTGGGTTTGCAATGGTTTCTTCAAATTGTTTTTACCATCACAGATCATTATGTACTAAATGTACATGGATTTTGCATACACATGATATTTCAGAAAGTCATCTCAAATTTAAGAGTACTTCAATCGCTATGAGGACACTATCTATACAGTCCCAAAATTTTTTGCAATTTCGGTTACATTTTATTTAAACACAACAATCTAAGTAAGACGACACAACTGACTAGGGATAAACCTATGTACAACATGTAAGTAGGTATTTTACATATACATACCTACCCAATATTAAAAAATAACACTATGTCAGGGACGCCCCAGATTTTCAGTTAATAAAGCAAATTGTAGCCACCAATACGAAAATTGTTCAAAATTATCAGCTAGCGCGCTACACTTAATGGAATTTACATTATTATCGAAGAACCAGGAAGCATTTAAATTAGATTAATATTTAGGAGCATGCAACCATTGTGGTCATCGATTCTCGCGTATCAAATTGACACATTCTATTAAGTATTCGTTTTTGGATATAACCGGATAATATGTCTACCGTAGCTAAACAGTTCTCATAATTATTCGTTTTCAATAGTATAATAATACTAGATGTAGAACCATGGCCAGTGGCCATCAGCTAAAATAGTTCATAACTACACTACAGGCTATTTTTTTTTCATCATCCACAAAGTTCGTAATTAAATATAATCGGAAGTCATGAGGTTTCCTTAACCCTTTAAACCAAATGTTTAACACGGCCTTTTTCTTTTCCAATAACCTAAAACGGGGGTGAAATTACACTCAAACTGAAAGATCTTGCGTTATCAGGCGTCAACGCCGGCCGGCGACACGGCCCTGCACTTGGCGGCGCGGCGGCGCGACGTTGACATGGCACGCATACTGGTGGACTATGGCGCCGCCATCGACGCGACCAACGCTGCCGGCATGACCGCGCTCCACATCTCCGCTGCAGAGGGTGACGAGCCCTTGGTCAAGTACTTCTACGGAGTTAGGGCTAACGCGGCGATTGCTGATAATGAAGGTACACATTTTATAACCCCTAAAGCGATTCATTTATAAGAAATAAGCTATTTCAACTGTGGCCATGGTACGCATACGGGAGCCGTATAGCGCCGCCATCAACGCCACCAAGGCAGCCGGCATGACCGCGCTCCACATCTCCGCTGCAGAGGGCGACGAGCCCTTGGTCAAGTACTTCTACGGAGTTAGGGCTAACGCGGCGATTGCTGATAATGAAGGTACACATTCTATAACCCCTGAAGCGATTCATGTATAAGAAATAAACTATTTCAACTGTGGCCATGGTACACATACGGGAGCACTATAGCGCCGCCATCGACGCCACCAACGCAGCCGGCATGACCGCGCTCCACATCTCCGCTGCTGAGGACGACGAGCCCTTGGTCAAGTATTAGGTACTTCTACGGAGTCAGGGCTAACGCGGTGATTGCTGATAATGAAGGTATAATTTTACAACCCCTGAAACAACTTTCACTAAGAAACACTCTATTCCCACCGTGGACTTGACTCGTGACTTTGATTTCAAGTGTATTCATTAATTGCACCCAAGAAAGTTTTCATAAACATGGCATTATTTTGAAAACCGGCTTTCTTTTGTAAATTCATTACATTAGCCTCCTTTTGAGGCTACGCTACTAACTAAGCTACTAAATCAAGGTTTTTTTCAGTAATTTTTACGCTGGGTGTTATATTCTTATTTTAATCACTTGCTTGTAATGAAGTGACTACGGTTTTGGCCTTTATAATGCGACTTTTGGTAAATTACATAAAATTTTGCATTGAGCGTTTTGTTATTTGCCATGACATTTAAGGCATTAGAAAATAAATAATGAAATAATTAAAATTTATTTTTTTACGATATTTTTAACGGGGTTCGGCAATTTTGGAAAGAATCTTAAATCGTCAAAATAATATCCCAGAATCTAATAATTGACTGTGCCTTTTTAATTATTTTTCAACATTAAATGACAGGGCCAGACAGCATAAATATATACGAGTACTAAAGCAGTAACGCTGCTAACGAAAATTTCAAGTTAAAGGGAAACATTAAAAATTTTAAGCTCCGAGCAGGATTCGAGCCTGCGACATCTGGCATACGCGGCCAGTCTCTGAGCTATCGGAACAACCAAGCTCGTCCACGAAATCCTTCACTAGTTCCCTCTTACAACGCCTTAGGGAGGCGTACGACGACATCTACCGTAGAAGACTTAGGCTTCTATTAACGGCACCAACGATTAGAGCGATTGGCCGCGTATGCCAGATGTCGCAGGTTCGAATCCTGCTCGGAGCATTAAATTTTTCAATTTTTCCCTTTAATTTGTTAAATATCCAACATTCAAATCACGGTCGGTAAACAAGGCATCGCAATTGTAATTCCAGACCGCACTCCGATGCACTTGGCGGCGGAGAACGGGCACGCGGCCATCATCGAGCTGCTGGCCGACAAGTTCAAGGCTTCGATCTTCGAGCGCACCAAGGACGGCAGCACGCTCATGCACATAGCCTCCCTCAACGGTCATGCTGACTGCGCCATGATGCTCTTCAAGAAAGGAGTTTATCTTCACATGCCCAATAAGGTTTAGTACATTACTATAGAGGCCGGGTTGATAGGCCAAGTAGATATAGATAGGGATACGCGGCCTGCAGTCCAATCTTTCTCGCCGAGATTTGTATAGTGCTTTTCTCAAACATGCGATGAAACAAATGTAACAGACGCCATGTTTGACATTAAAATTTAAAAATATTACTTCCCGGCCTATGCCTTCAATTTTGTATGAAATTCCTTGGCAGTTCTCCCGAGTGTTCCGCCTGAAACGTGATAGGTACTTTGAAGCCTGTTATAACGCACGTAATGACGGAATTTCATTGCACGTTTGAGAAAAGAAATTACAAGCCTCTATTTAACTTACAGTGTACCTATGCTTGTAGAAGTCAAATTTGATAAATTTGCCGAAATCCAATTGAGTTGAAATTTTGTACACATGTAAATCAGATGTCAATTTAATATTGTGGTTCTGTTGGGACACTGAGCTACAGGTGAAACTTTTAAATAGATAGCGGCCTTCTGTATTATGTAACTATTGCATAATAGCATTTTAAAGTAATAAGGGTTCTTAAGGCGAAGGGGTGGGCAAGCTCTTTCTATACAAACTTTGTGCAAGTTTTTCTTCGTTTGTGTTTGCATTCCAGTTACTATTTTTGGTCCATATGCTTATTTTTTTGTTAGCTATGTCTTGATATTTTTCTTTTTTAATTTTAATAATTTTTTGTATTTTTTTTTAGATAATGCAAAATTTCAACATCAAGTTCTGCGTATATCCAATATGTACCAACAAAAAATAAAATTAAATGCTGTAGTGCCAAAACTAACGCAAAAAACTTGCACAACCTTTGTATGGAGAATGGCTTGCCCTACCCTGCGCCTTAAAACTCGAGAGTCGCTGTAATAAAACGAGCGTAGCGAGTTACCTAATTATGTAACGTTACATAATAGTACATTACTGCAGAGGCCGTGAAGTAAGGGATTGCTGGATGAGTTTGGGATAAACGGCCGAGTCGTAGACGAGGCCGGATAAAACGAGTCCTGCAATCCCTGTTCCGGCCGAGGATTGTATAGTACTTTTCTCAAACATGTTAGAAAAAAAAAACAATAAAAAAATACCATGTAAAAAAAACTAAAAAATACAAAACGTTCAAAAATAGCAAAGCATCACGACAAATAACGGAAATTAAATAAAAACACGAAAAATGCTACTAAATACAAGCACCATTTCAAAAAACACGAAAGAACTAAAAAATACCAAAACACATAAAAACTAAAAAAAACTACCAAAAACATGGAAAAACAAAAAAAAAACGAAAAGTACAAAAAAGAACGAAAATATTTTTAAAAAGTCCAAAAATATCAAAAAACACAAAAAACGCTACAAAATAACACGAAAAAACTAAAAAAAATACATAAATACTCGAAAAAATTCGAAAAAAGAACAACAAAATACAAAAATACAAGAACGATAAAAAAAAACCGGAAAAACAGAAAAAAAAACAATTTACATAAATTAAAAATATATATACAAAATCGTGACGGTTGACTCTATGTAATATTTCCTTTATCAGTTCATTTTAGTAAGCAAATTTAAAAAGTTAGAGCAGCGGCCAATAATGTTAGTTTCATACATTCTCCATACATTACTTCTTGGCCGCCGGCCAAGAAGTAATGTAGGGAGCCATAAACAGGTAACTTCATGTCCTCTTTTCGTGACATTAATGCATACATTTAGGCGCATGTTTGAGAAAAATATTTTTTCTACGCCAGCAATGTAATTTTATTTAAGCAAATTAAAAATCGTAATGGTGGCAGAATCTTGTTTGATTACAAGTACCTTTTTTTAAAAATTAAAAAAATAACAGTTATAATAATTTATGGAAATCATGATTCTCTCACCAGTCATATAATGAATTGTCTAGGGAAAAGACTTGCATTGACATATAAAGTTTATTGGTTTAATAGTTACTGCTGTCAGTCATTAAATTGACAGATTACAATTCTAGAGTAGAAAAAGTTGTTTATACAACCCTTACAGTACCTACCATAAAGCTGGTCTGATGATGGAAACAGAACGTGGCTAAGCGTAACAAGTCCTACACTACAGAGAAGATAAACACGTCGGTGTCTACGCTCATTAGAATCCTCTCAATAGGTAGTAGCTGACTGTGCAAAAAAGTACAGTTGGCTATCAAAGATTGTCTCAAAATTGTCTGTGACAAAAACTTGATTTTTTATTTTATTTAAACGGCACATTTTTGTAACTCCTTTATCTCTGTTCGTTAAATTTACGGTTAAAGAACTTTATTCTCATAAGAATTTTAAATTAGGTATGCAAAAGTTAGTGACTTGTCATGAAGGTTATGTCCATAATCGCCACGCTAGGCATGCGGGCTGGCGATCGCAGGGCGTAACATCTCGCACCAGTGACACTGCTGCCCGACTGTGTATGATGATGATAATGATGCAAAAGTTCGTTGTTATTGGCCTTCAACATAATATTATGTCATAAGTAGTTAAATATATAACTATGGAATCTTGTGTTAATTCGGATTCGAGGGCATGGACGCCATTCCAATAGTTTTCCAATATGCAAATTTAATGTCATATCAATGATGTCAAGTCGATGAGCATAACATTTAGTCACCAATCCCTACGGATTGGTGACTAAATGTTATGCTTATTACTACTAATTAAAGGAATAGAAGAACATGACAAAATTTGAACATTAAAATGCATTGTCAAAATACATATTAATTATTGGTTGTTCAGGATGGAGCCCGGAGTATACACACAGCAGCACGCTACGGGCATGTTGGGATCATCAATACTCTCCTCCAGAAGGGCGAAAGCGTGGACGTGACCACAAATGTAAGAATCTGATTACCAAAATATGCTTATAAATTAAATGAAATGAAATTAATAAATTACATGAAATTCTTTTATTCCAGACATTGTCCATAAATTAATATTATATACAGGGTGTGGCCTGTAATAGGAGCAATAAATTTAAAGGACGCTTCCTTAGAGCATCTGCCGTAACCTCCTGTGTCCAAAAAAAAATATCTTTTTTCAATTGGAAGAATTTTTGATCTAAAGTTATGACCTCCAAGTAATGGATCTTAGCACCCAGAGATTATAGCGCGGCAGTCATTGCTGATTTTGAGGTTGCTTCAAGTTATGACTCATAATCGTTGTCACATTTTTGATTTAAAAGAATATTTTTGGTATTTTTTTTTATATATTTTTAGTGTTTTTTGGATAAATTGTTATGAATATTACTCCAGTAGAGTAAAAAGTACATATAAGCTACATTTGCGAAAAAAAAATTAAAAAAAAACTTTTTATTTCGATTAAAATCATTTAGAAATAATTGCTGGGGAGCTCAATAGTGTACCGTTTATATTTTGTTCCTATTGCAGGCTACACCCTGTATAATTAGAAGTTAGATTAATTAAAAGTAATAAAATAAAATCAAATGAAATTAAAAAATCATTAATACCTATTAATGATTTTTTAATTTCATGTGATTACACATAAATCAAAAACAAGAACAAGCTCTATCGAAAATTGCGGGTTACCGTGATCCCCCGACGACAGGCTTGTGATAGTGCCTCCAACGCTCATGCAGTGGGCTGGAGTCCCACTCTCTCGCCGCCAAAAGCAGTGTGTTGGAAGAGGCAGGTTGTGTAAGAATCACATACCGCTGCTAATGAGGCTAAGGAGGCATTTCTTAGGGCCTGGCTACATGGGCTACATGTTTCGAGTCATTTGGGGTCATAACTCATAAGTCATAACACTCGGACCATAGGACCTAGCACGTGCCGATTTTGCAAAGATTTGTCGGTGTGTCTTGTAAAAGTTGTAATAATTATAGTGTTTGTCGATATTGATATGTTATGTACATATAGCATAGTGTTCTTTATCAACAATCATTTATCTCCCGATACGCAGGATAATTACACGGCTCTTCATATAGCTGTGGAGTCGTGCAAACCTGCGGTTGTGGAAACCTTACTTGGTTATGGAGCTGATGTACACATTAGAGGGGGAAAGCAGCGAGAAACGCCGCTGCACATCGCTGCCAGAATACCTGAAGGTAAATTGATTTTTATAGCGTCAGAAATAATTACCAGTAGTTCGGAGACTTACCCTATTTCTTTATAATACACTGTTCTACCAAATACAGAAATGAGTAAGTATAACTTTTTAGTTTCCATACAGTACAGTATACTGTTTCGTAACGACACAGGTTAAACTCTTAATCATATTCTATTTATTTTTTTAAGGTGACAAATGCGCACTTATGTTGTTGAAGTCAGGCGCCGGACCAAACAAAGCGACCGAAGATGGAATGACACCCGTTCACGTGGCGGCGAAATACGGAAACTTGCCGACGTTGGTACTCTTGTTAGAAGATGGAGGAGACCCTTTGAGGAAGACTAAGGTATAATTTAATACCTAGGTATTGCTTTGGGTTTAAAAGCGAATTCGTGCTCGAGAAAGTATGTAATGATAATTATTTTCAGACTGGAGAAACGCCACTTCACATGGCCTGCCGAAGTTGTCAACCTGATGTAGTTCGTCACCTCATAGTGTTCGTGAAGGAACACAAAGGCGAGAGCGTCGCGACTTCATACATGGACGCGGTAGACGACGATGGAGCTAGCGCTTTACACTACGCTTGCAAGATTAAAAAAGAGGAAGTGAAAATTCCTGCAGCTGACAGGGAAGTTGTTAAATGTCTCATAGAGAACGGAGCTGATGTAACTCTAATTACAAAGCATAATCATGAGACAGCATTTCACTTTTGTGCCATTGCGGGGAATAATGATGTTATGACAGAAATGATAACGCATATGGCAGCTGCTGATGTCGGTAGAGCCCTTAATAAACAAAATTCCATAGGTTGGACACCTCTCCTCATCGCATGCCATAGGGGACATATGGAACTTGTCAGTACGTTATTATCCAACCATGCCAGAGTGGATGTGTTCGATGTGGAAGGTCGATCCGCATTACACTTAGCAGCTGAACACGGCTATCTACAAGTCTGTGATGCATTATTAACTAATAAAGCTTTCATCAATTCTAAAGCTAGAAACGGAAGAACGGCTCTGCATTTGGCCGCAATGAATGGGTATGCACATTTAGTGAAGTTTTTGATTCGAGACCATAACGCCATGATAGATGTGCTTACACTGAAAAAGCAAACACCTTTGCATCTTGCAGCAGCAAGTGGACAAATAGAAGTATGCAAGCTTTTACTAGAGCTTGGGGCCAATATTGATGCTACTGATGAATTAGGACAGAAACCTATACATGCCGCGGCACAAAACAATTATTCAGAAGTAGTACAATTATTTTTGCAACAACATCCAAACCTAGTGATGGCTACTACAAAAGACGGTAATACTTGCGCTCATATAGCCGCTATTCAAGGTTCAGTGAAAGTGATTGAAGAACTTATGAAATTTGATCGGACTGGTGTAATTTCTGCCCGTAACAAGTTAAATGACTCTACACCGCTGCAGTTGGCAGCAGAGGGCGGTCATGCAGACGTGGTAAGAGTCCTCGTAAGAGCTGGAGCTTCTTGCACTGATGAAAACAGAGCTGGCCTCACCGCTGTACATTTAGCTGCTGAACATGGACATACAAACGTATTAGATGTTATGAGATCAACGAACACTTTGAGGATATCGAGTAAAAAGCTCGGTCTTACTCCGTTACACATAGCTGCATACTACGGACAAGCTGGTAGTTTTATTATAAATCATTGTACAATATTATTATATGTTATTGGCACGAGCTTGTGCTATACGATAAATAAATACTCATTTTTGCAGAAACCGTCCGTGAGCTACTGTCCCACGTTCCGGGAACCGTGAAGTCAGAAGCCCCGACAGGGGTATCCCTGGTTCCTGTCTTAGGATCAGAATCCGGTCTAACTCCACTCCATCTGGCGGCTTATAACGGCAACGAAAACGTTGTGCGACTCCTGCTTAACTCAGCGGGGGTGCAAGTTGATGCAGCTAGTACTGAAAATGTCAGTGGAAATAATTTAGCTACTTTCATCATTGGTGTAGACGTAGACTGTACATTTCTTAAAGTGATTAATAACACTGTATCAAATTTATTTTCAGGGCTACAACCCACTCCATCTTGCGTGCTTTGGAGGGCATATGTCTATCGTCGGTCTTTTACTCAGCAGATCAGCGGAGCTACTTCAAAGCACTGATCGTCATGGAAAAACAGGATTGCATATAGCTTCTACTCATGGGCATTACCAGATGGTTGAGGTGTTACTCGGTCAGGGAGCAGAAATAAATGCCACGGATAAAAATGGATGGACGCCATTGCACTGCGCGGCAAAAGCCGGGCATCTCAACGTTGTCAAACTTTTATGCGAATCTGGAGCATCACCTAAAAGTGAGACGAATCTAAATTGTGCGCCTATCTGGTTTGCCGCATCTGAAAACCACAACGACGTCCTTGAGTATTTATTACACAAAGAGCACGATACACAATCTCTCATGGACGACAAGCGATTCGTATACAACCTCATGGTGTGCTCAAAAAACCACAACAATATACCAATAGAGGAATTCGTGCTAGTTTCGCCAGCGCCCGTTGACACCGCCGCAAAGTTATCCAACATCTACATTATTTTATCTACTAAGGTAATGTCATTGTTTGTACCTTGACATAGTGTGGTTAAGTACGTGCAGAGAGCATCAAGTATTCAACGTGCATTGTATCGTGTCCGTAACAGGAAAAGGAACGTGCCAAAGACCTCATCGCCGCAGGGAAACAATGCGAGGCGATGGCTACCGAACTACTGGCGCTCGCGGCGGGTGCGGACTCCGCTGGGCACATCCTCACTGCCACCGACAACCGAAACATCGAGTTTCTCGATGTTCTCATTGAGAATGAGCAGAAAGAAGTCATTGCGCACACAGTTGTTCAGAGATATCTTCAGGTAAAAAATAGGTAACTTTTTCTAAGTTACAGCATACTATCGGTATATACTATATAATTTAATGCACGAAAGTCACCTGTAATTACTATAAAATATATAAATAAACAATCTAAATGCCAATATATTTGCCAGAATGTGGTAACAAAACATGATCTTTATAATAAAAGCTAAAATTAAACAATCTAAATGCCAATATATTTGCCAGAATATGGTAACAAAACATGATCTTCATAATAAAGGCTAAAATTGTATGTGCATATTCAACCTGCATGCAGGTGTGCAAGTTTTTACAATATCATAGTATTATTATTACAGTCAATTTATAGTCAAATAATTTGTAGCCAAATAAAATAACATAAAATTACAAGAAATAAGTTCATTATATTAATCGTTATTCATTTATCTTGTTTTAGGAACTCTGGAGAGGGAGCCTCAAATGGACTGGCATCAAAATTATGTTCCTTTTTTTCGCATTTATAATCTGTCCACCTGTTTGGATGGTGTTTTCTCTTCCAATTTTGAAGTACAATAAGGTTCCAATTATTAAGTTCATGTCATATTTGACTTCCCACATTTATCTTATGATATTGTTAGCTTTAGTGGCAATTACGCCTATATATAATTCTATATTTAGGGAGAGTTTAATACCGAGATGGTACGAATGGATGTTGCTGATATGGTTAAGCGGTCTACTCCTGTTTGAGCTCACTAACCCAAGTGACAAGTCGGGTTTGGGGTGGATCAAAATAGCAGTATTATTATTGGGTATGATTGGCGTAGCCACGCACGTTGTGGGCTGGATATATGTCGAAAAAAAGTACTGGCCAACTCTAATGTACTGTAGAAATCAGTGTTTCGCTTTATCATTTTTACTAGCGTGCGTCCAAATTCTGGATTTCTTATCTTTCCATCATTTGTTCGGGCCTTGGGCCATTATCATCGGTGATCTCATGAAAGATTTGGGAAGGTTTCTTGCCGTGTTGGCAATATTTGTGTTCGGATTTTCGATGCACATCGTTGCATTGAACCAACCATTCAGGAACATCATCAAACCAGAAGACACGAAATATGCAAGACAAGCCCGGAAGAAACTTTTTTCCGACGGTGAGTGTGTATCTATTCAATCATTTTTACCATCATTTTTAGAAATATATTTTGTTTTTGTTTGAGTGTAGTTCGGTGGAATGTAATGTAAAAAGTGTTTATTTGATTAAATAATGGATCATTATTAATCCTAATTACATGTTAGATGCTAATCTACGAACGAAACGACAAGCAAATGACGAGCAATGGGTAAATGCAATATCCGGGGAAACATACCGGAGGAAACAGGGGCAGCCAACGGGACGTAAGTCCGAGTTAGAGACCCGATTCGGTCTACATATGTCACTCTCATACGATGATCGCATACTATCTCGATGTGCTTATTTTCTTTATTTTGTTGAAATTACCATGCATCCGCTTAAAAGCTTGAATGTCCGTCACATCGAGAATGTTATCATCGTTGATCGAAATAAATGTAAAATATTTTAGTTTTGTTAGATGATTGTGCGCCTATACAACACCCATGTGGAATGTTTTAGGAAATGTAATATACAAAGTGTCGTTTTCCATAATTTAAATCGTCAAAATTACAAATACGATATAAATTATGGCAGCGAAATGGTTTAGATTGTCTTGTAACTGTTAAGCCCGAGCCTCTTAACAATGCATATTCTGCTTCACTTGAACCATGCGCGCGCTTTATGAAAACGTTCTCTAGTAATTTTATTAATATCGACACAGAACATGCATTGCGCGTCACAACTCTAGATTTAGTGGAATGAGTGGCCGACCTCACGCATTTGATGGAGCAAGTTTTTTTGCGCATGCCGTGGCTGGCTTATGTCCTGCGTTTACTTTACACCGGTGTCTTGGCTCTCGAGACACCTTTATGTTTCGGATATGTTTGGCTGATTGTCCTCGATGTGGCGCCTGCCGAGCGCCCACGCTGTCCATGTCTGTGATGTGACACCTAGCTGATGTAGTGGGACGGGGTAGATTGATGCAAAAGCTCATACATAGCACTAACTGACTAAATATGTTCTGCTCTCGTAGTCCGTTAATAACTAGAAAGTCAAAACATTTCAAAGATAGAGATTTTACTCACTGTAACCGAAACATATCAGTCTACCACATCCTTCTGTACACAATATAATTTAAGATATTTTATCCAAAATCTCTCACAACTCTATGTGTAAGCTCAAGCCAAAGTTACTGAATGTATTTTTACGATTTTGCAAGTGATGTTTTATTTTATTTATTGTGTCACAAGGAACGGCTAGTAATAGGGGAGCCGAAGAGGGGATTTTGAGATTTACTCGGGCGCGGTAGATTAACATATGGGGGATACTTTGCCCTCTGTTGAGTACCTCCGCCAATTATCAGCCCTCTATATATGATCGCTCATCTAGTGCATTACATAAAATAGCCACGAGCTCTTGTCACGCCTAAACTGTCAGGTTATTGAACGGGAGCTTTTGTCGGGGCTACTTGAAGTCCCCTATAATTATCTGGCGCGTTACTTTTTTTTTCAACCCTCAACACCACTAGTTTGTGACTTTCCGTACCGCCGCCTCCACCATCCAAACCATTAATTAGATGTACATATGTCTATTATCAGGTACACATCGGGCGTACGTGTATAAACTATCAATATCTGACGCTGTGGCTGTTTTTTACATGATTTTTTGCCTGCAGACACTCCCCCCACCGACGGAAGGGTACACATCATACAAACTTTTTTTCTTTCTACTATCGAATACTCAAAACCAATATGTCCCAACGACGCTCGAGTAAATCCACATTTAGCATTCTGGGCTCCCCAATTATAGAGCATGTCACTGAGCGGTGCATCAACCTAACCTATTCGTCTTGATGTTTGAGTAGAACCGAAAGAAACGTGGTCCATTTGAGTATTGTCTTCTAGCGACATTGTCGGCGATTGAAGCGTTCGAGAAATTGTTCCTCGCCATTTTCGGCCAGATCACCCTGTCGGACCTGAACTACATCTCCGCCGTGCGGCCCCTGTGGAGCCAGCACCTGTTCAAGTTCGTGTTCGCAGGCTACTTGCTGATGTCGGTAGTGGTGTTGGTCACGCTCCTCATTGCGATGATGTCGGACACTTACCAACGCATCCAGGTAACTGCGTGTGTCACCTCGCGTTTACATTTGTTCGCAGTGACCATGAATCCGCTATTCTCGTTCGAGCTGCTGTTCTTCGCTGTTTTCGGGCAGACGACGACGGAACAGACGCGGGTGCACCGCAACGACAGCAACGTGCAGCCAGTCTGGACCAACTATCTCTTCAAAATAGTTTTCGGGATTTACATGCTCGTGTCCGTGGTCGTGCTGATCAATCTGCTTATCGCTATGATGTCAGATACGTACCAGCGGATTCAGGTAACGTCCGTCGGACACACTTCACGTATACTTTACGCATTTATAATTGACACGCCATAATTTAACAATGCTACTAACTCAATAAACTTACAACAAAATACATTAAACAATTATAACATATTATTAATATCGACTTACACGTACAGTCAGCTGCAGCGAAATCTGACCCTCATACAAACTTCTATGCAGCGGGAGGCAGAATACTCAGGATTGTCTGCAGCTGACTGTACGTACACACTATTATATATCTTAACTAATGCATTACGATATAAATATAATCGATTTGCGTAATATATTAAATGTAACGCTTTACATGCCGCTGCATTAATTGATCGTGGCAGAGTAAAATTACACTCTCGATTTCACTCAGTTGCCTATTCTAACTGCTAAGGCCAAAACGACCTGGCTGGTTAAATTACCGAATTATTTATTTATCTACCCATATGTTTAAATAGCACATTGATTTTTATTTCAATTACGTCACAATTATAAACACGATAATAAATAATTTTAAGCCTCTAAATACGTAATTCAATATCTCGACTTCAAATTGACCAAAGATCGAGGTGATAAACAAACACCGACTATAATCGGTACCTAATATTTTGGTGCACAATGTTGGGTAATAATTTTAGTTGTATAACGATTTGATGTTAACAGGCCCAATCAGACATCGAATGGAAGTACGGGTTGTCGAAGCTGATCCGAAACATGCACCGGACCACCACGGCGCCGTCGCCGCTCAATCTCGTCACCACGTGGCTCATGTGGCTCATCCACAAGTGCAAGGTTCCTGGCAATATTTATTTTCAATCTCATCTTTTTACAAAAGCGATTAACAGAAGTGTAGGTACGAGTATATAGAGGTGTGCATATGTCAATATCTGAAACGTTGCGCGTCGGGCGCACAGATGCAAAGGACTTTGCGTGGCCTTCGAGCAAATTAAGATCTTAATTTACACGTCTTATATTGTTTAATGGATTACCAACAATTGCTGAAATTCCTTAACATTTTTACATTTACCTACTACTCTGTTTAGATCTGAATTTCTTACTTGCATAACTGCGACAAAAAATTGTTTATATTACAAGCCTACATATAGATATACAAATACATCCCCGTAGAATCACTTTACACTATCATCACTGCTGTACTGACACAAACCATGCTGCCCGCATATTTACGACAAAATGAATTTAAAAATCCACAATCAATTGGCTTTTTGTTCCAATGGATAAGAACACACGAATAAATTAAATATTTATGAACGGATGAATAATTCAATTGGCAATATCCTTTGTATCAATATGAGTACGGTCACATCACGGGACATTTATGGCACTCACGCATTGCCTATTTATAGTCGGATGCACTAATCCCGTCCGTTCAACGATCGAATGACTACTTTTTTTTTAATTTTTAACCATTGTTATTTTTAGTACTTTTATAACAAAATTATATGCACATGCACGCCATATAGTGACGCTCCATTAATACCATTGCACAGGGTCGCATTACTAAGAAGAAGCGTCCAAGCCTGGTGCATATGATTGGATTGCAGAGGCAGGACCAGATGAGCGCGAGGACCAAGGCCGGTGCCAAGTGGCTATCGAAAGTGAAGAGGGGACAAGTTGTGCCCAAAGGTAACTTAAACTTTTACATTACTCATATAATTTTGCTTCTTTCTAGAGAGGTAGGGCACAGCGGAACGTCATCTCGCTCATGTTTGAAGCAGCCCAACTGGGGAAGTACCTCCACCTTACAGAAGACCGCAGCCATAATAACACCACTACTTGCTCCTTAGGTACATGATGTTGCGTTCCTAGTGGTGAGTAAGGTCGCCAGAACTCCTGAGGATACGCTGTGTTGAAGGTGAGGGACCTGCATGTATATAACTGCAGCACACCGAATCCTCAAGTTAAAAAAGGGTCGGCAATGCGGTTATGATTCTTCTGGAGTCGCAACGTCCGTAGGCAACGGTGCCTGCTTACCAACAGGCAGGCCGTAAGCTTGTTTGCCACCATCGTAGTAGACAAAAAAAACAATAAAGGCCAGTTACAGTGACTGGTGTGTACCTATAAGTTATTTGCTCTAATGATATCTCAACCCTTTGGACGCTTTGGACTTTTGGAAGTTAATTGCCCTAATTAATAATATCTTAATCCCTTGGACGCCATTATTTACGTACAACCCTTTTTCTTTTTCATAATAGATAAAATATGAACCTCAGTTGAAAGACTTGAAAGCACGAATGTAACTTTGACAAGTAGTTAGTTATTGAAGCCGTGAGTACAGGCAACGCGTAACGCCTCCAGTCAGTCGTTCTTGGCGTCCAAATAATTTAAAGTATGTTATTGATATTCTACATATTCTACCATTATAGTAAGTAGGTAATCTATGAAATACTTTAAATTTGTTTGGTCTTACAGACTCCACGCGTCTCTCTGTGGTGCACCTGAGCCCGCTAGGCTCCCAGATGAGCTTCAACAACATGACGAGGATCGAGAACGTCGTAGATTGGGAGATCATAGCAAAAAAGTACCGTGCCCTCATGCGGGACGAAGCAGAGGAGCCGATAACGAAAGATACGGACGCGGACGAGGCTGACAACACATCAGAAATAGTTCCCAACAACGTTGGAGCTCCGCCTTGAAGCTACGATAGTAACACAGAGACGACGACAATGGTCATGTCAAATGCCTGTACCATGAAGATTATAAGTAGGCAACGGGAGACAAGAAACGGTCGCGCTCTTTAATTGGGGGCCCATTTCGCATACTTTTTCTTTGTTTTTCTATACAGTTTGAAAGGACTGTCAACCATAAGGGCGCCCCAAATTAAAGTGCTTGACTGTACAACATATTTTGGTCATTTTGTTATAAGTATTAAGCTCGAATCGTCCCAAAAAACAATCATAAACGCGTGCCCTATTGCGTGACGCGTGCTCCAAGGAGGGCCGAAGATAAATCGGGGAGAAAGTATTTTCATGGAACGGAAAATCAACCTAAGGATAGGGGCACTTTCCACCAGAAAATATGTCTATCGAATATTGATGCCTATTATTAAATCTTTAGAGAACGTATAAAATAAGAAAAAAATTCCTCCTTATAATACATTTCTACCGATTTTTTTATATTTGTAAAAGAATGTGTACACGGAACTTTTTGTTATTTTTAAATTGTAAAACCGTTCAAAGTATTCGTTCTTATTACATACTTTCATTAATGTTGCTTTATTAAATACGAAACCTTGGCAAATGAATAAATATTGTGGCCAAAGTCAAGGCTGTATAGCCCAGACTAGTGCAAATTTCGTTATTTTTTGCAATATGTTGAATTCATCACGCGATACTTTTAACGCGTACCTACTTGTTTAAAATGAAAGTCGTAGATAAAATACTTAGGTATAATATTTGTTATAACCGTTATTGGAAATTAAAGTTATACGTTTTCACTAAAATGTACTCATAGATGCAAAACCGCAGATTTCTTACTGCGGTGGCGATAATGAATAACTTGTATTGTATATTATATGAAGTGCATAATAGATAAAGTTACATCCTCATTTGTAACATTTTGTACAATAACTTTTTTAACTATACGAATTCAGTATTATAATTATAAATAAGTCAAAATAAAGCAATAAAATAAATTAGTTTACCTTTTAAATACTTGGTTTAATATAGGTAGGTAAGTAACTTTTAATATGGACCGAATGTTTGTGATAGTGAAAATAATATTTTTCCATTTTAAGTAAGTAGATATTGTATTGTAATATAAATGTAGAGTTAGATATTGAAAGTAAACCTACTTGTCCTTTTAAAAACCTAATCATACCTATGTATTTTTGTAAATAAACGTGTTGTGCATTTGTGTAATTCCATTGACTTGGATTTGTTCAACTTTTTCAAAATACGAGGGCTGTTTGATAAGTATCCGAAGTAACTCAATCCGTGATTTAGGAGTAATAATAGACAATCAGTTAAATTTTAACGCCCATTTTAACAATGTCACAAAAAAAGCGTCTTGTATGTTAGGATTTCTAATAAGAAATGCAGGACAATTCAAGCTCCCACGTACAAAAATACTTCTTTATAATACCTTAGTAAGATGTCATCTTGAGTATTGCTCCGAGGTTTGGACACCATATTATGAAGTGCATAAAAGTCGCATAGAAAAGTTCCAAAAGCGCTTTTTAACATATTTAACTTTTAAAACGCGTAATAGGTATAGGCTTCGCTGATATCACAAAAGATTAAAATACTTTCGACTTGCTTCGCTTACTTGCAGAAGAAAAACACAAGATTTCATGTTTCTTTATAAATTAGTAAACTCTAAAGGACTGGATTGTCAGTAATTGCTTAGAAGAATAAAAATAACTGTCCCGGCAAGGACGCCTCGTCCCGGAGTTTACAAATTATTTAGTATTAGGACTACAAAAACAAATCTAGCTCGTAACTCTGCTCTTTCGAGAATGACACGACTGTATAACCATCTCCCACACACCATCGGAGCCGATATTTTTCATGATAGCCCAGGGAAATTTAAAAGGAAAGTGTCAGTCGTGTTTTAAGTCGCTGGAGGCAGTGTGATAATGTTTAGTGTGCCTGTCTCTACGCTATCCGATGATGTGTAGTACTAGTGGTAAGTCACATTTTCTTTTCTTTTATTATATCTTTGATTACAATAAAAATATTAATCAAATTTAAAATGCATGCCTTAGGTAGGAAGACACAGATGTTAGCAGTGGTTGCCTATCCTATAATTGGATAAGCATCTATCACGAACATAAGATATAAGATATAAGAACATTGTATGATGTGTTATCTGTTCGCGATCCTTAATAAACAAATAAATAAATAAAGTAACGCCGAAAATTGTAACAAATGTATATAAAACATTATAATTATATTACACAATTTCATTTTAGCTGGATATAACTAGTCTAATATTTATTAATAGCATTGGGGAAAAAAATGAGGCCTCGTTTGTAAAACCCATGAAAATACTCAAATATGTACATTATTATTCTAGTTAGGGCTTGCTATTATTGTCCACTTAGCTGTCTTTTTTTAATTTTGGGCATAATTATTGTCTATAAGGTTAACGCCAGCGATTAAGGCTACTGAATTGGTAATACAGCTGTTATTTAAAAAATAAGTCAGCTATAACTTTTAACTTACGGAGCGGTGATATCGTCTGATTTCAGAATAGTTATTTGTTATACAAGGGTGCAAAGTTGTATTTTACCCGCGAGTGTGGAATTGAAACATGAGCCAGCGAAAGGATTCTATAGTTGAACCACGAGCGAAGCGAGTGGTTCTAAAATAGAATCCTGAGCGTAGCGAGTGTTTCAACACACGAGAAGTAAAATACAACTTTGCACCCGTATGTAACACAAAACTTTTCTCCTCACTATAGCGAGGAAAGTGCAACCTGCAAAAAAACACAGTTCCACAGCAGGCATGATTTTCATCACCGGAATCACCGATTTTTTTACGATAATATAACAGAAAACTCTGGAAGATGTGTATAATATTTACGTGAGTCGGAGTCCGTAACAAGTTGTGTATATTTTAGTTGACATTGACAATGATGACATTTCTTACGATGCGTTTTGAAATTGCATCGACTCAACTTGTGCGTTTACAATTATACTCAATATCATTATAAAACAAATGTTACTTATAGAGTTTGTCTTAAATCATTAAATAAAGCTAAATTTGGTATTGTTTGTTATATTCTCAAACCATTTATTTAATGATAATTGATATCAAACGAACTATTATTATGAGCGTTTTACGTTTTGTTATCTGTCAAAAGCTACTCAAACACGCTCCAAGGTCAAATTACTTTCCCCACTTGTGGATAAAATGCGATTTTATCCGCTTGTTTCAAAGGACAAAATACGGCTTTCCGAGCTAGTGAGGGGAAAAATACTTTGTTCCATTATTATAGGTGATTTTACCATTAGTAAGAGGTTCTGGACACATTATATTCATCTATAATATTAGAAATTTATTATTCTTCCATATACGCCAAAAAATATTAAAATATTGTTGCGATAATATCATAATATAGCAGCGGACACTTTATGTCCCCAAAACTACATATTTTCCACCTTCATGGGCATTTACTCATTTCATCTTTGGTTTATAAACCATTTTTGTATTTCTGTGTATACTGATCAATTAAAGAATCACTAATACTAAGAATTTAAACTAAATTATTTCCAAGTTTTAGCTTTAAATCATTCAAACACGCTGCTGAATAATTTACTTTTCGATTCTTTGCTCAATTGTATGAAAATGCGGCAAACAAAATACAAAATCATTTAATACATAAAAAAATACTAAACCAAATAATCTAATTTTATTTTTTTAATATGTTTATTAATGAAGATAACTCTTGCAATGGAAAAACTACGCGATGTCATATTGTTTATCTAATTTTTTTACCGGTTCTAAAAAAACGTATTTTTTTATTATTTTTGGTAGGGATGCCTTTACCGTAAAAAATATGGGTTATATGAAATATTACCCAAGTGAAACCATTCTTTATTGCAAGGTAAAAGTCAACCAAAATAATATCCAAGTGGATTTCAGATGTAGTTGCAGGTTTCTTATCAAATACTTAGCGGTTCGCGGAGGTATGATTAGAAATTTTCACCATTTTCACGGCAATGATGAAGAGTCTTATTAAAATCAATTTCACGTAAAATTATATAATGTACATAGTCATATATTATCCATTTAAATTAGCGGTAGATAATCAATAAATGACATAGCATACTTACTTTTAACATAATTTAGGCACAAACTGGTCATATCGGGTACTTATCAAACAACCCTCGTATACCAACCTTTAACACATAGACATATGTGATATGATATGACTGTTAATTTCGACTTTTAAAATATCTATTAAGAAAGAATTTACAAAATATCGCAATTTGTAATCTTAAAAAAATTTACAACCATCAAGATTTCTTGGATTTTTACTAAGAATTAAGGAAGTTACAATAGATATTGACTGGACATATATAATATGAGGATATTTGTTACTAAAATTCGACTTTTAAAATATCCAACATAAATTAAATGAGAAAAAGCCTTCTCTTTAGTAAGGTGATATCAATAAATAACTTCAAATACTCGTATTTACGATATCTTGCTTCAAAATAAGGTCTAAAAACAAATATATACATTCTGTTGTTGTATTTTGTTTTGACGACCACTTTAGCCTAGTTCAGGGGTCGGCAAACTGCGGCTCGCGAGCCGCATGCAGCTCTTTGAAGGGCCAGGTGCGGCTCTTCCAGGTCTCCTCAAAAATATAGTGAAAAACCTAAAACAGGTATTTTTGTCTCTCTAAGGTTCCCAAAAGATGGTATTTTTACTGAATTTGGCTCTTTGGTCAAAAAGTTTGCTGACCCCTGGCGTAGTTAAAGTAGTTAGCCTAGCGGACACCAGGCATGCTTCAGAATGCAACTGTATTGGGATAACTCTAGGATGATGATATTGATGATATAAGTATATATATCGTCGCCTAGTATCCATAGTACAAGCCTTGCTTAGTTTGGGTCTAGGTAAATTTGTGCAAGATTGTCCACAAATATTTATTATTTATTATATCGATATAAAGTGCTTGTATCGTCCGGGAATAGAATTGACTAAATGTAAAAAATCCCGTAACTTTAGAAAACCGACCGATAGGATTATATGGATCCGTATTTTAATTAACGTTCGTTAATCAGGAGCGTGGCTGCAGGCTTTGCCATCACCACAGCTGGGTACACTGCTTGATGATGACTCGTTGAGAATCGCAGTTGTCTTGCGTTTGGGGTGTAAAGTTTGTGAGCGACATCGGTGCATTTGCGGAGTTATGGTCGAGGAGGACGGCCACCATGGCCTTAGCTGTCAGAGGTGTGCGGGACGGTTTACACCTGTTGCTGATTTATAGTTGTACCCACCTAACGAAACCTGCATTGCGGATTAAAATTACATGTTAAAATTTTGTACTGAATATAAAACATGTTCCAAGATATTAAAAAAGTTTACATTATAGTTAGTTATAGTCAGTAAATCTTTTCCATTAACGTTGTATCTTAAACTAGCTTGGGCCCGCGACTTTGTCTGCGTACAATTTGTAACTGCCCTAGAGAAATTTGGCGCAATCTTAATAATCGCTTCTTCTTCACTTCACTTCCTCCCCCTTAAGGCATGATTTCTGGGATCAAATGTCCTTTTCGGGGTCTCTAATTATATCCATTCCAAATGTTATGTAAATCCATTCAGCAATTTAAGAGTGACCCGATACGTCGCATAAAAGATTTTTTGAAATTAGAACTATGCGTAAGGGATATATAGTTTTTATTTCAAAAAGCAATTATTTCGGTTCACCAAGCAACCCTCGTTAACATAACCGACAGAGAGAGTGGTGGACCTCGTCTCATTTAAAAGTGGTTTTAAAGCAAATTAAGTCTTATGATAGCTGTCTGGGCCACAAGTTTGTTGACTTGATGAATTTCACCATTTCATTTCTTGCAGTCATCTCATCTGTATTCTACACATTCTACACTAAATGATAAAAAACAATATATCAATTATCTTGTTACTAATACTTTGAGATACTTTCATGTCTGTAACTTTTCACCCCTTTATGAGATGATTTTTGTAAAACTCCAAAACGATAGTCTACGCGTCATAAAATAATGATGCTCTCCAAAATCCTAGCATCAGTTTGACTTTCAACCCCTGCTTAACCCCATTAGGGGACAAATTTAAAATTATGCCCTATTCAACGTTTTTGACTGTACATTAAGAGCTTTTAACCGAAGTTTTACACTTCTTACTTTAAACAAATGTTTGCCATACAAACTTTCAACCCTTTTTGACCCCCTTGGGCGATGAAGTTTTTATAAAGACCATATATTTTTTACAGAAACCTTTAAACAAATATTCCAGTTTATAACCCCTAGTTCACCCCTTACGGATTGTTTCTTAGTACATGTCTATACGTACTTTAAAGAATATATGTTCCAAATTTCATGCTTATATCTTCAGCAGTTTAGGCAATGCGTTGTCCGTCAATCGTTATCTACTAACGCAAGAGTTTTATAATATGTATATGTAGATAAAAGAAACACAGTGAAAACTTCCAGTTTAATCAACGAAATGACAAATATAAATGAACTATTATTAAATAAACAAACAATAATGATTCAGATTCAGATATTTATTGATAAAATTAAAACATTTACACGTAATGCTTAATGATATTTAAACTAATACAGTTACAGTTCCACTCTATTGTGTTTGTACTACATACTGAGTCGGTGCTGGGTGGGTAATGAATGATGATGTCTTAATTACCTACGTGTGTTTGACAAGAGCATGACCAGTGTATAATATATATGTATCTAAGAATGTGGCACAAAAAAGTACTGGCTGAATACAATGTTTTTTTACCTACAACGGTTAGTAAAAATTAAAAAAAAAAAACTTTTGGCGATTTCCCGCCTAAAGTTCGTTTTCAAAAATGAGTGCCGCTTACGCTTCACGTTATCAGGCAGTGTTCCTATGTACGCACCCGAAATTACCCAGATTGTCAGGAGATCATCAAGCTGCTTTGTATATGAATAAAACGAAGAAATTATGACGCATTTCCAGAACGCAGAAAAACATAAAAGACCTCCCCCGCAGAGCATAAACGGGTCTTGCAGATGTTTTCAAAAAATCCACTTCTATTCTGTCATTGCGTTCTGGGCAAAAAATTATAAGAACAAAAGGTTTGGAGATATCTCAATATACAATCAGAAGGCGTTTGAATGGAAATCGTTTAAAATATCGCAGTACGGTGAAAGAAAACAAAAACCGATATTGGAATTTTTTTTTTTCCAATGAAAGCTTCATTTTTGGTCAGTAATTACTCAACTCGTGCTTGGTCTACGGCAGATAACAGAATGCTCGTGCGAACCGTGAAACACCCATAGTGGAAGGTGTACGCAAAAAAAAAACAGCAAATCGATGTACAGTTTAGCCGTTTGGCATACGCATACTAGATGCAGTTCTTAAAAAATCCCTTAGCAGGGGAGTGCTAGGTCAGTTTTATTTGTATGGGATTTTTTTTTTAGAATCTTATCGTGTTTAGATCATATGAAAGGGCTTTTTGGGACGATTCTAAAAATATACCACATCATTACATTTCAGTCATTTTTTTAAAACAAAAATAATATTCTAAACACACCAAGTTTGGGCTCCTCCTGATACGATATAGCTGTTTTTAGGGTTCCGTACCCAAAGGGTAAAAACGGGACCCTATTACTAAGACTTCGCTGTCCGTCCGTCCGTCCATCTGTCACCAGGCTGTATCTCAACAGTTGAAATTTTCAGAGATTGTGTATTTCTGTTCTGTTGCCGCTATAACAACAAATACTAAAAACAAAATAATAATAATAATTAAGGGGGGCTCCCATACAAAAAACGTGATATTTTAGCCCTTTTTCATGGCTAACACTGTTGAAATTTGCATAGATTATGTATTTTTATTGTGACTACAACAACAAATACTAAAATCAAAATAATAATAATAATTAAGGGGGGCTTTTACAACAGAGTAGTTGTTGGCGTTTTTTTTTCTGGTGCGGAACCCTTCGTGCGCGAGTCCGACTCGCACTTGGCCGGTTTTTTATTTTTGTATAATATGCCACAAACGGTGATTTCCTCATATCAAACCCCATAAAAGAAGTTTTGAAAATAATTTCAGATAAATAAATTTATTATCGTCACATAAAATTATTTTTACATTTAAATAATCGAATAACTAGCTACTTACACACTAAAATAATCCACCCATTGCCGTTCCCAGTGCAAAGGTGCCCATAACGCTAGCGGCATTCCCACTTTGGATAGCTATGGACAACTCATTTCAGATAATACATATTTTTTTAATTTTTCAATATTACAAAGTGACACAGTTCTACTATACTATTTCTTTTGTTTTTTTTTATTTAAAAAAACTGGCTGAAATCTTATATTTTTAGAATTGCCTCAAAAAGCCCTTTCATTACCACACACGTTAGGTATCGGAAAAAAAAATATTTTTTCCCTTACAAAAAAGAACTAATTACTCCTCTTCTCAGGGTTTCGCCGATTTGCACTTGTTCACCGGTACACTGGACGCACGTAAAATGGGCAAAATGTATGAAAAGACATTGTTAGCTTCCGCTATAAAAATGTTTTCCAAACAAAACGCTTCTTGGATTGAAGAGGATGCTGACCACACATGTGACCGTTATGGGATATCTGACAGAGCTGCCAGCAGCAATCGCATCGTCAGTGTTGACCGATATTCAATCCGAAGTAGAAATAATAGACCGTTGAAAATCGGCTCCATCTTGTCAACATGCGGCTATTAATTTTTATGAAGAGGTTAATCGTACCCAGTATTTACCTACTAATCTTTAAAAAATCGTCGATCCGGTGTTACGCAGCACTCACCTACCTTTTACTGACAATGTTAACCGACGAACAACAAGAGGTGCGTGAGCTTGCCGTTCAGAGGTTTTTGAAAGTAAGACCATTGACTTCATCTGAAATACCGAGACTCTTCGAAGTTCCCAAGAGAACCCTCAATCTCACTACGTACGAGTATGTTGATCTTATACTTAAACTGGAACACAAAATACATAACAATGCCGCCAGTATTACAAAATCTAACCAACGACGAAATCAAAGCCTTCGCGGGATGCACTTGGAGGGATGTCGCACCATGTTTATCCCATTTCACTAACCATACACAAGCTGTAGAGAGGGCATTGGTGCTGCTATGTGATAAAACAGCCATAGAAGGGCTACTAAAAACAAGATTAGCTTCGAGAAAAAATATGCCCAGATTTGAAACCAAAAAAGATTTTAGGGCAGTTCAGTAGTGTTTTTCTTTTTATTTCAGTAGAGTTTTTGCTATGTTTTGTACAAATGAATACATACGTAGCCCTGCAATATGGTTTTATTTAGTTAACACCTAAAAAATATATAATGTTTAATACGTCGCATTAAAAAAGTCAGGTATTTTTGATTTTTTCGAAAATTCAACAGGACGTTGCGGAGGCATTAAATAACGACTTAAAAAAACCCCATATAAGCCCTAAGGCAACTTTCCGCACTCTTAAATTAAAAAAAAAAAAACAAAAAAACCATACAATCGCGCTCCATCCTAATGCTGACCCTAAACACCGAAATCGAAATGTAATGCATGGAAAACTGAAAATGGCGTCGATGTTTTAGATTGGCCCTCACAATTACCCGACGCCAATCCAATTAAAAATGTTTGGTCGCGGATGAAGCTCAAATTACGAGGAAAGAATACTGTTAGTGTTCAGACCTAACTCGAGCACTGAAGTCCGTGTGGAGGTCTCTACCTTGCAGTTATGCTGAAAATTTGGTCGAAAGGATGCCTCAAAGATGCCAAGGTATAATTGATAACTTAGGAGACTGGATGCCTTATTTAAAATAAGGCATGAATATATAATTATAATACTCCTATCTTATATTATAGTATTTGATATGATAACACTAGTCACGATCACGCTCTTATCGTATATAGTGTAAATATTTTATGCCATCCCATCATGTCCCACATAACCGTTGGAGACTTGAAACATCTCGGAAGACATTCCATCAAATCAAATCTGCAAATGTCTGCACAATCGGTTCAAACAGGCGATAGGCATGTGTCTAACAGGTAAGGTCGTTAGACACTACTGGGACCGATGAAGCTTTCACTGTCATGGACTTGGAAAGTGACGTAGATACGAGTACCTACCTATAGATTATATTATTGACAACCTATTGCTATTACCGGTGCGCATAGCAAACTGAGACATAAGTAGGTATATTTTAGCTTCGTATATTTTTGAAGTCATGCTTCTGGTTTAGTTAATGTGAACGATGGAAAAACGTAAATAGCCTTAACTTAACCTTTGTTTTTTACGGAGTTAACTCTAAGCACCACCGACCTTTGAAAACGCACAACTAACCATGCATTAAGGGCATATTTGTTAATAGCAATTATAAATAGTAAGTTTTTGGCGTAACTACTTACAACACATCCTGCAAAAATACAATCGCGATGAAATGTGTGACGATGATCCTAAAAATGCTCGAACCGTTAAACGACCGCTGTAATAAAATAAAAGCAACAATGTCAGTAGATAAATAAATGGTAATGAAAATAACATCAAACACGAGTAGCCTTGTTTCATATCAGTAGGGTGCGCGGCGGCAGACAAACGTGCGCGGGGCCGATCGCGCAACAACATCTACACCGCCCGTTCAGTGTAGACAGAACAAAATGTGCAGTGAAAAGTGCCTTTGGAGAAATATCTTACTTTTCATAGGTACTATATATTTATCGAATATTTTTGAGCTCTACGGTAACCAATTCTCTGACTAAACTTTCAGCAACTTTTTAAGTAACGGTACAACAGAAAATTCAAATTACACGTATTGTTTTAACAACTTGAAATATAAAACTAAAACTAACTACAATTAAAATAACTAAAGCTAAAAATATCGAATTAATACAGAATTTTGTGCCCTTGGTAGGACTCACGCAGGCAGTTCCCGCGCTGGATTGCGATTGCAAAATGCTCGAGTGCAATTTAGTAGTAAATATTTCAAATTTATGTAAATATTTACGGGATAATCTAGTGCAAAAAATAATGAATAATTTTAAGAGGCGGAAAATATTTTATATTGTATTTCCTCGTGTCATAAGTGGACCCATAAGGGCCATAAGAGAACATGACGGATAATAGTTACTAATTTTTGTTTCCGTCAGCAGGGAAACCTCGGCGCGGGACTTCTACTGGCACTTTCATTGATTTCCTAATGAATTTTATACTATTTGGAATTCAATAACATTGAACTGCCAAAACTAAAAACTCGGCAAATAATGCTGCACATGCTGCCCTTTCTGTTATTGTACATTATGTGTTTTAAACTTTCCTATAATCAATTACTGATCAATAATCAAAAACGAAATTTCCTAAACAATTATTGATATTTTTTGGAACAATACATTAATTCTACGCTCATAAAAATCATACGCTTGACACCCTTAACTACGCAGAGTCGTATAATATACTCGTACAAATTAGTTCACAGATATAATGCTACGTTTCATGACTCCCTCAATCTTACAGGTATTTTTCACAGCACGCAAGCGGCTTCGCTACGTTGTTACAAAGAGTAAGTATGCATATACCTACATTTTACAGAAGAAAGTATAAAATACTTGTAACAAGAACCACATAAGTATATTGATTTTGATATTAATCTGTTATCATTTTATCTACCACCAATTACGAGCTGTCGTACGACACCTTGACAGTACCTAAGTAAATGAACACCGTTGGGCCGACAAACGGTATCTTATGAAGACTTTCAATCACAGCTATTTTCACTCGGGATCGGCTAATTTAATTAAGCCACGTAGCTATACGTATATGATAATGACACCAACACTTGCATGTAGACAAATTCCTTTTTAGCTCTGGTGAAAAAGCAGGTCTCTCACCGTCGACACAGCGCACACCTGCACCGTTAGGATCCCGAAAGATATTATTTACTTGCAACTAGATAGTAGATTGTACAACAAGTGCGTAAACCAAGGATTTTATGCACAGAATAAGTAAAAGTACTTTATGTCGCCATTTATGTGGCTCAAGCACAGCGTAAAGACGAACTTTTAGAGCATGAGTGAAAAAAACCATACCTATATAACATAGCGAATTAAGTACCTACTTCATAACAATCGTTAAGCCGTTCATACCATAATTCCAAAGTTCTAAGTATGTTTTACATTCTCAAATGCGAATAACAAATTTTATCTATACATATAATAAAGCTGAAGAGGGTCGAAAGTCTGTACATGGAAGATATTCGAAAAAAAGTTGGCCGGGGATACTTAGAATCGATAACAGAACACGTTCCAGCAGTTTTTAGAATTTTTGTCTGTTTGTCTGTCTATCTGTTTATCTGTTTGTCTGTTTATATGAACGCGCATCACGTGAAAACGGCTGAATGGATTTTGATGAAAACTTTACTAATCTGTCGAGTAAATACCCGGTCAGGTTTTAGGCTATAAAAATTGTGCAGATTTCGGTTAAAAGGGGGTAAAAAGAGGGGTTGAATTTTGTATGGGAACTCCAATAATCCATGAGTTACAGGTACGAAAATTGTTAAGCATATACTTGATGACAAAGGAAAAAAATCCTCATTCAAAATTTGTGAAATCTAAAGATAGAAACTGAAAAAAAAAGTTAACACAAGCGCTGCGCCGTGGCGCTGCTCAGTTTGCGTGCCAGCCACCACGATCTCTTTAAATTTTGAACACTATTATGATTTATTCCATTAAGTAACTGTGACTCTAAACCCAAATTTCAGTCCCGTTTTTCTAGATTCAAAAACTACATATATAATTTGTATACCTATACAAAAACATGCAATTACAATGTTACTTTTGCCGTTCACTTCATGTGCACTCACTTTATACCATAATCCCACTACTTAATATTATAAATGCGAAAGTTTAGATGTTTGGACGTTTGTCATTGAATCACGCAAAAACGGCTGAACAGATTAAGATTATTTGTATGCTAATAGTATATAATCTGGATTCACTTATATATATATTATAAGTGTACTTTTTGTCCCGATGATCTTCCATCAAAGGGATACGAGTATTAAATCGGGGATGCAAGTAAGGTCTATGAAACGGGGTGGTTTAGTCCTCATACGCCATTCTACGATTTAAGTCTCAGCCAATTGGGAGTATAAGAGCGTGTCAACAAATTTAACTTATGCATAGCAGAATTTTAAACAAGTTGACGATTCATTATGTCAAAACCGAAGTATCATAATTCCTTCTGATTGTTGACGCTATTTTTGAGCACAAAACCTTTTCGCAATTAGTTCTACTTTGCGTGTACATCAATTGTTTTTATTCATAAGTTTAAATACGAAAACCGCTGTTGCAATGCACACTTTGTATCGTCGGTGTACCATTTAATTTGTCGTGCGTTATTTTTTACGTCATTGTTGACCCTTCACACCATAAAAACTGTTTGATATAAGAGATCACTTGAGCTGGGCAGCCTAATCGTCAGCATAGACAGTTGGAGCATCTTAGATGTACACTTAGAAGAGGGTCGAAAGTCTGTACATGGAAGATATTCGAAATTAAAGTTGGCTGGGGATACTTAGAATCGATAACAGAAATCATTTCAACAGTTTTAAGAATTTGTGTCTGTTTGTCTGTCTGTTTATATGTCTAGGCATCACGTGAAAATGAACGAATGGAGTATAATTTATCCTCATACATATGGCAACTGGATCTTCGGCGACGACATAGATCGGCTTTCGGCCCCGCATGCCTTGCCACTCTCCTTCGCCTTTTCAGTCATCAACCTTACATAAAGAATCTACTCTGTTGGGAGGCTCGGCCTTCAGCCTCGTGTGTCTCGCCTCTCTGCTTCAGGCCTTCGGCCCTCAGCCTTACATGAGAAGCCCGCTCTGTGTGATTATTCTCGCATGCCTTGCCGCTCTGCTTCCGGCCTTCGGTCATCATACTTACATGAAGAACTCGCTCTGTTGGGATAACGTTTTACGGCAGAACTGCGTAGCGAGACTTTTACCATTGTACAATGTACATGTAATGTTTATGACGAAATTCATTCGTCTAGAATCGGTACATTTGATATTCCGAAATAAGCACTTAATCATTCGTTTTGACAATAGGATTTCTAGGGAATGTCATATTGACTGTAATCATTTCTTAAGGGGGTGTAAAAAAGGGAGAAAGATTGTATCATCATCATCATCTGAGGCGTTATAGCCGCGGGTGGGCCCTAGGCTAGCCTGGTCAAGCAAATATCTCCAGTCCGATCTATTCGTGGCTTTCCTTCTCCAACATGTCACCCTAAGTTCCTGGTGTCCACCTGAGCTTGAGAAAGATTGTATGGGAAAACAAATCATTCTAAGGCGATAACAAATTATACGCAGACGACGTCGCGGGCAAAAGCTAGTTTAAAATAAATGCTCTACTTATAGTAGCCGTTTCACTGTTTTATTTGTACTAAACTTAAATAAACAATTCTAACCTTCGAATGAGATATATAATGAAACGCGGTCAAACTTATATTTGTATGTTACACCTTCTCTTTTCTTAGATATTGGTGGCAAAGAAAAAAAGCGGCCAAGTGCGTGTCGGGCCACGCGCAATGTAGGGTTCCGTAGCTGTCCACACGTACCATTATGCAGATTTAACTAATAAAACTTATTTAGGTATATATATTTACTCTATATTTGGCATAACTAACAACATATCTATGGAAATTGTACGTAGCTCTGCTTTTTCCGAACATATTTCTTAAGATCGGCTATTACTCGTTAAAAATGTCTACTTAGCTGTTATAATAGTTTTCCTTTTTTCAGTAACATTATAATGTTAAATGATTGCTTAATGGTTGCTAGTACTAAAGCAAGTAGCAATCATTTAGCTCGCAGGGGTGGACACCTGACCCTGACTCCAACAAAAATTAACCCTTAAAATTTTTCGCGCAAAAAGAAGGGTTCCGACACCTACTAGGCCTACAATACATTGAATCAAAAGAGGTCGTATCTTCATAGGAAACTCAAAATCTTTTGCTTTGGCAAGACAGTTTTTCAGCGATAACTCAAAAACCGTTGGATTTATCTTGTTCAAACTAAAAATCGGTTAAAGTATTTATTAACGTACAGCACCTAATTTTTTTTCAGAACTTTCAACTTCATAGTTTGGAAATTAAAGGGGGCGAACACACTTTTTACGAGTTTCAGCTAATATCTGACCAACTAACTAAATGGAAAATATTTCAGAAACCTCCATACCATTTTTAAAGACCTATCTATAGCTCAGATCATAGAAAAAAAGAGATATGCCCTAACCGCGAAATTAGTCCGGTACTGCTGTCGCCACTTTTAAAGATGTGTGCGTTTCCACTACTTGTACAATATTGTAAATATTGGGTTTGACGACCTGTTTAGCCTAGTTGGTAGTGATCCTGCCTCCGAAGCTAGAGGTCCCGGGTTCGAATCCCGGCCAGGGCATTTATTTGTGCATTTTTCACGGATATTTGTTCTTGGGTCTTGGATGTTTACTATGTATTTAAGTATGTATTTATCTATATAAGTATGTATATCGTCGTCTAGTACCCATAGTACAAGCTTTGCTTAGTTTGGGACTAGGTCGATTTGTGTAAGATTGTCCCCCAATATTTATTATTTACATCCGTCCAGTTGTCTACTAGCTTTCTAATCCTCTAATTGGTACTCTCACTACGAAAAGCAACAGTAGGAATACACTCGTACACGTAAACAACAGCGTCGGTGAACTCGTTAGGGATGGGCACATGCATCCATTTTTGTATTTATCGATAAAATCATAAGAAGAGAATTTTACCTTTAAAACGATAAACCTCCATACCATTTTTAAAGACCTATCTATAGCTCAGATCATAGAAAAAAAGAGATATGCCCTAACCGCGAAATTAGTCCGGTACTGCTGTCGCCACTTTTAAAGATGTGTGCGTTTCCACTACTTGTACAATATTGTAAATATTGGGTTTGACGACCTGTTTAGCCTAGTTGGTAGTGATCCTGCCTCCGAAGCTAGAGGTCCCGGGTTCGAATCCCGGCCAGGGCATTTATTTGTGCATTTTTCACGGATATTTGTTCTTGGGTCTTGGATGTTTACTATGTATTTAAGTATGTATTTATCTATATAAGTATGTATATCGTCGCCTAGTACCCATAGTACAAGCTTTGCTTAGTTTGGGACTAGGTCGATTTGTGTAAGATTGTCCCCCAATATTTATTATTTACATCCGTCCAGTTGTCTACTAGCTTTCTAATCCTCTAATTGGTACTCTCACTACGAAAAGCAACAGTAGGAATACACTCGTACACGTAAACAACAGCGTCGGTGAACTCGTTAGGGATGGGCACATGCATCCATTTTTGTATTTATCGATAAAATCATAAGAAGAGAATTTTACCTTTAAAACGATAAACTTCGTTTAAGGGTGAATCAAAATACTGTTTATTACAGAAACACAAATTGTTAATTTTAGTAAAAATTACGAGTCCAAAGAACCTATGGTTCGTATTTATTGTATTGGGGGTTCGTCTATTTTGAAATTATACAAACCTATGATGTGAAATGTACCTATGTGTAACAAAGACATATCATAAATAATAGTTCAGTGACCGTTAATCAATTTATTTTAAATATTTCATGGCAACATCATTCATAGTCGATCTGTAGACTTTTTTATATTTTAATGTGATATTCAGTTATGAAAATAACCATATTTAAAAAGAAAATGTAATGAAAACCATTCGTAATAACGTCTAT
This sequence comes from Notocelia uddmanniana, assembly GCA_905163555.1. Classification (NCBI taxonomy): domain Eukaryota; kingdom Metazoa; phylum Arthropoda; class Insecta; order Lepidoptera; family Tortricidae; genus Notocelia; species Notocelia uddmanniana. Next base: position 13,579,108 of record LR991053.1, read on the forward strand.
CAATTATCGATAATATTGCATGCATACAGATACTGCCACTGCCTTATCCCGCGCACTCGAAGCTGCGTAAGGTGTTTGCGCTGACATGTCGAAGCTTTTAGGGTGAATTTTACAAAGTGAATTAAGGAACTTTAAGAATACATTAATAATAGAAATACTAATCTAAAATAGCACTTAGCAGTGGTATGTTATTCCACGTATTATGTATTTTTGTTTAGTTTACCGATTTTTACAAATAAATACGCTACAGACCGTTATTTAAAAAAAAATCTGGAGCCATAGCGTGAACAACGATCGCCGCTTAAATGAGTCAGCGCTAAGAGCGGTGCGCGCCGATATGGTTTACTGACCTCATCGAGGCGACACGCGTCACGCCCCCGTGCCATATCTCCTTCTTTCTATGATCTGAGATCCATAGATACCCCCCACATGCCCATGTGCTTTGTTTTTTTTCATCCCCCGGTTACATGTATGGGGTGCCCCCCTAATTTAATATTTCACATCATTTTTCTGTAGCGGTTCATAGAATACACTTTCTACCAAGTTTCATAATTGTACCTAGTGCTTACAGGTAGTCTGCGAGTACACATCTGTCACATACGGACGGACAGACATGATGAAACTATAAGGGTTCCGTTTTCACCATTTCGGCTACGTAATCCTAAAGACGACCTGTTTAGCCTAGTTGGTAGTGACTCTGCCTCCGAAGCTAGAGGTCCCGGGTTCGAATCCCGGCCAGGGCATTTATTTGTGTATTTTTCACGGATATTTGTTCTTGGGTGTTGGATGTTTTCTATGTATTTAAGTAAGTATTTATCTATTTAGGTATGTATATCGTCGACTAGTACCCATAGTACAAGCTTTGCTTAGTTTGGGTCTAGGTCGATTTGTGTAAGATTGTCCCCCAATATTATTATTATATGTCTTTTCCGCTCACGGGACAATGGTGTCCCGGACCTTTGGAAAGCGTGCGCGGAGCCGAAGTACCGAGGTACCGAAGTACCAACCGAATACCACATAGCCAACACGTAGAGGCCCTTTTGACAATTTAATGAAATGCAAGGGGTACACCGAGCGAATCCTGTCCCTGCCCGTGTCATGGGACGCACACAGAGACAGCACCCGCCAGGGTGTACAGGAACTATTGCTGGTTGATGGAATCTAAATGAACCGGACTATTGGGTGAATATGATGGACTAATGGCTGGGCTATTGAATGAGACAACTGACGTCTACCTAATAAAACTGTCTCACATTTTTATCTCAGGCAGACGGTGACTCGCCCTCTGCTAGATGGGCCCCTATAAATAGCGACATTAAAAATGGCCTAAGGGCAACACCGGTGCAGAGGGCTGGGGGTAGAGAGGTGGCACTGGACTTTAAACATATAGCCAACTCGCCACTTAGGTGACCACATCCACCCCCGAGCAACAGCTCTAGCGACTCCACTCTGGACAGCCGGTTAAGGCAAGCCAGAGGCGGGGGGCCTGTTCATACAACCAACCTACAGGACACCCCCAGGAGCACTCAGGTACATAGGGTCGCTGCTCCCTAACAGCTCGCCACAAGCTGCCCTATGTTGACTGACTGCACTGGAAATCCAGTGGGCGATGGGGTCGTCACATCCCTACGCCATATTATTATTATTATTATTAAAGATTGCATCCTCACTTTACGTGTAGGAGAGGTACCCTAAAAATAATTTTCAAGATTTTATCCTACCGTTTTGTCAGCGTGATTGAATACACATCCCAAATTACAACTTTCTAGTAGTAAGTAACAGTTTCTGGTTAGTAATAGTAAAGGTTACTGAGTTAAGCCGCGGACTGAGGAACGGGACGGACGGACATGGCAAAACTATAAGGGTTCCTTGTTTACTGCGGAACCCTAAAAAAGGTACGTGTTTCCGTTTCTTATACTGTATATACATACGAAAATCAAAACTTTACAAACACATTAAATGTTTTACTTAGCGTAGTTTAGTTAGCACAAAACACACATGGAAGGGCCAAGCATAAGCAATGGCCAAGGATTATTAAATTTTATCTAGACTCGCGGCAGCGTGTCCAGCCCAGTTCCCCCCAGGAACTGGCGGACAGCAGCCGTGTGTTATTTTACACGAACCGTTTGGAGCCACTTATGACCCCTCTATTATTTCAAATCTATAAAACATAAAAAAAATTAAATTTGGTACATGTCTTAAGATCCTTTAGAACAACTAGAGCCACAAATTTCATTATTGTAGGTGAAACAGTTATTGAGATATTAAAGTCCAAAAAACGGCATTTTTACCACTGACTGACTGACTAGTAATCAAAAACCTAACCCACTTCCAGGTGACCTAGAAAGGTGAACTTTGGCATACAGCTTGGTAATTATTAGTGTACATATAAAAAAAAATTAAAACAGTGATTTTCTTATTCGTTTTATTATTATTTATGCTTGTTACCTCAGAACTCCGACATTATTTAACCGATTTGGAAAATTATTTATATGTCTGAATCGGTATACTTCAGGGGTCCCATTGTCATCAAGTCGGAATTTGATCAAAGGGTCCTGGAGAAATCGAGAGAACTCTTCAAATATTTGGTGAAGTTTGACAAAAAGTAATTATATCTATCCCATCAAAAACATAAATGTGTAAATGGCATAGATCTCAATTCTTTTGTCGGTGAAGACGACAACCACGCATCGCATTTTGAACTTGGCTGCCATTTTCACATTTATGTTTTTGATGGGATTTAATTAATCCAGTAATCGGAATAGACTAAGCTGTTGTACCTACTTTTTTCCAAGAGGTAAAATATTAATTTACTTGCATTTAATATCGGATTTCAGGTGTTAGTCGTACTTAATGATAAGTACACGTGTATTTACGTACAGTACGGTCTATTTTAAATTAGTCTACGGTTTACTTACCGGAAATCGGGTATTAAATAAAAGTAAATTAATATTTTACCCTGTTGTAACAATTCTACATACGCCATCAACATCATATAGTCCTCTCTTAAAAATTAGGTACAAGGGGTCAGCCTATTCCGATCACTGTTAATTAACTATTTAATAGAATACCTTTTACCAATATTACCAATTTCATAATTGAGTAACTAGTAGCTGATGCTTAAAAATTCGAGTCGGAGATATTTCATAACATGGGTACTTATTATATAATCATGTGTTCAAAGATATTCGGTTCGCTATAGAAACCGGCCAAATCTGACACCAAGACTACCAGTGTAAATCTACTTAAACAGCACATTTACAACCTCAATATATGATTGATGGTTGTTGTAAAGTTACCTAAAGTCGATTAATGGACCACCTTGAGTGTTATACAACACGTACAAGCGAGGATCGATCGTAATCGGCGGAGGACCCACTTTCTTTGCAGGTTTGTAAAAAAAACAAGTGGCGTCAGCGGACGCGACTCGATCTGGTTCATTTCTAAAGCTCGTGAGTTTATATTCTTCATAGTCAACATAAAACAATAGTACAGTACACAACTAGGGTGGTAAAGCAAAGAAAGGCTGAGATCGCAGATTTTGCGGCCCGAGCTGTAGGCGAGGGACATATTAGCCCGAGAAAGATACGGTTTTTTTGGAAATAATTCAATAACTGGCCAATTTTTGTTATACGGTCCTATTATGTGATTTTAAGAACCTATATTTTTATAATTTCCGAATCTGAAGACCGGAAGTTGGAAAAAAAATTATGTGCCCGAAAACTGGTGAATTTTTGCAGCAAACAGGGTATCAGTATTTTTATGATGTGTACTTCTATGTATATGTCTATTTTAATACTTACGACCAGAATCGAACAATATGTGCAACGGGAAATGAGAAAAAAAAAATCTAATAGGTAGTTTCTGGTTTTGGCAAATTTACTAAATGGAAATATAAATATAAGTTTTTTTTAGCCACACTTGAAACACAAATATTGTTCCTCAAAATTATCATTTAAAATGGAATGACATATATATTTGGTAAATAATTTTTTTTTAATCCCGTAATAACTTTGATATCAAAAAAAGGGCAGTGGAATTATTTCCATAGACTTTTAATTTAATGTCTCAGAATATCTATCGAATAGAAATGACCCAAATTTTATTTATTATCGTTATTATACTCAATTACAGCATACATATGCAATCTGATTTGGACTTTATTGCCTGTTTATTAAGGATTATTTTAGAACGCACGGCGAGATGGGGAAGGCATAGCATAGGTAGGTATCTTAAAACGCGCGCGGCGCGTGCTGACGCCGCCGCCTCGCCCCGGTGGTGTTTTTACTGTTTTTATTATTTATTAGCTACTAGACTACTAGTTGCGCGTAGCGCAGATGGAAATCGCTTGTGTGTCTACTCCACCGAAACTTCAAATGCAAAGGCAAAATGACAAAGTTCCGCTCATTTGCAGCCTGCATTCTGCATTGCATAGGTACTTACCTAGTTTTCAATAATGTAGGATTCAGATCAAAAGGCTGGAGTCGGCTTGCATCGTACTACTTAAATATAGCTACCGCCTGTCCGAAAACAGCGTTATTGTTCAGTTTTGGTTCAGTGCTAATGAAACGGACTTTTATTTTAGGTGTATAGATGTTAATATAAAACAAAACCTGTGATTTCTTTTGTTGCAATGTTAAGGCAGGAAATTAAAGGACTTTTGTCACCCTTTCTATCGTATGAAATGAGAATAACGCCTGCCAGACACTGTCAGTAATATTTACACTATTTAGTACCTATTTTACTCACATTTGATATGATAGAAAGGGATGGGTAGCGAAATACTGACATTATTACTGATTGTTTGGCGGGCTTAAGATAGGTTCAAAATACTTGTCATTATTACTGATAGTGTCTAGCGGGCTTATGTATACAAAATCCCGTCAAAAACATAAATGTGAAAATGGGAGCCGAGTTCAATATTAAGAATATGCTATGCTTGGTTGTCGTCTTCACGGACAAGAGAATTGAGATCTAAATGTGTGCCAAGTTCCGTAGATTCTCTGAAATGGTGCCCTATCCGGCACTACAGTGTTCACAGTAAAACTAATTTACTGCGGCTTAATGCATTTTGAGCTTTAACTTGGCAGTTTTCTTAAAAATCCAACAGCTTTTATGGTATTATAACATACTGCATAGAAAACTGCCAAGTTAAGGCTCAAAATGTATTAAGCCGCGGTAAGTTAGTTTTACTGTAAACAATGTAGTGCCGGACTTGGCACCATTTCAGAGAATCTACGGAACTTGGCACCCATTTAGATCTCAATTCTTTTCTCGGTGAAGACGACAAACAAGCATCTTATATTCTTAATATTGAACTTGGCTCCCATTTAAGTATGTATTTGATGGGTTATCATTACATATTGTTAATCTTCGCCGAATGCCTTTTTAAGAGCGAATGCACGAGTTACTACTATCTAGACACGCGGCCGCGTGTCCAGCCAAGTTCACCCCAGGAACTGGCGGACGGCAGCCGTATGTTCATCATCATGTCAGCCGAAAGACGTCCACTGCTGGACATAGGCCTCCCCCAAAGACTTCCACAATGACCGATCCTGCGCCACCCGCATCCAGCGGACACCCGCGACCTTCACCAGGTCATCAGTCCACCGTGTGGGGGGCCTGCCCACGCTACGCCTTCCGGTACGTGGCCGCCACTCGAGAACCTTTCCGCCCCAACGGCCATCGGTTCTACGTGCTATGTGCCCCGCCCGCTGCCACTTAAGTTTAGCGATTCGGAGGGCTATATCGGTCACTTTGGTTCTGCTGCGGATGGCCTCATTCCTGATGCGATCACGCAGAGAAACTCCCAACATAGCTCTCTCCATTGCCCTTTGGGTGACTTTGAGCCTTCTTATGAGGCCCATAGTAAGCGACCACGTTTCAGTGCCATATGTCATCACTGGCAACACACACTGGTCAAAGACTTTTTTCTTGAGACACTGCGGAATATTGGACGAAAAGATGTGCCGTAGCTTCCCGAACGCTGCCCAGCCGAGTCGGATTCGACGATTAACCTCTTTCTCGAAGTTGGACCTACCTAACTGGACAGTCTGTCCTAGGTATATGTAATCGTCTACAACTGGAATTGTTATCAACATAAATAAAACGAAATGTATGCATGTCCGATCCCCGTACAGTAGACAGGTTAAGCGGCCGCCGCGCGTAATTGGCCACACGTATGAGTGCCTGCACAATGCGCTTCAGAACTGTCAGTGTGAGAGCATCGAGGTAGTGTCAGAGTACAAGTACTTGGGCTTATTAATAGAATGCAATTTTTCCTGGAAAAATCATATCAATAAGTTATGTGACAAATTAAGAACTGTACTTGTGAAACTTCACCACTTAAAACCGGTATTGGATAGGGCCACGATGTTTACTTTATACTATGCACTGGCAGACTCACTGCTTTCTTATGGACTGGCATGCTATGGTAGGACATTTAAAACATATTTAGACAGGATTAAATCACTACAGATACGCTTTATGAAACTATTAGTGGACAAAAAAACTAAAAAACGCTGTAAAAAAAGTAACTATGAGGAATTATTTGTGGAATGCCGTATCTTGCCGGTTCATGAGGAAGTAGTGCTGTTGTTGGCTTTAGAGCAGTTCGGTAAAGATGAATTTAAAATCTATGTAAATCACTCTAGATTATCAAGGAGAATGAGTAAAAAGATGTTAGTGGTGCCGGCGTGTGGTAATAATTATTATGGACAGAGAAGTAGGAAGTACTTGGTCCCCAAAATACACAACGATATTCCGTATAATGTAAGAGAATGTAAAACATTTACAATGTTTAAATCTAAAACGAAAGAGTTTCTTTTAAACATAGTAAAATCCAAATTGGAAACTGTACCGTGATATATCAAAACCAACAATTAGATTTAATTCCATAATGTATTTTTTTAGAAAGTATTAAGCAAATCGTACCCATATAGTTTTGTAAGGGAGTCCCTCTGCCAACAAACTGTTCTGCAGTTTGGCAGATGTATAAATTTAATGCTTAGGGTTTTTGTGTGAATAAATTATATTATTATTATTATTATTATTATTATTACTTCGAGCGTAAAGTGTCCAATTGTTAAGGGAGTTGGTGCGACATGGACATTTGACATGATCTTCGTCTTGTTCATGTTCATTCTTAGATCAACTCGCTCGGAGGCTTTACTGAGGTCATTGAGCATTGTACTTAAATCCTCCATGGTCTCAGCCAAGACTACTATATCGTCAGCAAACCGAAGGTGAGTGAGGTAGTCGCCGTTTATGTTGATGCCTAGCCTTCTCCAGTCCAGAGTCTTGAAAACATCCTCCAGTGCAGCGGAGAACAGTTTAGGAGAAATAACATCTCCTTGCCTGACTCCCCGCTGCAACGGAATAGGCTTTGAGTTCTGGTCCTGGAGTCGGACTGACATAGTGGCATTCTCGTACAAACACTTCAGCACTTCGATATAGCGGTAGTCCACTTGGCACCGTTGGAGAGATTGTAGTATAGCCCACGTTTCAATCGAATCGAAGGCTTTCTCATAGTCCACGAACGCTGAACAGAGGGGCAGGTTATACTCCTCAGTCTTCTGTATAACCTGACGGAGCGTTTGGATGTGGTCTACGGTGCTAAAGCCTCTTCGGAAACCGGCTTGTGCGGGAGGCTGGAATTCATCTAGCCTGCGTGCGAGACGGTTCGTAATGACTCTTGAAAACAGCTTATAGACATGGCTCAGAAGTGAGATGGGTCGGTAGTTCTTCAGTAAGGAGTTGTCACCCTTTTTGAAGAACAGCACCACCACACCTCTGTTCCATGCCTTTGGAGTTTTACCTTCCAGTAAGACGGAGTCGAACAATTTCTGAAGGGCCCTAAGGACCGGTTTTCCACCCGCCTTCAGGAGTTTAGCTGTAATTCCGTCTTCACCGGTTGCCCTGTTGTTCCTCAGCTGCTTAAGAGCCATTCTAATCTCGTACAGGCTGATGTCCGGGATATCTTCGGTATAGTGCCGGGTTAATCTAGCTCTAGGGTCTTCCGCCAGACCAACTTCGGGTCTGCTAGTTGACGTGTATAGCTGTCCATAAAAGCACTCTATCTCACTCAGAAGCTCAGGTTTGGACGAAACAATTCTACCATATTCAGTTATTAATCTGGCGAGCTGGCTCTGCCCAATAGACAGATCTCTTGAGAAAACTTTAGAGCCCTTATTCTGCTCGATGGTCTCTTCAATACGATTTGTATTGAATTCGCGCAGATCGCGGGTAAGGGACTTAGAGATCTGTTTATTGACCTGCCTGTATATATCGGCTGAAGACTGCAGAATCATCTCATTCCTTTGCTCGATGAGCCTCTGAGTGGAGATAGAGAGCCTTTTGGCTCTTTGAGTTCGTTTGGCCTTAAAGAACTTAGACCCAATGCTATGGACAGCTTCCACAAAGCCGTCGTTGAATTCGTCCACATCGCCGCCTAGACAATCGAAACGGTTTTGGAGTTCCAGCTGAAAGCTCTCGGGGTTTTGGATTTGGACTGCTGCTGGACAGCCGTGTGTTATTTTACACGAACCGTTTGGAGCCACTTTTGACCCCCCAATCACTCCAAATCTATCTAACATAAAAAAGGGTACATGTATTAAGATCCTTTAGACCAACTAGAATCCCAATTTCATAAATATAGGTTTAATAGTTATTACGATATTAAATTCCAAAAAACGGCATGATAACGGCAACCAAGCTGCATGCCAAATTTCAGCTTTCTAGGTCACCTGAAAGTGTGTTAGGTTTTTGATTACTAGTCAGTCAGTCAGTCAGTGGTAAAAATGCCGTTTTTTGGAATTTAATATCTCAATAACTATTAAACCTATATTTATGAAATTTGGGGTTCTAGTTATTCTAAAGGATCTTTATACATGTACCAAATTTAATTTTTTTATGTTAGATAGATTAGATTATAGTTATTGGGGCGGTCAAAAGTGGCTCCAAACGGTTCGTGTAAAATAACACGGCTGCTGTCCGCCAGTTCCTGGGGTGAACTTGGCTGGACACGCTGCCGCGTGTCTAGATGTAATAAAATATTCATTTGGTTTTCTAACTTACATCTCGCTCAAGAAGTATAAGATTGTAGTGATGCCTATAACCATTATTTTTATATGAAAAGATTAAAATAAAACAATTTTGGAATGAAATCAACTTTGTTTTATTAGAATGTAAAGCAACTATTAATAACAATCATCAACAAAGAAAAAAAATTGCAGCTTATTAGATAAACTCACTTAACGATAGCGAGAGCTATACAATGTTTACATAAATCAATGTTTGTTTATATATCAAGTAAAATTTTCTTGAAAACAATTGATCGAGTCGTATTTCACTAGATTCATATAGTTTATGTAACCCTTTTTCACCCACTTGAACGACATCAAAGCACAAGGTACAGTTACATATTCTACACTTGTTCTGCTCGTTGCCCTCCATGATTAGTTTGACTCATATAAAAGGCAATAAATACACTTATTTACTTCAAAAATAACTAGCAAAGTGAAAAGCGCACGCGTCACAGGATAATATAATATCGATCCGGAATTGAGCGCGCGTGTCAATACTTGTCAGCCGCCCGCGCGCCTCGCGCCGCGTCGTTCACCTCCGCTCACCCCGCGTATTCCCCTCTCGCGCCTTATATTTATAAAAATGTATTTAAAAACACTTAATAGCTTTTTATGGTCCATTATCAATATATCTGTTTCAATTTGACCTTCATGAATAGTCTACATAGTGCATTCGGCTGCCACATTAATTTCAAAAGACTTATTCAAAGTTATTACAGCTTTAGGTATTTTGGGTTGATTCAGTATAAAAAGTGTCAAGAAATATAATAAAGGCATATAAAAACCCTAACTGTAATGATACCTTATATGCCATTAGCGTAATGCATTTTTATGTTTTACGATATTAATAATTAATTGTATTATTAAGTTACCGTAACAAAAATAAGTTGATTTTCATGTATTACAAAGAAGATAAATAGAAGTAGTATATCATAAAGAAAATAATTCTTATAGTACTTTCGCTAGATTTTTAGGGATTTTTTATAGATTTGTTTTTAATATTTTCTACCGTCGCGTTAATAAATGTAGGTGTATTATTTAAGAATACTTAGTATAATTACTTAACCTAATTTTTGATGCACAAAATTTGCTGATACCGATATATTGTTGTTTTTTCATACAGTGAAACCGTATAGCTCTCGGGCTATATATATATATGCGATCGAGGGCTTTATTTATTACCTCCCGTGTTGTGTACATCATTTTATTACTACACTTGGCCAGAAAGCGGCTTTTTCCGTACGCGTAGCGTGCGAATATCGAGGGCTATGAAGTTAAAACGCACAGAGCGCGGCGTAGCTTGCGGGGATTTGTTAGATGGGTTCCCCGAACGTGTTTTTCACCGGCATGTTTAACTCCCCATTCGCATTTTGCCACGATCGTGTTTTATGACATTTACTATAAGTCAGATTCATATTTTCTCCTTTGAATAATTTGCCTTAAAGTATGTTGCCTAACTTGGATTTAGTCCTGTCAATAATTTGTTTAACAATATTTATTGCCCTGCTTACATTTGTCCTACAGAAAACAACCTCAATAGAAAATAAATGTATGTTTGTTCCGGGTAAATCTTGCAACTAAATTTTAAATCAGGTATCATCAACCGACTGAGCTGAAATTTGGTATATATATGTAAGTTCGGTGACAATCCAATATTATGGCACCACCGAGCTGATCTGAAGATGGAGACAGAAGGTTTCCATAGCAACTCCTTAACTACACCAGATAGACACGCCGTTTTTGGGCTCATTGAAACCGATTTAATCAGCATTTTAATTAATGTAATTAAAATAATAATAACACTATTTCATAGTTATTTCGTACTTAATTTATCCTTTCACTGACTCTGGCAAAGACCTTCGTGGCTGCCATTTCTTTTTTTATAATAATAAACAAGGAACCCTTACAGTTTCGCCTTGACTGTCTGTCCGTCTGTCCGCGGCTTAGCACGGTAACCGTTATTACACTTACTATACTACCTACAGTTTTCCATTCATTATCTACTTAGATAACGTTGTTAGTTTTGTCAAACATATAGTAAATAGAAGCTTTTGAGTTTTTAAGTCCTAAAAATTTAACTACGGAACCCTATATTGCATGTGGCCCGACACTTACTTGGCCGATTTTTTTAAGTACCCAATTGATTTTAACGGGTATGACACTGACTTAGGGTATTTTTTTCCTTAAACGCTCATATATTTATGATGACCCCTGGCTGGCTGCTTGGCGATCTGTGCATTCAAGTATTTTTATTTCTTTTTCCCCTCACTAGCTCGGAAAGCCGTCTTTTATCCTTTGAACCAAGCGGGTAAAAACGCATTTTATCCATAAGTGGGGAAAGTAATTTGACCTTGGAGCGTGTTTGAGTAGCTTTTGACAGATAACAAACCGTAAAACGCTCCTAATAATGGTTCGTTTGATATCAATTATCATTAAATAACTGATTTGAGAATTTTATTAAAAATACCAAATTTAGCTTTATTTAATGATTTAAGTCGTAAACCTTACAATTGTATAACTAACATTTTTTTTATAATGATATTGAGTATAATTGTAAGCGCACAAGTTGAGTCGATGCAATTTCAAAACGCAGAACGTCAGAAATGTCATCATTGTCAGTGTCAACTAAAATATACACAACTTGTCATTGTCACCGACTCCGACTCACGTAAATATTATACACAACTTCCAGAGTTTTTTGTTATAATATCGTAAAAATATCAGTGATTCCAGTAATGAAAATCATGCCTGTGGAACTGTGTTTTTTTTGCATGTTGCACTTTCCTCGCTATAGTGAGGAGAAAAGTTTTGTGTTACACACGGGTGCAAAGTTGTATTTTACTTCTCGTGTGTTAAAACACTCGCTAAGCTCAGGATTCTATTTTAGAACCACTCGCTTCGCTCGTGGTTCAACTATAGAACCCTTTCGCTAGCTCGTGTTTCAATTCCACACTCGCGGGTAAAATACAACTTTGCACCCTTGCATAACAAATGTACAACTATTGTGTTCAGTATGTATGAGAATTGTCTATCATCTGTTCACAATACGAGTATTCACCATATTATGAAGAATAAAAATATTTTAAAAATATAATAAGCATCTCTCCCGCTACGATGTATCTGATGATGACTCTATGCCTACTGTGCATCATCCTTCATCGTCACGTATTGAGAAAATGCACCGAGAAAAACTAATATAATATTGTACAATGTCTGACAGAATACGATGAGATAAACCGAGATTATAAATCATGCGAATATGACTAATTGCGGCGGGAAAACATGAGATTATAAAATTCAAGTATATTATAATAAAACAACAATAAAAAAGTACATGTGATAAAACACGATCGTGGCAAAATACGAATGGGGATTAAAACATGCTGGTGAAAAATGCGATCAGGGAACCCATCTAACAAATCCTTGCGGGCATAGGCGGTTTTGCGTAAAGCAAACGCGGTCCTGGGCATGGCGCACCAAAAAACCGCGCGGTATTCGATAGCACGGTAGAGCGGATCGAGCCTACGTGTGTGACATATGAAGCAGTGATCGACAGTCGACAGTTTCAGAAAGATCAAAAATGCAAAACCGCCTCCGCCCCGCACCGCACCGCGGCCGCTCTGTGCGTTTCGAGCTTTAAATAATTGCTGTTTGAAACAAAATCACAACGTATGGTTCTTTAAAAACCTTTTACGTGATTTATCGCTGTTTGAACGCTCAGCACAAAACAAATAAGTACAACTGGCCGACTCAAGGCATTTTCTACCAGCACTCATAGAGCCAAGAATTTTTGAATGGATTTTTGGTTGTAAGTCTGTCTCTTGCACCCAGCAAGCCTGCCTCTTCTACTACTATAATTTAAGTATTTCCCTGGATTTCTCCAAAATCCCGTCATCAGATCCAGACTTGATGGCAATGGGACCAAATAGAAAACATACCCTTTCGAACAAAAAAATAATTTTTGAAATCGGTCCAACAGTCTCCGAGTATTCGGTGGACATACAAAAAAATATTCCGACGAATTGAGAACCTTCTCCTTTTTTGAAAGGTGGACTCATCAAGGTGATCATGAAAATCATCAAATCATAATTGTTTTTTTTTCATGATCAAAGTACACCTTCACTCCGACCTTTTAAGTGGTTGTTGGCCTGGTGGGCTCGACGACACACGACCACTAATAAAGGCTCTTGGCGTTGAAAAGGTTAATAAAGGCGGCCAAGTGCGTGTCGAGCCTTTTGTTGTGGCAAGGCAGTTTTTCAGAGATATTAAAAAAAAACGTTGGTACAGGTAGACATCTTATAGGTTTTCCTGAGATATATAGATAAAGAATAATTTGTGTTTTATTTTTTCAAAATTTTAGATTCAGTGGTTTCGGAGATAAGGGGGAGCCCTATCTCCGAAACCTCTGGGTCTAAAATTTTCGACTATTTTCTTAAATAGCTTCAAAACTATTTATGTCATAATTACAACAAAACTATATTTGAGCTTCCCACAACAAGCACTTTTATTTGATGTACTCTACGATATAACGTAGTTTGGATAGAGCTTATACTATTTAGTGCGCTTGTAGCGGCGTTATGTCCTCTGTAAGCGTTTGCTGGGTATTATTCAAAATTCTTACTAACAACGCACACAACACACAACAACAACAACACAACACAACACAGCTTCAACTGACCTCTAAACAGAATCAGTGCAGTCTACCCTCCGATTATGTTGTTAAAAATCATGGCAAGGTACACTGCAGGATATTTGAATAGGTATCGATGGTTCTCCATCAGCGAGGAAAGGTGATGCACGGCGAGAACAGTCATTAGTTTGATCGCTAGTATGAAATTACTGCCCCGCATCGCTTCAGCGATGGGAAACCACCATTATGCAATACAATGTCAAGTATTTATGTCGGTAAGTACATTCAATTCAATCCTCGCCACACGCTATTCCGATATATAAGCAGTGTAATAAGATTGAACTAGACACGGTACATACGGTCAAAGCGTTCTTAAATATATTCCATGCAACACACGTACATCGAGACAAAGATAAAATATTTAATGAAATATTTATGAACCTAACTGGAATAAAGATGTGTTGTTATTATTTCCTACAAAGAGTTCAACAAATGCAAATGAAAAACCGGCCAGCATTAAAGTAAGTATGTATGGAGGGATATTTGGTAATTTTGTCGTTGAGCTGTCCTAACCTTATAATTGTTACCGATTGTCTAGAGCGGAAAAGGCAATCGGTGCAATATTGCCAATACAAACATGAGTACTGTGGCTGGCCAAGGCTAATAGAAGTAAGCTTTAATCAGAGACGATCTTAGGAAATGCATATTCTAGTAATTTTTCGCTCTATTGGCGTTTACAATTAAAATCCCCTTAAGGGAATGCCTCGATTTCTATGATCTGAGGCCTCGATCTAATAAAGATCTGACTTTGTGAAGTTCTTTCATATGTTGTGTTTATGAGCTCTCAGATGAGGTAAAATACCATCACTTTGACTTCATTGTTTAGTAGGTTAAGAAAAAATAGGCAAAATAAGACACAATTTCGATTATTTTCTATTTAAATTAAAAGCAATAAAGTAAATTAAAAGCAATGATATTTCGGCTATAATCACAGAAACGAATATATAGTGAAGAATCATATCATATACCTATCTGTTCAGCCATCCTTATTGTTTCCCCGTCTGGTCAGAACGGCGTTTGACAGAACGTAATATTTTAGTTGCACGCCCTTATGATGTGTTGTCGTGGCAATCGTAATTTGATTATAATATTTTTAATGATGCGTACCTACAACTTATTGAAATTGAAAGTTCTGCCACTGAAAATGATAACTCGGTAGTGTTTATTAGACAGTCTTAAAGACGTCTGATCAAACAAAGTACATCAAAACATCAGTCTCGTGTGTGTGTCAGTACCTACTACATGTACGAGTACTCGTATTCTACGTGCGTCACTTAGGGGTGTATTTTTCAGAGTATCAGTCTATTTGCTTGCAATTGAAATTCGTATCGGTTGGCGTCATAAAAACAAGTTGACTGCTGATTAAACAATGGTTTGTCTCACTAAATGATTCATAAGAGGAATAGATTAAATGCCATTGTTGTAGGTAATTTATATGAAGAATCAATTAAATGCTGTTGTGGTAGATACACATGATATAAGAAAGAGAATGATAATATCTATGTGTAGTGACAAAAGATGTTTTGGTTTTTGGGAAGCTACGACGTATTTTCAGAAAAACCATTCTTTTATTTTATCAATTTCTTTTTATTGGTCGATTTGCATAATTTTCCTTATCGTGAGGAATAACAATTATTAGTGATGTCACGCCTGATTTACATATTTAACGTAAAATTGCATTTACAGACTTTGTAGCCAGCAAGATAGCGATTAATAACAATAATACTACTTGATAGAAGAATTATACTTAAACAGGCTAAAGATGAAACATATGATCCTAAAAGTCCAGAACACTAAGAGTCATTTTTGGTTTTGAAGTCCTGATGTACCTGTTATTAGGTAAAGTTATAGTAATTAACCTTTTAACCGCGTTAGTCTGATATATACTAAGACATAAAATATCCAGCTCATTTCAATGCAGTTTGTATGCATGTATATATTGCTTTATTGTACATAAGATACGGCAAAATGACAAACAAATTAAAAGTGGAAGTACAAAGGCGAGCTTATCCCTTTAAGGGATCTCTACCAGCTAACCTTTGTAGGCATCCGATTGCAAACAACCCATCTTACCTGTTCGCGTGCCCTCTCTTATTTAGCTAACCATCCAGCTAACCAGTTTGATAAATGAGTAAAATGTCTGGTATGTTTTTTACAGGATATTCATTTCTCGCACGCGGATTCTAATTTGATTAATTTAGGTATATATAAAAAATTGTGTAACTTCGTACCGGCAGCGACCCAGACATGTTCGATGTAAAATCATCGGCAGTTAAAGGGTTAAATAGGTACCTACTCGAAATTAACTACTAGCCACAGTCGCTAACGTCAAATTAGATGCTTAAAATCTTTGTATAACCTAGGATCTTTTTTCGTGGAGAAAGAAAACTGGCGAGCCAAGTACGAGTAGATACCCAGCTTCCAACGATTTAGGAATCAACTCTTCACACCAAAATTTTGTTCTAATCGGTCACACCGCCAAAAGCAGTATTATTTGTTTCAACTCGTCACAATAAGATTTAGTTCTATTAAGTCACATCATAATTTTGTAGCTATTGGTCACACTACAAATCTCTTCTTATTCGTCACACCGTCAAACAGTTCTAACTGGTCACAAGTAGAATAATAGGTTCGGTTCTGGCGCTTTGCCGGCCGCTGCCGCGGCGCGCTCGCTTCGCTCGCTCGGCTCGCGCACTGTAGGGTCGCAGTTCTAATAACACTCCTCCTCGCTTCGCTCGTCGTCGTACCTAACTGAAACCTTGTGACCAGTTAGAACTGTTTGACGGGGTGACGAATAAGAAGAGATTTGTAGTGTGACCAATAGCTACAAAATTATGATGTGACTTAATAGAACTAAATCTTGTTGTGACGAGTTGAAACCAATAATACTGCTTTTGGCGGTGTGACCGATTAGAACAAAATTTTGGTGTGAAGAGTTGATTCCTAAATCGTTGGAAGCTGGGTATCTACTCGTACTTGGCTCGCCAGTTTTCTTTCTCCACGAAAAAAGATCCTAGGTTATACAAAGATTTTAAGCATCTAATTTGACGTTAGCGACTGTGGCTAGTAGTTAATTTCGAGTAGGTACCTATTTAACCCTTTAACTGCCGATGATTTTACATCGAACATGTCTGGGTCGCTGCCGGTACGAAGTTACACAATTTTTTATATATACCTAAATTAATCAAATTAGAATCCGCGTGCGAGAAATGAATATCCTGTAAAAAACATACCAGACATTTTACTCATTTATCAAACTGGTTAGCTGGATGGTTAGCTAAATAAGAGAGGGCACGCGAACAGGTAAGATGGGTTGTTTGCAATCGGATGCCTACAAAGGTTAGCTGGTAGAGATCCCTTAAAGGGATAAGCTCGCCTTTGTACTTCCACTTTTAATTTGTTTGTCATTTTGCCGTATCTTATGTACAATAAAGCAATATATACATGCATACAAACTGCATTGAACAGAGAAACAGCGATAAATCACGTAAAAGGTTTTTAAAGAACCATACGTTGTGATTTTGTTTCAAACAGCAATTATTTAAAGCTCGAAACGCACAGAGCGGGCGCGGTGCGGTGCGGGGCGGAGGCGGTTTTGCATTTTTGATCTTTCTGAAACTGTCGACTGTCGATCACTGCTTCATATGTCACACACGTAGGCTCGATCCGCTCTACCGTGCTATCGAATACCGCGCGGTTTTTTGGTGCGCCATGCCCAGGACCGCGTTTGCTTTACGCAAAACCGCCTATGCCCGCAAGGATTTGTTAGATGGGTTCCCTGATCGCATTTTTCACCAGCATGTTTTAATCCCCATTCGTATTTTGCCACGATCGTGTTTTATCACATGTACTTTTTTATTGTTGTTTTATTATAATATACTTGAATTTTATAATCTCATGTTTTCCCGCCGCAATTAGTCATATTCGCATGATTTATAATCTCGGTTTATCTCATCGTATTCTGTCAGACATTGTACAATATTATATTAGTTTTTCTCTAAGATTTAGTTCTATTAAGTCACATCATAATTTTGTAGCTATTGGTCACACTACAAATCTCTTCTTATTCGTCACACCGTCAAACAGTTCTAACTGGTCACAAGTAGAATAATAGGTTCGGTTCTGGCGCTTTGCCGGCCGCTGCCGCGGCGCGCTCGCTTCGCTCGCTCGGCTCGCGCACTGTAGGGTCGCAGTTCTAATAACACTCCTCCTCGCTTCGCTCGTCGTCGTACCTAACTGAAACCTTGTGACCAGTTAGAACTGTTTGATGGGGTGACGAATAAGAAGAGATTTGTAGTGTGACCAATAGCTACAAAATTATGATGTGACTTAATAGAACTAAATCTTGTTGTGACGAGTTGAAACCAATAATACTGCTTTTGGCGGTGTGACCGATTAGAACAAAATTTTGGTGTGACGAGTTGATTCCTAAACCGCTTCCAACTCGTGCCTTGCCCCTGCGGGCTCGCTCCAGCAGCACTGCCGTATCACAGTATAAAGAACTACTACTATGTAGTAAGACTGTGGCCGTATAGTGAGTATTGACCCACGATTTGGTGACTCGCTAGAGTTTTAAAAACACCAAAAGTAAGCCAATATTGTGCTGATTTCGATGGAAATCTCGGATAGTGTTATTGTATGTAAAGTATTATAACACATAATATTGTTATGTGTATTGGTTAGTATCGCGGTAAAAGATATAGGGAAACTGGCAAATTAAAGAGATAATTATGATTTACTTATGCAGCCCGGCTAGTATGATAGCTTATACCGTCACGTTATATGGCCAAAATGTACTGAAACGTCACATAAAACGTGACGGTATAAGCTATCATACTAGCCGGGCAGTTGTTAACAAATATATGCCGTGACGTATATGTCAAATATCTTGTACGGCTTATAATGACTTGTGTAGTTGGTTATATTATAATATAATATAATACAGACAGACGGTTGTCAAATTAGTGGTGGTTAGAACGATTAATGTAGTGGTAAATAAAAGTATAGACCGAGAGATGGATATCGATTAAGTAGAGTGGGTTAAACGAATTATGCTGCAGGTTTAAAAAAAATATAGGCCGAGAGATAGATATCGAAATGGGGTTCGGTAGACTCATTACCTTTTTGAATTTGGGGAAGAAAAACGACTTAATAACTATTGCAAATAAATTATAAAAAGAATATAAAAATATAAATCTGTTATTGCGGCTGCTCAGGACTGGATCGGGATGAAGTGGTGGTGGCTGCTCTGTACAGGATCGGGATGGAGTAGTGGTGGCTGCTCAGCGGTATGGGTTTTGGGCTTGGGTGGGTTCTTCACGTTGGCGCCAGTGTGTGTTCAGAGTTCCCTCAACAGGTTGGGTTCGGTTGGTAAAGGGAAACAGGACACCAGGGCAGAAGGGTATTTAGTCAAAGTAAAAGATAAGGCACCTGTAACAATACAGATTGTGTTTAGCCTACGGTCCTAATGGGGTAAGTTATATGAGACATAAAAATATACAGGAACTTACAATAAATGTGCCTTTCCAGAATATGTAAAAAAATGTGTATTGAAAACAATAACTGCGAAAAGAACTTCACTGCACAAAAATCACAATGTAGTAGAACTGTAATAGGATTAGGTAATTATGTTTTTTTTTTAATTATCAAACTGCTTGTGCTTTAGATAAATGTTCTTGGTACGAAATCCAAGATCGAACTGAGCTGCTGGAAAATGGCTGCGCGGTGTCACTTAGAATTTGGAATGATGGTCAAAATTTAAAAATTTAGAATTGTTATCAGCCGGAAAGTTTGTGTGTAACGTTCCGATACACGCATCGTTACAGTATCGCCGCCTTTTTTTGGGGTACTAAGTCAAATGCTGTGGCTACCGCCACAAAGAGTTTTAGCGACCCCGTTGACCCCCTTTAGTTGCCTTTTACAACCGACGGGGACTTGTCCTGGACCGAGCGTACACGCTTATGTATGATCTAAGTCTTCATCATCATCATCATCATCATCATCAGCCATAGTTTGTCCACTGCTGAACGTAGGCCTCCATCATTTTGCGCCACAATAATCGATTTTGGGCTTTCCCCATCCAACCACTGCCAGCAATCCTCCTAAGGTCATCAGTCCAACGAGTTGGAGGACGTCCCACACTACGCTTGCTCCAACTCGTCTGCTCCAACGGTTGTCGGTTCTACGGCAAACGTGACCAGCCCACTGCCACTTCAGCGTGCTAATTCTCCAAACTATGTCAACAACTTTCGTCCTTTGACGTATATGCTCGTTACGTATCCTATCTCTTAAAGAGATACCGAGCATAGCTCTCTCCATAGCACGCTGAGCTACTTTGAACTTGTGGACTAGCCCCCTGGTAAGTGTCCACGTTTCCGCAGCATAGGTCATTACTGGTAGGACGCATTGGTTGAACACTTTAGTTTTAAGGGATTGTGGCACGGATGACGCAAAGATTCGGCGAAGCTTCCCAAATGCTGCCCAGCCCAATTGAATCCTCCTATCGGCTTCTTTCTCGAAGTTGTTTCTGCCAAGCTGGATTATCTGCCCCAGGTAGACATACTCTTGAACAACTTCGAGGGCCGAATCTCCGACAAAAAGAGGCTCTGGGATGATATGTGCATTGAACATAACCTTTGTCTTGTCCAAATTCATCCCAAGCCCCACACGTCGAGAGGATCTAAGTCTTAGTTATGCATTATTCCTAAACCGAAGTCATTTGATTCTAAATATGAGAGGGCACGCGAACAGGTAAGACGGGTTTTTTGCAATCAGATGCCTACAACTAAACTTTGACTTATTGGTTAATGTACTTGCTTATATGAATAGTAAAATCAATTATCCTGCGTATGTAATTTCATGACGTGGTCGATATTTGCATTGCCAAAGACAGGTAACAGATGAGTTAGGTACGGACAGCCCCAAAAGTGGTTGTTATAATAATTTAAACTGTTATTTTCCTAATTGTCAATTTGATTATTTAAAAAATTAAACTGTCTCACTATATTTTAAATAGAGGGCTGACCTTAAAATAATAGCAAAATAATATATAATAAAAATTAACACGTGCACTCAGTCTATTGTTCAAAAGAAGTCTTTGTTATTGTTTTTATATTGAAATACATACTCGTAGTGGGCCTAATTAGTAAATAATAATTATCATACTCGTTTATATCGGATAAAATCCATATTAAATTACAATTACACAAATAAACTGATAACAATACAATAATTTAAAAAAAAACTAATGTCTGCTTACAATTTACATGGACAAAACATGCAGCTTGTTCCGGTAATGCAGAAATGGGCCATCATTCGTTTCTGCTACTGTCTCCAGGAGGCTGTTGGGGCTACGGCAGAGACGCGACACGTTTTCGCATTATTGCGTGAAAGCCAGCCGTGTGCACCTCCGCGAACATTCCTGACGCGCTACAATGTCTTTTGAGCCCCATCAACATCCTGAAAGCATTGTTATATTGGACGCGTAGGGCGCTGTAAGCTTTTTGACTATAATCGATCCATAGGCTGCAGGTATAAAATGATTGGCAATATGCCTTAAACAGAGTGATTTTTACTTTTTTATTACACCGAGCAAACCTACGGATCAACAAAATAACTGTACAGTAAATGTAAAGACAACTGGAAAAATATTTTCTTTTTGATATAGTATTGAATATCGCTTGGCCAGTATGAAAAGTTCTTAAACTGTAGATAGTTGTAAGTACTCATTACGTTGTTATATTAAAATAACAAGTTTGACAGCAGGTAATTGCTCTACTTAAATAGTCAGTTGGATAATTCGATTCATATAAGTGGACTATTGCCAGCATTAAGAACACGCTGACCGCCGCGGGCCTAATAGCCTCGATACATAACGTTAAACTCAAACCACTATATGTATTCATTATCATCTTAATCAAAGAAGCACCTGCCCATAATAGTAATAGACAATATAGACATCTGCCTCACTAGGACGCCATAGCGACATCGCCGGCTACGGTAACCAAAGAATTCATACTGAGATGTATGGTTTGGTAGCTCACTCACCTTGCGACGTTTTGGCGACGTCAATTGTACAAGGGCGGATCCACCGTTGTGGGCACGATGGGCATGCCCACAACCCTATTAGACTTGTGACGTCACACTTTCACGATCTATTGAGATCGATAGGCTGATGGTATTAAACGCTATGCCTTAATAAAATAAAATAAAAAAAAACACAAATCATGAATAGGGCGTGAATCGAAACGCAACAAAGAAAGAGCCATAGACGATATGCTGACACGTTGTGTCACATTTTTGACGACATATTATCTGTCTCTTTTTGGTACATGAATACTTGTATTGGAAAAATAAGATGACTATTGGCTGGATGCGCACACTCGCGCAGGGATTTTTGGTTTGTTTTCTTGGGGAG
The DNA here is from genome assembly GCA_905163555.1 of Notocelia uddmanniana. Taxonomy (NCBI): domain Eukaryota; kingdom Metazoa; phylum Arthropoda; class Insecta; order Lepidoptera; family Tortricidae; genus Notocelia; species Notocelia uddmanniana. The sequence goes on from LR991053.1 coordinate 13,601,297, forward strand.
GTTTTTGTGGCTTCGACTATTAGATAACTAAGTACCTACCTATCTATTAAATGAAATCCTACAGCTACTCTCGCAGGCCTCGCAGCTATGCAGTTAATATAGTAAAAGCCCACTAATTAAACTAGTGGCTCTGTGAGCTCTAAAAGTAGACTCGACAAAAAAAATCTATATAATTATTGAACCTGCTCACAAAATTTCACGAGAATCGGTTGAGAAATACGACCTGTAGAGGAGAACATCCGGACGTACAATACGATAACATTATGTATATAATTATAATTTTTTTTTTCCAAAAACCGACTTGACAAAAAAATCTATATAACATTTTTCATGATAAATGCGACCTGTAGAGGAGAACATCTGGACAGACATACGAAAAAAATTTTTTTTTTCAAATATAAAAATTTCCAAAACTGACTCCGACAAAAAATCTATATAATTATTGAACCTGCTTTCAAAATTTCACGAGAATCGGTTGAGCAATGCGACCTGTAGAGGAGAACATCCGGACATATATACGATAAAATTTTGTATATTTTTTCAAATTTCAAAATTTCCAGAAACTGACTCGACAAAAAAATTCTATATAATTATCGAACCTGCTCACAAAATTTTACGAGAATCAGTTGAGAAATGCGACCTGTAAAGAATAACATCCGGACGGACAGACACATACGAAAGAATTTTTGTCGAAACCTGAAACGGAGACGCTTCGCTCATTCGGTCAATAATAAGGTACATATTTATGGGCCATTTCATGCTATCTCGACTGAATATTTAGATTTTTATTTTTAATTGGATAGAGTTTCATTGTCTTTTTCTATTATGTAAGTGCGGACGTAAGGGAGAGCTCCCGGATTTTTTTCGTTTACCCACGATGAGACTAGACATAAAAAATTGTTAATAAGATACTAATATTTTTGAGAATTTCAAAAAAAAAATCTAAGTATAAAACAATGATTAAAAAACGGCCAAGAGCATGTCCCGCCATGATCAGTGTAGGGTTCCGTAGTATCCCAATGAACTTACTTTAAAAAAATCAATAACAAGCAAAAGGGAATACTTTCGCAGCGTTTCATACGTCTTTTACTAAGAAGGGACGACTTTTTACGATAACTCAAAAACGGCTTAACTGATCATGCCCGCTGTAGTTTTCGTAGGAAGTCTTTATTAAGCTTTACTTTCATGTTTTTTTTCATATTTTTTGGAGTTCAAAAGTTACAGGGGAGACACAATATTATTTTTCTTTTGGAGTGAATATTTCCGAAAATATTCACTTTATAAAAAATGTTCGATGAAGATCTTTATTCATTTTGAAAAAGCTATCCAACAACACCCCACACCATAGGGTTGAAGCAAAAAAAAATCACCCCCACTTTACGTGAGGTACGGGAGGTACCCTAAAAATTATTGTTGTGATTTTATTTTACGACTTTCTCAGTTTTATTGATTTATATATCCATACCAAATTGCAACTTTCTAGCACTAACAAACACAGAACAAAGCCTCGGACAGACAGACGGACATACAGACAGACAGACAGAAGGACATGGCGAAACTATAAGGATTCTTAGATGACTACGGAACCCTAAAAAGGATTTTGACCTACAAATTTAAGAATTTTCTGGGAAAATGTATAGGTATCTCGTGAACGGTGTTACAAAGATATTCGAAGAAAATATTGGAGTTTTTTTTCGTAGATTGGAAAATTATAATAAACATTTTAGTTAAATCTAAATATAAATTTAAGTGGTCGATCGAGTAGGCCTGGAGTACGTTATACCTATACATAATTGCTTATCAACGTAACAGAACAGAAAATAGACCTCACTTGCTGGTCATACTTACGACTCCTGAGACAGCGTCAAGATACCTATTTAACCAGTCTAGGGCCTATTAGCTTACTGGCTACTAGAAAAGAAGAAAAATAAAAATATTGATTGGAATTTAATCGAAGGGTCTGACATCCTCGTTTTTTTTTTATGACAGGAGGTAAACGAGCAGACGAATCGCCTGATGGTATGCGATGATTAATTCTATTCCTACGGCCAAAGTCCAGATGCGTAGGAAAAAGGATATAATCAAATTCAAAAGTCGTTCATTGTTCATGAGCGAGTTCGTACTCAGACTCATTTTTGGGTGGCTGTGACCACAACCTTTTTTGAGGGCTGGATCCGCGCCTGCAATTGTAAGGGTGACAGGTGACGTCGCTATGGCGTCCCAGTGAGGCAGAGGTCATACTCGCCTTACCGCATATTTCTAGTATACCTTGGATTTGAGGTTCGTAGCAACTATAAGGAGTAAGAAGTCTATTGGTCCAACAGTTTTTGAGTTATCTGTTATTGAGTTATCAAAAGGACGTAAGAGCGTAAAGGATGAAGATACTACCTTTTTGAATTCTAAGAACAGGATAGTGATGTTAAATGTGGAATAGTAGTAGTAGGTACAGAACCCTTCATTGTGCGTAGTTGGAGACGCACTTGGTCGGTTTTCTCACATTTATGTTTTGGTAGGATATCATTACATTAAGTAATCATTAGGTACTTTTTGCTGATTATAGTCGACATCGACCTACTAAATATATTTTTGGATAATATTTTTTTACAAGCTTGGTCCATTTTGCTGAGTACTTAGTCGACACCAGCCTGCAAAATATATTATTCTAAAAATCTTATTCTACGAACAATTTTTTTAATTTTCATATCAATATTTTTATTTTTCAGATTTTTTCCCTTTGTACAGTCAAGGGCACCAAAATGTATAGGTACCTACATTTTTTCATCTTTTTCTATCGAAATAAAGTCCAAAAATGTATACCTATTTATGCTCCCCATCGTACAAACACCATTAATTACTCACCTGGACGCCAAATTTCAACTTTCTAGGTCATGGAAGTGAGTTAGGATTTTAGTAGGTATGTAAGTCTGTGAGAGAATGAGTCACCACCACCATTCCAGCCAAAGGACGTCCACTACTGGACATAGGCCTCTCCCAATTTCATGGGGGGTAAATGTCATAATCGCCACGCTTTGCATGCGGGTTGGAGATCGCAGTATCTCCACCTCACTCCAGGGATGCTGCTGCCCATCCCCCGGTGGTCTTGGTCGTAGTTTTAGGACATACCCCCGGGTCCAGTGAGTCAATCAGTCATAAAAATACCGGTTTTTAAACGTTAATATATAACTGTTTGAGCTAAATTTATGAAATTTTGGAAGGGGCTTAAATGTGACACTAAATTTCATGTATATAGAAATTGTGAATGAGTCAACAGTAGCTCGAAATGGTTCGTGTAATATTTACACACGACTGCTGCGTCGCCACTTCCTTTTTCTTTGAACTTGGCTGGAAACACTGCCGCGTGTAGATATATCGCTTGTGAATAATATGTAGGCCATACTATGAAATTATTATTGCAATGTGTAATAAACGCGGAATGAACTGCACGATCTCGCCAACTATTATATAAACCCTATAGAGTTTTCAAATAGTGGCTAATGTGTAATAACATTTTCGATAAAAATTATAAGTTTAAATAAATAGTATATATATATAAATATATATATATATAAATATATATATATGCATATATATAAACAGCATGTAACATTATTAATATAGATACGAAAAAGATAACAAGTTAGTGCAACTGGACCGGCGTCAGAACTTGACAACGATAGGTATACGTAACAACACAAACTCGTTAGGACATAATAAACGTCCGTTATCGGGAATGTGTGTCAGTCAAAGAACCCGTTTGACCAGTTAGTGATAACCTATATCAATTAACATTGCTTTACGTACAGTGTAACTAGTGCATTGTCTCGTCTTCAGTGATAATGGTAATAGGCCGAAGTGGATCAGAGAATACCGGAAATCTCTTCACATAATAAGCATAACCGGTATTTTATTCAAGGGTTTGTTTCGTTTATCATTGTACATATTTTACATTTAAATGAGTAGATTAACCTCACAGTATAAGGTCATTGTATTACTTACCTGAATTATTTCCCTGGTTAGATTGAGTCACACCGTTATACAAACAATATTATTTTTTGTCAATCATCCACTTCCAAGTCGTATTCGATGTAGGCCAGGCCATGTGCCTCCAGTTGCATCCAACCCGGTTATGGCTTTTTTGTTGCTAGAGCTGCAACGTCGCAGTCAGACCATCATAATAAAGTATAGGGAGAACACCTTTTCCAAGGGCCCTCCACCACCACCATATCAGCCCAAAGACGTCCACTGCTGGGCATAGGCCTCCCCTAGTTTCATGGGGGGTAAATACCATAATCGCCACGCTTGGCATGCGAGTTGGTGATCGCAGTATCTCCACCGCACTCCAGGGATACTGCTGCCCATCCCACAATGGTCTTGGTCGTAATTCAGGACATACCCGGGTTCACATTTCAATTCAATATTTTTTTAACATTGAAAATGTTTTTTCGATCGCTTCAGTATAGCCCCAGATTTCAGCCAGAGTGAGACGTCGTCCTGGTCTAGTGACTTTTGGGGCTACGTAAAGGTTTCAGGTGTCGAACGATGTGTGTTGACAAGGGCTATAATATGGTAAGAAAGTATTTTGGAAAAAACAAAAAGTTTTTTTCGAAAATCGCAAAAATGTAAACAAATGCAACAATTTTTCGGTGTCTTTTCGCACTAAAATGAAATATTATCGAAAAACAAAAGCGATTTCGAAAAAATAAAAAATGCCCTCTGGGTATTGAGTCAGGCTACATTTTGAAAAAAACCGGACGTCTCTACCTCTTACGGTCTAGGCTGTGGCTTATCCTTTATGTAGCGAAATGTCAGGATTCCGCAGGCGGCGTGCGCGCGATATAAGTTTGAAGTTTGTTGATTATTGTATAGTCCAAAGCTTGATATGTTATTAAAATACGACACCTAAAAATTTTGTGGTGAATACTAAATTGGTGAAAAATGTAAAACCTCATTCGAGTGACGACGAAGTCACTGCGAGCGCTAAGCACCCGCCAGCTACGTATGACCTGCGCTTCAAATGTAAGTAGACGGCTATAAATAGTGCATTTCTTTACTATTTTGCTTTTCGAGTATAGTATAATTTTAATTGTAAAGAAGTTTTAATAAATAGAAAAGTAAAAATCTATTTGATTAAACTCAAATAATTTTTACACTTATCGTGCATTGCATAGTATATTTCTCTATTAATTTTCTTTAAGAGTACACGTGTGGTAGTTACTTTACTATTTTTCTTTTCGTGTATCATACAATTTCAATTGTAAGTAAAGAATTTTTAATAAATAGAATGTGAAAAACTGATTTGTTTTAATTCATTTTCAATGTACCCGAACGTCGTGTGAGGCACGAGATCTGTGGATTTTTATACTACAACGGTGGCAAACAAGCATACCGATTGTCTGATAATAAGCAGACACCGTAGCCTATGGATGCTTGCAACTCCAGAACAATCACAAGCGCGCTACCGTCCTTTTTTGACATGAGAATTCGTGGTCGGTATGTCATAATCAAAAAGCCTTTGATGGAGAAAAACTTTATGTACTTTACCTTCCTACTCTTTTCTTTCAGAACACTCGATGACTCCCAAGAGTTTCCATTAACGCAGCCTCAGCTCCTGCTGAACTCTACTTGCATCGACCATGCGCTCCCGACTGTCATGTTCACATTTGGCTACCGGGGCAAGAAGACTGGACCGGCCACAACCGCCATGCTCACAGCCTACTTGGCTACTAAGAAAAGGAACGTGCTGCTTCTGGATTGGGAGAAGGAGGCCGACGTGGGGATCCTTGGTCTACCTGCGACATACGTTTTTTCAGCGGTTCCTAATGCGAAAAGTGTAAGTAGGTATTCACTACTACATAACGATTCATATGGGTCCATAACGATTATCGAAACTTATTGAACACCCCTCGTACATACTTAATAATAGATAAATACATATGTACTTAAGTACATAGGAAACATCCAAGACCCTGGAACAATATTCGTGATAAATGCACAAATAATGCTCTGACCGCGGGATTCAAACCCGGGACCTCCGGCTTCGTAGGCAGGGTCACTGCCACCTAAGGAACTAAGCCGAAGTGGTCATCTGTAATCTCAGGACCCGGGGTTGGACCCGGGTATGTCCTAAAACTACGACCAAGACCACCGGGGGATGGGCAGCAGCATCCCTGGAGTGCGGTGGAGATACTGCGATCGCCAACCCGCATGCGTGGCGATTATGGCACATACCCCCCGTGAATTTGGGGGAGGCCTATGTCCAGCAGTGAACTTCCTTTGGCTGATATTTTGGTCATCTATAATCATTTATGGTTCTACAAAGGCCAGCGTCAAATATTATGCAAAATTGAATTGAATTGAATTTAGTATCCATAATATATGTTTCATCATAATTCATGTAGCGTTATTCAATCGGGGTCGAATAAGTAATCCTATGTTATCAGCATAAAAACGTGATATTGCGAAAGCCTTTTGGGATTAGAACGCCTATTAATTGAGTGGGCTTTTGACTATCAATTAATCTCAAGCCACCGGGTTGAATGTGCATTCAATTGCAAGGAATGCACACTTATTGGCCACTCAATAAGAGTGCTATGTAATGAACACTTTTCTAGTTGGAATCAACATAGTGATTGGGTGGTCTTAAATCTATTTTGTAGAGTAGGTACCTACTACACACAACATTTAGCATTGCATTGCATTTGTTCGAATTGTTAAAGGTATCTTTACATAGTTATTCATTTAAAGTAGGTAGGTAGGTGCTGTAATTAACCAGTTTGCAATGCTGGTATTTCGTAAAAGTGATCTTGTGCAATAGTCTTTTTTATGTCAGAGAGACACATTGAGCCAACGAATAAAAGCCTGACCTAACTTGAGTTATAGGAACGCTGTTTTATAAAAAATATTTACTGAAAATTAAGTAGTATGACAAGACCTCTTATATTCCTGGGCAGGCAAAAATTAAGTAGTATGACAAAACCTCTTATATTCCTGGGCAGGCAAAAATTAAGTAGTATGACAAAACCTCTTATATTCCTGGGCAGGCAAAAATTAAGTAGTATGACGAAACCTCTTATATTCCTGGCCAAGAGCGCTCGTGGCCCAGCGGCACCCGCCTACCGCGTGCGGTATGCGAGGTTAAGCAATGTGGACGCAGGTCAGTTCTTGGATGGGTGACCGCTTTGAGTGGTTACTAACTGAGCGCTCTCGTGCTTTGGAAGGCACGTTAAGCCGTTGATCCCGGCTGCTGTTTACGACAGCAGTCGTTAAGCCAAGTTAGAGGCCTTCGGGCGGCTTGAGAACTTCTAACAGTCAAGTTGCCCACTCACTTGACAAAGGGGGGTCGAAGTTGCACCACGTCCGTAGGGAGTACCCACCGTTACCCTACACGTGACCCCCGGGTGTTGCTAAAAGTGCAACAAAAACTGGCAACCGTAAGTACTTGTCTTCTCGAAGATCTCACAGTTCGTAAATAAATGCCATACGATTTAAAAAAAAACCAGGGCAGTTTTTAGATAGCAAGTCGACAGAGGCACGGCTATAGTTAGAACAAAAGGTATATTTTTGTTTCTTTATACTATAAAATTCTACGTTTGTTGCAGTCATAAACTTGGTTGGCCCAATGTGTATTCGTCATTACAGGCGACTTTCATAACAGGTAATGCAATGGTTTTCCGTCCAGGTTGGTGACGACTTGGGAGAAGCTCTGACGATGCTCGCACGTGCCGGGATGAACATGACACGACTACACCTCCTGGGACACTCCCTGGGTGCCCACGTCATGGGATACGCTGGCAGACGAGCTCGAGAGAACGGGCATGTTGTTGCACGGTAACCCTTCTTGTACGGCGGCGGTTTTACAGTAAAGCGAAGCGCGATATTCGGTAGCGCGGTAGGGAGGAGGCGGCGTGTGTGGCATATAAAGCAGTAATCGACAGTCGGCAGTTTCGGAAAGATCAAAAATGCGAAACCGTCTCCGCCCCGCACCGCGCCGCGCCCGCTGTGTGCGTTTCGAGCTTTAGCCTCAAATTAATATGCACAACAATATATAACATCCTTAAATGAGTCCCAATCCCAAAAATTAACATTTCATTTTTTTAAGCAAGCTTTTTTCCGATGGTATCAAATAGAGGATAAAAAGTTAAGTAAAACCACATTTTTCAATACTCGAAAATATCCCAATTTCATATTTTAAATAAATCAATTTCAAAAGTTCCTCATTCTAAAAGAGAAGTACCTAAGTGACAAGTAAGGAAGGCGTCACAGCGTAACAAACATACAGAAGCACTGTTACTAAGACAGATTTACTAAAGAAAGTGAACTGCTGTTATTTTTGTGCACTGTGACTGTCACAATTTCATAGTACTGACGTCATTACTACGACGGTAGGCTTTCTTCCATTTTCGTAATTAATTTTAGAAAAGTAATAGCAATAGCTATAAAAATATTTAAAAAAAATTGTGGTTTCTTGTTAACAAATTAACGAAATGAGTTAAGATTTCGTACTACTTAATAATTTGAAATGTTGTCAATTAACGTACATTCGCGGTATGAAAAGGTTCGTCACTTTTCAACTCTATTTTAATGCAGTGAAGGTCGAAAAGTGACGAACGAAGCTTTCGTAGAAGCGACTGCCACCACCGTCTTAAGACCTTATTGGGATTAGGTTTTTGTCCAGTAGTCAATTTGACCCCTTCATGGTCAACTGAGCCCGCCGGTCACTGAGCCCGCGGGTTCAGTTGAACAATATTATTTTTGTCGTGGGTGACTGGGCCGCACTGATCAGACAACTCAGCCCGCGGGCTGAGTCCACCACTATATATCGCTTAAGGGTCAACTCAGCCCGCGGGCTTAGTACACCACTATATATCGCTTAAGGGTCAACTCAGCCCGCATGCTAAAATACCCATATCTATCTCTACAGCTTAAGGGTCAACTCGGTACGACAATCACAATCGACTATTAATTATGTATCTGTATTGGTACCCATCTTTCTGTGGCCTTTAGAGTGACCTTGTTACTATGCAATCTCTCAGATCTATTTAGAAGGAGATTGCATATCGTTCATAATAACGTTGGTTTATTTGAGTTTTTTTCTTTTTTTTTTTTTCGTTGTTATGTGTATCATCATAACGCGGTCTGAGAAAAGGTTGCCAGATCATATCGCTGGTTACAGCGTTTCTAGTATAATTTGTACCTATTTTAGCCCGTAGTCCAATGCAAAAAACGGAACCCTTATAGATTTGTCATGTCTGTCTGTCTGTCTGTCCGTTGTGTATGTCACAGCCCCTTTTTTCCGAAACTGGCCCATAAGTGATAGATATTGGGTTATTGGGTGACTTAGCCAACGGCCTCAGCCAACCCCTAAGTTCAGATAGTGGTAAACTTAGCCCACGGGTTCAGCTAACCCATAAGTTCAGATAGTGGTGAACTTAGCCCACGGGCTGAATTGACAATTTAAGCGGGTCAGGCTGCCCGCCAAGAAATCAAAGTGGTAAACTGAACCCGCGGGCTCAGTGACCGGCGGGCTCAGTTGACCATGAAGGGCGCGCGAAGCCTACTTGCTTAGCTAGCATGATCACATGTATGTCGGACGTGTAGCATTCGCCCTGTTACGCTTATACAGGGTGGACCAGAACAGAGGACTTTACTCAAAGTATAGTGTTATCTAAGTGATCTACAATCGACTTGTTATCATTGTAAAACTGTATTTAAAAGTAAAAATAAACATTAAAGCAAAAAAACTTAATAGCAGTGAGAACCCTACCTTTGTAAAGTTGTTAAAACTACACATGCCATTGACTTCACTTACAACAGCAATCGGATCTACTTCCTAGGTTTGAAAAATGCAGATGTTTGAACTAAAGTTTTAACAAGCTGTATCTCGAAAATTGTTATAAATATTAACAATTTTTATTTAAAAAAGTATTAAGGCTGAACAATTCCCCGTTTGCGTAAAAATCCCTCGTTCTGTTCCATCCTGTATATACTACATCCCATATCCAACGCGATCATCCCAACTAGGCAGGTGTCGTAGACAACGAGTTTTTATAGCGGGCCCATCCAAAAAGACCGCGGCCTGCCTTACTTTTCGCTTGCTTCAACGGTCCGCAAGCGCCTCTGGGTCATGCATGAACGCTTGCTCGGTAACCGTAATGACATAATCCACTAAGTGTCACAAACGTGTGCTGGCTAATTATTATTCTGAACGACAGTTTATTTCAAGATTCGACTAAACAATGTTTTGTTCCCATGCTGGCCTACTGCTAATGTTTTTATTTTACGGTCACTGTGTTATTGTCACGACTCGAATTAAATTTTAGTTACAGTCATTGGCCTTGCTATTTTAAGGTTTCAGTACACATTTTTACCGAAATAGTGGCCATTTCGCCTGATTATACATGCAATGTTCCATCTTTGTTTGTTCCGTCTCATTATGATTATTTGGATGCTAGTATTTGCGATACCCACTGACCGAGTAAAAAAATATAGTATAGGCATTCCATTCATGGACACGCATGACGTGCGATATTGATTATCCTAAAGCAGCAGGTGGTTGTTTTATTGGCAATTGTACCGTAATCCACTCGAGATTAACGCAGTTTAATTTACGCGTAAAGTTGTGTTAAACGCAAAAGTCTATGCTTAGCTAGTACTATTTCATACAATAAATCTATATAAGTTCCTTTTTAAACCGATACGTCGGTCTATTAATATACAGCATCCGGGGGCTCTCCGCAGACGGTATAATAACAGCTAATGAAAGTCATCAGTCGACAATACATGTATAATCGTTGTACAGCGGTACATGCAAGCGTGCTGGTGTACGAGTCTTCCTCGCAGGTGGTAGTATCTTTACGAGGGCTGCCTTTTAAGTTCTGTCGTTTGCAAACCTCCCGTGATTGCATAAAAAAGAACTAGTGTCATCTTAAAATATTTGAATTTAGAATTCGAAAACAAAAGAATGACTCGAAATCGGCCCAACCGTTTTAGTACAGCGTTCGTTCAAAGTTGACAAGTCAGTTGTGAAAATGGAAATTTCGAAGGAAAATTTACGTGCGATAATTTTTTACAACTTCAAAAGGGGCTTAACGCGACTTCAGTACTTCGAAGAGTTGACTACGGTTTTCAATGATAAAGCACCATGCCTCCGGACATTGGAACGCTGGTATTTAGAATTTCAACGTGGTTGCTCTAGTCTTGAAGATAGACATCGTGAAGGTCGACCAAAAACAGCCGTAACCCAGGAGAACATTGATGCTGTACGGCAACTGATCGTCGAAGATCGCCATGCGACATACCGTGAGATAGAAGCTTCCTTAAGTATTTCAGGGACCAGTGTTTACAGTATTTTGCATGATCATTTAGGCGTAAAAAAGTTGATCTCACGCTGGATACCACATTTACTCAGTGAAGTCCAAAAAACGGCTCGCGTTCGATGGTGTCGCAAAACTCTGCGGCAATTCAACCGAGGAAACTCGAAACATGTTTACGACATTATCAGTGGTGACGAATCTTGGATCCCGATTCTAAACAGCAGTCGACTGTTTGGGTGTTCCAAGATGAGCCAAAACCGACCAAAGTAATACGCTCACGGAGCACTTCGAAAAAACTGGTCGCCACGTTTGTGGCGAAAAGTGGCCACGTTGCCACCATCGTGCTCGAGGATCGTAAAACGGTTAATGCTGACTGGTATACCACTGTCTGTTTACCAGAACTCATCGGCGAGTTTCGAAAAAATAACCCAAGACGTCGTATAAGACTGCACCACGATAATGCGAGCTCGCACACCGCCCGGCAAAGAATTGCGTTTTTAAAAGAGCAAAACGTCGAAATTCTGGAACACCCGCCGTACAGTCCAGACTTAAGCCCTTACGATTTTTTTACTTTTACAAAAATCAAGCAAAGATTTCGTGGTAAACGGTACCAGACGCCTGAAGAAGCGGTTGAGGCATACAAAACGGCCATTTTGGAGACCCCGACTTCGGACTGGAATAAGTGTTTCGAAAATTGGTTCGATCGAATGAAAAAGTGTATTACATGTCAAGGTGATTACTTTGAAAAACATTAAATACCATTTAACACTTAAATTGTCTTTAGTTTTTCCAAACGACACAACTTAAAAGGCAGTCCTCGTATCTGTATAAACGACCAGTCAAAATGGCTTCCCGGTACGGGCGCTTTGGCAAGCGTCTTGGAGATCACCCGCACCGCACCCCGAATGCGAGCGCTAATATCGACCAGTGTAAATAAATATTAGGGGACATTTTTTTCACAAATCGAACAAGTCAGTAAGCTCAATAAGGCTTGTTTTGTCGGTACTAAAAGACGACGATATATTTAATAGATATATGTAAATTTATATACTTACTCGTATACTTAAATACATAGAAAATATCCAAGTCTCGGGAACAAATGTTTCTGCTCACCACAGAAACAAATGCTCTTACCGGGATTCGAACCCTGGACCTCTAGCTTCGGAGGCAGTTTCACTACCAACTAGGCTAAACAGGCCGACTATCATAAACTAACATAAAATGTCAACATCCACAATAGACTGCATATTTAACCTTAGTTGAAAGCATGAAAGCGACTTACTAAGCATAAGTTACGCACAACACGTTGGTATATCTTTCTTTCAACCCGTATGTCCAATAGGTACGAGTAAATAGGGCCTAATACACCTTGTTGTTTCCAGCATTACAGGTTTGGATCCGGCTCGAGCCCTGTTCGAGGGCTCGTTCGGCGTGCGCTCCGGACTCGACCGCAAGTGCGCGCGATTCGTGGACATCATCCACAGCGACCCTGGCGGCTACGGCACCACTACCTCTAGCGGGACGGTCGACTTCTGGCCCAACTACGCGGGCAATGGCGGCACCCAGCCCGGCTGCCCGAATGGAGACTTTGATATGTTCAGCCCGGAAGGTATTTTCATAGCTGTTAGCTAAGGAAACAATTGGCGCAAGATATGCGTGGCACATTCCCCTAGCCTTTTCATGATAATTCTGATCAGCAACCTAATCGCAAGTAATTGATATTTTAAAGTATATGGCGTTATTATTGTGTTTAACTTCCCAGCCGCCTTCTATCTCAGGTAGCTATATTATGGCCGTTAGTTTACAATAGTTAGTCACTCAATCTACGCAATTACCACTTAAGAGGGCGCAGTACCCTCGGTTCTCCATACAAACGTATTTATGCTCTCATTTAAAAACGCCATGCTAAAATAACATGGAACTTTGTATACACAATGGGATCCGGCATATCTAGGTCGGAAATTAGTTTCTGTTGCTAGAAATTGTAAAAGAAAAAAAATACAGCGGTTTTTTGAGTTTTTTACGGCTTGTATGAAAACCTTAATAATCGTTGTATTTTTTCTCCTTTATAATTTCAAGCAACATAAACTAATTTCCGACCTAGATATGCCGGATCCCATTGTGTATACAAAGTTTCATGTTATTCTAGCATGGCGTTTTAAAATGAGAGCATAAGTACGTTTGTATGGAGAACCGAACGTACTGCGCACTCTTAAGTACCTACATACTGAGTAGAGTATTCTGGCCAAAGCCCACCCAAGGACTCGACTAAAGGAAATAGTCAGATTTTAGAGCCATTTAGGCTATTATAAATATCTCGATCCCTACCTGTCAGAATTATACTTGGTAATCGGCAAGTTTGGATTCAACTGGAATGGAATAGGAGAAAAACAGCAAAGGTTTCCAAAAGTAACTAATACACTAGCAGTACGGATTTATAAGACAACAACGGGTGCATGCACGAAGGTGAAATTCCGTTGCAACACATCGAAGACGCTGTTTAATGCTTCAAGGATCATGATCGTGACCGAGCGATTATTACGAAACTTATAAAGAGACTACTCTGTAATTACAAATTAACTCCAGTATATCGCGCTCTATAAGTACTGTACCTGTATTAGTCAAGATGAAGTACTAAAGGTATGTACATAAATCCCAGTATTGCATTCATAATTAATACCAGGGCCGTTACTATTCATTACTATGTTGAAATCATTAATCACTGAAGTAATTTCGAGCAATTGATTGAATTAAAACCTATTGCATAAAAGATAACGATATTCCTAATTTATACCTAACGACACCTGCCTTCTAAGAAAAAAATTTAGTAGAATGGTTTATTACGCCACAATTTTCCGCGTTGAATTAAAATGAACAAAATTATTAAAATTCACAATACTTCAATTGCCAACATTTTTCCTTCAGTAAATCTTACCTACTTGATTGCGAGGCGGTTGCAGTAACTACTTGGAAGGTAGGATTCGCTTTTAGTGTACACTTCTTAATGCATAATACTTATAAACTAAACAAGTACCTATGTATAGTTCGTAATACGTGGCTAATAAGCACATTGTTTTCGGTCCTCGGGCGAAATCGGGGTAGGTACCTATAGGATATCTCTAGCCACTAGAACCTTGACAACCGGCATTTAAACTTTTTGAGCAACTCCGTGCCGAGGACTCTAGCACGAAGGAAAAAGTACAGTTTGTAAAGTTCATTAATTATATCGATGTTATTTATGAAAACGCGTTAGCTTATGGTGCCACCGACTCTTACTTACCTTAAACGCTTAGGTAATTAACACTATATTTACACCGTATGATTTGGTAGCGAAACGACTTTCTTCCATTTATACGACCAAGATTGTAAATACCGTCTGGCTTCATTACCTTCCATCCGATTTATTTGATGCTATTTTCATATTTGGTGATGACCTACGTTTCAGAATTTCTTGACGATACTAACTCTGAGTTCGCCGAATATTATCTGAGCGACGACCAAATTCAGACCATGACGGGGCGCCAAAAGATGCGAACGATAACCCAGCGTAGTAAGTCCCATCATCCATATATCGGTAATTGGAAGATGTAGCCAAGACACTATGCTTCGCTTCTAGGCACGCTAAATGAAACTACCTAAACTTGCAATTAAGCTGTGCCAGCGAGCTTTAGTAGCATATACCAACGCTACTGATCGCGGGCTTTTTTAACATTGGTACAGAATCTAGGACAACAGAAATGCTTCTGAGAAGGTGAAGGATATTACCAAATGAATTAGGTTCACGTGATTAACCACCTAAATTCCAAAAGACACGAAAACGTGCAATCAAGTTTTAGGAACTAATATGAAATATCGCTTTTCAGAATGCAGTTTAGGTTAAGCGTAAATTATTGTACGTCTTCGTAGAAACCTGCTAATTACTAAACAACTAAGAAACTACGATAGCGTGGTGGTTTAAGCATGCGGCTGTCAAGCGGCGATCGTGGGTTCGGGTTTTGTACCTACCAATAGGTTTTCCGGAACTTATATGAGGAATACAATTGATATTTAACGTTAGCTTTTCGGTGAAGGAAACCTGTATGAAAGGTGTATGTGAAGTCCCCAACCGCACTGGGCCAGCATGAGGGCCACTGCCTGATCCGTCTCATCAAGGAGTGGATATGCCTCCACTAACAGTGGGACGTATATCGGCTGATCAAAACCAAGTTGTGCTTTGCAAGTATGTGGGTAGGTAGAGGTACCAAAAATTGTCACTATGCGCTTGACTTCGGCCCTTACAATAAAAATAATACTAGTAAGTTTATTATTGTTAGTTTATTATTGTTTTGTATTAGTTTATTATTGTTTTGTATTTGACTGTACAATTTTATTGTAATGCATGATTAAATGATTGATGACTAGTAAGTATAAGTATATTACTACTTAGTTGTCAATACGATTTCGCGAAGATTTTGAAGTGGTGAAAATATCACGTAATCAAATTACACAAAAAAATACACAAAATCGAAGCCCTTGACATTGTTTTTAGATTTAGGTAGTGTAAATGGCCAAAGCGGTTTGATGTCACTAGATAAGTACTTAGTTACCTACCTAGTGTAGTTAAGGTTTGTTAGTAACAGCTAAGTTTCAAATACCATGTCTTATGTAGATTATATGTAGTTCAGTTTTCACACCCTACAATTGCTATCGATTTGTGAAATATTTTAGGTTTGCAATGGCATTTATAGATGCTAGTTCCGGCGAGGTGACTTACCCAATCACACAAGGCTTACTTGGGCGTTCCTATTTGACCATTTTTTTTTTATTAAATATGGGATTGCTCTTAGCCAGCATCTAGCCAGGAGGCAAAGATGAGGCCGACGATGAAGCGAGCTCACCCAGAAGATGCCTATTCACTCGTGCCTTAAAAAGGTCCAGGTTATATGAACTCGGAAATACAGACGCCGGCAGAGAATTCCAAACCTTAGAAGTGCGCATTATAAAAGAAGATGCAAAGCGCTTGGTTCGAATTAGAGGAATTTCGACCAACCAACCAATGAAACCAACCAAATCAACCAAAAATCAATCAAGGAAAGTAATCTTTTATGTTGGCTACATGAAAAATTCCTTAAGAGCAGTGGATCCTAAAATTGTCTGGGCTATGACCCATCTAATACAAGTTTACATATTTGGGACCCACCACCACTATATCAACCGAAGGACGTCCACGGCTGGACGTAGACCCACTCGGGACTCACCTCTAGAAAATTTAACTACCAACATAAAGGGCTTTTCAAATAACAAACAAATTTTTATTTTAATACAATTTTTTATCAACTCGTACGGCGTCCAGTTAGCCCGCCGCCGGGCCGCCCGGCCGTTGGCTCGGTCGGTTGGTGTGTCGCTCTAGAGGCAGGGCCCACTCAGTATTCGCTCATAGTTTGGGAAACCCTGCCTTAAGAGGGATTTAAACTAAAATACTAGTAGGTAATATAAATTATAATGATATTCGACTTCGCTCATAAATATAACAATTTAATTTTAATTCAGTTCTATTTATATTCAAACGTATTCTATAGGTATATATTTATCTATACTGTGTATATATGTGTTTGTATATATTAGAGAACCTTTATATACAATTTGTTGAAGTATTTTATATGATAGTATTTTTGATTATTGTTTGTTATTTTGTCTCTTGCTCACACCTTTTGTAGGTTTGTGTTTAGCCCTATGTTTGATTGAGAGAGAATGCCTTCAGGCATTAACTCCACCATTTGTATTTATTTATCTCGTGCAGTATAGTTAAATTTTTATATATAAAAACACGTAGTTGTCCTTGATCAAGCGACACCTTAATAAATGGGTACCTAATTGAAAACTGTTTAAATACTCAATAACTCAATATACTTATAGTGAGATTCTGGAAAGGATACTTGGGGGAAAAACTCTTCTTCATTTGTGTATAAGTATAGGACACAGAGGTAGTCGAGGCCGCTAGCTTCGCAGGCAGTGCTTTGCTAAACTAAATAAACTAAAACATGGTCGCGTAGGTACTACTAATGAGGCCTTCCATAGTATTAATTCAACTAGAGATTTACACGGGCATATGGAGCTCGTAGCTTACCAGGTGGCCTGTGTGCTTGCCTAATCCGTGCTATAAAGTAAAGGGTGCGTTTTCACTACAGCGGAGCGGAGGATTGAAAATTCCTTAGTGAGAGGTCAAGCACAGCGGAACATCATCTCGCTCATATTTGGAGTAAGCCAACTGGGTTACTGGGTATAATAAGATAATTACTCAGTTACAGTACAGAATACCGCAGCCTTAATAAATGAGAGTGAGGGGCCAGCGTGTCTCTAGCTGTCAACAAAACGAATCCTAAAGTCAATAAAAGGTTGCCAGCGCGCTTGTGATCCTTCTAGAGTCGCAAGCGTCCATAGTCTGAGGCGTTTTAAGTGTTTGTTTGCAGGCAAGCCGTAAGATTGTTTGCCACCGTCGTTGTATAAAAGTCCGGCGCGGCAACTTGTGAGGATTCATACATATGTTCGAGTTTAATTTATTTACGAACACGTTACCCCTACTGACCGCTAACTTCTAGAAAGCAGCCTTGAAGTAACGATCGATAAGTAATCAATGATCACGATATATTCCAGATCTGTGCAGTCACGACCGCTCCTGGCGACTGTTCGTGGAGTCGATAGGATCGCCGACGGCCTTTCTCGCCGCCGCAGCGCCCGATTACGACACCTGGGCGAGAAACAAGGGAAAATCTACTCAGACTGTTTATATGGGAGACTTGGTCAACACACGGTAAGAAACTATATAACTTCTACTCTACCCAAACTGGAGTAAAGACTTCATCTGACGAAAAAGATCAAAGATCGATTCAAGCTTAGATAACGAGTCCAAACGATTCTACGATTGTGAGAGATTGTGCGGTCCAGCCGATTTTAAGGGATAAACAGAGTTTGCTATGTAAATTGAATGGATTTATCACGAATCACGATATTCGGTGTAAAGAAACGACCCAATGCATAGAAGTTTTGTATGCGCGTGCGCGTTCGCGTTTCTCTGCAGGTGACTGTACAGCACAACCGTCGAATAACCGTCATCTCGTCACTCACATCCTTCCTCTTGATATACCTCCATCGTCATCACGAAATCCAAATCCATCTAGTATTTTTCCTAGGCCTACCCCTCTTCTTACATCCCTCCACATTCATTCATACGTTTAATAACTCAAGCTCCGATTAAATAACTTGAGTCTAAAAAAACAAGTTGAGTAAGTAAGACTCCAACCAAAGACTTGAGTCTTTATTAACACTACGGAGCCTACGGAAGCTCAGCTCTGCTTGTTATTTTCCAGTGCTGCGGGAGATTTCTTCCTAACCACAGGACCGACTTCGCCCTACAGCCTGGGTATGAGCGGCCTCATTCCTGACGACAACCAGACCAGGAGACGACGAAGCTCGACCTTGACGAGACTGCTCAAGTACCTCAGGTGATACATCGAGAAAACAGTGCAAAGATCGCGGAGGACTCTTTATTATTTTGTGAATCGAGTGTTTTTCTAAGTTATAGTGAGTTTTGATTATTATATTGATTTCGAGTGGCCGCGTGGCGATTACCTACTCTAATTTTATAGCTTTTCCTCTTTCAACTGCTGGATCAAGCGTCCTCTACCAGACATATTCAATCCTTAGCGGCCTGGAAAACGGTTAAACCATCTAGACTTTACAAAAAAAAACAAGATATATATTCAAAATAGTTACGTTTTGGTGATTCATTTTAAGAAGAGTCACTTTTTACGAAAATGCAATCTAATTTGAACCTTAAACCGGATAACTAAGATTGAAATTCTATTGATACATATGCGGTCGATAAATCGTACTATGCCTCGAAAAGGGTTAATGCAACGTTGGTGGTAAACAAGGGTATGGTCCGCCTGATGTTAAGAGGGCGCAGTACGCTCGGTTCTCCATACAAACGTATTTACGCTCTCGTTTTAAAACGCCATGCTAGAATAACATGAAACTTTTGTACACAATGGGAACCGGCATATCTAGGTCGAAAATTAGTTTCTGTTGCTAGAAATTGTAAAAGAAAACAAATACAGCGGTTTTTTGAGTTTTTACGGCTTGTATGAAAACCTTAATAATCGCTGTATTTTCTCTTCATTATAATTTCAAGCAACAGAAACTAATTTCCGACCTAGATATGCCGAATCCCATTGTGTATACAAAGTTTCACGTTATTCTAGCATGGCGTTTTAAAATGAGAGCTTAAATACGCTTGTATGGAGAACCGAACGTACTGCGCACTCTTAAGCGGTTACCGTAGCCTTTAGACGCCCTCAACTCCTGGGGACTTGTAGTACTTCCTTGAAGGACCCCATACTGTAAAGTCGCGGGTAAACCACGGTAAAGAGCGCGCTGTAATGTGGTTATTGATACTATTTGGGAAATATGGCGCGGTAACTATTTTGTGTATTTATAAAGCTAAATGGAACTGGAAAGGTACTTAAGAGTGCGCAGTACGTTCGGTTCTCCATACAAACGTATTTACGCTCTAATTTTAAAAAGCCATGCTAAAATAACATGAAACTTGGTATACACAATGGGATCCGGCATATCTAGGTCGAAAATTAGTTTCTGTTGCTTGAAATTATAATGGAGAAAAAATACAGCGATTATTAAAGGTTTTCATACAAGCCGTAAAAAACTCAAAAAACCGCTGTATATTTTTTCTTTTACAATTTCTAGCAACAGGAACTAATTGTCGACCTATAGGTAGAGTCGGATCCCATTGTGTATACAAAGTTTCATGTTATTCTAGCATGGCGTTTTAAAATGAGAGCGTAAATACGTTTGTATGGAGAACCGAGCGTACTGCGCCCTCTTAAGAGTGGGTAAAGATGGATTGGTAAAAAATATGTAAGATGTTAACTTATTTGATGCAATAAACTAGTTATATAACATATTTTGTAATAAATACCTGTAATAAGGGTAGATATGCAAATAAATACCAAACAATACGCAATAAATTGTTTTTATTTCATATATCCTATTAATTTATTTACAACTTATCACTATCTACAGGAACTAAATATTAAATTATTTATACATATTGGCAACATTTTAAATGGAAGATATATTAAATCTGTAAACAAATTACACCAAAACTACAAGTTCGATATAACACAGGTTTAAACAACTATACAGAAACATTATGTAATATACATAAATAAAATGCATTAATAATTATATTATAACATCACATAGCAATAACCAAATTCTACATAAGTCAAAAATTAATTATCTTTTACATTTAACTAATAAGTCTAATAGTAGGTATTTACTCAGAAACTCGTAAATATATCTCAACTGTGCTAAAAGAAATGGCGAATAAAATTCTTGAATACCATAATAAATATGATCTTATGGGATCTTACGGGTTGCATTTTTCAAACAGATACTTATCGTATGGAGTCAGTACCTACGCTATATGATATTGATAAGTATCCGATAGTAAAAGTTTCACTCCCATTGCGACAAAAAGTACCTACTACCTACTTGAGGATTCTAAAGAAAATCCATGTAAATATCTGGATGCATGGGTTATCACAGTATCTTTATAATATAATCGCATACTTCACGTTTAAATACTTCTATGTACTAATGTCACTGGTACAGTCAAACTCCTGACTGGTCACTTTGTTTCAGTTGAGGGCATAGAAATGTATACATTTTTAGATCTTACTTCAATGGAATAAGGTGAAAAAATGTATAAATTTTAGTGCCCTTGACTGTACTTTGATAATTTAGTGTGTCAGTAAACATGACGATAACAAAAATACAATGTTATAGCCCCTTGTGAGTCCAATCATACGCGAAATCCAATCAGACTACCATAATTTGAAACTAGCACTAAAGAGTCTAACCAACGAATCGTGAGAATGAAACGGTAACTAAAAAAATATATCTATATCTCTTTTTAGTATGGTCTCTTCAGATTCTTTTCAGTCTCACGATTCGCTGGTTAGACTCTACTATAACTATAAGTACGTTATGACTAGAGCATAAATATGACACAGTCCCTGATTTAAAATCTCACAAATACCTGTGCTACGTGGGCGAGGTGGTATAGAACCTTTTCATAGTGGAGTCTATATCGACGATAGAATTCCTGACATCGTGTGTGGCGGCTGATATGGTCTCGAAGGTCGTTGCTAGCCGGTCGAGAGCTCGAGCCTGCGGGAAAATGCGTTTTCAGTATATTACAAATATATTACTGAAGGCGAAGGGGTAGGCAAGCTCTTTCCATACAAACTTTGTGCAAGTTTTTCTTCGTTTATGTTTGCGCTACATTTATTATTTTTGGTCAATATGCTTATTTTTCTGTTAGCAATGTCTTGCCCCCTTATTCATAAACGTCCATCAAGCCTCTATTAGTTAACAAGGCGCTAAAGTTGGTTTGTCCTTATCTGTTACTTAGACATGCGAGAAAGGGACAAAGCAACTTTTAGTTATCAGAGGTTTGTTATGTTTTATGAATAAGGGGGTTTTGATGTTTATTTTTTGTATTTTTTTGTATTTTTTTTAAATAAAGCTAATTTTCAACATCAGGTTCTGCGTATATCCAATATGTACAAGCAAAATTAAATTAAATGATGTAGTGCCAAAACTAACGAATACAACTTGCACAACGTTTGTATGGAGAAGGCCTTGCCTTACCCTTCGCCTTAAGAGCACACCACACCACACGCTCGACTAAACTCGTTTCTCCATACAAACGTAGTTTTGTTCTCATTTTAAAACATTGTATACACAATGGGATCTGGAATACGAGTATCTAGGTCGGAAATTATTTTCTGTTGCATGAAATTATAATGGAGAAAAAATACAGCTAGTTTTTGAATTTTTTTAGGTATTATATAAAAACCTTTATAAACCTAGATAGCCAGATCCCATTGTGTATACAATGTTTCATGTTATTTCAGCATAGTTTTAAAATGAGAACCAAACTACGTTTGTATGAAGCATTTACCGTGCTGGCGACTTTTAATATGTAAGTTTGTGCTAAGCTGTTTTGTAGAGTACTTGTCGATTAATAGTCTCGAATGCGGAACGGTGATTTTGTACTTTGCACCCAATGTAATGTATATTGTTTGTTTGTGTGGATCGCTTTCCAACAGGGTCCATAATTAAGTTTTACTATTATTTAACAACTAAAACTTAAGTTGACCTAATATCCTGTAAACTAACATTGTGGAATGCAGTAATGATTGAGTATTGCGTATTAAAACACATGGTACAAGTTACGCATTCGAAACGCTGGTAACCGAAAGGCTTATAAAGTAATTAGATAATATTTGAAGGAGAGCAAAGCGCAAGTGCTGCAGTAAGGACATGATGAGAATCTCATCTCAGTAAGGTTGATGGTCTAATGACGGTCTGGCACATCCTGTTTTACCTGTCTTGCAATATGTCACTGATAGAATATAGTAGACACGTCTGTGCCCCATTTCTTCAGTGTTTGATCTCTATGCTTCCACATTTTGTATGGGAGCTGGAAGGACTATAAAAGGCCATTGATGTGATGCCCTTTCTTGTGTTTTGCTAGGTTTGTTCAGCTTAGTTAGCATAAATCAGTTACCTGAATATGAGAGGATTCTGCTAACCGCTCCATAGCCTGTGAATTCAGTAATGTTGCATGTGCCATTTGGGTCATGGCTGCGGCCTGGTCGCTCATTACTTTAACCTGTGAAATATATTAACGGTTTAGAGAAGTGTTGAGACTAGGGCATGCATTTTTCGATATTACAATTCCGGAATTGATAATCGAAAATTCCGGAATTGAATTTGATGTATTTCCAGAGCTTTTTGTACGTTTATTTTTAAAACTTTACCATTAAACTGGGAAGCTCTATGGGAATTATCAAATGTTATGATGATAAAGTTCTTTCTTAAATTGGGTATTCGATTTTATGCAGGCAAGTCATTTCACATGCCACTTTTACTATAAAAGTGGCATGTGATGCAGTTGACTGTCACCTAAAAAAGCAAAATCCTTTATTTGATTCTTTAATTAATATAAAAGATTTCTTTCATCCTAATATTCCTGCTGCATTACTTTCTCATCTAACAGACAAAAAATCAGGATGAAAAACAGCCTTTGAAGAAACAGCATGGCTATGGTAATTATCTTAGCCAAATCATGTGCACTCACTAATTTCTCCATAACTGCTACTTGGCGCTCCTCAAAGTCCATCATAGGCTCTTCAAAGGCTAGAACCGGGTCGGACTCCATATGGTTTTGATCCATACTGTCCTCATTGTAAAAGTTGTCTTCCACAAAATGTGACTCCTGCTTCACAGAACTGCGGGGCTCTGTAATATAACAGGACCTAATATCAAAATTTAATTTAATTGATGGATAGAAGCAGAGTACTACAATGCTAATTGTTTAACATTGGGACTGATTAATAATAGCCTATTTTTATAGTATTTAACTAGAACACTACATTAAATAAAAAAACTTATTTTATCTTAGGTACTACATTTTTAGAGCAGAAGCTGGGCTGCATCTTATTTATGTCTGTTCAAAATCTACTATGTACAAAATGTTATATGGAGCTTAAACCTCTATTATGAAGCTACTTATTAAAAAAAACCCTTTTCAAAAGAACACAGCTTAGTATAGATATGAATTACAGATTCTCTATCTCTGGTTTTGAATTACATAGAAGAAATTGCTAATAAAATTAATAGTCTATACTTACTTGTAGATTTACCTACATCACCAGCTAAAAACAAATCCCAAATCTTCTTCTCAATATTGGAGCACAAACTGTTAGGATCCCCACCACCTGAGATAACTTTATTCCTTACAGTAGATTTCTTGTCAGCCCAATACTGAAACATGATAAACTATCTCATAAAGAAAATCATAATAAAATTATATTATTTTCTTTTTTGGATTTTTTATTTATTTTTATTGTGATGGACAGATTAATATTAATCTCTAGGCTCGTTAAATGATGGGTTAAAAGTGTTTATATGCAAACTCTTCACACATTTCTAGGAATAGGTATTCCTTGTTAAACTTACTTATATTCTTAAATAAGAAAACAATTACTTTTTATTATTTTCAATCTTCCAGGAGAGAAGAGGCATAGATTTCTTAGATGCAACTTTGGATAAATTTGTTAAGAAAACTTACTTTTATCCAAGATTTCATGGGTCTGGTAGGTCCGGTAATGCCATTGACTATCCTGGTCAGCTGGAACCATAACTTCTTGCTCTCCTCCCGGCCTTCCAACCCTCTCAGTAACCCGAGAGCTAGTGTTTGATGTTTTTCCATGAAGTCCACAATCGCCACTACTTGCTCCAAACTAGGCCGAGACTAACAAAACAATACGATATAAAATATATGTATAAACGATATGCAATTAAATTACAATTGTACAAATTAATTATTACCACATTTTAGATAATAGATAACTAAAGTTATTTTTTAAGTTTAGTACTTATAAGTATAATTAGTAGAGGACTTGATTTGAAACTCTTGTCGAGTCGCAATACTCACTTGAAAATGATTCAACTTACAGTAGACTAACTGAAAGCGTGATACTCACGGCTATAGAACGATCCGACATAACGAGACGTTATACCTATTAAACCTATTAAAGAGAAGTGCTGCAGGTGTAATCGCGTTTGATACAATATCTTCACAAACTGTAATTCACATTTCGAAACTTTGAACGGCATTCAAACTTAATTCGAGTATGATATACTCCTAATAAGTCGATAATAAATAGTTGATAATGACAACCATTGGTTGGGGTTCAGACATAAACAATTAATTTTTCTTCTTAAATCGTGTTTACACACCCGTACCAAGGAAAATTCGTCAGATGTGGAAAAAGCAACAAATAGCATCGCTTTATAAAAAACAATACGGCAATTGTCTATGGTGTAGAGTTGCCAACAAATATTTTTCCCCATAAAGTAGGGAAAATTTCATAAACGATTATTTTAGAAAGCCTCAGAGTGGCTCAGAGTACCCAGAGTAGACGTCAGATAATAATACCGCTAAGAGCGAGATGATCATATATTGAATTGAATAATAGCGACAGAGAGGGATATATCATTTGTTGTCCTTGTCATAGTTCCGCTTTTCTTTATTTGCCTCGATTTCATCTAAACGTCAAGTCAAATAGTTTGATGCAAATAAACGATTACCCGGTCAAATTAAGGAGGTTGTTTATTATAAGACGCCGGACGTTTAAGACTAGTTCTCAATTTAGCTGCATAAGAGCTTTTCTGTCCGCCTTGGTGAAACTCGTATAGGATCTCTATAGAAATCCTTACTCTGAGTAGAAAGCCAAGTTAAGGTTTTGGAGCCCGAGTAAATACTAACGCCCTTATTCATAAACGTCCATCAAGCCTCTATTAGTTAACAAGCCGCTAAAGTTGGTTTGTCCTTATCTGTCACTTTGACATTTATGTTTCTGAGAAAGGGACGAAACAACTTTTAGTTAAGAGAGGTTTGTTAAGTTTTATGAATAAGGGGGTAAAAATATAGTTCAAAATAATTCAAAGATTCGATTTTTAGCAATTTAAGACATGTTACAGTCATAATATTTTGCCATATAAATTAACGCCCTTCATGGGGTTTTTTATATCTTGTAAGTGGCGATCTAGCTCCAAAGTTGCCAACTGACAATGACATAAGACATTTGTAAACTCTCTTAGTAAAGAAATTTGTATGGGGATATATACGTGTCATTGCCAACCTAACAAAATATATAAAAGAGCGGCAACGCTTAAACCAATTTGTCAAGTTGAAAATTGAATTCTTGTCAAAACTGTCAAAAGTCAGAAAAAACGGATTTTGCCTGTGTGGTGATTTTGTGTTTTTCTTTCTGTTTCTTGGTTTTCGCCCCCTAAACAGTGCGTTGAGTCGGATAATTTTGTTCTTCCATTCTGTTTAGTGTGTGTCATAGCGTTTTCTCTTCGTGGACTCTTAAGATGTTGAGTTGTGCAACATTGTTCCTCAGTCGTATTGAGTGATATTATTACAGAGATAGAAACTCATAATGGGTGCAAAGAGTAGGATTTGTGAAATTTGTGGTGTAAGAGAAAGACACAGACCAGGATTCTTTGCCAATTTTCCAATTGATGAGCAAGCGGTAAGTTTCATAATCTATATTAATAATTTCGTGCAGGGGTACGGTAGACCCGAAAGAGACCTGTCTCAAATTGAAGAACGTATAAAAATAACGATTTTTGAGTTGAACATATGTATCCGCAAAATTCGGATTGTCGCGTATTTTGCATTTAAAAGTGTTAATTTTATGACGAAAGGTCGGCCATATTAAATTCGTTGGTTGACACCGTCGGGTTGGGTACGTTCGGAAATTGTTAACTATGTTTGCGTCCGGTGTGTTGGCCAGGTTGCTGGGCTGCGTTCTGGGTGATGGGCCATCATCGCCTATTGTGTGGATTCGGCTAGCCGCGTCTGCAGCTTTTTGTTTTTGTAGTTTTCAAGCGTTCTATACTATCAGCCTAGCTGGCACGATAACTTATACCGTCACGTTATATGGGTGAAATGTATTAAAACGTCACATAAAACGTAACGGTATAATCTATCGTGCTAGCTAGGCTGATTGTCACAACAACCGCCTTCAAAGCGAATGTATGGGGCCTGTTACATGGTTATTATTATCACGTGATACATTCATATCACGTGAATATTGAAGCAGAATCCATAAAAATTAAAACTGCGATAATATTGACACCCCAGTATTGTGATAATCTTAATCGTGTAAAGGACACCACTTGAATGTTTGCTGAGTCTGTCCGCCATCTTAAAGCTGCGTCTCTATTTTGTTTGTGACAAACTACTAGGTGACTTATGGCTTTTAAACGTCTAGCAAAATTCTATCCCTATCTCGCTCTATCTTATAACTTAGTGGTACTGGGGGACTACTCCGAAATTCGAACTTCGTATGGTGCCGTCCCTTTCACTCATATAGTCTATGACAGTAGAGTGAAAGGGACGGCACCATACGTAGTTAGGATTTTGAATTTCGGAGTAGACCCTCAGCTCATGCCGTTCGCCGCGCTCGGACGTTAGAGGCGCTACTGCGAACCGAAAACGAAGTATCTGCCTCTCTCGCACATGTATATTCGAACGACAGAGAGGAAGATAGTTCGTTTTTGGTTCGCGGTAGGCCCTCAGGCGTCAACTTTAAAACGAATAGGGTATTTTACTATAAGAGAAATAAAATTCAAAATGTAATAAAAACCAGCCAAGTGCGTCGGAGTCGCACACTGAGGGTTCCGTACAACTAAAAAACAAATGTGATTTATCAATATATTGATATTTTTGGTAAAAAATACTTCATAATAAACATTATCACTTAATTTCAAGTTCATAGGTCGATGGGAAGCTAAAATATTATATGTGTGACAGACAACACACGGAATGTTCTTTGACTTTCTTCGACCGTCCGCCACGCTCGGACTAAGGTGCTACCAACCGAAAACTAAATATATATGCCTCTCTGTCGCACTTGCATATTCCAGCGCGGAGAGGGAAATACTTCGTTTTCAGATCGTGGTAGGCCCTCTGGTCTGACGGCTCCTATTCCTGGATGGTGCGCGTATCGGAATGTGAAATACCTTTGGCAAAACGGAACAAGTTGTTAAATAGCTTCCATTAATTGGAGAAAATATATTATTATTATTATTATCCATAGGGGCCTGTTACATGGTTATTATTATTACGCGATATACTCATATCACGATCCGTATCACGTGCAATGAATATTGAAGAAAAATCCATACGATTTTGAAAACCACGATAATATTGACACACCAGTATTGTGATAGTATTAAGCGTTTAACAGGCCCCATACAATTTTAAAAATCGCGATAATATTGAGTGTAAAGGGCCCCACTGAATAGAATTTGGCGGAGAATAGAGAGCTGCTATCGCGAAACGAAAACGAACGAACATCGTGTATTTCCCTCTGTGTCGCTCGAATTTGCAAGTGCGACAGAGAGGGAGATACACGAACTTCATTTGTTTTTCGCGTTAGCAGCTCTGACTTCGCACCAAAAATACTGACTGGCACATCAATATTTAACAATGCACATCTGAATTGAATTTTAATGAACGATTAGTATTTTAGCTATACAAATCAGTAATGATTACGGTGTCAAATTTTTTTATGTGCCTTTAAATACTACCCTTATAAAAATGCTTAGGATTAACTTGCAAAGATACTAGCCTTTGCCCGTGACGTCGTTTGCGTAATCTTTTACTCCCAATTCCATATAATTCCATTCCATACTATTATTCCCAATCCAGACTACAGACTATATTTCTATACGATTCGAAGTTTCATCATAATCCGTTGTTGTAATGTTTTTATTTTATACATTTTTGTACACTATTTCTTTCGTCGTTTGCATAACTGTCACGAATAAATGTTTTGTTTATTTCTTTCTTATTTATTTCACCCGAGCGAAGCCGGGCTTTCATCTAGTTATTTTATAACGTCAGGTCTAGTCCAAGCCACTAAGTTTACAGCACCACACAGTTGTGGTCTTCGGTTTCCGTGATTGTTAGACAGTGAATGAAACTATAATACGAATTTAATCGTGTGTAGAATATATTTATTATATCCCAACATTTTGAGTAGAGCTGGTGAGGCTATTAAAATCAATAAATACCCAAATTTATAAGTTGAACAATTTGTGCACATCTGAAATATCCTCAGTCCGCCTAAAGGAAAGAGGGTCCCATATTAGGGACCTAGTTTTTTTTTTGCAAAAGTGCAAAAAACATAGGGGTATAAGGCAAATGATTTTATTTCGGCATTTTTTTCAAGGTGCATAAAAAAAAGAACCTAACAAGTTAACAACATTAGAGTCGGATTTGCTCTAGAAGGTTTCGCTCGCTCGGGAGGCAAGTTTGTATGTTGTTATTTTACTATTTGTAGCTGTACTAAAAAGCTAGCAACCAAACAACCAAGCATGAGTTTTCAAGTGAAAATTTTCTAAATCTGAAAAATTACTTCATTGCCCAAGCCCAAAACTCAATTATTTATGATTTCAGAAAAAATCACCCATACAAAATATGCTTATATTAACATATTCTTTACGATAAGATCATAAAAAAGTAGTGTCATTTCCTTTAGTTCCGATTCTCACTAACTCACAATCATAAGTTTGAGACAGACAGATAAGTGATATCTGATAGGTCCCGTTCTCATCTTGGTTAACCATTAGCATTCAAAGAGGAAACTATATGAAAAATCACCTTGTTCATTATGTTCACTATGGATCTGTTGGCATTATTAATCTAAGTACCACATGATATATAATATATTCTACACGCGATTAAATCTGTTTTTAAATTCATTTACACATTTGACATTTAATTTAAGGTCCACATCGGTCCAGCAATATCTTTAAATTCAAATAAAGGTGCTCATCAGGATTCAAATCCTGCAGCTTTGTAGGTAGTGTGGGACAAAATAAAATCTATGTCACAGCAGAAGGTTTATTTCGTTGAAAAAAAAAGCTTGAAGGGAACCAAGCAAAGCATCATAAAAGAGTATGCAGAAATGTGATGTGACTGTTTTTTTGAAAGAGTGATTTACTGATTACGATATATGATAAGCAAAGCGACATATCACCAAATTGATAACACAGTTGGTGTTTATCATTCATTATTTATTCTGAATATAGTTTCAGGCATACTTACTACTTTATATGTGTCTACACTGTGTCATGTATAATAGTTAACACTGTGACATGTATAATATTTAATAATGACGACCTGTTTTGCCTCCGAAGCTAGAGGTCCTGGGTTTGAATCCCGGCCAGGGCATTATTTGTGCATTTAGCACGGATTTTTGTTCTTGGGTCTTGGATGTTTTCTATGTATTTAAGTAGGTATTTATGTATATAAGTATGTATATTGTCGTCTAGTACCCATAGTACAAGCTTTGCTTACTTTGGGACTAGGTCGATTTGTGTAAGATTGTCCCCCAATATAAAAAAAAAGAAAAAAAAATTTAAGCATCTGGAGGGACCTTAAACAAGATTGATGCTAAAGTAACTTAGTATTAAGTGGTAAGTTCTGCTAACGAAAATTCTAAATTTCAAATTATCTAATAATGGCTTAGGCGTTTTAAGAGGGAATTGGTGAAAGATTTTGTGCCTGAGCTTGATTGTGCCGGTAGCTCAGGTGGCTAGAGTAGCCAATCTTGACTGCATATGTCAGATGTCGCAGGTTAAAATCCTGTTCCCTTATGTTAAAACCCTATTTTTATGTTACTTATATCATGGCCACCCATCTCATACAACGTATAATTAATACTTAAAAAATCTCATAGATGGCGCTACAGGTATCACGTGAAATAATATTGCACATAATCTTGAGAAAATAATGATTTTTACACCCCAATAAATTCACATAGCATATTTTAGTCTCAAACATTATTCTACACATAAAATAGATACAAAATTTTGAATTTTACTAAATACAATAAAATTGATACCTTACGTGTGAGCTTCCAAGCTTGCCACGTATTATTGAGTTTTATCACTAGATGGTGCTATAACAGCGCTATGTCTATTTGTCTCTGTCACACGCGCACAGTAATAGTGCCCTCACGCTCGCACAGTAATCTTGATTGCCAGCTGCAGAGATTGTAAACCTTAGGTTCGCAAGCATACGGACGGGGTCTTACGCACGTGTTATTTTGCTTGCAATGTTATTGGTCCCATGATCATAAGCCGTAATATTTTTTAAAGCGGTATTCTTATATTCTATAGTGGGATGCGTTTGTGGTCACATAGTTCTGGGACTCTTTACTTGTTAAATCGCTGTTTAAGTTACGTTTGTTGTGTTTGTTATCTTTTTTGTTACTATTCGTTGAGTTTATTTGCGTTGTTAATTTTTTGTTAATAAAAGTTGGTGTTATTAAAGACATGGAACCGACTCCATCTACCCCAAGTGGCCCACGCCCCTTCAAGGTGTTTGTGTCACCACGGAAGAAACGGAAAAATTCTCATTTAAGTGAAAATTTGTATAATCCGTATAATAAATGATAATCCAGTAATCGTAGCGTTTTATTTCTTCCACTTTATATATTTATTAAAATGTCTAGAAATCTTTAAATTGCTAATTGAAAAATTACCTACCTTTCCAATTTTTTTGACGTAAGTAGTTATTTTATTGTGTTTGGTTCTTCACCGTATATACATATTGGCTATGTGCACGTCTGAAACGTCAAACGTCAGGGGTCCCGAGACAATGTCAAACTCAGAGATGTCAAGTGGTGACACATTAATATTTTATTTATTTTAGTAAACGAGAAAGACCCCTTACTGGAAATTTTACTGAAATAAATAAGAAAATAAATAAATAAATACAAACGAAACGAATCGTAGGAAACCGTTAAGAAACCAATAGAAATCGTGAAAGTAAATTTGACAGATGTCCCAGGTAAGTACACATTTCTGCCATGGTGTGCGCTGCGATCGCCTAGCTTAGCCCCACCACCTACTTCGCACATAACCAATAGGTACCTTAATTAGTTAGAATGGCAATGAGAACAATAAAATTCAACGGAAAAAAGTAAAATGCCCTCTTTAAATGTAATAGATATTATTTTAAATTAATTACACATCCTTGCCATAATTCATTGAACACAGTATAAAAATGTTGTTGACCACTGCACTGGTTGTTGATGCAACGGTCAAGGTCGGTCAGCGAACTACAGCCCTACGCGCTTCGTTTTTGAATGTTCTTATGTGATGTGTAATATGGTCTCAAATATATTACTTGTATATTATAAGTATAAAATAGAGTATTAGGTAAAATAATGTGTTGCAAAAAATAAACACCGTTTTGTCTTCGTGTAAGTATTAAAATCTAAGCTCAAATAAGTAACGTAACGAACAACGTATTATCTTTAATAATGCAATGGAATGGAAGTAACAAAACTCACAGACGGTTTGTGTACAAACATTGATGCGTAGTTTTGCGTGTAGCTTCGTTTCGTTTGATTCCAAATAAGTTATAAGCGCTCCTTTAGTTTTTTACTCGACTGCACCAGAAGGAGGGTTATGTTTTTGGAGAGTATGTATGTATAAATGTATGTATGTATGACGTATGTATGTATAATTGTTGGCACGCTCTGCAGCCTAAACGGCTTAATGGATTTTAGTTTGAAAGGTGTCGTTAGATTAGTATTTACTGTGAGAGTGTCAGATATATAAAAAAAATATGGCGGCTTTTTGGCGCCAAATTCTAAATTACACTGAAACGCAGTCGGGTTTTAGGATTTAAAATGGAATCCTTATAGATTCGTCATGTCTGTCCCTCCGTCCTTCCGTATGTCACAGCTAGGGCTTGAATAACCGGTATTTTTGGAAACCGGTATTGTGACCTTGTACCAGGAACCGGTATCAGACATGGTACCGGTACTAGCTAAAGTACCAGTATTGCTAAAACCGGTATTCTAAATGATACCGGTACCGTGAGAACCGGTAAATTGATGAAATTTACCGGTTTTTAACAGTTAAAATACCGATACTCGAAAATGCGAGTGGAGTGAGTGAGAGAGATAGACCTACTGAGGTCACAAACACTCACATCGCGAGTAATGTATGGAGAATGTATGCAATTAACATTAGTGTCCGCTGCTCTAACTTTTTAAATTTGCTTACTAAAATCAACTGTTAAAGGAAATATTACATAGAGCCAACCGCCACGATTTTGTATATATATTTTTAATTTGTTATATAAATTGTTTTTTTTTTGTTTTTCCGGGGGTTTTTATTGTTCTTGAATTTTTGTAGCATTTTTTGTTTTTTGTTGGTTTTTTCCGAATTTTTCGAGTATTTATGTATTTATAGAATAGAATAGAATAGAAAAGCCATTTATTGATTAAAGTACATTATCACAAAACTAGTATTAAAATAGGTTTCAATTTATTAAAAATTATGCAATAAAATTAAAATACGTTAATCATGATTTATTAAAATATTTAATGCTAATTTTTATTTTAAAAGGAGAGGCCATTTATGTATTTAGTTCGTGTCTTTTGATGTTTTTGGACTGTTTAAAAGTTTTGTTGTATTTTTTGGCTTTTTATAAGTTTTTCCTATTTTTTTTGTACTTTTCGTCAGGTTTTTTGTTTTTTGGTATTTCTTTTAGTATTTACGTGTTTCTTTTACATTTTTTCAATTCTTTCGTGTTTTTTAAATCGTGCTTAAATTTTGTGGCATTTTTCGTGTTTTTAGTTGTATTTTTCGATTTTTTTGTGATTTTTTTTTAATTTTTACTTGTTATTTTGTAGCGTTTTTCTGTTTTTTGATGTTTTTGGAATGTTAAAAAGTTTTGTTTGTACTTTTCGTCAGCTTTGTTTTGTGTTTTGGCTTTGTTTTACGTGTTTTTTTTTGTATTTTTTGTTCTTTAATATGTTTTTTTAAGTCGTGCTTGTATCAGTTTGTGTGCTTTTGTTGTTTCTTTCGAATTTTTCGTGAATATAGGTATTTTTTTCGTGTAATTTTGTAGCTTGTTTTTGATGTTTCTGGATTTTTTTAGTTTTTTTGTGTTTATGGACTGTCCAGTTTTTTTTTGTTTATTTAAATATGATTTTTTGTAGCATTATTGCTTTTAGTTTTTTTTTTTCGATTTTTTTGTGAATTGTGGTATTTTTTTAAAGTTTTTAATTGTTATTTTATAGCGCTTTTGCTGGTTTTTGATGTTTTTGGAATGTTTAATAGTTTTTTTTATACTTTTCGTCAGTTTTATTTAGTGTTTTGGCTTTGTTTTAGTTTTACGTGTTTTTTGGTATATATTTTTGTTCTTTTCTTTGTTTTTTTTTTATTTCGTGCCTGTATTTTTGTATCATCTTGTGTGTTTTTTGTTTTCTTTCAAATTTTTCGTGAATTTTGGTATTTTTTTTTAGTTTTTTCGTGTTATTTTGTAGCTTTATGTTTGTGTTTTTTGATATATTTTGACTTTTTAAAAGTTTTTCGTATATTTTTGTACTTTCGTCAGTTTTTAAATGATTTCGACCTGATTTGACTGATTGACGACCTGTTTAGCCTAGTTGGTAGTGACTCTGCCTCCGAAGCTAGAGGTCCCGGGTTCGAATCCCGGCCAGGGCATTTATTTGTGCATTTTTCACGGATATTTGTTCTTGGGTCTTGGATGTTTTCTATGTATTTAAGTATGTATTTATCTATATAAGTATGTATATCGTCGTCTAGTACCCATAGTACAAGCTTTGCTTAGTTTGGGACTAGGTCGATTTGTGTAAGATTGTCCCCCCAATATTATTATTATTATTATTATTATTTCCATGTTTTTTGGTAATTTTTAGTTTATACGTGTTTTTGGTATTTTTTTAGTTCTTTCGTGTTTTTTTAAATGGTGCTTGTATTTTGTAGCATTTTTCGTGTTGTTAGTTGTTTATTACGATTTTTTTGTTGTTTTTGTTTTTTTTGTTTTTACTTGTTATTTTTTACGGTTTTTCGTGTTTTTTTGATGTTTTTGGACTGTTGAAAAGTTTTTTCGTATTTATTGGCTTTTTATAAGTTATTTCCTATCTTTTTTTGTACTTTTCATCAAGTTTTTTGTTTTTTTTTTTTTTTTTTTATGTTTTTTTGGTATATCTTATATTTTTTACGTGTATTTTGTTATTTTTTAATTCTTTTGTGTTTTTCTTAAATCGTGCTTGAATTTTGTAGCATTTTTCGTGCTTTTAGTTGTTTTCGTGGTTTTTTTGTGAATATTGGTATTTTTTAAAGTTTTTACGTGTTATTTCGTAGCGTTTTTTCTGTTTCTTGATATTTTTGTTATGTTTCACAGTTTTTTTTGTACTTTTCGTCAGTTTTGTTTTGTGTTTTGGCTTTGTTTTAAATTTACGTGTTTTTTTTTGTTGTTTGTTTTTTTAAGTCGTGCTTATATTTTTGTATCATTTTGTGTGTTTTTTGTTATTTCTTTCGAATTTTTCGTGAATTGCGGTATTTTTTTAGTTTTTTCGTGTTATTTTGTAGCGTTTTTTTTTGTTTTTTGATGTTTCTCGATTTGTTAAAGCATTATTCGTGTTCTTATGCTTTTATGTTTAATTATATTGACATTTTTGGTTTTTTCGTGTTTTTTTGAATTTTTTGTTGCGTGTTTTTATTTGCTATGCTTTGCTTTTTTTGGACGTCTTGTATTTTTTATTTTTTTTACATTGCAGTTTTTTATAGTTTTTTTTTCTAACATGTTTGAGAAAAGTACTGTACAATCCTCGGCCGGAACAGGGATTGCAGGACTCGTTTTATCCGGCCTCGTCTACGACTCGTTAGTTTATCCCAAACTCGTCCAGCAATCCTTGCTTCACGGCCTCTGCAGTAATGTACTATTAGGTACCTAAGTTCCGCCGCCGCGCCGCGCATACGCACGAAATGGCAACATCGCATACAAGTGTAGGAACCTTTATAAAGAACCGGTATTTTTCGGTTCTAATACCGGTATTTTTTCTTAACCGGTTCTCTGGAACCGAAACGAAGAAAACCTATAAATATCGGTATGTTACAGGTATTTTCGGTACCGGTTTCAAGCCCTGGTCACAGCCGATTTACTCGGAGACTATGACCACTACAATTATGAAATTGTGTGTGAAGGTGTATGTTATGAAGCGCTATAGAAATATGATCTGAAATTATAGAAAATAAATATTAAACGAGGGGGGCACCCCATGCATGTAATAGGGGAGTATTTTTTTTCCAATGCACATAGGCGTGTAGGGTGTCTAGGGATAGGCCTTCAAAAATGACATAGAGGTTTCTAGAAAACTTTTCCATTTAAGTCAACTGTTTGGTGAGATATTAGCTGTCGAAGTCGTAAAAAGTGTCCCCCCCCCCCCTCTAATTTCCAAAATATGAAGTTTAAAATTCTGAAAAAAATCAAGATGATTATTATTAATGTACATACATTAATAAATCCTTTTAACGATTTTTAGTTTGAGCAAGATAGGTTTAACGCTTTTTGAGTTATTGATGAAAAACTGTCTCGCCAAAACAAAAGAGCGTAAGTGCCGTAAGTTTCCTATGAAGATACGACCTTTTTTACCCGACAGCGCCAGAAGGAGGGTTATGTTTTTCGAGAGTATGTTTGTATGCATAATTGTTTGGCACGCTCAGGGGCCTAAACGGCTCGATGGATTTTAGCTTGAGAGGTGACGTTAGATTCGTATTTACTGTGAGAGTGACACTGGGAATATATATCAAAATGAAAATAAAAACAAAACGGCGGATTTTTGGCGCCAAATTACAAAGGAGCGCAGTCAGGTTTTTTTAGTTTTTTTAAATACTTAGTCTTGTTTATTAAATGTATTGTATAGTGGTTTTAAATGTAGATTATGAGAGGTGTCGGTAAGGAACCCTTCTTTGTGCATGGTCCGACACGCACTTGGTCGGGTTATTTGTTTTTTATTTGATTAGTCTTGTTTCTAATAACGACGACCAGGCCTAAATACGCCGTCATCAATATATAATGAACTGTAAGGCGACCAGTGACTCAGGAGAGGCGAGCGCTCCCGAGCTTACAAATACAAGTATGGCGAACCCGGTTTCGTAACCAAAAGTTTTAGAACCTAAAAATACGCCGCCATTAATATATAACGAACTGTAAGGCAACCAGTGACTCAGGAGAGGCAAGCGCTCCCGTGCTTACGCATACAAGTATACTCAACCCGGTTTCGTGTCAAAAAGTTTCAGAAACTAAAAACACGCTAACGTCAACATATAACGAACTGTAAGGCAACCAGTGACTCAGGAGAGGCGAGCGCTCCCGAGCTTTCGCATACAAGTATGGCGGACCCAGTTTCGTAACCAAAAGTTTTTGAACCTAAAAAATACGCCGTCATCAATATATAACTGTAAGGCGACCAGTGACTCAGGAGAGGCGAGCGCTCCCGAGCTTACGAATACAAGTATGGCAAACCCGGTTGCGTAAACAAAAGTTTTAGAACCTAAAAATACGCCGCCATCAATACATTACGAACTGTAAGGCAACCAGTGACTCAGGAGAGGCAAGCGCTCCCGAACTTACGCATACAAGTATGTAAACCCGGTTTCGTATCTAAAACTTTCAGAACCTAAAAACACGCTGCCGTCAATATATAACCAACTGTAAGGCAACCAGTGACTCAGGAGAGGCGAGCGCTCCCGAGCTTTCGCATACAAGTATACTCAACCCGGTGTCGTATCAAAAAGTTTCAGAAACTAAAAACACGCTAAAGTCAACATATAACAAACTGTAAGGCAACCAGTGGCTCAGGAGAGGCGAGCGCTCCCGAGCTTACGCATACAAGTATGGCGAACCCGGTTTCGTAACCAAAAGTTTTAGAACCGAAAAATATGCCGCCATCAATATATAACGAACTGTAAGGCAACCAGTGACTCGGGAGAGGCAAGCGCTCCCGAGCTTACGCATACAAGTATACTCAACCCGGTTTCGTATCAAAAAGTTTAAGAAACTAAAAACACGCTAACGTCAATTTATAACAAACTGTAAGGCAACCAGTGACTCAGGAGAGGCGAGCGCTCCCGAGCTTACGCATACAGGTATGGCAAACCCGGTTTCGTAACTAAAAGTTTTAAAACATAACTGTAAGGCAACTAGTGACTCAGGAGATGCGACCGCTCCTGAGCTTACACATACCAGTATGGTCAACCCAGTTACGTAACTGAAAGTTTTAGAACTTACACACGCATAACTATGACATACATAAAAAAATTGAGACGAACTGAGAACCTACTTTCTTCTATTGAAGTCGGTTAAAAAGTTAATATATTTATACAATTTATAAAACTATTAATAATTTATACCCAAAAAAACCTGACTCCAATTTTGTACTTCGCTACACATGACATTTTTGCATATTCTTCCCACTTCACCACCTGTACTGCTTTCCGATAGCAAAGGAGGTGGTTACTGTTACTACAGATCCCAACCAAGTCACTTTATATGGGCCGATGATATTTGAGGAGTTCCGTCGACTCCTCAGGGAACCCATACTGACGTTCAGTTACTCATCATAAGTTCCACTTTAAAATGTGTATTTTGACGAGCATTAGTGGCTACGTCAACGAAATTTTATCGTAATCTGTGAAATGCCTAGATCATTGAGCAGTTCCATAAGTCATCTGTGGTCATCATCACCATTTCCGCTTCACCAAAGTTGAGGTTTCGGAGAGCCAATGCTTGATTAATTACAGAAAATACCGAAATCGGCATAAGCATATCAAATCAATTCGAGGAGTTCCCTCGATTCCTCCTAGTTCCCATCGTCAGACCTTCACCAAATTTATATGGAACCTCGTTGAGGGTACCTACTTTGATACAAAAAAAGAATTATCAAAATCGCCTAATGTGATCAGGGAACATATCAATGTCAATACAAGAAATAAACATGTTATAGTTATAGTCTATAGGTAGTGCAGCGTAAATAAAATGTACTCTGCATAAAAGTTACTTATTTTGCGTTTTGAGTTAATTATTCTTTTATTTTTAGGCCATCTATTGGAGGGTGTAGGAACTAGGTTGACCGATTCGACACTTTTTTGGCTAGTTTGATGTTCGTGTTTGAAGTGGTTTGGTGGTGTGTTATTCGCGTCTTAGATGGCGCTATAACAAGCTTTTCACCTTCTTTGAAAGAGCTAGTATGAAATGCTGGCCGTTTTTTTTTCTTACATCCCTTCTTTATGTTCAACAAGTTAATTTCAAATTTGTAAATCTAGAACATTCTCAAAGTCATAATGTCACACGACGATGGATTTTTTTCATTCTATTCAGAGCTTGAGGAGAATAGACATTCTTTTTCTGTGACAAATTATTTTTCAATTTGAAGTAATTCTGAGTTATTTCGCCGAGGAGATTGGCGATCTTGGTGAACCCAGCTGCGGTTTAGATCGCAAAGTTACGTGTGCCAGTTGCGTAGAAAGTTTCCACCAGGGTTTTTGGGTGCTGATGCTGAGCAGCAATATTTGTTTGCCAATT
Organism: Notocelia uddmanniana; assembly: GCA_905163555.1. Taxonomy (NCBI): domain Eukaryota; kingdom Metazoa; phylum Arthropoda; class Insecta; order Lepidoptera; family Tortricidae; genus Notocelia; species Notocelia uddmanniana. The sequence goes on from LR991053.1 coordinate 13,640,678, forward strand.
TATAAATTGGGTAAGTTTTAGTGCGTCATCTCATGTAATTTGGTTTTTACTTTATCGGGCTAGTTTGCAGTGTGTGATACCGTGTTGTTTGTTCAATAGCTCCTAGGAGAGGGCGCGAAGAGCGATAATCTTCCACCGGAGATACCGTGAGGAACAGTATATCCGTGGTCCCAGTGGAAAAGCCTGCCCAAGAACTAAGCAGCGCGTGAACACTGCGGTCCTGTTTTAATTACGGTCCACAGACCGTACGCCTATTCCGGAATCTACGGAAAGTGACAGAAAGGTTTGGAGTATTAGTGCGGACTTCCTGTGTTCTCTTCTTGTCGGTTTTTACGGCTACCTGCTGTAGTGTACACATATACTGCTAAGCGCAGCGAGAACAGCAGTTTTACAGCGAACGAATTTTTGCTTACGTCCACTAGGCGATTTTACAGTGGCTTTACTACGTGGCACACTACGCTAGTCTAATTCCCCAAATTCAAAAAGGCTTTAGTCACGCCACCGTTTCTTATTGTGTATTTCGGATTTTTATTTTTGGCCGACAAGGAAACCATCCATCAATCACACGTTCATCTCATATCACTCGTAAATCATCCATACCTTTCATGATAATTCCACCCTTGATCCAGCGAACCTAAGCTATGATAAATTTATTCTGTTAACCTTTAAGCCTTTAAGAAGTAAAGCTACTATTAGACCGCTTAAGCGTCTAGGTTTCCATCAAATTGATTTCCGATACGGAAATCTCGTCAGTAAACATTTTTAGATGGTATAATTCTAAGTTTTCAGCTGTCGCGTGTTTGTGATCCATTACGTTGCACGATATGTCTGTATTTTGTTACCCTTAACTGTATTAGACTGTTCTCGGTTATCCTATTTAAGTGCGGTACTGTGATTAATATTAGTGTTCGGAATATTTTTGTGAATAAATTAAACGTGTCATTGTAAGTGAAATAATTGGTTTTTATTTTGTTTTCACATTAATTCACTACAATTTTGGCGCCCGAATCAGTTGGTAAGTACCTTGGACCCTTATTCTAAATTTCTTCTTTAAAATACCATATTTTTTTCAATTTGACATTTTATGATTTTTCTTCATTTGCATTTTTTTGGGGATGGTGACCTATTCAGGTCGCTGTTTATTAATCTTTTCTGATTTTAGCATATTCTTCGAGTAGATGAACAGTCACCAATACTTGCGTGTTGTCATACGGCTTTGATGAAAACTTAACCCTGCCCCTGCATCGTGTTTTGAGATTCTGACAGCTCTGTATTGAATGTTGACAAATACATTGTTTCATATAAAATAACAAATGGAATGTGCTTTTACATGTGCTTTTTATTTTATTTCCAAACTAAGTTATCCCGAGTTATTCATTTAGTAGAATAACCCCAGTATTCTAGTTCCCGTAGGTTGTTAGGGATTATTTTACGGTAAGTGAGACGTAGTGATGTTTTAGTGCTTTTTGACGTATCCCGATTTGATTTCGTCTAGTATTATCCGAAGTGAGTTTTAATCCTAGTCACAGCGGTTCCTTGGCGTTCAAGTATCGTTGTTATAGCATTTCAGACCGTGATCGTGTGTCTCTATCAGCTTTATTACTATAGGGTAACATTTTGCGTGACGTAGTTCACGTGTTTACGGAATTTTTTTTACTTGAATTTAAACCAACGTGCTCAGGTATACGGATTTGTCATTTTTTCCGATAGTTAACCTTTCAAGCGCATCTTGTCAGACATTTGTATGTCGAATATCACGAGGGAACTAATATTGTCACCATTTGTCACTCTCATTGTGTCTAGTTCGTTTTGACAGTCGGCGTGACAACTATCGTTATTGTTGTTTCTCATTAAAAAAGGTTGTAAACCTCCACAAATTCCATTCGCCTCTATAGATATGTTCGACATTTATCACGTGACCAATTTTCGGTTCAATACGTAGCTTTATTTCGGCCCCAAGTGTATGAGCATTCGTAGCCGTGTGGTATGTACGGTAGCCTCACGAGTCGATGGTCGATGGTTCGATTCTCACCAAGAGTGATCTTTTTCTGTTTTTTAAAAGATGTTTATTTCTCCCTAGAGACATTTCCAATTACTAATTATTAGTAATTACTAAAATATTTAAAATAATTAGTAATTTAAAATTTAATTTTAATTTCGCAAAGTTTAAAAATATTGTATTATTTTTTGGCCTTAGTCGTGTGTGGTATTAGGTGTTCGATGAAGTTTTCATGGGTCATTTTTTTAGTTTTTTTCTTTTGACTTCTGTTCTTTAACATTGAATTTCAGAATTATTCCCTGTGCTTAACGATTATAATAGTAGTCTATTAATTAAAGTTATTATTACTTCTCAAATGGTAATAAAACCGCTGTTGGACTTTGAACCTTCTAGCGTTAACATTAAGGTTGCTTTTCTAACGGTTTGTTTCGGGACAACTTTGTCGACTTAAAGAATTTCAACTGTGTTGTTAGTCAATTACTACCTAGTGGAATTTAGTTGCCTATTGTTTTTGTTTACTAATGTTTATCACCTGTGTTTGACATTGTTTGTTGTTGTTGATCTAAGGTTATCGTCGGTTATCGTTATTTATCGTTAATTACCGTAGATATTCGTGGTCAAACTTTTACTTTCTCTGATCATCGTTGATTAACTTTGTCGATCAGTGACAATTTTTAATGTCTATCGTGGGTCACCGTGGACCATTGTCAAACTTTCACTTTCTTTGATCCTTGTCGGCTAACTTTGTCGATTATTGACAATCCCATTAACTATCAGTGACAATTCTATTGTCTATTTATGACAATTTTCTTGTCTGTCAATGACAATTCTTTTGAAAGTTTTCTTGACAATTCTATTGTTAAACATTGACAGTTTTATGGCAGAATATTGCCAATTCTATTGATAAACATTGACAATATTATCAATTACGATCCTATTAACTGTCAATATCAACTTTATTGACAATTCTATTGGCAATTTTACGTTCAGTCATTGTCAATTGTTGACATATTATTGACAATTATAAATTTTGGTTGACGGTCATTCTCAATTGTTGTTTATTGTTTCAATTGTGGATTAATGTTGATCATCGGTTGAAGTGTTAGGCTTCTTGAGTTTTTTCTTTACGAGTTGTTGACACTTTGTACCTGGTTGAGTTTTTGCAATTATGGATCAACAATTCGAAGACTCAATTCATGTCACACCCCGGGTACCAGAGCTTAACGCACGCCAGCCCAGAACGCTTCACCTTCCGGACAGCGCGGATGAGGAATTTTTTGACACCGAGCCTCGATTCCGAGACACGCATGCTCATTCATATGCAACCCAAGCTGCGGTCAAGAGCGAGTCACTTTCTAAATGGAACCTTACCTTTACGGGTGAAACTTGCGTCCGCGACTTCTTTTCTCGGATCGAAGAGGAGGGAATTGCCCGAAACATTGCACCACCTTACATTGTGAGGCGATTTCATGAGCTTTTATCTGGAAGCGCTTTGAAATATTTTAGAGCTATTCGATATCCGGGATTGTCGTTCGCAGAGCTTAAAGCGGCGTTCTTTAAAACTTTCGACGTGTCCGATTATGACTTTAAGGTTGAAAGTCAACTTCGCGCTTTGTCTGAGGTCTAATCAATCAGTTGTTGATTTCGTTATACAAGCACGCGATCTTAACGCTAAACTACGTTCTCCTGTTTCTGAGGACAGTTTATTCAACATTATTAAATATGGAATGAACCCCAGGTATCATCCGTGTCTGGCCACAAATATTGTCAAGGATATTGATGAATTGTTGGAGGTAGCGAAAAATTTTGAGGCCTTCCAAGGCATGCGTCCGTCACGTCTGTCAATCGCACCTATCCATGCTCCAGTTAGGGATGAGCCCGGTGCAGTTCTCTGTCTGAAGTGTAACGCGAATGGCCACAGCTATCGTGATTGTCCTAACATTTCCGGACCTGTGTGTTTCAAATGCAGAAGGGAAGGGGCCATTACGCGCGATTGTCCTCGTTGCAATCCAGGGTCGTCAAAAAACTAGGTTGTGGCGCACTGAGAGGACCAACGGTGTCACCTGTTGTATTAAATAAATCGCCAGATAATAGGTTGTTTATTGAGGTTGATATTTCAGGGATTACCGTTAAGGCGCTTTTGGACTCTGGTGCGCAGGCTTCTCTTATAGATATTACTCTTCTTTCTGAGTTGGGTTTCCATTATTGTAAAGAGATACGTCCGTCAGTTGTGTCAGCGGATGATTCACCTATTCTTATTTTGGGTGGTTCGGATCTTCCAATCTCTTTTAATGGCGTTCATGCTACTCATTCCTGCCTTGTTGGTAGCAATTTGCCTACTCGGTTTATTTTAGGCATCGGGTTTTGGAATGATTTCGGGCTTACCGATATTCTGAAACCTGCGTTTTCGAGAAGTCAACCCGGTTTACTTCTTGTACCTGATCCTGTTCTACCAAAGGAACAGCCTTCTATTGTTGGTGAAGTGCGGTATATCCATCCGCGAACTGAACTTACTCCCGTTCAGGAGTCTGAACTTCAGGCTGTTGTAAGCGAGTTCATTGAAATTTCCTCAGACGAAGTCGACTTAGTTCTTACCTCTTGGCACCCGCGTAAGATCGAAACTACTTGCGCGCCTAACAGGCAGCGATATTACCCGATGTTTACCAGCGAAACTTGGATACGGTTGAGTTCTCTCTTTCTCTGCTGTACCGTGTTGAACTTTGGTGCACTTTGTTTTTTTGGTTTGTGTGCTCATGCTCTTTTTAGTGTGGCCATGCTCTTTGTTTGGTTTTTTGTGAGCCATTACTGTTGTGGGTTCTTGTGTGCTCTCATGTATGGTACAGGAGCATTTGAGTTTTATCATGAACCTTTCCGAGAACTCGGGAATTCCCTATCGCTATATGGTATCCATATCGTTAGGCTACCTTGGCTGTTTTTGCTAAACGTTGCTTAGGATTTTATGTTAGATTAAATAGTTTTAGTTACGTGCATGTCCGGACGTGATGTATTGATATGTCCGTCAAGTGTCTATAGTCAGATTGTGGACCAAAAGGTGGGACACAGTCGGGCAGAACACGTTGCGACTTGTCGTACCTTGCGGATGGACTGCACTAAACAACCATCTGTTATTTATTTATCCTATTTTTAACCTCAAAATTCAAAAAGACATTACTTCAAGTCACCGTTAATTACCTTTCGATTTCCAATTAGGCCATCCATTGACTGTTTATCCTATTTTTTTCCTCAAAATTCAAAAAGACACTGCTTCAAGTCACCGTTATCTACATTTCGATTTACAATTAGGCCCTCAATTAAATGCCCCCTATCAGTCCCATTGCTGGGGAGGTCTTTGAACGATTTTCTTCGTTGCTCCTTTGTTCCGCGTGAGGTCGTTCTTCATATTGGTTTATTGGGGTTTTGTATCCTGACCGAATCTCAGGTTCGGGATCCTGGTCGTCGTGCCTTCGTTGCTCCTTTGTTCCGCGTGAGGTCGTTCTTCATATTGGTTTATTGGGGTTTTGTATCCTGACCGAATCTCAGGTTCGGGATCATGGTCGTCGTGCCTTCGTTGCTCCTTTGTTCCGCGTGAGGTCGTTCTTCATATTGGTTTATTGGGGTTTTGTATCCTGACCGAATCTCAGGTTCGGGATCCTGGTTGTCGTGCCTTCGTTGCTCCTTTGTTCCGCGTGAGGTCGTTCTTCATATTGGTTTATTGGGGTTTTGTATCCTGACCGAATCTCAGGTTCGGGATCCTGGTCGTCGTGCCTTCGTTGCTCCTTTGTTCCGCGTGAGGTCGTTCTTCATATTGGTTTATTGTGGTTTTGTACCCTGGCCGAATCTCAGGTTCGGGATCCGGGTCGTCAGGCCTTAGTTTGCTTCTTCGTTCCGCGTTCCGTCGCCACGCTCCCTATTTCCACTTTTTTGGGGGGGCTGTCGACGGTACGCATTTCCGCGTAGCGTCGTCTCGCTCATTTTCCGTTTTACTTTTCCACCTGTCGGTGGTTGTTCACGGTCACCCGTGGTTGTTTCCACATTCCTTTTTGGGGAATTGGTTTATTTATTATCGGGACCTGTTTCCCAGGTTCGTTTCTTCCCCGCTTTACTAGGCGTTAAGGCGAGTGTTGTTGGAACAAGTCGTCGATGGAATGGGGTTAGCGTTATTGTTTCGCGTAAGTTTTTGGGTTAGTTTAATTCTTAGAACGATCTTTGAGGGTTGTTGAGGTCGTGGCGTGCCTAGCGTCAGATTGGGGGCCCAAAGTTGGAACCCAGTCGGACAACGTACGTTGCCATCTGCATCCAACTCAGGGGGATTGTTTTGTCGTTGTTAGTTAAGTTCGTGTGTTAACTTTAGTGTTGCACGTGTAGTTTAAGGTTTTTTATTTAGTAAAAAAAGGGTTATTGAACCCACTGGACATGCCGAAGCGTGATTATTCCGCAAACCTTTCCCCTGGTTTCTACCTAACTTCCTTGTCGGCAGCCATGGTGCCGGACAAGCGAATGTTATTATTAATCCCTTTGTGCGTGGAAGTCTGGTGGTGTGGCGCCAGTCACATTGCTGAGCTACTCGGATTTTTTTTGGTCGATACCGTCGCGTGTGCTTGGAAGTCTGGTGGGGTTGTGCCAGTCACTCGCTGATGTCCACCCATAGGTGGATGGTCTCCGTTGTATCATGCAACGATGAGGAATCTTTCTTTTTTACCCGGACGTACTGGTTCGTTTTGTCCATCCTGTACCTTATATTTGGTAACACATCTTAATAGATGTTAAATGGGCAAAGGATCATCGTGTGCTCTGAATGCCACAGACCTTATGATCATGGACCGTAAATAGGTTTATCCTATAATTAGTTATAGATTAGGGTTAGTTGATTTCGGGCTGCTTCCGGCTAGTAGTTCTACGTGGAACTACTAGTTGATGGTTGACTTATATGATGTGTTAGTGTCAGATGTTAGATAGGTTATTATATAACTCCACTATTCCCGTTTTATCGTTGAACTTGTCTCACAACATTCCGTCCTTTCTATTTGTTAAGGCGATTCGTTCTAAGACCAACGAGTTTTAGGTACCAGAACCTTTTTTTATTATTTTATTTTTTTCTTTTGGTAAGGGGATATCTGCAGCGTAAATAAAATGTACTCTGCATAAAAGTTACTTATTTTGCGTTTTGAGTTAATTATTCTTTTATTTTTAGGCCATCTATTGGAGGGTGTAGGAACTAGGTTGACCGATTCGACACTTTTTTGGCTAGTTTGATGTTCGTGTTTGAAGTGGTTTGGTGGTGTGTTATTCGCGTCTTAGATGGCGCTATAACAAGCTTTTCACCTTCTTTGAAAGAGCTAGTATGAAATGCTGGCCGTTTTTTTTTCTTACATCCCTTCTTTATGTTCAACAAGTTAATTTCAAATTTGTAAATCTAGAACATTCTCAAAGTCATAATGTCACACGACGATGGATTTTTTTCATTCTATTCAGAGCTTGAGGAGAATAGACATTCTTTTTCTGTGACAAATTATTTTTCAATTTGAAGTAATTCTGAGTTATTTCGCCGAGGAGATTGGCGATCTTGGTGAACCCAGCTGCGGTTTAGATCGCAAAGTTACGTGTGCCAGTTGCGTAGAAAGTTTCCACCAGGGTTTTTGGGTGCTGATGCTGAGCAGCAATATTTGTTTGCCAATTTATAAATTGGGTAAGTTTTAGTGCGTCATCTCATGTAATTTGGTTTTTACTTTATCGGGCTAGTTTGCAGTGTGTGATACCGTGTTGTTTGTTCAATAGCTCCTAGGAGAGGGCGCGAAGAGCGATAATCTTCCACCGGAGATACCGTGAGGAACAGTATATCCGTGGTCCCAGTGGAAAAGCCTGCCCAAGAACTAAGCAGCGCGTGAACACTGCGGTCCTGTTTTAATTACGGTCCACAGACCGTACGCCTATTCCGGAATCTACGGAAAGTGACAGAAAGGTTTGGAGTATTAGTGCGGACTTCCTGTGTTCTCTTCTTGTCGGTTTTTACGGCTACCTGCTGTAGTGTACACATATACTGCTAAGCGCAGCGAGAACAGCAGTTTTACAGCGAACGAATTTTTGCTTACGTCCACTAGGCGATTTTACAGTGGCTTTACTACGTGGCACACTACGCTAGTCTAATTCCCCAAATTCAAAAAGGCTTTAGTCACGCCACCGTTTCTTATTGTGTATTTCGGATTTTTATTTTTGGCCGACAAGGAAACCATCCATCAATCACACGTTCATCTCATATCACTCGTAAATCATCCATACCTTTCATGATAATTCCACCCTTGATCCAGCGAACCTAAGCTATGATAAATTTATTCTGTTAACCTTTAAGCCTTTAAGAAGTAAAGCTACTATTAGACCGCTTAAGCGTCTAGGTTTCCATCAAATTGATTTCCGATACGGAAATCTCGTCAGTAAACATTTTTAGATGGTATAATTCTAAGTTTTCAGCTGTCGCGTGTTTGTGATCCATTACGTTGCACGATATGTCTGTATTTTGTTACCCTTAACTGTATTAGACTGTTCTCGGTTATCCTATTTAAGTGCGGTACTGTGATTAATATTAGTGTTCGGAATATTTTTGTGAATAAATTAAACGTGTCATTGTAAGTGAAATAATTGGTTTTTATTTTGTTTTCACATTAATTCACTACAGTAGGTATTAAACATTTGGAATCGCACAACGATGAAGGAATAAACTGAATGAATGCTTTAGGTATATTATTCATTTCGAATAAACACAACCTTAAAGAACCCCTGGACGTCGCGCGTCTCCACTCGCTGCCAGAGAAGTCACGCCATCTAGTGACATCTTAATACATTACTAAACTACTAGCCACGGCGACAGCGTCACAGTCGTGTTAACCCAGTTACTGCATCTAGTGTTGGAACTATGGAAATAAAAATTGCCTACCGAATAGCCTACCTTAGGAAGGCACACTTTTTCTCTATGGGATTGGGTATCTGTACTAGTATTCTTTGATCTGTGCTTATATATAATATCTGAATGATGAACAATCAATTAAGTTATGATTTGCTTACAGGTGCAGTGCAGAAGTTGGGTACACAAAGTTGGCAAGGAAGATCTTGTACATCTACCCATAGAAAAGCTTCATCAAATTAATTTTTTTTGTGGATATCATTTCAAAGCACGAGACTTCAACAAGAAGGGCAATCGTTTGAAGAAACGAGCATATTCCAAATTGATTCTATCTGCACCACCATTGACTGATCATCAATTAAAAGATTTCCCTCTACATGTTGCAAGCAAATCAGGTATGCATAATAACGTGCCCTAGACTAGTTTTTCTTCTTCTTTGTAATGTATTGAATAAGTTTCCAATTTTTGGCCGTCAGTTCGCCGTATTTTTTTATGATTTAGCTTAGTCAGTCATCACCATATCAGCCGAAGGAAGTCTATTGCCGGACATGGGCCTCCCCCAAAGAGTTCCACAATGGCCGGTCTTGCGCCACCCGCATCCAGCGGACTCCCACGACCTTTACCAGGTCATCAGTCCTCTTTGTAGACATCAACATTTATTATTTTAGTATAAAATTAAATTTCCATGAAATAAAGTACCATTCTTTGTTGTACTGCTAATTTATGTTAACTCGTAGATAATTCAATATAGCATTAAGTCTGGGGTAGTCAGGAGCAATGATAATGATAAATACCTATAGATAGACAACTATCCAATACTTTTGTTACCTTGGGTTAGTAACATTTTTTTTTAATTTATTTATGAAGGATCCCCAATTTATGAATGACGAGTGAATTCATCACCATTCGCCATTTTTATGTATTCGTCTTACATTCACTTAAATCTAGTTTACATTCATGGTTGATTCTTACCTTCCAAACCGAATGCTAAACAACTTTTAAAAACCTGGCCGAGGTAACTTTTCAGGTACAGATATTTTAATTTTACTCAGCAATTCCGGACAATCCAACCCATTACTGTTAATAAATTCCTAAAGGAACATCAAATCTAGTGCTCTTTTATGTTCATTATGTAATAACCAACTTAAATAATTTGGAAACCAGCTGAACTGATTTTGATAAAACTTTTCTAAGAACCAGAGACCAGAAACCCTGCTTTCAAATAAATTAAACACATTGAAATTGGTTCACCGGTTTAAGAGCTACAGTGCCACAGACAAAGAGACACGCACATCACACACATAGCGGTCAAACTTACAAAACACCCTTCTTGTTTCGTCGAGGGATGAACCATCATTGCAGAAGGAGGTAGTTTCGAGTTTCGATTTTGCTGGTTTGTGTGTTGAAGTATGGGGACCCGGGTATGTCCTAAAACTACGACCAAGACCACCGGGGGATGGGCAGCAGCGTCCCTAAAGTGCGGTGGAGATACTGCGATCGCCAACCCGCGTGCCAAGCGTGGCGATTATGGCATATACCCCCCGTGAATTTGGGGGAGGCCTATGCCCAGCAGTAGACGTCTTTGGGCGGATATGGTGGATGGTGGTGGGTAATAAATTTAGGTATTTCAAACATGCGATAGGTAGATTTTACTGTCGTTTTTAGTGTGCATAACTACAACTTTCATTTAAGACGACATTTTTATTTCAAAGCCGGCTGAACCCGCCGCCAATCCGCATGCCAAGCGTGGCGATTATGGCATTTACCCTATTTTTTAAAAATTATTTGATACATTCCAGGTCCCGCTCCCAATCCTATGGAGGAGGAGGTGCCTGCAGCCCCTGCTGCTTCCAGCAGCAAAACACCAATTGTTACAGCTATTACACAAAATATAATCGGTATGTGCAATTATATATTTTTTGTTTAGAAATCATATATATGTGCGATTCCGTTAATTTTATACGTCACTACACCTTATAAAATAAAATTCCCCACCGCGCCGCGTCTGTCTATCTGTTTGTATGTCTGTATGTTTTGGATAAACTCAAAAAACTACTGAAAGGATTTTCTTGCAGTTTTCACCTATCAATAGAGTGAGTTAAGGTTTAGGTGTATACATTGTAAAGTTTTTGTGTAAATTGATTGAAAAATGGCGATGTTTGCTAACGATGACGGAAAAAATCACGCTGTCTTGGAGTTTTAATCGAAAACGCTGTCTGATGCGTTTAAGATATAACAAAACAATGTATAGTGGGATTGTTTCTCTTTCATTCATCATCATTATCCTAGCGCTATTCCAAGTACAGTTGCATCCTGAAGGATGCCCGGGGTCCGTTACCCAATCCCAAGAATTGGCGTAGGCACTAGTTTTGACGAAAGCGACTGCCATCTGACCTTCTAAACCAAGGGGGAAACTAGACCTTATTGGGATTAGGCTTACAAATACTTTATTTTGCAAGAAAAAGGGTTGTAATGATCTTAGTACAAAATATTCAGCACCTCCTTAATCAGCCATTAAGTAAGTATGGCATGCAAATTTTTTACAGTTTATGCGACTAAGTATTATTCAATTAGGTACATAAATTCCATCTTAAAAATTTTCATGCAATATTTTAAAGTTTTATTTCATTACAAAAATTAGTCATGTTCTTAAGTCAAAAGTTATTAAATTTCATTAGTTATTATTGCCTATCAAAAAAATCATTTAATTTATAAAATCTATGATCAAGGAGCCATTTATACAGGATCTTATTAAATTTACAATTGGGGGTTTCTTTGATTGGTTGAGGTAATTTATTATAGGTGTTAACGAACATTACACTACAGTTTTTTCTAAACCTTGCAGTTTTTTGCTGTTTGCCTACAACAAGACGGTCACAATTTCTCGCTTGTCAATTGAGTGGGCAACTTGACTGTTGGATTTTCTCAAGCCGCCCTAAGGCCTCTAACTTGGCTTAACAACTGCTATCATAGACAGCAGCCGGGATCAACGGCTTAGCGTGCCGTCCAAAGCACGGGAGCGCTCGGTAAGTAACCACTCAAAGCGGTCATCCATCCAAAGTCTGACCCCGCCCGACATTGCTTAACCTCGCATACCGCACGCGGTACCCGGACGCCGCTAGGCTACGAACGCTCCTCGATTGTCCCTCTACAAAAAAGTCCGCGATGATATATGCCTACTTTTTAAGGATACCTTGCTATACCCTTTTTTAGCTTCTAAAAAAAGATCACATAGGTATGATGTCGTATTTGCAAAACTATTTACATATTTACAATTTTTTTTATTTAAATACTTACATTGAGAATTTCATATGGATGATTATAATCCATATGAAATTCTTATTAATGCCCATTACGCCACTTAAGTATAGGATAGTCTTAGGAGAAATCGGAAATTTATTTAAAAAATCGCGCGAAGATTTCAAACGGGCTAACGACTTCAAACGGACTATTTTTTTATTTATTATTATTTCTTGACTTCAAGTTACGAATTACTCATACAATTACAGAGTTAATTCACAATGATCTAATAATTGAATTAGAGGCCTGTCACAGCATGGGCGCACAGCAATGAGCCATATATGTGAAGTATATGTCCGCAATCATCGCCAGCAGCTCGCAAGGGGTAGCCTCATCTCAGTTTAAAGAACATTTATGAATTACCACAATTAATGGCCGTCAATGAATTAATTTGTAATAAAAACAAAATCGCTAACTGATTAAATGTTAATATGTGATACATTTCAGGTCTCGCACCAATAACCATGGAGGAGAAGGTACCTGCAGCCCCTGTTGCTTTCAGCAGCAAACACCACTTGTTTGTTACGGCTACTACACAAAACATTATGGGTAAGTGTAGTTGTATATTTATCCATCCATGGTTTCGTTTATATAAAAAAATAAGAAACAACCAAAACCCGATTACTAAGCCTCCGCTGTTATCCGATTTTTTTATACCACGTCGGTGGCTAACAAGCGTACGGCCCGCCTCGGGAAAACCTCGGCAGGGAGCTCATTCCACAACCGGAGCGTCCGTCTGTGATTTGTAGGGCTCCATGGTGATACAAATGCCAACAAATTTGATACGAGCTTGCTCAATTTATGTTTTGCTTTTGCCACAAAGTGTAAAGTTTCATACTTGCAAACCTGAAACTTCGTTTCGACTCGTAGTATTGTTTTTTTTTTCATATATATTCTCATCGTGAATTTTCGCATGATTTGCTTGTTATTTTGTTGTTCGGGGTGGCGAAAAATTTAACAATGCAATGAACATATAAAGACCTGGGTGTACTTTTGGACTCTACCCTGAGCTGGAGGGCTCAGGTCACTGAAATTAGTAGGAAAGTCATGAGTTCCTTACATGCTCTTAACAAGCCAAGACATTTCTTGCCCATTAGTACTAAAGTTGTATGTCAGGATCGTAGCAAGTGGAAATCCGTGATTATATGTATGTATGTATGTAGTACTGAAGTCATGTTAGTCAACACCTTAATTCTCCCCATAATTGATTATGGTGATGTGTGTTATCCAGACTTGAGCGGAGAACTTATTGATAACCTGGATCGCCTGCTCAATAATTGTATTCGCTTTGTCTTTTGCCTGAGGAAATATGATCATGTCTCATTGTTCCGATCTCAGCTTGGCTGGCCCACGATCCGTCAATGACGTAATATCCGCCATCTTTGCACTCTCTTCTCCATTCTCAAAGATCCACAATATCCCGAATATCTCAAAGCCCTCTTTAAATTTGACAAAACTTAGAACGCCATCTTCGCTCGTCTGGCAATCTCTCTCTGGCCATACCGCTTCACCGTTCTGGTTTTATGTCCAATTCATTTTCCATCCAGACGGCTCGTCTATGGAACGGTCTTCCATCAAACATAAAAAATATTTCCAGCCAATTTGCTTTCAAAAAGCTGTACGCGTTTTTGTTTCTGGTAGTCTACGGAATTCTTAGAGTATCTGTTTAGTAGGTATTAGTCATTATATATGTACCTATATCCTCCTGACGACTGGATATCAAAATTTGCCAGAGTAAATTATACTCTTGTCTGATTTTTTTATTTATATCGGCGGACAATCTTACACAAATCGACTTAGTCCCAAACTAAGCAAAGCTTGTAATATGGGTACTAGACGACGATATACATACATAAGTATGTATAAATAGATAAAATACATACTTATATAGATAAAATACATACTTAAATACATAGAGAACATCCAAGACCCAAGTACAAAATTCGTGCTAAATGCACAAATAATGCCCTGGCCGGGATTCAAACCCCGGGACCTCTAGCTTCGGAGGCAGTGTCACTACCAACTAAGCTAAACAGTTCGACAAACAGATTGACAAAAAGTCAGATGGCTGGCTTGTAGTGGCGGACGTTTCGTCGTCTTTTCGCCTAGGATCTCATGCAGGCTGTGAAGCTCTGTCCGCTCCGTCACAGGCATGTAGACACAATAGCGCTTTGCCTACCCTTCATTGATTTGAGTTCGTGGATATCTACAAATAAAAAAAAATTGAAATAGATCCCCCATATTCAAAACAGCACATCCTCGGAAGCTCTGGTAGCCATTGTTAAACATATGAGGAAAATGGAAAAACTAATCTAAATACACACTAATGGCTCCTTTTGTTCAGGGAAAATTTAAGAAATGATCAGGGAAAGTCAGGGATTATTTTCCTGGGGTTGCAGTGGAGTAAGAATAAGTACTTCCTCAGGTGGGCTACTCATGCGATAATGGTTCATCTAGCTAGATTATCTTTCTAAACTTAATGAATAACTGTATTAGGATTTGGAAGACTAATACCATTATTATATTACAGGTGGATTTATGCAGAATAAGGTATTTGTCAGCAGCACGACACATATAGACAGAGAATCGGAAATGTAACAAACGAAAACTCGATGAGAATATAGGTGCGTATAGTTTTTAATATTGCTGGCATTTTGTAACTGTGTACCTATTATGCATACAATAAATTTGAGCCTAAAACGTGCTCTATTCGGACAGGTTTAAGAAATAGGAATAGCTATGAATCTGTTAAACCTAGTATTAACAAAATGAATATAAAACTAAAAGTCACTACAATTAAAGTACCTAAAACCAAAAATACCTAAATAAAAAGTAATAAATACGAATAAAATACCTAAAATCACCTAACCTTATAAAAAGAACACCCCATCGAGCAGTCTGTCTGTCTGTCTGTTTGTGAACTTTTTTGCTTAAATCGCTGAACTGATATATTTTGGTATAAAGATAGCTTGATTTCAAGGGGAAGTAAATAGGAGCGTTTTCATCCCGGATATCATCCCGCTTGCCAAGGGTGTTAGATCGGGTGGAAATTCGTATGGAGGTATAGCTTGACAAGTTGCTGTGTGACCCTGGGATAGTGGCGCTACAAATGTGCCAACTTGTGCGGGCAACTTAGAAAATAAAAAACTTCAATAGGTACAGAAACGTACATGGTATTTTTATACTTATCAACTCCGCAACGGCATTGTATATATAGAATTGTACTGAAGGTACCATAACAACTGTCTAACTGAATATAAATTGTTTACAGATATGACTCCAAGAAAGAAAAAAATGGTTGAGCAACTTAAGAAGACCAGATGTACACTAGCATCTTTACGAAGGAGTGCAATGTTGGTTGAGAAAATAGAATCTCCAGTTTTAAAATAAATGGTGATTTCGCAAGTAAAAATCAAACAAGGAAGCCAACAGGACGACGATGGACAGCAAAATTAAATTAAAAGATCGGCCAAAACGTACCCCGTTATTTGAGGCATATTATTCCGATGCCCAGTATTAAAACTTTACAGAATGTGCTGAAAAAGAATCCTATGGAACCAGGAATTAATAAATCGGTTTTATACCATTTATCCGTCTCCGGCCAGCAAAAAAATGAAAAATAAAAGTATGTGCGCTACTTTTCGACGAGATAGCTTTAAAACCTCGACTTCTGTACAATCCCACTGCTGGCCAAGTCGATGGTTTTCAAGATTTGGGAGCTACACAAGAAGATGGGAGATCCAATTCAGCTCATGGAAATCGCACAAGTTGTGCAGGAACTGGACCGATTGTTCGACTTCACCAATGGGCCCTCGTGTAAAGAGGATGTAAAAAAGGGCCTGCGAGAGAATGTATCGAATATAAGCATTTAGAAGAGTGGGCACTATACGAAAAAAAAACTTCAAACTATGAAATTTATAAATAATGTTGGAACAGTCGCCGGTAATATAAAATGTCTCAATAGCTACATAAATTCATTGAAATCTCTGAGAGGAATCTGGTTAGAGGCTAAAAAATAGGGTTCAAATATTTAAATTTGCGCCAATTGAACCAAGATTCCCCCGAAAACTTATTTGGCGTTATTAGACAACACAGTCCGACAAATAATTTTATGTCAGCCTTAAAGACCGCAGTTGTAACTGGACTGACAGCACCTCATAGTCATGGGGCTAATTGCCAAAAAGATAGCAATACATTACTAACTGATTTCCATAATCTTGTATTCAACCAGTGCAATGAAACTGATGATGATGAAGCTGTAGCTGAAACTCAGTCAAATGTGAGAAATTTAACTGATGCGGATTTAGATGAAGACGACAACATCCCAGTTTTATGTTTGCCAGAAACTGAATTTCAGTTTGAAGACGATTTAGCTGATATAGATAATCAGCCAATAGGCTATGTTAGTGACTACATACCGTCAAGAATTCGCGAAATCCACAAATGTCAAATCTGTCTGCGGTATTTGAGGGTTGTGGATCCCGAACAAATAACGGACGAGACATATAATTACAACAGTTTAAGATAATGGTGGGACAACAAAAAATTACTAACATACCTCTCGAAAGATTTATGTAATTTGGTCAAATGTGCGACAGATACAATGGAGTCCGAAATATGCCCAGTTTTACACAGGCGTAATATTTATGATTTGACTGTGACATTATTCTCCGCAAACTGTGATACGACATGGTTTGGTTGTGTTTCACACAAGACTACGGTGTGTGCTAAAATATTGTCAGCTTTAGCACATCTGTTCATACGACGGCAGTGCAATAGGCTCAACCAAAAAATAGCTGCGCGTGAAGAAGGTTTGGCCGATGCAGTAAAACGGGCTCAACAACATGGGATTTTTTTTTCTTATAACATCTTCAGAACCGCGTGTTTTTTCATATTTAGCTTTCGTTTAGTTTCCTCATATTCGGTAATGAAAAAAAATCAGACAAATAATAATCCACTACATGCTTCGTCAACTTAAGTGATACTACACCTGCACAAACCTCTTCAAAGCGAAAAACACGCGTTTCTGCAGTGGCTATATTAAAACATAATAATATTAAAATGACAACTTGTCTCGTACGAATGTAAAGACAACTTCAGAAATTATTTTGTATAATAGCGATTGTCCTTATTATTGTTTTGCATTTAATGTGAGTACAAAATTATTCAACTTTAATCTTGCTATTGCTGATATTATACTTTGACAAGTGGTCAATTTGTTTGTAATTTTATACTTTGTCAAGGTGAAGGCTGACTTGCAACATTTTGGTGTAATGTAGTTTTAGCATAATCCGATCCTATACTATTAAAAGAGCTATTTTTTACCGACTTCAATAGAAGGAAGGACTTGTCCATAGAGAGCTAGGCGAATAGGCCTGCCGTACTCCTGGCTCGATGCTTAGATTGTATAGATTAATTAACTACCCAATATTTTTAGTTCCATTCGCGTTTTTATAGAAAGAAAGTCATAGTAAAACACTTTTGTGTTACTTTACTCTTATAGTAAAAAAAGCTATTGGTTTTTTTTACTATACTTTTGTTTTACTATGACTTTATTTCTTGTTCTATTCATTCACAGAAAAAATGCATGGGTACATATTTGTCTAGTGAATAATATGAATAGAAACTGAAGCAAGTGAAGAAATAAACTTACGGTAAAACAAAAGATAAAAAAAAGAAATTAGGGAACAAGAATGGAACTAAAAATAATGGATAATACAGTCCAGTATGTACATGATCACCTAGTTTCGGATGCTGATTATTACATTATAATTACAGTGTAAGCTCTCTATTGTGTTGTGTAATGGGCATTATATAGGAAAATGTATAGTGGGAATAAATAGTCTTTCGTTTTCTTATTTGTATCTTCTAACCGCTTCATAATTGAGGTGACTGTAATCACAGAGAAATAATTAATATTTTGTAAATACATCCAAAAAAGGATTCAAAATAAATATGCATGGTGCGCTCATTCACAAGATTTTACTTAATTATTGGTTAAACATTCATGTTGCATTTAAGATTCTATTTTTTCTCTACTTTATGGTGTACTTTACATACCTAAGTAAGAGATTAAAACAAAATTAATACAGATATTTTATTTCCAATGTCCAACATAGGTATAGTACTTACGTAGGTACTTAGGGTGGAAAACGATACTGAAAATTTATTATTTGACAATATAACAAAGTGTTTATTATAAATCCAGTAAAGTAAACTTGTCAACCTTTGTGTTTTATAGGACTTTGATACAGAAAGCTTGGACTGTACAATCTGTACATTAATATTATTTCTTTAAGACTGGGTTTGACCAAACATGAATAAAGACCCTTGACCCTAAAATCTTAAAATAAAATCTACGGGTTTGCCATGGGATGCCTTGGGATAGACTCTATTCCCGTCAAAAGTAAGTTCGTTGAAAATATTATTGTGTCTAAATAAATAAGATAATGACTACCTTGTAAATTTGAAAATTAAAGTGATAACATTTTACCAGTGTCTCATTAATAAGTAGAGATAAATTTAGCGAGAACTGAGAAATATTCATGTGCTATTAGTCAATAAAATATTGTGCACATTGTTACTGCTAGCATTATCAGTCCTCGTTAAATTTACATCCTAACACAATATTTAAACAGGCGCCTCTATTAATCACGTTATCGACATCGATAAAAGATCTTTTTGACGTATGTACACATCACTATTATCGAATTTTCACGTCACTGATTTTGACAGATGTCGTAATGACAACACTACATTTTTCTTACATTGGTAGTAACCCGAGTAGATTTCCATACTAAAGAAAAAAATAAAAAAATGTATGAAGTTCCGTCTCTTAAAACGCAGTGATTATATTCTCTTTGACATTTGTTTTGTATATATATGATGGAGTGTACAAAATAGGACCGTATTTTACCGTAATAATATTAATTTTAATAAAGGATATAGTTATTGACTTGAAGCTATTATACTCTAAAAATGGCGAATTCAGTAAATATATCAATTGAAGCACCTATAGAAAATCAAATACAAGAAATAACCTACGATGGCCAAGAAATATACCAAGCGTGAGTATTTTCAATATGAATAATAATAATCATATCATCAATTACACTTCTGGATAGATTTGCCTTTTATGTATAAAATACAATGTCCGTTATAATTTTTAGGCCATTGTCTATGTCAGAAAACCTAGCGCGGTTAGCACAAAAAATAGACTTTTCAAAATCTGATGATGAATTCTGCAACATTAAGAAGGAGCCTGAAGTGGAGGTTAAATCTGAGGACGACAGCAAAGAGCCCGGATACCAGTCCAGTCAGTGGCCGTGGGACTCTGTCAGAAACAAATTGAGGGATGCATTGACTCAAGTGTGTGTATTGGCTGATGTTCTCAGCATTGCAAAAGAAAAGAGATACATGGTAAGTTTAAAAACAGTATTTACAAAGTGTCTTGAAAATTAAAACTCAGATTAAGTCAAAAAGTATATTGATTATAGATTCTAGACCCCATCCAAGCAGACCAACAAGACACACGCCCTATGCTCCAAGTATACGGCCGTAAGAAAGCCCTCGGAGCTGCAGCTACCGTCCTACTGGCAGGTGTGGAGCGTCTCCGTGCTAGTGAGACCATGCGGATGAACCGCAACATGCCTGACTTCCACATAGACCTGCTTAGGCTGAGGCAAAATTGGAGACTGAAGAAAGTGTCCAACACAATTGTTGGCGATCTAAGCTACAGGACTGCAGGATCCAAGTTCAGTCAGACTGGCGTGTTTGAGGTAAATTTCAACATGTGTATAGTTTATGACCCGGGTATGTCGTAAAACTACGACCAAGACCACCGGGGAATGGGCAGCAGCATTCCTAGAGTGCGGTGAAGATACTGCGATCGCCAACCCTCATGCTAAGAGTGGCGATTATGGCATTTACCCCCCATGAAATTGGGGGAGGCCTATGTCCAGCAGTGGATGTCCTAGGGCTGATATGGTGGTGGTGGTATAGTTTATTTTTATTTTCCTCTGAACTTACTGTGTAATAATAGATCCCTAGCTAGCTAGGTGTGCTAGTAGAGCTCATGGCTGTTGGGGCAGAAAGGTTCTTGACAGTTGAGTGGCAACTACATACCATATGAATGAATAGCTGTTATTTCAGGTCATAGACCCGTATGATGTGTTAGTAACAATTATTATGCAGGGTGGACTGATGATTGGATCAGTCATTGTGATTAGAGGAGGTCTTTGTCAAGCAGTGGAAATCTTGCTGATATGATGATCAGGGATTGGATATTCAGATAGATATTTACCTAAACTTGGCAAAATCCCGGAAAATGTTGGGCAAATATGGAGGTGGCTTCTTAATTGTAATAAGGTTAATAAATATACTCCGGGACTCTGGGATTGTACAAAACAATATAAGGTAAAAATTTACAAACATGTTTAGCTTATGGATATTTTTGACTATTTTTGTAAGCAACTAAGTTGTTATATAGATGTAACAATAACAGTGTATGTAGTGTAGCCGTAGCATGAATTGGCAAAGTAAATACATAATAAATAAGCATATTTAAAAACTCAAATATGAGTTTAGACTGCCTTGTTACTTAGTTCAGAAATCCCAGGAATTTTATTACAAAAATAAAGTCGAGTCCGTCTCCATGCCGTTCACGCCACTAAAGTTTAGGTAAATATCTATCGGAATATCCGATCCCTGATGATGATTGCATAACAGCTTGTAACTTGCCAAACTCTTAACACAAGTGTCTATACCAATCATAGCAGTGTAATGGTTATAGAGTCAACCATTCATGAGTACATGGTGTGCAGGTGACCAAGGCCCCGGAGGAGCAGATTGCGGCGGCAATGAGCCTGAACGCGGCTGGGCCCGCGCCCTCGGCACTGCGCGTCACTGTGCCGCCCGAGCTGCAGGGCGTCGCCTTCATATCTGTACTTTGCCAGAAAGGTATGCTCCTAACCTCTGTTCTACATACTTTTATTTTATAGCCTTTAATCGGATAGTAGTTACAGTTACTTTAAAATTTATTCGTATATTATATATTTTTTCCATTTCTGGGCATCCGCTTGCCGGGCGGCAAAGGCCTCCAATCTTCTCCACTCTGGTCTTTCTATGGCCCCTCTACCCCATGTCTTTCCCGCCACCTGTCTAATTTCGTCCTCCCATCTTTTCTGTGGCCTTCCTCTCTTCCTTTTGCCTTCCCTTGGATACCATTGGGTGACGATTTTACTCCATTTCTCTTTACCTCTTATTATGTGGCCGGCCCATTTCCATTTTTGTTTCCTTATTTTCAAGGTGATATCCTGGACCTTGGTCTTCTGTCTCATGATGGAGTTTCTTAGTTTGTCCTTTCTGTTGGCTCCTATTATACTTCGTTCCATTGCGCGTTGGCATATGGAGAGTTTGTCAGCTGTGTTCTTAGTTAAGGCCCATGTTTCACTTCCATATACTAAGACTGGTAGAATGCAGGTGTTGAACAGTTTGCTTTTTGTTGATATGTGTAGGTATTTGTCTTTCACTACCTCCTTCAGACTCCAGTACTTCTTCCAACCCCTAGCTATTCTTCTTTCAATTTCTTTGTTAATGGTGTCCATTGGTGCCATCAGCTGCCTAAGATATATGTACTCTTGCACATAAACTATTTGCGTGTCTCCTATCAGTATGGGATTTTTATTCCCATTTGTCATAATTTTTGTTTTTTCAGGATTTAGTTTTAGCCCAGACTTTTCGCTCTCTGCCGCTAGTTCATTCACCATCTTGTTTAGGTCCTGTGATGTTTTTGCAAACAACACAATGTCGTCAGCAAAACGCAAATGAGTCAGTGTGCGACCATCTATGTTTATTCCTAGATTACCCCATTCAAGGTTTCTTAAGATCATTTCTAGTACGGCTAGAAAAAGTTTTGGAGAGAGGGGGTCGCCTTGTCTCACGCCTTTTTGTATCTTAAAGACCTCTCCTTTTCTTTCTAGTTGAATGAATGCCGAGCTGTGCTTATATATATTCCTTATTAATCTTATATATTTGTGTTCTATCCCTTGTTCTTTCAGTGCATCCCAGATCTTCGTATGTATTAGCGAATCAAATGCTTTGCTATAATCTATAAATGCTATATAGTAGGTAAGCTGGTACTCAGTATATATTTCTAAAATCTGTCTGACTGCATGTATATGGTCTAATACAGAGTACTCTTTGCGAAAGCCTGCCTGTTCAATAGGCTGTTTTTCGTCTATCTTCCTTTCTATTCGTTTAAGTATAATCTTAGCAAATATTTTATATATGTTGGATGATAAACTGATTGGACGATAGTTTCCCATATCGCAATGATCCCCTTTTTTATATATTAGTGTTATGTTTGACTGTGTCCATTGTTCCGGGATGACTTCTTTGTCGATAACTTCGTTATATAATTCTGTAAGAATAGGTATTACTACGGATTTCACTTGTTTTAGGATTTCGTTACTTATACCATCTGGTCCTGGTGCTTTTTCATTTCTTTGTGTATTTAGAGCTATTCTAGTTTCTTCCTGTAGGATGTACGGTACGCTTGTGCTGTCGGTCAGGATTGTTTCTTTTTCGACTTTTTTGTTTTCATAAAGTTTTGTGTAGAATGATGTAGCAATTTTGAGTATAGCTTTTCTTCCACTTTCTTTTGCTCCCAACCTACTTTCCATTTTTACGATCCAGTTCTTTTGGTTGGTTAGTTCTTTGTATGCCTTATTGATTCCGCCTGTATGTTTTATATGTATCTCTATTGTTTCCATTCTGTGTTGTCTCCTGTCTGTCCTTAAACTCACTTTCAGTTCCTTGCTGATGTTTGATATCTGTTTTCTGCGGTTGCTCGTGGTTTTTTCTTTTATAAGGGTGGCCCTTTGCTCCAGAAGGCTAATAGTTTTTGTTGACATCCATTTGTTAGCCTCCTTTTTCTGGTTTCCCTGTTGTTTAGAAGCCTCTTTTGATTACTTTCTCTAACCAGTTGAATTTCTCTTGAGTATCCATATTTGCTGTCATTGTCTTGTATTCTGTGAGTTTAGTCATTAGGTGGTTGGTTATTTGCTCCAATTGCTGCTTACTGGTGTTTGTGTTTTTTAGTTGTTGCTTGGGTCTTGGATGTTTGGGGGGATCTATCTTCATTTCTGCTCTAACCATGCGGTGGTTAGTATTAAAGTTTAGATTGTTGATAACTTTTAAATTTTTGAAACACTTCTCTTTGTTTGTTGTTATAAAATCTATTTCATTTCTTGTTTTCCCATCTGGCGACATCCATGTCCACATTCTTTTCTTGTACATTGTGTTAAGAATTTTTAGGTTATTTTCCATTACAAAGTTTATTAGCTTCTTTCCATTCCTACTTCGGGCCCTATGACTGAAACTCTTCTGGTTAACGTTCCCCAATTTGCCCATTGAAGTCACCCATAACAATTAAGTTTTTATGTGCAATTACTTGTAATGTTTCGTTGAGATCATGGTAGAACTTTTCAACTGTCTCAATATCTGCCTGTTCCGTAGGTATATATTTGCGCAATGGTCCATGGGTCCTTATGTTCAGGTATTTTAATGTTTAACAGAGCAATACGCTCTGAGACGCCATAAAACCCTTCTATGTACTTTGCTAGATATTTTTTAACCAGAAATCCAACTCCATGCTTTCCTGGGGTGTGCCCAATATAGTAAAGTATAAAACCGAGGTGTGCGACTATGTGCTCTCCCATTCTTCTGACTTCGCTTAAGCCGATGATACCTAGTTGGTTACTAAGTTCTGTTACTCGATTTGCAAACTCTTTTCTTGCGTTAAAACAAATGCTACCGAAAAAATAAAAAATGACATATAATGGCGGGTTGTCAGTTATAATTTTATAGCACACACAACACTTATCTCGTCATATTTATAATGGATTTGGGTCTAAAAGAAAATCGTGTCGCTGTAATTGCGTTGCACAAATGCGGGCATCCGCCAAACGTGATTTTGAAGTTGCTTCAAAATCTGAAAATCAACAAACAATTCGTTTATCGTACCATTAATAGGTACAATAGTACCCTGAGCTTTGATGACCGCAAGAGGTCTGGAAGACCACGCACCGTTCGGACCCCAGCTCTAATAAAGGCAGTGAAGGCGAGAATCGCAAGAAACCCCGTTCGGAAGCAAAAGTTGTTGGCAATTCAGATGTCTGTGAAGAGAAGCTCCCTTAAAAAAGTTATCAATCAAGACCTTAGACTACACGCTTATCGTAGACGGAAAGGTCATTTGCTTAATGGACGATTGAAGACTATGAGGCTGAATAGAAGTCGCGTGCTACTGAAGCGGTACGCACAAAATGGCCACCGAAATATATTATTTACAGACGAAAATTTTTTTACCATTGAAGAATGTTATAACCGCTAGAATGACAGAGTGTATGCAAAAAACAGTCAAGAAGCGAGTGTAGCTGTTCCGAGAGTGCAACGAGGCCATCATCCCTCTTATGTCATGATTTGGTTAGGTGTGTCATACTCAGGGTTAACACAGGTCCATTTCTGTGAAAAAGGTGTCAAAACTGGGGCTAAAGTTTACCAGGAAACCGTTCTGGAACCAATAGTGAAGCTTTTAAGCCACTCTCTATTTCAAAACCAGCCCTGGGTCTTTCAACAAGACTCAGCCCCTGCACATAAGGCAAAAACAACTCAAGCCTGGTTTCGAAGCAACAAAATTGACTTCATTGCCCACGAAGACTGGCCCTCCTCCAGCCCGGACCTCAACCCCCTGGATTATGCTATATGGCAGGTTATTGAGGAGAAAGCCTGTGCTAAACCCCACACAAATCTTGACTCCCTCAAGCGGGCCATAGTCAAGACAGTGACGGAATTAGATATGACAACCGTGCGTGCCGCTATTGATGACTGGCCTCGTCGTCTGAAGGCCTGTGTTCAGGCCCAAGGAGGCCATTTTGAATGAAATTGACAAATGTAAATCCTGATTGTGTGTACTTCATTTGAATATATAATTTATTTAACTTTCGTTAGTATATTTTATGTAGATAAGGATTATTACAGTAACATAACTTAGTAACCAACTAGGTATCCCAGTTGACCTTATTTAGTGCAAATGTTAGTTCATTGAGGTTTTCTTCTTCTTTAAGTGTGAGTACATTTAAGGCTGCAATGTATATTATTGAGTCCTTGCGTTCTTGTTCGACAGGGGCTTCATCACTGCTATTTCTTGTTACTTTGGATAGGGTAGTTTGTTTATGATAGTTTGGTTGTTTTTTAATTGGAGAGTGATGGTCTGACGTCCCACGGGGACCAGCCGGGTTGGGACCTTTGAGTTTTAGAAGTTGTTCGGAGGCAGTGATTAGTTTTTTGAATTCTCTAGTTTACGGCCCGGTCTTGCTCGCTCAACATAGTTCATACATACAGTCACTATGAAATCATCAATAAATCAGTACTGTTTGTGCTCAAAATTATCAGAATGTGCTCTGTAATGCCTTGAGAGTTCAGATATTTGTGAGCACTCTTTTTGCTCTGATATATCTGGTGGTGACACTATATGAGTCAAAGCAGCCAATCATATCTTAGGATAAAGGCAGTGTAGTAAGACCCTTAATGCTTGTTTTATTAACAATAGCTAGGTATATACTTCAATAGGTTTTCCTCTGCCAATGCACATCCATACTAAATATGCAGTCTTGCTGATAATTAATGATTGCCCAGTATGTATGTATAATGATTGCAACACAAATGACATATCTAACAGAAAGTATTGAAATTAGAACACCAAACTCTCTTTGTTACATGTACGTACGTAATGTGAAGTCAAAGAAAGGAATGTTCAAAATTTTATAGTAATCCGAATGAGCTTCCTGGTCTTTACATTAGAATACTTTGATGCTTATCCTGGATGTAGACCTAATCGAAGAAGAAACTCCATCTATGCGCCGTTTTTTCAGAACAAGAAGACGTAGTGACCGCCACCCTATCTTCATCAGCGCTGAACTGTCCGGGAACCCTGCCCGGTGAGGGCGCGGAACTCCACTGGCAGCAGAAACTAGAAGCTGCACAAAACGTGCTCTTCTGTAAGGAGCTGTTCGCGAGGCTCGCTGCTGAGGCTGTCCAGCTTGACGCTTCAATACCGCACATGGTTGTCGGGAATCAGATTATGGCTACCGTGAGTTTAACAATCTTAGTGAAATTTTCTTAGGGCTGACGTAGTTTCGCGAACCAACTCATCCTCATGCATTAATCCAAGTATCACGGCATTAGGCGAGATGTAAGCGTGTTGCTTGTTTACAACGGTCGCTTTATGAAAGAAGCTCAAAATCATCTGCACAGCTCACAACTGTTTATTTTATTTATTTATGCCTTCATTTTACCTTTACAAACAGATTTTTGACCGAGCGAGCGAAGCGTCTCCGTTTCAGCTTTTAACAAAAATTCTTTCATAAGTCTGTCAGTCTGTCCGGATGTTCTCCTCTACAGGTCGCATTTCTCAACCGATTCTCGTGAAATTTTGTGAGCAGGTTTGATAATAATAATATATAAATAATAATTTTACTCAAGTCAGTTTTTGGAAATTATGAAATTAGAATTTTTTTTGCGAGGTTTACAGCTCACAGACTAGCCACTAGTTTACATAGTTTTTAATGATCACTTATTCTAGTTCTAGCATGATTGTAAGGTTATTTTGTCCTTGGCCTCTTTCGGATCTCTCAGATTCCTTATACTCTGCACTATTTTTTAAATAAAATATTATGTTTATTTCAGGTGCTACCGGGTATCCAATTGCTTATTGGGCTTTGCCACAATAACGGTCAAAATAACAATAATAGCAATCCAGACGCAGTAAAGGTATGTGTCCACTTACTTCACTTTAATGTAGTTACTCATTTCTTACTTAGTTGTGGTTATCTCGTTTGGCCACATTTACAAGGACATTGATCATGATGACCAGTGATCGTAAATTTGTAGCATTTTCGGTGCAGCGTAGTGGTGTTAACGGAATTGGGATAAATTATTTAAATTCTTACGATTCATTAATGTTAATAACGTTAATATTAACCTTAATTAGCCGTTTAAATTGTATTTGTCCATACCAATTCCGTTAACACGACTACGCTGCACCGAAAATGCTACAAAATGTGCGATCACAAATGATGTCCGATGCCAAATTAAAATTTGGGTAGTAATAAAAGCTCTGAACATAAACTAACCTAACCTACAAAAAACTAAAACGTACGGACTGAAATATTAACTGTGCGAATACTCCATGGGCGAATAATTCGGAGAGTTAGTATTTTAGTCGCACGTTCAGTTTTTCTGTGTACTGGTTTATTATTTCTCTTAAAATTTTATGCCACGGCCTACATTGTTTTTTTTTTTCAGTTTATGGCCATGACTTATTTATTGTTCTCATTGGCATCGCGCCACCTTTCCTCCATACGTGCCAATCGATGTAGACGATCAGACTGTTTTTAAAACTACTCAATCAGAACATCGACTTTATCTATCCAGTCCTATCGAATCATGGTCAGCCTGATGTTTTTATCAACAAGCTTATAACTGTAGAATTTTTTTATTCGAGTGATTGAGATAACAATTGGTGTATCAACTTTTTTCTGTCACTAGTGGCCATGGTTGTCTCTTGCGTCACTTTTTATAATTAATTTTATATTTTTAAGTTATTTTTCTACAGATTCATTTGTTATTTTCAATCTTATTTTATATCGGGCATCTTCTGAACTCGTGCCTACGCCTAATCTTGAGATTAAATGCCAAATTATACCCTGGGCACACCCAGAAAAAAATTCCAAGTAACTGTAATTTTTTCTCCTGATTAACGGAGCAGAATAACAACATAAAATAGTTCTACAAACTGTCATTGTTCGCGGTACCTATCAGATCTAGATTGGTATGATGGGGTAGAATAACAACGAAATGTCTGGACTGGTGTGATGGGGTAGAATGACAACAAAATGTCTGGTTGGGGGTGATGGATAATGAAATGGGTCACTCACGTCTTTAAGGTCGAATATTGCTCAACATGTTTCAGATCGGTTCGCGGTCCTCAATCATGAGTACCTATCGCGGTGGCGGTTCTTTTAGCACAGCAAAAAATCGGCGGTTCCAAAATGCTTTAATATGTCTCAAACTCACAGGAGTTTTCTATATAAAATAAAAGGGTCAATCAACTTTTCCATGTTGCTCGTGACCATGGTACCACAAATCTACCAATCATTAGTTTTAGCGATGCTTATAATATATATATATATAAACCAATACTAATAAAATATATTAATATATAAATGTGTATATTCAAATTGAAGTATTGCATGTTGAAATATATTTTGAAAAACGAATATTAAGTACTATATATACTTTGAAATGTAATTAAGCATGAATAAAGGCTATTTTTATTTCTATAAACCAATTCTGATGTGGGTCATCTCTGGAGTATGCTACGTACGTACATGTCCAAGCTGTAACATTTTCTAAGAAACTCTGTTACTGTTGTCTCCTCGCTGACGGGACGGAACAACATGGAAATGTGACCCAACAACAAACTGTCTGGATGTGAGTGAGTACGGTTTGGTTGCGCAGGGCGAGGGCGGCGCGGGCAAGTCGGAGCACGACCACGTGCTGGAGCACTCGCTGCACCAGCTGCTGCGCGCCGTGCACCACGCCAACACGCACCACCCCTTCCCGCACCCCGCCACCGGCCCGCTAGGGCCCTCCAAGCGACGCTGTCTGGCCGGTAATCTATACTAATATTATAAAGCTGAAGAGTTTGTTTGTTTGAACGCGCTAATCTCAGGAACTACTGGTTCGAATTAAAAAAAATCTTTTTGTGTTGGATAGTCCATTTATCGAAGAAGGCTTTAGGCTATATTACATCACGCTGCGACCAATAGGAGCGAAGACGCGGACGAAGTCGCAAGCAACAGCTAGTCTATACTAATATTATAAAGCTGAAGAGTTTGTTTGTTTGAACGCGCTAATCTCAGGAACTTCTGGTTCGAATTAAAAAAATCTTTTTGTGTTGGATAGTCTATTTATCGAGGAAGGCTTTATGCTATATAACATCACGCTGCGACCAATAGGAGCGGAGACGCGGACGAAGTCGCGGGCAACAGCTAGTCCTACTAGAATCATACTCATTTATTAATAAAAATAATACAGAAATATTACATGTCAGGTATTAAAATAATAAGATAATTAGTCAATCACTGTTTTTATCATTATAGAAATCATTCAAATTATAACAGGCATGTCCAATTAACCATTTTTCTTAATTTGTTAGTTAAGGCGCTAATACATTCCTCCATTATGATGGCGTTGGGTAATTTATTATAGGTCTTAGGACCTAGTACGTGCATTGTCTTGGAGGACTTAGTCAGATGGTGGGGAACTGAAATAAGTCGCTCTCTACTTCCTAGCCGGGTGCGAGTGAGTTGGGAAGTGTTAAAAGTTTATGTGTGTGAACAAGTGAAGAAATGTTGAAAATGTACATATCATATTCATTCATTACACCTGGACAATTCATGAAAACAAATTGTATTTGAATACTTTAAAGAGACAACTCGAGTTCGTGACTTCGGAAATTGGTAACGTTATAAAACGGTACATTTGTTGCAGGCTTCTGACTCATGTATTTAGGTCATTTATACATAAAATGTATGGAATGTGCTGAGTGAGCTCCATTTTCGCAACTGTTTAGTATTAAGTAATTATAAACAATTTTAAGTATAATCATAGCATGTTGCCGAAATAAAGCTTTTTCTATTGTTGAAATCATTTTATGAATTATTTACAAATTCATCATGTATGGTTTTATTGATACCCCCCGTGAATTTGGGGGAGTCCTATGTCCAGCAGTGGACGTCCTTTGGCTGATATGGTGGTGGTGGTGGTGGTTTTATTGATTACGGCATTATCGATTAATATATGCGGATATAATTACTCTTGAACCGATATCATGATGAGTTTTAGTAATTCAAACCACTAGGACAGGTAATTGTATTTCTTTCATCTTTCATTATCTTGAAGTTGTCCCTTAAAAGGTGTTTTGTTTACATGGATTGTAACTAGTATAATGAATATAATATAATATTACAAACGTGAAAGTCTAAACTCTAAATGTACTTTTTATTCCAAAACTTACTGCTGACAAACACTAATGGACTCATTAGTCTCATCAATCGGTCGGACATTCGTCAATACCACACTGACGTGGCGTGTCCTGTGTTCGCTTTGAACGAGAGGCGAAGTGTTAAAACGGTACGACCTTTCGTCGCTCTCGTATTTTTTCTCAACACTATATAAATAATCTGTGTGTGTGAGCATCCACCAGAGTTGTGCGAACATGTGTTTCCTTACAGACACAGGCACACACATAAAAGTGTCAATTATATAATCACAGCTTATCACATTTCTTGTGGATGTCCATCCCAAGCTGTGTTCATCAGAAGTCACTGTAACTTTTACTTATCCCAGGACCCATGGCAGCCGACCGTTATGAGCTACTGGATATGAGCAAAGAGCAGTCTCTATTGGAACAAATTATACAACAAGCACAGCATTTCTTCATGCGGCGTCGCAGCGAATACGTCCTAGATACCATCGCTAAAGAGGTACCGTTTAGTTCTACTTTGGGCACATGCTCATTCTTGGTTATCTAGTTCTTGCCGCCTAAGGCATCACAATACATAAGTTTTGTTTGAGAACTTCTAACGGTCAAGTTGCGCACTCACTAGACAGACCTAATACAATAAGGTCTAAGTTTCCCCCTTGGGTTGGAAGGTCAGATGATAGAACGCTTCCGTAAAAACCAGGGCCTTAGGTAGCGCAGGCTGGGAATCCTTCAGGATGCAATTGTACTGGGATCACACTAGGATGATGATGATATTGATGATGAAGTTAGTAAGTACAACGCACGTCAAAAAAGTGCTCGTGCGAATGAGGGTTAATGCCCTGTTTCTTTTCTCAAATCATTTATTTTTGGCAGGTCAAGGATCCCCTTATTGTGTCACATTGGAACGCTCTCAACAGCCCCACGCAGTCCTGCGTCAAAATCAACATTATGGCATCAGGGTACGTGAAATCAGATTCAATTCAATAATGAGGATGTATACTTTAATAAGTCTATCACTTGACTGTAGTAATAATAAGATCTACGAAGATAATAAGAGTACCCTAAATCGGCGCGCATGCATGAAGAATTTTATGAGAGTTCATGAAGCGAAAGTTGTATGTCAGGATCGTAGCAAATGGAAATCAGTGATCTCTGCCTACCCCTCTGGGAAGCAGGCGTGATTATATGTATGTGCGAAAATCATTTCTAAAATATGTAGAATTTGAATTCCAATGATGAGTATAGTCGCCAAAATTTTTAAGGATAAACTGACAGGAAGTACCTGCATATCTCCATAACGTGTTTCGATGAAACTGACACACACGTTGGCACTGCTGGCACCCAATGTTTTAAATCGTCCATCCCACCATTCCTCATGTTTTTTAAGAGTGGGCAACGAACGCGTGATATACGTGTATAAAGACTACGGTAACCGCTTATGCTACTGAATAGAGACAGGGATACTTGGTAATGGAGTTGGTTAATCCACATTTTGTTGATTTTTTTAGATATGATGCGGTATGCCGCACATCGTTGGTTGTGCACGTTGGCGAGAAGACTCTCAAATGCATCTGCCGGGACGGCAAAGTGCGCCATCTATCGTACGAGCTTCAGGAACTAAGAGATTTAATTTACTGCCAGGTATATGCTTCATTTGTTATGTAATTGTCTGGACAACATTCGTATCCCTGAAGTGGAAGAGGGTTTTCCAATTTACCTGGTAATCTCATGCGTTTGCTAGAATTGACACTGAATAAATAGATTTCATATGATCTGCACACCCCTTTTATGAATACAGGAATAAGTTTATGTAATGTATCAAATGTATGTGCGACATTAATGGTGGCTATTTGAAGTAGTCGAGATTTCAGTGTTCTCTAATCGGATATCATCGTCATATCAGCCGAAGGACGTCCACTGCTGGACATTGGCCTCCCCCTAAGACTTCCACAATGACCGCTCCTGCGCCACCCGCATCCAGCGGACACCCGCGACCCTTACCAGGTCATCAGTCCACTTCCAGTATGTGGTCGCCACTCGAGAACCTGTCCGCCCCAACGGCCATCGGTTCTACGTGCTATGTTCCCCGCCCACTGCGATCTTAAGTTTAGCAACTAATAGGGCTATATCGGTTACTTTGGTTCTGCTGCGAATGACATCATTCCTGATGCGATCACCAAATCCTGAACGGACACGTAAGGATGTTATTCCACTTACCATTAACCTTGTCCAATTTTTGATCCAATTTCTTTGATGGAGGCCCACTCCACTTATATTATTATTATGTTTGACTAAGTTCCTTTTTTTTGTATTCATGCGTAGCGCAATATCATATGTCGCCATAATCTTTGATTATATTATAATTATAATACAGACTTCATACTATGTATTTCTATACACAGTATGAAGTCATCCAATTTATATGATGAAATATATTTGAAAAAAAAATTGTTCCAATGTAGATTTGATCAAAGAAATTGAATGACTTCATACGGGCAAACATCAAAGATCAAATATTGGACAAGGATATTTGACGACCCTCATCATCCTAGCGTTATTCCCAGTACAATAAAATTACATCCTGAAGGATGCCTGGGGTCCGCTACCTAATCCCAAGAATTGGCTACTAGTTTTTATGGAAGCGGCCGCCATCTGACCTTCCAACCCAAGGGGGAAACTATTGGGATTAGGCTTTGTCAAGTGTCAAGTGTGAGTGGGCAACTTGACTGTTAGTTCTCAAGCCGCCCGAAGGCCTCTAACTTAGCTTAACGACTGCTATCATAGACGCTATACAGATAATATACCTACACGTCAGAAGTAACCGCTGTGATCGACCCGAAATATATTGAAAAATTATACACATAAAGAATTAAAATAAAAATACTACATGAAATTATTTTCAAAATTGCTTTCTTGGGGTTAGATATTAAGATATAACGTATCATTTGTGATACGTCATATCTTGATATCTAACCTAATTAGATGGGTATATCGTATCTGAAGGAGTCCAACCTTGATATTTTATGTCAAAAACTGAACAAACTATACCAACTGATGAAAAGGCGCAGTTAAAGGGTTAAAGAGGTATTTCCCGTTGGATATATGGATACTACGATTCATTTTATGATTAATATGTGCCGTATCCGCACTACAGTTCCATAAGTCACGTAAAATAGGTATTGAAGTAGAACTGTCACTTTGTAATATTGAAAAAAAAAAAAACTTAGTGACATTATTTTCAAAATTGCTTTTTTGAGGTTAGATATGAGGATATCACGTATCATTTGTGGTATATTGTATTTAAAAAAAAAACAGCCATATCGTGTCTGGATGAGCCCAAACTTGGTATGTATCGAAAATTATTTTTGTTTTAATAAAAAAAATATGGCTGAAATGTAATGATGTGGTATTTTTTTAGAATCGCCTTAAAAAGCCCTTTCATATGATACTACACACGATAGGGTTCAGAAAAAAAATGTTTTTTTATCATTCAAAATGTAAAATGTCTCATTACTCCCCCCCTAACAATTATATTTTAAGTATAGATAGGTTATGCTCGAACATTACAAGCTCAAAAAGTGCTTCCAACATCGCGGATCACACATTCACATTTTGTTTTATTGTTTACAATACGCACACTTCATCGAAAGCGTAAAAGAGATAGCTTTATCAAAATAATACATAAGAAAGAGACAGCCTTCACCCGGAACACCAATCACCGCACGTTTGACACAGATTAAAGAAACTAACACAGGCAGAAGGTGCAAACTGTTTCTACCTATTAATCGACGGATGATAGCGAGTGTAAGTAATGGTAATACCGCTATCGGGTTGTCGTTTGCGTAGCAGGCACGTCAAAGAATTACAAAATAATTGACTCGGACACGGATTTTTGAATAAATGTACAGACAGCAAAACTAATCTTGTCAAAAAATGTTTCATGCCTGTTGATGTCAATCGATTATATTTCTATCAAGCAACAAAAACTTCTTACAGACCGACCTCGTGTAGGATACAAGAAAGGACACTTCTTCACTTTTCGTCACTGGTACTGAGATATACTTTAAAAATTAACATTTAATAGTTACAGCATTATTTGCTTCTAAATAAACCCGAAGAAATAAATAGGGCAGTAAGTTGAAGTTGACTATGTAACCCATATAATCTAAAATTGAATGTGATTTAGTATGACGCATCTGTTACATTAATCTATGTTCGCAGTCTGTTTGTCTTTATCACTCTCATTGCAAACGACACTAGGTAGTCTCTTTCTCTGAGACAGCGTCTTCATGGCGTCATATTTGGTAAATTGAAGGATAAAATGGAAAAAATAACATAATTTCAGCTTACTTACTTGTGGTATGTGATGCCTGTTGCCTTAGTACGTTTGGATGTATAATTAGTGCACTTTCGCCACACGCATGACGGCATTTTTAAGGTCACTTACGTCATTGGCGGGAACTCGTGTCAACATTCGCCTCTCTCGCTTGCCCGGGAGCGACTGAAGCCAATAGGCGATGTTTAGCGTCTTTATAGCGGCACACTTTAGGTATGCGGGTAACGTATCTATACTTAAAATATCATTGCCCCCTAAGGGAAATTTTTTTAGGAACTGCGGGTCAAAAATGTTGTTTTGACCTCTAGCATGCGTGTGCCAAACTGCTAAACTGTACATCGATTTGCAGTATTTCTAATCGGGCTTGTACGGCTACCACTATACGAACAAGTTAAACTAACATTTCCATAGAAAAATTCATACTTCGAGCTGAAAGGCCCCTGCAAGCCAGTGGCGGATACATACGGGGGGCGCGCGCCGAGAGTGGCAGGACTGCGCGCGCGCCCGGTTCACGGCAACGGAACGCGAAGGGGGAGTATGTATGCGCTCCCCCTTTTGAGTTTTTTCTGTATCCTCCACTGGTGCAGGCTCCCAATATCTTAGATCTTTGAAAAACTTCTGATTAATTTTAGTCGGAAACGGTAATTTCGCTCAAATTCGATGATAGTTATCTGTATACTTCTCTTTGCCATAGATATACCAACATCAAATGACAGCAGTCCAGGCGGTCGGGCGCTGTATGGGCTGGCAGCTGCTTGCGAGCAGCTCTCACTTGGGCTCAGGTCCGGTCGAGCCACTGGGAAATGCTTCTTCATGCCTCTTGGCTTCACCCAATGGTATTTTACAATTTACAGTAGCTCCATGGTGGTATTAACAGTAGTTTTATGATTTTTTGGTAATATCAGAGACTACTAAATTATATACTGTCAATGTCTATGCAATGTGGTGTACCTTTAATATAATGAGCATGGTGGGGGACCATGAACCATTAGAACCGTTGGAATTAATTCATAGCAGCGGGGGACTGTAGTTTACTAGTCTCCGATATTTAGTTGTTGCAGTAATTACAAAATTATATACTGGATTTAAATTATTATTGATTCAAGTCACATTTACTTGTGTATCATAATGTAACCACTTTCATTTGTATTGCTTCAGGTGATAGAATGATAGCAATAAGATGTGAGCCTTCAGTAGGCATGCAAGTCTTCATTGCTCAGTCACCAAGAAAAGACTTCTTCTCCAGTGAACTTGTGCAAGACAAAAAATGGGAAAATCTAGGTGGAGCCTTCAAGGAAATCAAACTAGACAAAATGGAAGGAAAAAACTTTCTGAACAAAATGGAACTCCTCATGGCATGTCTAAGTAGCCCTTCATAAATTATAATTTTTTAGTATTAAGCTAAGTATACTGTGTAAAAACATAATAAAACTAATCAAGCAAAGTAAAATTATTTTTCATTTATTTTAAAGGGGACTTCTTAACAGTAGATTGCTTAGGTAGTATGTTAAAAGTATACTGTGTAAAAACATAATAAAACTAATCAAGCAAAGTAAAATTATTTTTCATTTATTTTAAAGGGGACTTAACAGTAGATTGCTTAGGTAGTATGTTAAATATTCACTGAAGATTGTTCTTGTATTCATTTCTCGACGAATTAGGAGACTCGAGAACAAAATATTCCAAGGAACTGCAAGAAAAAAACTGTTATTATCAGACATAACAAGATAATTGTTTTTGTATACACTATGTAACTCTAAATACCTACGCTAGCTGACGCGGGTGCATGGAGCGGGCGCACGCAGTTAGCCCAGCTCATACTATTTCTCGATAGGCATGCGCCCGCTCCGTGTAATCCGCGCCAGCTAGCGTAGGCCCTTAGAATTAAGACAAACTAATGACAAAAATGGTGGTGCCAAAGAAATGGACATACTCACAAAAATCATACATCATTCAAATAATAACCCTTCCATCCAACTGCTGTACACTCTCAACTTCTAATTTCTTTGGTACATATTTAACTTTTCGAATACCAAGACCTATGGCCTACAAGCCAACCGATATCTGAAACTACTGAAGAAAACCTATGCATTTTGAGTCATTTCTTATCACAGGCTTCAGTGAAAAATTACATAGATAAGTAGATTAAGGTTTGATTGCAATTGCATAAACAGGCTGACACTGTAAAGGAGAAACAAAACTAAACATACTACTCCATATATGGTAAAAACTCAAAACAAGTTGAAGATAGTGGAAACTAAAATGATTAAAGTAATGGATGTGGTACAAGCACCATCTCCTGATGATGTCTTGTAGAGGCGAAACACTCAAACTTTGTTGAGGTTTTGTGAATATATAGTGTGCAGAATGAGGGTGGGAACATTAACCACATGCAAAAATACATGAGCAAATACATCGCATTCTCACTAATAGACCTATACTACGGCTCATAAGTATTTAGGCACCCATACCTTTTTCAATACATCTGTATACAAATTGACTTTCAGAAATACACTGCCAAGTCAGTCCCTAGACAGTTTTGCGTGCATTTTGCACAAACACACTACACTTGTCTATGACCAGCAATTGGTAGTTATTAAGGCATTGCAAAAAGAGAACTACCATTTTAAAAGTGGGGTCTCTGGCACCGATTTAAGGCTCAATAAGTCAGCTAAATAAAAAATGCAAAATGCACGCAAAACTGTCAAGGGACTCTGACTTGGCAGTGTATTCCTGAAAAGTCATTTTTGTATACAGATGTATGGAGGTATGGGTGCCTAAATACTTATGAGCGGTAGTGTACATATTATTTAGTGGAATAGCAAAGGAATATTGTTCTAGAGATTTAAAGTGATTCAATTCAGTAAAGCTTGAGAATGTAGGAATTTAGTTTACTGGAATAGCTTTTTAACCTTTGTTCTGTATGCAATTGAACTGCTGCTCATTGAGTCATAAATATGAGGAAAATTAATATTCAAACAACCAGATTTTACTTGGCTTCCATTGGACAGTGCAGCCTTGTTTATGAACAAGCAACACACATTACTCATCAGGTGGAAAACCAGTAGTTATCTGACAGGGTGGGTTGTTTCACTGAGATATCGCCACTTCAGTTTAATCTAGTTGCAGGTAAACCAATAACAGTTAAGTTAGATTAAGAGAACACTTACCTCTAATTCCTTGAGATTTAACACCAGCAGAACTCTTCCTTGGCATCCAACCCCCAGATTTACTAGACATTGAATTTAAACACTTGGAAGGCTTCAGATTATGATAACACTATACCTAAATAAATTCTAGAGCTAAATTAAAACCGTGACAAAGGTGATCTAGATCTGAAATTACCGCCGCCGCCGCCGCCACTTGACCCATAACCGCCACTGCCTTGGCTGCCTCCATTACGATTGAAGGACCTGCCGCCTCCGCCACCACCTCCACCGTAAGGGTTGAAAGGTCTGTTCCCACCTCCGGGAGGGCCCCCGAAAGACCGGCCACCCCGGAAGCCCCCACCTCCGCGCCCGCCCCTAAAACCACCACCGCCGCCTCCGCCACCGTTTCTTCGGGGTCCGTCCCGTTTCCTCGATAGTTCAACCTTTAAAGTCGTCCCTAACATCTCGATGCCGTTCATCGCACTACACGCATCTTCTGCCTCTTGCAAGTTTTCAAATTCAATGAAAGCAAAACCAGGGGGATTAAGTGCTACCCAAACGGAGTTCAATTTGCCATATTTGTCGAACTCGCGCTCTAAGTCCTCCTTCTTTATGCCCTCTATAAGGCCGCCGACATATACTCTAGTGCCACCGGAACTCATGATATTTTTGGATATCTAAAAAGATAAACAGTAAATTTAGTGATACTAGTGCTAATGCGCTAGTTTAATATTTGAATTTGAATCTCACAAAGACTAAATACATAAATACTACGCATTGGTTAAAACAAAATGTCGTCACGCCGTTAATGCCACGCCACCGAGTATTTTGCTTTTTTGCACCTTTTACGCATTTGCAAACAATAACTATATAGTACTTACATGTATCTGATTTAGATGAGTAAATGTAGCATGTGCTACACTA
Source organism: Notocelia uddmanniana (assembly GCA_905163555.1). NCBI lineage: Eukaryota > Metazoa > Arthropoda > Insecta > Lepidoptera > Tortricidae > Notocelia > Notocelia uddmanniana. The sequence continues at coordinate 13,679,390 of LR991053.1, forward strand.
TAAATACTCTGTATTTAATTTGTTTTATGATATTAACGGTGATGAGAGACAAAAATGGATCAATGAAATTGATTGATGTCGACCGAGTGAACGAGTGAAGGAAATGAATGGCATTTGTTGTGTTTCGTTCACCTAGCGCAAAAGAAAGACGCAAATCCACAGACGTTTTTTAAGTAATATTTAACCCAAAGGGGCTCTGTACACAGTTAATATTATAATATGGGATGCCAATAATATCGCGATATGTATATTAGTATGGGGCCCATTACATGACTAATAATATCACAAACCTGGGATGTCAATATTATCGCAGTGATCAAAATTATATTTTGCTTTAATATTCATCAATATTCACGTGATACATATCGTGGTATGAGTGTCTCGCATCCTAATAATAACCGTGTAAAAGGCCCCTATGGATATTTATTGATTTAACCTATATTTTCACAAAAGAAAAACTTATAGTATAAAAGGCGGACTTAGGCTGGGTTGCACCAAACCGTCTGTAATCGTAAGCTGTGTTCGTTAAAATTTGAATGTATGGAAAGTTTGACACGTTTCTATGGGATGACAGATGCCGGCACCATATTTAACGTTGATCAGACTGTGATCGTAAGTCGGTGCAACCCAGCCTTAATGCCACTGGATATTATTTCACAAGCTGTTGCCCGCGACTTCGTCCGCGTCTTCGCTCCTATTGGTCGCAGCGTGATGTTATATAGCCTAAAGCCTTCCTCGATAAATGGACTATGGTTACACATTCGAGTTACAAATACTTGGTTCGGTCAATATTTTTGATTTGCCATAATCATAGGGGCCTTTTACACGGTTATTATAATCACACGATACACTCATATCACAATACGTATTACGTGAATATTGAACCAAAATCGTCAAAAAATATGTGAAGTTTACTTCAATATTCATCAAAATAGACGTGATACGGATTGTGATTGTATGTATCGCGTGATTATATTAACGGTGTAAAAGGTTCCATTCAATTATGGAAACCGCGATAATACTGAGATCTCAGTATTGTCATTATAATAATAGTATACTCTTATGCATGACTGTTTTATAAAAAAAACTGAAATAAAAGTGTAAAAGAACAAAGAACGCCTGTGTTCTGTTTCCTCAGTGTAGTATTGCCTTATTGAATGATTGAATGAATGATGAGTGAAAGGTATTTTGTCTACAGGACGTTTGCATGTGGGACTTGGTCTATGTGTGCGTGAGTAAATGCGATATCGCGAGTGGTCGAGCCGCAGCGCGCGTGGTAGTAGGGGGAGGCTTTGAATCGAGAGGGCAGAAGGGAGGGAGGTCTGCGGGAGGAAACTAAACTAACTACTCCAAACCGGCCAAACGACTTGTTCAACGGTCACACGGTGGCGCGCGTTTTCGTTGGTTTTTCTTTGACGTGCTTGTAATCCCACCCCACCTTTGTTTCGGTATGAATTGTTTTGATATGGTTTTTACAATAGATACGATAACAACGAATTTTGCGATTAAATACAGAAGATGATTAGACTTATAACGTGAAAACTTACCTGTTCGATGTTTGGATAGGTGTTAAAATAGGCTGCAGGCAGGTGAGGAGCGACAATAAAAGTGAAATGAATAATATTACGTTCAGTTAGTAAAATGGAGTGCTGTAAAGATACAGGGGTTCAAAAGAGACATAGTCAGTTCAGTGACACAAAGTACAAGTGGAGGACGACGACGGTAGTGGTTCTGGTGTTGTGCTGGGCGTGTGTGAGTGGGCAGGAGTTGGGATATAGTGAAACAGATCCTTATTTGTTGAACAAGTCTCTGGGACTGACGGAGTTGGCTGGCGGGATCGTGGCTGGCGGGCGAACAGTGTGGAAAAGTGAGGGTAGTCCGTACCTTCTGCGGGATGACCTCCTGGTGGAGAGGGGAGCAGAGTTGGTCGTAGAGCCGGGCGTGGAAGTGCGGTTTGCGCCCATGATTGGCATCACAGTCCGTGGGAAATTGTTAGCCGTGGTAAGTCGCCTATGAACCATCTTATTTTTCTATTCTTATTATCTTTTTGTGTATTCTTATATCCTTACCATAGCTGAACTTTTCTGCCTAACATAGCTAACCAAAGCGCTGTGCGCTATTTAGTTTGGCTAATAGTTATGCCGTAATCCCTGCTCCAACAATGTAGGTATTTAGTTACCGCTGCTCGCGTTGCTGAAGTAATAACATGCCTTAATAAGTAAATTTGTTAATACATGTAGGTAATTAAATTAGTTATCATTACTTATCATTGCTTCTACAAATTACCTAACTTCCTTGATGACGTCGTAGTCTCGTAGATGTGCAGTACATACAGCTTGTTTAAGATTCATGCTTTGTAGAAACTCCGTGAGTTGGTAATCTGCTTATAAGAGGTAGTATAATAAAATATCTGATCAGACTCCGATTAGATTTAAGTAGATTTACGTAGGTAGGTAACTATCCTATTAGATCGTTCACCGTATAGTCAACAAAGGTCATAGAGATGTACCTACTTGTACTTATCATAGCTTACGTACTTCAGAATCACAGGTGAGATTCTTTCTGTAAATAATAAATTTATTATAACATAAATAATACTTAATCATGATTTACGGGTGATTATGAACAGTTTTAACTGTTACAAAATCAGGTATACATATACATTTCACCATAATAAACTGGTCCAGTCATATTGATCGAAGCGCTCTACGCTCGATAACATAACAAGCACTTGATAAATTCCACTATGTCCTGATTACGGCACGTATAGGTACTGATAAGCACTGGCGCATGGCACTCATTCACCTGTGCTATTGAGTTTTTCACCTGTTTGTGTGCCAAGTGCAAATATTTAATGCAAATATTTTAACTGTATGCAAGGCTTTACTTACTGTTACGCAACCCAGTCACCCAATCAATGCTTTAACAAAACCTATAATACACCTACAATATTAACTGTATAATTTCTGTTAACAAATTGAATTATTTCTTATGAATTATGATATCACCTCAAGCCGTAGAAGTTTGTTTTAAAATTCAATGCACGCATTTCACAATACACACCACTCCTTAGCATACACATACGTAGTCTATGTTGCCTTGTGTGACCCTCTTGTGTCTGTGTCACCTGGCGAGGCTGAATACAAGGGGCTAAAACAAAAGCCCCGTGAACACGTGCGTGGTTACAACTAATCAAGCGGCAGCTCTGACCTATAAGCCGATTTTATGATACAAATGTTAAAATAAGTCCAATAATAAATAAGACTACGACTTAAATAAAAAACAAAAACATATAAAACATATTCGTTACAATAGGTAGATACAATACTAATACTCTTTTCATTTCTCATACTCTGAAAGTGCGTCATTGTTCATCTAAGTGACGTGCTGAAAGTGATACATTTCTGCTATAGAGCAGAAAAGTGTTGAAAAATATTTTTTTTTTGCATATTTGTATTTTTTTTTTAATTTCCTCGTATTCGAAATGAAAAGCGGTGTTTAACTTGGATGACACCACCCATTGCAGCCTCGAACTATTGGCGCTCTCTATCTCGAGTGTTCGACCGCCAAAATATCTCGTCGGAAATGGGTGCCTTTCAGTCCTCGGTTAAAAATCTACTATTACTCACCTCACATTATAATACAGCACATATAAAAGAATAAACAAAGTTTACAAGGCGACAGAGGTAAAACAACAGGTGGTCTTATCGCTAAAGAACGATCTCGTCCACTCTTTAGTTGCATACAATTTTCTCAAATGTGCAATTACTTCTTTTCGATTGCGATACCCATCTCAAATTATTCATTTTAGGTCAAGAGTGAATCATTCATTTCCGTAATTAAACGAGCAACACGTGTTAATGAAGGCAGCTGATGCGTCAAAAGACCCGCGATGCTGACCGAAGCTGACCTGTGCATGCGACATCCTCCCGCTAATTCAATCAGTAAGACAAATCCCCGCTAGGAACCCAGTGGCCGTTTAGCGATAGCAAACTTCCTGACTTTCCTGAGCGATTGTTATAGTTATTGTAGCGTGTTGTTATAGAGCATTGTTGTAGGATGCATATACCTAACACACTTAAATAACGTAGTAAAATCCAATTAAAAATTTCCTACATGAGGCAATGATTAGTCATCTCATCGATTCTCTTCGAAGAAATTATCGTGGTGTGGTGTGTCAAATTAGATCGCTCCGACTGTAACTTCCTTCCAATTTCACCTCTGACTCTGCTCTCACTTACATGCGAGTCACTTCACGTGTCATTATAGAAAATGATCATGAAACGGAATGGACTGGCTGAATTATCCATGTCGTAGTACGTTGCTGTGTGGAATCGTGATTTCTTACTCAGAAATTTTCTAGAGAAATAAAATCCTTATCACATGTAAAACGTCGTTTTCTATCGAGAAAGGAGGATAAATCAATATTTACAAAAAAATGTGAGGGAAAACTTATTAGAAAAGATTTGTTGATATCTAGTTCCATAGTGTGAACAGATTATAGCCGTCTATAGGCTAACATTTGTATGTTCCTGGTTCTCATGCGTAATTAAGAAGTATGAAAGGAGAGGTTTGAAGATACAATGGATCATAAAACTGGACCGTTATATAACATACCCATGCCGCACAGACGCATTGCCATTAAATTGAACTAAAAGGATTTTCTTAAAGTCGTAATGGGGTTTCTACCGGCCGGAGCTATTTGTGACATGGTCGTTAAACAAAATTACTTCCATAATGAGCGGTAAACCGCAATAACTTTCACTGTGTTTTGGAGGAGAATAATGTTTTCTAGGATTATTTGGGTAATCTATACATAAAAACTGCAAATATTCTGTCAGGTCAATAACTTAATATACCTAGATTAGAATCTAAATGTAACATATCCAAGTAAAAGAGAAGGCAAACGCTCATCTTATCAGAACCACACAAAGGAAAAAAACCGAAAGCTTGTATAACTAGACCCGTACCTATCAAAATTGTGTCAAGATTTGTAAACAGATAGCGACATTAAACTCTCCGACAAAAAATCCGAACAAAATACGCGATGGTATTTTGAAAGCATTCCTTTAAATACAAAATAAAAATGAAGCACCAACCTGTTTTTCGCATTAAGATAAGTGTGTTGTGTCAGAACTGAAGAAACAGCTTTAGTTGAATTTAAAGAACATTGCTTTCTCGTTATCGATAAATTAGGTGATACGCCCGGCAATACAGTTATCTGTTAACGGTAGCTGACTGATCCCACAGTCCTACGCCTTGGAACCGTAGCAACCTTGGATGCAGATACTTACCTAATGGCGCCGGCTCTGAATCATCGGCTAGAGCTGCATTTAATGGCTTTTAATTCCTTATTTATACTATACAAACCTAGTCACTATCTCATACGTAGTTACAGTGGTAAGCTTTACTCAAGAACATAGGATTTCTCAATGACGCATACATACATAGGTAAAACATACATTGTTTTTAGTGGTCTTGGGTAATTTAGCCGCAATGTACCTATATTAACTCGTATATATGTTTCATTGCGAGATAAAATATATGAGATGAATAATGGAGACTCTTTGTTCATGGGGCCAATAGGGAACAAACATCATCATGAATTTGAGAGTAAACTCTTGTCGGTGTAGCCGATGGAGTATGCAGTTCTCTCCACCTTATCCTATCCAGAGCCAATTCCTTGGTTTCCTTATACGACACGACTTCTATTTTCTCTTTTATTTGTTTCATGTAGCTTATTCTCGGTCTTCCTCTTCCCCTCTTGCCTTCTGCTTTCCCATCTATGATGGTGCTTATTAAGGAATCGTGTCGTACAAGGTGACCAATCATTATCCCTCTTCTATTTTGTATTGTTTGCAGCAATCTTCTTTTTTCTTTTGCCTTCCTTAAGACTTCTTCGTTTGTGACTTTTTAACAAGGGAGCAAACATACGACTATTAATTATATTCCCTATTTAAGCAATAATAATAAATTGTGATTTCCTTGACATAAATGTTAAGTTACCGTACATATATTTGTATATTAGTTTCCTGAAGAAAACTTAAACGCTACTATATGAGTACCATATTCGTTATACCAGTACAATTCATGTACCTAAACAAATCACATTTGAGTACTTTAAAGAGACAAATTCAAGTTAGTAAAAGCAAGAAATACAATTAATTACCTTATGTTTTGAATTACTTAAATTATTGTCCGTTTTATACCCAACCATTAACATTTTTCGAAGTCACGCACATCAACTTGTCTTCTTTAAAGTACTCAGAAGTAATTTGTTTACATGCATTGTACTTATATAATGAATATGATATATAATAGTAATAGTATGTCATAGTCTACACTACCCACCCCTAGCCTTCAAAATTATTCAGGGCACAGGCACAGAATATGTCGCTTACCTTGAGCGCTACGCTGACTCGTTGTGTTACCTACTCTTATGTAGGTACCTACTTTCATTAGGTCTCAACAAATCTCCTTCACATAGTGAGTCAGAAAACTATCTGTTGACACGTTACGTACTTGATAACTGATTCATTCATAGTGTACTGTTACTTCCGTTATTGTTCATATTCTTATCAGCTACTGTCCTATGTAATTCCTTCTAACCTATATGTGATTCTCTGAAACATGAAACACCGTGTCTGTAATATGGTTGTCATAAATTACATAAGTATATAATTCCAGTTAGTTACGTCACTTTTGTAGCTCCAGCTTTACAGACTCATAGGCAAAGTAAAAGTCTAACTAATTCCCATTCAGTCACACCTACTAGATACAAAACCTGTAATCGACTATAGCCTGAGCAAAACTTGTTTTGCCTTGGTTGTTGTTAGTGTAACGTGTAACCTTGCGAATCAATTCCCAGAGAATTTAGTAAATTGGCTAAAATGTCCAATTGACCGGCATATTGACTCCTTTTTAAAGAATGAAGGCATGAGACAAAAATCGCACGCACTAAATATTATTTGAATTGCCAATAAAATCAGTTTTTAAGTAAGGTCAAAGACAGCAGTCTTGCTCTAGAGTGTATATAATTATTTTATAGTTATTTTATGGTGCAACGCATATTTTTGCCGGTAAACGGCCAGAAAATTGCAGGCCGGTGTTAGTAGAGTTCAATGTCTCGAGATATCGCAGCGATCTCGTCACGCGGGCTGCTATTTCGTAGGTAAGGTACTTAGTTCGTCTCGCTTGGTGCTTGCCGTAGCCGTCCCCTAGACCATGAGGGCAGTGAAGAGATGAAAGAAAGCGATTGTTAAGCGACAAACCAAACTGCACTGAAACCGTTATGCGAAGAAACAATGATATTGATAATGATGAATATTTTAACTTTGCAATACCAAGAATCTGCAAGCAAGCCTGACATGTTGTATGTTATAATAGAAAGTGTGGTGTTATTATCTACTGTCGTGATTATTAACAATTTAAATCGAAAAATAAGCTTCAAAGCAAGGTTGCTTCTTAGGTCCCGGTACCAGTTTGTATGAAAATTCCCGGGAGGCTAAGCTTGTTTGCCATAGGTGTATGAAAAGTAGAGACCCGTGTCACCCTACTTAAACAATTTGTCACCAAACACATAGGAAACACTAATGGCATTACGATGCCTATATTGAACGTCAGGCAATTTGCTGAATTGAACGTGAACTTGAGTCAATATATTAAAAATAATGATATATAATTCAACTCGTTTGTATTTAACATCTGTAACAGATACAAATAGTTTAATATCTTCCTCGAACAATCTATTTTAGTTCCGGTTTTTAAAGTTCAGGGAGTGCAATTGTGAGCCAAATGTACAGTTACTGAGTGCAGTATGCAGACGAGGTTACGCAAGAGTTCGCGCACGTTATGCCCTCATACCAGACAACGCTCAAGAAAAAACCGAGTGATTTTCAATTAAAATTTTGTAATTTGGTCTGACTAATGCACCCGGGCGGGCCCACTAGCACACAAAGCTCATTTTCCTCGATACTGGAATTCACGCCCACCGTGTAAGACTCACTTGTATCTTCCGCGCACGAGAAAACGAGATGCAATACTTTACAGAAATGGATATTTTTGTTAAATTTCGATAAATATCTGAGTTTGTGTTATTTCCTTTTTATATTTCCTCTAATGATAATTTAAATCGAGATTTGTTAAGCTGTGTGTTAATCTGAATAGCAATCATATACTTACTTAGCCCAGAATTATAATAATATATCTGACAATAAATAATCTGTTACCTTCCTCGTCTGGTCAGAACGGCGTTTCAAAAAAGAACCTAATCTTTACCTATATCTGGTACTAGCTTTTGCCCGCGGCTTCGCACGCGCAGAACAATAAACTGTAGCCTATGTTGTTGTTGTTTAAAAGGACATACCAAGTTAACAATAACTAAACACAACTCACATACACATACACATCCATTCTGGTAATGCGAAAGAAATCATAGTCATTATGTAGAAATTTACAACTATAGATAGAATATTTTTTTATAGTAGCACTTCCTTATACACTTTAGTAGCGGTTCTGCTTTCGGGTGCATTTCAAAGAAAGCCAGTAACTGAGGCAGTAGCTGAGGTAGCTGTTTAATGTTTATCTTTTCTGAGATGTTTGTTGGAGGAGGTGAAATATACACGCTAACCATTTTCAAGTAGAACAGTGAGGTGTACGACAGGAGGAAACCTTTCTTGAATAGGAAACTTCAAGATCCTCCAAACAGCTTCGGAGCTACTAATGTATCGGCCGCTTTTATTAATTTTTATCTCATCATTCTCATTTTCGAGAATCAAAGTACTTTTCTCATCCGTGTCCCCTTAGAGGACGATTTTCCAAAAACGCTGAAATTAGTTTTCTTCCATCTACATGAGTAACATGAGGAATGTATATACGATGTTTTGCATACAAACTTTCAAAACAAAATTTTACCCCTTTAGGGGATGAATTTCGAAATCCCTTGAAAGTACTTACAAATTTACCCCCTTTGAAGTAGAATTTCTAAAAATCCCTTCTTAGTGGTTACTTACGTCATATTAATAGCTTACTGCGAAAAATCCAGCTTCCTAGGTCAGTCAGTCAGGACTTAGCACCCCTATTTAACCCGCATAGGGGTGGGTTTTTCAAAATCCTAAAATTTTATTTTTCTTGTATTCTAACAGGAGTACACAAAGTATCAAGTGTCTCACCTAAAATTCTACTCCATCCCCCATACAAACTTCGCACGCCTATTTAACCCGCTTAGGGGTAGATTTTTCCGAAACCCAAAAATACTTTTCTTGTATTGTAATAAGGAGTCCGTACATAAGTTTTCAAGTCTTTCACCTAAAATTTTACTCCATCTCCATACAAACTTTGCACCCCTATTTAAACCGCTTAGGGGTAAGTTTTCTTAAATCCCTGAAATTACTTTTCTTGTATTGTAATAAGGAGGCCGTACACAAATTTTCAAGTCTCACCTAAAATTTTACTCCATCCCCATACAAACTTTCCACTACCCTTCCTTATACCCCTTAAAGGGTGTAATTTTCAATAATACCTTCTTAGCGGGTACTTACGTTATATTGTGAAAAAAACAAGTTTCTAGGTTCAACGGTTTGGCCTGGGCGTTGATTTAAGTCAGTGAGAACTTTGCACCCCTATTTAACCTGCTTAGGGATGGATTTTTCCAAAACCCTAAAATCACTTTTCTTGTATTGTAATAAGAAGTCCAAACACAAAGTTTCAATCTAACGTAAAATTTTACTCTATCCCCTTACAAACTTTTAACCCCCTTTTTACCCCCGTGAGAGCGGAATTTTCAAAAAACCCTTCTTAGCGGATACTTTCGTTATATAAACTACCAATAGTGAAAAAATCAGCTTTCTAGGTTTAACGGTTTGGGCTGGGCTCTGATTTACGTCAGTCAGGACTTTGCACCCCTATTTAACCCGCTTAGGGGTAGGGTTTGCCAAAACCCTGAAATAACTTTTTTTGTATTGTAATAAGGAGTTTATACTCAAAGTGTCAAGTCTCTCACCTAAAATTTTACTCCATCCCTATACAAATAGGGGTATTTAACCCGCTTAGGGGTGGATTTTTCCAAAACCCTAAAATTACTTTTCTTGTATTGTAATAAGGTGTCCATATACAAAGTTTCAAGTCTCTCATTTAAAATTTTACTTCATCCCCACACAAACTTTGCACCCCTATTTATCTAACTCGCTAAGGGGTGGATTTTTCCTAAACCCTGAAATTACTTTTCTTGTATTGTAATAAGGAGTCCGTACACAAAGTCTCTTACCTAAATATTAACTCCATCCCCATACAAACTTTCAACCCCCTTTTTACCCCCTTAAGGGTAGAATTTTCAAAAATCCCTTCGTAGTGGGTACTTTTGTTATATAATCTACCAACCGTGAAAAAATCAGCCTTCTAGGTTCAACGGCTTGGGCTGGACGTTGATTTAAGTGAGTCAGTCAGCTGTTGCCCGCGACTTCGTCCGCGTCTTCGCTCCTATTGGTTGCAGCGTGATGTTTTATAGCCTTTCTCGATAAATAGACTATCCAACACAAAAATATTTTTTCAATTCGAACCAGTAGTTACTTTCCTGAGATTAGCGCGTTCAAACAAACAAACAAACTCTTCAGATTTTATAATATTAGTATAGATTATAGGCACCTCATACTCGTACGTTTTCTATTAGGTGCATGACGGTTTCTGCAACTCCAAAATATTCGAACTATTCAGCTAAAGTTCCCGACAGCAATTAAGATAATCCTTTTAATCGTTATCAGTTTAACACAGAATGAAACGATGAATTTTCATTTTTAGGGTTCCGTGCCCAAAGGGTAAAAACGGGACCCTATTACTAAGACTTCGCTGTCCGTCCGTCTGTCTGTCACCAGGCTGTATCTCAAGAACCGTAATAGCTAGACAGTTGAATTTTTCACAGATTGCGTATTTCTGTTGCCGCTATAACAACAAATACTAAAAACAAAATAATAATAATAATAATTAAGGGGGCTCCCATACAAAAAACGTGATATTTTAGCCCTTTTTCATGGCTACCACTCGCCGAGCTAGATCTCAAGAACCGTAATAGCTAGACAGTTGAAATTTGCACAGATTATGTATCTCTGTTGCCGCTATAACAACAAATATTAAAAACCTGCCGAGTGCGAGTCTGACTCTTTTTATAGATCATGCTGTACTGTACGGAACCCTTCGTGCGCGAGTCCGACTCGCACTTGGCCGGTTTTTTAAAGTTCGCATTGTTCCCCATGCATACCAATACAGGCGAATGTAACTTAACATAGGCAAAGGTATACAAATGCTCGTCTAAACCTCTGGGGATAAACATTCAGGACAATGCCATTGTGTTGACGATTTCTCCACCTGTTGTTACGATCATTGGCCGTCCTGAGAATCATTAAAACAATTACCGCTGCCTTTGAATGGATTGCATGATTGGCAGTGTTAGTTATTTATTCTTATTCCTCGACCAAATGTAACCAGCTATTTTACCATTTCACGAAATTGAGTTTTACTTTTTTACTTACCGTAAACAAATTCGCGATAGGAATGTTTCCGTTGAATAAAATTCAAATGTCAACATGGTAAAGAAAATTGAAGTTACGCAGCCATTTCTAATTTATTCTTGAAACTACACTGTTACTTTCAACGCGATCGCACGTATAACCCCAAGCAGAGACAATGTAAAAGAAAACGCCACTATCGATTCAACTTATTGTCACAGTTTGTGGTTTACTTTTTTCGCTCATCGGAATGAAGTAGCCCGTTTTGTCACGCTTTTCACGAGCTGAAACAGAGCGCGACGATTCTATCTGCTCCCGTACCAAATGTACACTTGCACAGTTCGTGTTTCATGGGTTAACTAGATCTAATCTATTTCAGAATTATTTAGAAGAAAAACTTCACTGTTGCATTCAGATCGTATAGCTGCCGTAGAGTACCTATGATGAAAGATCCGCACAAAAAATGTTTTATTACAGTATCACTCTTGTTTCCTATCTCAAGCCTATCTCCCAACAACTAAGAAATTATAGGGAGCGTTCGTGGCCCAACGGCGCCCGCGTACCGTGTGCGGTATGCGAGGTTAAGCAACGCGGGCGCAGGTCGGTTTTTGGATGGGTTACCGCTTTGAGTGGTTAGTAACTGAGCGCTCCCGTGCTTTGGAAGGCACGTTAAGCCGTTGATCCCGGCTGCTGTCTACGACAGCAGTCGTTAAGCCAAATTAGAGGCCTTCGGGCGGCTTGAGAACTTCTAACAGTCAAGTTGCCCACTCACTTGACAAGGGGGGTCGAAGTTGCACTACGTCCGTAGGGAGTACCCACCGTTACCCTACACGTGACCCCTAGGTGGTGCTAAAAGTGCAACAAACTGGCAACCGTACTTGTCTTCTCGAAGATCTCACGTTTCGAAAAATAGATGCCATACGATTAATAATAAAAATAATAGAAAGTATATACAAGAATACTTAACCAAAATAATTTAAATAATATTAATTAAGTAACTTCAAACTTTAACATGCCTTTGAGCAATTGTACTGAGGATACTGCAAATAAATAACACGTTAAAATTTTACTTTGGAAAATTTGTAGATGAATTAAGCATTACTACTTAATAGACAGCATTGAACGGTACTTCGTTTATGGATGATAGATAATTATAAAACATGGGACTGACAGGCTATGGACAATAACTCCTGGGTTAACAACCTAGGCACATTGTACGATTTGTACGGTGGCACGACACCGCCGTGATGCCGATGCCGCGGCGGACGAGCAGGAAGGATCGTGATATCGTGACCTTATACACAAAGGAGTCTTTAACGGTTGGAATAAATAAAAAGTAAACTTGCGAAAATGAATTATTCGTTTCGTGGTTTAGAATGGAAACCATACACCATACTGTTATTTTCGAAACAATGCCATTTCCTGGAAGTTGAGTAACTGGATTTCGATTGTTTTATTCACCAAAAATTGTTGAAATTCCAATTCACCGCGTACCTAATCCGCGTTGATAAACCAATTGCTATTTTGACACACCAATTTGAATGTTAGATGAATAGGACAACAATTAACTATACTACAATAGTTATACATTCAAGTTGTGTAACTAAAGCTTCTCTACGGCTAGTAAAGATAATTTATCGTTATCAAGCCTATCTACATAAGTCCAACAGTATTATAAACAGACAGTCTTAAATTATGTTATATGGTTGTTAGTTTTCAAATATCAGTATCACTGTCACAGAGCACACTGTGATATAACATGCCTTTATATCACTATCTATTTATATGCCTCGGAATAAGTACATTAACATCAATGTGCTTTTAGGGCTTTGCATGCATGACTGGATTGACTGACGCTCTGTGCTCATCCAGATTCAAATAAATTACCGTAAAAATTGCTGGAAACACTCCCGTCATATCGATAAATACAAGTTAAGATTATCTATAAATTTCACATAATTTACTTTACAATCATAATGAAATGAAGTAACTTTTAATACTTCTATAATGTTTACTCCATAACCTTATTAGTAATCAACTAATGACTAAACTCTAAAATGAAATACTATATAGGTAAACAATTCAAACTCGACGGCCTCGTTCCTTATCCGTCCTTTAACTTAAAGCAAAATCTTGTCGAAATCCTTGCCGCCCATTAAGTATCTCTACTGGCTTTATAATACCGTGATAATACCTTATTGTCCACGGCGGTCGCAGTCGCACGTTAGCCATGCTATTCTATACTTACTTAATATTCCACGCACCGTGCTCCCACAGATTCTTTGTACACCGGAAGTCTAAACTCCAAAGCATAAGCTTGAATCTGTTATCATTGTCAATCGTAGATATTGCATTGTACACTACATGCCTAGGTAATGTAAAATATTGACGTAAATGCAAATCGATATTATTCATACAATAAGCCTTCGTCAAGACTTTTTGGAATATAATCGCATCGACAAATCGTAACAAGTCCATTCGGTCAATGGATAGCCTATGTCAGAACTATTAGGACCCTCGAGTCAAACGGCAAATGAAAAGAATATTAAGTAAGTAAAAAAAGTACTACAAGGTTTTCTTTCGTGCAATAAAGATTAAATAAATAAAATTAATGTTACTTAATCATACACCGCCGCTAAGTTACCGACCCCAATCTCACTGGTAACATTTGTATCATGTTTATTTTTCAATTTCACTCATGTAATTAGGTGAAATTAGTTTTCCTTATTTTTTGGACAACCCTGACCCTAGAACGGTTACGCTACGCGGGTGCGTAATTTCGATGAATGAATGAAGCTTACCTACTGGTAGTTGTTCCTTATACTGTTGTAATAAGGTCCCGTTTTCGCCCTTTGCGTACCGAGACACGGAAAAATTTACCCAGTGCCAGTAAGCGAGATGATTAGCCACTACTTTTCCCCAACCGAAACGCCCGGCAATATTATATTCGAATTAAATACATAAAACGCTATAATACCACACCACATCCAGCGCTCTATAAATTGCACACCTTCCAATTCCATTGCTTTTACAACCCCTTTGGAGCCAACCACTCTCACCCCCACCGCTGAACAGCTGCCAGGCGCTCGGATCAATTAATAATAATAGTATGGAACACTAACTAGACGGAGTTCGTTTCTCTATAAATTGCAATGCAACTGTATTTGATTTGCACGCACCTTGGACGTCACCTGGCACTACTTTTTCTCCAACCAAAACACCTGGCAATATTATATTCAAATTAAATACATAATTTAATTAGCTGTAGTACCACAATTTTTTCAACTTTTCTAAGTTGTTTATATCCTGCGGCTTTGCTTACGTCCTTACGTTATTTTTAATACATGGGCGAAGCAGCGCGGGCAGCAGGCTTTAATAAAAAAACGACCAAGTGCGAGTCGGACTCGCGCACCGAGGGTTCCGTAAAAAATATTTTTATTATATGATGTAACAAAAAAAATACGGTTTTCGCAATTTTTCCTTTATCTGTGCTATAAGACGTTGCTTCGTACCAAATTTCAAGATTCTGAGTTCACGGGAAGTCCCCTGTTAGGTTTTGATTCCCTGGCGAGTGTTGAAAATTTGCGGCATTAACGGCTGTATCTTTTGATTGCGTTGGCTTAGTAGTTTGATTTTTTCACAACTCCAAGGGACAGTAGACAAATACTCAGGATTTGATATAAATTCCAGCTTGATACCTCCACGCGTTCCTGAGAAAAAGGGTCTTTACAGACAGACAGACAGACAGAGGGACGGACGGACAACAAAGTGATCCTATAAGGGTTCCGTACCTCGAAAGGAAAAAACGGAACCCTAAAAAAACTTGAATATAAACGTACAACATTTAATGAAGTATTTTTGTTTATATCAACATTTATGCATTCCCTTTGATACATTTTGTATTATCAGACGAAAATATTTCTCAGGCCACATCAATTTACGCTTATAACCCGCCAAACCCATTGAGGTGAAGCATGGAGATAGTTCGAGGCCCTGGGAAGAACATATACCGTCCATATTTATCCCGGAAATATCCTTTAAGGAGGTGAAAATAAGGTTGAAGTTTGTACGGGAGAGCGATAATTAAGCAAACCCCTGAAATAATTAAATAGCAATTATCCTCTATATGGCGATTAAACGAGTTCTACGCAGGTGAAGTCGCGGGAAAAAACTAGTTATGTATAAAACGTAAACCACAATATGGGTAATTTTTACTTCAAATATTTAATCGCATATTCATTTAATCTAATTATTCGTCACGTCACGTCACCTCAAATCAAAATAGTGGCCAGTACGTCTTCCTACTATTCTACGCGATAATGATAGTGTCTGTGTGGGTGCGTCAAAATCGGACGTTCGTATGGTTTTGTATTACCTACTGCTATATATCTACTGTGTAAAAGGGCATTTTTCCTTCCCTTATCCTGCTACAGCCTTTGATTCAAGCTAGAATAGACAACAGAGTTTAATATAATAAAATAAATTCGACTTTATATATCTAGACACGTGGCAGTGTGTCCAGCCAAGTTCACCCCAGGAACAGGCAGACAGCAGCCGTGTGTTATTTTACACGAACCGTTTGGAGCCACTTTTGACCCCCCAATAACTCCAAATATATCTACCATAAAAAAATGATACTATGTATTAAGATCCTTCAGAACAACTAAAACCCCAAATTTAATAAATATAGGTTTTATAGTTATTGAGATATTAAATTCCAAAAACCGCGTTTTTACCACTCACAGACTAGTATTCAAAAACCTAACCCACTTTCAGGTGAACTAGAAAGCTGAAATTTGGCATGCAGCTTGGTAATTGTGTGTGTACACCAAAAATAATCAGAAAACAGTGATTATTTATTACTTTTATTATTATTATATTTATGCTAGTTACCTCACTCCGTCATTTATTAATCGATTTGGAACATTCTTTTTTTGTTTGAAACGGTATATTTCAGGGGTGGTCCCATAGTTATCTGGTAAGAATCTAATCATAGTTTCCTGGAGAAATCGAGGGAACTTTTCAAATGTTTGAGGTGCACCTATAGCGATTTGGGTATTTTGTATAGTAACTCGTGCATTCGTTCTTAAAAAGCACAATTTGGCGAAGATTGACAAAAAGTAATGATATCCCATCAAAAACATAAATGTAAAAATTGGAGCCAAGTTCAATATTAAGAATATGCGATGCTTGGTTGTGTGTTGTCTTCACCGACAAAATAATTGAGATCTAAATGGGTGCCAAGTTCCGTAGATTCTCTGGTGGCAAGTCCGGCACTACATTGTTTACAGTAAAACTAATTTACTGCGGCTTGCTGCATTTTGAGCAACAACCAAGCATCGCATATTCTTAATATTGAACTTGGCTCCAATTTTCACATTTATATTTTTGATGGGTTTTATCTTGTAATTGCACATTGGACGGAACGAAGCTATAGATTGTGTAGCTCATCAGATCATCACTAATTTTGGTAGACCATAATAATTAACTATTATTTCTTGCTTAATACTACAGTACAGCAAGTACAGGGGTAGTAAACAGTTCCCAGATTAGATAAGATTGTGATTTCTCATATGTAACCTCGCTTAGCCAATATTATCGCCAGGAGTAAAGACAATAAAAAACAAATCACTTTCTATAATATGAATATGACCGGACGGCGTACGAGACGAGCCCAATTCCGAAGAAAAACCAAAAATCGATGTACAGTTTAGCCATTTGGCACACGCATACTAGAGGCAAAAAATTTTTTTTGACCCGCAGTTCCTAAATAAGAACCCTTAGGAGGGGAGTGCTATGTCATTATTTTTTTGTATGTGAAAAAAAAAAATTGTTCAGAAACCTATCGTGTGTGGTTTTATATGAAAGGGCTTTTTGAGGAGATTGTAAAAATATACCCCCTCATTACATATCAGCCATTTTTTAGGGTTCCGTAGCCAAAATGGCTAAGACGGAACCCTTATAGATTCGTCGTGTCTGTCCGTCCGTCCGTATGTCACAGCCGATTTACTCGATTATGAAATTTGGTAGGAAGGTGTATGCTATCAACCGCTATAAAAATATGATGTGAAAATACTAAAAAAAAATGTAAGTGAAGTCAAAAAATTTTTTTCAATGCACATAGGCGTGTGGGGTATCTATGGATAGGCCTTTAAAATGACATCGAGGTTTCTAAAAAACTTTTCCATTTAAGTCAACCGTTGGTGAGACGTTAGTTGTCAAAGTCGTAAAAAGTGTGTCCCCCCTCCCTCTAATTTCCAAACTATGAAGTTTAAAATTGTGAAAAAAAATCAAGATCATGTACAATAAAAAGTCTCGTAAAATAGGTACAGAAGTAGAACTGTGTCACTTTGTAATATTGAAAAACAAAAACCTAAATGTAATTATTTTCTAAATTGCGTTTTGGGGTCTGAAATGAGCATATCAATATCACGTAACATTTGTGGTATATTCATCGGTCATCCAGACGTACGGCTGGCTACCATCCTTACCTGGTCGAAATTCCTCTAATTCGAACCAAGCGCTTTGCTTCATCTTTCGTAATGCGCACTTCTAAGGTTTGGAATTCTCTGCCGGCGTCTGTATTTCCGAGTTCATATAACCTAGACCTTTTTAAGGCACGAGTGAATACTTAGGCATCTTCTGGGTGAGCTCGCTTCATCGTCGGCCTCATCTTTGCCCCCTGGCTTAATGCTGGCCAAGAGTAATCCCATTTTTAATAATAAAAAAAGAATATTGTACAAAAAAAATCAGCCATATCGAATCTGGAGGAGCCCCTTCATTTAATACCACACACCATATAGGTTTTCGAAAAAAAAATATTCTTTTTTTATACAAAAAAAATGACGCAGCACTCCCTTCCTAATGGAATATTTGTTAAGAACTGCGGATCTAAAACTTTGTTTTGACCTATAGTATGCGTGTGCCAAACGGCTAAACTGTACATGGAGTTGCGGTTTTTTTTTGCATACACTTTCCACTATATGTGCAGTCTTTACATAAAAACAGGAATACTTTCTAGAACGTAAATGAGGTGCGAGTCAGAGACTCGTTTCACGTTACCTAATCTTTTTTGTGTTTAAGACGTCCTTGCGCCGTCCTTTCAACCCACCGTGCGGGCTTTTAGTATGAGATTTTTTATGTATTTTTGCCGTTAGTGGCTAACCACGCGGAACCATTTAACGGAAGCCTGGCGACCTGCCTTAAAGATTCTATTTACGCTAACTGATGAGAATTACAAACCTATTTTTAAGTATTTTACGTAACGTAACGAAATACTTTGTAAAGGAGTAAGATGGGAGAGGGTAGTTGGAAAAAGAAAATAAGAAATGATGTAGTTTTCTATTCCGTCAGGGATGTACAAATTTTGAAAAATAATATTTATGATATTATATGGTTAGATGGGCATTTTCGTCACTATTGATGTCACGGAGTTGTACTCCTTTAAACATATTGCATTTAATAAACAAATTAATAATTCTATTCATCGAAATATTAATTTGACGTCACTAAAATGTACCTTGTGAAAATACGCCTCTAAGCATCGCATTCTCAGATACATTGACATGAAATAAAGTTAAATCGGATTCCCCTGTGCCTTTCTATCGGACTTGTCGACATCCCGAGAATGTCATCCACACGGCTGCATTCCTGTACAATTTCGCATTGTAACAGTTGGTAGTCAGTAGTTCGTGACGGAATGAATGGGGATGCTTGAAAAGGCAGGAAGCCATATCTAGCGTGAAGTGCAAGGGCGCATCGACGCGTGCGCAGGGCATACGTTGATGTTTGATAGCTCGTACATACGTACGTGGGTTGCCGGATGCCGTACGGGCCGGCCACCACGCCGGTCGCCGGTGTGCTTGTATGATGTCATGCTGCTAACAACCTCGCGATATAGACTTCTGTTTTGGGTAGCAAATGTAGGCAGTAAGTTATTACACTCTGATGTTACCTTTGTAAACAGTACCTATAGACGCTAAAGTCTCTAAACTTTCATGTTTTATCTCAACCTCGTAAATGAGTTAGAGCTTGAGTAATAATAATAATTCTTTTGTTAAATTAATGTCATTCGAAGTGAAAGTGTCAGCGGAAATGCTAAATAATTTGCAGCGGACATGCCACCTACTAACGTATAAAAAATTTGGGTCGATACTGGAAAATTGCCTTAAACCGGCGTTCGAATTGCACATCCGTCTATTCTTCTTGTCAATGGTCAGCCTTTGGTATCGCTTGAGTTAATTCTTTGAATTGAAATATTGAGAAACTGAGAACAATTGTTTATTTGAGAATGCAAGAGATTATTGATGCAATATGTTCATAATTTTGGGTCAATACTCGGTTCTACCGTAAAGTGCAAAAAACATTAATTGGACCTTAAGTATGGCCTTACTTGCAGCAAATTAACCACTTATCAGTCGGCCCGTTAGCATGATTACCACTATGCCTATAACCACTACTTTACCATCTACCTAGTGCACCGGGTAATTGCCTGTTTTGTTTCATTCCAGGGTGCACATCAAAATGGTATTACTTTTACAAGCACGGAAGAGCCTCCTAAGTCAAGCAAACCCATTCCTGACATACGACTGGTAGATGGACCCTCCATTTTAGCAGGAAGGGTGCAATTATTACATCGTGGTCAATGGAGATCTGTCTGTACAAATTCTAGGAAGTAAGTTAAAATAAACAAGTTGCTGAAAAATACCATTGAAATTGAATAATATAAGAATAACATTGTTCTAAATTAATTTATTATTTGTTTATCATCATTTCAGTTGGACCATTAATGACATGGAAACAGCATGCAGACAACTAGGATTTATGGGTGGGTCATTTTACAACTGGATGGATCGGCAACCGGGTCGTCGCGCTCGCCTATTATTCGAGGAACCGAAGTGTAGAGGCACCGAGTACGATCTTTTCCAGTGCGATTGGAACTCGCGGCAACTAGGCTCAGGTGTCTGTGATTACCATCCCGACCTTGCTATTCAATGTTCGCCCCATCACGATGATAACGAGCTCGGTATTTCTGGGAGACACTGGAGAGGTTTACGTTTTGAAAATGCAGTGTATGAAAGAATTCTAACTGCTGCCAACACTTTATATGTGCCTACATCCATGTCCAGACTCGAACACATTACTATAAGAAACGCCGGCTTGGGCAGGGACAATAACGCAACCAGTGCTTTAGATGTAATAGGGGTACCCCCAGTTATGGAAGATATTGAAATATCCAATTCTGCTTTCAACGCTATTAACGTGACGTCACCAAATGCGCCTATTGTAATTAACAACTGCACGATACAAAACAATAGAGGTTACGGCGTTTATGTGAACTCTACTTACGGCATGACCAAGATTGAGAATTGTCTGATTCACGATAACGGCGGTGATGGAGTCAAATATGTTGTGCATGAAATGAATATAGACGAAAAGTTTGACCGAAGTGAAATATTTGATCTTTGTACAATGGCATCTACACCTAGTCAGACGTTTCCTATACAAATGACTGTAGAACAATCAAGGTATTCTAATATGGAACGAGATTGTGAGCAGAAGTTTTACACGAGGGCCGACCATGTTCTAACATTAAGTTTTCTTAAAATTTTAACGAATCGCAACGACACCGGCGAGATATTTATTTATGACGGCTTAACTCCCAATGATAAACTATTATTATCATTTAGTTTGAGAAATTACTCTAGACCGCAGAGTGTGACGTCGACAAGAAACCGAATGTATGTTCGATTTAAAGCTTATACAAGAACAGACATAACAGGTTTCCTGAGACTGACTTCGGGCGTTAGCAAAGTTTATGATTTAAATGTGACCGATACAATTATTTCCGATAATAATGGAAGAGGGGTCGTTATAGAAAACTTAAGATCGCAAATCCATATCCACCGTACATCGATCTCTAATAATAATCACGTAGCAGGATTGCAAGTTGTAAGTGGAGCCGGGGATGTTAACGTAACTGAAAGTAGAATTTCTTTTAACCAAGGCGACGGTATAAATATCACAGTTACAGGCGGTAACCGAAATATATCACGAAGCATATTGAGTTCTAACCAAGGCTACGGTGTTGCAGTATGGATTAATAATACCCAAGAGACTGAATATTTACCAACAAATCAGACGACCGTTATAGAATATTCAGAAATATTTAAAAATCTAGATGTGGGTATACTACATGGTAATTTCTGTGGCGATAGTTGGGTAAATATTACAGGAAACTGGTTTAATATGAGTATGGAAAACACAGTCGAAATATCCACATGTTGGAGGTTGATCAGGCCCCCAAAATTATTAAATTTACAATTTGGACACAATCGATTTTACCAAAGTCAAAAGGTGCCTATCAAGATACAGCCAGCCTTAAATATTAATGGACGTATAGAATATAATTACTTCGAGCATGGTGATTACGGTGCTATCGTAATTCTAAATAGAATGGAGGGAAAACATATAGAGGAATTTGAAATACTGCCAGCTCAGTTTAACATACAGCACAATTATTTCTTTGGTAATAAAGGACCCTTTGTAGTGAATATGGGATTGTCACCATACAGCGACCTGCAGTACATATTATTCTCCAGGAACTATTTACGAGAAAATAAAGTGAGGGAGCCATTTGAACCTCTGGAAGGAGTGTCGTCCCGTTTAACCCCAAGAAGTAGAGTGGCGGCCATCATTGTGTTAGCTTCAAGTAACATAGACGTGTATAGAAATATTATTAATAATCCTGAGGCTCAGTATGAAATTGGGTCACACGTTGAAGATCAAAGTAAAGTCCTAAATTGCACATACAACTGGCTTGGTTCGGGCGAAGAGGAAAAACTGTACAACAGGCTATTTCATAGAAAAGACCGATACAATCTTGCAAAGATAATTTATATGCCGTATTTACTACACAGTAGCAATCCTGGTGCAACACAAATTAATTACAATCAATTATATGTACCACAATTCAACATTCCCGGAACATTTGCTGTTGGTGGAGAAGTGGAGGGAATAGAAATACTACGTCCAGGTGAATACTACGTCAACCAAGATATTAACGTGCGCCCTGGAGGCAAGTTAGTAATACAACCCGGAGTCACATTAAAATTCCCCCCAGCTATAGGAATGATGATAGCAGGAAAATTAGAAGCAAGAGGAAAACGACCCAATGACATCACATTTACTCTAAAAGAAGAAATCATTATGTCAAACGATAGTGTTTATGAAACGGATCCAGAAGTGGAACTAACTACGCCAGGATACTCTGAACCGATAGTGCCTATTCGACTCTTGGGGGGCAGGACGCAGCATGAAGGAAGACTACAAGTGAGAGTTAATGACAAGTGGGGTACCGTATGTAATTACAAATGGAATGTTATAAACGCTGCTCTCGTTTGCCACCAGCTTGGTCTAGCATTGAATCCTGATGATTGGTTTCTTGAACCTAGTGAGATACCCTCCGCTGGAATGACTGAAGATGTCATTTTGTCGAACGTCGAATGTACGGAATTCGATTACGATATAACAAAATGTAAATCAGAAAGTATTGAAAACTTTGAACATTCGTGTTCTCATGAAAATGATGTAGGCATTCGATGCTATGAAACTAGTTGGGCCGGTGTAAGGTTCAGTGTCATCTCTGAAAGATCAGATTTACAGTATGTCAGCATTGAAAAAGCGGGCCTTCTGGATTACTCGTCTAATACTTTTAAGCCTGCACTTCAATTGGATTTTGCTAGGCACGGATTAGAAAGCGTTAAAATAGCTAACAATTATCATGATGGCTTAGGCATTATATACTCTGATTTGTACGGAGCTGATGCTATAAATACAGTGCGTAATTCAGAATTCAGTCACAATAGAGGAAGTGGTATAAGCCTCAAACAACTCGGTTTGAAAGTTTATAGTTCAATGATAGAAAACAATAATATTGCCGGTATATCTCACAACCCTCACATACCCGGCTTGCAACAAAGAGAAATTGCCGGTTGGTTTAATTTAGATCCAGGCTTCAATATGGACGAGTCAAATTACCATCCCATCATGTTACCCGAATTTGAAACAGATATAAGTTTAGCCAATGGAGAAACGCGTCACATTGTGTTTACTAAACATTACGATGAAAATATCGTGAAAACTTACAATATCAAATGCAACCCTGGATATGTTCTTGGACTTCAACTCTTAAATCCGATCCACAATTTTTCCACAGAAAGTATATGCATATACGATTCACAGAACATAAATGAAGCTAGTACAAAGTGGTGTCTAGACCGCGACCTGTCTACTTTTCCAACAACAAGTAACAGTTTCGGCGTTGTACTTACATACCAAAGTGGCACGACTGCCCTAGGAGGAGTAGTGCTCGTTGTCAGTACTATTATTGCACCCGTACAGAATCTTCGAAATAGAATTGTGAAAGGACCAGTACCCACCCTTCAAGTAGCCAATACCAAAATAAGGGGTAACACTAAAGGCATTAAAGCTTTATATTATAACAGGTACTTAAATGAACTAGGGGATCACTTTTTACGAAAGGCCAACGAAACTATTAAAATGATAAACTGTGAAATAGCATACAATAATGAAGAAGCTGTGTATATAAATACGCCATTTTGGGATATCCATGACAGCAACATAACTGAGATAACTATTATGATTAACAGCAGCATGATAACAGACAACGGAAAAGGAATTTATCACTTCGCACGAGATCTGAGAAGTTCTAATAATCTGTATCACTACGTCCTTCAGGACAATACCGTAGAAAGAAATAAACTAGGAGGTTTCGAAATAAGTTTGCCTTACGTGTGGCAGTACAATGAAAATTACACGCATTCTGTCTACATGCACAATAATACTTGGCGAGGTAATCAAAATTTCGGACTGTCTATAGACGGCCACTTTGCAGAAGTTAACATAACTAAAAATGTATTTACTAACAACAATTGTAAATCTGGATGCATCGCTGTACGCGGCATGGAAAAGAAAATGAAAGTTGACGGAAATTTGATAGAACGGAACAATGGTCAATTCATGGTTCAATTCTTCATGGACAGCCAAAGCGAAATCATGGGACTTGTATATGCAGTTTTTATCTATAACCAAGTCAAAAATAATAATCCGATGCTTCAGGTAAATAGAGGATCATTAGTCAAAAGTGCTGACCCAACATATGCACTCGGATTTAAAGGAATCCAAAAAGTTAAAGTGAGCAGGAACCTATTTGGTAATAACGATCTTCAATATACTCTTCTGGCTGGTATTAAAAC
Source organism: Notocelia uddmanniana (assembly GCA_905163555.1). Lineage (NCBI taxonomy): Eukaryota > Metazoa > Arthropoda > Insecta > Lepidoptera > Tortricidae > Notocelia > Notocelia uddmanniana. Next base: position 13,704,165 of record LR991053.1, read on the forward strand.
TGCTAAGACAAATAACCTACTAGATGTTACGGAGAACTGGTGGGGAAGCTCTGACGAACAAGAAATTAAAAGACAAATATTTGATTTTGATGATTGGAATAATCACGCCATTGCAACTTATTTACCTTATTTACTAGAAGACAGCCTTGATTCTAGTTTATCGGTTTCGTTTAGTCCTCAATCTTCCATTGATATCAATAACCTCGGCGGCCGTCTCACACAGGATCTCACTATTGATGCTCGCATTGCTCCTTATATAGTAAAATCGGATATTACAGTAATGCCCGATGTGACACTAACGATCACCCCAGGCGTTATACTAGAATTCCCACCTGATGTTGGCATTCTAGTCATGGGAACACTGAAAGCAATCGGCCACGCACAGTTACCGATATTTATGAGACCAATTACAAAATCAGCTAATGCTGAAAGTAGCAGAATTGAAAAAAGAGATGTCAATCTATATTCTTCCTATCACCACAAACAAAGAAGGCAATTAGAAACTCTCATGGTGCAAGACTCTATAAGACTTTGTACCGGACGTAACTGTTCAATAAATGATAACCTTTTGGAGAAAAATCATGAGGGTTTCTTAGAATATTACAACCGAACCACATTACAATGGGTGCCTATGTGTGACAACCGTTTTACTGAAAGAAATGCTCAAGTAGTTTGCCGAGAACTAGGCTTTGATCCAATCAACGTATTCTTCGCACATGATAGACGAGTAGAATACCATAGCAATTCCTTATCCCGAATATGGTCCTGGCCCGAGCCATTGCAATGCGTAGGCACTGAGGATCGTTATGAAAATTGTCCCATTAGACTAAACGGTCAGCTTTACGGCCATCGACATGAATGTAAATGGGACTCTGAATTCGTTTTTATACACTGTGGTAAGAGAAATTTAGAAGAGTCTTTGGACTATTGGGGTGGCATAAGATTTGCTAATCCTGAATTCGAATATTCTCTTTATGAACATAGAATCCATGATCATCACACACATGAAACCATGAGGAAAGTAGAGAGCGCTCTAGAACATGTTCATATAACTGGCGCTGGTATTCTTCACAATGAAAGGTCTCCTGCTATTCAAAGTATTGTTAAAAATCCGAAAATAAGAAATGTGAACATAAGTCAGTGTGCCTATCATGGCATAAACCTCGTGTCACCCACCGATTCGATAGACATGATGTTTAATTCTGTAAATGATGTATTAGGTGAAGGTATCAGCGCAATCTCACTTACCGGAGAAGGAAGGGAGTCTGAAGAGTCAAGTTTTACTCCATTGAAGGATCTAAATCTGCCATACCATTTGTTTTCGCTCGTTGATATCTGTGACAGTAGCAAAGTTATAACAGTTGAAGAAAGGGTTTTAATATACTACAAGTATGATAATAATCCCGTGAATTGTGTCAAGATATTCAAAAGCATGTATAGAGTAAAACCATTTGGCTTCAGACTTCTGCAGTTCAATTTGTTTAATCATACAATGAACTACGGGAAACGAGATTCCTTGACGTTATACGATGGTGACATCTACAACATAACAGCGCCTCAAATCGGATATTTGGAAAATGGATCTCCAGATGAGAAGAAACTTTTTAAGACCGTAGGAGCCAGTTTGAGTGTAAAATTATTCGCTAACGGCGCATCTTCGGTTCATGGCTTCATTGCTGAAATTGTCACCTTGCCTATATCTTCTATTGGATTCAGTAAGTATCTTCTATTGGATTCAGTAGTAAACGTTTTTACATTGACTTCCCGTTAAAAAAAATAAGGTAGGACACTGTTAAGCAAATGCTACTTTGTTGTTACAGGTCGTGACGTGCATCACAATATATCTAGCAGTATATTCGCCAAAAATAGGGATGGTGCTATAAGCTATCTTTCCGTCGGTGAAGTAAATCCTCTAGTCGCCATCACTAGAAATGAATTGGTCAACAATTGTCTCAAACTTTATGGAAATTTCACATCGTGCCAAGCCGCAGTGCGAATTGACGTACAAAATACTCAGACATTTGTATTCAGGGTTAGTATCTAAATTTGCATTTAGATAATGTTGCACTTACATCGTCAATGTTTTAAAATGTGTAATCTAAACTACTACGGTTTTCAGCATAATTTAGTACGGGGCAATGTTGGTGGATTGGCTGTAAGAGCTGATTCCCGAAGTTCTGCTACTTCACTACGGGGATGGATACACAATAATCTTTTCTTCTTAAATCATGATTTACCGAGTCTTAAAGTAGAAGGTAAATATAAAGTTTCCTCACTTAAGAGTCCGCAGTAAGCTCGGTTCTCCATACAAACGTAGTTACGCTCTCATTTTAAAACACCATGCTGGAATAACGTGCAACTATGTATAAACAATGGGTTCCGGCTCTCAATTCATCTCTAAATTCGCCAAACCCGGATAAAGACTTAAAAAACCCGGACATTTGGCGTATATCGCATTTTTACCCCGGACGTATCCGAAAATAATATTATTAAAAAAGCAATCGCATTATTTTTCATTCATTTATTTTTTTAATGACATATTAATGAGAATTTTGCATTAAATAATAACAATAAAAAACACTTGTTCATAAATAAACTAATAATTATCTCTTTCTCATAGGTAACTAGATAGCTCGTAATCGACACTAAACTATTATTTTTTACCCGACTGCGCCAGAAGGAGGATTATGTTTTTCGAGAGTGCGTATGTATGTATAATTGTTTGGCCCTCTGCGGCCTGAACGGCTCGATGAATTTTAGCTTGAGAGGTGTCGTTAGATTCGTATTTACTGTGAGAGTGACACTGGGTATATGAAAATATAAAATAAAATAAAAACAAAATAGTGGATTTTTGGACAAATTTTTGGTGCCAAATTTAAATCTGCAGCCTGAACGGCTCGATAAATTTTAGCTTCAAAGGTGTCGTTATTCATTTGCAAATTGCACAAAAACGCAGTCGGGTTTTTTAAATTATTGACTTGTTTATTTTAAGTGAAATTCTACCAATTAGTTAATCAGTCATCTTCTTTTCAATTGACCAGATTAAGAGATTTTTAATTCGTCTTTGTATACATAAAAATACTTAATAATATTGATTTTTATGTACTTATCTATACATAAAAATCAATATTCACGCATAAAATCTAAATCAAATTGCAACAAACAAACATAAAAATTATGAGATCTAATCAGGCAGTTTAAACAATATTTTTAGTATACTTCAGCTTAGCATACAACGACATTTAGATAAAACTTTATATCTTGATTTAAATAAAACTCGATAAATGGTGGGTAGTTAGGCACTTTACCCGCTAACCCCCCCCCCCCCCCCCCCGGACGGCCTCCAAACCAGGACAAATCTGGGGAAACCCGGACGGAAATTAGTTTCTGTTGCTTGAAATTATAATGGAGAAAAAATACAGCGATTCTTAGGGTTTTCATACAAGAAATTGATTTTTCCAAAATTGATTTGAACTTAAAATTAATAACAAAAGAATTCCTAATTCAAAAACACAATATTTTTTCTGGGCCTCAGGAGGCTATAAGTAACAATTTCTAGCAACAGAAACTAATTTCCGACTCCCATTGTGTATACAAAGTTTAATGTTATTCTAACATGGCGTTTTAAAATGAGAGCGTTACTACGTTTGTATGGAGAATCGAGTTCAGCCGAGCGTACTGGGGACTCTTAATTGAATTTCGATAAAACCGTTTGTGCTACATCGATATAATTTTCTTTTCAGGTCGACAATCTTCACCTTACCAAGAGGTCACAATATATAGAAATTATTTCACTAGGAATTACGTCCAGTTCAAGGATGTAATAGTATTGCGCCAAGTAGTCTCCAATTTTACCCACAACTATGTTCACGAAAATACGGGCCAAAGAATCCTAGAGGTGGCTGGTTTTGATAAAGTTCGACTGCCCATTTACCAAACCACTTCTCATAATGGTTTTTATAAGTAAGTAAAACATTCTAGCATGCCCCATTGGTTTTTCAATTGTAATGTGTCTAATGTTACGGCTTTTGTTTCAGAAATTACGCATTGGATCGTGAAGGACGAGCAACAGTTGTGGCGGGTACTGCAGGGCAACACTATGTGGACAACATTTTCTTTAATCCCGACAACGATTACGAAATGATCACGGTTAATCGATCTATGTAAGTACATTAGACCTACAACAAATACTGCTTTTATACTCGATGATATGAATAGTCTATAAAGAGATTTAAAAATATCTGCATGATATATTTTTTAAGAATGAGTAGGTATTCCCATATTATAAAATTCTGATTTGCATGTTTCTGTTGCATGGCTGCGCCGGACCATAGCTTTGTTGACTATAATCCAAATGCGATAAGGTAAGTTTCTTGGAAAGACATAAATATAAATCATCACTTATCACGATTTTCAACAACGGCACATTTCTCGACTTTGATTTCAATTCCCAGAATCATTCACTTTAACAAACTTTTAACTACCTACATGCTGAACGGGAACTGTATATTTTCATTCTTAATCAATTATTAACATCATAGGCGCGTACGTGCTATTTTATTTTATTTTAAAATATTCCTGATCTCTGCCTTGATTCATCCATATATATCATCTTACTAAATGTCATTAATTTCTTGTCTTGAGGTCCTTCTTACAGGATTGCATGTAAGGTTGTGCATAACTCTGTAATCAAGGTGCATATTTTCAAACCAGGTATTGGGTTATCATTTAGATGTTTCAAAATATTTTCAGCGCTCTGGAGCTATGGCGAACTCGTATTGATGCCAAACATAACTACTGGAGCTATAATGAGACCCTAGCAGTCGCCGGTCGCATCAGAGACCAGTCCGATAATCCTCTACTGCTGGAAGTGGACTACAGGCCTTATCACATGAATAATTTGACAGTGCTTGGAGGAGGCAAGTGCCCTCCGGGTTGGGATGCCGTTGCGGGAACGTGCTATATGTATATCGGGGCACCTATGACGTATGCAGATGCTAACAGTTTTTGTTTGGTAAGTGTTTTCATTAGTTTAGCGGCTAGCTGTATGTAAGTTGCGAATGTACTTTTTCCTGGAAAATATTATTAAAATTGTTTATTTTTCTAAAATTGGATTAACCTTTACATTTCAGTCGGATAACGCGTCTCTACCTTATGTAAACGGTAACTACGATGCACTGTACAACTTCATCCAATCCCAGAACCAGTGGTTCCAATATGGCGACCGCGTTTGGGTGAAACACATTGACTATCTTACTCAATGCTCTTCGTTCGCTTTCTCCAGTGTTGAAAATACTGACTGTAACCAGAAACATGCGTTTATTTGTGAAATTGGTGAGTGTTCTATTAACAGCCAACAAAAAAATGTACAAAAAAACCGACACATATTCTCAAACTATTTCTGTCTTACAGATCCAAAGATTACGATAGATCCCTTGGCTTGGAAAGGAGATATGCTTGCCGTGGCCTTTATTGGCATTTTGGCATTGGTTGTGGTGTTAGTCGGCGCAGCCTTGGTCTGCTGGTATTCCAAATCCAAACACAGGTAAGAGAAGTCTTAGCGTTCAACGTTCACTTTTGTTTTAATTACTTTCCACAGAAACATCTGATCGTTCGAATGATCTGCAATCGTTCTGTTGTTTTATATTCCAGACATATTCAACGGTTGGAACGTCGCAATTCCATCAGACAGTCACTGCATTCCGTTCGGTCCATTGGCAGCATTAACGGAGGTTTTCCTGACAACACTTATAGAAGAAAATTAGCACAAATGGTAAGCATACATAATCTTATTGTACACAGATATATTTGTGCAATTGCAAAATACTGATTTTATTAATAGTGACACTAACAAACCACATTCTCTTTCAGAGCACTAGATCGACCGAGACCCTGACGAAAGGATCCGATTATCGAAAAATGCTTGCGTCTACTGCATCAATGGAGTCAATGGAGAAAAGTCAGTTTAATTCTTCCATGGAAGACAACCAAAGCTTTGACATCTACGAAGCTCATAACCCTAATCCAAACATTATGCCGCTCAAGCACAGCACATTCATGAAAAAACCTGCATCACCAGAGTATTCGGTTCCACAAAATAACAACCGACCGTATAATTTGGCGTACAAAAACGAAGGCTATAGAGACAACTCGAACGCGAACAGTGGGGCCCCCTCGATGAATACGGTAACCACTGAGGAAATCCCAATAATACATCATCCCGGAGGTTTACAATCACCCCAAGATGACGACACGTTATCGCCTTCGAGCGATTCCCAATACTTCACATCGGACACGTTGCCTTTGAGAGGGAAGACGGATACCTTAGATCTGAAGCATGGGTTAGAGAAGGAAGCTAAATTTAGTCCATATGGTGCTCCTAACTTCGGCACACAACCAAAATTATCTTTCCTGATGGAGCTGAGATCGAGGATGCCGGAGCAACCTCAACCAGGCGCTGTGCCAACGACTACGTTCGGACAAAGGAAGCCTATTGCTGGTACGTTTCATACTAAAAGCTCATTTTAAATGGTCTTCACAGCCGGACTCCCACATGTGGGGAGATCAACTTATCTGGTTGTCCCCTTTAACAAAATGAAGTATTAATTTTGTATTAAAACCGTAACGTGTGCTAATCAAAAGGGAAAAGTTGAAAAATTTGTTGCTCCGATCAGGATTCGAACCTATTACGCGGTCAGGACCATCTAAGCATGGATAACCATTTGCTCGGGCAAGGATTTTTTCAACCAGCTCTCTCTTACAACGCCTTAGTTGAGGAAAACGTGTAGCGGCATCTATAAGTACATTGAAAACTCATGCTTTATGACAAGGTCGTCTGTTAGAATCCTGCACGGAACAACCAATTTGCAATCCTTCCCTTTAATTTGTATTTGCAAAAAAAGGATAGCGCAACATCCCCACATGCGGCAGTCGGGCTATAATAGCCAGTCAAAATGAGACCTTCAAGACTTATTTTTGTTAGAATTACTGTTCAGAACGGGGTATTTACCAAGTATATTATATCTGTTGAGTTCCTGTATTTCTGTACCTATTTGCTAATTGCGTCATTGTTTCAATTTGCAGATCAACAGCAATACTACGAAGACAATCTTCCAAGCCCACCGCACCCTCCAGTGTACACTCCCGACTTCTCCGATCATATTCCAAGCTACGATTCCAGCCCCCAAGATTTATCTCGAGAATTTGATACATCACCAACGCCAGGTTTAGGCGGTAGGTCTAAATCTGAAGCGTTATTAGAAACTAATTTTGATTTCGACTATACTGAGTCTAGTTCTTTACCTATTACTGAAGCGAGCAGAACGTATAGTCAACCCTTAGAGACTGCTATGTGAAGGAACTTACGCGATTTGTATGTTGGATTGTTTAATGTTTTGTGTTATTTGACATAATGATTCAATTGAATATGCATCGCGCGAAGACACTGCCATTTAGGAAGTTTAAATATGACATGTACTTTAGTATCGATTATAATGATAAGCAGCAGGGAGCGAAATTATAGCAGACAAGATACGGTCGATAACATTAGGTAGTATATGATATGAGTAACGATTGTATATGATTAACGTTGAATGTAGTAGCAATGAAAAAGACTGAGTGGGATGTCTTGTTTGATTACCTTATTTTCTTGCATTTATCATGAAATAATTCACTATTGTATAGTGCCTGATGATGTAGCAGGAGTGCCTTATGAAATGTGTTATTATATTATGAATTTGATTTCTAATTGTTTAGTATTACATTATATGTAGATACTATTTCTAATTTTATAAATTTACCAGAAGTGCACGATCTCAATTAATGAACTACCTGTAGGTAACGGAATATTGTATCATTTGGATAAATTCGATAATTAAGATATATCATATGTATGCCTGATTATAAGATGCCTATATATATATATATATATATATATATATTGTTACAAAAACTATAAAATAATTTACGAACACCATATAAATAATGTGGACATTGTAATAGGCATGTGCAATGACAATGACCTAGGTAACGTAAGTAGTATTTCTTAAGTAAGTAGCTAATTAATTTCATTATTTTTATTAAGTGTATTTATGTACTAAGGTTGCAATTTGTCCGTCCCTGCATAAGAAGTAGGTATTAGGACAGTTTTATAACATGACTGACAGTGTAAAATCCATTAATAACTAAGTAGCCATAAGAAAAGTCTTTCCAACTTAAACTATTTATTTTCTAATGTGCTTTTATTCTTATTGTATTTTCTACCAATTATAGTTTACATCGTTCACCTTATTTATTAGTTTAGGTTCTCATTGCTTAAATCTTTACAATACTAGATATTGAGTTTAAAGATACACAAATACTTTAATGAACTTATTAAAGTTCTACTATGTGCTCCATCTTCATTATTATATATTTTTACTTAATTATTCTTAATCAGAATCATATTAACAAATATATGCTTTAATTGTAAATTGTACAAAACTACATATATAGATGACAAATAGGTAGAAGAAGTATGAAAAACGTAAAACTGAGCGTTAAAAGAATAAATAAAATTTTATATTTTATTTAATGCCTTTCATTTATGAGATATTAGGGTGGATATGGATAGCCGATGGGACACTACTTAATACCGGCGTTCCACAATACAAAGGAAGTAATAATAGTACTTTATGGGAGTCGAGGGCAACTAAACCATCAGGTCAATTACGTACCTACCTACGCAATTGACCACAACACAAGGTCAAGCCGTCATCTGTTCCTTTAGAAATGGACCATGAGATCAGGGGTTGTAACCGGTTAAGGTGGAACGTTTTCAAAATTTTTCATACAATTTTCGTTCGGACTACATTTCAATTCTACCGATGTCACGGACTTGAAATTGTAATATTTAGATAATATATGACCCTCTGCTCCCGCAGTTTGAAAAACTAAGCGAATAAACCACTAATAATTAAAATATAGCCGTTTAAAAATTCATCAATTTTCACTCGGAGCCTTGTATGTGTGAGTGAGTGCTATCCGTGTAAAGAAAATGGCCGCGGCGAATGACAGGTCGTTGCCAAAAACCTTCAATAGATGGCGAAGATGTCAATTCCAAGCATCCAGGTTTCAACGTTAGATACAACTATAAGTAGTACTTATTAGCTTTATAGGTGGCGACACTGTTCGAAACACTTATTTTCTGAAGAAAGAGACGGCAGTATTTTTTATCGTGCTACGCTGTTCATTTTTGTAGTGACGTAACAGCCATGTCATTTGTTTTTTGATAGAACGAATTTCAAACTGCAAATAAATGTGAAACGAAGTTGGATACTTCATTGAGATTGCATTCTTAGGCGTAGGAAGGAACGGTCGGCCTCATAAGGGGCTGAACACCTTTGTACCTTGTCACTTTAACGTCATGTTTAAATTGTCATACTAAATGTCTAACGGCTGAAAGCGACAAAGTCACAAATTGTCCAACTGCTTAATGAGACCGCCTGTACTACTTACATACGTAAACTTACGCCTATATGCCCAAAAGGAGTAGGTAGAGCCCATGAAATAATATTTTTCAGTGCCACTTTTGGCTATTACAGATTTATTGGACGAAGAAAATGTGATATTGCAGTGACGGGTGGCTAGCCCATCGCCCATGATTGGAGTATGTGGATAATTATTGTTTTAATAGTGAAATAAAAAAAAATGTATACCTATCAGGCACTCGCGATACAAAAACTTCGACGAAAATAATTAATGTTCGCATCAAAGTAAAGCAGCGTTACCATATTATACATTGTAACACGTATCAAATACTCACTTTTTCTGAACGAATGTTTGTCAATGCTTTACTTTGATGCGAACATTTTTTCCGAAGTTTTTGGATGGCGAGTGTCTAATGAGTAGAAGATACCTAAGCTTATATTTCCGTATAAACAGCTCTCACTACAAATCTGAATACATTAATGAAGTGACTGTATATTTTTTTTATAAATTCACCACTGTTTTACACTATTCTGTATAAGGTAAGGTACTATTCTATATAACTTTTCTTCTGTATAAGGACCGCCTAGAGCGGTGTAAGCCTCCTCCAAAACTTTTCAGATTTCTCTGTTTTTTGCTGGTCTAGTCCAGCAACATCCAGCTACCTTCTTAAGACGAGGCATTCGAATTTTTGGTAGTGTTCTTTTCGATATTGTAAGCAAACCAGTTAATCTACGCATATGAAATTTTGGTATGTTAAATTTCATTATATAATCTAACAAACTGGGATCGGAGAACACGCAAAGCGAAAATTTTCTCGATAGTTTTTCGTTCCAAACTATGGTCCATTTTTTTATTCTTTTGCTAATTATTCCGGAACTATAAGCATCCAACCTTTGAAATTTTTAGAAACGACGGTAATACTATCTATCTAGCAAACTGGGATATATCATTTTATTTACTTGTGTAGTTTATTTTATATGAATTATTTTATAAATTCGGGAGTTATGCCGCATACGCCTTTGTGTTCATGAGCGCCATCACTGTCTTTTGTCTCTTTTTTTACGCGCGAAAGCAATTGACGCTATCTCATCAAGACTCCGCCTTCAGACGCCTGTGGCTTTTGCCGACGACGGATGTGTGCCAAAATTGCGCTGATTTCGTAAATGAAAGCGGACGGAGCACAGCAGAGCAAAAAACCAATGGAGTCATCATCATTGACAGTTTTAAATTTGGACAACTATTCTGTCGATACAAGTCGGTCAGTAGTCAAAAGCTATTTATGCGTGTATATATATATAGATTATGTAAAGCATAAACTCATATCAAAAGCATATTAAAAAAAAGCATCATGTCAATATACGTGTCTAATAATTCTTATTATTATTAGTTGTTACCTACATCATTTATTAACCGATTTGGAAAATTCTTTTTATGTTTGAATTGGTATACTTTCGGGGTGGTCCCATTGTCATCAGGTCAGAGTGTAAGATTTGAGATCTAAATGGGTGCCAAGTTCCGTAGATTCTCTGAAATGGTGGTAAGTCCGGCACTATATTGTTTACAGTAAAATTAATTTACTGCGGCTTAATGCATTTTGAGCTTTAACTTGGCAGTTTTCTTAAATATCCTACAGCTTTTATGGTATTATAACATACTGCATAGAAAACTGCCAAGTTAAGGCTCAAAATGCATTAAGCCGCAGTAAATTAATATTAATGTAAACAATGTAGTGCCGTACTTGCCGCCATTTCAGAGAATCTACGGAACTTGGCACCCGTTTAGATCTCAAATCTTTTGTCGGCGAAGAAGACAACCAAACATCGCATTTTCTTAATATTGAACTTGGCTCCCATTTTCACATTTTGTCAATCTTATTATTTAATTATGTTATGTTTTTTTGTCAATCTTCGCCAAATGGTGCTTTTTAAGAGCGAATGCACGAGTTACTTTACAAAATACCCAAATCGCTATAGGTGCACCTCAAATATTTGAAGAGTTCCCTCGATTTCTCCTGGACCCTATGATCAGATTATTACCTGATATCTATGGGCCTACCCCTGAACTATACCGTTTCAAACAAAAAAAGAATTTTCCAAATCGGTTAATAAATGACGGAGTTCTGAGGTAATTAGCATAAATAATAATAATAAAAAAACTAATAAACAAATCACTGCTTTCGGATTTTTTCTAGTGTACACACACAATTATCAAGCTGCATGTTAAATTTTAGCTTTCTAGGTCACCTAGAAGTGGGTTAGGTTTTTGATTACTAGTCAGTCAGTCAGTGGTAAAAATGCCGTTTTTTGGAATTTAATATATCAATAACTATTAAAACTATATTTATGAAATTTGGGTTTCTTGTTTTTCTAAAGGATCTTAATACGTGTACCAATTTTTTTTTATGTTAGATAGATTTGGAGTTATTGGGGGACAAAAGTGGCTCCAAACGGTTCGTGTAATATAACACACAACTGCTGTCTGCCAGTTCCTGGGGTGAACTTGGCTGGACACGCTGCCGCGTGTCTAGATCGTGACTAGAGCATTCGCTCGTGAAAAGTACCATTTGGTGAAGTTTGACAAAAAGGAATGATATCCCATCAAAAAGATAAATGTGAAAATGAGAGCCAAGTTCAATATTAAGAATATGCGACTCATGGTTGTCGTCTTCAACGACAAAAGAATTGAGATCTAAATGGGTGCCAAGTTTCATAGATTAACTAAAAAGGTGCCAAGTCTGGCACTAGATTGTTTACAGTAAAACTAATTTATTGCGGCTTAATGCATTTTGAGCTTAAACTTGGCAGTTTTCTTAAATACCCAACAGCTTTCATGGTATTATAACATACTGTCACGCGTCGCATATTCTTAATATTGAAATTGGCTCTCATTTTCACGTTTATGTTTTTGATGGGTACTTATTTTCCCATACAACTGTTGGTTTGATAAGTGGCACGTGACATCATATTGTAGGAGCCTTTTCGGAGGCCACTAGCATCGAGCTAGGTTTGTCCTTTGTTTGTTGACCAACTACAATAATGACATTTGATTGTCATCATACACTGGTTCAAATGGCACCATGAAAAAAAATAGTTAACGTATTTCAATAAAAAAATCTCTATTCATTCTATGTTCTTGCTCCAATTTTCACACGAGCATGGCGAACGAGTGTATCTAGCGGGTGGCGGGTTGGCGCGGGTGATGGGCGGAGCAAGCGTGGGAATTATTTTAGGTTGCCTCGTCTTAATGGCATCACTCCATCGTGAGTGTGGTCTTCCCTTTCTTCGAGTGTGCTCCATGGGTTACTAGTTTGTTACGATTTTTATCTACCTTTCATCTGTCACTCTTTGCGTGTGCCCCGCCCATCTCCATTTGAGTCGGTGTGCCTGCCTGGCCACATTTGTGGTTCTGGTTATTTTTCTGTTTTTTTTACCGACTTCAAGTTACGCCCTAACTCCGTCATATCTTAACTGATTTTGAAAATTCTTTTTTTGATTGTAAGTATATATATCCAAGTTGGTCCCGTTTTTGTCAAAACGCAGTTCTGAGGATGGGATCCATGAGGAATTGAGAGAACTCCTCAGATCTTATAGGCAAACATATAGTGATTTTTGTGTTTTTATCAACAAATCAAGCATTTTCATACAAAAAATTGACATTTGATGAAGTGGAACTGCTAATGATGATCAGAACAGAACTCTTCAATGACGAAAAGTTCACGTTTGGCGATTTGTCCTTATAGCTGTGTTTGTTAAGCAAGTTCTATTTTCACGATTATTTTTTGTGAGTTCTGATGATGGGATCCATTAGGAATCGAGGGAACTCCTCAAATGTGAAAGGCAGACAAATAGTGATTTTAGTATTTTCATGAACTAATCAAGCATTTTCATTCAAAAAAGTGATATTTGATTAAGTGGAACTGCTGATGATGATCAGAACGGAACTCTTCAACGACACGTAGTTCACGTTTGGCGATTTGTTCTCTTCGTTTTGTTTGTCAAGCAAGCTAGTTTTTCAAGACACATTTTTGTCAGGCTTGAGTTCTGATGGAGGATTCTATGAGGAATTGAGGGTACTTAGTCTTCTACCGTTATAAACATACTTATAGCCATTTTTTTATTTTATTGTATGGAATCTAGAGTGCACCATATAAGTATAATAATCTCTCACAACAAGATAAGTGTAGGCTGTCTGTTCGTCGTTACTTTGGTTTTGTCTTCATTTACATGTAGTCCTACTTATTTGCTTGTGACTGTAGCATCTTTTCTAATTCTTTGGGGTCTTCAGGCAGTAGCACAAGATCCCAGTGCAAGGTTCGAAAAACAAATTCTAAGACAGCTATAAACAATTTTTTGGGACAGTGGGTCCCCTTCTCTTACCCCTTTTTCAATATTGAATGCTGGTCCAACATCTTCCATTTTTGTACTGGCTGTGCTTTTTCTGTATATTTCTTTTATTACGAGTATGTCTAAATAATGCTTGTTTAATCCTTGTGCTGATAGTGCTTCCCATATTGATTCATGAAATATAGTGTTGAATGCTTTATAGTCGATAAAGCTGATGTAAAGTTTTGTAATATGTGTAATAATGTGTTGGTTCTTTCCTTTTTTTGTAGATGGGATACCTTAGAGCTTATAGTTATGCTTTTTTCTATTTCATTATACTGGGCTTGAACTGACTGGTTGCTGTTATGTTCATATTTCGTAAGTTGGGTTTATACTTTCCATAGTCTATGAATTTATTTTAAGTTTGGTTTTTTTGTATTTTGTTCTAACATATATCATTAATAATAATGTAAGAAACTTAGAACTAAATATAAATAAATAAAATTAACTAAATTACACTCTAAAACATGTCCCCCAAGTCTGCTCCCCGTGGAACTGTGCCCATAAGGCTGGCTGCATTCCCCCGTTGAATGGCGATGCCTATTGTTTGTCCGAGGAACGAGCCAGCCTTAGGGTCATGTGTGGTTTCGATTATTCTTTTTTTCAAATTTTTAAATAGTATATGGGTATCCTTACTCCACGGCCCTAATGTCTCCACTGCAAAAGCCGCAAATATATGATTGTGCATTAGATCGGCATATTTGCGGCGTTTAAGGGCCTGAGCCGCTGCCGCCGCCCCGCCCCAGCCCTCAAAGATGTGGAGGCTAAATGAGACGGCGCTAGGGTGTCCACACAAGTGGCATCCCAAATAAGCGGTCGTCCCATTTGCCATGGGATGAAGGTCATTCCATCGGGCCTCTTGCCGTCGTCGCGTCCCAAACCGGGTGGTTCTTGATTTATTTGGCAAATTTCAAGTTGAATGTAGCTCGTACTAGCCGGTAATCACTGAGTAAAAAACTGCCTCAACATGTACATTTTCAACCGTCTCAGGACAGTTAGTTACTATGAAATCAATTTCATTTTTAGTTCCACTATCTGGTGTTTTCCAATTCCATCTCAGCTTGTGCGGTGTTTTGTACATTGTGTTTGTGATTTTTAATTTGTGGTACATACCTACAGAAATTGATAAATATTTTATTTCTTTTGTCATATCCATATAATTTCACAGGAAAATATTTTCATAACCTTTTGGCTCTCCTATTTTTGCATTCGTGTCTCTGATCATTCTAGTAGATTTTTTTCAAATTTTTTTTGTGGGAAACAATAAAAACTTTTATTTCATTTTCTTTTGCCCTCATTGTTGGGAATCTCCCGCACGAAGGGTTCCGTACCAACACATCCTAATCTACATTTAAAACCACTATACAATACACGTACATTTAATCAAAAAAGGTCGTATCTTCATAGGAAACTTACGGCACTTCGGCCCTTTTGTTTGGGAAAGACAGTTTTTCAGCAATAACTCAAAAACCGTTAAACCTCTCTTGGTCAAACCAATTTTCGTTGAAAGTATTTATTAATTTACACATTTTGATTTTATCAGAATTTTAACGTTCATAGTTTGGATATTAAAGGGGGGACCACACTTTTTACCACTTTGACAGCTAATATCTCGCCAACGACTGATCTATGTCATTTTTGAAGGCCTATCCATATATCCCCACACGACTATGTGCATTTAAAAAAAAAATTGACCGCCCCTGTACATGAATGTACTTGATGTGGCAATAAATCCTTTTTTATTTATGTTTGGGGAAATTTTGAAAAAATATTATACCGAGGGGGCACCCCCAGTATAATATTTTTTCAAAATTTCACATCTTATTTCTATAGCGGTTCATAGCATACACCTTTCTACCAAATTTCATAATTGTAGTGCTCATAGGCTTCACGTAATTCGGCTGTGACATACGGACGGATAGACAGACAGACATGACGAATCCATAAGGGTTCCGTTTTTTGCAAAACTTGCTCGTAAAGGGTCTTATTGTACGCAGGCGTATAGAGCAGTTATAGGATAAACACTTACTTTTAGAGGATAAACACTTACTTTTAGAGCTTACGAAGTTTAAAATCGATATTTATTAGTAAAATTGCTTTTGTGACCCGAAAAAGTGCAACAAGAATGTAACCTAAAAATTATTGATCGAAGCCTAAAAACTTACGACAAGCATACGTTGAAGAACACACAATATGGGCTGTTTTCGGCAAATAACAACTTGGTGAGCATTTCATATAACCGTTGAACTATTATTTTGAACCATCTAGTTGTAAAATAACGGGAAAATAACACTTGGTTGTTGCAACGTGTAACTGTTTCACCTCTGACGACACTGACGTATAACCATATGATTGGACATCACTTTGACAGTGATAGTTAAGCAGTTTAGCCAACTTCACAATTAGATAAACAGTGTTGCCAGTTAAAAATAGTGTTCAAATCCTGTTCGATACTACCAACGCCATCTATACCCATAACGAAAAATGGCACCAAAAACAAAACAGATAGTTTGCGCCAAATGCAAAAATGTTATTAAAACGAGACAGTTTTTAAAATGCTGTTCATGTAAAAACGTGTTTGATATTTTGTGTACTACTGTTACTGAATCCCAATTTCGGAGTTCTATGACAAAGGAACAGAAAGAGAAATGGGTATGCACTATTTGTACAAAATCTAAAGACAACCTAGACGCAACCAGAATCTCGCAGTCTCCGTCCGCAGAAAGCATCAACATAACTCAAAGAAAAAAGTACGGTGACATCAAAGTATCGACCAAAAACTCTTTCGACTCTTTACCAGATGAAGATGAACTTAACTCATCAACCACAAACGATTCAACTCAAAATTGTAGTACGAGTAAGTTAAATAGAAGTTGTCCAGAAATCGGAGATGATTTTTTGCGGGAAAAAATCGAAATGATGAGTACAAAAATTGAGGAATTGCAGGACAAATTGGTACAGGCAGACAATGAAATTGAGAATTTACTTACTGAAAATAAGTCACTGAAAAACAAAATTGAAGACCTTAGCAAAAAAGTAGTCAATTTAGAAAACATTTGTAAAGTTACTCCCTCGAAAAAATCGAAACAGACCTCAAGCAAACCAACGTTAGTCTCTACACGAATAGCGAACACGACTAGGCAAATTAGTAGCAAATTCAGCGATACAAAAGCTGACTCGGAGGCACGAACCGTCACGGAACTGGTTCTGGATCTAGATAGTGAACAAAAGCCACTTATAAAACCACAAGAAAACTCAAGAATATCGCCACCAGAGGTCACTACAGGAAATAAAAACAATTCAAATCCTCCCGCAACAAATCCACCAATAGATGTCGCGGTTCAAGATAGCAGGAATGATTCAAAATTGCATGGTATAAATAAACTTAATAAATTATGTATTATTAGCTCGGATAAATATAATATGGTAACAAAAACTGCAAATTACATGTTAGGTGAAAACTATAGTATATGTCACTATATTTATCCGGGTGTTGGGATACAAACTATGTTACAGAATATAGGAAATAAATTAGAAAATTACACCACAAATGATTATTGCTTAATAATGATAGGAGAAGAGGATTTTAAAATAACGCAATGTTTTGACAACTTGGTACTATATATTAGAAACATCACGTCCAAATTATCACATACTAATATAATAATAAGCTACCCAACATACAATATTAATCACTTTAATGATATGTTTAACTGGAGAGTAGATTTTTTCAATCAAATATTGTTTACAGATAACTCAAAATATAATTATGTGTATTTATTAGACAGCAATCGAAACCTGGCTTACGATCATGAAATGTTCTGTTGGAAATCAGGTCGTATAAATAGAGCTGGATTAAAAACTATATTTCGAGACTTATGTACATTAATTGAGATCATTCAGAATGATAATAATTACGTAAATAATTCAATAGAACATTTCTCCAGTCTCAATAGCCCCCAAAACACAAGAAATTTTTTTCGTGAATAAAATTACCGAAGGTCATAATGACCCTTCAACTACTGGTCATAAGCTGCGAATAATGCATCAAAATATAGGAGGCCTAATGAATAAGATTGACCAATTACAAATTGCATTACAGGACTTTTATGTTAAGAACGAGGAAATTGATGTGATTTGTCTAAGTGAGACTTTTGTAAAGCAAGGATTAGAAGAAAATATAAAAATTGAAAATTTTAAACTTGGTGCATCTTACAGTAGGAAAGTATGCAGGGGCGGCACAGCTATACTTGTGAATAAAGCTCTGCAGGTTAAGAGGATTGATATTAAGTCGAACTTAGCGACTAATTACTATTTTGAATGTTGTGGTGTTGAAATTGTAGGATTAAATCTAATTGTAATTGTGATATACAGAATCCCCGAACAAACTAAATCGCATATTGGGGTTTTTATTCGCAAGTTGGATATACTCCTCTTCCAACTCTCGTCTAGGTATAGGAAAAAGAAATTAGTAATATGTGGGGACTGGAACATTGATGTTTTGAAGGATAACACATTCGCCAAAGAACTAAAAAGCACGCTAATTAATCACAATCTTACAATGCACATTGAATCCCCAACAAGAATAAGTACCTGTATTGACCAGATTGCTAGTAACATAAGGAAAGTCGAAGCAAATACACATCAACTGTGCTTATCTGACCATGACATGGCTCAAACAATAACTATCCGGGTGAAAGAGAAAATACAATGTATGACATGGTTCGACTACAAAAGGGATCTCAGTCAGGAAAACTTAGTCAAATTCGCACAGTGTATTGCTGCGCTATCCTTCTCCGATGTTTTGTCTTCAGATAACACAAGCCAAGCATTTACATTATTTTATGATCATATTTGTCTATTTCATAATCTTTGTTTCCCACTTATAAAAGTCAAGGTTAGTAACCGTTATAAAAAAATTAAATGGTTAACAAAAGGATTGCGAAAATCATGTTACACTAAACGTAAACTATACTTGAAATATAATTTTTTAAAGACAGATAAGCAATACAATAGAATACAACTAAAAAAATATAGCAGTATATTGAAAAAGTGTATCATGAAGGCACAAAAAATTAATAACATTAAATACATACATAATAATAAAAACAAATGTAAAGCAACGTGGGATATTATATCTGCAACTACTTCAAACCTAAATAATAATAATGAAATTGATTCTTTGAATTTTAAAAATAAGTCATATATGAACCCACAAGATATTTGCAATTTTATTAATGATTATTTTATTGAGATTGTTTCATTTAAATCTGGAAATAACAATGATCCGACAAATGTCACAAGTAACATAAGCAAGTATCCTTCATCAATATTTTTGAAACCAGTTGATGCTGATGAAGTTTATAAAATAATAATGTCTCTTAGCAATAGCAAGGCTTATGGTTACGATAACATGCAAACAAGCATTCTTAAAATGTGCGCTGATTGGTTATGTCAGCCTATAGCTCACATAATTAATTTGTCCTTTACACAAGGAATTTTCCCAGAACAGTTAAAGCTATCACTAGTTAAGCCTTTGTTTAAGAAAGGTGACAGAAGAGATCCCAACAACTATAGGCCTATTACGCTTGTACCTGTTATTTCAAAAATTATCGAGAAAGCAATGTGTGATAGACTAACAGGATTTTTCGAAAAAAATAGTTTATTGCGATCGGATCAATATGGTTTCAGGAAAGGTCACTCGACTGAATTGGCGTGTTTTAACCTTGTTAAGTATGTTTCGGAATGTTTGAATGATAAAGTACCGATATTATCAATATTCTTAGATTTAAGCAAAGCCTTTGATAGTGTTGATCATATAAAGCTTCTCGCAAAGCTTGAGTGCTATGGGATAAGAGGACCAGCAATTGAGTGGATAAAGAGTTATTTGACAGATAGGAAACAATGTACTGAAATAATGAAAATAGAAAACGTTTTAAAAAGTTTCGTAAAAATTAAATATCGCTCTAATTTCCGTGAGATTAAGTCTGGAGTGCCTCAAGGCAGTACCCTAGGACCTCTGTTATTTTTGGTGTATATCAATGATTTACCTCTTGCAACCTCACATAAATGTATACTGTTCGCCGACGACACAACACTATTAGTCAAGGGTGGAGATACTGACTCTTATGAAAATAATATAAATAATGCTTTAGTTGACATTAATAACTGGACATATAATAATAATTTAAATATCAATATGACAAAAACATTTTATATTCAATTTAATTCTTATAATAGTAATGAAATCCCATTAAATATCAATTATAATAATATGTCTGTAATGAAATGTGAAAGTATTAAATTCTTAGGGGTATTTATTGACCAGCATCTAAATTGGAAGGACCATATAAATTACGTTTGTAGTCGGCTAGATAGATTTGTTTTTGCCTTGAGGAGACTTAGAAACACCATTAACACAGAGGCAGCAATCACGGCCTATCATGGCTATGTGTCATCAGTTCTTAGTTATGGATTGTTACTCTGGGGAAATTCTACAGATATAGAAAGAGTATTTTTATTACAAAAAAAATGTATCCGTGCTATAACCAAGGCATGGGTAACAGATAGTTGTAGACCACTTTTTAAAAAATTACACATTTTGCCGTTGCCATGCATGTACATACGAAAAGTGTGCGTACTTGTAAAAGATCGCCCTTATTTATTCAAAATGAGATCGGAAGTCTACACAATGAACCATAGAGCACAATATCAAAATCTACTTCATCAGCCTCGATGTCGATCAGCTATTTATAAAAAAAATGCTTACAATATGTGTATAGTTTTGTATAATAGCTTACCGAATAAGATAAAAAATATGAAGTGTACCGATTTTAGGAGGAATTTAAATAACTATTTATTAGAAAATTGTTTTTATAGCGTTAAGGAATTCATAGAATATAATAAACAGCATGGAAATTTCAAATAAAATATTGTATAGTATAAATATTATAAAGTTTAAATAGTTAAGGTATTATTTGCATGTCGTTTAATTACGATAGAGTACTGTACTATATTTCACAATAACATCCTGTAACTAGAAATAAGTATTCTTGCAAATAAATTATTATTATTATTATTATTATTATTATTTTGCCATTAGGCTACGGAACCCTAAAAAAAAATGGGCCCTTCAAATGAAGATGGTGGCAAACGCACACACGGCTCAAGGTCGGGAACGTGGATTTTTTTCATGACTTCATACGCTACCAATATAATTCAAAACTTTGTCATCTCCACCTTTTACGAGGAAATGTATGGAGGCGAATCCTCTCGGATTGGATTACTACACAAGAGAACCAAAAAGATTATTTACCAGTCTCCACAACAGATAAGACATACGAAAGAATTGTTGCTCAAAATGGCACGGAGACCTTTGTTCATTCAGCCAAGTAACTGCCCGCATAGAAATTAAAAACGACCGTAGGCCACGGCGTTCGTTGATTCACGAGCACCTTGGCTTTGTTGGTAGAGACCCTGCCTACGAAGCCGGAGGTCCCGGAACTCCCGGGTTCGAATCCCTGTCAAGGCATTATTTGTGCATTTATCAAGAATATTGTTCCTGAGTCTTCCTATACGTAATCCTCCCTACACTACTACTACTTTCCTATACGTAAGTATTTATCTAATTAAGTATGTCGTACCTATTTCGTCGTTTAGTACCCATAGTACAAAAAACTTTATTTAGTTTAGGACTAGGTCGATTTTTGTAAGATTGTTCCCCCATATTTTTTATTTTTGATATGTAACAGCTCTCATCATGTCAATCGAATGCTTGGCGATCATTTTGGCCTAGTTTGTAGAATCCTGCCTACGAAGCCGGTGGTGACGGGTTCGAATCCCGTTCAGGGCATTTATTTGGGTGATGAAAACGATATAAGCAATATGTTTTCCTGAGCCTTGGATATTTAAATGTATTTATTATGTATTATATTCATGTATCAGATGTTTTTTAAATATATTATTTATTTGATAAATACAACAAACATAATTAAATATTGATCGTAAGATACGAAATTATAATACTAATAAAACATTACAAAAAAAAACACAACCTAAAAATACTACCTATTGGCTATGTGCGAAGTAGGTGGTGGGGGTAAGCTAGGCGAACGTAGCGCACACCATGGCAGAAATGTGTACTTACCGGGGACCACTGTCAAATTTACTTTCACGTTTTCTATTGGTTTCTTAACGGTTTCCTACAATTCGTTTCGTTTGTATGTATTTATTTATTCTCTTATTTATTTCAGTAAAATTTCCAATACGGGGTCTTTCTCGTTTACTAAAGTAAATAAAATATTCATGTGTCATTATTTGACATCTCTGAGTTTTGACATTGTCTCGGGACCTTTAACGTTTGACGTTTCAGACGTGCACATAGCCAATACCTAATGGCTAAGTGTATTACAAAAACTGGTCAATTCGAGTCGTTCACGAAGGGTTCCATACCATTATCTATAAAAACGGCAAAAAAAAAAAATTTGCAGCGTTTCATACGTCTTTTACTAAGAATTAGAGACGATTTTTTACGATAACTCAAATGTCCCCTATAGTTTTCGTTGAAAGTTTTTAATAAGCTTTACCTTCACGATTTTTTTCATATTTTTGGACACAGTTCAAAAGTTAGAGGGGGGGACATTTTTTTTCTTTTGGAGTGATTATTTCCGAAAACATTCACTTTATCAAAAAAAATGAAGACCATATTAATTGTGAAAGACCTATCCAACAACACTCCACACCATAGAGTAGAAGCAAAATCACCACTCAAATAGGGCAGGTACGACGATACGACGTTGACAGTTTTATGGATTTAAATATCCATACCAAATTGCTTTCTAGCACTAACTATCACAGAGCAAAGCCTCGGACAGACAGACGGTCAAACAGATATACAGACAGACATGGCGAAACTATAAGGGTTCCTATAGTTGACTACGGAACCTTAAAAATATGTAGCAGGTATTTTCTAAATATTGTCATCTTCATCATCATTAAGCATGCATTTTGGTAATATTTCAATAAATATTTAACGACACTCTTCACTCGGCACAGAAATCGACCTAGTCCCAAAATAAGTAAGTAAAACTTGTGCTATGGGCATTATAATAGACGTCGGTATATCTACATATTATACATGCAGAACCAACATGGCAACGTCGCGTCATATGTACCTAGTGCAAGCTGGCAGCGACGCACGAATTCATTCAATAATTTTGGATGGTATAATATGCAACCCCGTCTCAACCCATTATTGGACTTCGAATTTTAAAAGTTAACGCTTCTCGAGAAGAGTCCCATTCTGTCAACTGATCTATTTATCTCTTTCTAGGTCAGGCATTTTGAAGAAGTTTCATATCAATTTTTAAGACTGGCCACTAGTAAATTAAAAATAACGAACAAGATTGCTATTCACAATGCTTACCACAATCGCTACTAGCGATCTGCAGGGCTAGTATGATCGCTTATATGTCGGACATATAGCATTCGTCCCGTACTGTCAAGTATGTAAGTGCGAGAGGGACGAATGCTATATGTCCGACATATAAGCGATCATACTAGCCCCACTGATGTTATATTTTACGTTTCTAGCTATTATTGTTAAGAATGTTGGGATCAAATAGTTTCAGGGTTGAGTTCACAGGCGAATACAAAACATTTTGTGAACCAATAGTATATTTTATCTTACAATACATGCATGTCCATGTAGTGGCTTTGTACGGATATTTATTTCTTTGCTTTGATTTGTCTGCTGAAATTGGATAAAATGTTTGTACACTATTTATTAGTTGTATGACTCAAAACGCCATACTTCGTACACTTACTCGTATCTATACAGATATACGAGTACTTGTCTATATTTCAGTAGTAGAGCATGTAGAGGATTTTTAAAGATCATAATCATATGTTTAGTATCTTACTCGATTGTACTATACAAGGAATTGAATGGATAAAAATAAAAAAAAACTCATAGCGATAAATTAGATTCAATTTTTGTTACAAATTTGCCTAAGTCAAGTCATAAGAATTTACATCACTGTCTCAAAATAATATAAAAAATCGAAATCTTTAAAGCATAACCATGTAAGAATAGCGAGGTAATACTTTCTGTAAGTTCCTATAATTGGCTTTCTATTTTATTTGTAATATCACAGCTGTTGGATCTCCAAATAAAAATAATAATAATAATAATAAAGCTGCCAATGTGTTTGTTACGATGACGCGGGGCTTAGTTTTTATAGTTTCTATTTTGTACTATTATTTCATATTTTATAAAATTAAGGTTTCTAAACGTAATTGATATTGTTTACGTGAAATAAATTAACTATAGCATTAAATACACCTATCACAAAAATAATAAAAGCACTTCGAAGAAAAATAAAAACACAAAAAGATGATGGTTCCCAAGGATCGAACGCGAGTATGACTCTAGCGTTACACTGAGACATGGCCACCCATCTCATACAACGTATAATTAATACTTAAAAAAATCTCATAGATGGCGCTACAGGTATCACTTGAAATTATATTTCACGTAATCTTGAGAAAATAATGATTTTTACACCCCAATAAATTCACATAGCATATTTTAGTCTCAAACATTATTCTACACATGAAATAGATACTAAATTTTGAATTTTACTAAATACAATAAAATTGATGCCTTACGTGTGAGCTTCCAAGCTTGCCACGTATTATTAAGTTTTGTCACTAGATGGTGCTATAACAGCGCTATGTCTATTTGTCTCTGTCACACGCGCACAGTAATAGTGCCCTCACGCTCGCACGACGACCGACGATAACCTTGATTGCCAGCTGCAGAGATTGTAAACCTTAGGTTCGCAGGTATACGGACGGGATCTTACGCACGTGTTATTTTGCTTGCAATGTTATTGGTCCCATGATCATAAGCTGTAATATTTTAAAGCGGTATTCTATAGTGGGATGAGTTTGTGGGCACATAGTTCTCGGACTCGTTACTTGTTAAATCGCTGTTTAAGTTACGTTTGTTGTGTTTGTTATCTTTTTTGTTACTATTCGTTGAGTTTATTTGCGTTGTTAAATTTTTGTTATTAAAAGCTGGTGTTATTAAAAACATGGAACCGACTCCTTCTACCCCAAGTGCCTCACGCCCCTTCAAGGTGTTTGTGTCACCACGGAAGAAACGGAAAATGTCTCATTTAAGTGAAATTTTGTATAATCCATATAATACGTGATAATCTAGTAATCTTAGCGTTTTATTTCTTCCACTTTACCTATATATATTTATTAAAATGTCTAGAAATCTTTAAATTGTTAATTGAAAAATTACCTACCTTTCCAATTTTTTTGACGTAATTAAGTTTTTTATTGTGTTTGGTTCTTCACCGTATATACATATTGGCTATATTTATTTTAGTAAACGAGAAAGACCCCTTACTGGAAATTTTACTGAAATAAATAAGAAAATAAATAAATAAATACAACCGAAACGAATCGTAGGAAACCGTTAAGAAACCAATAGAAATCGTGAAAGTAAATTTGACAGATGTCCCAGGTAAGAACACATTTCTGCAATGGTGTGCGCTGCGATCGACTAGCTTACCTCCACCACCTACTCCGCACATAGCCAATAGGTACCTTAATTAGTTAGAATGGCAATGAGAACAATAAAATTCAACGGAAACAAGTAAAATGCCCTCTTTAAATGTAATAGATATTATTTTGAATTAATTACACATCCTTGCCATAATTCATTGAACACAATATAAAAATGTTGTTGACCACTGCACTGGTTGTAGATGCAACGGTCAAGGTCGTTCAGCGTTCGATATTCACTGCTCGGCGACCGGCCTTATGTAATGTATGGCCTACGCGCTTACGCGCTTCGTTTTTGAATGTTCTTATGTGATGTGTAATATGGTCTCAAAAATATTACTTGTATATTATAAGTATTAAATAGAGTATTAGGTAAAATAATGTGTTCCAAAACATAAAACACATAACACCGTTTTGTCTTCGTGTAAGTATTAAAATCTAAGCTCAAATAAGTAACGTAACGAACAACGTATTATCTTTAATAATGCAATGGAAGTAACAAACCTCACAGACGGTTTGTGTACAAACATTGATGCGTAGTTTTGCGTGTAGCTTCGTTTCGTTGGATTCCAAATAAGTTATAAGCGCTTTTTTAGTTTTTTACTCGACTGCGCCAGAAGGATGGTTATGTTTTTTGGAGAGTATGTACGTATAAATGTATGTATTTATGACGTATGTATGTATAATTGTTGGCACGCTCTGCAGCCTGAACAGCTTAATGGCTTATTTTAGCTTGAAAGGTGCCGTTAGATTAGTATTTACTGTGAGAGTGACACTAGATATATCAAAAAAAATAGCGGATTTTTGGCGCCAAATTGTAAATTACACTGAAACGCAAACGGGTTTTAGGATTTAAAATGGAATCCTTAAAGATTCGTCATGTCTGTCCGTCCGTCCGTCCGTATGTCACAGCCGATTTACTCGGAGACTATGACCACTACAATTATGAAATTGTGTGTGTGAAGGTGTATGGTTATGAACCGCTATAGAAATATGATGTTAAATTATAAAAAATAAATATTAAACTAGGGGGGCAACCCATGCATGTAATAGGGGAGTATTTTTTTTCCAATGCACATAGGCGTGTAGGGTGTCTAAGGATAGGCCTTCAAAAATGACATAGAGGTTTCTAGATAACTTTTCCATTTAAGTCAACTGTTGGTGAGATATTAGCTGTCAAAGTCGTAAAATGTGTGTCCCCCTCTAATTTTCAAAAAATGAAGTTTAAAATTGTGAAAGAATCAGGATGTTGTACATTAATAAATCCTTTTAACGATTTTTAGTTTGAGTAAAATAGGTTTAATGCTTTTTGAGTTATTGATGAAAAACTGTCTCGCCAAAACAAAAGAGCGTAAGTGCCGTAAGTTTCCTATGAAGATACGACCTTTTTTACCCGACAGCGCCAGAAGGAGGGTTATGTTTTTCGAGAGTATGTATGTATGCATAATTGTTTGGCACGCTCAGGGGCCTAAACGGCTCGAGGGATTTTAGCTTAAGAGGTGTCGTTAGATTCGTATTTACTGTGAGAGTGACACTGTGTACTTATATAAAAATAAAAACAAAACGGCGGATTTTTGGCGCCAAATTACAAAGGGGCGCAGTCAGGTTTTTTAGTTTTTTTAATTAATTAGTCTTGTTTATTAAATGTATTGTATAGTGGTTTTAAATGTAGATTATGAGAGGTGTCGGTAAGGAACCCTTCTTTGTGCATGGTCCGACACGCACTTGGCCGGATTTTTTTGATTTTTATTTGATTAGTCTTGTTTCTAATAACGACGACCAGGCCTTCTAAATGGATATTGTGATTTGTGTTCTTCATCATTCGCGACTGTTTATGTGTACGGATTCGGACGAATACAGCACTTACGACGACTTAGCACTGACTTCGGACCCTGGCAGAAAATCTACGCATGACGACGTGGCTTTTGAAGATTATAGAGTTACAATAATAATGTCTTGTTCAGTGGAAAAGATTACAAACAAATTATTATAAGTAGACGGAATTAATGGATTGTAATTAAATATATTCACCTTTTTTTAGGTTTACCCGACGTTTCGGATGTGTCACAACACAACATTCTTAATCGAGAGCTGACTGGAATGGGCATAAAATAAAACCCGTGCGGCTAGATGTTGATATCCGCTCACGCGAGTCACGTTCGTAACCAAGCTTGAAGTGACACATCCGAAACGCCGGGTGATTCTCAAAAAGGTAAGTAAATTTTAATGGTCGCGATTAAGTCTCATTTACCTACTAACGTAAAGGAGTGAAATCTTGCCAGTTTAGTAGTACCTAGTAGCACTTCAGCAAACGATTTGTACTAAGACAAACGAATATAAGTCTACGAAAGAAACTGCATTAACACACTACAAAAAACTATTGAAGGGAGGCGCATTCCAATGCCTCAAAATTGGTTTTATTGTAAAGCCAACCGCCTTCCGTAAGTAAAAGTTTTAAACACGTAGTACTACGATTAAATATCGAACTGTAAAGCAAATAGTGACTCAGGAGAAGCGAGCGCTCCCGAGCTTACGCATACAAGTATGATGAACCCGGTTTCGTATTTAAAAGTTTCAGAACCTAAAAACACGCTGCTGTCAATATATAATCAGCTGTCAGGCAACCAGTGACTCAGGACAGGCGAGCGGTCCCGAGGTTACGCATACAAGTATAATCAACCCGGTTTCGTATCTAAAAGTTTCAGAACCTAAAAACACGCTGCCCTCAATATATAACCTACTGTAAGGCAACCAGTGACTCAGGACAGGCGAGCGCTCCCGAGATTACGCATACAAGTATAGTGAACCCGTTTTTGCAACCAAAAGTTTTATAACCCAAAAATTCGCCACCATTAATATAGAACAAACTGTAAGGCAACCAGTGACTCAGGAGAGGCGAGCGCTCCCGAGCTTACGCATACAAGTATGGCGAACCAAGTTTCATAACCAAAAGTTTAAAACCTAAAAAAATACGCCGCCATCAATATATAACGAACTGTAAGGCAACCAGTGACTCAGGAGAGGCGAGCGCTCCCGAGCTTACGCATACAAGTATGGCGAATCCAGTTTTGTAACCAACAGTTTTAGAACCTAAAAAATACGTCGCCATTAATATATAACAAACTGTAAGGCAACCAGTGACTCAGGAGAGGCAAGCGCTCCCGAGCTTACGCATACAAGTATACTTAACCCGGTTTTGTATCAAAAAGTTTCAGACACTAAAAACACGCTAACGTCAACATATACCTAACGACAACATATGTAAGGCATTAATCAGTGACTCAGGAGAGGCGAGCGCTCCCGAGCTTACGCATGAAAGTATGGTGAACCCGGTTTTGTAACTAAAAGTTTTAGAACCTAAAAATACGCCGCCATCAATATATAATGAACTGTAAGGCGACCAGTGACTCAGGAGAGGCGAGCGCTCCCGAATTACGCATACAAGTATGGCGAACCCGGTGTCGTAAACAAAAGTTTTAGAACCTAAAAATACGCCGCCATTAACACATAACGAACTGTAAGGCAACCTGTGACTCAGGAGAGGCGAGCGCTCCCGACCTTACGAATACAAGTATGGCGAACCCGGTTTCGTAAACAAAAGTTTTAGAACCTAAAAATACGCCGGCATCGATACATAACGAACTGTAAGGCAACTAGTGACTCAGGAGAGGCAAGCGCTCCCGAGCTTACGCATACAAGTATGTAAACCAGGTTTTGTATCTAAAAGTTTCAGAACCTAAAAACACGCTGCCGTCAAAATATAACCAACTGTAAGGCAACCAGTGACTCAGGAGAGGCGAGCGCTCCCGAGCTTACGCATACAAGTATGTAAACCCGGTTTCGTATCTAAAAGTTTCAGAACCTAAAAACACGCTGCCGTCAATATATAACCAACTGTAAGGCAACCAGTGACTCAGGAGAGGCGAGCGCTCCCGAGATTACGCATACAAGTATGGCGAACACGGTTTCGTAACTAAAAGTTTTAAAACCTAAATAAATACGCCGCCATCAATATAATAATGAACTGTAAGGCAATCAGTGACTCAGTAGAGGCGAGCGCTCCCGAGCTTACGCATACAAGTATGGCGAACCCGGTTTCGTAACCAAAAGTTTTAGAACCTAAAAATACGCCGCCATCAATATATAACGAACTGTAAGGCAACCAGTGACTTAGGAGAGGCAAGCGCTCCCGAGCTTACGTATACAAGTATACTCAACCCGGTTTCGTATCAAAAAGTTTCAGAAACTAAAAACACGCTAACGTCAATATATAACAAACTGTAAGGCTACCAATGACTCAGGAGAGGCGAGCGCTCCCGAGCTTACGCATACAAGTATGGCCAACCCGGTTACGTAACTGAAAGTTTTAGAACTTACACACGCATAACTATGACATACATAAAAAAAATGAGACGAACTGAGAACCTACTTTCTTCTATTGAAGTCGGTTAAAAGGTTAATATATTTATACAATTTCTAAAACAATTAATAATTTATACCCAAAAAAACCTGACTCCAATTTTGTACTTTGCATATTCTTCCCACTTCACCACCTGTACTGGTTTCCGATAGCAAAGGAGGTGGTTACTACAGATCCCAACCAAGTCACTTTATATGGGCCGATGATATTTGAGGAGTTCCGTCGATTCCTCAGGGAACCCATACTGACGTTCAGTTACTCATCATAAGTTCCACTTTAAAATGTGTATTTTGACGAGAATTAGTGGCTACGTCAACGAAATTTTATCGTAATCTGTGAAATGCCTAGATCATTGAGCAGTTCCATAAGTGTCATCTGTGGTCATCATCACTAGTTCCGCTTCACCAAAGTTGAGGTTTCAGAGAGGCAATGCTTGATTAATTACAGAAAATACCGAAATCGGCATAAGCGTATCAAATCAATTCGAGGAGTTCCCTCGATTCCTCCTAGATCCCATCGTCAGACCTTCACCAAATTTATATGGAACCCCGTTGAGGGTACCTACTTTGATACAAAAAAAGAATTATGAAAATCGCCTAATGTGATCAGGGAACATACTCGTATCAATGCCAATACAAGAAATAAACGTGTTATATAAGTAGGTATTAAACATTTGGAATCGCACAACGATGAAGGAATAAACCGAATGAATGCTTTAGGTATATTATTCGTTTTGAATAAACACAACCTTAAAGAACCCCTGGACGTCGCGCGTCTCCACTCGCTGCCAGAGAAGTCACGCCATCTAGTGACATCTTAATACATTACTAAACTACTAGCCACGGCGACAGCGTCACAGTCGTGTTAACCCAGTTACTGCATCTAGTGTTGGAACTATGGAAATAAAAATTGCCTACCGAATAGCCTACCTTAGGAAGGCACGCTTTTTCTCTATGGGATTGGGTATCTGTACTAGTATTCTTTGATCTGTGCCTCAGAGTACCCAGAGTAGACGTCAAATAATAATACCGCCAAGAGCGAGAAGATCGTATATTAAATTGAATAAGAGCAACCGAGAGGGATATATCATTTGTTGTCCTTGTCAATCCGAAGTCTGTGGTCTTTGTCATAGTTCCGCTTTTCTTTATTTGTCCGAATGTCATCTAACCGTCAAGTCAAATAGTTTAATAAATAATTGCCCGCCCAAATTAAAGAGGTTGTTTAATTATAAGCCACCCGACTTTTAAGACTAGTTTTCAATTTAGCTGCATAAGAGCTTTCTGTCCCCCTTGGTGAAACTCGTATAGGATCTCTATAGAAATCCTTACTCTGAGATATTGACACATGACATCGATAGCACAGATATCAGAGAAAAGCAGATAAGCGCTAATAAGTTGAACGTTTTCTATACTTCCGATCTATTCCCACTAACGTACTTATCAGTAAGTAAGAAAGAAATAGATATCATGTAGTCTGACAGGTTTTCAACTGTCATTGTCTCAACTATTCATCGCTTCGTGACGAGAGTTAGTGCAGTGAAAGATAATTTACTACGAAATATCGACATCGATATTCAATTACTATTGATATTCTTAAGTCGTATATCTTACTCCTATACTTTGTTGAAATATTTATGAAATTAAAAACACAAACTGCATTCAATATCAATAATAAATATAAATAAATATTAGGGGACAATCTTATACAAATCGACCTCGTCCCAAACTAAGCAAAGCTTGTACTAACCATGGGTACTAGACGACGATATACATACTTATATAGATAAATGCATAGAAAACATCCAAGACCCAGGATAAATGCACAAATCGCGATAAATGCACAAATAATGTCCTGACCGGGATTCGAACCCTGTCGTATGCAGGGTCACTACCAACTAAGCCAAAGTGGTCGTCAAACGTCAAAAGATTCTAATATATCCTACAAATTAAAATTATGTAGTTATGTAGTAGGTAATGACTAATGATTTTAAGCATTTTATACTCAAATGTTTATTTGAAACTTTAGGTTATGGTTGCCTCCAGGGCGCACCGGCCAGAACCCTTCCCCTTCCCCCAGACCCGCGAGGGTCCAGAGGAACTAGAAGAGCCCAGACACTCGTGGAGGTTACCCGACTAGCGCCCCATCGTCGTCTAGACCATAAAACCAGCCTTATTGAGCTTACTATGGGACTAGTTTGATTTTTATAAGAAATTGTCCCCTAATATATACTTATTTATTTATATATGCGTTTATAATCCAGTTGCAGTTTCGTCATAAAACAAATTATCTTAGCTCATTTAGATCAAAATATTTCTGTGATAAAAAAAATATTAATGTATGCAACGTCTTAACATATTATGCCTAAACCTAAACCAAACTAACTCATCTGAAGCGGTCCCTGAAAATTCAGTAAATAAATATTGATCTTTCCCAACTTACCTCAAGGGGCATCTGGAATATTGTAGGTATTGCATCTGGCAATAATAATCCTTTATTGTTCTTAGTAACATAAAAGTCACTTTTAAAATGTTTGGAGCAGATTCTGTGATGTTTGGTCGGCGTCCAATTATTGCGTCCTACTGCGTCAATCCATTTTTGAAGTAAATTATTATTCGGAAATCTAAAGTTGACAAATAACCATGTAATTAATAATTTAACGCAATAATATCTCGTCTAAATGCTTACGTAAATAATTCATATCGATAAATTGTCGACATATTTTTTTTTCATTAAGTAACAGCACTAGCCCAGTTCACGACAGATGAATTTTTACCAAAAAACCTTTCTGAAATGAATTTGGAACTACGCAAAAGGTACATTTTGTAGTATCCAGCATCTGTAGTCAGTCTATCTCAGACTATTATGTTGCATAATGTTCGT
Source organism: Notocelia uddmanniana (assembly GCA_905163555.1). Classification (NCBI taxonomy): domain Eukaryota; kingdom Metazoa; phylum Arthropoda; class Insecta; order Lepidoptera; family Tortricidae; genus Notocelia; species Notocelia uddmanniana. Next base: position 13,736,892 of record LR991053.1, read on the forward strand.
GCAATTTTTGAAATAATACCAAAAGTTTCTTACCAATGAAAACTGATATTTTCTCCGGACATTTTCACTGATTTTAAACTGCTCCGGCACCATTGCACTACGTACCACATTTCTGCTTACTTGTAAATAAAGATTGTTGAGTTTTGATACATATAATTTCGTAATTTTCACAATATCTATTGCACTTTCGGTACCGTTTTGTTTTTGACGTATCGTTGTGATGTTTACTAAATTCACTCTGGTGTGACATGGTGTGTTTTTTAAATCGGGACAATTCGTTAATATCGTACTAGTTGTCCCATTCTAACTCATTTTGGTGTGCCATAAGGATTAACGAGACAACTATATGAAAAATCGTCTGGCTTAATACTGCGAGTCTGCTTTTATATGATGTCTGTGATCGATAGTGACAACTGACATTTTGTCAATGTCAGGACAACACTGACAGTGTAGTGTGAGTGTGACAGTTAACACTTGCTCTCGGCTCGTGGAGTGAGAGTCGTTCGACTTTTGTCGGGCTGAGCAAATACTAGAGCGCAGCTGTTTTATTCAATAAATTTCGATCTCTGCTCTGTTACATTTACACAAAAACAAGGAAAGAAACAAAACTTTGTTCTGCCATACACAGGTAGAAACCTTTTATGTTTTGTCGTCATTAGTTCACCGAGGGTTTCGTAACAAACAAGGACATTAGATTGATCATTAGAAGTGAATAAAAATAAAATAGGCCTTTGTTTTAGTTTAGTTAAGTGTTCATGAATGAATGGTGTTAATAAGTGCTGCGAGCATGGACGTGGAAGATACCGGGTCGATCAACAATGAGCCCTTGGACGCAATTGAGAACGAAAATGAGGAGGAAATCATCGATGACTCAGAGGAACGCGAGCTGGTGACCGATTCCTGCTCAACGAAAGTGCTGGACGCTTCGGAGCAGCCTCGCGATAGTTATTGGATTGTTTATTTACTATTTTATTTATTTGGCATCACCTCTCTCGTGCCATGGAACTTCCTGATCACTGCGAATGACGTGAGTATTCTCTTTTATTACATCTGCAGATTATAAGCCCTTTCCTTGTCAATATGAAGTATTTGTATAGTAATATCATTGCTAATCAATTTTATTTTGGGAAAAATCAATACCAATGTTTTTGTTTTCAGTACTGGATGTATAAATTCCGTGATGTGACACCAGTGAACTCCACTCAGGTAGAGGTTCCTCTGGTGCGCAAAACTCAGTTCCAGGCCGAGTTTACATCCTACCTCAATGTGGCAACTGCAATTCCTAACTTAATATTCCTTATTTTAAATTCACTCTATGGACATTTGTAAGTAAACCCTTACTTTTCAATTATTAACCATTTATATTTCATACTAATACATAATTACACTAAAACACAAGTTTGAAAATTTGAAACATGAAAAAAATCCCTTCATCAATCATGACATCTCAGATTGGGCCATTTGGTGTGTAAATGTTGATGTTAAGGATGGTCTTCAAATTATTAATGTTATTAAAATTCCAGAGTGTCTATGAAGAGCAGATTACAAGGATCTCTTGTGGTGATCACACTGTCATTTATGGTGACCACAACTTTTGTTCAAATTGATACGGATCAATGGCAGAATACATTCTTCATAGTCACAATGGTGACTGTAGTCATTATGACAGGTAAGAACCAAATATTACCTTAAAAATCTTAATATAAGAATGATTATGATTACATTTGATGAGACAGATTTCTCTTAACCTTTTCACTGCTACAGTTGTCAATACACCACATCAGAATGTTGTGACTATGACTCCATGTTGGCAAATGTGGACATACATTTATTTCTATCTGTGTTTTGTTTTATTGCTGTGGTGTCAGGTCGTGGTATGGTGGTGAAAAGGTTAATCCCATAAAAAACATTCCATGTAAAAAAGAGGCCAAGTCGAAACTCTTCCACCGTAAAAAGTTGTGAGATATTTTGTAGTACAAAGTCTCAGGCATTCTTATTATTCTTTATTAGGTAGCTAAATAAAATTCTGCAACTTGGTAATCACACAACTTTACTGCATTTATGGATTATTGCATACTTAAAACTATGAAGTATTGTGTGGTTGCCAAGTCACAAAATTTTATTTAGCCAGCTAATAAAGAATAATAAGAATGCCTGACACTTGATACTACGAAATATCTCACAACTTTTTACGGTGGAAGAGTTTCGACTTGGCCTCTTTTTTACATGGAATGTTTTTTATGGGATCTCACTTCTTTTTGTAGGTTATTGTGTTATCAATACGTTCAAATTATTAATGCAGTCCCATTCTTGCTTTTGAATTTTTTGTTCCATTCATTGCAAATGTAACTTTGTAATCCCATATATTTATATTGGATTACATAGTTATTTATGCAGTTCGTGTACAATACAATACTCTTTCGTGTATCTAGGAAACTAGACCGGAATTGCAAAATATTTTAGTTTTCCCTTGATTTTTACACTAAACACCAATTGTATTCTAAATTTGAAGCTTCTAGGTCTGCTAGAAGTGCCTTGGCTTGGAGTTTTGTCTCTTAGACTTTAGACTACTGGTTCAAATTGAATGAAATTTGAAACATACCGTGTTTATACAATGCCTGCTTGGTTACTCAAAATTTCCTGAACTGCTTCGAGAAAAGGATGGTATGGCCGTGCCACTGCTTTGCTCGACTTGGCGGGGGCACTACCGTTCCCCCTGATGATATGCAAATGGAGTATGTGGACTGTGATATGACACTTGTGGTACCCAAGTGAATTGCACAAGTTTAGTACAGAAAAATTTGCTTGCTGAACCTGTTTATACTAATAAAGCAAAAATATAATCTTATTATACTTAATTGAGGAAATTATCAATCCTATTTGTACTGATTAAAGTGATTGCCTTATGGTTCAGGCATTCTTTTGATTAACATTCGTCCCTGTAAATCTTCATAAAGGTCATTTTTGCATGAGAACTGGGTCATTGAATAATACAATTAGCTATTATTTTATGCAACAAATCATTTGTTAGTTTTGTTACTGCAAGACAACTTAAAACATGGAGGCGATTAGTTGAGAAGGAGGCTGGCTCAACTGGTTTCAGCTGGAAAGACTTGGAAGAAGCCGTGCAAGATTGAGACAAATGGAGAACTCTTCTGCGAGCCCTATGTCCCATGAGGGACAACAGGAACACATAATCATCATAAAGCCAACTTAAAATTACATATTTTCTCGACTCTTACTTCTAAATAAATAAATATTGGGGGACAGTCTTACACAAATCAATCTAGTCCCACCCATCGCAACCTAAGCAAAGCGGTTAAGAACTATAGGTATGGATACTAAACGATGATATAAGTATTTATATAGATAAATAAATACATGCACAATGCACACAAAAAAAGTCTATGACTCCGGAACAAATATTCATGCTTATCTTATCAGAGAAATAAATACCGCTACCGGGATACGAACCCAGGATCTCTATCATCTTTGGCAGGGTTACTACGAAATATTTACGTTAATTGAAGTTATATCAACAATTAGAATGTGACATAACATTGTTTGAGTAATCTTTTACTTTTCAGCTGCCAGTGCCATATTCATCGGTGGGCTTGTAGGCATTGCAAGCCGCTTCTCAAAAGAATACATGGCTGCAGTGGTCAGCGGCCAATCCCTTGGTGGGATCATCGCCGCTATCGCTCAAATCATATCCCTCGCCTTCAAAATATCCCCCTTGCATAGCGCCCTCATATACTTCATTATAGCTGATATAATGCTCGTGACATCCCTGATTTCGTACATAATGTTGTACAAGATTGACTTTTTTACACACCACATTTTGAGGGGTTCTGGCATGGCAGCTAACCGGCATAGGGAAGTGTCCATGTTGGTTGTCATGAAGAAAATCTGGGTGTATGCATTCAGCATCTTCGCTGTGTTCGCGATCAGCATGGCTGTATATCCCGCGGTCACTGTATTAGTTGAATCTCATCCTACGACGCAAGGAACCGATTGGAATAGTAAGTATCTTGCTCGCAATAAAACACTCATCTTTATATAATATGCCATCGCTATATCATCTTTATATACGACTAACGTAAAAAACCGTGTACCTATAATCTCAGCCGAAAGTGCAATAGATGACTTCAGATCTTCGAGAGCATCATTTTTAACTCGGCCCTCAAACATACTCGTCTATCTATAGGTAGTTATACTTATAACCTTAATAATGTACTTAAAGCGGCTTACATGCTGCGCGATGTTGTGCAAAATTTTATATATGCAAAAGCGCGAAACTTTGGGTTACCAGCTTATTTTTAACCGACTTCACAATTTCAAAATAGGAGGTTATCAATTCGGTTGTGTTTTTTTTTTTTTTTTTTTAATGTTTGTTAGTCCATAACTCCGTCATTTCTTAACCGATTTGGAAAATTCTTTTTTTGATTGTAAGTATATATATCCAAGTTGGTCCCGTTTTTGTCAAAACGCAGTTCTGATGATGGGATCCATGAGAAATTGAGGGAACTCCTCAAATCTTTAAGGCAAACATATAGTATTTTTTGTGTTTTTATCAACAAGTCAAGCATTTTCATCCAAAAATGTGACATTGGATGAAGTGGAACTGCTGATGATGATCAGAACAGAACTCTTCAACGACAAAAAGTTCACGTTTGGCGATTTGTCCTCCTAGCTGTGTTTGTTAAGCAAGTTCTATTTTCACGATTATTTTTTGTCATGCTTGATTTCTGATGATGAGATCCATGAGGAATTGAGGGAAATCCTCAAATCTTAAAGGCAAACATATAGTGATTTTTGTGTTTTTATCAACAAATCAAGCATTATTATACAAAAATGTGACATTTGATGAAGTGGAACTGCTGATGATGATCAGAACAGAACTCTTCAACGACGAAAAGTTCACGTTTGGCGATTTGTCCTTCTAGCTGTGTTTGTTAAGCAAGTTCTATTTTCACGATTGATTTTTGTCATGCTCGAGTTCTGATGATGGGATCCATTAGGAATTGAGGGAATTCCTCAAATGTGAAAGGCACACAAATAGTGATTTTAGTATTTTCATGAATTAATCAAGCATTTTCATTCATAAAAGTGACATTTGATGAAGTGGAACTGCTGATGATGATCAGAACGGAACTCTTCAACCACGCGTAGTTCACGTTTGGCGATTTGTTCTCTTCGTTTTGTTTGTCAAGCAAGCAAGGTTTTTTCATGATTCCATGAGGAATTGAGGGTACTTAGTCTTCTACCATTATAAACATACATTATAGCCATTTTTATTTTATTGTAGGTATATCTATCTAAGAGTGCACCATCTAAGTATAATAATCTTTTTCCGGCCCCCCCATTGAAGTCGGTTTTTTTTTCTTAAAAATTATTTTATACAACATCGGTGGCAAACAAGCGTACGACCCGCCGTCAGGCGGGCGACATTTGCACGCACGACCCGATATAAGTTATCATCCAATTTAGGTTGTGTTCCATAGCTCCAAATGGAACAATTTCGATCATATTATTGCAATGTAGATTAACGTTTAAAAATGTTTACACTCCTTTCTTGAAGAACTCTATACTTACTGCAGTTCCTCGGGAAAACCTCGGCAGGGAGCTCATTCCACAACCAGAGCATCCGAGGGAGCAAATTCCTCTGAAACCGTACCGTACGCGACCATTTAGGTTCCATTCATTACCATTTAGGGTCCATTTGGGCTAATTTAAAGTATTTATTCATTATAAATGTTCCGTAAACAAAGTGACTTAATTGTGCCTTAGTCATAATTGCAGCCTTATTCATAATATGTTTACAAAACAATGACCTAATTACTTTGTTATCTATTGTTTGTCAATTTGATTCTTCTGTTTCAGAAATATATTTCGTGCCGGTAGTCAATTATCTCATCTTTAACTGTGGAGACTATTCAGGGCGGCTGGTGGCTGGGTTTTTACTTCGGGTAAGTATTTCGATAATCCTGAATTCATAATCTGACTGGTTACTGCCGTGTGTGAAAGTTTTATATGTTACCATTATGGTACTGAAAAAAGACAAACCCTTTAAAAGTTTTTTTGAAGTGCACTTCACATACATATCTATAAACAAAAGCATGTCGGGCCATGCTCAGTCAGTGTAGGGTTCCGTAGCTGCCCAATCAACTCAATAAAAAAAAAACAAAAAAGAATACCTACCTTCTCAGCGTTTCATACGTCTTTTAAAAGGAAATACTTTTTACGACAACTCAAAAACAGCTTAACTGATAATGTCCGCTATAGTTTTTGTTCAAAGTTTTTATTAAGCTTTACTTACATGATTTTCTTCACATTTTTTGGATCCAAAAAAGTTCAAAATTTAGAGGGGGAACACACACATTTTTTTTCTTTTAAAGTGATTATTTCCGAAAATATTCACTTTATCAAAAAATGTTTGATGAACACCTCTATTCATTTTGAAACACCTATCCAACAACACCCCACACCATAGGGTTGAAGCAAAAAAAAAATCATCCCCCTTTATGTACTTATATAAGGGAGGTAGCTAGCAAAATAAATTAATATATATATATTACGACTTTGTCTGATTTATTGCTTTATATATCCATACCAAATTGCAGCTTTCTAGCACTAACAATCACAGAACAAAGCCTCGGACAGACAGACGGATATGGCGAAACTAAAAGGGTTCCTAGTTGACTACCGAATCCTAAAAAGGATCCAAACAGTATTACAATGTATATTTTTAGGCTGTTTTTTTTTAATACCACGTCGTTGGCAAAAAAGCGTACGGCCGCCTGATGGTATGCGGTCACCGCAGCCTATGGACGCCGCTACTCCAGGGATGTCATATGCGCGTTGCCGACCCTTTAAATATAATTAATTTATACACTTCTTTCTTGAAGAACCCCACACTCTAATTCAATGGACCCATTCCATTGAATTAGATGTGATGGGTGGATTCATTTTCATCACATAATTACATTGCATGGATTGATCTCAGGCACTCTTAGGTTTTACAGTCAGACTTCAGGAAACACTCGAAAAATTAATTCAAATAGGTACAATACTTACTAACTAAGTAAGATACCTAACACTCGTATACTGGGTAATTATTTAAATTTTCTGTTAGTTTGTGATAATGATAAGAGAGATTTAATAATTCTCTACGTAATTTAATATCACTGTGAAAAAATTGCCTTTACATATTATGCTGTATGTTAAAGCATGTACGATATCAGTGTCTCCATAAGGGATAAAAGCGTATTTATATTTGGTTTTGTCCGTTAAAAGACTGTCTTATAGCGCTTCACTTTGGCTGCATTATCAGGTGGCCATTTGCATGAAATCTAGATTAAGTAATGCGTAGAACACAAACAACATCATTTGACCGAGTCCACTTCTGAATATACCTATGCGCTTCTCAAGTCTTATTTCCTTCCTCAAGGGTCTCCCGCACGCTAGACTGAACACTATTCTCGATACAATCGTAGTTTCGTTCTCATTTAAAAACACCGTGCTGAAATAACATGAAACTTTGTATACACAATGGGATCCGCAAGAAATTGCAACAGAAAAAATATAGCGAGCTTTTGAGTTTTTTAGGTCTTGTATGAAAACCTTAATAATCGCTGTATTTTTTCTCCATTATAATTTCAAGCAACAAAAACTAATTTCCGGCCTGGATATGCTGGACCCATTGTGCATACAAAGCTTCATGTTATTCCAGCATACCGTTTTAAAATGAGAGCTAAACTACGTTTGTAAACAGAACCGAGCTTTCTGCGGGCTCTTAACGCACCCAATCGCTTTAGCCCATGTGATTAAATTGGATGATTCGATTAAAATGAAACCGATGTAAATAATACTTACTCAAACTCTTCGATCAATAATAAACCTAGATACACTATCACCTGCAAATTCAAGTCGAAAAAGTGTCCGAATTTCATTGCGAGTGTGTGCGTGTATAGGAGACACACAAAAAAACGTAATGCGATTAGTACCATTTCCTTTTATTCGATATTAAGCCTTACGTCACAAACATAACGTTTTATTTCAAATGATAGTGTTTGGCGGTTATAACATTACAAAATGCACGTATCAATTGTGGAAAAATTCCACAAAATTGTGGAAAAATTCCACAAAAGTCCGCATTATGTCAACAGATTGTATACCGTAAATGAAGAGCAATTAGGTTCAGTTTCGTTTGTGTTGATTTTCCACTGATTAGATGTCAACATTGGGACAGAGTCCGTATCGTGTGCTGTGGAGTCGAAATTGTTTTTTTTTAATTGGCATCGGTGGAATACAAGCACACGACTTGTCAGGTGGTAACGTCGATTTAGGGATGATTCACAGTAGAAAGTTCCGTTTCCGGGCCGGCCCGTTTTCTATGACAGCAAACGAAACGGCCGGCGTATTTCTTCGGAACGGCCTACTGTGAATCATCCTTTATACCACCACGACCACTTTGGCTTAGTTGATAGCGACCCTATCTGTCTATTAAGCAGGAGGTTTCGGATTCGATTCCCGATCAGGGCATTTATTTGTGTGGTGAGCAATTGAGCATGAATATTTGTTCCTGAGTCTTGGATGTTTTCTATGTATTTATTTATATATATATATATATATATATATATATATATATATATATATATTTAGACGAACAATTTGCTTTAACTAAATGTTACAAGGGCATTTTCAGAAATAAGTATACCCAATTAGTGTGAGTTGTTAAAAAAAGTTAATCAATGTCAGTTTAGTGGCAATAATTAAGAAATTAATTTAAATGAAAACTGAATATGTAGTTTATTTTTATCACTTATATGCGTTGTCACAAAACAAAAACGCGAAAGTTGTTATTTTTTCTTGGTATTCCATGCCAAATTATCGCCATAAAACTGACATCGATTTAGAGAGTTTTGACATCAAAAGAGTCACAATCGCGTTGCCGTCTCTTTATTGATTTGAGTATTCGTTAGAGGACTGATTCGATGTTTCTAACACAATATTGGCTCATAACTACGGTTAGCGACCACTTCAATGAATTAGTGAACTGCAACAAGACATTTTTAGTTAAATGAAACAAGTGATAAATGAAATAAATGAACTTTATTCTGCAAGTAGGCCGCAAAGGCACTTTCACAAGTCAAATTTTAATATCTTTTCTGCAATAGAAGACCACTGCCGAGAAGAAACGCGAAAAGAAACTCGAAAGTCAGTAAGTTTTTCCAAAAATTATGCTTATTACAATGATAAGACTTAACCTACTTAATATAAATAAATCTGAGTATGGAAACAAAAGAGGAAAGAATATTTACAATGTATGTTCAAGAAGACAACATGTGTTTAGTAATTTACTAGACGTGGTACAATGAATATATACATAATATGAATTTTAATGCTATTTAGGTCTCTGGTTTGGGCCATGCATTTCTGTCAGTTAGATTGTCCTCGACCCTGTAATAAGCCTTTGAAATCAACGATTTTTTCAAGTAATTTATTCAATATATAAATTATATCAAGAATTTTCATCAGGTAACATATTATAGAAACGAATACATTAACGCGCTAGAATCATTTGGTTTAAAATATTCTTCGCCTCTTTCTTTACCTATAATTTGCCTCCATTTATCTCTCTCAATTTCATTTTTTGGAATTCTGTAATAAGTTTAATAGTAAGTTAGGTTAGTAAGCTACATATAAGTGAAAACCGTATCAAAATGAGTAAAAAAGTTTTTGATTTAACCAACGTATACTGAGCAGAGCGACATGTCAGACAAACTGTTACCAGCCGATTTTGATATATAAATAAAGTAAAATACAAATACACTCCATACATACTTATGTGTGTACAATAATAACAATACACGTAAACTTTCGTAAAAAAGTTTTCAGTCTGCGACTCCATTCATTCGAAATTTTACTATAGTCCATTTCGTCCGTTCTCCGTTCCGTTTCAATATACGACTAACTCAACGCGAGGGAAAGAGACAGCAGCGTAGCTGGTTGGCTGGTTGAGTATTTCAAATATTTAAATAAAATATTTTTATAAGCGTGTTATAGCCTGATATAACTACAAATTCAATAAATTATGAAAATTTAAATAAATACTCACCGAAAATACGAAATTCCATCCTTTTTTAACGTCGTTAACGTGTTGTTTTTGCACTTTTTCACGGAGCACTTAGGCATGTTGACTCGCCGATGGCTAGCGCGCGACTGCGAACGCAAGAGTGCTTAAACGGATTTTAAGCACTCTTGAGCGTGGACGCCGTTGACAGGCAAATAGTGTATCTAGGTTTATTATTGATCGAAGCTCAAACTGGACAAATAGGTACCAATTTGACACCGGTACTGGTATTCACCAGTCATAGGTAAAGTGAAGCCCTAGGTCCCATTATTTAATGTATTATAACTTATAACAACCGTCGCATTGTTCCAGCCCCTGAACCAGTGGCTGATAGCAGCCGCCAGCTTACTGCGCATCATTGGAGTTCCAATGCTGATGCTGTGCAACGCGCAGCCGCGGCCCCACCACCTGCCCGTCTACTTCCAGTGGGATTACGAGTACATCATGATAATGATCGTGTTCGCCTTCAGCAACGGCTATCTCACCAACATCGTCATGATTAACTCTACGAGGTGAGATTATACACGGATCAAAAGTTGTTTTGAATTGCCTCTATTGGACCGCATCATTGGAGTTCCAATTTATTTAATTTTAATATTTGGACGACACAAGTATGTTTTACCAGTAAATCATGATTCATGATCGACATCGCCTTCAGCAACAGTTATCACACCAATATTGTAACATTAATTATTTAGGGGTCCGACTTTAAAAAGTAAACTAACGAGAATTTTGTTAAAAAAATATTACATTACTCTTGAAGTCCATGTACCTAGTAAATATGAACCCGACTTGTATAACTTATTTTCCCGCTTCCCGCTAGTCACATTTGCACGAACGACCCGATCATAAGTTATCATCCAATTTAGGTTGTATTCCATAGCTCAAAATGGAACAATTTCGATCGCAATCTAGAATTACCTCATCTCAGGCAGATTAATATCACAGTGTGTAATGTTAATCAACAGGGTTCGGTTTATCAAGATGAATCGTAAAATCTCAGCGCTTAAAAATGTTATTATAGTGATAAATAGACAGTTCTTTATCCTATGCTATACTTTCCTCACTTTTTACCTAAAGTTTGCACGTGTTCCGATATCCTATCGCGGAGGCTATAGATAATGTTTACGATTTCACACATTTGTTTATGCACTATCGATAACCCGGAATGCTCTGTGACACATCTTTGTTAGGTCAACATGTACCTAGGCGCGCTACGTTATCTGTGCAAGATGTTTTGTTTCGCTTTAGATACAGGCTCGGCCTAGTTTGGGATCCTGTGACTCACCCTGTAAATGTGTTGAAGTCTAAAAATATAGTGTCTATAATAGGTGTGTATTATATACAGGGGCCTTCGTATATTCGTATGTAACTAATGTAACACGAGTAGTATCGTCGCATGTATCCAGAAGCTAATATGTTATGTGTTTCTGCTATGCTACTTATAATATTCATGTACCTAATAATTCGACTTTTTTATTGGATTACATGTTCAACTATGGCAACGAAGTCGATTGACCACATGTGACTCCTAAAAAAGATAAGGCCCGTCCGAACATTTTTAACTGCCGGCGGGGCGGAGCGCTTCTTACTAGGATCAAAGAGATTTGAACCTTCTATACACAGCTTTTAAGGCACGAGTGAATAGGCATCTTCTGGGTGAGCTCGCTTCATCGTCGGCCTCATCTTTGCCCCCTGGCTAGATGCTGGCCAAGAGCAATCCCATTTTTAATAAAAAAAAAGCTGTTACATTCTATATTTAAATGAAAGCGCCGTGCCGCGCCGCGCAATCGCCACTGCTAGCGATTCTTTAAATATGAAATCCAACTCCTGTATAGAAGGTACAAATTCCTCTAACGTGCGTTCGTACCAATGGTACCACTACTACACATTTCTGGCCCTCCGGTCGCGCCCTCCTATGCATTTATACGAAATTCGCTAACTCGTCAATGGATACGGACCTATGCAAATAGTAAATACCTAACTGCTAATAGATATTATAGTGGGGTAAGAGATGAGAAAAGGGGTCAGAAGAAAATATTAGCCAGCAAGGCAAGAATGGAAGACAATTTTATCCAAAACGAAAACTAACAAATTCGAACCATTATCATTTATCATTTATCGTAGTTTTCTCTTCAACCCACATTACTGACATTTTATTGACGTCTTAATGAATTAGTAATTATTGAAATACTCATAATGTCTCTAAGTAAATAACGGAGGCCAACGTTATAAAGTGATATGGATGGATCATTTGACCTACTTCTGAGTATCATAATAATTTGAATATGCGTCTTAATTATGACTGTAGGTAAATACGCAGAGGCAGTAAAGACACAGGAAACTAACATGGTTCTTTCTTTGCCTCGAACGTTAAGGACAATGGTGCTGATTCGAAGGGAAACTCTTTTCTGCTTGACTAATAAATAAAAGGTCAGAAGTAGCATTCGGCGGAACCCGGAAGGAAAACCTTATTAGGATTAGTCTTTGTCAAGTGAGTGGGTACCTTCATATCGATGCCTTAGTTCACAATCGTACTTATTACGAGAAAAAAGGTAGCGAAATTAAGATTTTATGATAAGTGCACCATAGTTCTAATCACAATAAATTTTTCCTCGTAATTAGTACGATTGTAAACTAAGGTATCGATTTATAAGATGTCATAAGGTACCGCAACGGAACACGAGCAAGTATAAAAATATTGCGTCTTATAGGAGCGTGTGTTTCTATTCACGCTTCACAGCACCAATTCACCATCATCGTCTGGTACCCATAGCAGGCCTGTTAAGGCCATTACAAATGTACCAATATGTCCCGAAAACCACCAGAGACGCGAGTGTAGTTGGAATGTGACAGAAATACATCCTTTTTGACGACCACTTTAGCTTAGTTGGAAGTGATCCTGCCTACGAAGCCGGTGTTCGAATCCCGTTCAGGGCATTTATCTGTGTGGTGAGCACACATATTTTTCCCTGAGTCTTGGATGTTTTCTATGTACATATTTAAACATATAAGTACGTATCGTCGTCTAGTTCGACCCATAGTATGTACAATCCGAGTACTGCTTAGTTTGTGACTAGGTCGGTTTGTGTAAGATTGTCGTGACATTTTGCTAGATGTGTGATGACGTCGTTAATTTCTGTACCTAAGATTTTCCCCCAATATTTTTATTTTATATTTATTTTCAGAGTGGTGGAATTGCACGAGCGTGAGAAGGCATCATCCGTGATCGCGACAATGCTGAGCGTCGGGCTGACAGTGGGTGCCGCCGTCGGTATGCTGCTAGTGCACATTCTATAGATACCCGCTATTTTATTAGATTAAAACCTTGCCTGGGTTAAATTACCTAAGCTTCTGAAATACACTGCTTCTGTGACTAATTTATAACTACTCTTTATGTAGTGTTGTAACATCGCCAGATCTCTCGGCGCGAGGAATCTGAAACTATTCCTATAGCTGTCAACACAGCCTACCTATTTACTTTTAAATGTTAGATTATATACAACACTATCCTTCGTGTTATTCGCGTTTAAGCCAATACATTTACTTATTACCCAATGAAGCAGGTATTTGAAAGCGAGGTTTAGGAAATGAAGATTTTACTATATTTATTTCGACTAGCTATGGCTTTTGTTGAAATAAGCGTCTGTTTTACTGATAAAGGGCAGACAAAGATGTCCTTGTCGCTTAATGTAGTTTGACTAGGGATTAAGAGAGACAAGTTAAGTAGGCTAATATTTGGTTAGCATACTAGTTTCTTACACACTTGAGTCATGAAACCAAATTATGTGATACCATGCAAAATCAAGCAAGCTAATCTAGAAATCGGTAGGTATATCACCTATAATTTTATGTTATTCGTAATGATTTGAACAGAGGAACTGCTTGCTTGTGGAATCTTAAATTATACGTTGGCTCGTTTTAAATGTTGACATTTACAAATTATTTTTACCGAATTAGACATAGGTACTTCCAAAGGTATATTTGTTCATATGCGCGTATGAGAATGTACGTACGTATTTTATGTTGCAAATAATCGTTTGAATTCCATTCGTCCATATTCCCATTTTGACAACATCCCAGATCGCCAAAAATCCCATTTGGTCCACATTCGATTCCCAAATTGTCCACTTCTTGCATTGTCAACATTCCCAAATCGTCCACTTCTTGCATTGTCAACATTCCCAAATCGTCCCCTTCTTGTATTATCTACATTCCTAACTCGTCCGCATACCCGTTCCCGGTTGACGAAGGACTGTGTGTGGTCCACTGTCCCATACAAGCACTTAAGAAGGATATCAAACTTTATACAGCTCTAAGATCCTCCTCAGCCATGAATGAGGCACCGAATCATAGGCCTTTATAGTTAATCCAGGCGGTCGAGAGAGAGGGTCCCTTTGTTCCGCCGAACTCGTTAGCAAATGGTCATGTCTATGAGGAGGGAGCATAGTACGACGTGACGCAACCCTACATCCATTTTGAGCAGGAGCCAAAATGTTCGCAACAATGTGCGTGTTAATATTTGCTCTCAAAATGAATGTAAGGAGCTTGTACAGTAGCTTGTACAGGAGCTGTAGCTCTAGTGATAGGACCTCAACAAATATTTAAGCTGAAAAGACTCCAAATTGTGTTAATACTCGTATGTTTAGTTTTAGTAGAATTTTCTACACCACTAAGTAAGGAGGGTCTCAAGATGGCCAGCTACTTGTAACAGGATCTCAGCCTATGAGTTGAGAATGACAACGAGATGAGAAAGTGACGATTTCGGAAAGTGGACGAGATTAAAAAGTGGACGATTTGAGAGAGTGACAAGTTGGGACAGTGGGTAAGTTGCGACACTGGACGAAATGGGATTTTTGGCGATCTGGGATGTTGTCAAAATGGGAATATGGACGAATTGAACCCAAACGCAAATAATGTAGAGGATAGTAAAAGATTATAAATAACACTTATACGTTACACTATTCTTGCTTTGTACATCCGTTATTTGCCGATGTAAAGCATAAAACTTCAGTGAAATAAGATTATGCGCAAATGAAGATCAGCTTTTGAAATAAGTTTCATATTTCATTGTTAACTGCTTATGAAAGGGTGGTCACTTGTTGAAGTCGATCCTAAATGTAATAATGCATTCTTTTTGCAACCTCACTGCCATTGTCTATTTAAAGAGTACTTACATAATGCTCAACAAAAACATTCCAATTCAATGTTTTAGTTTTAAATCCAAAGAATTATGTGTTATCATTATCAATGTTTCAAATAATGTGTTAGTCTGACGAATTGCTTTTTATCAATCCGAATTATCATAGGCATAGGTAACGTTTACCTAATAGATCTCAAGTAGAATAGATATTAAATGTGAAATTATGCGAAATTTGTAGAATTTGTAAAAATGTAGATAATTTTCATAAATGTAATAGGCGAACTCAGCACATAATAAATATTGCAATCGATGTGTAGTGGAATATTCTGAATTGTTTTAATTATTTATTGAATTGTGTTTGTACCTGATTTTAGGTATTATTTTACCAAATAAGTGTATTTTATTTGTTTGGACACATCTTTAATACAGATACCCCAAGATGCTTTTTCTTATAAATCGAGATCTTCTGATTTATTTTATCGTAAATATGTTGTATTATATATAGGTAATAATGAGCAATGCTATTTTGTCCACATAAACTACAATATTAGGAATATTACAATTATAAAGAGACAATCAATTTTTTATATTTCTTATTGAATATAAAAAAAGTCCAGCATTAGGCCGTAGAGCGGCCGTTGCACTTTCGCACCAAAGTAGCTCTATTTTTTGCTGTTAGTATGCATATAGAAATGTTTGATATCCAATGTTAGTATCGTTGAAAGTATTTGAGATGAGATAAACTAGTATAACCTACTGATGTTAATAATATCCCCTGTGCTCGGCAAAACTTTCAGCCATATTGAATCTGTGTTATGTGGTCATCTCAAATGATTTTAACTATAAGATATATGATGATAAGATATATTAGCAGTTTATTTTTCTCAATCGTGTAATATTACCTAACTGTGATGTATTTTACTGCAATTGACATTAATACATTATAATTATATATTGTTTATGTGACTAATTCTAGTTTTATTTTCTTTCCTTATCTTATCGTTTTGATCATGTTATCATTATGCAACTTTAGCGATACGTTATTACCAACAACTACATTACCAAGGTCTCAAAATAAAATCATACGTGTGTTTTTATCAGTCAGTCCCATTTTAATAAGTTATGTCATGTAAAAGTTAACATTCAATTTTAAGCATAAATCTAAATGAGAATGATTAGAATATACATATAAAAAAACTATGAATAGATCTTAATGTACACATTACGCGATTCATAACAATAAATCATGAAATATAATATCCTGGCACCTTTACAATAAAACAAACAACATGGACCATGCTTCAAATAGAATTTGTATATTACTGTTGAATCAAATACACGAACAATTAAAGATTTAATAGTTACGCGATCCTATCAAGGATTTTTTAATTTTAATGATATACAAGTATTGAAATATCGTTAGTAAAAGAAAACATTCCTATTATAATAAAGTGTAAACTATCCGAGACATGGTCACCAACGCAACATGATTAAAACATGTACTATGGGTATCACAATTCATGAACTATATGCATTATTTACCTACAGGGTTAAGTATATGGTGATTGTCTACGACTACATTTTCTATTTAGAATTAACGGCATTCGTTGCGGATATGGGTTTAATATTTTATGATCACTGATCAGGCATCTTGTTTGGTATGGTATTCATTGAGATGTCAGTGAACTCTTAAGTGCTCAGGATTTTTAGACCAAATTTTTGTATACTCCTGAATCCCCCCACTCCTTCACTTGAGTGTCGAAGTATAGGCCCCTTCCGTCATGCCTCTTTCACGGGTAGAAAGGGCTATATTTCGAGAAGCAACCCGGAGGAGGAGTGGGGGGTTTCAGAATATTATTCAAGACATTTTAATTACTGATATTGAAGTACGTAGACAATGTCAATCAAAGTTATCACCTGAGCTCTAAAACTAGAAAACTTTTTAATAGAATGTCTCGCACTTTTGGTTAAAAATGCCTCTGTCATGTTACAGTCAAGAGCAAATGTAAGTAAACATTATTACACCTTATTCAATTGTGTTAAAGTGAAAAAAATAATTATTTATTTCTGCTGTGACTGTACGAGAGAGATGTCAGAGTTCGCCCACTGATGAACGTTAAAAGTTTACTAGTAAAGACTCCATTTCAACTCTACTTACGCTTCAATGAAAACCATACCCTGACTCCACGACTTGGAGTAAGATAAGAGTTTTATTACTTCAAAGTAATATGTAATTCATTTCAGTTTGGTTATCATAACATCCCTCTGACTAGGTATATTGCAAAGTAAGTTCACTATTGATATATGTAGTTTATACCTGTTACTTAGTACAAACCAATACGGCGGCCACCATTCCATACCTATTAAAAACGTAGGCATTATACGTACACATGTAGTTAGCCGTTAATCTGATACCTCTAATCTATTCATACTATTATGTGAATGTGATACTTATTGCAAATTATACCTAAAGGTGAAGCTTCAATAGACGTGACAAGACATGGTAGACATATTTACGCGGTTTATTTTTTCGAATTTGTAGCCCCAGCCAAAACGATAAGAGGGTTGTTGTTAACGTTTACATCTTTTTGTGTAAGAGAAATAAATCTAAATTCTTTCGTCATATCAAATAATATAACAACAACATTATTGTATGAAGATGAATGAAGATATGATATGTCATATGACGGAACAGATTTTAACTTTTGTTAAACGTTAACTGTCTATATTTTCTCATTGAACCGTGTTATTTTTAATAATATAAGTACCTAGTGTCCCTCTATTGAATATATATTGGAATGTCATTCATTGCAGTGTCAAGTGAGGGGTTAAAGTGATTTTACCGACTTCAAAAAAGGAGGTTCTCAATTCGATTTAGTTTTTTTTATGTTTTTTTACTTCAAAACTTTTGACTGGGTAAACCGATTTTGATAATTATTATTTTTTTATTTGAAAGCTGGTGCTTCCCGTGTGCGTGTGGTCCCATATTAATTTGGTCCAGTTCTGACAGTTACATTAAGTATGTGCGCGACAAATGGACGATAAACTCGGTAGAAGTCGGTTTTTTATTGTTAAAATGTTCGATTATTTAAAATTGAAAACTTCCTAAGGTTCTTTTTTTAAAGCTGATACTGTACTGAACTAAGTTCGAGTTTAAACTTGTAAGTTGTTGTTAAGTGGAAGAAATGATTAGTTGGTACTATTATATTGAGTACCTGGGAGACCGAGCTTTGCTCGTGTTTTCCCGGAGAATACGAGTTTTGCGGAAGATGAGATCAAGCTTGGTTATATTGTAAATTTCATTAAAATCGTTGGAGCGGTTTCCGAGATTTCAATTTCAAACAAATAAATATAAAAAATGTTGCTCGTAGTATATAGTATAGGCTCTAGCCTGTAGTTTGCCTCACAAAAACCACCATACCTTGTCGGGTAAACCTATTCTAAAACGTGACAGATACCATTGTTGAAACATAACCCTGTAACGCCGATAAACTTCTAAATATAATACATAAAAGAAAACCACCCAAAATTATTTTGGCCAATCGTTGGCATCCTTTCCCATGTAATTACAGCACATTTTTTAACCTTTTAACTTTTAACTATCAGTCATTTGAGACAAGTAACAACCATAAATAGTTACCGAAATATTATTTGGATAAGACAGACATTTTTAATTCATTCTACTTTAAATAAATAATCATTTAGAAACTTGTGTATCAAAAAATACACTACTTACTAATGCTGAAGTGAACTGGGTAGCTGATTCTAACTTTGCAACCTAATAGCCTATTGAATAAAAGCTTAATACATTTCCTCTCCTGTATATTGTTTAATTCAATGTACTGTATTATATTTATTACCAATCCAAATATTATTTCGTGAACTTATTGCGTATGCTAAAATGGCGTTCAATATAAGTGGCCAAGTATTTTTTACAACATGATCCTGACTTTTGAAAATAGAGCCTGCTCTTAAAAAAATGTATAGTAAAAAAAAAATATTGACGTTAGTGTCAAATAGTAGGAACAGTCAGCAACATTAACATATGTACTTCTTGTACTAAGCAATAGTCAGATATACACACATGCCTTCAGCATTACTTTATATTTTCGACGTGTTTGATATTCATGTTACTCTCAATACAAGTCCATTTTTATAATTTTGAACACCATTTTACATGCTACGAAGTTAAAACTTAAAACGCATGTTGACACTAGCCTAAGTTTAACCTTTTAACCGCTAAGCTTATCAATGAACAACAACTTTGAGCGTCTCGTATATGAACATGAACTACAAGCTGCCACATACCATCATATTTACGTTGCTATCGGGGCGTCCAATATAAGCACGTCATTGAGTAAGAGGTATATAAGAGTTTTTTACAGATTACAGAAGAGAAATTGGACATTAAGGCTGGGTTGCACCAATCCGTCTGCAATCGTAAGCTGTGTTCGTTGAAATTTCACTGTATGGAAAGTTTGACAAGTTTCTATGGGATGACAGCTGCCGGCGCCATATTTAACGTTGATCGGTCTGTGATCGTAAGTCGGTGCAACCCAACCTAAGTGAACATTTTGTAATGATAAATATCGTGGTGTTCCAATATAAACACAACCCTTTATAAATAGGTCAATTAACTATATTTTATTCCGTTAGCAACGTAAGCATACGACGGTTAAAAGGTTAACGCAAAGTGGTTAAAGATCACCTACTCCGATGCGTGACTGCTTCGGCTCCTTGCCGCACGAAACGGAACATTCCGTTCGAAATCGCCACCACTGGCGAAAAGAGTCGAAGTGGGTACTCACTGAAAATGGAAAATCTTTCATGATTTCCTGGTAATTAATTTAAATCTAACCAATAATAAAGGCGCTATCTATAAAGGGCGCTCTACCAGTACAGATCTCCCTATTTTCTTTTTTGTATTACCATGAAAATCGTGGGAAATAAGGCTAAAATAGGGATATATTAGTACAGTCAGCAGCAGAAGTAGTTACGTTACGCATACGCATGCCTCACGAAATGAGCTACACACAGAGTCTAATGTAAAGAGAATAAGGCTCTGTGTAGATCATTGTGTTGTTACACTGCTTGGCTACTTCTGCGGTGACTGTACATTATCTCCCTGTGGCACTGAGCGCTCTACTCTACGCGATAGACATATGGATTGAGTTCCTACCTTCCAATGACAGGTGTTGCTTCGTTGCCGCTCAGTATGAACACCGGGAAGAAAATGGAGAACACACAACCACTGAAAGGTAAAAATAACACATTATTATAGCGAGAAGTGCGCAAACGGGCGCACTTATGTGTATTTGTGAATACATATGTTCAGCGAAGCAGAACATTCACAAGACTGAATAATAATGAATTCTGCTTCTCCCTTCCAGCTTCGGCCGCGTAGTTAACCTTTATATTTATTTATATTATTTATTTATGTTCTGGATAATAGTACATTACGATACAAGTGCAGAGAACAGGAAATTCGCAACGAGTGGTGATAAATTGAAACACGACCGAAGGGAGTGTTTTAAATCGACACGAGTTGCGAATTACCTGTTCGCACGTGTATCGTACAACGTTTTACAGTACATATGGCTCTTAAAGTTTCGACATATGCACGTAATCTGCTGGTTACCGCACTCGTGCCGTAAAGTAGCACCATATGTACTGTAAAATTAATTTCATTTCATTAACCCTTTGGACGCCATTATTCACACAAACAGTGGTACCTACCTAAACGCTATAATTTTTTTATAAGAGATAATATGAACCTTAAATTAAAGCACGATGGTGATTTTGTCAACGTGCGACATAACACCTATGGTCGATATTAGCGCCGTGGGCACGGCAACAAGCAACGCTTTTGGGAGTTCTTGACGGCCCGTCCATTTGGACCTAATTTTGTTAACCGCCAAGCCATTTGGTTAACCGCAGGTTCGCATTCGCAACACTATTTTCATTTAAAATGTCGAGTATAAATGTTTACCGTATTAAATAGATAATTTAGAATTCAATCTCAAGGTTAGATAAACAAAGACCTTTGTTAAGAGTATTGGTCTCTATTTAAATGTAATTTAGATAAGTAATACTTTAATTACTTAATTAGTATCTATGCTATTGTGTTTAGGCATGACGTGGTACATGAATACTCATTAAAATTATGGCTTTATTAATAAAGATAACAGCTATAATGTAATTACTGTACATTCAATCATAATTACATCTGAGCAGAAACTTAGTCAGAATTATCTGAACACGACACTATGGTCAAAGATACAAATCAAGTCAAAAATACAAAATCATATAGAGCGCTCGTGGCCCAGCGGCACCCGCCTACCGCGTGCGGTATGCGAGGTTAAGCAATGTGGGCGCAGGTCAGTTCTTGGATGGGTGACCGCTTTGAGTGGTTACTAACTGAGCGCTCTCGTGCTTTGGAAGGCACGTTAAGCCGTTGATCCCGGCTGCTGTCTCGTCAGCAGTCGTTAAGCCAAGTTAGAGGCCTTCGGGCGGCTTAAGAACTTCTAACAGTCAAGTTGCCCACTCACTTGACAAAGGGGGGTCGAAATTGCACAACGTCCGTAGGGAGTACCCACCGTTACCCTACACGTGACCCCTGGGTGGTGCTAAAAGTGCAACAAAAACTGGTAACCGTACTTGTCTTCTCGAAGATCTCACGGTTCGAAAATGAATGCCATACGATAAAAAAAAAACTTATGTTAATGTAAATACCTAGTATGATGTAATGTATTATTTTGACGTGTAATGTGTAACATCATTGCAAATAAATGAGTATGAGTATAACTCGTATCGCAACCTTTGTACCGTATTGGCATAGCTGGAAATCACGGAACACTGATTATTCTACAAGTTATAACTATTGTTACACCCATAGGGTGTGATAGTCTTATTACAGTATAAATATGACTTTACATTGAAATATCATTTTTTTACCATGTGAGACTTTCGTTTTATAAACAGAATGCGAAAACCTAACGGTATGTGCCATTGCATTGCACGCAATAATTAACTAAGTAATTGACATTGTGCATACAGAGCTACTGCCGCGAAATGAAAACGAACGACTCTGTCAATCGAATATTCAAGTGCGACAGACAGGAAGATATTCGAACTTCGTTCGTTTGCGTTTTGCGGTAGCAGCTCTGTATTAGGGTGGTATTCCACTCGTCCAATATCTTTGTCAAATCTTTGATCAAAGTTCTTTGACGTAGGCCTATTCCACTCATCCAATATCATTGTCCAAGTATTTTTTTTTCATGCATAGCCATATTGATTTAACTGTCATCGGAATCTTTGATCAAATGTCGGGGTCCCATCCAAGTTTGATGAAATCATCCAATTTCTTTGATCAAAGATATTGGATGAGTTTAATACGGGGTGGTATTCTACTCATCCAATATGTTTGTCAAATCTTTGATCAAAGTTCTTTGACGGAGGCCCATTCCACTCATCCAATATCTTTGTCCAAGTTTTATTCTTTTTCATGCGTAGCCATATTGATTTAACTGTCATCAGAATCTTTGATCAAATGTCCGGATCCCATCCAAGTTGGATGAAATCATCCAATTTCTTTGATCAAATGTATATTGGACAAAGATATTGGATGAGTGGAATACCTCCCTTACTTAGATACGCTACATGAGTGGAATACCTCCCTAAGGGCTATGCATGAAAAAAAAATACAACTTGGACAAAGATATTGAATGAGTGGAATGGGCCTCCGTCAAAGAACTTTGATCAAAGAATTGACAAAGTAATTGGACAAAGATATTGGATGAGTAGAATACGACCCCGTATTAAACTCATCCAATATCTTTGATCAAAGAAATTGGATGATTTCATCAAACTTGGATAGGACCCCGACATTTGATCAAAGATTCCGATGACAGTTAAATCAACATGGCTACGCATGAAAAAAAATAAAACTTGGACAAAGATATTGGATGAGTGGAATGGGCCTCCATCAAAGAACTTTGATCAAAGATTTGACAAAGATATTGGACGAGTGGAATACCACCCTTAGGCATACAAGCTCCACATAACATAATATCATTAAAATAAATAGATTACCTTATGATATATGACTGAGGTATCTGCGTAAGGACGGCCAAAGGCAGGCCGAAACCCAGGAAGTACGGCCAGTTGGTCTCGATGAAGGTGAGCCGCTTGTGCAACTCCCAGCCCATGTTGAACCACTTGTACTCGAAGGAGTACAGCGAATACAACAGACACATGTGGATGAGGCATAGAAGTTCCCCGATGTATGTGATTGGTAGCATACTGACTAGCATACTCTGTGGAAAGACGAATATTTTATTTGATTTTTTTTTGTTTCTTTCTTTTCATATTTCAGAATAAAGTACTCTTATGATTAGCTCATACGAGAACAAAATATGTATTTCCCATGAGGAGCCGGGTTATAATACCACCGGATAATACTTTTCTTCCCTTGGGCGGCGTAAGAATCGACTATGGGGACCTGGTTGAAGTGTGTTGTGGCCGATGGGCTAGCAACCTGTTACTGTAATATCACATTTTCTCCATCTATAAATCAATATGTAAAAGTGGTACTGAAAATTAATTTCTACCCCTTATGGGATTATAAGCGAGAGTTAATGTGTATGAGTAGATTCTATTTGCTCCAGTTTCACGTAAAGCTGCTTAATGTTTGATACAACGTCGTCAAATACTATTAAATACTCGTAGTCATCATCGTTCCAGCGTTATCCCAATACAGTTTGCCCGCGGTCCACTATCTAATCCCAAGAATTGGCGTAAGCACTAGTTTTTACGGTAGCTACTGCCATCTGACCTTCAAACCCAAGGGAGAAACCAGTCCCTATTGGGATTAGGCTTGTGAAGTGAGTGCGCAACTTGGCTGTTAGAAGTTCTCAAGCTGCCCGAAGGCCTCCAACTTAGTTTAAGACTATTGTGAACGTATCGTGCGCAGCAAGAATAAGTATTTGGGAATTTTCTATCTGTTTCACCCATATCGTCTAAGAAAACAAGGTTTGATACTCCGGATTGTGACACTAGCTTACGTCACTGTACACACACAACTCACACCACACTACGAACACCAAGCATCGATAGGCTCTTTTTTTACTAAATTTTTTTTAAAGAGGTTTTGCACACATGTTGGTTTGATTGCAGTGCTAATCAAGTTGATGTACCTTAGTGGCAACCTGGATAAAGTCCATGTATGAATTAAAGTAACGATGTATGTAATGTTGATTGAGTTATTTGAGTAAAAATATTAGAGGAATGAATGGTTTGTTTACCTGCACTAAAAATAAAGCTTGCACCAGTAAGCTGAACAAGGAGTCGGCAATGATCTTGCTGACGCTTGACATGAACTGCGGTCGCCCGCGCCGATGCCTGTATGCCGAGTCCGCTATATCCTGCATAAAAATTTATACATACATTGTGATTTTTTTATAAGCTTTTGTTGAACTTGCACTGTTTGTATGTATATAAATATATAACTTATCATCAAGATTTTCAATTCTTTTTTGAGCCACTTACATGTATCTGATAGAGTTGAAATTTGGCATACTGATGTAAGTTCGGTGACAATACAATATTATGGTACTACCAAACTGATCTGATAGTGGAGACAGCAGGTGGCCATAGTTACTCCTAAACTACACAAGATAAACCCATAGTGTTTGGGCTGACTCAAACCGCCTCAACGAGTAGTTGATGATTGTAGAAAAAGTACACTCGGCAATAAAAGCTTGAACCAAATATTAAATTTTTGACGGTAACTTATTATTGACACAGTTACATTTTGTAGGCATAAAAATTCAAATCTATGTTATTCATTTTCAATAAGGTACCTGTTGTATAAGGCCCTATTACCAATAAGATAACAATTCATTTGCAAAAATGTCTTTACTGACTTATCAATGTGATAAATTTTGCCTAGGAGCAACACAATTGTTCAATTACAACTAGACCCCAGGAACTTTTTCCCAAATCTCACTTTCCTAGTCACACCATGTGATATAAATTTTATTTTTTTAATGACAATTAAATTTGATTATAGTTCTCTAAATAAATTCACTACTCAAGTTAGCATTATATTCTTACATTAAAGAGATAGGTAGTAGACTGTGGTAGTAGATTAGAAGTAGATTTAAAATATGTACCTATATCTTAAGTTGAAATCATTGTACTTTCTGTACCCAAACTACAACATAATCATAAACAAATGTATATACAGTTACCTGAAACCATAAGCTGTTGACCAGTTTGCTCAACAAGAACAATGGTAGCACCCAAATCATTCTGAAAGTCATCGACAGGAATGGTTGCATCCAGCCCCATACATTGTGTGCTACACCGGGATTGTGACCAAACACAACTGTTACTAAGTACTTCACCGAAGGCAGCAACACATATTCAAATACTAATATACTGAGTAAGAATATAAAACCATTGAGTATGCATGATTGCAATACCCTTGTAAGTACTTTTGATTCCCTGAAATAGATGAAAATTGTATAAAATAAATGTTATAAATAAAGTTGGCACCTATCACACATATGTATAAAAACCTTAGAACTTCATAGTATGGATGTTAAGATTGCTTGTGCCTTGACACATGTTACATATGTTTAGACCAGGTTCTATAAAGATTTTAGACCAAATGTCAATTTGAATTTTTGTAACACAGTACATTTTTTGACATAATTAATTGATCATGATATTTTAACTATGTAAAACAGAGCATTAGATGATATTATGTAAAATATTAAGCATCTGAGTATTGGCTATGTGCGAAGTAGGTGGTGGGGGTAAACTAAACGATCCCAGCGCACACCATGGCAGAAATGTGCAATTTCCGGGGACTTATATGTCAAATTTACTTCGACGTTTCCTATTGGTTTCCTACGATTTGTTTCGTTTGTATTTATTTATTTATTTTCTAAATAAATTAAATATTCATGTGTCATTATTTGACATCTCTGAGTTTGACATTGCCCCGGGACCCGTGACGTTTGACGTTTCTGACGTGCACATAGCCAATTCAATTGGATTTATCTCCAAATATGAATTTAGTATCAATTTGAGTTTCTGGCATACTTAAGAATAACTTGTAGCCTATATATATGTCATACATGTGTGGTCTTATTCAATGTCAATTAATGTAAACAAATTGAAAAATGTCAAAATTGGTCATGATAATGAACAAATATATTTGTACTCTTCAGAGTAGCTCAAAAATATCAGAATGTGCGCTCTAATACATTGACAATAAAGTCCGTAAAGATATTAATCTTATGGTGATTGTACTAAAGAATATTAATGCAACACTCTTTGTTTGAGAAGTAGGTATGACTTACTGTTGAACTTTAGGGGTTTTCTGTTTTTGTTTACTATCTGCATCCTTCAGGGGCGAGCGACTTAGAGCTCGCTCGTTGATCTCCTTATCCAAGTATAACAGGACAGTGACCCCTCTCAGGCTGTCTATAAAACCTTTAATTAGCGACACCGAGAAATTCTGAAACAATAAAATACAATCTAACATCGTCAACAAAGCGTTGAGTAATGACATTATTATTATTTTTCCACTTATAACATACCGTCACGCTTTCCATGTTTTAGGTATCTTTCTTTAGTGATTTATCTATTACTTCATTGTTCTATATGATAATGAACTTCTGTTCCTTATGTTCTCACATCATTGGATTTTGTTTGACGTAACTTATTCGTAATTTTGCGTTCGACTTTGACATAACATTTTTATTTACCTACATGAAAATATTGCCAGCCCTTTATTATTTTCTACTATTAAGTTTCCTTCAAAGGAAAGGTCGTTTCCATTTAATTTGAACGTCAACCCGGCTAGTATGATAACTTATACCGTCACGTTATATGGCCAAAATGTTCTAAAACGTCACATAAAACGTGACGGTATAAGCTATCATACTAGCGGGGCAGACAATGAAATTAGCAACCTACTTTCCATGACAATAAAATCTAAAGCGTAAAAGCTAGAAAAAAGAACTTCAGAGTGCTTCATTAAAGTTGCTACGGCCAAAAAAAGCCTCGAAATATGGCACATTTTTTTCATTCCGTTAAACGGTTGCTACTTGGGTATATAAAAATTTAAAAAGCAAACTTTCGTACAATTTCCATTGATTACTTAGACAAAGTTGTTAGTTACGACAAACGCATAGTAAATATAGGTCTATAAACTTTTGAGTCCGCATAATGTTACGGGTGGACAACGTTTGCACGTAGACCGACGCGCAATTGATCGGTTTTGCTGTGAGAATTCTCAAACTACGATGTACTTTTAGTTTTTAAAAATCAAAATTTTGATTTTGAATTCTTACTACGATGTACTTTTCGTTTTTAAGTATGTTTTCAGTTAGGGTAATATCTAAAAACTTGAACTCGCTGCGCATCACACGAAAAAATGCAAATATTTGGGACTTTTACAACAACACAATGTAAAAAGTTTTTAAAGCTAAAACCACAGCTCTATAAGTCTTCTAGGGACCAACCTAACTGATCAATACATTGAAAAAACCAGAACTACATCGTGTTTTGCGATTTTTGCATCGTTAGTGTCGATTTGAACTGGGTAATAATAATAATAAAATAGGCAATAACTGAATCAGTGAGCAACATCTTAGGCCTTGTCATCGCTTTCCATCAGGTGAGACTAAGACCCATTGCTGGTCAGTCTATCATAAAAAGAAAAGAAATTTATCGTAACTTAAATTTCATAATGAATAAAGTATAAGTAATTATGAAAAAAATATTATTTCATCGAAGCACAAGACTACTTAGGATTTAGAATCAATTCAAGACAAATTATATTAAATCTTAACTAAGTTAGTAGAGATACATGTCAAATATAATACCATGATTCCGGGAACAAGCACACGCGTCACTTCACTAAGCTAGTGGCTGGTGGAATGGGCCTGAGGCCCTACTCCGAACTTCGAAAATCGAACTTCGTGTCGTGCCGTCCCCTTCACTCTCGTGTTATACACTATATGACGGAAAGGGACGGCACGATACGAAGTTCGATTTTCTAAGTTCGGAGTAGGCCCTCTGAGTCGGGCGAGTTACGCCATTGTAGGCTATGCCGAGCGCTCCCGAAGCTAGCCGAATGTGATCCGAAAGGACAATGTTGTAAGATTTGGCGCAGCCGAACGGTTCAGCAGTTTCTGCCCGACAACGAACCTTCGGTCGAAAATGTTTATGCCGAAACCAAAATCGAAACATCGGTCAGGTCAGACACTAGGTACTTTCTCAAAATTCACAAACAAACGTTAAAGAGACAGATAAGGACTGTGGACAAGATAAATAAATGCGCGGGCGTTTATCTCTAAGGACCGAAACGTAGCCGTAGAGATAGAACGGCCGCCTCGACGTTGACGTTAAAAGCCAGTGCTATTGGCTCTCGCCGCCGCTACGTTTTTGTTACGAAATTCAAATCACTGTCAAATTTTGTTGCTCAAAAATTATAGTGACATTTCATTTCAGTTAATTCAGTTTTGCTTTGCGGCTTTTGCGTCGAGGAAGTGAAGTGGTGAAGTGTTTGCATTAACTTAGTGTATTTTTAATATATTCTAAATGCATCGCAAGCGCTGTATACCTGCTTGTAATAGCAGCAGTAAACGAAATACGTTATGTACAAAATGTCGACGGCCAGTGAGAAAGTTATGTTGTTGGCAACAACTTGTTGCAAACTATTTTGGCAGGTCCGGTTAATATCTTCGAAAATTCATATGGGTTGAAATATGAAAACTACACTTTTGCATCACTTTGTGGCAAAATACGTCTCCCCGAAGGGAATATTAAAGCCGAATGCGTGTCCGACATAGTTTACCTCCCAAAGATGCCAATGGAACGCCAGCTAACTAACACATGTGGTGAAACAGGTATGTCATGATATAGTTTATGTTTTGATTAATATATTTACTGGTGTTAACAGTAGTTTTTCATTATTGAAGTAGGGCTTAAGTTAAACACAGTATTTCGCAACGTATAACGTATTAAGTAAGTACACTATCAGAAAAATATGACTATTCTTTTTTGTTTAATTGTAAGTTTACGGCATGTAACTGTGTGTGTGTGTGTGCATTTCTATTGTGTGATTACGTTATTCGTCGCCATGAGACAGATTTACACCATATAAAAAGGACATATAATAAAACTTTTTGTTATGTTGAGGCTCTTTAATCAAGACAAACATTTCTCAGCATACCTACATGTCTTATATGACTAATATGTAGGGTACATTGCAGTATTCATTTTTGGTTCAAAATGTAAGTTTAACATGGCATTTATTACTATTGTGGAATAATCCCAAATGTTTACTTATTCTAGTAAGATCTATGGAGCTGAGAAGTCTGGGAAAATCAGAGCAGTCATGTACTAGGATGTGTCATTATGACTATACCTATGCTATGAGTAAATCAGTGGATTGTGCTGTTGCTATCATCCCGCATAGTCAATTCAGGTAATTTCATCACTTATTTTATGTTGATATCTAATGTCTCATAAGAGTCATATTAGTTCTTGGTCTATTTTGCAGCTGGTGCTCCACTGGAATCCATGCATTTTATTTACTGATCAGGAGAGCAATGTTGTTAGGTTTACAAGACCATCAATTGAAACCAAATGCAGATACCTACAAATACTAACAACATCTGGTTTAAATGAGAAATAGACCTTTAGTATATTCACCCCTAATTGATTCAAAAGTTATTCACAAAAGCTCTGTTGGCTCCTCCTGTCAAAGACTAACAAAATAATAGTCTTCTTGTTGTTTTTCATCAAAGTCATATTCATACTATTATTTATAAATATTTCCAGTGGGTGCTTCTTGCTGATCAAGTTAGCATCTCTGTTGCAGAGCCATCAATTGAGACATCTCCTGCAAAGCCAGGTAACAACAACATAATTTATAAGTTTTATAATATCCACAACCCCTTAATGTTCGAAGCAAACATATTTTTTGAAATTTTTAGGGTTCCCAACCGGAAGGGTCCGAACAGAGCCCTATTGCTGTCACACACATGTTCATCTGTCCATCTGTCACTCTATCACACAGGTTTTACAACCAAACGGTTGGAGCTACAGCCTTCTAATTTTCACAGTATAAGCACCATGTTGACCCGAAGCTAACCATATTGTCAAAAATATTTTTAAGTATTGTAAGTGGGTTCCCATAAGTTAAAGTTACTAAAAAAAATTGACCTACACCATCGAGTAGGGTATTGTTGCTTATAGTTCATTAAGTAGATAAATATTAACTATTGTTTTAAAAAAAAATTAAAACAGGAATGAGTAGCCACTTAACTCAGTTTTATTTACAAAATTTTGTTCCGAAGAATTCTTAAATTTGTCATTGACCTATGAACTTGAAATGTGGTGATATTGTTTATTGTTGTTTATTTTACTAACAAATTTCAATATATTAATAAATCAGATTTTTTTCTTTAAAATTCACTTCACTAAAGGATGTAAATGCCGTGAGTTTCCTATGTAAATACGACCCTTTTTTAATTGACAATATATGATAGTGATAGACCACCGTGGGATGGGCAGCAGCATCCCTGGATTGCGGTGGAGATACTGCGATCGCGAACCCGCATGCCAAGCGTGGCGATTATGGCATTTGCCCCCCATTAAATTGGGGGAGGCCTATGTCCAGCAGTGGAAGTCCTTGGGCTGATATGGTGGTGGTTGTGGGGTAGTGATAGCAGTTTTAAATTAGGACTAGTAGTTGTAGGTAAGGAACCCTTAATTAAATAATAAATAAATAATAATATTAAATAAATATTAGGGGACAATTATTTACACACATCGAACTAGTCCCACAGAACCTAAGCTCAATAAAGCTTGGGTTATGGGTACTAGACGACAATATAATTAATAGATATATACTTAAATACATAGAATACATCCAATTCTCAGGAACAAATGTCTTTGCTCACCAGAAACAAATGCCCTTACCGGGATTCGAACCCGGGCAGGGTTCGGAAACCGGTATTCTGTCCATACAAAAATACCGGTATTTTTTTAGTTCTTATCGTTCTTTCGTCTACTGTTTCATGTTTAATCAGGCAATCTAACAATATGAAGTAATAACCCAAATACTTTATTGAGTCCTACATAAAGAGCATAAACTAATTAAAAATATTTGGCTATTTCAGGATTTTGAGATTAACCGGTTCCGAGCCCTGAACCCGGGACCTCTAGCTTCGGAGGCAGCTTTAATTGGGCGTGCTCCGACACGGCCTTATTTTGTAAAGGTAGGTACAATAACATTTATATGGAACATTTCTTTAAACACACTACCTATATTCAGTTTGGCGGAAGAAATGTATATGAATACAGTAAGTTTCTATTTTAAAACATACAAATAAAATTTACTTCTAGCGAAAAATGGACAGACCCAAAGAACTTCTGATTTAATTTTAATTTATCAAAATGTGATTCAAAATGATTTAACTTTCATTTATATAATGTGTAATTTTGATTATGGTTACTTACTTATTTTATTTGATGTATCTAATGAATATACTATTCATAGCTTATAACAATTAATTTACTTTTTGAATTTTTTATTTTTTCGATTTAATAAGTATGCAATTTAATTAATTTTGGCATGTTTAACTTAGATGAATGGAAAGATAATTAACTAGGTAGAACATGTAAATAATTTGAAATGCATTGATATTATTTAATTTATTATTATTTTATTACTGTCAATTTAAATGTATTATTTTTTCATTATATTTACGAATGTTTTTGTTTGCTTGATATTGTTAAGTAAATCAATTAGTATTAAGACTAGTAACCAAACCATGTATGCAATTTCTATTTTGGGTTAATAAATGGCTTATTATTATTATTACTATTGATACTAGCCTCACTAGGCGACGATATATTTAATAGATTAGGTTCAAGATATTTTAGTATCATAAGAATTTTACAATAAACACTATTAATATGAGATTTTTTTTATACCACGTCGGTAGCAAACAAGCTTACGGCCCGGCCCGCCTGAGATACTTGATTACAAAAATAAAATCCTACTAATATTATAAACGCGAAAATTTGTAACTATGGATGGATGTTTGTTACTCTTTCACGTAAAAACTAATGAATGGATTTTAATGAAACTTTACAATAATATAGCGTTATAAAGATATTGTGTGAATTGTCCAAATACTAATCCTGCTGAGACGAAGTCGCGGGCACCAGCTAGTAATAGATATGAAATATAAATACCTAAATACATGGAAAAAATCCAAGACTCATCATCATCATCTTATCGTTATTCCTATTATAGTTGAATCCTGAAGGATGCCCGGGGTCGTCCACCTAATCCCAGGAATTCGCGTAGGCACTAGTTTTTACGAAAGCGACTGCCATCTGAACTTCCGACCCAAGGGGGAAACTAGAACTTATTGGGATTAGGCTTGTCAAGTGAGTGGGCAACTTGACTAGTAGAAGTTCTCCAGCCGCCTCCCGAAGGCCTTTAACTTAGCTTAACGACTGCTATCATAGACAGCAGCCGAGGTCACCGGCTTAACGTGCTTTCCAAAGCACGGGAGCGCTCAGTCAGTAACTACTCCAAGCGGTCACCCATCCGAGGACTGAGCCCGCCCGACATTGCTTAACCTCGCACACCGCACGCGGTACGCGGGCGCCGCTAGGCCTCGATCGCTCTATCCAAGACTCCGAAACAAAGAATCATGCTCATCACAGATATATTTGCCCTAACGGGGATTGGAACCCAGGACCGTCACTTTTGTAGGCAAGGTTACTAACCACTAGGCTAAGCCACTCCTCGTTTCTTTATCACGAAACATAAACATATTGACACCTCATATCATAGAAAGAAATAGATGTGAAACTTGGTAGTCTTCTTTGCCTATTTTAAAGGGTGCGTGAAGCCAATCGCAGCGCTTGTTTGCACGATGTCGTAAACTCGGCGACACCGCCCGTGGTTTTATTTTTACACGTTGAATGTGTATGTGTGGACTCGGTGGGGGAAAAGTGGAGACATGGAAAGGGGCACTTCTCCCTTTTTTAGAGTTTCGTAGTCAACCAGGGACCCTTATAGTTTCACCATGTCCGTCTGTCTGTCCGAGGCTTTGCTCTGTGATTGTTAGTGCTAGAAAGCTACAATTTGATATGGATATATAAATAAATAAAACTGACAAAGTCGTAAATTAAACACGTAAAGTGGGGATGAAATGTTTCTTGCTTCAACCCAACGGTGTGGGGTATTGTTGGATAGATTTTTCAAAATGAATACAGGTCTGCAAGAGTTTTTTTTCCGACCCGGGACCCGGGTATGTCCTAAAACTACGACCAGGACCAACGGGGGATGGGCAGCAGCATCCCTGGAGTGCGGTGGAGATACTGCGATCGCCAACCCGCATGCAAAGCGTGGTGATTATGGCATATACCCCCCTGGAATTGGGGGAGGCCTATGTCCGGCTGTGGACGTCCTTTGGCTGATATGGTGATGGTGGTTTTATTTTCGGAAATATTCATGAACTCTAAATTTTAAACTATGGGTCCAAAACACATGAAAAAATTAATGAAAATAAAGCTTAATAAAGACTTTCAACGAAAACTATAGCGGACATGATCAGTAAAGCCGTTTTTGAGTTATCGTAAAAAGACTTTCCTTCTTAGTAAATGTTCTGAAATTGACACTGTGTTCTATTAATATTTTCAGCGGGTGCTCCCTCTGTGCTTCCTACGGATTAGGCTAGCGTCTCCGTTGCAAAGCCGTCAATTGAGCCAACTTGTACAAACCAGGTAACAACAACATAATTTATAATACCCACAGCACCTTAATGTTCCAAGCAAAAAGCTTCTTTATTTTTAGGGTTCCGTAGCCAAAACGGCAAAAACGGAACCCTTATAGATTCGTCATGTCTGTCCGTACGTTCGTCCGTCCGTCCGTCCATATGTCACAGCCAATTTACTCGGAGACTATGAGCACTACGCCACCAGCGGCAATCAGCTACAACGACAGGAATGGTGTGCTCACGTGCCCGCTGTGTACAGGGGTCTTTGTTAATAAGATCGGCAACGTAAGCCACATAAAACCAAACGAACGCAACCAAGTATGAAATTTAAAATTCTGAATAAAATGAAGGTGGTGCATAATAAGAAATATTTTTGCCTGTAAATTCAAAAACACTGTAAGTTTATTATTTATTAGGGAATTATCACGCTATCGCCTGACCGCGGTTACAGCTCCATCTGAGTGGAAAGAATAGTATGCAGTACGGCCCTTCCTTTTAACCATTAACCAACGTATTCCATGTGACGTGTTGAGAGCTAGCTTTTCAGTTTTCCGTAGCCAAATCGTTTCGTCATGTCTGTCTGTTTATCTGTCTGTATGTCTGTCAGTCTGTCACAGGCATTTTAGTCAAAAACTATAAACTATAATTTTACACAAATCGACCTATTCCCAAACTAAGCAAAGCTTGTTTGTACTATGGGTAATAGACGACGATATACATACTTATATAGATAGTAAATACATACTTTAATACATAGAAAATATCCAAGACCCGGGAACAAATATCCGTGCTAAATGCACAAATAACGCCCTGGCCGGGATTCGAACCTGGGACCTCTAGCTTCGGAGGCAGCGTCACTACCAACTAGGCTAAACAGGCCGACCCGAGGCCGATATAAAGTGTATTGCACTTTATATCGGGGTTATTATGAAAAATATTTTTTCACTTTTAGTTACATGAGTGGAGTGCCTATGAATATTTTTTGGTGGAGTGGACGTGTACTGCACCGATAGCCGCCACGCGCAGGCGCGGCTGCTCCACACGCTCAACGATGAGTACATACTCTATAAATAAAGCAATTTATTTATGTAATATGGCAGTCGAAATGTTTGATTTTTAACCGACTTCAATAGAAGGAAGGAGGTTCTCAGTTCGTCTGCATGGTTGCTTGTATTTAGGGTTCCGTAGCCACAATGGCGAAAACGGAACCGTTATAGATTCGTCATGTCTGTCCGTCCGTCCGTTCGTTGAGCATGACTACCGCGAGGCAAGACTAGCGATCACCGCGCCCCGCACGCAGAGTCGTGTGCCGCGAGCGGGGCGCGGTCACTTTGAACAGCAGGTGGTTCTAAATTTCATGTGTTGATAATTGTGTTGCTACGCAGTTTGCTAATGATCCATAACAATTCCCAGCGCACAACGCGGACGGGAGGCCGGTGAGCGCGACGCTGGCCAACTCGGCGGAGCTGGTGACGTTCGTCTACGACCTGTTCGGAAGAGTCAACGGCGCTAGCATAGCACCCACCATAAAGCGTGTCACACACTGGAGCGGCCTGCGGTGGCGGCCGCGGTGGCGGCCAGTTGTACACTAAGACAATCCTAACAATCATTCAGACACAAGCGGCCTTGATTGTCATAGTTTACAACTGGCCGCCACCGCAGGCCGCGCCTGTGTGTGACACGCTTTATAAGCACACGAGAGGAAAGAAACTGTGAACTAACTGCATTCACCGAAAGTTCCGAACATCACCAGTTCTGGACTAAGGCCATATCTATATACGTTTGGCAACTATTTGTCGCCTTTTGAGAGAAGAGTCAGATTGCTCCGACTTCGTCACAAGAACATGTTGTATGTTTGTTCCTGACAAGTACCTTCGCGGTCGCAGCCATCGCCTCCTGGCTAAGGAGGCGGCTCGCACGTTGGCGCATTGAGCAATCACCATTTGCTACTTGTTAACCTTATATGCAGCGGATTGCGATCTGTTTGCCTACAAGTGGAGCAAACTTCTACTTATCTTTAAGCAATTTAGTGAAAGTATTTTTTAGTTATTATTTGCTGTGTTGTATTGTGTATGTCTCTTTAGATAGTTTTATTTTAAGTTTATCAGCACCTTGCCAGTATGCTCTAATGCTGTTAAATTATATTATTAAATAATTAAATATCCGTCATGAATTCAATTCAATTCGTTTATTGCATACATGTTGTTAAGATGCATCAGATCAAAAATATTCAATTTATCTTTTGCTTTTGGTGATATTGTTGAACAGTTTAATGAATTTATCGCAGTGCGCACAAGCTATTTGCAGAAATAGCGAAACATCTGATTGACTTACCTGTGGTGACCGATGAGCAGGCGTTTTCCTTGCACAACGTATCAGCATTGCGATACAGCGAGGAAATACCGCCAGCATCCTCGGTACAATGCCTCACGGGCCTGTTTTAGATTTACGTTTCAATTTAATTTAGGTTATTTTGGTTAAGTATTTTTCTATACAGGGTGTTTTTTTACCAACTTCAATAGAAGGAAGAAGGTACTCAGTTCGTCTGCATGTTTGTTTGTTCTTCTTTTATGTATATATGTTTCTTGATAACTCTTGATCACGTTGGCCGATTTTGATATTTATTTTGTTTTAAAGCCGGTACCCCAATATTGGTCCTATATAAATTTGCTGAAGGTCTGATGATGGGATCTAGGAGGAATCGAGGGAACTCCTCTAATTTGATAGGCACGCACATGCCGATTTCGATATTTTCTGTAGGTAACCAAGCATTAGCTCACGGAAACCACAAATTGTGGCATAGCAAGTACAAAATTGAAGTTGGTTTTTTTTGGTATAAATTATATTGATTTCCGTTCCTTCAAGCATATAGCCTTGTATAGCCATAGAAATACCGTAGCATATTTAGTTTTTCAAAATTATTTTTTTCGTTTTTATACAAAACAATTAATTTTCTCATTATCACCAAGGGTAAATTAAAAATGGCCTTATGAGTTAAGCAAAAGTTAATGTCAAGAATGATAATTCGGAATTCCAAATGGTACAAATTGCGGTACTAGTGTCTTAGAGAAGATTACTATATTTCATCTCAGGATTGTGCCCTCGCAATTAAAGGAATTCAATAAAAACACCCTGTATATTTTCATGGTACGTAAATAAATGTATTCCATTGTGAAAAAAATCTAACGAATATTTGGAACAACATCACCATAAAAAATTTAAATGGAAAAATGTCCTAAATATATTCATTAGATTTTTTGAGTTTCAAAATGATGTGAAATGTGGCCAGGCAGTATTTAATTTCGGTGTCTATTATATGTATTATGTATCTTTAACTGGTGCAATATAATTAACAAAATATTAAAGGGCACTGATGTATCTAGACTGGATATAAAAAATTTGCGGCATATGCAAGCGTCTATAGAAAAAAAATTCCTATAGAAATGCGAGGTAATTCCTCAAAATATCCAGTGTGGCATCCCCAGCCTTTCTGGCATCCACCCATAGCACGTCTGGTCTCTTAGGAAATATCTTAGGGCTTTCTCCACATACTGTTAGATTGTGGGCTTGGAGGATGCCAAAAATTCTGGGGATGCCACAGTGAAAATTTTGAGAAATTACCTCGCATTTATATAGGTTTTTTTTTCTATAGGCGCTGGCATAAGACGCAAATTTTTAATATCCAGTCTAGATACATCTGTGCCCTTTAGTATTTTGTTAATTATATTGCATAATCCGCCGGTGTCTAGCCACCAATGTGCCTGCTCTTGAGCCGACTAGCATGGCCAGAGACGATGGTAAGAGACCTGATGGGGTTTCCTTGGTTCCTTGGAGCTTGGGACGGATTTTAGTGTGGGATGCTACCCGTGTAGACACACTGGTACCGTCTCGCCTCCAACGGACCACAGTAAACGCGGATGCAGTGGCGGAAAAGCGTAACAAATACAAGGGCCTCGGTAGAGAGTACAATTTTGTACCTTTTAGTGTCGAAACTTATTTAGTGAAATTGCGAAGCGTCTGGTTGACGCAACTGTAGACCGAAGAACTGGCGACTTCCTCGCTCAACGTATTAGCATTGCGATACAGCGAGGAAATGCCGCCAGCATTCTCGGCCAATGACAATGCCTCAAAAACCTGTTTATTTTTATAAAAATAATTAAAAATGTTTTATTGCCACAAGTTAAAAATCAACACAATAGCGATTATGTATATTAATTTGGTTATGTATAAGTATGTTTGTATATATTTTCTTTGTACATAAATAAATGTTTTTCCATTTAGTCAGGTAATTTTATTTCAACGTTATTTCAGTTTATCGGGTAATATTACTGGATAACCTGAAATAACTATTAAAAGTAGAATAATAGAATATTTATAGAAATAAGCAATTTTAAATATTCCCGCGCTTTCAGAACAGTGAAATTTAAATTTTTCTATTATTCCCGCCATTTGCGTAGCTTATTTGGGCTGATTAGATGTTGTGCCATGAACAATCCTCAACTTGAAAATTAAAAATAAACAATCGTCAGTGGCGTGGCGGCCATGCCACAGACTCATAACGTCTAAACCTCTAGTAGGGCAGATGGTCGTCTGATACGTAGTATCTTCTTAGTAGTTTGTGAATAAATGTGTACATGTATTTGGTGGGAGAGCGCATTTCAGTTACTTCCTATTTAGATTTTCAAGAGCAGAAGTTATGAATACTTATTTTTTATGATTTATATTATATATATTGAAACGTGGTCCACAAAAGCTCTATTTTCGATCATTTGTATGCTGCTTATGTACTCATGTAAATAAAATCTACATTTAACTCATTTTCACAAAACTTACGACCATAAAATGCTTGAGGCGAACAGAGTCCTTGATTTCTCCGCGATTCTCAGGGTAATTTTTCCGAGATAGCCTGTTTCTGGGAGAGTATTAGAAGCTCTAAGAACCAAATTCTAAAGACGATCAGTGACAACCCAGACTGTCATATTTTTAGGCATTGACAGTCCGTGCATCACAACGAGAACCAGAAATCAAAGAGAATATAATCACTACGTTTCCAGAAATAATATTTGACTTTATTTCTGTGATATACTTATTTATTTTATTTTATTTAAAATTTAGTATGCTAGTTTTAAGACTTTATGACTTTTTTATGCCTGCAACAAAACATTGATATTATTATTAAAAAGCTGTTTTTAGGTTTGAAATTGATATACTTTGATGCCATATACATCGAAGACAGTGATTTTTGAAGTAAATATCTGATGCTATTTCGGTAAACCTCGTTGTAACCTTAAAAAAAGAAAAAAAACTAAGAGTAACACACCAAAGGTAGGAAGCTAGGAGCCGCTTAAAAACTACCATTACTTTTATATTTTATACATGATAACCCAAGCACGTTCAACGAAATTGAAGGTCCACGGAAAAAACATGTCCAGACCACTGAAATTTCATAACAAAAAATAACCTAACTAAGAAAAACATAAGGTTCAAATTGCCCTTGAAATTTCAAAGGACTAGAAATGTCTTTTCCGTGGACCCTTCAATTGAGGAGTGTCTTTTCAAAAGGGCTTATTTTTGTCTTAGCGGTACTTCTAGAGGGAACCGTGCTTTGGAAAACTTAAAGTCCAATTAAGAAAGAGAGTATAAATAATTTTTAAGAAAAAAAAACCGACTTCAATGGGGGAGTCCGGTGAAAGATTATTAATCTTAAATGGTGCACTCTTAGATTCCATACAATAAAATACAAAAATGGCTATAAGTATGTTTATAATGGCAGAAGACTAAGTACCCTCAATTCCTCATGAAATCATGGAAAAACCTTGCTTGCTTGACAAACAAAACGAAGAGAACAAATCGGCAAACGTGAACTTTTCGTCGTTGAAGAGTTCCGTTCTGATCATCATCAGCAGTTCCACTTCATCAAATGTCACTTTTATGAATGAAAATGCTTGATTAGTTCATGAAAATACTAAAATCACTATATGTATGCCTTTCACATTTGAGGAGTTTCCTGGATTCCTAATGGATCCCATCATCAGAACTCGAGCATGACAAAAATCAATCGTGAAAATAGAACTTGCTTAACAAACACAGCTAGAAGGACAAATCGCCAAACGTGAACTTTTCGTCGTTGAAGAGTTCTGTTCTGATCATCATCAGCAGTTCCACTTCATCAAATGCCACATTTTTGTATGATAATGCTCGATTTGTTGATAAAAACACAAAAATCACTATATGTTTGCCTTTAAGATTTGAGGAGTTCCCTCAATTCCTCATGGATCCCATCATCAGAACTCGAGCATGACAAAAACTATCGTGAAAAAAAAACTTGCTTAACAAACACAGCTAGGAGGACAAATCGCCAAACGTGAACTTTTCGTCGTTGAAGAGTTCTGTTCTGATCATCATCAGCAGTTCCACTTCATCCAATGTAACATTTTTGGATGAAAATGCTTGATTTGTTAATAAAAACACAAAAATCTCTATATGTTTGCCTTAAAAATTTGAGGAGTTCCCTCAATTCCTCATGGATCCCATCATCAAAACTGCCTTTTGACAAAAACGGGACCAACTTGGATATATATACATACAATCAAAAAAAGAATTTTTCAAATCGGTTAAGAATAGACGGAGTTATGGAGTAACAAACATTAAAAAAAATTGGTTGTTTGTAAAGTAGGTTTACGATCGAGATGTTTACGTGATAACGTCTTATTGGTGATATAAGTTTTTGGGAAGTAAGGAATTAATGAAGATAACAATGGCTATTTTATTTTATTCATCTTTTTTTGTTGCAATTGTTGCAACACTTCACTTGCACTTCACATTTTGTTTCACTGTTAAACATTCAACGAAAACTTAACCGCACGAGAAAATCTCCATTCGTTTGTATGCCGCTAGAGTGAGAGAGACGGAAGATCGTTCCACTCACTCGAACGCTATGCCAGCCTCCGCTCGTGAGGATTCCGCGTGACAAGTTTCACGGAATGACTGGCAGCGCTCGAGATGAGACGGGAGATCGGTCCGTCTCTCTCTCGTTATACCTGCGATCGCGCTCGTGAGGTTTTGGTGTGACACAAGTTTCTGAACATGTCACCCGACTAAAACGATTTTAAAGACGTTATCACGTCAAAAAAAAAAAAAAAACATACAACCGAATTGATAACCTCCTCTTTTGAAATCTTGAAGTCGGTTAAAAAATAAGCCCTTTTGAAAAGACACTCCTCAATTATTGTCTACAAGGGCCTACTCCGAACTTCGTATCGTGCCGTCCCTTTTCGTTATATAGTGTATAACACGAGAGTGAAAGCGACGGCACGACACGAAGTTCGATTTTCGAAGTAGGCCCTCAGCACCGAAATACGCACTTACGCACGTGGTTATTGGGGCCTTATATATGGTGAATATTATCTCGCGATACACTCATATCACGATCCGTATCACGCGAATATTGATGCAATATCCAAAGAATTTAAAAAAACCGGGATAATATTGACACACCAGTATTGTGATAATATGAATCGTGTAAAGGGCATGATAATGAACAAATAAATATATTTGTACTCTTCAGTCCGGCTAGTATGATAGCTTATACCGTCACGTTTTATGTGATGTTTCAGTACATTTTTGCCATATAACCTGACGGTATAAGCTATCAACCTAGCCGGGCTGAGTAGCTCAAAAATATCAGAATGTGCGCTCTAATGCATTGATATAAAGTCCATAAAGTATTAATCTTATGGTGATAGTACTAAAGAATATTAATGCAACATTCTTTGTTTGAGAAGTAGGTATGACTTACTGTTGAACTTAGGGGTTTTCTGTTTTTGTTTACTATCTGCATCCTTCAGGGGTGAGCGACTTATAGCCCTTGAAGGTTCAAATTGTCACAAAATTGAATAAGAGCAATCAATATAACACAAATTATAGTTTATACATATAAATGATTGTGCAGTAATTCCTGCATTTCAATAGTCTTTTAATAAAATAAATGCTCTTATAAATAGAATAAATAAAACAAAGGAAACCAGCGTAACTTGAATCAACCCTCAGAGTACCCCAGAGTAGACGTCAAATAATAATACCGCTATCGAGCGAGATGCTCATATACTAAATTGAATAAGAGCGACAGATAGAGATTTGTTTTCCATGTCATACTTCCGGTTTTCTTTATTTGCCTCAATGTAATTTAAACGTCATGTCAGTCATGTCAAATAGAGGCAAATAAACGATTATCCGCCCAAATTAAAAAGGTCGTTTATGTTCATGGTAAGCCGCCAGACGTTCAAGACCTTCATGTGCAAGAAGACCATTTCTCAATTTAGCTGCATAAGTGGTTTTCTTTCCCCCTTGGTGAAACTCGTATCTCTATCTATAGAAATCCTTACTCTGAGTATCAACCATGTTTTGCCATTTGGCTGATTTGGCACATGTCAACATCATTTTGTTTTTGTATGGTGTTATTGGTGTTGTGTTGTATTACTTTCATGTTTAAACACTTTTAAACAGTTAAAAAGTGGTATTTTGAATCTCAGACACTTAATTAATTTTCTTAAAATATACCCATGACGATTTAAAAATGGATAACGTCTTTATTCTTAATAATTTGGGGTAAGTGTGTCGTATAAATAGACATGATCTGTAAAGAATTTGCATTACTTCGTATCAGCTTGACCTCTTTTATAATAATATTTAGATAAAGAATTTACGTTAATGCTGGTTTGCGAAACACGAGTACAGTCAACATGTTTTTCTTACGGGTTGTAGTTCGGAATGATATTGAGTACGGAGTACGTGGGAGAATCTTACATTGAGTTCTAGATTTGTATGTTATAAAAGTAACATATAAAAGTTTGTATTACATTAATTAATTCCGGTTTGTGTTGGAATGAAAGTTGTTTACCTCTTACTCCAGTTTTGTCACTTTGTCCTTGGACTCGGGAATTGGAACTGTTTTTCGGGGTAATTAGTATCTGCAAATAACTACTGTACAGGGATCGGAAATTCGGATACTTTTATACCGACACTTCAGCCTCAGTACCTACACTGCGTTGTTGTTGAATAGCATGGAGGGACTGAATTTAATTTTACTAATAAATTTGCCGGGATTTCCTGAAATACCGAAAATTAGGATAACATAAACACATACATACTCCATAATCAAAACACCTATACCTATGATGCCCTTAAATTTTTATGCTACAACCTGTATGTCGTTAAAACTGTTTACCAACGTAATTGTTGCTAAAATCTACTGAAAATAGAAAACCTAAAAAAACCTTTTCATTATGCTTTATACAAACTCGGAATCCTGGAAACTAAATAATAGAAATATTAATTTTAAGAAGCCGACTTCATACTTTCTTAGCTTTTACTGGGATTTTCTAGTTGTAGGTATAAAAGTATCCAAATTTCCAATGCCTGCTACTGTATCATTGACTAATCGAAGAATATTACAGGTTTATCATTTTGTGCACAGGTTTACTGTCTCACAAGAAGCCTCTAGTACTACATTGTACAGTTAATTTGTACATATGTTCTCATAGTTTGTTATAATGTATGAAACTAAAGTATTATTGTCTTATATGCATTCATCACCATCATCATTATCATTAGCCTATATGTATACTTCCCACTGCAGGGAGGCCTACTCTCATAGATGACTGATTGGGCAGCAGTTCCCACTCTGGCCCAGCACAGGTTGGGGACTTGATATACACCTTTGAGTTTCTTCACTGGTTTCATTACAATGTCTTCGTTCACCGAATAGCTAACATATCAAATGATATCCTGTACATAAGTTCTGAAAAAGTCATTAGTACAAGGCGGGATTGAAATCCTCAACTGCCTCTTGATAGCCATAGATAGGCAATAGGGTAGTTTTCCTCATGTTAAACTGTATAACATATTGCCATTGTAGTATACCATCAAATTAACACAACAAAATCAGACCAGAAAAATTATAAAATACAAGAACTGAAAGTTTCTAATTAATATGTTTTTTTTTATCATCTAAAAGTTAAACAAAGGCTACCAATAATAATAACATGATTCAATACAAAATTAATTGTAAAACAACTGTGTACTGAAACACAGTATTTTACGATAAAATAGCATTTTTCTTGTTTTTCTTCATTATGTTACTATGGGCTATTGTGTGTCGTGATCTAATATCATTATTTTTTGTTAATTAGTATAAAGGATTTTTGGTGTCCGGGAACAATATCCACCTTTGACCCTCATTTGCGGCTTTTTTTATACCACGTCGGTGACAAACAAGCGTACGGCCCGCCTGATGGTAAGCGGTCACCCCAGCCTATGGACACCTGCAACTCCAGGAGTGTTACATGCGCGTTGCCGACCTTTTAAAAATGTATAAGAAGACTTTCTTAAAGAATCCCATACTGTAGTACCTCGGGTAAACCTTGGCAGGGAGATCATTCCACAACCGGTTTTGTTGTGCTTTAATTGTAGTTGGTCCCATGCAAACATTTAATTGCCTTTAAAAACTGGTCTGAATGAAATTGTTATTTTTTTTTGGAAACTAGCCTATTTGCCTTACTTCCCTGAAGCAGGTCCTAGGTGCTCTTTTGCCCACTCCTGACTGTTAGCCATTATTTGTGAGAGTTTGCACTGCAAAAGAGAAGTATAATCTTC
Source organism: Notocelia uddmanniana (assembly GCA_905163555.1). NCBI lineage: Eukaryota > Metazoa > Arthropoda > Insecta > Lepidoptera > Tortricidae > Notocelia > Notocelia uddmanniana. Next base: position 13,781,647 of record LR991053.1, read on the forward strand.
AATTTATTTTTGAAAGAAAAAATTAGTTGTCAGTGAAGAGTAATATGCTGGCTCGCAGATTCGCTAGATGCTCAGTTGAAGTAAAATTAACGCTGTTCAAAGCATACAGCCAATCTTTTACTCTCGCGGTCTGTGGGTTCGGTATACCAAACGAGCTTACGACGCCCTACGCGTTCAATATAACAATGCCTTCTGAATGTGGTGTGGTTGTGACTTACGAAATGGTGCAGTCGGAGATTTTCGCAAAGGCACACGGCACAATGATGATTTTCATGTGATAATGCGCAAGAAAATCACATCGCTGATGGGTCCCGTTAAGGAAAGTCAAACAGCATTCTGAAGGTGATTTCCGGCAGAATTAACTGCCCCAAATTGTGGGACTGGATTAAGTTTGTCAGGACTACATTGCCATATGTCAAGTAGGACCTCAATTAGTTTTGCTAATATTAAATATACTAACATTAGTTTTTAAGTTTTCTTTTTGTAACTGACCACATATGGATTGTTGGTCTGAAATAAATATTTTTAATTTGATTTGATTGCAGAGGTCAGGAAAAAGCAATTCGTGTACAAGTTGAATAGTCTACTTGTCGGCCTGGGCATCCATTTTTGTATGAAATTCATTATGGGCCGCTCGTTTCGCCGCACCCGAAATATGATACTTCATGGCCTATTATAACGAACATAACATATATTCCATTGCATGTTCGGGAAAATTATATAAAAGTATAGTTTTTCTAGTACCCAACACCCTAAATTGCGATAGTTAAAAACTGAATATTGTAAAAACAAGAACAGGAGCGTAATAACAAGTTTTTTCGCAAGCACGCTTTAATTATAATTGTTTGCATATCACTGAATTTCGGCACGCGTAATATAGACGCCGGCAATGACATTTCATACAAAATTGCCGGTCGAGGCCGGCAATAATGGCAGAGTGCTCGTAGGTTTAACTTAAATATGTACACATTGGACAATTTCATTATTTTTAGTCACTTTAGCAATCTACCTCTTTTCATTTTCTTCGTTTTTTAACTGACTTCAAAAAAAGGAGGACTTTCTCAATTCGTCGGAATATTTTTTTAATGTACCTATGTTCACCGCTTACTCTGAGACTAGTGGACCAATTTCAAAAATTCTTTTTTTTTTTGAAAGGGTATGTTTTCTAGTTGGTCCCATTGTCACCAAGTCTGGATCTGATGACAGGATCTTGGAAAAATCAAGGGAACTCCTCAAATAGCAGGAGGATGGGGTATGGCAAAATCGAGGGAACTCCTTTAATTATATAGCAAGAGGATGGAGGATGGGAGACGGTATTTTTTTTGTTAAAAAATTGTTTGTACGTACCTACCTAATCTGCATGATATTGTAATTTCTGAATGCTGCAAGAATTATAACTTTATTGTTTTTGTGATTACAAATTCTCACTGTTAGACTCAAACTTAACCCATTATTGTACGCTCGAAATGGGCAAACTGTTGACACCTACCTATATTGTATATAATATGACATGCTATACCTTTGTACACTTTTCTTTTTGCAATAAAATTATCTTATCTTAGTTTAGAAAGACTACAAAGTCGACGTCATAGATACGTTTATAATTTTGCACCTTATTCCTTTGCAATAATTAATATTAGACGGCCTCGCTAACGATTTGCCGTTTGTAATCCCTCGTTAGGCGATTCTATTAATTATTATAATGAATGTAATTGACAATGTATGATTAATAAGTACAAATAAAGACATATCATATCATATCTCGGGCATTGTAGTAAAATTTGACCAAGATTTTGTTAGGGTTAAAACTTCTGACTTCTGTCGTTACTAACACATGTTATGTTATTATTGCAAGCAAGTATGCAGGTTGTTTTTATTGAACTCCGTTAATTGCTAGGGTATATTTTGACGACCTGTTTAGCCTAGTTGGTAGTGACGCTGCCTCCGAAGCTAGCGGTCCCGGGTTCGAATCGCAGCCAGGGCATTATTTGTGCATTTAGCACGGATATTTGTTCTTGGGTCTTGGATGTTTTCTATCTATTTAAGTATGTATTTATCTATATAAGTATGTATATCGTCTAGTACCCATAGTACAAGCTTTGCTTAGTTTGGGACTAGGTCGATTTGTTTAAGATTGTCCCCCAATATTTATTTATTTATATTCCTGAGATGAAATAAAGTACCTAATCTTCTCTAAGACACTAACTCGTATAGTAGTATCCCAATTCGTACCATTTCTAAGATATTCAAGAATTCATTTTCGTTAATTAACACCCCTAGTATGGTATAAAACATCCTTAACAATTAAATAATGTTGACGTGCGTGTCATTCGAATTCCGAATATTGTCATACTTGACATTAACTTTTGCTTAACTAATTCTTAAGGCCGTTTTGCATTCCCCTTGGTTAATAATAAATTATTTTGTATCATAATGAAACAAAAAATACTTCTTGAATTTTGAAAAACTGTGTATGGTATGGACCCGGGTATGTCCTAAAACTACGACCAAGACCACCGGAGGATGGGCAGCAGCATCCCTGAAGTGCGGTGGAGATACTGCGATCGCCAACCCGCATGCCAAGCGTGGCGATTATGGCATTTACCCCCCATGAAATTGAGGGAGGCATATGTCCTGCAGTGGACGTCCTTCGGCTGAAGTGGTGGTGTATGGTATGTCGTTTCTATGGCTATGCACGGCTATATGCTTGAAGGAATGGCAATTAATAAAAACAACCTGTATAATATTTTCCTCTATAGCATAATGCATCCAACGACACGACGATATGTACTTACTTGCATACAAAAATATCCTTTATCATATTGGTCACAAAGTAAATTACCTTTAACTAATTAACGTGACTTGCTACATTAGGTGCATAGACATATATTAATTTTTATTGAGAGCTTATTGTTTTTAACATGTTTATTTATTTTATTTCCAACAACGGAGCGCAAAGTTCAAAACTCGTATAATCAGTTCTACGTCACAGCGTTGCTTTGTCCGTCGTTGCGTTGACATGCATGCATTCAGTCAGTGCTCGTTCGTCGCAGGGGCCGTACGCTCGCTCCTAGAACAATTCACGCGCTGTCTTTGTCACGTAGGCATGCGTTGAAGTTTATAGTCTATAGTGTATCAACATGAAAGTGGACAAAGAGTTGTGCGTGGCGGGTCCGATGGAGACTGTACCTATTATCTCCGACAGGAAGGGCAGTCTGAAGGTGACCATCACGCCGCAGCAGCACAAGACCCTCACACACTTGCCGAAGCGCCCGCCGGTGGACTTGGCGTTTGAGGATCTCACTTACAGGGTTCAAGAGGGCAGGAAGAGCAGTAAGTAACTCACGATTTATCATTATATCCTCTTGACTTTTTCTGAATACATGTTTCCAATATCTCACTTGTAGAAAGTCTCTCTCTTGTACAAGAAAAGTAATGCGAACTTTTCTGGTAGGTACTAGTTACTCTCTATTTAGTCAAATTTTTGTCGTTCAAAGAAATTTAATGGAAGATATACAAGTATACAACCGTCAAGATGCACCGATGCACCAACACTTTTAATTACACTAACTACACTATTTAAAAGAGATGGGGGGTTGGGTGGTGGTGGGGATGGGAGGGTTGGGTGGGTGGCAGTTATGCTTTTATCTGTTAGAAAAGTAGAGCAACAACTTGAAATGATCATCATTACAAAGATTTTCCTTGTCCATCACTAGTACCTACTTATCAGTCTCATGGCCAACTGGTAGCAAGAACGTCGATTAAACGACGCGTGTTTTGTTTTATTCAGTGGATTTTAAGGTTTGACGTCAACTAATTCTAACGCGAGTAATAATTAACTAAGTTGAGGTCCTTCTTGATTCAAGCCTTGCAGAATCGGAAAAATACTTCTTTATAATAAATATACGGACGTAGGTCGGTCGGTTTGACCTTAGTCTCAGGTCTTCAATGACATTCAAGAGAGTTACTGGTTGATTTCCACCTGGTTCAATGCACTCGACACACAATGTTTTTGTTGGATATGTGATGCGGCGGTTCTCTAAAGTTTTATATTTTCCATTTATTCAATACGATACATACATGATTTGATAAAACCCACCATTCCTCACCCACACATTTAATTAGACCCCAAGGTAATTTCATTTTTGTGTGAAAAATTACCATTTTTATTCATATAAGTCGAGATGTTTACTTATTAAGTGTAACACCCAATATTACAGGAGGCACTTTGTTTATAAATAAATAAGGGAACGGGAGACTATTAAAAATCCGACTTTTCGGTAACTCGAGTTTGTGATTTCTTTACGGCCCTTTATTTTCGCTTGCATATTATACGTATGTAAATACGTATATCATTGCAAAATATACATGTATCCCAATAAGTAATAATGAGAAATGATAGTATACCATTTATTTTATGTTGTTTGCTGTCACTAACTTGAAAGGTCCATCCATCGGCAGTCATGATGTCATGAATGTCATGATTTCTGAAACAAATGCCTATTATATCACCAAGGGTGAATGAAAAACGGCCTTAAGAGCTAACGTGAAGTTAAGCAAACGTTAATGTCAAGTATGACAATTCGGAATTTGAATGACACGCACGTCAACATTGTTTAATTGTTAAGGATCTTTTATACTTCACTAGGGGTGTTAATTAACGAAAATGAATTCTTGAATAACTTCGAAATAGTACGAATTGGGAAACTAGTGTCTTAGAGAAGATTGCTTTATTTCATCTCAGTATTGAGTAGCCCTCGCAATTAACGGAATTCAATAAAAACACCCAGTATAAAGTATTAGTTATAACATTGCCTTGATTTTGAAATATCCTCTTCTTCTTTCTTTGTCGTCGAAACCTCATGACTGAAGGTTGTGTGACCATCATAAGTCGTTTTAGTCTGCAGTGCTCTGCAAACAGTCCGATGTTCTGCCTTTCTCAAGGAGCCTTGGAGTTTCTAGTGCGTAACTTCCTCGATCGCATCAAACCAACGGGTGGTTATTCTGCCGCTACATCTCATGCCTTCAATTTCGCCGCCGATCGTTCTATTCTAATGGACGATTCACACCAAACGGCCGGAGTTGGCGCGCACGCCACCATAGTCAAAGGAATTCGAACCCTTCATACAGAAGCTAGACTTCGTATCCAAACGGCAGCGGCAGAGCCGGCGGCAGCCGGCCGGCTGGTCGCAATGCAACCCATTCAAATATGAAATCGAACTTCTGTAAGGAGGGTTCGAATTCCTTTGACTCTAGTGGGGTGCGGACCGACTCCGGCCGTTTGATGTGAATCGTCCACAAGGAATGTAAAAAAATATTACTGTTCACTATATTTGCGTATTAGAAGTAGAGTACTTCTAGTGCAGCAGTGGCTTACGTTACGAGCCAGTGCGATGATACGAGGGCTGTTCCGAAAGTTTTAGCTGCTCTCACTCTATTCATGCGATATATGTTTTAATTATACCATTATGCGGGTAATTTCGATACATATGTGTTGGGATGAAACTGTTGATGAAAGTCGCTTGGGTTTTTTTATTGTGTTTTAAGTACGACATGTCAACAGCCCTATCGAATATGCGATGAACGGGTCAAAATACCAATTTTGTGTTGCGGGCCAATATTAATTAATACGTCACCACAACTAAACGGAATTTTATACACCACAAACTATGAATCTTCCCTGTCTCTACCCACGTAATCTGTTTCGATTGCATGAAAATCAGCGACAATGAGCAGGTGTGTCGAATATTAGTCTTGGTCGCGAGACTAGGGACTGGTCATCATCACAAAAAAACTTTAATTAAATAAAATCGTTTAGTGATTTTACATTAAAATCAGCAAAACTAAGTTAGGGAGTCATCCCGGGCATTTTCAACCACAGTTGTTAGGGATTTCGATGACAAAACTATTTTTAAGTATCAAAAATGGTACTATTTTCGCAAATTTTTAAAAGCCCATACAAAAGGCCTTTTAGTAAAAAAAATGTTGTGAAAAAAATACTTGCTGCTTACTAACGATTTTATCCCAGCTCATAACTATTGAAATTACCCACATAATGGTATGAATAAAAAATATATCGTATGAATAGAGTGAGAGCAGCTAAAAACTTTCGGAACAGCCCTCGTACTTATAATTATGATGTACCATGTGTTTCTAATAATAATGTTCTTCTCCTACGTCTTTAAATTAGTACTTTCATTGATATTACGATTATGCTCTTATTTATACTATTGTTCTCAACAGAACACATTAGCGTATGGCAAAATGCCGTTACAACGTCACTAATGAGAAATGCTACGTGCAACTATGTAGTCATTAAGCATTTTGTCGTACCTAAACCTAAATTGCTGCCATTATTAGAACACCCGATAATTGGTACCTTAACGACTAGATATCATTACTTTAATTATTAGTCTGGCCTTCTTAAGTCGTTTCGTATTTCAGAACGAGATAACAGACGCGGTCCTTTAATCAATTGCGTAGATCTTGTACTGTATTCGTTCTGTCATCTGTATTCAAATGTCGTCAGTGAATTTGCCAAGTACTAACAGCACCGTCTGCTTACAATACTATATTTGAGCGAAAAATACCATCAGAATGAGGTATGACTTCAGTTTAAAAATAGTTTGTGTAGGGACCAAGTAAATTATATTTTTACACCAAAATCAAGTCTACGACTTATCACTATGAAGTAGGTGTGTGTGTGTGTGTTAGTGTGTAAAGAACGAACGGTACTGCCGGGAACGGATGACCCTACTTAGCTAGTAGCTTAGTATGTTGTTACTTCGGTGTAAAACTGGTTCCTGTCCAAGCACTTGTTAAGCGTGTAGCAACAGCGGTCAGCCAACACTTTCAACTTCCTTGTTTTGAAGTCATAAACAACGTCGAGAAACCTAAACTACAATATTTTGTAGTAAACTCTCACAAATGTATTATGTCTAGTATAAAGCAGTGTACTTCACTAATTATTATATCAGCACATTTAGTCAACCAAAATAAAAAGTTTCCGTAGAATATACTACCTCTATGAATAGGTGTCTCCGCGTTCAAATAATGCTAGTGAATTGCGGGATAAAACAAAGCCTATCAGAATAACGGGTGAAATAATTTTCGAAATCGAATGAGCATCCCTCACAACACACAATCTACCACTTTATAATATTCGTGCCTACTAATATACCCATATTACTCGTACATATCAGTTATGTTATGGCTATGGCATTTATAGCAGCATTAATCCCGCAAGGGTTTCCTGTATTACGAGTAAGTACCTTTTACTTTCTTATTAAACGATACTATCCTTTAAAGTATAAAAGGTATATGTAGGTATGCTTACTATATACAAGTCGTGACCCCACTTCATAATTGTTATGTTCATTAGCTTATTTTATTAAACATGGCTAATATTAACCCAAATCCGGATGGCAATCTCCAACCGTTTGTCTGTTTTTAGGATTCCGTACCCCAAAAGGAAAAAGACCAAGTTTAGCATAATTTTGTTGTACATTTGGTACGGCAAGGTCAATAAATTTAGGTATGTAAAAGTTGTGCGCTGTCCGTAAAGAAATTAGTTAATTAGGCAAAAACAGAACTACGATCATAGGGTATTTTGTTAACTTTTCTAAGTAGCTTGTTGATAATGTTACAGGCCAAGGGCAAAAATAATTATAAAGTTTTAGAAACTAGAAAAGAAAATTAAAAATAGTGATAATAAGTGCACGAAATCAATCGTCCTGATAAGATAATTAGCGCTTCAGGTTGTGACATAGGTTGTAAATTTTGATTAGATTATTGCTACACTCGTCTCGTAAATGTTATAAGTTGCTGTTTCTGCTCATTATCTATTCGAATAAAAACATATGGAAAACGTCCTTTTCTTATAATACTTATATATTCATGAAACCTTAACCGAGCTCTGAAAAAGGGGTGACAAGATACAACATGTAACAAATTATTACTCACAATCTGCGCCATCACCAGATTCACGAGTCGATCTTGCTGGTATTTGAATATTTGTAATTAAAATAATTTCTCTACACTGACCCCTCTGGTTTGCTTACTCTATACATACATATATAAAATATCAAATCATCTAATAATTCGTATATTTTATCATTCAAGGTAATCCTGTAATAACTGTTTATTTTGTTTTTGTAATTTCCGTGTGCTAGTTATGTATTTGACCTTCTATTTTTTTGTCGTATTACTATGAAATGTATGTGAATCTCTGGGAACACGAATATACGATTGGTTATCCAATTATTATAAATAATTGGTTTCCTTTCATATCATTTCTACCTGGAAACTAAATTGAAGAGTAATAAAAACATTTTATTATTTACCAGCGACGGCTTCGCATGGGTCGCTTGAATTTTTCGCATGAAATTTTTAATTTCCGACAGCTCCTAATATATTCGTTTAATTTTATTGCGTAAAGGGCCGTTATAATCAGAATGAAATGCTCAATGCACCTAACGTATTTAATTTGATAATGATAAATAGCTTTGCAAACAACCTCTGTGAAGTTGGCCCCCCACTTTGGCCGTTATTTTTCGAAAAATTTTTTTTTGATAGTCTTTCGTTTGTAGTTGATTGTAGTGAAAAACATTTCGTTTGTAGTTGCGTGAAAAAAAAATTAGGGGACCCGGAAAAAACCCCAGCCCCCCACTTTCAAAAAACTTTACTTTACCCATCGATTCTCGATAAGAATCGTTTGTAGTTGATTGTAGTGAAAAGCATTTCGTTTGTAGTTGCGTGAAAAAAAAATTAGGGAGACATGAAAAAAACCCCAGCCCCCCACTTTTAAAAAACCTTACTTTAACCATCGATTCTCGATAAGAATCGTTTGTAGTTGATTGTAGTGAAAAGCATTTCGTTTGTAGTTGCGTGAAGAAAAAAATAGAAAGAGATGAAAAAAAACTCAGCCCCCCACTTTCAAAAAACATAACTTTATCAATTGAATCTGGTTTAGAATCGTTTGTAGTAGATTGTAGTGAAAAGCATTTCGTTTGTAGTTGCGAGGAAAAAAAATACGGGGGCATAAAAAAAACCTCGGGCCCCCCACATTAAAAACACTCGAGTTTATCGATTGAATCTCGTTCATAATCGTTTGTAGTTGATTGTAGTAAAAAACATTTCGTTTGTAGTAGCGTAAAAAAAAAATTAGGAGACCCGGAAAAACCTTAGCCCTCAAATAAAAAAAAACAATACTTTAACAAATAATACTCGTTCCGAATCGTTTGTAGTTGATTGTAGTGAAAAGCATTTCGTTTGTAGTTGCGTAGAAAAATAATTAGGGGACCCGGAAAAAAACTCCAGCCCCCCACTTTAAAAAAAAAATACTTTAATGGTTTATTTACGTTCAGAATCGTTTGTAGTTGAATGTAGTGAAAATCATTTTGTTTGTAGTTGCGTAAAAAAATACTTGGAGGAACATTAAAAAACCAGAAACTAAAAGTAAAAATAATCTCTAGGTACTTGAAAATATTTTATTTTTTACTTTTTAGAGTTGAATATTGTTTATAGTGGTTTGTAGTTGATTGTAGTACTCTTATTTTCGATTGTAGTAGCCTAAAATTGGAGATTAATAAATAAGAAGAAAAAAGTTACATAATCCGGGTACGAGGACATCAAAGTATTTCCAACTTGTGGAAATATTTACTTTTCCAGTCGAATATTGCTCAATGTCATTTGTAGTTGATTGTAGTTCTCTTATTTTCGTTTGTAGTAGCCTAAAATTGGAGATTAATAAATAAGAAGAAAAAAGTTACATAATCCGGGTACGAGGACATCAAAGTATTTCCAACTTGTGGAAATATTTACTTTTCCAGTCGAATATTGCTCAATGTCATTTGTAGTTGATTGTAGTTCTCTTATTTTCGTTTGTAGTAGCCCAGTTATAGCACTAACAGTTATTAAAGGAAAAAAGTTATGTTAATCCAGTCAAGAGAAAATTGAAGTACTTCCAACTTCTGAAAATCTTTACTTTTACAGTCGAATTTTGTTCAGTGTCGTTTGTAGTTGTTTGTAGTTCTCTAATTTTCGTTTGTAGTAGCCTAAAATTGGCGATAAACAAAAAAGAAGAAAAAAGTTACGTAATCCGGCTATACGGACATCAAACTATTTCCTACTTGTGGAACTCTTTACTTTTACAGTCGAATATTGTTCAGTGTCGTTTGTAGTTGTTTGTAGTTCTCTTATTTTCGTTTGTAGTAGCCTAAAATAGGCGATAAACAAAAAGGAAGAAAAAAGTCACGTAATCCGGCTATGAGGACATCAAACTATTTCCTACTTGTGGAACTCTTTACTTTTACAAACGAATATTGTGCAGTGTCGTTTGTAGTTGATTGTAGTTCTCTTATTTTCGTTTGTAGTAGCCTAATTATAGCACTGGCAGTAATTAAAGGAAAAAAGTCACGAGAAAATTGAAGTATTTCCAACTTGTGGAAATCTTTACTTTTACAGTCGAATATTGTTCACTGTCGTTTGTAGTTGATTGTAGTTCTCTTATTTTCGTTTGTAGTAGCCTAAAATTGGCGATAAACAAAAAAGAAGAAAAAAGTTACGTAATCCGGCTATGAGGACATCAAACTATTTCCTACTTGTGGAACTCTTTACTTTTACAAACGAATATTGTGCAGTGCCGTTTGTAGTTGATTGTAGTTCTCTTATTTTCGTTTGTAGTAGCCTAATTATAGCACTAGCAGTAATTAAAGGAAAAAGGTCACGAGAAAATTGAAGTATTTCCAACTAGTGGAAATCTTTACTTTTACAGTCGAATATTGTTCAGTGTCGTTTGTAGTTGATTGTAGTTCTCTTATTTTCGTTTGTAGTAGCCTAAAATAGGAGATAAACAAAAAATAAGAAAAAAGTTGCGTAATCCGGCTATGAGGAAATCAAAGTATTTCCAACTTGCAGAAATCTTTACTTTTACAGTCGAATATTGTTCAGTGTAGTTTGTAGTTGATTGTAGTTCTCTTATTTTCGTTTGTAGTAGCCTAAAATAGGCAATAAACAAAAAGGAAGAAAAAAATCACGTAATCCGGCTATGAGGATATCAAAGTTTTTCCAACTTGTAGAAATATTTACTTTTACAGTCGCATTTTATTCAGTGTCGTTTGTAGTTGATTGTAGTTCTCTTTTTTTCGTTTGTAGTAGCCTAATTATAGCACTAGCAGTAATTAAAGGAAAAAAGTTATGTTATTCAGTCACGAGAAAATCGAAGTATTTCGAACTTGTGGAAATCTTTACTTTTACAGTCGAATATTGTTCAGTGTCGTTTGTAGTTGATTGTAGTTCTCTTATTTTCGTTTGTAGTAACCTAAAATAGGAGATAAACAAAAAAGAAGAAAAAAGTTACGTAATCCGGCTATGAGGACATCAAAGTATTTCCAACTTGCAGAAATCTTTACTTTTACAGTCGAATATTGTTCAGTGTAGTTTGTAGTTGATTGTAGTTCTCTTATTTTCGTTTGTAGTAGCCTAAAATAGGCGATAAACAAAAAGGAAGAAAAAATTCACGTAATCCGGCTATGAGGACATCAAAGTCTTTCCAACTTGTAGAAATATTTACTTTTACAGTCGCATTTTATTCAGTGTCGTTTGTAGTTCATTGTAGTTCTCTTATTTTCGTTTGTAGTAACCTAATTATAGCACTAGCAGTAATTAACGGAAAAAAGTTATGTTATTCAGTCACGAGAAAATCGAAGTATTTCGAACTTGTGGAAATCTTTACTTTTACAGTCGAATATTGTTCAGTGTCGTTTGTAGTTGATTGTAGTTCTCTTATTTTCGTTTGTAGTAGCCTAAAATAGGAGATAAACAAAAAAGAAGAAAAAAGTTACGTAATCCGGCTATGAGGACATCAAAGTATTTCCAACTTGCAGAAATCTTTACTTTTACAGTCGAATATTGTTCAGTGGAGTTTGTAGTTGATTGTAGTTCTCTTATTTTCGTTTGTAGTAGCCTAAAATAGGCGATAAACAAAAAGGAAGAAAAAATTCACGTAATCCGGCTATGAGGACATCAAAGTTTTTCCAACTTGTAGAAATATTTACTTTTACAGTCGCATTTTATTCAGTGTCGTTTGTAGTTGATTGTAGTTCTCTTATTTTCGTTTGTAGTAGCATAATTATAGCACTGGCAGTAATTAAAGGAAAAAAGTCACGAGAAAATTGAAGTATTTCCAACTTGTGGAAATCTTTACTTTTACAGTCGAATATTGTTCAGTGTCGTTTGTAGTTGATTGTAGTTCTCTTATTTTCGTTTGTAGTAGCCTAAAATAGAAGATAAACAAAAAAGATGAAAAAAGTTACGTAATCCGGCTATGAGGACATCAAAGTATTTCCAACTTGTAGAAATCTTTACTTTTACAGTCGAATTTTGTTCAGTGTCGTTTGTAGTTGATTGTAGTTCTCTTATTTTCGTTTGTAGTAGCCTAAAATAGGGGATAAACAAAAAGGAAGAAAAAATTCACGTAATCCGGCTATGAGGACATCAAAGTATTTCCAACTTGTAGAAATCTTTCTTTTTACAGCCGAATATTGTTCAGTGTCGTTTGTAGTTGATTGTAGTTCTCTTTTTTTCGTTTGTAGTAGCCTAATTATAGCACTAGCAGTAATTAAAGGAAAAAAGTCACGAGAAAATTGAAGTATTTCCAACTTGTGGAAATCTTTACTTTTACAGTCGAATATTGTTCAGTGTCGTTTGTAGGTGATTGTAGTTCTCTTATTTTCGTTTGCAGTAGCCTAAAATAGGCGATAAACAAAAAAGAAGAAAAAAGTTACGTAATCCGGCTATGAGGACATCAAAGTATTTCCAACTTGTAGAATTCTTTACTTTTACAGTCGAATTTTGTTCAGTGTCGTTTGTAGTTGATTGTAGTTCTCTTATTTTCGTTTGTAGTAGCCTAAAATAGGCGATAAACAAAAAGGAAGAAAAAATCACGTAATCCGGCTATGAGGACATCAAAGTATTTCCAACTTGTAGAAATCTTTCTTTTTACAGCCGAATATTGTTCAGTGTCGTTTGTAGTTGATTGTAGTTCTCTTTTTTTCGTTTGTAGTAGCCTAATTATAGCACTAGCAGTAATTAAAGGAAAAAAGTCACGAGAAAATTGAAGTATTTCCAACTTGTGGAAATCTTTACTTTTACAGTCGAATATTGTTCAGTGTCGTTTGTAGGTGATTGTAGTTCTCTTATTTTCGTTTGCAGTAGCCTAAAATAGGCGATAAACAAAAAAGAAGAAAAAAGTTACGTAATCCGGCTATGAGGACATCAAAGTATTTCCAACTTGTAGAAATTTTTACTTTTACAGTCGAATATTGTTCAGTGTCGTTTGTAGTTGATTGTAGTTCTCTTATTTTCGTTTGTAGTAGCCTAAAATAGGCGATAAACAAAAAAGAAGAAAAAAGTCACGTAATCCAGCTATGAGGACATCAAAGTATTTCCAAGTTGTAGAAATCTTTACTTTTACAGTCGAATTTTGTTCAGTGTCGTTTGTAGTTGATTGTAGTTCTCTTATTTTCGTTTGTAGTAGCCTAAAATAGGCGATAAATAAAAAGGAAGAAAAAATTCACGTAATCCGGCTATGAGGACATCAAAGTATTTCCAACTTGTAGAAATCTTTCTTTTTACAGCCGAATATTGTTCAGTGTCATTTGTAGTTGATTGTAGTTCTCTTATTTTCGTTTGTAGTTCGCTTGGTTTCGCTAAAAAATATATACCTACTGACTATTCATTTATTTGCAAAAAATGACGAGAAATAGTAATCGTAGCTGTAACTTTCGAAACTGCGAATTCCTTTATATTATTTTAGTAAACGAGCAGGTTTATACAATTTCAAACATAGGCTGATACAAACTAATGAATAATTGAAAGCATTTATATTTTATTTACCTATCTATCCCAGTCAAAAATGGATTAAAATAACAAAGATAGTTCGACGCTGCGAAAAAAAACCAACAAAGCATAATCGGAGTCCAAAACCACTAGCCGAAAAGTTTTTTCCAATAAGAGATGCCTAAACAAAAAAAAAACAGTTCACAGAGGTAACCAGAAAACAAAATAACACAGCCACGACGTTGTGTTTGAAATTAAATAAACAACCAAACCAAAACCCAGTACAAAAGCGAATCGAATTCCAAATTACAAGCCAAATTATTTGTTTTCCCACAAAAATGACCCGTCCAAAAGAAGTGCACAGCGCGGAGGTAAATCGAAAACTGAAAGTAGCATGCGCACTGTTTCATTAAGTAAACTCCACAGACTAGTAAGGGTTCAGACCACGGCTGTTTATCTACGTAGAACGAAACGTGTATGATAGCGTCCATATTGTGTCAAAAGATTTTGACGACATACTGAGCTTTGATTGGCTACTGCCTACGTCAAACGCCAAAATAAAGTGACAAATAAAAATAAAATGGCGTCTCCTCGGAATTTCGTCTAGTCGTCTCTGAATATTTTTTTAATTTTTTCTAATGTTGTTATTTAAATTGGAGTATTAATAGTTTACTAAGCAGTAAACAAACGAAACAGTGTGTAGCTAATCGAAAATTCATCTGGAAGCGCGTATTAACCATTGTTTGGACAACAAATGGAAGATAGTGAAGTGCATCGTATGTGGCAAGGCATGCACGTTCTCATTTTGCAAAATGTACGAGTATTGTGGTTGTAAAACGTAGAACTCTGTGAAAGGACGAAGATATATCGTTTTCCCGGATAAGAGATGAGATACATTAAAAAATAAATCTGCTCATTAGTAAAATGTTTGTTTAATTTCATTTAACTAAGATATGGCTCAACATAGTTCACGGTATTTCAATTGAACACCAGGGCTGTGTTCCGAATCACGCTCACAGCGCTTTGAGCGCGCTCACGGTCGGACCGATTCACGCTCACAGCGCTTACACGAGATTTCGTGACGTCATGGTCGGCGATCACGGTGCTCACACTCCTAGCCGTAAGCACCTTGAGCGCAAACGTCAAGTTGACGTTTGACACGTTATGACATCTCATTATAGGCGCGAAAAAACAAAACTTCACAGGTTATATTAGTTTATTTATTAGTATAATATAATAATCACTAATTTCACTATCTCCTATGCTCTTCAATTTGGTCCTGGAACATGTCGTTCGGAAACTGCTTTCACAGGATTAGGGAATTGAACTAAACGGAAAACATAGGCTGATAGTGTTGACCCTATCAGCCTATGATTTCTACGCGTCTACGCAGACTTTGGTTTGCTATGCAAAAACCGAGAAAGGGTGGAAATGTCAGCGAGAATGTTGGATCAAGAAGCAGCGAAAGTGGGGCTCAGGATTAATCATGGAAGACGGAATATCTCCACATGCGTTTCAGAAACAGTCGTGCCAAACTAGAAGTCCTACTTGTAGGAGAAAGAAACCTCCTACAAGGGAGTGTCCAAATTAATATCTCGGATGCATTGTCACTGATACGCATGCTAGAGAGAAAAAAATTAACACCCGTATCCAGAGTGCCTACCGCGAACGGCTTTCGAAGTTTTCTCTCTCTGTCGCACTTACGTACGAACGTGCAAGTATGACAGAGAAGGAAAATTTCGTTTGCACTTCGCGGTAAGGGCCCAGAACACCTTACGCTGCTGTGTTGCTCTGCACACAGTGTTGGCGTCCAAGCTCCTCAGTAAACGATCTAAACTTCGGATATATAAGACCGCAATCCGCCCCATCTTAATGTATATGGGTGTGAGGCCTGGACGCTATTTAACAGTTAGCCTGTTAGAAGCAGAACGTAAGGTGTTCCAAAAAATCCTGGGACCAGTGAAAAGAGACGATGGGACTTGGGAGTTAGATGATACGTAAAAATGCCGAAATAGAAGAGCTGGTGGCCGAACCAAATGTTATGGGTTTGGTCACCTCGAGAAGATCGCCAGGTGAGAGCATACTTGAGCCGACCAACCGGACGGCGTCCTGTGGATCGCCCCAAGTATCGCTGCAAGGATTTGGTGGACGAGGACCTGTGTGAGCTTGGAGCCGGTGCAAGCTGGCGAAAAATAGCGCAGTACAGAAAAGTGGCGTGCTCTTGTCTACTACACAACAACTAATACTAATTTTTGGTCGTCGTGTCAGCCTAGTTTACTAACTAGTAAAGTAGTGGTAGTAGTAGTAGTAGTTTTATATTAGTTAGTTGCAGATTGCCATTAATTTCAATTTTCTGCAAATCAAAAACCCAGCCCAGGATTTCCGACTACGATTAATTGACGAACTCAAAATTCAAATTCAGTCGACGTTGACATGAACATGACAGTAAACACGCTCATGACTGGTCCGAAACAAAACACCACTTACGCGGCCTTGAGCGCGCTAACTGATTCGGACCGGCCGTTAGCACTGTATAAGTAAGCGTTGTGAGCGTTATAAGCGTGATTCGGAACACAGCCCAGGGGTGTTCAATTGGAAATTCCGTGAGCTTCTACACAAAGTTAAATTTAAATGAGCTATATATATATTTATTGTTGGATGTTCACAGTAAGTTCCATTGCCACAGTGCCATTAAATAATTAAAAAAAAGAAACGTCAAAAATCTACCAGCGGGTACAGATTAAATATAGTTGCTTACGGTCTATTTATTATTATTATTATATTTTCTTCGTGATGTTTTCTTCGTGTAATCGTAAATCTAAATTTGAACGTAAATTTAAAATGGATTTGGCTAGCCGCGTCTGCAGCGTTTTGTTTTTGTAGTTTTCAAGCGGTATCAGCCTAGCTAGCACGATAACTTATACCGTCACGTTATATGGGCGAAATGTATTAAAACGTCACATAATACGTAACGGTATAATCGTGCTAGCTAGGCTCGGACGTTAGAGGCGCTACCGCGAACCGAAAACGAAGTATCTGCCTCTCTCTCGCACATGTATATTCGAACGACAGAGAGGTAGATAGTTCATTTTTGGTTCGTGGTAAGACGTCAGGCGTCAACTGTAAAACGAATAGGGTATTTTAATATAAGAGAAATAAAATTCAAAATGTAATAAAAACCAGCCAAGTGCGTCGGAGTCGCACACTGAGGGTTCCGTACAACTAAAAAACAAATGTGATTTATCAATATATTGATATTTTTGGTAAAATATACTTCATAATAAACATTATATATACATTAGGTGATAACCTAATTTCAAGTTCATAGGTCGATGGGAAGTTAAAAAATTATATGTGTGACAGACAACACACGGAATGTTCTTTGACTTTCTTCGACCGTCCGCCGGCCCCCCCCCCCCCCCTTAGGGCTCGATGGTACCATGTTTATTCCTAGAGCCGGAAAGGAATCCCACGACCGCAATTGAGGCGATTGATCAGTGCGAATTTTTCCCCCTAATATACACGTACGGAAATGTAATTTTCACTCGTCCCGATTCTTGGCACTCGCCCTATACCATATAATGTACTCATTGCCCTATACCCAGTGGAATCGTCATTAAAATCGCAAAGCACGATATACTTCTGGTTTATAGTATGTAGTATGGATCAGTGAGGGTAGTGTTAACAGTCTAGATTGGCTGCATCGAATAATTTGAGCCCGCGGCCACGCGAGGAACTGCGAAATTTCGCAGCTTGTTCTAAAAGTCATAAACCGTGCGTTTTTCGACAGCAAAATCTGACCATCTTGGAAGGGCCATAGCTTTGTCCCTAAGCTGCACAGTTGGGCCGAATTGATGTAAATTTAATGAACTTAAAAAAAGTACTACCTACATTTTGCGATCGACAAACTTGTGAAAAAGTTTCGCAGTTTTTCGCGTGGTGCACAACAAGCTCAAGTTTTACGATGTTGCAAGATTGGATGGTCACTTTCCTTATTGATCCATATATCATATTAAATAAAAGCGGCCAAGTGCGGTTTGGGCGGCGCACTGTGGGGGGTTCTGTACCTGCTGCTACTGGTACTGGTTTAGAACCACTATCATATACTGTGAGTTAGCAGGGGTCGTATTTTTATAGGAAACTCACGGCACTTTAAGGGCGAGGCAGTTTTTCAGCGATACCTAACTTAGAAACTATTGGACCTGTCTTTTTCAAATCATTTTTCGGTGAAAGTATTTAATAAGAAAAAAATCATGGACAAGCTAATCCTCCTCTCCTCTCCGATCATATTCACTTAATCTATAAAACTGCTGAGAAACCTCATATTTATTTTTGAAGACCAATCGCCATTGATGTGCCACATGTTAACCTAGAATTTTTATTTTATTTTAAGTTACTTGTATGGAGTGCCCCCTTTTTATTTTTTAGTTTACTGCGTAGCGGCTTACAATCTTGTCTCTTTAATCCAAATTTTATTTCTTTGTTTTGTTGTGTGTAGTTTTGGATTAAAATGCCTATGAGATACGGACAGACAGACGGACTTGACGAAACTAGAACTACATCGTGCTTTTTGCTCGTGGCAAGATCTCTCAGGACTTATGAAGAACATATTTTCCGCACTTCTATCAAAATGTATGTAGGTACCTCATTGTCTTTCAATTTAAGTTTTTTGGGTTCCGTACTTCAAAAAGAAAAAAAATCGGAACCCTTATTACGCTTGTTTTTCACAGGCGTGATATAAAAAAAAGTACAGGATAGTGGTTTCACATGTGGAGTGGCAGTGGTGGGAATGGAGCCCTTCATTGTGCGTGGTCCGACACGCACTTGGCCGGCTTTTTGCTAAAGCAAAATTTCGCGCTCGCTACGCTCGCGCCTTCATTTATTATGTAATGTCCTGATGGCGCGTCCGCCCGTCCCCCCCCTTAGAAGTTCTATATCTACGTGCCTGCTCGGACTAAAGTGCTACCAACCGAAAACTAAATATATACGCCTCTCTGTCGCACTTGCATATTCGAGCGCGGAGAGGGAAATACTTCGTTTTCAGATCGCGGTAGGCCCTCTGGTCTGACGGCTCCTATTCCTGGATGGTGCGCGTATCGGAATGTGAAATACCTTTGGCAAAACGGAACAAGTTGTTAAATAGCTTCCATTAATTGGAGAAAGTATTACCAACTGTTATTATTATCACGCGAAACACTGAATATTGAAGCAACATCCATAGGGGCCTGTTACATGGTTGTTATTATCACGCGATCACGGATCTATACCTAAACCGGATTGAGTACAAACTTTTATGAGCCAGTCAAACTTGAACCTTATTCTAGCGTAATACAGTTAATATCCTGTTATGACAGACAGACTAGAGAAAGCGGTCCGAGCGAGAGCAACCAACCGGAGGGCGGTGTCCCACTCGCACAACTTGCCAGTGTAAAAAAAAAAATGTTGTGGTATTTTAGAATACTGAAAACAATTACTTGCTTGTACTAACTAGTACTGCATATTTATCAGGCATAATTTACATTTGACCTCATTCGTAATTGTATAAAATATCAACATTATTAACTGACTAAAACCTAGTATTGCAATAAATATAGTAATATTGTTCAAATATTAATTGGTATCCCCAACCTTAATGGTGTCAAATTTGAAATTATGAAAATAAGCGGCTGATGAAATTAGTTGAAAAAGTGAAAACATGTTGTGTAAAGGGTTGTAAAAGTGAAAGTTTTATTAATTGTGGAATATCATTTCACAGGTAAGGAACAATTTGTTATATTTTACGATAAAACGATAAGACAAATGTCAAACTGATTAGGGTGACTATGACTTGGGCTGGTTTTGCAGAAATATTCGTTATTAAGTGTTTAGTGAGAAAACCTTTTCTAAAGGTCAGTTGAAATTCAATCTTTTAACAATTTTGTTATCATTATGAGCTTTTGTTTAACTTGGACTGTATGTGATTAAACTGTGCAAGTACTTAAGTTGTCGTTCCAATTTTTTAACCATTTTACAGCTACTTTCCGGTATCCAATTGAGTTGAAATTTTGCATACTTATGTACAGTATGCTAATTTTCACGCATACTGTACATAAGTATGCTACATTTCAGCTCAATTGGATACCGGCAAGTTCGGTAACAGTTATATTGTATTGTTACCTACCGAACTCGTGTATCATGGCACCACCGTGCTGATCTGTTGATGGTGAATTAAAACTCGTCCTCGTCTTTTTTTAATTTACGCATGGCCCATCACGGGAGAACACATTTGTTAAGAGATTTGGAAAATAAAGTAGGGCTTAGGCAAAAATTACACAAGACTATATTGTTTAACAATGTATGGATAATTGGATACACAAACTTGTGATTAGCCAAAATAAATATTTCTTTGAAAAATATTCTTATTTTATTTACTACCTAATTTAGTTGAGATTTTCATTGTACATAGAACCTAATTAGAAATAATCCTCATATCCACAGATGTACTTGGTCACCCTAATTAAAACGAGATGCAATCCTCGAGTTTGGCTTCTCTGTCGGTCACACTTTTTCGTCACAGTACTCAATCCGGTTTAGGTATAGATCCGTGCACGCGATATACTCATATCACTATCCGTATCACGTGCAATGAATATTGAAGAAAAGTCCATACGATTTTGAAAACCACGGCAATATTGACACACCAGTATTGTGATAATATTAAGCGTTTAACAGACCCCATACAATTTTAAAAATCGCGATAATATTGACACATAATATTGAGTGTAAAGGGCACTTAAGAGAATTTGGCGGAGAATAGAGAGCTGCTACCGCGAAACGAAAACGAACGAACATCGTGTATTTCCCTCTGTGTCGCTCGATTTTGCAAGTTCGACAGAGAGGGAGATACACGAACTTCATTTGTTTTCGTTCGCGTTAGCAGCTCTGACTTCGCACCAAAAATACTGACTGGCACATCAATATTTAACAATTGCACATCTGAACTGAATTTTAATGAACGATTAGTATTTTAGCTATACAAATCAGTACTGATTAAGGTGTCAAATTTTTTATGTGCCTTTAAATACTACCCTTATAAAAATGCTTAGGATTAACTTGCAAAGATACTAGCCTTTGCACGTGACGTCGTCAGCGTAATCTTTTACTCCCTGTTCCATATACAGACTATATTTCTATACGAAGTTGCATCATAATCCGTTGTTGTAATGTTTTTATTTTATACATTTTTGTACACTATTTCTTTCGTCGTTTGCATAACTGTCACGAATAAATGTTTACTTTATTTCTTTCTTATTTATTTCACCCGAGCGAAGCCGGGCTTTAATCTAGTATTAAAAAAAATGGCGAGGATGACAGATGACAGCCAGCGAGTCCAGCGACTTGATGTTGACGTAACGGAACTGCATAAAATGTTATTATTGTTGTAAAAATTATTAAACTATTGTACTAAGAAGAAGAAATCCTGGGTTTTAAAAATCTCTCAAATTCACAAAAGGAACTATGGAGATAAGTAACTACGTGCCGAAGAAATCTGCGTGTCATCTACTTATCAAATATCAATTTTACTGGATTAAAAAGTCTGACTTAGAGAAGTTTGGAACTTAAAAGGTAAAGTTAAAACTAAGGGTATATTATAACGTGAGTTAAGTGCATAATATATTGTACAGATACAGACACAACATATATAGTATTAGTATGTACATATAGTACAATAAGAGATTTTTGAAATACAAACATTACAAGATCGTTTTTCTGTTGTAAAACAGGAATGTTAACATGATTTTAGGATGTAAGTATGTCGTAAGGTCGTAACTGTTGGAACTGGTGAAAATACAATGAATCGACTACCTACATAGGAGATATGAGTTATATTCTTTTAAGTTATGTACTTAACTAGTTATTTTATTTGTTGTTGATGAGTAACAAGAGAATGCAATAATTTCTATTAGTGCTATTCGAGGAGACTAAAGTACTTTATAACTACCATATATTTACTGAAACTGGAACATCATATATTTAGTGGAATTGAATGTCTTAGTAATAAAATTACGAACTGAATTAAGTGTTTTACAGTATATTAATAAAAAATACTTGAGTCAGGGACTATGGTCCATTAATTGGGTTGTGTGTATATTTCAGAATTATAATCAGATAATATGCTTAAGCATGGTCGCCGGCCGCCTTTGCCAAGGAGACCAAGAACAGGTTCGCGATTTATGTGATGCACTTGAGGGCGAAACTAAGTCAGTGACCGCGGAAGCGGTCAGAACGGCGTTTTGGCGAGTTGTTGAGGAGGAGAGATACCGGCGTGAGCGATGGTGGTTTCAGAGGAGCCAGCATGAGCAATTAAGGTTGAAGCAGCACCATGACAAAAAAACACCGTCATCAGCACGAAGCCAGCACGAACGTGCGACCGCTGCATCTGGGCGGCGTGATCGTAAGATACAACATCTAGCCTAACAAGGCTATGTTCAGCTTTAATTCAGGTACTTAAGTTGGTTGAGAAGTTGTATGCACCATCAATCAAATGTGACATTCGTGACTGACTGGGCACTCAAGCCTAAATTCATACAGTAGGTAATAGACAGCTGAATCTTGTGTCATGAGTGTCATGACTGCAGTAAAATAGATAATCTGATTTCTATATCAGATGCATAACTGTGAGATACTTATTTAATAAATTGATATAAATACATAACACACATCTGAGTTATTTGAACCCAAGTCAGTTTAAAGGAATAACATGTGTAAAAATATTATAAAACTGTACTCCTAAGCCTGAAACTCTGAATTATTTTAAATAATGTGTGTTAAGTCCAGTTTATAAAGTCAGACATCAAAACTGATTATATATAGTCACTATCAACTGATGTCAGTTTATAGAAACAAAATTTACAAAATAAAGTCCACTTTGAGTACAGCATACACAATTAAATAATTAGTAAATTACAATTATGCCTACTACTGCAGGTAACACTATCTAATTTACCTTCACTAAGAACCAATTTTGTAAATTATTTAATGAAAAACAATGCTTGCAAAAAATAACAACAGTATTAGCATCATCATCACATTCCTAAGAATATATCTTAACTTTAATTGTTTTACCAGAGTCTGACCTTAATGTAAAGAGTCCAAATACAACAAGGAATTCTCAACAATCTGAAACTAGAGACTTAGATTATACTAATTTATGAAAAAAGAAGCACTGTATAAAAATAAAGTCTGACAAGTTGACAGATTCCACGCATATACTAGTAATACCCGTAAGAGTAGCAAAAAAAAAAGAAGAGCTCAATATGTCATAAACGGAACCCGTAACTGATAATCAAATTTTCATGATTGTGATATTTGTGATATAACATGCAGCATATGCTATATCTCAGTATTGACAGAGATACTGAGCAGTTTTCTTAATAAGAGGGAACAATTAAAAATAATATTACAGTCCGTTGTTTACTATATATAGTGGTGAGTAAAAGTCTGTCTAAACACGACAGTCTGGAGATGTGTGCGTGTAATAACATGAGGAATTTAAACACGCCAGTCTGGAGACGGGTGTGTGTAGTAAGTAACATCACATAATAAGTGATAGTACATAGTAACATGTAGTATTTATACTCGCCAGTGTGGGGACGTGTGCCTGTATAGTAACATGTTGTATTTAGACACGCCAGTCTGGAGACGGGTGTGTGTAGTAACCATAGAATTAGGATGTACGAGAACAACAAATTCAAAAATTACGCTTTACCAAAAATAAATGCATATATGTGTGAGTGAAATAGTGCTGTACTATGGCAACACAAAAATTATCGAAATCGATTATTTTGTACCGAATCCTAATAAATATTTTTCTGTGGTGCCGCACATAGCCGATTGCGATCATTGCGTTTCACAAAAGTGTGCATTTAATATTTTTTCCCGATAGTAGGTATATGTTAAAACTCTGAATATACACATAAGTATTTTATTTTAATATTGAATTATTGGATGCTATTGAAAATTAAAAGTCAGCTGACAATAATATTGTCCTGTTTTTATTTTTATTACTCATATAATATCTATGTAGATTAAAGTAAAAATGTATTCATTCGAGAGAATTGTCTCGACGAGTGTAGCAATAAGATGTAAAATAAACTATTTTTAGAGTATGAGTTTCTATAACGTAGTATCGGGAAAAAATATAATTTATAGGTATAAAAAATACCAACTCCAATTTTGTACTTCGCTATGCCACAATTTGTGGTTTCCGTGAGCCAATGCTTGGTTACACCTACAGAAAATACCGAAATCGGCATATGCGTGCCTATAAAATTCGAGGAGTTCCCTCGATTCCTCCCAGATCGCATCGTCAGACCTTCACCAAATTTATATGGGAAAATGCCGGGGTACCTGCTTTGAAAGAAAAAAAGTATTATCAAAATCGGCTAACGTGGTCAAGAGTTATCGGGAGACATAAAAAAACAAGTAAACTTGCAGACGAACTGAGAACCTCCTTCCTTCTATTGAAGTCAGTTAATAAAATGCATACCTCAGGAAAACTTAATATTTGATAACTGTGGGAAGCCCCTACTTTCCAATGACAGTAATATCCAAACCTTAGCAACTATGAAATACAGCTTTGATTTGCTTGTTTCGTAACAGGGAAATACAAAATGCCTCGGGGAATCACCATTCATGTTTTGTACATTTTCTTGCTATATTTAGGTAAAAAAGTGTTGCAAACCTAAAATCTCCTACAATTTAAGTTAGATGTTCTAAAATTGTGTAAATCGGGAGATTTTACCCAAAAATCGTTTTATCGTTATTTATTTATCAAAATCGGGAGTTCTACCGATAAATCGGTAACTTTTACATCACTGGTCGAGTCTGACAGAGCGCGAGTGGTACATAGGTGAGGTGACCGTCAGTATATATAATGTACTCTTTGGTCGCCCTATAATCTCCATCTAGAGGGGGTTATCTATGATATAAGCAGTGTCAAGTAGGCAGACAACGTCTTTCGTGGAGTATTTTTATTACCGACTTCAATAGAAGAAAGGAGGTACTCAGCTCGTCTGCATGTTTGCTTGTTCCTTCTTTTTTTTTAGTTATTTTTTATGTATGTATGTTCCCCGATAACTCGACAACGTTGGCCGATTTTTATAATTCTTTTTTGTGTCAAAGCAGGTATCCCGACATTGGTCCAATATAAATTTGGTGAAGTTCTGATGATGGGATCTAGGAGGAATCGAGGGAACTCCTCGAATTTGATAGGCACGTATTTGCAGATTTCAATATTCTCTATAGGTAACCAAGCATTGGCTCACGGAAACCACAAATTACAAATTTGGAGTCGGTTTTTTTACAGCCCGTGCAGTCGGCGGGCCAGACAGGTAGCCAGTCTGGAGGCAAGCACGTGACGTGTTTGTATATTTTAAGGCACGGCTGCCTGGAGGCAAGTACATGTATATGTTTATTTAAGGCATGGCCGTCTGGAGACGAGCACGTGTATATGTATATTTTAAGGCACGTGTGCCTACCCGGCTAGTATGATAGCTTATACCGTCACGTTATATGGCCATAATGTACTGAAACGTCGCATAAAACGTGACGGTATAAGCTATCATACTAGCCGCTCTGGAGGCAAGTACGGTTGGTGGCTAGGCTAAGCTATCAATTTTGTATTCGAGTTCAACATTGAAAAGGAACTTTAATGTATTTAGATAAACATGATTATTTATACTACCTAGTGTTAAAATGTAGTATCAATTGTAAAACTATTAAATTTGTATAAAACCTTTTTGATAGCTATCTCGAATGTATTGGCGTCATTTTAAATATTCAAAAAATGACGAGGATGACAGAAGACAGCCAGCGATTTGACAATGACGTAACAGAACCAAATAAAATGTTATGACGTCGTATTGTTGTAATAAACTAAGAAGAGATCCTGGGTTTTATTAGAGAGAAATCTCTCACTTGGTTAAATAACTTGGTTAAAATCTTTCGTTATTTCCATCTTTATAGATATAGATGATGATAACGAAAGATTTTAACCAAGTTACTACTTTTGACAAAGAAGAAATATATGAACTTCGATCTCCGGGTGTTTGAGGCAGACCCCCTGAAAACCGTCATTCACAGGTGACACAGATTTACTTCAAATTGAACATGTTACCCTGTGAGGTTAATAATAGTAAGAGAACTACAAACCACACAAAACAAAATTCGACTGTAAAAGTAAAGAGTTCCACAAGTAGGAAATACTTTCATGTCCTCATAGCCGGACTACGAAAAATTTTTTTTTTAATGCTTATCGCCAATTTAAGGCTACTACAAACGAAAATAAGAGAACTACAATCAACTACAAACGACACTGAACAATATTCGACTGTAAAACTAAAGATTTCCACAAGTTGGAAATACTTCAATTTTCTCGTGACTTTTTCCTTTAATTAGTGCTAGTGCTATAATTAGGCTACTACAAACGAAAATAAGAGAACTACAATCAACTACAAAAGAAACTGAACAATATTCGACAGTAAAAGTAAAGATTTCCACAAGTTGGAAATACTTCGATTTTCTCGTGACTTTTTTCCTTTAATTACTGCCAGTGCTATAATTAGGCTACTACAAACGAAAATAAGAGAACTACAATCAACTACAAACGACACTGAACAATATTCGGCTGTAAAAAGAAAGATTTCTACAAGTTGGAAATACTTTGATGTCCTCATAGCCGGATTACGTGAATTTTTTCTTCCTTTTTGTTTATCGCCTATTTTAGGCTACTACAAACGAAAATAAGAGAACTACAATCAACTACAAACGACACTGAACAATATTCGACTGTAAAAGTAAAGATTTCCACAAGTTGGAAATACTTCAATTTTCTCGTGACTTTTTTCCTTTAATTACTGCCAGTGCTATAATTAGGCTACTACAAACGAAAATAAGAGAACTACAATCAACTACAAACGACACTGAACAATATTCGGCTGTAAAAAGAAAGATTTCTACAAGTTGGAAATACTTTGATGTCCTCATAGCCGGATTACGTGAATTTTTTCTTCCTTTTTGTTTATCGCCTATTTTAGGCTACTACAAACGAAAATAAGAGAACTACAATCAACTACAAACGACACTGAACAATATTCGACTGTAAAAGTAAAGAGTTCCACAAGTAGGAAATAGTTTGATGTCCGTATATCCGGATTACGTAACTTTTTTCTTCTTTTTTGTTTATCGCCAATTTTAGGCTACTACAAACGAAAATAAGAGAACTACAATCAACTACAAACGACACTGAACAATATTCGACTGTAAAAGTAAAGATTTCCACAAGTTGGAAATACTTCAATTTTCTCGTGACTTTTTTCCTTTAATTACTGCCAGTGCTATAATTAGGCTACTACAAACGAAAAAAAGAGAACTACAATCAACTACAAACGACACTGAACAATATTCGGCTGTAAAAAGAAAGATTTCTACAAGTTGGAAATACTTTGATGTCCTCATAGCCGGATTACGTGAATTTTTTCTTCCTTTTTGTTTATCGCCTATTTTAGGCTACTACAAACGAAAATAAGAGAACTACAATCAACTACAAACGACACTGAACAAAATTCGACTTTAAAGTAAAGATTTCTACAACTTGGAAATACTTTGATGTCCTCATAGCTGGATTACGTGACATTTTTCTTCTTTTTTGTTTATCGCCTATTTTAAGCTACTACAAACGAAAATAAGAGAACTCCAAACGACACTGAACAATATTCGTCTGTAAAAGTAAAAATTTCTACAAGTTGGAAATACTTTGATGTCCTCATAGCCGGATTACGTTAATTTTTTTTTCTTTTTTTTTTATCGCCTATTTTAGGCTACTACAAACGAAAATAAGAGAACTACAAACGACACTGAACAATATTCGACTGTAAAAGTAAAGATTTCCACAAGTTGGAAATACTTCAATTTTCTCGTGACTTTTTTCCTTTAATTACTGCTAGTGCTATAATTAGGCTACTACAAACGAAAAAAAGAGAACTACAATCAACTACAAACGACACTGAACAATATTCGGCTGTAAAAAGAAAGATTTCTACAAGTTGGAAATACTTTGATGTCCTCATAGCCGGATTACGTGAATTTTTTCTTCCTTTTTGTTTATCGCCTATTTTAGGCTACTACAAACGAAAATAAGAGAACTACAATCAACTACAAACGACACTGAACAAAATTCGACTGTAAAAGTAAAGATTTCTACAACTTGGAAATACTTTGATGTCCGCATAGCCGGATTACGTGACTTTTTTCTTCTTTTTTGTTTATCGCCTATTTTAGGCTACTACAAACGAAACTAAGAGAACTACAATCAACTACAAACGACACTGAACAATATTCGACTGTAAAAGTAAAAATTTCTACAATTTGGAAATACTTTGATGTCCTCATAGCCGGATTACGTGAATTTTTTCTTCCTTTTTGTTTATCGCCTATTTTAGGCTACTACAAACGAAAATAAGAGAACTACAATCAACTACAAACGACACTGAACAAAATTCGACTGTAAAAGTAAAGATTTCTACAACTTGGAAATACTTTGATGTCCGCATAGCCGGATTACGTGACTTTTTTCTTCTTTTTTGTTTATCGCCTATTTTAGGCTACTACAAACGAAAAAAAGAGAACTACAATCAACTACAAACGACACTGAACAATATTCGGCTGTAAAAAGAAAGATTTCTATAAGTTGGAAATACTTTGATGTCCTCATAGCCGGATTACGTAACTTTTTTCTTTTTTTTTGTTTATCGCCTATTTTAGGCTACTACAAACGAAAATAAGAGAACTACAATCAACTACAAACGACACTGAACAATATTCGACTGTAAAAGTAAAGATTTCCACAAGTTGGAAATACTTCAATTTTCTCGTGACTTTTTTCCTTTAATTACTGCTAGTGCTATAATTAGGCTACTACAAACGAAAAAAAGAGAACTACAATCAACTACAAACGACACTGAACAATATTCGGCTGTAAAAAGAAAGATTTCTTCAAGTTGGAAATACTTTGATGTCCTCATAGCCGGATTACGTGAATTTTTTCTTCCTTTTTGTTTATCGCCTATTTTAGGCTACTACAAACGAAAATAAGAGAACTACAATCAACTACAAACGACACTGAACAATATTCGACTGTAAAAGTAAAGATTTCCACAAGTTGGAAATACTTCAATTTTCTCGTGACTTTTTTCCTTTAATTACTGCCAGTGCTATAATTAGGCTACTACAAACGAAAATAAGAGAACTACAATCAACTACAAACGACACTGAACAATATTCGGCTGTAAAAAGAAAGATTTCTACAAGTTGGAAATACTTTGATGTCCTCATAGCCGGATTACGTGAATTTTTTCTTCCTTTTTGTTTATCGCCTATTTTAGGCTACTACAAACGAAAATAAGAGAACTACAAACGACACTGAACAAAATTCGACTGTAAAAGTAAAGATTTCTACAAGTTGGAAATACTTTGATGTCCTCATAGCCGGATTACGTAACTTTTTTCATCTTTTTTGTTTATCTTCTATTTTAGGCTACTACAAACGAAAATAAGAGAACTACAATCAACTACAAACGACACTGAACAATATTCGACTGTAAAAGTAAAGATTTCCACAAGTTGGAAATACTTCAATTTTCTCGTGACTTTTTTCCTTTAATTACTGCCAGTGCTATAATTAGGCTACTACAAACGAAAATAAGAAAACTACAATCAACTACAAACGACACTGAACAATATTCGGCTGTAAAAGTAAATATTTCTACAAGTTGGAAAAACTTTGATGTCCTCATAGCCGGATTACGTGAATTTTTTCTTCCTTTTTGTTTATCGCCTATTTTAGGCTACTACAAACGAAAATAAGAGAACTACAATCAACTACAAACGACACTGAACAATATTCGACTGTAAAAGTAAAGATTTCCACAAGTTGGAAATACTTCAATTTTCTCGTGACTTTTTTCCTTTAATTACTGCCAGTGCTATAATTAGGCTACTACAAACGAAAATAAGAGAACTACAATCAACTACAAACGACACTGAACAATATTCGGCTGTAAAAAGAAAGATTTCTACAAGTTGGAAATACTTTGATGTCCTCATAGCCGGATTACGTGAATTTTTTCTTCCTTTTTGTTTATCGCCTATTTTAGGCTACTACAAACGAAAATAAGAGAACTACAATCAACTACAAACGACACTGAACAAAATTCGACTGTAACAGTAAAGATTTCTACAAGTTGGAAATACTTTGATGTCCTCATAGCCGGATTACGTAACTTTTTTCATCTTTTTTGTTTATCTTCTATTTTAGGCTACTACAAACGAAAATAAGAGAACTACAATCAACTACAAACGACACTGAACAATATTCGACTGTAAAAGTAAAGATTTCCACAAGTTGGAAATACTTCAATTTTCTCGTGATATTTTTCCTTTAATTACTGCCAGTGCTATAATTAGGCTACTACAAACGAAAATAAGAGAACTACAATCAACTACAAACGACACTGAATAAAATGCGACTGTAAAAGTAAATATTTCTACAAGTTGGAAAAACTTTGATGTCCTCATAGCCGGATTACGTGAATTTTTTCTTCCTTTTTGTTTATCGCCTATTTTAGGCTACTACAAACGAAAATAAGAGAACTACAATTAACTACAAACTCCACTGAACAATATTCGACTGTAAAAGTAAAGATTTCTGCAAGTTGGAAATACTTTGATGTCCTCATAGCCGGATTACGTAACTTTTTTCTTCTTTTTTGTTTATCGCCTATTTTAGGCTACTACAAACGAAAATAAAAGAACTACAATCAACTACAAACTCCACTAAACAATATTCGACTGTAAAAGTAAAGATTTCTACAAGTTGGAAATACTTTGATGTCCTCATAGCCGGATTACGTAACTTTTTTCATCTTTTTTGTTTATCTTCTATTTTAGGCTACTACAAACGAAAATAAGAGAACTACAATCAACTACAAACGACACTGAACAATATTCGACTGTAAAAGTAAAGATTTCCACAAGTTGGAAATACTTCAATTTTCTCGTGACTTTTTTCCTTTAATTACTGCCAGTGCCATAATTAGGCTACTACAAACGAAAATAAGAGAACTTCAATCAACTACAAACGACACTGAATAAAATGCGACTGTAAAAGTAAATATTTCTACAAGTTGGAAAAACTTTGATGTCCTCATAGCCGGATTACGTGAATTTTTTCTTCCTTTTTGTTTATCGCCTATTTTAGGCTACTACAAACGAAACTAAGAGAACTACAAACTCCACTGAACAATATTCGACTGTAAAAGTAAAGATTTCTGCAAGTTGGAAATACTTTGATGTCCTCATAGCCGGATTACGTAACTTTTTTCTTCTTTTTTGTTTATCTCCTATTTTAGGCTACTACAAACGAAAATAAGAGAACTACAATCAACTACAAACGACACTGAACAATATTCGACTGTAAAAGTAAAGATTTCTGCAAGTTGGAAATACTTTGATGTCCTCATAGCCGGATTACGTAACTTTTTTCTTCTTTTTTGTTTATCGCCTATTTTAGGCTACTACAAACGAAAATAAAAGAACTACAATCAACTACAAACTCCACTGAACAATATTCGACTGTAAAAGTAAAGATTTCTACAAGTTGGAAATACTTTGATGTCCTCATAGCCGGATTACGTAACTTTTTTCATCTTTTTTGTTTATCTTCTATTTTAGGCTACTACAAACGAAAATAAGAGAACTACAATCAACTACAAACGACACTGAACAATATTCGACTGTAAAAGTAAAGATTTCCACAAGTTGGAAATACTTCAATTTTCTCGTGACTTTTTTCCTTTAATTACTGCCAGTGCCATAATTAGGTTACTACAAACGAAAATAAGAGAACTACAATCAACTACAAACGACACTGAATAAAATGCGACTGTAAAAGTAAATATTTCTACAAGTTGGAAAAACTTTGATTTCCTCATAGCCGGATTACGTGAATTTTTTCTTCCTTTTTGTTTATCGCCTATTTTAGGCTACTACAAACGAAAATAAGAGAACTACAATCAACTACAAACTCCACTGAACAATATTCGACTGTAAAAGTAAAGATTTCTGCAAGTTGGAAATACTTTGATGTCCTCATAGCCGGATTACGTAACTTTTTTCTTCTTTTTTGTTTATCTCCTATTTTAGGCTACTACAAACGAAAATAAGAGAACTACAATCAACTACAAACGACACTGAACAATATTCGACTGTAAAAGTAAAGATTTCCACAAGTTGGAAATACTTCAATTTTCTCGTGACTTTTTTCCTTTAATTACTGCTAGTGCTAGAATTAGGCTACTACAAACGAAAATAAGAGAACTACAATCAACTACAAACGACACTGAATAAAATGCGACTGTAAAAGTAAATATTTCTACAAGTTGGAAAAACTTTGATGTCCTCATAGCCGGATTACGTGATTTTTTTCTTCCTTTTTATTTATTGCCTATTTTAGGCTACTACAAACGAAAATAAGAGAACTACAATCAACTACAAACTACACTGAACAATATTCAACTGTAAAAGTAAAGATTTCTGCAAGTTGGAAATACTTTCATGTCCTCATAGCCGGATTACGTAACTTTTTTCTTCTTTTTTGTTTATCTCCTATTTTAGGCTACTACAAACGAAAATAAGAGAACTACAATCAACTACAAACGACACTGAACAATATTCGACTGTAAAAGTAAAGATTTCCACTAGTTGGAAATACTTCAATTTTCTCGTGACTTTTTTCCTTTAATTACTGCTAGTGCTATAATTAGGCTACTACAAACGAAAATAAGAGAACTACAATCAACTACAAACGGCACTGCACAATATTCGTTTGTAAAAGTAAAGAGTTCCACAAGTAGGAAATAGTTTGATGTCCTAATAGCCGGATTACGTAACTTTTTTCTTCTTTTTTGTTTATCGCCAATTTTAGGCTACTACAAACGAAAATAAGAGAACTACAATCAACTACAAACGACAGTAAACAATATTCGACTGTAAAAGTAAAGATTTCCACAAGTTGGAAATACTTTAATTTTTTTGTGACTTTTTTCCTTTAATTACTGCCAGTGCTATAATTAGGCTACTACAAACGAAAATAAGAGAACTACAATCAACTACAAACGACACTGCACAATATTCGTTTGTAAAAGTAAAGAGTTCCACAAGTAGGAAATAGTTTGATGTCCTCATAGCCGGATTACGTAACTTTTTTCTTCTTTTTTGTTTATCGCCAATTTTAGGCTACTACAAACGAAAATAAGAGAACTACAATCAACTACAAACGACACTGAACAATATTCGACTGTAAAAGTAAAGAGTTCCACAAGTAGGAAATAGTTTGATGTCCGTATAGCCGGATTACGTAACTTTTTTCTTCTTTTTTGTTTATCGCCAATTTTAGGCTACTACAAACGAAAATTAGAGAACTACAAACAACTACAAACGACACTGAACAAAATTCGACTGTAAAAGTAAAGATTTTCAGAAGTTGGAAGTTCTTCAATTTTCTCTTGACTGGATTAACATAACTTTTTTCCTTTTATAACTGTTAGTGCTATAACTGGGCTACTACAAACGAAAATAAGAGAACTACAATCAACTACAAATGACATTGAGCAATATTCGACTGGAAAAGTAAATATTTCCACAAGTTGGAAATACTTTGATGTCCTCGTACCCGGATTATGTAACTTTTTTCTTCTTATTTATTAATCTCCAATTTTAGGCTACTACAATCGAAAATAAGAGTACTACAATCAACTACAAACCACTATAAACAATATTCAACTCTAAAAAGTAAAAAATAAAATATTTTCAAGTACCTAGAGATTATTTTTACTTTTAGTTTCTGGTTTTTTAATGTTCCTCCAAGTATTTTTTTACGCAACTACAAACAAAATGATTTTCACTACATTCAACTACAAACGATTCTGAACGTAAATAAACCATTAAAGTATTTTTTTTTTAAAGTGGGGGGCTGGAGTTTTTTTCCGGGTCCCCTAATTATTTTTCTACGCAACTACAAACGAAATGCTTTTCACTACAATCAACTACAAACGATTCGGAACGAGTATTATTTGTTAAAGTATTGTTTTTTTTTATTTGAGGGCTAAGGTTTTTCCGGGTCTCCTAATTTTTTTTTTACGCTACTACAAACGAAATGTTTTTTACTACAATCAACTACAAACGATTATGAACGAGATTCAATCGATAAACTCGAGTGTTTTTAATGTGGGGGGCCCGAGGTTTTTTTTATGCCCCCGTATTTTTTTTCCTCGCAACTACAAACGAAATGCTTTTCACTACAATCTACTACAAACGATTCTAAACCAGATTCAATTGATAAAGTTATGTTTTTTGAAAGTGGGGGGCTGAGTTTTTTTTCATCTCTTTCTATTTTTTTCTTCACGCAACTACAAACGAAATGCTTTTCACTACAATCAACTACAAACGATTCTTATCGAGAATCGATGGTTAAAGTAAGGTTTTTTAAAAGTGGGGGGCTGGGGTTTTTTTCATGTCTCCCTAATTTTTTTTTCACGCAACTACAAACGAAATGCTTTTCACTACAATCAACTACAAACGATTCTTATCGAGAATCGATGGGTAAAGTAAAGTTTTTTGAAAGTGGGGGGCTGGGGTTTTTTCCGGGTCCCCTAATTTTTTTTTCACGCAACTACAAACGAAATGTTTTTCACTACAATCAACTACAAACGAAAGACTATCAAAAAAAAATTTTTCGAAAAATAACGGCCAAAGTGGGGGCCAACTTCACAGAGGTTTGCAAACACCTCATTAGGTATATGTGATCTTTTTCTAGAGGAGAGCAACCAATGAAACAGAGACAATCCCACCATACATTGTATGTATGTATGTATGTATGTAAGCACTTTATTGTACACAATTACAGGTTGTAACATAAAAGGTCACAAAGCGTTAAAGTACAAAGGCGAGCTTATCCCTATAAGGGATCTCTTCCAGCTAACCTTTGAGCAATTGAGTGGAAGGTAGGTAGAATAAGATAGACAAACTTAAACCATGTACAATACAAATAAAACAGATGTAATATATATATGAACAATAAAACTTATAATATATGCATAAATGTAATCGGTAAATATATACATTATATATATCCATACAAATGTCGTAAATATGAGTAAATTAATAAAATTTTAAAACTGTATTTAACCAATTCACTAGTTATTGGAAAGCCACAACTTCCTTAAATGACTCTTGAGTGACGCGACAGACGGGCACTGTCTTAGTGACAACGGCAACGCACTCCACAGCTTCACAGCGCGCACAGTAAAAGACCTGGAATAAGTCCGCGTCTTATTCGGTGGTATGGCTAGAGTAAGATTAGCGCTCGATCGTAAACGATGACCACTACCATCCGCCATAGAACTAAAACATTGTGTTGATATATCTCAAATGGATTAGGCAGCGTTTGCGATTAAAGCTCCTAGACAGATTTTTTCCGTCATCATTAGCAAACGCCGTCATATTTCAACCAAATTTACTAAACCTTAACAAATTTTACTCCTAAACCTTCCTCAAGCATCACTCTATTGATAAGCGAAAACTGCAGCGAAATATGCAGTAATTTTTGAGTTCAAACAGGCATATGAACAGACGGACAGGCGCGACAGGGGACTTTGTTTTATAAGGTGTATACTCGTATAGTAAACTGTGATGATAGTGGTCATGGAAAATCGATAGAGCGTCTACTTACACGTTTTTAATTCCTCTTTTAAAGTTTACGGCTTTCCTCGAGCGATCCGTTTTAATCTCCGCATGCACCTATTGAATGCTTTGTTTTGTGATCGTATTTTCGAGAACTCGAGATCCTCATGACGAGGCTGTCTACCAAGGTTCATCATACTACCTATTTACTGAGCAGTCTTGGATCGTGCAAGTTGGCAATTATCGCTACAATAGTTTTCCTGTCCTGGCTGTAATAGGAGCTTGGTGTGAGCATCGTGTCTTTTCTTGGCAATTACCGCCTAATTAGATAAATGACGTTGTGTCTCCGATTGCACGTGTCACTTATTATAAATCTTATAATGCATTGAAGATGTGTGTCGACTAAGATATTCATTAAAGAGCTTGTAATTGTGTGCTCATACATATGTAGTATAGTATCGATTAGGACTAGGTACAGTCAGTCGCCATCAGACATATTGGAAAAAAAATATCCGAATACAATACGACTTTATTGCTAACTATAGAGTGCGTGTTTAGATGTTTTTAACCACCCTATAGTGTACAGATTATGTGAAGACCACTGCACAAAACAGAAGCACCGAGCCGACAAATGTACTCGTATCATCTTCATTCCATTAATCGTAAAATACTTCTGAACAAACAATCTAAACTAATAGAATAGCCTTGTTAGGAAGTTTAACGGTCAGGTTAACTATCCCCCCATATTTTGTACGCCTACAGGTTATTGTCATACTCCTATATTTTTTTATTACAAGTATTACAATAAATATTATAGTTTCCGCCATTGCTTGATTGCTTTACATCCTATTATAGAGACTGTTCACAATCTTATCACTAATATCCACGATGAAATTTGTAAGGGAATGCCTGATAGTAGCAGCTATTGTTGCCATCATAGTACAGTACGCATTAAATCAAGATGTATATTTTATCTTGCACTGATATGACAACACGGTTATGTTTATCTTCAGCTTACTACCATCCACCACCACTATATCAGCCAAAGGACGTCCACTGCTGGACGTAGGCCTCACCCAATTTCACGGGGGGTATATATCATAATCGCCACGCTTGGCATACGGACTGGCGATCGCAGTATCTCCAGCGCACTTCAGGGATGCTGTCCATCCCCCGGTGGTCTTACTACATCACACCTTTACTTACTAGGAAACACTAGGAATATTAGTGACAAGGCGACTAAGAGGGGTCTTCATGGTCGAAGACAGTCGCCGTTGGGGGCTGCGATTTTCCAAAGAAACAGATGGTGGAATGTGGGATCCACAGATGTGTGACGTGTGACTCTAGGACGGCACTGGTGCGTTCCGTAGGAGATAACAGAACCGTCCCAAATGAATAGTGGAGGACCATCAGGGGTTGTTTAGTCCGTGCTTTGTAAAATGTACATACATTGATAATGTTGTTTATTTATGACTATCTTTAGTGAAAGATATTTACTATATGAAAAGCAATAAAATAGAGGACTGTGAAAAACGGCTAGATACAAAACGTACTCAGTGGTTTGTTCATTCCAATCCAGTATCTAACAGATTCTTCAAAAATGACGGTGCACAAGTCTTAGTTGTTCCGTTAAAATTGCTACGTACCAACGTTCGGTTGTTCACGCCTTTGCAATCTCAGCCAGCCAGCTAAAACGACCGGTCATGCGGGCTGCGTCTATGTACCAATTGTTTTAATGGCTAGCTGAGGAAACGCTCAATGTGCCCACGCAACCCGTTTTCCGGTGCACATTCGATTGGCAGTTGGAATTACTTATATATTATTTTTCGTATATACTCGTACTCACAATATTTAGATCAGTATAGGTTCGCCCTGCAGATGCGCGCGGGTGATCGGTTTCTTTTGATATGATTGAGTCCGTCGGCTTCTCTATGTCGACACAGAATGAGTAATAGATTCCGCTTCGTTCCAAGTAGCTCAAATGTAAATGTAATTTTTTCACTACCGAAAGTGATAAGTATAATATCGATAATTAAATTAATGAATACGTAATAATATCCGGTATATATGTAAGAATAAGAATATTCATCAAATAATATGCGTATGTGAGGTCGCGGGAGTCCGCTGGTTGCGGGCAGCTTATGATGACCGGTCGTTGTGGCAGTCTCTGGGGGAGGCTTATGTCCAACAATGGACATCTATCGGCTGACGGTGATGCATATGCTGTGCGTGCCTGAGGACCTGCTCCGAACTTCGAAAATCGAACTTCGTATCGTGCAAACCTTTCCGTCATATAGTGTAAACACGAGAGTGAAAGGGACGGCACGACACGAAGTTCGATTTTCGAAGTTAGGAGTAGGCCCTCTGGTACCAATCTAGGTTACTTACTGTCTTTAAAATATGTATAATTGTCCGTCTAATTATGGAGATGCATCGGCATTTATATAATCAGCAGGGTCATGACGCTTGACGCTTGTTATCAACTGCATTACTTGAAGGACTTGTCGTCGAGTAGGTTTGAAGGTCGGATGCAGACTGCAGAGCAATCTTATACCAGCATCCCGGTTCATGTTTTATTTATTTATTGACTGCACCCGATGAATATTAGGTATACAATTTTTAAAATAAGAGTATAATATAATTTATTACGTATGAACAAGCTGAATATAATTTACATTCAAATAGACGTCGTCGTTTATTCTTAAATTACGATCAATGTATAATCTCTTGGTGGGATGAATTAGTTTTCAAAATAACTTTAGATTTCGAAAGTGAACTCTTAAAACAGCCTTCACTATCCGGCACATACCACTGTATACAGAAATAACTGAAGTTTGATATTCAGTCAGTATTTTTTATTTTTATCTATATTGTGTTGCCATAAATAATTTTTAAGAAAAAAAAACCGAGTTCAATGTGGGAGGCCGGTGAAAGATATACTTAGATGGTGCACTCTTAGATTAGAGTATGTTTATAATGGTAGAAGACTAAGTACCCTCAATTCCTCATGGAATCATGGAAAAACCTTGTTTGCTTGACAAACAAAACCAAGAGAACCAATCGCCAAACGTGAACTACGCGTCGTTGAGTTCCGTTCTGATCATCATCAGCAGTTCCACTTCATCAAATGTCACATTTTTGTATGATAATGCTCGATTTGTTGATAAAAACATAAAAATAACTATATGTTTGCCTTTAAGATTTGAGGAGTTCCCTCAATTCCTAATGGATCCCATCATCAAAAATCGAGGATGACAAAAACTAATCGTGAAAATAGAAATTGCTTAACAAACACAGATAGGAGGACAAATCGCCAAACGTGAACTTTTGGTCGTTGAAGAGTTCTGTTCTGATCATCATCAGCAGTCCCACTTCATCAAATGTCACATTTTTGTATGATAATGCTCGATTTGTTGATAAAAACACAAAAATCACTATATGTTTGCCTTTAAGATTTGAGGAGTTCCCTCAATTCCTCATGGATCCCATCATCAGAAATCAAGCATGACAAAAAATTATCGTGAAAATAGAAATTGCTTGACGAACACAGCTAGGAGGACAAATCGCCAAACGTGAACTTTTCGTCGTTGAAGAGTTCTGTTCTGATCATCATCAGCAGTTCCACTTCATCCAATGTCACATTTTTAGATGAAAATGCTTGACTTGTTGATAAAAACACAAAAATCACTATATGTTTGCCTTAAAGATTTGAGGAGTTCCCTCAATTTCTCATGGATCCCATCATCAGAACTGCGTTTTGACAAAAACGGGACCAACTTGGATATATATACTTACAATCAAAAAAATAATTTTCCAAATCGTTTAAGAAATGACGGAGTTATGGAGTAACAAACATTAAAAAAAAAAACATACAACCGAATTGATAACCTCCTCTTTTGAAATCTTGAAGTCGGTTAATAAAAGAAACGATATTTGGTGTTAGGCGATGTTGACTGTTTTCTAGTCGAAATAACAGATGTATAGGTATGAAATGAATGTCGGAGTACCTAAGTTTGACACTGCCATCCCCAATTCTTAGTTTAATTCCGTGAACCGCGCCGCTTTGTTGACAGAAGTCCAAAATAATATTCCTAATTTGTATCCATATCTTTGGCAATGTTATAGCTCACCCTCACATTTGATGTACAAAAATCATAAATTACTCTCCGCAGTTGGCTGTCAACAAGGCGACCCATTAGGGCCAGCCATCTTTAGTCTTGCAATACATCCTATCATTACGGCTCTAAATTCCAAATTTAACATGTGGTATCTTGATGACGGCAGCCTGGCTGGTGAAGCAAGCTCAGTTCTCAGCGACCTTTCTTCTTTAATTTCGAACTTCCGAGAAATAGGTTTGGAATTAAACATGAGTTAATGCGAAATATACTAAAGTCCTGAAATCATAAACAAACCGCAGATTATTGACGACTTTAACAACATCTGCCCAGGCATAAAAGTCAATACAAAGAGCACTCTTCATTTGCTCGGCGCCCCAGTTTTTGAAGAATCGATCCCAGATTTTATTGAAAGCCATTTTACACGTTTTCCCGATTACTCTGATCGCCTACTCAAAATTAGCTCACCTATGGCTCTTTTTATCCTCCGCTCTTGCCTCTTTGCCCCCAAATTAACCTACTCTTTGAGGTGTAGCCCTTTTTGGAAGTTCCCCCAGTTTTGTGAAAAAATAGACAGCATCATCAAATTTACAGATGCAAAAAAATTTTAACATCCACATTACTGACAGGCAATTCTTACAAGCTACCCTACCTGTCCGACATGGCGGCATCGGGATCAGCCAATTTTCTATCATAGTTCTTCCGGCGTTTCTTTCTTCAGCACACAGTACGTTGCCTCTTATAGGTAAAATCCTCACACCCTCACTTCGAGATTTTGAGGTAGCGTACTTGTGTGACGCTGAAAATGCCTGGCAATTAGCATGCCCGGGTAAATCCCTGCCGTCCAACAAAACAATACAAAGAATTTGGGACGAACCTCTGTGTCGCCAAGCTTTAGACTGGCTTTTAACCACTGCCATAACGAGGGCGGAAAAAGCACGCCTTTTGGCTATATCCCAACCCGAATCTGGGTTTTGGTTGCATGCTTACCCCTCCATCCACTGTGCTACTTTGCTAGACAACAATTCATTAAGGTTGGCTGTCGGCCTCCGTCTAGGAGCGGACATTGTAGTCCCCCACCACTGCCCCTGTGGAGTCAAAGTAGACAGTCTGGGTTCCCACGGCCTTTCTTGCACAAAGAGTGCCGGCCGCTTATCCCGCCACGCATGCCTCAATGACGTCATCCGTCGGGCTCTTGTCAGCGTCAATGTGCCAGCCGTCCTGGAACCTCCAGGCTTGATCCGTGACGACGGCAAGAGACCCGATGGCATGACGCTTATTCCGTGGCAGATGGGACGGCCGCTTATCTGGGATGCCACCTGTGTGGATACCCTAGCACCGTCCCATTTAGCCTCCACGTCTTTGAGGGCGGGCGGGGCGGCAATAGCGGCAGAAGCTTCGAAGCGTCGCAAATATGCTAGCTTGACAAATAGCCACATATTTGCGGCATTCGCGGTCGAAACTCTCGGCCCTTGGAGCCCGGACGCACATCGGCTATATAAAACCATTAAAAAAAATTTTTGAAAATACTGCTGACCATAGGGCTGGTCACTTCCTCGGTCAACGGATAGGTATCGCTATCCAGCGGGAAAATGTGGCCAGCCTTATGGGCACCCTCCCCAGAGGCAGCGACCTCGGGGAATGTATATAGTAATTATAACCTGTAATTGTGTACAATAAATAAATAAATGATTGTTAGTGGTATTAGGTAAATGATAGACAAAGATAACAGCATACATATAGAGCAGCGCATACACGCAATGGTAATTGTAATAGTTCCTTATTGGAGGCGTTAACGAATCTGGGTCATGCCACCACGTCATACACAGATTTGGGTATATTAAATTGGAAGCATTAAAAGTAAGCAGTTGTAGTATTTACAGTCCAAAGCGTTAGGATTATTAGGTAGGTATGGTATATGATTTTTAATTGTAAAATAAAATCTCAACTCCGGTGTCACTTACAACTTTAGGAAAAAGAAGCCACACTTTCTGACGTTATGTATACCAAAGAAAAACCGCAAATCGATGTACAGTTTAGCTGTTTTGCACACGCATAATAGAACACAAAACAAAATTTTTGATCCGCAGTTCTTAAATAAAATTCGTTTAGGAGGGGAGTGCTGATGCTGAGTCATAATTTTTTTGTATGGGTAAAAAATAATATTTTTAGAAACTTATCGTGTGTGGTATATGAAAGGGCTTTTTGAGGCGATTCTAAACATATACCACATCACAATACATTTCAGCCATTTTTTTTATTACAACAATTTTCAAAACATACCAAGTTTGAGCTCCTCCAGATACGATAAGGCTGTTTTTTTTTGTATAATAAACCACAAATGTTACATTATATACACATATCTAACCCCAAGAAAGCAACTGTAAAAATAATATCGTTTAGTATTTTTTAAATTTTTCAGTAGTACAAAGTGACACAGTTTTACTTTAGCACCCGTTTCTAAAAAAGTAGAACTGTGTCACTTTTTAGTATTGAAAAATTGTGTGTGACTGAAATATAATGATGTGCTATATTTTTAGAATTGCCTCAAAAACCCCCTTTCATATAATGCCACACACAATAGATTTCTGAATATTTTTTTATCCTATGCAGAAAAAATATGACAGGAGGACTCCTAAGGGAATTATTTTAAGAACTGCGGATTTTGTATTGACCACTAGTATGCGTGTGCCAAACGGCTAAACTGTACATCAATTTGCGGTTTTTTTGCGTACAACTTCCACTATTTACGATACTTATTAATATATGTTTACAAATTAGGGAAAGTTCTGGCGTTTTGCCAATCATAATTAATTAAGATAGTGTGAATAAAATCTGCCTATGACTAACAAAGTATTCATTAGAATACTAGGATAGGACAACCACCACTACAGTTGTGTATTGTGATAGCGATAAGCGTTACCTGTTCATATCTACAGATTAGTGTTAATCATTAATCAATATCATTACAAAACACTATAGGCTCTGTTAATTGAAATTATAATTTCTTAAAACTTGTATGCGTAAAAAGCGATTGCCTTTACGCGTATTAGCAGTTTTATTGCCTATTGCCCGTGATGGGAATGCATAATCAGGTGAAAAAAACATTTCACGCCTCAATTAATTATTTTATTATTTCTTAGAGTACTTTGTCTAGAACTGAATGAATCGTCATTAGTTCAAATATTTTACCTCGTGCGGACATTAAACCAGGGATCCCGTTTTATTTACGCATCATTTGAGCTATATAATGAGTATTGTTATGACGGTCAAAATTAAATAGCTATCTTGAAAAACAATGCCCATTCGAATAATAAAATACAACTAGTTACCCGCGCGGCTTCGCCGCGTCGACGTACTACGATGAATGCAAGCGAAGCCACGGGATAGAATATGCGTATTCGGAAGGTCGATTACAAAGTCGATTTAAAGACATTCGTGCTTGGTCATCACGGCTAGTCGTCAAATTTACAGTAAATGTCAGCCTTATTTCAAGAAATAAGATCTACCTACTATGAGAATTTCTATGAAAAATATGCATCTTAGCAACGTCAGCCAATTTGGCCATCTGATAATAATCATAATTTTAGTGTTCTGAATGTGTGTGCGTTGATTGTTTCAGTGTAATGGTGCGTAGTAATAGGAAAATATTTTGTATGTGTGGTTTTTTATGTGTGTGTTACCTCCCCCAATTTACAAAATAATTTGTTCGTTAATGTGCGCTGATGGCGTCTCTTGTCTAAAATAAGGCTCTAATAAGTTACGCAAACTCAGAGTACCCCAGAGAAGACGTCTAATAATAATACCGTTAGCGAGCGATATGATCATATCATATAGTTACTAAATTAAATAAGAGCGACTATGAGGGATATATCATTTGTTGTCTTTGTCATAGTTCCGCAATTAAGAATGTTCTGTGATATGACTCCTATCCTACCCTCCCTTAGAGTACCCCTGAGAAATTTTCAAATAATAATACCACTACCGAGGTCATGTACTAAATGGAATAAAAGCGACAGAGAGAGATACATCATTTGTAGTCTTTGTCATAGTTCCACTTTTTTATTTGGCTCATTATCATGTCCACGTCATACGCCCAAATTAAAGAGGTTGTTTATGATAAGGCGCCAGCCGTTTAAGACAAATTCTCAATTTAGGTGGGTAAGAGCTTTTCCGTCCCCCTTGGTGGAACTCGTACTCGTATAGGATCTCTTTAGAAATACTCTAAGTATCCTCATAACCTATTCTATCTAATGTAGAAAAAAAAACAATGCATGCGACATTGGCAATATTGGTATTAACATTTGATGCCGGAACCATGCAATGGGCCATTATGGGCCAACGTATAGGTCGCAGTTATGCATTAAAGCCCATCGCTTTCCATCAGGTGAAACTAAGGCCAATCGCCAGTCAGTCAATCATAAAAAAACATATTTGCATCTCGTTCCACCGCATAACTGCGTCTTGTACGTGGCCCATCATGGCCCATCGTGTGATTTTGGCATGACAGTTGTGAGGTCTTTTTTGTCAAGTGAAGTAACTGGGTTAAAATCTTTCGTTATATCTATCTCCATAACACTTGCTTATTGGTGTGATAGAGAAGGAAATATAATGAACTTCGATCTTCGGGTGTTTCGGGTAGACCCCCTGAAAACCGGCACTGTCACTGTTGCAGGTGACACTGATACAGTATAATTTTAACTTTTAATTGAACATGTTACC
Organism: Notocelia uddmanniana; assembly: GCA_905163555.1. Classification (NCBI taxonomy): domain Eukaryota; kingdom Metazoa; phylum Arthropoda; class Insecta; order Lepidoptera; family Tortricidae; genus Notocelia; species Notocelia uddmanniana. The sequence continues at coordinate 13,826,100 of LR991053.1, forward strand.
AATAGTGGTAATCTTATTCATCCTTTCAATGTACCTACGCCCTTTTAGAACGTGGCAGTTTAACGTGACCATTATCCCCCTTATTTTGGACATGTTTACTGAAACGTAACAAAGAGAAATATACATGTCCTCTAACTTTTCGAGTATTATTAACCTTTTCGACGCTAACAACGTACCTATACTGCGCACCAACGGTCCGAAGCCAGCGACGTATATATCCGTCATGGCCTCTAATGAGATATCAACCTACATGCATTTCTATAGGGTTCAACATTGCGTTTGACATCCTCAGACAAACATTGATGAATAGCAAACTAACCCCTTGAACGCTATACTTTATGAACGGCAGTGACACTTACACGTCAACTAAAGAACGAAGGTGATTTTGACAACGTACGTTATAACTCCCATGTTGTCGACAATTAAAGGGATTAATTATTTTTCTGACGTCTTAATTTTGTTAAAGTATTTAACCTTTTAAGCGCACTATCAATAGAAATGCATCTAGGTTGATATCGCATTGGACGCCGTCACCATGACGGATATATTCGTCGTTTTGTCGAATCAATGGTGCGCATATACGTCGAATACGTTATTGGCGTCGTAAAGGTTAATTAGTGCAACATTGTTTTCTCGTCGGTTTGATCTGAATCCACCAATAAGTAACGTCTACCGATTGAACTTCTTTGCTTATGATCACCCTACTGGTATGGCAATAGGTGGAAGAGAGACACACTTAGACAAAGCTAGCCTCTTCTCTTTCAAAATGTTTTGCAGCTTATCTATGATTAAGTCAGAAACAGTTCTGTAACTCACCACGTAAAGTTTAATTTGCTTTCTCATTGTTTTGGCAGATATCAATATCAGTCAAGATATACGGAACGTATATTTGAAAGGTCATTGTTTTGTATATCAACTTCTTTGAAGTATAAACCATGACAATTTAATATTGACATACTTAGCAGGGGCCTTTCAGCTCGAAGTACGATTTTTTATATGGAAATGTTAGTTTAACTTGTTTGTACCAGATGTCACTGGGTGCTATCTCTATCGCACTTGCATATTGAAGTGACAGGGATGCAGCGGTCGTGCGGTTAGTTCTTACTAAATACACAACGGCGCTACGATCTATGTGGAGTATTTCACTGGTATCTCTGTCTCAGTATATATATTGTACTTTGTGATACTTAGATCACATTAAAAAAAAGTTGACACAAGACGTCTGTCATTTATGTAAACTGTAAATACTTAGACCGAATATTATGTATTGTCTTGTAAACAAATTAGTGATTTTAATTTCATTTATTGTTAATAATATTGAGTATTTCTCGACTCAAAAGTTTTATATTGTAATGCTGTACCAGATATTTCTTACAGGAACATTTTAGTTCATATTTAACTTTATGTCATCCGGAATCATACCATAGCCAGTTCCCAAGTCACGTGGAGGTCACGTGTTAACCAAGCTAAATTTTGACACCTCGTACAATTCTACCAAGGTAAGCTGACCCCTCGCTTGTATGCGGCGTCATCGAACACTATTTTGAGGCTTATATTTGTCGGGGCATCCAGGATTTTTCGTAAATATCATTTTATTAATTTTCCAGGACAAAAATAAAAAAAACTAAGACCTTATTGCACATCTGCAGGATGGGACGAATCCTATGGTATATAATTTATCAAAATCGGTCCATAACTGTAGATCTGATGGGCATTATAAAGATCGGCTTCGCGTAATATATATATAGATAGATAACAATTTCTGACACTATTTAAGAGATAATATGAAAGCGAAAGAGTAAAAATATATGCTTCTGTTTGCCGGCTAAAAGTATTTAGGTTGGATTTAATTTCAGATTTGCCTTGATAAGGTTGTTTTGCGAACACAGGTTAAAAAAATTATAAGATTACCTATACCTAATCTGTAATTGACGACAAAACCATACAAAATTATATTTTATCAATAAAATGAGTATGAGTATAAACTAATTCCCATTACCTTATTTTATTTGCTAGTATCCCAGCCGCGTCAGTGTGGTGACGTATCAACTATTTGGGGTATCCGATTTGTCCTGACTTCGTCTTCGTTAGTGAACCCTATATAAATGGAAATAACTCGGTTATTTGCATATTTGCTAAATGTCTGAAGAAAAATCGCATTACGAAACAAACGAAATCAGCAATGCGATTTTCTTGAGCGATAGATGATATTCGTGGATATTTGAACTTGGCTTTCTCTTTCGCTTTGTCATTGTTGTGATGGCCGCGGTGAAAGCTGATGTGTGAGGAGGCAGCATGGTTATTCTATTAACGGTATTTTTACTGCTGTATAAACAATTGTTTTAACATTAACTGATTTGTGACCGAGTGAGCGAAGCGCCTCCGTTTCAGTTTGGCCAAAAATACTTTCGGATGTCCGAATGTTTTCCTCTATAGGTCGCATTTTTCTACCGAGTCTCGAGAAATTTTGTGAGCAGGTTCGATAATTAGGTATTCATATATGGATTTTTTTTGAAAGTAAAAAAACAAAAAAATCAAAAAGAAAATGGCAAGGCGTGGTCTACAGCTCTCACTTCTCTAGTTTGTTATGTTTTGTTGTCATTAGACATTTTTGTATAATTTCTAATCGGGGATTAATAAGGGTATTAATGAAATTTTACACAATCCCTCTATTGTTATAGTGGCAAACACACTCGTATTTTGTGTGATTCTTACAAAGATAGATTTTCAAAGACTTTCGTAGATAAAGACAAAGGAACGAATTTTGACGCTATTTTAACTAAAATATGTTTGATGGACGTTTACGAATAATTGCTCCGCCAGTGCTCCGCCATCAACAGTTGTCTGCTGTCTTGCCGGTGTTTATGTACAGGTTGGACACTGCGAGTCATGTCATAATTACCTTCGAAATATACCATTTCTAGCACAAGGTTGTACGGTTGCCGATACGGATAGTGGGGCAGTGGCATTCGTAATTCGTAAATACTATTATTATTAGATAAAAAAAACTGTTTTCAAACAGATAACTATTGTCAGCAGAAGATTACTTGTAGCTAAGCGGGCAACGGCGCAAATTGGTCTACACTTCAACCTTTTATTGCCTTGTACCAGTTGTACCCAGAAAAGGTTTGTGCATTGTAATACCTTCGCCGGTTTAGCAAATACTGCTACTAACGTTTCAAATTACTGAACACTTAGATTTTACTATACACTTACGGTGACATCAATCCTAAGGAGAAATTGTATGACTAAATATATATTTACATGAGAAAGTTATTTCGCAGTAGTTATGTAGAATGTAGAATCAATGAAACGCATTGCAACGTGCAAAATTGACTTCGTTAATGTTTTAAATGCATTCGATTGTGTTGTGTTGTGGCTTAGCGTTTGAAGTTGTTACGACAAGGAACTACAATTCTTAGAAAAAATAATTTAAGGGCCTCATGTATTCGAGATATAAACATAGATGGTAGACTCGTATATGTATATATGTAGATGTTGAATTAAACTTTGGCAATTTTAGGCCAAAAACCCGTTTTTTTCTGTACGTACCTTTCATGAATTTCTCTTACGTTGTTAGAGTCGTCAATAAGGAAATGTTATGAATATATTTCATATATATATAGGTGCATAAACAATATACCGAAAATAGACCCTTTTGGACCATGTTTAAATAAAACATAAATAAATAAGTATTCTTTTGTCCATAATTCGACTGTCGAAAATGTAGATAAAGGATTGAAGAACCGATAACCTTTTGTACTATATCTATAGATTTGATGGAGGAGAATCAACACGAAACTCTTCAAATATCGATGAAAAACGCGTCGGGTCCCTTAATATACAAATTGGAAACACGTGTACACGCGTTCGACAAATCATCAATCATGTTACGATTAGAAACAAGTTAAATAAAAACATCACTGAAAATTTTATCATTCAACTGAATATTATGTGTTTAGACAGGATGAAACGGAGTTTGTACCGTGAGTAATAGCGCACACTGCCGCCGTGACACACAGACAAAGACTCTTTGAAACAAAAGAACTTGTCTTTGAAAAGCATTATTGCAATTGACCACAAGTTAATTAAAATGATGAAAATGCAAGAAATAGTTTGGAGACTTTAAAAAGTACACACAGTAGTAAACGCTTACCTATCGAAAGTATGAATGGATGATAAATGGTTACCGATCTAAAGGGTTTTCTTAAATTACGTTTTTTTAATGAACGTAGACGACGTACGGGTCTTTCTTGGAGTGTCTAGCTGCTGTTTCGATAATCTCAACTATAAATTGAATAAAGTTGATATGTAACTCAGAGGAACTAATAAGTTAGAATTAGATAATAGTTACGCACTGGTTTTCCTACCTAGCTAAACCAGTTTCGTTGAAACTTGCTTTGAAGAGTTTTAACAGTACCGTTCCTACTACGAGAAAATCTTTATCTTTGTGATTTTAATGATTTTATAGTAGGTATATCGTATGGTATCTTTGATAACGGTCTGTGTGGCTTAAGCACTTGAATCCAGCATTCTGCCTTTAAAGTTATATTTACTGATATTTTTACTGACCGAATATTAAACCATAATTATGCTCGATACGCTACGAGACGAGTAATAGTTAGTGCCAAAAGGTCAGTTGCCATGGACATCCTTTTTGAGATTTCGAAACGTATTTACGCAAATACGCGCACCCCGTTGGCCCTCGGCATTCGCAACTATATGAAAGCTATGAATACTACTAGGGTACATTATATTAATTATAAATGTTTGAATGTTTCTACCTACTGTTCTTGGAATTAAAAACTACTGAACGAATTTTAGCGACTTTTTCCACTAAGTTACTCATCAGTAACATAATAAAGTACATTTTATACGCGCGCAAATTCGAAGACAAAAACTAGTGTTTAATAAATACTCAATTCGCTACGATCGCTTTCTTCGCCTAGCAGATCTCCATCGCGTCTTGTACCCATTTTCGCAATCGCAGACTACCTTGCAAATCTAGCCCACCGACCGCTTTTCTATACTGACGTGGCTAAAAGTGTGTTCCCTCGTAATTTTCTAATTATGGGCATCAAATATACTTTACTTATGTAATTTTTCTAAACAGATATTAGGTGGATATAAAAAGATCAATATTTTTTGCAACACTACCTAGAGATCCATATGTGACAAATATTTCCGCTATCCTACTTACTTAATTACAGCATGTCCTAAAAATATGGTCCAAAATATTGGAAAGGCGTTTAGAGCAGGTCAACAAGCATTTACCATTACCATATTTTTTACCAATGTGTACAGTACAACAGTTAAGTACACCCTATAGAATGATTTTTCCGTTTTACAGATGTCAAGACAATTCTCAAATCGGTGTCGGGTCGGTTGCGGTCGGGCGAGCTTACGGCTATCATGGGGCCCTCGGGAGCCGGCAAGTCCACACTGCTCAACATACTCACAGGATACAAGTAAGTTATAAATACATGAACAGTGGGGGACAATTTTACGCACACCATCCTAGCCCCATATTGTATGTCTACAAGAAAAAAAAATGTTAGATCATTTTCACATAGCATTCATTCACGATCGTAATTTTGACATGACAAAGCAAATAAGAAAATCTGCATTAAAAAACGATACCTGTGTGAAAATTGGTTACTGTAAAGAAAATCTTTATAAAGATAATCTAACAAATCAAATAATCACCCCTCTGGTTCACAAAAATGACCATGACTGCCTAATGTTATTAATTGATTAGGTACTTTGATTAGGGTCACATATAAATCAGTAAGTGATATCTGTCAGGTCTTCACCTGTCAGTGTCTCCGCTTTTATAACTTCAAATTGTACTGAACTGATGTTTGTGACATTCTGATTTGTGGGATCTGACATTTTGGTGTGCTTTATAATGGGGACAATTCGTTAACAGCTGAAAATAATCGTACTATTACTCCCGTTCTAACGCATGATTAGGATGCAAGAAGTTTTACGTCTAAATTAAACTGCCGCGCTGCATACCCGACGATAGGTAGTAGAGCTAATGGGCGGTGCTATAGTCGTACTAGTTTACCGACTTGCGTCAACCACTCGTAAGTTTGTGGTTTAAGTTAACAACGTTAAACCTCTTGTATTCATGTGCCCTAAGTCAAGACCACGAAATAGACTAACGGTTATGCTAGGAAGTTACTTTCCATGTTCTTAATTGTCGCTTACGACAGGCTTATTCTAATAACCGAATGTCAACATCGATACAATGCATTCATCAAGTCAATCCAATATGTGTAATGAAACAATATGTATAACCCTATGTTATTTTTTATCTTTCAAAATAGCACGAAACCTGCCAGATTAGCCACGGTGCTTAAAAATACATTTCATACTCGATGTACGAGTACCTAACTGACTTCGTGTGTAAGGTATTTGAGCCCTAGTGATGCGTTTTTGAGCCTCTGACCACTAGCACAAGACAGCGCTCGGACGGTTTCGAGCGCGAATTAAAACTATCCGTCACTTTCTAACTAGATCACTGTAGTAGTTAGTAGTTAATACGTAGTTGCACTAAACAAGTGCACAACAGAAAATAAAATAATTAAAGGGATTTGAACAAAGGCGAACTTATATTACGCAAACGGTTAGAACTCACGTATAAATTGTCACTCCGGGCGACATGTTGTTGAAGAGTTCGAAACATGTCGCCCGGAGTGACAATTTATACGTGAGTTCTAACCGTTTGCGTAATATAATTTTGAAATGACTCACGAAAGTTTAAATTCAAGTAAAGGCGAACTTATTATATTTTCTTGGCTTCACTTCTCTTCTTTCTTTTTAGAAAGAGACGAATATAGTATATTTCGCCGCGGTTTTGTGATAGCTTTTCTTTCCGCTTCGTTAAGTAGCGTATACCATAGCCTAGTTGGTTGCTATCCATATTGCACGTCTCAATGGTTTACCCGTAAGTCGCCGAGTTTTTACAACAGCCTTGCACGGGAATTATCATATCATTGCACACTTTTACGTAACACTGCTTATTGCTTGCAGAAGCTGCTGAAGGTTTTTGTTAAATAAATGTATGAATAGACTTGTGAAATAGATGAAACATAACTAGTACCGTTATCAGGTAGGTAGTAAAAAGGCCGTGAAATCAACGATAACACCTAAAGAGTCAAGAGGATGTCGATGTAATAACGATCCCTCAATTCGCGTGCGACTAATGTACACGGAAATATTTATCCCTCGCGTACAGATGTTATAAATCATCTTCCAAGATGAATGAGGCCTAATGATGATGATGGTAAAAATATTTAGCAACACGGTGTGTCGCATATATACATTTACCTTCTTTTGTTATGTTCTCGCTCATTACAAACATGTACTTATGTTTAATTTTAAATTCTCATAATAAGTGAATTGTAAATTTTTAATGAGAATAATAGTACATTACGATACAAGTGCAGTAAACAGGAAATTCGCAACGAGGGGTGATAAATTGAAACACGACCGGAGGGAGTGTTTTAAATCGACACGAGTTGCGAATTACCTGTTCGCACATGTATCGTACAACGTTTTACAGTACATATGGCTCTTTAAAGTTTCGACATATGCACGTAATCTGCTGATTACCGCACTCGTGCAGTAATCAAGCACCATATGTACTGTAAATGATCTTTAAACCTAAACCTATTACGTCGTTTCTGCTAAAATAATATCAAAACTGACGTTTTACTCAGTTTCTAGAAGCGCTTACACCTTAACTTTACTTGTTTTTATGTTTCCATTGTGTGTGTTCTTGCGATCAAGAATGTTGCAATGCTACACGTCCGAAATAAATACAATTAAGAATATCACATTAAATCCCGATTAATAATTATAGGGATTTTATGTTTTCTTTTATCCAAGTCTGTAGCAAGTATCCATTTCTCGTTCTGAAAATGCTACGTAAATTAAATAACAAGTCTACACGACACGTGCTATGCTGACGTCGCCGTGAAACGTACAACATAGACGTTCCTGATCTACTTTTGCCTATGTACGAGTACTCGTACTCGTAATGTATGGGTACTTTAGGTTCGTTATATGTTTTGTATCTTAAGCACGCGGGAATTCTAATGAAGGCTTATACATAAAGTACTATTAGGCATTATTGAATTGAATTATTCCTTAATCGTACGTTAGTTACTGGCAGTTGGCCGGCTGGATGTTTATTTCTTTATTTTTCGTATGACAACTGCACAGTTTTGATATAAGGCATAAGGCAGTTAGGCTAACCACTTAAAAACTAAAGTCGGCTTGGTTGTATATATTTTCTTTGGCTTGGTGGGTCTGGATGGTGGGTATATAGGTGGGACAGAATTATGCGGTCTTGACACTATTCATAATAATGATTAATACTTTTAAGCATATCACATTACTTACTATTAATTGATAGAGACCCGGGTATGTCCTAAAACTACGACCAAGACCACCGGGGGATGGGCAGCAGCATCCCTGGAGTGCGGTGGAGATACTGCGATCGCCAATCCGCATGCCAAGCGTGGCGATTATGGCATTTACCCCCCATGAAATTGGGGGAGGCCTTTGTCCAGTAGTGGACGTCCTTCGGCTGATATGGTGGAATTGATAGAGAAATGGTGCAAATAATTCAAACTGTTTACCGAACGAAGGAATTACATTATTATTCATGACATTATTACTGTTAGTGTCTGGGCTGCAATACATACAGTTATTTTTTATAATGGACTTATTGGTTAACTAGCTGTTGCGCGCGACTTCTTCCGCGTCTTCGCTCCTATTGGTCGCAGCGTGATGTTGTATAGCCTAAAGCCTTCCTCGATAAATGGACTATCCAACACAAAAAAGAATTTTCCAATTCGAACCAGTAGTTCCTGAGATTAGCACGTTCAAACAAACAAACAAACTCTTCAGCTTTATAATATTATATAGTAATATAGTATAGATATTGAACATACGTTTGCTAGACGATCACGATCAGAGTTCAATTACTTGCAAAACAGTGCCCCGGTGCGGTGTCGGCTCATATGTTTACACTAACCTTAGGCACTGAGTTATTTAAATTACTAATTCCTAGTTGACGTCCACAGGTAAGTGTAGATCATTCACCAGCCAGGCATATTTTAATTCTTATTGCGTCAGTTATGATCTCAAGGGCGGTCCGACCACTTGGAAAAAGGAGTTTCTATTGGAGTAATTGTGGGGTGTCAAGGGCCAGCTTGAGCGTCCCACCCGTTTTATATAATCGAATTGAATTCAACTAAGAGCGTAGTGTCTATGTTCTAAAGATAAGCTCTTGAGCTCTTAAGCGCTTACCCTTATTTGTTAAATTGATTTGTTTTAAAACTTTGTTTCTCAAATCAGCCCTAGTGCCAAACACTAACTTGCAAAAGGCACAGAATAATTACTAGTACTTATGTAAATTATGTACAGAAGGTTTACTATTAAACAAAACCAATGTTTTACAGCTAGAAAACACTGAATAATGCTATCGCGCTCTTCACCATAACAGTGCTCTGTTGTCAAGGTGGACCATTCGGACATCTTAAAATATGGCATATAGTTAAGGTTAATGTAATTTTGTTTTGACGTGTAATGCGAAAGGACCGTATCGATGGCTCCGTAAACCGGATCTATCGTTATCAAGTGGCTCGCGATCCAGGTCACGCGGTCAGTTGCAAGTCTTCGTTAAAACCGGGCTCCACGCGCCCGCGACTGCCGCAGTGCAATAGCTATGTAGTCTCAATGCTTGACAAGAAATTAAGAAAAATAACAGGGTACTTACATAGTTCGTTTAAAAACAAATATGAAAGGAAAAGACTTGTTCGTTGATGCTAAATGAGGAATCTTATATGCCTACTGTACTGCCTGGATTTCCCTTATAACCTGCCTAAACCACATAATAACTATAACTGGGCTTCAGGCTCAAGAATGTTATGTGTCACAGAAAAACAATGTTCTTTAATTTTTGCAAGTCATATTACAACTTGGAAACTAACAAGAGAAATTAAAATATATTTTTTAAAAACCCGACTGCTTTTGGAGTTCCATACCAATAAACTACCATCATTTACACACACACACAATTAATACGAATCTAACGACACCTTTGAAGCTAAAATCCATCAAGCCGATCAGGCTGCAGAGCGTGCCAAACATTTGAATTTGGCGCCAAAGTTTCGCCATTTAGTTTAAAAAAAAACTAAACACTGATAAAGTGAAGCGTTAAAAAGTAATTCATCTTACAAAAAAATCCTTTTTCTTTTTCATATTCCTTTTCGTAAAAACTAAGTCACAGATAGAATTTAATAATTGAGTTATAAATCGTTTAAAAGTAGTCAGTGGCACTACGTAATGACAGGGCAGGAAATGCAGATAATCCAAATATTATGCTAAGTTGCTACACATAATGGAATGCATGAATGTGCGTTGCTTTTGCTATACAAAGTACCTACTATCAAAGTTTTATGCACACCTTTTTGTGCATCGAATGATGGCATCACACTTTGAGTATTTGTGCAAATATTTGTGGTGTGGGGTGTGGTTCCAAGGTTTTGAAAATATCGTCGTATACTCGAGCAAAGGAAAGCATATTAGGACTTCATTTAATGACGAGGGATGTATTTATTTTGTAACAGTAGTCTTCCCCTCTTATATATACAAAGCCACGCCAGATTTAATATGAAATCCTATTGTACAATCGATTTAATCATATTAAATTCTCACTGGTATACTTTTTATGCCTGATTTTTTTTTTCATAATTATCAGCCAATTTCAAAGATATTTATTGAATGCTACAATGACTTCGACCGTGGTATCTATCTATGTCACAAAACATAGCCACGTGATTTTCTCGAGACTAAATGCACTGATTGAATCTCTAGCATAAAGTAGGTAAGGAGGTACATCTTACGAACATAGTTAATCTACGCCCTTGCCTTGGCGTCAAGGCACGTCAATCGAAGGCAATTACAGGAATTATAATTATTTAGATCGTATCTATAATGTCTACATTGGCCACTAAGGCTGGGTTGCACCGACTTACGATCACAGACTGATCAACGTTAAATGTGGCGCCGGCAGCGGTCATCCCATAGAAACTTTCCATACATTCAAATTTTAACGAACACAGCTTACGATTACAGACGGTTTGGTGCAACCCAGCCGAAGTATATTTATAACAAACATTTTAATTATGTGAGAATATGTACAGGGTTGGGGCAAATTAAGTGTCCTAGTTTAAAATTGATAACATTTCAAAATTTCAAGTAGTATGTAATATTAACTCATTTCATTAACTTATCAACAAGAAACCCAAAACATTTTTTTAAATATTTTTCTGGCAATTTTTTTTAACATGAAATGGGGATATTTTCGATATATTAAAAATGTGGTTATGTGTAATTTTTTATCCTCTGTTAGATTTCAACGGAAATCAAAGTAGTCCGCTTAAAAAATTAAATGTAGTTTTTTGCCATAAAATTAAAACTATACCTACTTCGAATTTCAACATAATTTTCTTTTAAGTATACTTCTACATCATGTCGTCATATACATAAGTCTCATTAATCGTCGGGATATTTTTAATTTTTCAAATTCTTTGACGAGTTTTACTTGCACCCTGGGCTTTGGTATTTCGCCAAATACGCTCATGAGCGTTTTAAATTATATTTTTGACCCAAAAAGATGGTTTTCGACCAAGTTTGGGCCTGATTCTTGAAGATCCCGTTACTTTAAGAGGGCGCAGTACGTTTGGTTCTTCATACAAACGTATTTATGCTCTCATTTTAAAACGCCATGCTAGAATAACATGAAACTTTGTATACACAATGGGATCCAGCTTGTCTAGGGCGGAAATTATTTTCTGTTGCTTGAAATCATAATGGCGAAAAAATACAGCGATTATTAAGGTTTTCATACAAGCCGTAAAAAACTCAAAAAACCGCTGTTTTTTTTCTTTTTCAATTTCTAGCAACAGAAACTATTTTTGACCTAGGTATGCCGGATCCCATTTTGTATACAAAGTTTCATGTTATTCTAGCATGGCGTTTTAAAATGAGAGCCTAAATACGTTTGTATGGAGAACCGATCCACACCGATCGTACTGCGCCCTCTTAAATCACTTGTATGACTGAGATATGAGCCTTATATTGATATCTAAATGCTTTTGCTTCTTAAATATGCGAGGTCGGAATTTATCGTGATGTAGATTAACAACGAGCTAGCGTTTCGCGTCCATTGTTGAATACATTATAAAAACAAAATATGCCAAGCTGACCTCTAGAAACCATAAAGACGAATAAATTTTCATGAAAAAAAAAAATAGTGAAATAAAGTTCCGTTACATTTAAATTCAACGGCTATACAAAACTAGGACACTTAATCTTCCCAACCCTGTATATACCTATAATTCTGCTATTTGTATGTATTTACTAGGCACACACAATACAATACTCTTTATTGCACAACTAAAAAAATAACACAATATACACATACTCGTAGTTCAGAATCAGCATAGCGAGATACATTTGTGATTCCTCTGGAGTAGCAAGTGTCCATAGGCTACTGTGTCTGCTTACCATCAGGCAGGCCGTAGGCTGGTTTGCCACCGTCGTAGTCTAAAAAAAACATGCAGAGGTAAACAACAAGCGGTGGGTATAAACTAGGATGCAAGTATCGTTCAGAAAAAGATTGAAAGATATGTTGATAGCTAGTTGTACATAAGTACAAGGTGTCTCAACCGCCCTCGGTGTGGATGTATGTACTTTTAGATCTCACACCAATAATAGAGTTAAAATATGCGGCTATGATTTTACTTTCACATATCTACAAAATCACAAGTTTTGAAGGTAGTGTTTGTTGTTACCAGGACGTCAGGAATGGAAGGCAGCATCACAGTTAATGGCATGGAGCGCAACCTGTCGAGCTTCCGCAAGCTGTCGTGCTACATCATGCAGGACAACCAGCTGCACGGCAACCTCACGGTCGAGGAGGCCATGGCGGTTGCCACCGCGCTCAAGCTGCCCTCTGCTACGTCCAAGGCTGACAAACACGAAGTGGTAAGTAGTTAGTAGTCAACCTGTCGAGCTTCTACGAGCTGTCGTTCTGAACAACCAGTTTCACGGCATCCTGAGAGTGGAGGGAGTTATAGTATTAATAGCTAATAATAAACATAATATTGTTACTTTAAAATAACTATTTGTACCACATGGCAACGATTTACAGAAACAAGTTAATTAATTCCTACCACATTTCGTTGGGGTGGGGTTGTTTGATTTTAGTATGTATTTTTTTCTGTCCTAAAGGTATTGTCGAAACAAGTAATTTTTTAACAAAAAAACACCGACTCCAAACTTTGCCAGACCCCATCCTCCTGCTATATAATTTGAGTTCCTTCGATGTAGCCTTACTTACCCCATCCTCTTGGTATATAATTTGAGGAGTACCCTCGATTTTTCCAAGATCCCGTCATCAAATCCAGACTTGGTGACAATGGGATCAACTAGAAAACACACCCTATCAAACAAAAAAAGAATTTTTGAAATCGGTCCACTAGTCTCCGAGTAATCGGTGAACATACAAAAAAAAATAAACAAAAAATATTCCGACGAATTGAGAACCTCCTCCTTTTTTGAAGTCGGTTAATAATGACAATGCAATGAAATAATTATTCGTTGTTCAATAAATTTATTTTAGTTTATAAGCTATCTATTAGATTCTTATAAACATCCAAATTAAGACATAACATACGGGGAGGAGCACTGCTTATCCTAAAGCTCAGGTTATACCCATTTAGGAAGTTGACTCTCTAGTTGTAAGACAAAGTTTTGTAAGATGTTTCTGATGAATAAATTTTTATTATTATAAAATATTAACAATTTTAGGACCTACTTTAAATACAACGTAGGGCCTAACGTATAGGTATTTAAAATTCTAAGAGGTAAATACGTATCAAGTGTCACGTTGTATTATATTGCCTGTTTTAACCAAAACGGAAAATTAATTTTGCTATTCAATTCAAACTGGTGTCGTATGATTCATGAATAATGAACCAAATGTATACCTCAGGAATAATGAGACGGGTGCGCGTATTTTAATGTTGACTCATTAGTGGGTACTCAATGTCCTATATATATTCGTATGGCCAGTGTTTAAAACTTCGGCTTTTTCTACCATTACCACTCCGGGCATATGCTCAGGATCCTGCGACAGATGTGGATATCAGTTCTTGGTCTTACTATAACGCGGACGTTATCAGTGGAGAGGGTGAGCTTTCGAGCGTACTACCTCTATTTAATATACAGAGAGCTTCTATCTACAGTGTCCATGGCCTCTAAAAGGTTAAGGCTGGGTTGCACCAAACCGTCTGTAATAGTAAGCTGTGTTCGTTAAAATTTGAACGTATGGAAAGTTTGACAAGTTTCTATGGGATGACAGCTGCCTGCGCCATATTTAACGTTGATCGGTCTGTGATCGTAAGTCGGTGCAAGCCAGCCTAAAGCTGAACCTTTTCGTAAGCTATATCAAGGCTCCCGTAACGAACTACGGTCGCCGTCGCCGGTCAAAGAGATAGCTATACACGTATAATATTTGCACATTTCAGATCCAAGAGATTCTCGAGACGCTCGGCCTCGCTGAGCACCACAAGACCATGACATCGAACCTCTCCGGTGGGCAGAAGAAGCGTCTCTCTATTGCCCTTGAGCTGGTCAATAATCCGCCGATCATGTTCTTCGACGAGCCGACCTCTGGCCTCGACAGCTCGTCTTGCTTCCAATGCATATCTCTACTGAAGACCTTGGCGAGCGGCGGTAGGACGATCATATGCACGATCCACCAACCGTCCGCTAGGCTGTTTGAGATGTTTGATCACCTGTACACGCTGGCTGATGGACAGTGCGTGTATCAGGGTAGCACGGGGAGTTTAGGTACGTAAACTTGTTATTATAAATTCCTGTATAAAGGAATAATTTCCAGGTCGGTTATTATTGTATAGTATTTGAATATTAAACAATGCGTGAAGGTCTACGATAGTTCATTTCAACCTAAAATAATGTATCGTTTACGGTCTGGCGGGCGCCGATCGGTTTTTCAATATGCTGATCTCAACTTGCGTGGCATCAGTCTTCCTTCCTAACAAGGTTCTCAATTTGGATATATATATTTTTTAATTTTAAGATTCCCTTTTTGAATTAGTACGTAAAAACGTAAGGTATAATTTTTGCTAATCCTATTCAAAGGACACCAGGTATTTTAGGCGCAAAACTCGAAGTGCCGGCCACCGAACTGTTGTGTGAATCATTTCTTGTTATGGAGGCCACACAGTGAAAATAATACAGCAACGATATGCTAAGAATTTCCAACATTTCTATTAAAGGACTAGATTTCATGTATGCTATGAACTTATAAAATAAAGATACTTTAATTTTGCTTGATGTCAAACTACTCGGCTCAAACTTGTTTTTATTTGTAGCTTATTAGTCAGTTACCCATATCACTTTTGTAACATTGGACGGGTAAAAAACAGAGAGAGCAAAAAACAGAGTTTCTTTTGATGAAATGAAGGAGAAAATCCGTCCATTATTCACTTCATATTATGAAATGTTCTACCTAATGTGGCTTGGAATGATTTTCGTTTGTTGGCCGGTACTTTTATTTTTGGGCCCAACTTAATATGAAAAGTTCTCCTCTAGTCCGGGTTCGATTATGCGGTGATTTTCGATATTGGCATTATTCACTCGTTACAGTGTCATGGCTGGGTAGTCTGGGTCTACAGTGCCCGTCGTACCACAACCCGGCGTCGTTCATCATCGAGGTGTCTTGCGGCGAGTACGGCGACAACACGGGCAAACTCGTGCGCGCCATCGACAATGGGAAACACGACATCAGGCGAGTTGGATAGCCTTCATTATTATTGTTATGATATCCTGATTACGACCACTGCCAATGAGAGCGGCACGCCTGATTCATTTGTCGGATTTGCCGGACGTGACAGAACGAAGTCAGTTTCATACATTTATCTACTTCAAAAAGTTAGTTACTAACTTATAACTTATAATAAGTTTAACTAACATCATATGGATGTTTAACGTCTGAAATATAGTACATTACGATACAAGTGCAGAAAATAGGAAATTCGCAACGAGTGGTGATAAATTAAAACACGACCGAAGGGAGTGTTTTAAATCGACACGAGTTGCGAATTACCTATTCGCACGTGTATCGTACAACGTTTTACAGTACATATGGCTTTTTAAAGTTTCGACATATGCACATATTAAAAAGTAAATCCTCTGTAATGTGTTCAATAACCGTCCGTAAATACCAGCTTAATAATATACCCCGCTACTGGCCGCCCTCCGCGAGCGCGTGCGCCAGAAGTACACGATATATCGTGTAGTTATGAGATTACGTACAAATTTACAGCACAGGCGCGGGCCGCGCGCGCGCGGCGTCGGCGTCGGCGCCGGCGCCGGGTAGAGTCGGTAAACATGCTTCCGCTGGTATATGGATGTACTTAGTCGGCTCATAAGTTCTGTCACTGGCCTTTAAAATTTAAATTTGGAACTCCTAAAACAAAAACCGTTGTGCATTTGAATTTCGAATCTTTTTTAAATATTTGAGTAGTATAATTTTGCAATTTTCTGTTTTCTTTAACATGGAGTGGACGCTTAAAGATAGCCGTACCGCAATAATTGCACTATATCGTTGTGGACACTCGCCGACTAAAATTTTTAAGCTACTTGAAAATTTAAAATTCTCTCTAAGATTTGTGTATCGTACCATAGAAAGATACAGTGAGGTCTCTAGTTTAAATGACAAGAAAAGAAGCGGTCGTCCGCGTACAGCTAGGACTCCAGCGGTTGTACAAGCAATTAGGGCACGCATTGCCAGAAATCCCGCTAGGAAACAAAAAGTTATGGCCCTCCAGATGGGTTTGAGCAGAAACACGGTGAAAAGAGTGCTTAATCAAGACCTGAGACTTCGTGCTTATAAACCTTCGATCAATAATAAACCTAGATACACTATCACCTGCAAATTCAAGTCGAAAAAGTGTCCGAATTTCATTGCGAGTGTGTGCGTGTATAGGAGACACACAAAAAAACGTAATGCGATTAGTACCATTTCCTTTTATTCGATATTAAGTCTTACGTCACAAACATAACGTTTTATTTCAAATGATAGTGTTTGGCGGTTATAACATTACAAAATGCACGTATCAATTGTGGAAAAATTCCACAAAATTGTGGAAAAATTCCACAAAAGTCCGCATTATGTCAATAGATTGTATACCGTAAATGAAGAGCAATTAGGTTCAGTTTCGTTTGTGTTGATTTTCCACTGATTAGATGTCAACATTGGGACAGAGTCCGTATCGTGTGCCGTGGAGTCGAAATTGTTTTTTTTTAATTGGCATCGGTGGAATACAAGCACACGACTTGTCAGGTGGTAACGTCGATTTAGGGATGATTCACAGTAGAAAGTTCCGTTTCCGGGCCGGCCCGTTTTCTATGACAGCAAACGAAACGGCCGGCGTATTTCTTCGGAACGGCCTACTGTGAATCATCCTTTATACCACCACGACCACTTTGGCTTAGTTGATAGCGACCCTATCTGTCTATTAAGCAGGAGGTTTCGGATTCGATTCCCGATCAGGGCATTTATTTGTGTGGTGAGCAATTGAGCATGAATATTTGTTCCTGAGTCTTGGATGTTTTCTATGTATTTATATATATATATATATATATACGAACAATTTGCTTTAACTAAATGTTACAAGGGCATTTTCAGAAATAAGTATACCCAATTAGTGTGAGTTGTTAAAAAAAGTTAATCAATGTCAGTTTAGTGGCAATAATTAAGAAATTAATTTAAATGAAAACTGAATATGTAGTTTATTTTTATCACTTATATGCGTTGTCACAAAACAAAAACGCGAAAGTTGTTATTTTTTCTTGGTATTCCATGCCAAATTATCGCCATAAAACTGACATCGATTTAGAGTTTTGACATCAAAAGAGTCACAATCGCGTTGCCGTCTCTTTATTGATTTGAGTATTCGTTAGAGGACTGATTCGATGTTTCTAACACAATATTGGCTCATAACTACGGTTAGCGACCACTTCAATGAATTAGTGAACTGCAACAAGACATTTTTAGTTAAATGAAACAAGTGATAAATGAAATAAATGAACTTTATTCTGCAAGTAGGCCGCAAAGGCACTTTCACAAGTCAAAATTTATTATCTTTTCTGCAATAGAAGACCACTGCCGAGAAGAAACGCGAAAAGAAACTCGAAAGTCAGTAAGTTTTTCCAAAAATTATGCTTATTACAATGATAAGACTTAACCTACTTAATATAAATAAATCTGAGTATGGAAACAAAAGAGGAAAGAATATTTACAATGTATGTTCAAGAAGACAACATGTGTTTAGTAATTTACTAGACGTGGTACAATGAATATATACATAATATGAATTTTAATGCTATTTAGGTCTCTGGTTTGGGCCATGCATTTCTGTCAGTTAGATTGTCCTCGACCCTGTAATAAGCCTTTGAAATCAACGATTTTTTCAAGTAATTTATTCAATATATAAATTATATCTAGAATTTTCATCAGGTAACATATTATAGAAACGAATACATTAACGCGCTAGAATCATTTGGTTTAAAATATTCTTCGCCTCTTTCTTTACCTATAATTTGCCTCCATTTATCTCTCTCAATTTCATTTTTTGGAATTCTGTAATAAGTTTAATAGTAAGTTAGGTTAGTAAGCTACATATAAGTGAAAACCGTATCAAAATGAGTAAAAAAGTTTTTGATTTAACCAATGTATACTGAGCAGAGCGACATGTCAGACAAACTGTTACCAGCCGATTTTGATATATGAATAAAGTAAAATACAAATACACTCCTTACATACTTATGTGTGTACAATAATAACAGTACACGTAAACTTTCGTAAAAAAGTTTTCAGTCTGCGACTCCATTCATTCGAAATTTTACTATAGTCCATTTCGTCCGTTCTCCGTTCCGTTTCAATATACGACTAACTCAACGCGAGGGAAAGAGACAGCAGCGTAGCTGGTTGGCTGTTTGAGTATTTCAAATATTTAAATAAAATATTTTTATAAGCGTGTTATAGCCTGATATAACTACAAATTCAATAAATTATGAAAATTTAAATAAATACTCACCGAAAATACGAAATTCCATCCTTTTTTAACGTCGTTAACGTGTTGTTTTTGCACTTTTTCACGGAGCACTTAGGCATGTTGACTCGCCGATGGCTAGCGCGCGACTGCGAACGCAAGAGTGCTTAAACGGATTTTAAGCACTCTTGAGCGTGGACGCCGTTGACAGGCAAATAGTGTATCTAGGTTTATTATTGATCGAAGTTATAAACGAAAAACTGGCCATCTTCTCAATGGTCGGCTTAAAGCTTTAAGGCTTAAAAGATCGAAAGCTTTATTGAAGAAGTACGCTAAAAATAAGCATCGTTGTATACTGTTTTCGGACGAGAACATTTTTGACATAGAAGAAAACTGTAATAAACAAAATGATAGAGTGTACGCTCGCAATAGTAAAGAAGCGTCTAATAGCATTCTCCGTATTCAAAGAGGTCATCACCCTTCATCTGTGATGGTTTGGCTGGGAGTTTCTTATGCGGGCGTCACTAGTATGCATTTTTGTGAGAAAGGAGTAAAAACTAGTGCCAAAGTGTACCAAGACACGGTGTTGACTAATGTTGTGAAACCACTATCCCATACGATGTTTCTAAATCAGCATTGGGTTTTCCAGCAGGACTCTGCTCCAGCCCATAAGGCAAAGTCTACACAAGCCTGGCTCGCCTCCAATAAAATCGACTTTATACGGCATGAAGATTGGCCCTCCTCTAGCCCAGATCTTAATCCGTTAGACTATAAAATATGGCAGTATTTAGAGGAAAAGGTGTGCTCAAAACCTCATGCAAATCTAGACTCGCTGAAAAAATCCCTTGCTACGGCAGTGGCCAATATCGACATGAAAGTGGTGCGTGAATCCATTGACGACTGGCCACGCAGACTTCAAGCCTGTGTAGATAATTATGGCGGTCATTTTGAATAAATGTTATACATTTAGATTCTCTAGTTTATAAGCTTTCAAACGCTGTACAAATTATTCGGAATAAACTTAAACTTTTGTTTTTATTTGATACTATGTATATGACAGAACTTATGAGCCGACTAAGTAGATAAAGTAGTGTATGTAACTGTACATAATCGGGCATTAAACCCATCGAAATATAATAAGTATAGAAGAGTAACGTCAAACAAAACTGACGTCGAAATATGGTCAATTTTTCACGATCTTATAACTAAAACGTCTTATGTATCATTGGCCAATAAAATATTCAAAATAGTTTAAGTAAACTACATTTTCACAAAGGTTTTATACTTTTGCACCAATAAAAAAAGTTACATGTACCGTGACTGGTTAGAATACATTTGACACGTGATTTTTATTTGTCATTAATTAGTCGAATTCAGTCTTCTTGAACTTGATATAAATACGCCTACTTTTGACATGGATGGTGTACTACAAAATGACCCAATCTTCTATCTTCTTTTAATCTTATATCTTTAATTTATATTTATCAACGGACCTATTCTGAAATTGGGTTTAAGTATTAATAGTTTGATAAAATTAACCAGTAAAACCACAAATAAACCTTACTCTCTCCTAAAGTATACCGTCAAGGTGGAACGTCTATCGCCCCAAACACAGGCGACTTACGCGAAATAGTATATAAGTATAGCTAGCTGGATCGCGTTCTTAATAAAAGTAAGAAAAAAAAAAGCTGGCTAGTGAATCTAGCAAGTGGATGATAAGTGGACGTGTGATCGTGCTATCAGTACATTGTGTCTCGCGGTATACTTTCACCTTAGGTCTCCCCTACTTCATCTGCTAATAGTTCTTGGAATAATAGGCTCGTCATACTATCAATAAACTTCTATACTATATACTAAACCTCACCGATGAATATCAAACAGTTGTGCAAATGAAATCTTAATTGGGTTGATGTAAATCATGAATTCATGATTGGGTTGATTGACCAAAATTTAATCAAAACACATCAGTAGGTACTAAGATAAAAGTGAATTTATTTTCATCCTAATTATTTATCCATGACAAAACGGAGGAAGTACCCTCCGGGCAAGTTTAGATTTCTTCGAAGTGATTTGACCAATATTATTAAGGTCGCCAGAGCTCCCGAGGATACGCTGTGATGAGAGTGAGCATTATTGTGAGCGAGTTTGCATTATGTCTCTAGCTGTTGAGACACCGAATCCTCAAGTTAATAAAGGGTCGGCAAAGCGCTTCTGATTATTTTGGAGTCGAAAGCGTCCGTAGGTGACGGTGTCTGCTTACCATCAGGCAGGTCGTAAGCTTGTTTGCCACCGTCCTAGTATAAAAAAGGCGAGCATACTGTGGTTTTAGACCAAATTACTGTGTAATCGTTGATAGTATTCAATTTCACTCAACTTTTTTTCTTGTCCGAGAAAAATCAACCTTCACTAAATGCGTTTTTTGCACACCAAGTTTTCGTTGTGCACATCTTAAGATGTTATTAACTAATATCGAAAGCGTACTTGTCTGTACGCTTTTATTTTATTCTAATATACTTTTTCCGAAACATATATTGCATAGCGTCATCCATCACACACATGTATGGGATTGTTGTAAATTGAATATTTAAATAATGAAAAGAAACATCTTCCAGCTTGCCATTCGTGTGGCTTATGCACCAATTAATAGTGCTGGTCAACACTTATAAAATAATATCTGTTGCCGGTAACTATTAAAATTTAATTATTTTCATTTGACACAATGTCAACCGTTCAACTCTACGTCGGATAGTTGACTGAGTTGCGATCGGGCACTGAAACGTCACTGGAAACGTAAGCTCCTTTGTTGGCACTAGATTTTGTGGCACCGGTTTTGAGCGACGGTTATGCTTCCATACTTATTATATTTCGATGATTAAAACACTTGTGTGATCCTATTACCTCGTATGATCATAAGTTTTGAGACGAATATTGTTTTAAATAAATCAATGACAGAAAATACTCCTGTCAAGGTTATTATTTTCTTTGAATCACTGCACTGTAGCTGATAAAAGTAAATAGAGTTTATTTAAATTGGCTTTCAATGTTTTTGATTTAAGCCTTTAAATGCGGAGGTCGCTCTTAGGTGCCGGCACGAAACGAAAAACGCCTTTTTTACTGACAAGTTAATGTCTACTTAGTCGGCTCATAAGTTCTGTCATATACATAGTATCAAATAAAAACAAAAGTTTAAGTTTATTCCGTATAATTTGTACAGCGTTTGAAAGCTTATAAACTAGAGAATCTAAATGTATAACATTTATTCAAAATGACCGCCATAATTATCTACACAGGCTTGAAGTCTGCGTGGCCAGTCGTCAATGGATTCACGCACCACTTTCATGTCGATATTGGCCACTGCCGTAGCAAGGGATTTTTTCAGCGAGTCTAGATTTGCATGAGGTTTTGAGCACACCTTTTCCTCTAAATACTGCCATATTTTATAGTCTAACGGATTAAGATCTGGGCTAGAGGAGGGCCAATCTTCATGCCGTATAAAGTCGATTTTATTGGAGGCGAGCCAGGCTTGTGTAGACTTTGCCTTATGGGCTGGAGCAGAGTCCTGCTGGAAAACCCAATGCTGATTTAGAAACATCGTATGGGATAGTGGTTTCACAATATTAGTCAACACCGTGTCTTGGTACACTTTGGCACTAGTTTTTACTCCTTTCTCACAAAAATGCATACTAGTGACGCCCGCATAAGAAACTCCCAGCCAAACCATCACAGATGAAGGGTGATGACCTCTTTGAATACGGAGAATGCTATTAGACGCTTCTTTACTATTGCGAGCGTACACTCTATCATTTTGTTTATTACAGTTTTCTTCTATGTCAAAAATTTTCTCGTCCGAAAACAGTATACAACGATGCTTATTTTTAGTGTACTTCTTCAATAAAGCTTTAGATCTTTTAAGCCTTAAAGCTTTAAGCCGACCATTGAGAAGATGGCCAGTTTTTCGTTTATAAGCACGAAGTCTCAGGTCTTGATTAAGCACTCTTTTCACCGTGTTTCTGCTCAAACCCATCTGGAGGGCCATAACTTTATGTTTCCTAGCGGGATTTCTGGCAATGCGTGCCCTAATTGCTTGTACAACCGCTGGAGTCCTAACTGTACGCGGACGACCGCTTCTTTTCTTGTCATTTAAACTAGAGACCTCACTGTATCTTTCTATGGTACGATACACAAATCTTAGAGAGAATTTTAAATTTTCAAGTAGCTTAAAAATTTTAGTCGGCGAGTGTCCACAACGATATAGTGCAATTATTGCGGTACGGCTATCTTTAAGCGTCCACTCCATGTTAAAGAAAACAGAAAATTGCAAAATTATACTACTCAAATATTTAAAAAAGATTCGAAATTCAAATGCACAACGGTTTTTGTTTTAGGAGTTCCAAATTTAAATTTTAAAGGCCAGTGACAGAACTTATGAGCCGACTAAGTATGGTAGTAATGGTAGGAAGAAAGTTAACGCAGCGGAACGACAAATTGTACACCAAAATGTCGATAGATGTTCCAACTACTGCACAGAACGTACTGCAACCTTATCACCCTGAGAGGTGTTTTTTTTTTTTTTTTTTAATACTACGTCGGTGGCAAAGAAGCGTCCGCCTGATGGTAAGCGGTCACCGCAGCCTATGGACGCCTGCAACTCCTAGGGGTGTCACATGCGCGTTGCCGACCCTTTAAGAATTTAGGTTCACGATACGGTCGATTATTACGTACGAGGTAGCCTTTTCCTTCAATTTTGAATACAAGATGCTCAAACTATGCCTTAAAATTATCCATTTACCAGATAGACTATTGGAATCACTTTTTAAAGTTTATTTGTCAAAATAATTGGTTTTTTGACAAAGTTTTGGAGAACACTGTAACAAAATTAAATTTCATACGAAAACTGCTGCTGCTGCTGTTGTACGTCTTTTACATAGAAGTAACTTTCTACGAGCCCGGCTCTAATACTTCTGATTAGTCTTTTTGGGCAAAATTACCTTTTATGAACACACAATTTAGAGCTAAAAATTTGCCATAAATACTACTCAAAAATAGTTACTCACAAATGAGCCACTGGAAGAGAAGCAAGAGATTCCCTGATGAAATTTTTCGTGTCTCGCGGAGTCATTATCTAGGTGTAGCCGACGCAATAAATGGCATCTAACATAAAATATTGGAATGCGGTTTAAATAATACCTATGTAGGTTTATTAATGAAACTATTTTCAAGTAAAATTAACAAAATATTTATAGGTATATATTAAAAAAAAAACGAGTATTTAGCCGTCTCAAAACTTATGATCACACGAGGTATGAAGCCTGCGGCTCGTTTTCATAAAGCGATACCCGTGTTTTAATGCCTCTCGTTATGTAAAAGTTGCATAAACTACCATTAGTACCGTTAGATTCACATTGATGATGCGCGCTGATGTGATGGTTCCTGTTGTCAGGCGTCAGAGCGCTTAAGAATGCGCCTGACAACAGCAGGGGGTATCTCTCTTGAGCACCACATCATGTTAGTATTAATTATTTAATCCGATTTCAGTCGATACATCAAGCGATTGACATAACAAATCTTGAAAACGCTATAGTTAGGTGGAGACCACTAATTTATGCTGTACGAATGAGACATGTGTAATTTGATTTAAACTACTGCGTATAGCGACACCAATTGAATTGGCAATGCAACAGTTTGAGTACAAGATTACAAACCGATC
Source organism: Notocelia uddmanniana (assembly GCA_905163555.1). Classification (NCBI taxonomy): domain Eukaryota; kingdom Metazoa; phylum Arthropoda; class Insecta; order Lepidoptera; family Tortricidae; genus Notocelia; species Notocelia uddmanniana. The sequence continues at coordinate 13,850,973 of LR991053.1, forward strand.
AACGTTACACGAGTATGGCGTCGGCAGCTGTCATCCCGTATAATCTTGCAATCTACTCCATACATTCGGATATTAACGAACACCAATCACAGACGGTTTTGTGGAACCCACCCTAAGAGGAAAACTATGAACCTTAAGTGTCCGGCCACATCGCTGCTTAAAACGCACTGGCGCACCGGAAACGCAGTGACGTGAATGAGTCACGTGACGTTTTTACCTCAAAAGTTGTTCCCGGTCGTTCACTGCGATTCCGTACCTTCGCCGGTGTAGCCGGTGAGCACCGGTGTAGCCGGACCTTAAAACGATGGGGTGGTATGCGGTAGTTTTTCTCGTTTCTTCTTTATTTCGATATCCCATCAATTGTTAACTTACTGTTCATTATTTTGACTTGTATATACAGTTGTTTTACATCAAGTTGGTTGTCATTTTCAGAACTGGCCAACCGTTCCCAGATATGAAGCTGCCGGAGCTAAACAACAAGAAAGATATGCACGAATCGCTGGCAACGGAATGGAACAAGAATGACCTGTCTCAGGTTCAAGAGAAGTTCAAGGAAGAGAAGGCGAACGAGTCCAACGGAGCCAACGGCACTGGCAATCTGCAGAACGGCATCCTGCAGTTCGCGGCCAATGAGATCGCTAAGGGAAAAGGTTAGTATAATAAACTCGGGTGTTTCGATTTTAATTAGGTCTCCTTCGCATCCGGATTTCCATTCACCCCATTACAAAAATTTCCAATTTTCGAGAAAACTATAATATGATCGAAGATAAAATTATTGATTAATAAATTACCTACAAATAAATGCTACATTCATGTTGACACTAGTTATTGTTTCCTAGCCACTGAGGAAATCTGTAAAACTGGACATTATTCATATTCAGGGGGGTGGGGGTCATTCCTCCTAGATCACATCATCAGACCTTCACCAAATTTATATGTGACCAATGTCAGGGTACCTGCTTTAAAACAAAAAAACGAATTATCAAAATCGGCCAACGTGGTCAAGAGTTATCGGAGAACATACATACATAAAAAAAAGAACAAGCAAACATGCAGACGAACTGAGTACCTCCTTCCTTCTATTGAAGTCGGTTAATAAAATTCTTTTTGAATTGTAATTTGATATTAGATATAAACGCAAAACGGTAATCGATAATCGCAATACGATAATCGATAATCGCATAAGGCTATTTAATTTAGTTACGGAATAAGACATGCATCTAGTCCTCAATCTAAATTGATCAACCTTGGATTACAGCTTTTTTTTCTCGCTGGAATCAATATGTCAAGGACAGATGAAAGTAACGTAGAACAATTCCATAAAAAGTATCGTATTTTTTTTTCACTTTCGCAATAAATCAATATTAGCGATAGCTTTTTAACGAATCTCATACCGGAATCGACATCGTGCTATCATAGGAACAATCATTTGTTTATAAAGAGATCATATAATAAAGTAAACGACCAACATGAATTTACATTTGTATCGCTATTCATAATAGATTAATGAACTAATTTCAATACAAACAAGCGTAATTGACACGGCGATAGCGCAGGGCAAAGGTTCGCCGACGATGTTAGTTCCTGTTTGCATGTTGTTTTTCACGATTTGCTCCGCGTATGATGAACGGATCCCTGAGATCGATTACTAGTGATCGATTAGTGTTACTTAAGAATAATATTGAAATTGTGGACTATGATCGGGAATAGTCTTGCAAGAATTTGATTTGATGGTTCACCGACACGACCACCAATGTTGGTGAAAATTTAGTAGGTCAAACTTATTTTCATTGTGGTAATTCATTGATGTATTATTATAGAACTAGATTCACAATCAGCCCACAAAAATGGACCCCGTGACTCGGGCGGTACTTTCCTGTTTAGTCGTGTTTGGACCGCAGACAGTGACAGTTGTCCAACAATGACGAAACATGTTGTGAAAAACTGCTATAACAGCTACAACAAAATAAGGAAAAGGATGGAATATATTTCTTTAGGTTAATTATTTTGATAACGTTACAAAATTTATGTAAAGTCCTGGTAATTTCATGGTTTTGAATAAATCATTTTGTTAGTTCAAATTAAAGGTTATCAAGAAACAAAATGTAAGGAGTCGCTATTAGGTCGAAATTGGTAAGGAATAAATATTTGTTTTAATTCAAGATTTCCAAAACATCCTCAGCGACGTTCAGAATGGACCGCTATTATAGCGCAAAATAGACGTGACGCACTTTATAAACCAAACCACACGAGTGTTGTGTGTTCGACCCATTTCCCTATTTCCGACATATCCACCATATCAGCCGAAGGAAGTACACTGCTGGACATGGGGAGTAAATGCCATAATCGCCACGCTTGGTATGCGGGTTGGCGATCGCAGTATCTCCACCGCACTCCAGGGATGCTGCTGCCCATCCCCCGGTGGTGTTGGTCGTAGTTTTATGAAATATCCGGGGCCATTTCCGACATATACAGGACCAATAAAGGTCTTAATCGACTAACTGCAACTTCTAAACCTGTCTAGAACGTAAGTCCGTTCATTCCCGACTCAAACTATATTATTCAAATTCTGTTTCAACATATAATTTCAGCGTGAAAAATCATGCCGAGGAAAACATATTCATATACTTATATGAATTGATGTAATAAAAACCAATTTAACGTTAATATATTTGATTAATTTGTCTTTAAGTTCATATCATAGTGGGTATCTTTGTTTTATAGATGTCAGAGATAGATAACCATGACTTGCAAAGCAAAAGTTGTAAAACTACCAATGCTGCTCCAATGGCAGAAGTCAGAACTTTTGAAATAACTACCTACAGGCTTGCTCAAGAGTTTCATGAAAGTAAACATCTTTATCTCTAACACAGAAAAAGAACAGTAACAATCACAGAATTAATTGTGCGCGAATGTGTGTGAATATTGAAATGGAATGTTTTATTCATATTTTTTTGTTTAAAAATATTATTAAAATAAAAATAATTTAAATAACCAAAGCGACTCCATTACTTTCACTGTTCACTTTTGACATTTATAAAGTAAACAATGGTAGCCAGTATACGATAGTGCCATTTTACTAAAAAGTTTTTACCATGTTGGTTCTTATGTTTGCAAATTTGACACTTGACGCTAATGTCTGTAAGTTCTTTTTTGTACGAAGTTTTTATCTTGACTCGGACTATAAAGAAGCTTTATTGTCAGCTATTGGAATGTAACTGTCAGTGTCATCTTGCGCCACATTTTTAGTTAATTATGTTCGGCATTGTGTGTCTATTTCTATATCTTAAGTCAATGTGGTAATTGAAATGTTTAGTACACCTACTTTAATAAGTATTTATTAACAAAGTAGTAGTATTACTAATAGACTAGCCAATTATGAAGACAACTAATGTGCAGTTTCAATAGAGAAGGAACCATATTCAAGTTTTTTTTTCAATTACATAATTTTTGTATATATAGAATCAGTTACATGCGTAGTACCATTTATTAATTTACAAGATACAGAGGATTTTGTCGTTGACCCGTTTTCTTTGACCGCGATTATATGTAAAGAGAGCTTCGAAATCAATGAAATTGAATATATGAACTGAGAATTCTGATGTTTGGAACATGAATACACTGCTGCAGTTATTCAATTTTGTAACAGTGACTCTTTCTATGCGATTCGGTTGAAAATTGACCCAACGAGCGAACAGTAAAGCTGCGACTATACCCCTGCTCAAAATACGGTGACGGCACGGAATCGCAGTGACGCGCCTCATGCGTGAAGATTTTAATTCATACGTTACATCCCTCTCGTCACTGCGTTAATGCACCGTTAACGAGCGGTGTGATCACAGTTTAAATCATTATTATCATCACGAATTGAGTTCAAATTTGACATATAGATTACCACTTGATAACAGACAACGAAATTGCATTTTAGAGATAACATAAAAAAAACATACTCTATATAGCGGTCCATGCTATTAAGGAGTACATCGAATAGATAGGATTAGTCTCTGCTACGCTTCAGTAACATTAAGCGTGGGTTGCACCAAACGTAAGAGGTGTTCGTTAAATTCCGATTGTATGGAAAGTTCGACAAGTTTCTAGGGGATGTAAGGTGCTGGCGCCATATTTAACGTTGATCTGGCTGTGTTCGTAAGTTGGTGCAACCCGCCCTAATACTTATTCAGACTTTAAAAACTGATCTATTTCCAGGCGAACCTCTAGTGGTGCAGATGGAGCTCGAGAAGCAGGACAACACAGAAGTCGCGCTCCTGGGCGGAGATGCCTCCCCGCGTCGTTACGCTACTTCGGAGCTCACGCAGTTTTGGGTCGTACTGAAGCGCACCCTCCTCTTCAGTCGCCGCGATTGGGTCAGTGCGCTTCTGTTCTACTAGTTTAGGGATAAAATTTCAGGCGAGCTTCTAGTAGGGCAGATGACTCCATCTCTCCCCGCGACGTTACGCTACTTCAGAGCTCATGCAGTTTTGGGTCGTACTGAAGCGCACGCTCCTCTTCATTCGCCGCGATTGGGTCAGTGCACTTCTGTTCTACTAGTTTCAGGCGAGCTTCTAGTAGGGCAAATGACTCCATTTCTAAGTCCCCGCGACGCTACGGTTTTTTTGGAGCTCACGCAGTTCTGGGTCGTGTTGAAGCAAACGTTCCTCTTCAGTTGCCGCGATTGGCTCAGTGCACTTCTGTTCCACTAGTTTAGGGAACACTGGTTTATACTTTGTTATCTATCAACTAAGGACTGTCTTTTCCATAAGCGGTGCCAAAAATTTATCATATAAAAAGTTACTAAAAGCTGAGTGAAGAATTTATGAGCCCGCGCAGACAGAGAGCGGTCACCGGAGTTCTGCGTTCGCGTTAAGGTCACAACATAAACGCACTGACAGGCGGTTTGCTTAGCGCCTAGAGCCTAGCTAGTCACATAGCCACTATAGCCAGTCACCTGGCCAGTAGCTTAGCTAAACAAACTTTTTAGAACGTTCCAAAGCGGCCGCATTTCACACGACAAACGACTAACGAAGGCGTCAAGCTCGCAGTGCGGCGGGTTCCAAACATTCTGGAACGTTATTTTTACAAAGGCTGTGTTCCGAATCACGCTTACAACGCTCACAACGCTTACAGTGCTGGCGGCAGGTCCGAATCAGTTAGCGCGCTCAAGGCAGCGTAAGTGTTGTTTTGTATCGGACCAGTCATGAGCGTGTTTACTGTCATGTTCATTTTAACGTCAACTGAATTTGAATTTTGAGTTCGTCAATTAATCGTAATAGGAAATTTTGGGCTGGGTTTTTGATTTGTAGAAAATTGAAATTAATCGCAATCTGCAACTAACTAATATAAAACTAACTAACTAGGCTGACACGACGACCCAAAATGAGTATTGGCTTCCGAGACTCTTGTCTCCACGACAATATCTAAACTAAAAAAACGAAGACGATGAGCTTTGGTTTCACCCATAATATTTGGTTCGGCTACCAGCTCTTCTATTTCGGCATTTTTACGTATCATCCAACTCCCATCGTCTCTTTTCACTGGTCCCAGGATTTTTCGGAACACCTAACGTTCTGCTCCTAACAGGCTGTGCTCCTCCCTAACTGTTAGCGTCCAGGCCTCACACCCATATACATTTAATACATTAAAATGGGGCGGATTGCGGTCTTATATATCCGAAGTTAAGATCGTTTACTGAGGAGCTTGGACGCCAACACTCTGTGCAGAGCAACACTGCAGCGTAAGGTGTTCTGGATACGGGTGTTAATTTCATTCTCTCTAGCATGCGTATCAGTGACAATGCATCCGAGGTATTAATTTGGACACTCCCTTGTAACAGGTTTCTTTCTCCTACTAATAGGACTTCTCGTTTGGCACGTCTGTTTCTGAAACGCATGTGGAGGTATTCCGTCTTCCATGATTAATCCTGAGCCCCACTTTTGCTGCTTCTTGATCCAACATTCTCGCTAACATTTCCACCCTTTCTCGGATTTCGGAATGTCCTAAAACTACGACCAAGACCACCGGGGGATGGGCAGCAGCATTCCTGGAGTGCGGTGGAGATACTGCGATCGCCAACCCGCATGCCAAGCGTGGCGATTATGGCATATACCCCCCGTGAATTTGGGGGAGGCCTATGTCCAGCAGTGGACGTCCTTTGGCTGATAGCTAAATAAACTAATATAACCTGTGAAGTTTTGTTTTTGTCGCGCATATAATGAGATCTCATAACGTGTCAAACGTCAACTTGACGTTTGCGCTCAAGGTGCTTACGGCTGGGAGTGTGAGCACCGTGAGCGCCGTCTATGACGTCATCAATGACGTCACTAAATCTCGTGTAAACGCTGTGAGCGTGAATCGGCCCGACCGTGAGCGCGCTGTCAGCGTGATTCGGAACACAGCCAAAGAGTTGAATAATAAAGTTACTTGTATTGGCAGACGCTGATGTACCTGCGTCTGTTCGCGCACGTGCTGGTCGGGCTGCTGATCGGCGCGCTGTACTACAACATCGGCGACGACGGCTCCAAGGTGCTCTCGAACCTCGGCTTCCTCTTCTTCAACATGCTCTTCCTCATGTACACCTCCATGACTATCACGATTCTCAGCTGTGAGTATACGAAACGAATCAGAAGTAATATTTTCTGAGGTATTTAAATGCCTAATTTGCCGAAATTGCCGAAGTGAGATATTGTAAATTACTTTGGAGACGTTTTTGCATCTGTAGTAGTATTTGTATGTTTACAGGGACACACGTACACGTTGACGTATACAGACACTCGTCAACGTGTGTGTGAGGCTGGCTACAAGCTGGCTACAGAGGTCACAACTACAAGTGCAAAAACGTCTCGAAAGTAATTTACCTGTAACAATGTAGACACGATTTGTTTAATAAACTTCTACCTTAAATATAATGAAACGGGTCACTCACGTCTTAAAGGTCGAATATCGCTCGACATGTTTCAGACCGGTTCGCGGTCCTTAATCATGAGCATGAGTGCTAAGAAAACCGCCGCCGCGATAGGTGCTCATGATTAAGGACCGCGAACCGGTCTGAAACATGTCGAGCGATATTCGACCTTTAAGACGTGAGTGACCCGTTTCATTATATTTAATATGTCTCAAACTCACGGGAGTTTTCTATATAAAACTTCTACCTTACTTACTATTTTAATTTAATTTAATCTTCGTTTTTTTGTTGCCGCCCGAGCTAAATATTTGGCATTTTAACTTTTGTAATAAATAACTGTTTTATTAATAATTACTCTACACCTTATTGTATACAATCGGTTAATAAATAGCTAGTTTGACCATGTGGTGACTGCTACATACGGCCAATGGCGTGTAAAACGTAATGTTCGGATGTTATTTGATGTTTCATTCTTGTTTGCAGTCCCGTTGGAAATGCCCGTTTTGGTGAAAGAACATTTCAACCGATGGTACTCGCTACGCTCTTACTACCTGGCCATCACAGTTTCCGATATACCCTTCCAGGTAAATAATCATTCTTATTTATCAATTTAATGATTGTACCTGTGCTTTGGCAGGTACGTTAAGCCATTGGTAACGACTGTTCTCTATGAGTTGAGACGAAAACTGGTGTTTTCAGAATCTGTGACAGTAAAGCGGTAGATTGACAAAGTCTAATAAGATCTAATCGTGGGCGCCATGGTCCCATTGCAGTCGCTTTCGCAATCCGTAGATTGAATGCTTTGAACAAGCTAGTCTAGGGAATAACAATGAAATATATGTTACATATAGTTAAATTCTCTAAGAGCTCGTTTAGAACAGATTCGGATTCGGGGCGAGACAGGAGTCTGACTGACTCGAAGTACTTCCAGACTTGGTGACTGCAAAAAAAAAGAAATAGAAAACATTTATTCGTTCCAATACAACACAACAAAAGAGAAATAATAAAAACAGTACTAATAGGTATTGCACGAAATTGTTCTATCTCAGTGGTGTGCTGGCGCGATTACCAGCGCTGATCTTCCTATGGAACCAACCAAATATGTATATTCTCTTATCTGTTTTATCTGTTATGTGTTGTGCAGGCGATATTCTGCGTGATCTACGTGGTGATCGTGTACCTGCTGACGTCACAGCCACTCGAGTGGTTCCGGTTCTCGATGTTCCTGACGTCGTGCCTGCTCATCTCGTTCGTGGCGCAGAGCGTGGGGCTCGTGGTCGGCGCTGCCATGAACGTTCAGGTCAGTGTCACGTCCATCTATGCGGGGTGGTCTCGACTTGGCTTGGTACCGTTTGGGTGGGGGCTGCTGAGGTTAGATTGTTGTATGAACTCCGATGCTGTGGGGGGCTGGCTTGAGCCCCTGGATCCGCTGCCAGGTAAACACCCTTCTGTCGAGGAGTCTTCTGTCTGGTTTCGGCCCTCAACCGTTAGGGGGAACCTGAAGGCCTACCGTGAATCGACAACGGAATATATGCTTATCGCACTTGCGTTTTCGAGCGACAAAGAGGAAGATACTTCGTTTTCAGTTCGTAGTATATCAGTAATCATAAGATACTAAAGTCTAACGCCATCTGCGGTCTTGTGCGATGGACTCCAGAATCTCAACGCACGGTCTTGGAAACACTTGCGATACCGTTGATCCTCAGGCGCTTTTTACGACAGGTTATGGAGGTGGTAAAACTATTATTGACCGAGACTTTAGTAACAGATTGGATTTCAGTAATGGTTTGTTCTGACATCCAGTCTGGTACTGAGGTCTCCTAATCCTATGCCGCATCGATTGAACAAAAATGTGCAACTTCTGAGATAACAAACAAAAAGCAATTGAAGTTAACAATGTATTAATTTGTTCCAGAATGGCGTGTTCCTCGCGCCAGTGATGTCTGTGCCGTTCCTGCTATTCAGCGGTTTCTTCGTGTCCTTCAACGCGATTCCCGTGTACTTGCGCTGGATCACCTACCTCTCCTACATCCGCTACGGATTCGAGGGCACCGCACTCGCCACATACTCCTTCAACCGGGCTAAGCTGCAGTGTCATCAGGTACCATATCATCTCTTCTATTCAAAAACCATTCTTTCGTAAGGAATAGGGGCTCACGCACTATGCTGATGTTTCTTTACAGTTTATGATTAGTCGGAACGGGCCGAAAGTTATACTGATATATATTGTATGACGAATTTTCTTGTCAATTGTCCTCACCCAGATAGTTTGAGTCTCGGGAAAGGCCATAGGATAGTTTTTATCCCGGAAGTCTCTTAAGGGGCGAAAGGGGGGTGAAAGTTTGTATGGAGATGCGATATAAACGAATCCAGAGTAGACGAAGTCGCGGGCAAAAGCTGGTTACGTAACATCATCATCATTATCATGTCAGCCGAAGGACGTCCACTGCTCCCCCAAAAACTTCCACAATGACCGGTCCTGCGCCACCCGCATCCAGCGAACACCCGCTACCTTTACCAGGTCATCAGTCCACCGCTACGCCTTCCGGTACTTGGTAGAGTGGTTACGTATGTATTAAATAAATTATGCAATCTGGTGAAACAAGCGATATCAGGTCTGAATATTAAAGTTGACCGTTGTTTGTCGCAGACTTACTGCCACTTCAAGGACCCCAACACGACGCTAGAGGAGCTCGACATGAAGGACGCCGACATCGGGCTCGACATCGCCGCGCTCTGCGTCATCTTCCTCGTGCTGCGCATCTCCGCCTTCCTCTTTCTGCGCTGGAAACTCAAGTCCACCAGATAAGCCACAACATACCTTATTTATACACTATTACGGTAGATTATTGTATGACATTTATTGAAGTAGATCATATTCGACTGCGATAGGTTTGGGAATGGGATAGATGTTAATTGATATACTATGCAGTTTGATGTACCTCTTCTCATGTCTGTTACCTCATTTCCCATTCCAATCGAGGTTAGAAAATCGTGGACGCGTTCGGTACTAATTTTGAAATATTTACATCGTTTAACAGGTGCGTTCAATTTATAAGCTATTTGGACGTTAAAGCATTTTGAAATAAGTCTTATGAATATGAATAGAACTAAATACTGTAGCCTAAAAACCTATTTGCGAACGGTGTTCCGTTATAGCAGTTATTGCATTGTCATTTTAATGTAAAAAATGCCAAATTTTAAATCCAAACTGACTACTGAAAGTTAAATAAAAGTTATTTTGAAAATTTTAACTAATGGACCAACTTTGTATGGAGTCTGGTCCTAAATCCAACAAAGCTGAAAGTTGGCACCAAGTTGAATTCCATTGCAGAATTAAGATATTCAGATTTTAGTCGAGAGTGATTACGAGCTAATATAGTCGATTTAAAGACCTATTTAATGACCCAATTTCCAGCCATGTTGGTTTTAGGACCACTTTACGCACGGTCCCATGTTCGCCGTTTGTTAACTTGTTACTTAGTTATGAATAATGTAAGACTTGTAAAAAAGAGGAACAATGATAGGAGTAAGTGTGAAGTGAATAGTGATGTTACCAATTTAACTTATGTGATAATGATCGTGAAATGTGTACTGAAATTCATCAAATTAAATTTAAATTATTTTAAAGCGAACTTGTTTTGTCTCCAAATTTTTAAACATTTTGCGTAGAGTTAGTTATAACAACGTAATTTGGTGGGACGAGGTTGCTGTAACTGTGACCTTATTTAATTTGCTCAATTCGATGTAATATCATTCGCTTTGACACTTCATATACCATGACAATTGTGTTTAAGATATCATTATGACATCCAAATAAAACAAAGTGCCTTGTTACAATCAGTTCATTTAAATTGTGATTGATATTGTGATACATATATTGAAGCAAAAATGACTCAACTTACGAATTCACAAAATTAAGAAAGTTTACTGTCTGCATCTGCAAAATATATTATGAAATGTGAAATGAAATTCTTATGAATAATAATATATTCCGAAGTTAATGAAAACTCATTAAATAATATAAGCTATTTAAAACGGAATAATGTTCATTTATTAAAAGATCTGAAAAGTGCAATGAATATAACGCAATATAATAGCATGCAAGAGAACCAACTATCATTTACAATTTTAATTGAATAATTGTTGTAATTTAAATGACTATGTATTACTGATAATCCTACGGCTAATTCAGTCATAGAAAAAAAGTGAGACGACCAAGCCGATGACTTCACCAGTTGTTGCCTGTTAAGATTGAACCTACTGTCTTGCCATGGGCCGGCTTGCCTATTCTTTTGTTTGTAAAGTTATAACGTACTTTTCATAAGACCGCACGTATCAATGGTGTTCAATGAGGGTTTCCTGGAATAGAAGCGCTTTGACAGTGGCCTGGACTTGATGTCTATGTATTGCCGCAAACCGAAATTATATCCATCTCTATCGTTTGATTTAAAGAGCGATATTGGTAATTTTCGTATTTTTTATTTCGAATTCATGATGGACAGTTGACGTCTCAGTGCTGACATTTTGTTGCAGAAAATCTTCATGCTAACAAATTATTACTCAACAAATAACAATAACTATTTTACACAGGGATCACGGTCAATATTGTACTTAGCATAGTTATTATTATTATTACTGTACTTTAAGTAGGCGAATTCGACGGTCCTGTAATTCGGTTAGTCTTAATTATGGTTATAAAAAGTTTTGTATATTTTTTAATAAATGGTTTATGAAGTAATTATATTTTTATACATAATCTAGCTTAATCCCCCAGAAATTGCGATAGTCTCCGTTAGCGCCTTTAAGTTTCCTGAAATTGCAATTAAGTACCTGGGCGACCGAGCGTTTTGGTTTCCCGAAGATGAGACCTTTAGCTAGATCGCTTTTTCGCGCCCGTACATCTCTGAATTATAAATTCGTAGAAGTCGTTAGAGCCATTTCCAAGACCACCGAAATAAATAAGTACATATAAGAATCGTGTAAAGGTGTAAAGATATTGATATTAGATTAGATAATATTATTTAATCATTCCTCCCTTTGTGCTGTACAGAGTTCAATGGTTTCACACAGTCAACTACAAAATGTATTAAGCCGATGAACAGAACAATGAGACACGCTGATTAAAATAATAGAAGACACGAGTATTTGTGAAATGCCTATATTGGTGGGCCATGAGACGATTTTTTGAAGTAAAACGTAATTATTTCTGCCAAAAAGCACAAAGTACTGACGATATATCCGATAACAGCAATATACCAGGGTACGGTCATCGTTGTTTTCCTAGTTAGTTGCTCTTTTCGATACCTTCTTCGCTGCGAATAATCGTAGTCTTGCCAGATTTTGTTAGTGAGTCCGGCGGCGTTGACACGCATTGTTAGCAAATTCACCTTATCGTACAAGGGAAACCCTTTGTACAAGAAACTGGCGTAGAGTATCTTGCTAAGAGGATTGCGAAAAGAGTGAAGTTGTCTTTCTCCATATATATTATAGTATTTGTACCTGTCTGCGTAGTACATGGAATATGGCACCACTGTGAACATATTATCCGATGTAGCAACCGATTCGAGGCTCTTACTCAATGTCGAACAGTGGGCTTTATTCTTCGGGGAGTCAGAAATGATCGTGGATGAAGTCAATGCTTGCATGGTTTCTACCGCATCACTGATGCAGGGCTGCATCCCTTTCTCAATTAATTCAGAGACATCATCAATTTGATAGTCACGTATAGGTTTTGTAGTTAAACTGTACAAAACTGATAAATAGTGGAATGAAATTAAACATGAAAATATTATCCAAAATAAAAGTATAAAATACAATTCGTTTATTCTGCGAATCCTGCAATTATGCATAAGCAAGCTGTCTAATAAACTGAATATAACGTGAGACCTGTCTTTGGTTTTGCTTATGACCCATATTAAAATAATAACGGTTATGAAGCTCAGCAAGAGCAGCCCCCAGACGAGAGGTTTGAAAACCCGTATGAGCAATTTCCAACCTGAGACTGGTCCGGATTGTCGCACGAATATTTTAAAGTAGTCATCAAGCGCGATGTGTCCGTAGAGATAGGTGAACGCTACGGCGCGCTCCGGCATCAGCACCTGACAGCCCGTCAGCACGTCAAACTTGTTGTCCTGGAGCCAGCTCAGCGGTCCGATCGCCTTCATGTCTTTGCTGACAGAAGACACCTCATCTGATAATTCCGCGATATAAGTATAATTCACGTTAATACGCTCTAGCTCACCCAGCAAGTTAAATATATATTCATCCATTCCGATTGTTTTAATATAGGTTTTTGTTGCATCGATAGTGTACGGAGGCCAATGAGTCGCGGCCACCTGTAAGGTGCAGTTACGAAGACCGCTCAGGCTTTTATTTGGGGAGAAATCGGTTTTTACGGTATCCGTCAGACATTTTCCCAATTGTATAATTCTATCAAAGCGTTTCCCGCAGCCGTGATTTTCAAACGGATCGTAGGTGTACATATAAGCTGTGATAGCGTCGATTATGACAACGTCTGTGACGTGGACTCTCAGCAGTTCCTCGAACATGGGTCGCAGCTTCCCGACCTCGAGTCGCTCAACAACGACCAGGAAGGGCGAGTACGGCATCCACGATGGTTCCGCTAACAGGTAAGAGAATTGGGCCAAGAAATCTTCGGCAGTCAAAGTATAAATGAGATATCCTCTGTTCGGGACCATAATTTTCTTGCGAGGTTGTCTGCTTATAATTGACAGGGTATTTGTCTCGTGGAGGGCTTGTAAAATGTCCAAGTCCCTTGCATTTAAATGTACAAATGTCAATGACGTATCCTTGTAATATAGTTGCAATATTTTTTTAACACATGTAGTGAAAGTACTATTATAGTTGTAGTCATGGCTTACAGTTAGCATTGCACCAGTGTAATATAATTGAAGTACGAAGACAATTAGAGGACGTGGTATCGACATGGTGCACGTGTATTGACCATTTCCTGCGACGTGTATTCGTCTTTTATAGTTCTTGAAATGGATCAGTCAATAAATCACTGTTTATCGTAGTCATTGGATTCGTATTAAATCATTAGGACTAAAACGAGTCAATCGGTTGGAAATATTCATTAATCATTATCGTACATTAGCATTAATTGTCTTATCCTTGAAAATACATTCAAATGTTGGATCCCTTGTATTCAGGCACAAGCTATATGTGCTATATGACTTACTCAACCAATTACTAGTAATTAACATAAGTCATGCGTATAATTTGCCGCCTAAATTGATGAGCACTGATAATGTTTAAGCAGCTTATGAGTCAATGTACTTTTTACATACAAGGGCCTCAGCCTCATGAATGCTTTGCCGTAATTACCACAGCACACTGTAATCTCGTGACACACTTAAGTAGGATGCGGGTATCGTGTTGCCCAGGTACATCATTCTGACCCTTGGGAGGAAGCATCTAAAGCGGTGAAGTGAAGAAACTCCAGCCTGGCCTGGCCAATCGTCTGTGCCACTGAAGCGTAGCATATGCTGATCATAATAAAAATAAAAATAAGATCATTGTCTCTCTCTTTTACACAGTTAACTATTACACTATAAAGGTATGAATATCGGTATGTTTTGATCTTTTGACACAGTTATCGTTCGGTGCTCATATTGTAATCTTTAGCGGAATAAATAAATAGGTTCTGGGTCTTTTACTACCAATCAGCGGTGTTAGCTTGATCGTTTAGGTCCTAAGATTTATATAAATAGATATCTACCTACTTTACTTCATGAAACAATGGTTTGTTCAGAGGCAACACAATGGAATAATATTAACGACTCTATTATACAGGATGCTTATACTAGGACTCGATTGATATTGATACTTGCTTATGATAATAATTAAATACAAAAAATTAAGTACAGAAATTCAATATTTTATAGTAATATATCCATGTTAGTTATAAAATAAATACGAAAATGAAAATAAATGATCTTTTATTGTTTTCGCCCAAATTAATGATTAAAAAAGTCATATATCAGTCATTGTTTTTGAGGACGCCCTTTTCTGTGCTTTGTGGGCGTTCCAAATTTGCCGTTATTCTTACGTACTTCCTTCATTCACTACTTTCTTTTCAGTACTGACTTCCCTGAAACAATGTACATTTTAAAGTTTTATACATATTTTTGATCATATAAATAAGTAGTACTCAAAGTTATTTGGGTATCAGATGATAAGTGTATTAGTATGTACAAGTGCAACTATTTAGTATTTTAGGTCCTACTACACTTATTTTATTATTAGGTAATAATTAATTTTAACAGGCTATATGTACTAAATCATTTTACACTGATAAAATTGCAACCTATACAAATAAAATAATACATAGATTATTTTACTTCCTTTATGTGATCGAGTAGTAAAATATCAAGAAATGGTATTTACGCTTTATGACATTTCAACATCGAACATTATTTACCTAATCTCAAATTATTTACAATAGCGAAATTACATCCAAATAATGAGTATTAAGTCAATAGCTGTACATCTTTGCCTCGATTCATAAATATAAAATAAAGTTTTTAGTAGCACATACCCGTTATATTAGCAGTTCGTTTGTAAACTTCTTCTAAATCCAGCAATAACTATCCAGCTTCAAGCTTCGGAAAATCACGTTAAAAACACCTGATATTTTACTTCCCGTGCTTCACTGCGAATTATTTTATTAATTTTCACTTTATTTAGACATTTTCGTCGAACAAAAACTGGGTAAACAACGGTTATACTTATCAGCAGCAATTCAATGTTTATTTACAGACCAATATTTTACATTTTTCACATGACACCTGGTGCTGCCATGCCTGCTTTATGTTAGTTCTATTTTATTTAATTTCTACTATTTATTGTAAGACTATACATCATCATCATTCTAGCGTTATTCCCAGTACAGTTGCATCCTGAAGGATGCCTGGTGCCCGCTACCTAATCCCAAGAGTTGGCGTAGGCACTAGTTTTTACGGAAGCGACTGCCATCTGACCTTCCAACCCAAGGGGGAAACTAGACCTTATTGAGATTAGGCTTTGTCAAGTGAGTGGGCAATTTTACTGTTAGAAGTTCTCAAGCCGCCCGAAGGCCACTAACTTGGCTTAATGACTGCTATCATAGACAGCAGCCGGGATCAACGGCTTAACGTGCTTTCTAAAGCACGGAAGCGCTCAGTTAGTAACCATTCAAAGCGGTCAACCGTCTAAGGACTGACCTCGCCCGACATTGCTTAACCTCGCATACCGCACGCGGTACGCAGGCGCCGCTGGGTTACGAACGCTCCCGTTCAAAACTTAAGCATAATACGTCGATTTGTCAAATCCCTCTCTGTCGGCCGAATACGCTAGTGCGATAGAGAGGCAGATATTTCATTTTTGGTTTTCGTTTTCGTACTCGTATTTGGTTTCGTTTGGGTAGCGCCCCGACAGGAACCTGTCATAGCCACCTATGTGTATGGTTTACGGGGGGACCCGGGTATGTCCTAAAACTACGACCAAAACCACCGGAGGATGGGCAGCAGCATCCCTGAAGTGCGGTGGAGATACTGCGATCGCCAACCCGCATGCCAAGCGTGGCGATTATGGCATTTACCCCCCATGAAATTGAGGGAGGCCTATGTCCTGCAGAGGACGTCCTTCGGCTGAGGTGGTGGTGGTGGTGGATGGTTTTATTTATGTTCGTGCGTTGTTTGATTCCTATTTACTATTTAGACTATTTTCATACTTGGCATTGACTTTTGCTTAATTCCACGTTAACTCTTAGGTTGGGTTGCAACGACTTACGATAACAGACTAATCAGTGATCATGATCAACATTAAATATGGCGCCGGCATCTGTCATCCCATAGAAACTTGTTAAACTTTCCATACATTCAAATTGTAACGAACACAGCTTACGATTACAGACGGTTTGGTGCAACCCAGCCTTACTCTCCTTTTGTATTCACCCTTGGTGTTATAATTAATTATTTTGCATGAATTTCGAAAAACTAAATATGCTACGAGTACGTCGTTTCTATGGCTACTCGTATATACAGCTATATGCCTGAAGGAACGGAAATCAATAAAAACATCCTGTGGAATAGGCATATACCCATACCTAATATGTTATAATGTTTACTTATTAGTACATTTACTTCTGTTTGTTTCTCCTAAATAAATAAATATAAATAATAGTAAAATATTCTTCTAATCCTGTGAAAGTGTGGCACTTGTAGGTGTGAAGGTAGAAGTTGGATGTTTAATTTAACCACAATGCTGGCGATACAACACTGTTCCTATTTCGAATCAAGCTGTCTGGTAGATTAAATTATAAATATAAGAAAACCAGAAGACAGCTTTGCAATCAAGTTATAATGTTTACCTTATTCGTCATTCCTCCGAGTCTCCGACTCTGAGCCAGGGCTTATTGCGTTTTGTTAGGCGGAGGAATGATAAATACGGCGCGTAGGCCTCCTCGCTTGGCTTCCTATCGTCCCGGTATGTTCCGTAGTTGCCCACGTTACATTAGACAGACGGACGGACGGACATTGCGAAAAGGGTTCTTTGTTTAGTACGGAACCCGGTACTCAAAAACTCGTTCTATTTTTTTTTCTATTACAATTCCTAACAACAGAAACTAATTTCCGACCTAGACATGCCGGATCCCATTGTGTATACAAAGTTTCATGTTATTCTAGTATGGCGTTTTAAAATGAGAGCGTAACTACGTTTGTATGGAGAACCGAGCTTACTGCGGACTCTTAAGTCCATAATTGAGCCAATTATCAGCCGAGTTAGCTTTGTCTTAGTGCATATCTCGTTATTAATACAAGCTGACATTGTATGGGCAATTTGCGATCAATTAACAAGGACCATTTAAGCGACATGTTCATTGCTTCATATCATTCCGATGTCACGCAGTGGTTCTAGGTACTAAGAAATTGGATGATTAGAATAGAACCAGTTTTATCGTATAGCATTGATACCTACCTTCTTGCTGCTGAACTGCAAAAATTCATTCGACCACCCGTCCAAGCTTCAGAAGTGGGATTGGATTGGACACGATCCGGATATTCCGGATTATACCAAAACGGATGGAAAATCCAAAAAATGGCATTATCAAACAAACCTAACGTCGAAAGGTAATACGAGTAGACGATGTTAAGGTATTTGGGCAGTCCTGGAGCAAAATGAAGTGTGCGGTAGAGAGAGAGTCACTGTGAATGTCTTTTATTATTGCATGGAAGATGGAATCTTGACGTATGTAATAATCGCAATACCGGCCAACGCCGGCGAATTTCTCAACTCAACAAAATCGTCTGCGGGCTGGCCGTTTCTATTGGTACATAATTTAAATACAGAGCGCTGTGAAGTGCAATCGAAAATAATCCTAGAGGTATGAACTCTTAGCGTTGGGCGAATTAAATGCCACGAGGTGTTCTGAATCATTTGAAGAACGAGGAGACACGATCATAAATTGTCAGAAAAAAGACGTACCGAATGGCAATATCAAAAAGTTGATCCAGCTTATTAAGTACCAGCTGTTTCCCGCGACTTCATCCGCGTCTTCGCTCCTATTGGTCGCAGCGTGATGTTATACGAGTATAGCCTAAAACCTTTCTCAATAAATGGACTATCCAACACAAATTGAATTTTTCAATTCGAACCAGTAGTTCCTGAGATTAGCGCGTTCAAACAAACAAACAAACTCTTCAGCTTTATAATCTATGTATAATATATATAATAATCTATATATATATATATATATATATAAACGTCAAAGTCCTGACTGACTGACTGACTCACTTAAATCAACTCCCAGCCCAAACCGTTGAACCTAGAAAGCTGATTTTTTCACGATTGGTAGATTATATAACGAAAGTACCCGATATGAAGGGATTTTTGAAAATTCCACCCTTAAAGGGGTAAAAAGGAAGATGAAATTTTGTATGGGGATGGAGAAAAATTTTACGTCAGAGATTTGATACTTTGTGTACGGACTCCTTATTACAATACAAGAAAAGTAATTTTAGGGTTTTGGAAAAACCCACCCCTAAGCGGGTTAAATAGGGGTGCAAAGTTTGTATGGGTATGGAGTAAAATTCTAAGTGAGAGTCTTGAAACTTTATTTATGGACTTCTTATTGCAATACAAGAAAAGTGATTTTAGGGATTTGGAAAAACCCACCCCTAAGCGGGTTAAATAGGGGTGGAAAGTCCTGACTGACTTAAATCAACACCCAGCTCAAACCGTTGAACCCAGAAAGCTGATTTTTACCAATAGGTAGTTTATATAACGTTAGTACCCACTAAGAAGGGATTTTGAAAAATTCCACCCTCAAGGGGGTAAAGAGGGGGTTAAAATAAAGGTCCATCAAACATATAAAAAAACCACTAATGTTCGTTCTTATCTGTTGCTTTAACATTTATGTTTGTGAGAAAGGGACAAAAAAAATTCGAATAAGGGGGTTATTATATAAGTACCTAACTTTCAATTTTGTGTAAGTTGTGTAAGAACTTTGTTAATTCCTATTGTACGATGATTTATTATGTGAGGTGAGGTGTGCAATAAAGAGTAATTGTATTGTTTATTGTATTGTACATGAATTTCCGTTCAAGTCTTTTCTAATTAACAATAAAATCCACGTTCAACCTCGCATGGCTAGTCAGGCCGTAACCCTCGTTTACTGTACCACGTGTGCATGCAAAACACAATGATGTTAGAAGACACGCATTTCCGTTGAACAGCTATATTAATAATACGCACTACGTTCGCAGTAGTATAGTGCTACTATGATTTTGTTTGACAGGTCGTTGTATAGGTATTATCTTTTCTCAAACATGCTATGAAATTTCGTCAATACGTGCGTTATAACTGACTTCAAAGTATCACTTTGCAGGCGGAGCAACTCGGGAGAACTGTAAAGGAATTTCATACAAAATTTAAGGCCCAGGCCGGGTAGTAATTTTTTAAAATTTCAATGTTAAACATGGCGTCTGTTAAATTTGTTTTTTGAGCGGTGTATTTTTTATTTCATTGCATATGTTTGAGAAAAGCACTATACAAATCTCGGCGAGAAACGTAGGGCTGCAGGCCTGCAACCATTCGTTTCGCGGCCTCTATAGTAATGTACTATTACCTATCATGTACAGATGTAGTGAATATTTTCCTTTCCCATCCGGCAAACTCGGAATACGACTAGACCCGAAGTGGCTATCAATGATTGACAAGTTCATGTTTGTGAAGCTTTATTAGTCAATGTCAAATGTCAGAATGAAAACTGGTAGTGTTTTTCCATTTGAAATGACAGATGTTAAATAACAAGGACCCCCTTTTAGTCGTCTTGTACGACAGGCAGACAGACAGTTACGATACCTATGCCCTTCAGACCAAATTCAAAATTCTTTTTCCACGAAATCAATTGTGTTACTTATTCATTTTCCTCTGTTTTAAATCGAAACAGTACTTCAATTATCGACATAATACCCACTTATATGAATTCCGTTAAGCCTTCTTAAACATTATTCACTCCTTCCAATAGTTCCAATATAGCAAGATGACTTCCCACATGAAACATGACTATTTAGGCCGCGTTCCCGAGACTACGCATTAAGTAATTACAAGTGCAATACCGTCTGGTACTAATCATTGAATTTGACTACGCGGGCAACTCTTGCGCAAGGCGCCGCCGTTAGGAAACGTACCGCTGCTGGAGCTCGATAAAATGCCAATAAAGGTCTTATTGCAACGATAGACAGTTTAATTTTCATTGATTCGTGTATATCCTCTACTACTCATATCTCCAATTCTCCATATGACAAACCCCATTGTATTGCGCATGTTATTTTTGATTTGATTAGCATTTCGACATGCGGGATTCAGTTTAATTTGGTGATACAATGAAATAAGATACTAGTGTAGAGGATTTATATTTATTTATTTCCAAAGTCCCTAATTTAAACGTAATGCAGAGTAGGTAACAAAGTATAAGTTGTCTGGCAATATGATTAGATTAGCTTAGCTTTGAAATTTACGAGTACTGTATATGTAAATAAAATGTAGTAATAACGTGGGTTATTGTACAGTCGAGTTCATAAATATATGGGCAAATCCAAGCCTTCAAAAATAAATGTACATAGTAACGTACAAATATATCTAAACAGATGTATCATTCAAAATATATACTTGTGTCATCCGTCATATTCATCTGAGCAAGCCTCTCAATAATATTTAAGTGACTGAAACATAATAAATATCTGTACAACGATTTTTGCGAAATTATTTAAACGAGTGGAAGCACATGACTATTGAGACAAGGGTTATTTTCAAATATTTATAAACAGGCAGTGAATTGTCTGTTGGGCATTTTGTTTCGTGCTAAAGAGTCAATCTGATTTACATGTGTTGCGAAGGTACGGAGAGTGGACTAGCTTGAATTTCTTTTAAAAACGTACAGTAATGGACAGAAACGGGGATGGCCGTTTATAATTTTGTATGAGAGTGCGATTTATTAGTGCCAAATTGGTTACACTTTCATACGGGTGATTTGATGATATGCTTGCTGAATTGATATGGTTTGTTAAAGCAATACGCTATTCGACTAAACTCGTATGGAGCCACTCGAACTAGTTCAATGATACCATCAAATGTCTATATTGGATCAACAACAATTAGAGCACAATAAAAGGCCAAAATTAGGGACAATACTAATTCGACGTTAGCGGCCCTCCGTTATGTCTATCGGTGCAAAACCGCATACACTGCGTTCAGATTACTTGTTAAAGTAAGTTGGTATACTTACAGCCAAAGTTGTAAGTAAAAGTATTAGACTTAGGGCGCTACCACACTGGATACTTTCGAGGAAGTCAATCTATACATATTATAAAACTCTTGCGTTTAGATAACGATTGACAGTCAACGCACAGCCTAAACCGCTGAAGATTTAAGCATGAAATTCGGAACATAATATTAATGTATATTATATTCTTTAAAGTGCGTAGACGTGTGTGACGTGAACCGGTGTATGGAATCACTCATTTGGAGAGTTACAAGTAGACTGAATCTTAATGTAATGGTTTCTCAGTAAAATAAATAACAAAATAAATGATGTAAGATTGTTATAAAAGTAAAAAAAAGTCGGTAAAAAGGGTTGAAAGTTAAAACTTCGGTTACAAGCTCCTAATATAGTATGGCATTTTTAATTCATCCCCTGAAGGGGTTAAGCAAGGGTTGAAAGTTCACATGGGCATAGTGTCATTTTAGGATCGACTGTTGTTAGAAATTTGAAATTAGGATAGCAGGGTCTTTTATAATATGTAAATCTATCAAGATATATATTATTTAAAGTTACCGTCTAAAGGGGTGAAATAGGGTTTGTACAGTTGTATAAAAAATATTCATTTGGATACTTTAGAAATTTGAAAGTACGTATATATGTTCTTTATTTTATAAACTAGACAATTGGGCGTTGAACATGGGTTTCAAAAAGGGATGAAATGCAATATTATTACAACAAGAAAGTTAAAGCTTCGTCTATAGACCCCGGCATTGAAGTAGAAAAATCAGCTATTTTGATATTTTGCCCTCTGAAGGGGTGATAGTTTCATGTCTGTGCAAATATTTTTAAACGATTAACTAGAAATAAGGTGTAAGACAAATAATTTCAGCGTTTTCAAAAACTCACCCTCAGAAGGAGTGAAAAAGGTGTTGAAAGTTTGTTTTAAAGATCAAGTGTTTTTAACCCGCTACGCAGAACGTAAAAGAAGGGTGTTATTTATTAAGTATATGTGTCTTTGTCTGTTGCAACGGTTCCGCCAATATTTGAGATATTGAACTTTGAAATGAACATGCCGGGAGTGTTTCTACTTTTCTAAGTAAACGAGAAACTTGAGACTTTGTTTACAGACATTTAGTAGACTTAAATTACAAGTAGGGTAGTTTTCATTCCGCATATCATCCTTAAAGGTGTGAAAAGGGGGGTGAAAATTTGTACTGGAAAGCTCTAATTAAGTTTATTAATGCCTAAAATGAATAAATAGCAATTATTTCCCTCATGAATAAATAGCAATTATTTCCCTCCCTGAATTTGTACCGACTAAAAACCCCCCGATGTTCCTCCTCAACTCATTTCGGACGGCTCTGGGATCTCCTTCGGATCGGAACGCACCAGTGCCGCCCTAGAGTCACACCTCTGTGGGTCCCCCTCGTTTTAGTCGCCTTGTACGACAGGCCGGGGCAGGGGATAATGTATAATGTAGCTGTATTTTATACCCGAGCTACAAGCCGCAGCAATTATTTCCCTAAAGGAATACGAGTTCTACGCGGACGAAGTCGCGGGCAAAAGCTAATAATGTAAGAAGAGAATGTACGGCTCGGAATTAGTAAACGTCCAGTGTCGTGTCGTCCTTGGCTTGGCAGTAAGTAGGTACCATGTTTAACAAAGTACCCTCGTTAACCTCAATGTTTCTCTTTTGAATTTTATTGTTTAAGCACAAATGGAAACTAACACTAAATGTTTGTAATAATCGTTAGTAGTTAGGTGATTCGAGACTGGTGGAAATGGTAATAAAGACGTGGTATCCGCGTATGTACCAAAATTACCTTTTGCAACTAATCCAGTTTACTATTAGAATCTTCTATTATTGGCCATATCCCTGTGTTGTATATATATATATATTACTTTTACTTTTTTGTACATCAAATCTACACGAAACTTTAAAAAGTTTTATGCATGAACGTGGTATAGACAACAGCAAAAGTAGATGATCATTTGAGTATACTTTCACTACTTTCATTAATCCCAAATGTCGCAGTATTGTTACGTTAGTACGACAAAGTACTAAAATGACCATCTACATTTGCTGTTGATTGAACTGGTATAGTAGATAATCAATATCAATATTTCTTTCCCCTGACTACAAACATTTACTTACTTATAAATAATTTAATCCTTTGTAAAGAAGTATTACTGCCCCTATTGTGGCCAACCCGCGGTCGAGCCCACGCACTCACAATGTATGTACTCGTACCTAATTGTTGTACAGCGACAAGCAAAGTCGAACTTCGCCAGAGCAGCGATCGTGATATTCGTGATTGCCCAGTTCATTGCACGTTTAACTACTTTATTCGGCGTTCTGTTATTACGATAATTCGTAGTTTGATAAGAGATTAAGTTTTTGCCAAATCTTTACCCAGGACACTTTGCAGTTAATAGTAGTCCTGGAGTTCATGGACATGTGCAGTCAATACTGCAAATGAATTGGTAATTCTGAAAAATAGTCCAGAACATACGCGAAATGTTTTATATGTGTTTATTGAAATTTAACGATAGATATTTAAAAGAGACGTTAGAGCACTTTTAAGTATTATTATTGGATGCTGGGTTAATACAGTAGCGGATTTTTTAAATCATATTTGTGTGTTTTTTAAAGTATTTTTTTATGAGAACGACCAAGGCTGCCTAAACGATTATCATGTGTAAGTCCTTTAGATGGAGAGTAAAATCATATACTACATTTGACACCATATAAGAAACTGGAGAAAAGAACAAAAATTACAGATTCTGCACTGAAAATCAAAATATTAGATTAGTACTTGGTACTGAAACCCTTTGCATCAAAAAGAACAGCTTGGCATCTTCGGGGCAGTGATGCAATCGACTTCGCGAGGAAAGAACTTGGAATGCGTTCCCACTCTTCCTTTAATTGTTCAAATCTTTCGTTGACATTTCTTGCATTTTTTGCACTCACATGACGACCTAGCTCCTTCCATAGGTTTTCTATAGGATTCAAGTCCGGACTTTGGTTCGGCCATTCCAAAACCGTCACTCTACGTTTTTTGAACCATTGTTTAACAAGATTAGCCAAACGTTTCGGGTGATTATCTTGCTGAAACATAAACCCTCTGCCGAAATTTTGGCGTGCCCAGGGAAGAAACAAATCTTTTAATATTCCTTCATAAACTTTCTTCGTCATAATGCCGTTTATTCGATGTAAAGGACCAACTCCACTTGCACTGAAACAGCCCTTTACAGCCCCACACCATAAGGGAGCCGCCGCCGTGTTTGACGTAGGGAGCTGATACTTGGAGTCATAGCGAGCATTGTCGGGACATCGTACGTAGGTAATTCCATCTGTTCCTAACAGTAAAAACTTGGATGGAGCGATGATCCAGATTACCTTTTCCCACATTTCCGCAGTCCAAGAAAGATGTTCTTTCGCATATTTTTTTCTAGCTGCTCGATTTTTCTTGGAAATCAGTTGTTTCTTTGCAGGACGACGAGCACGAAGTCCATCATCATCATCAGGCGATTTCTTACATTACGTACGGACACAGAAACTGAATTTCCACACAATATTTCCCGCATAATGTCGCTCGCCGTGAGTCGTGGATTGTGTCTTGATATTCGCAAAATGTTACGGTCTGCCAAACTTGATGTGCAGCGTGGGCGACCAGGTCTGTTGGGCCTTTTGACACCTCCGTGAGCTTTTTACCGTTTCAAAACCTTCGATATAGTATACTGATGAACTTGAAATTGCTTAGCCAGCGTCGATTGTGTGAAGCCATTTCTATAGCCATTTATAATTGCTTCTTGTATATGTAGCTACTGTTAAGTTTTTATTTCCACGAGGTCTCCCCATGACGGAACTGATATTTCTTACAAATATGATTATGAATTAGCACGATATTCCGTTTTTAATCGACTTAAATACTACAAGTAACGGACGCTAAATTCCATAAAAATGAATTCAAATTGAATTTAGAAATATGTACCGGCCTGTTAGCGTATAATTGTTTGAGAATACATCATTATAACCTTTTTTGATTAGTTATCAACAAATTCAGTACTTGGTTTCATCGAATTTGAAATATTTTTCAGAAAAATCACAATATGATAGATTTTTTCCGCTACTGTATACACCGCTGGCCCGAATAACTCAAAACATTTTAACCACGTATTTTTGACGACTTTACGAATAAATAATGTTATATCAACATGGGTCCAACTATTTGTTTTAATTAAATTACTATTTCAGTACAAAACAAATCAAATTAATTGACCGCTTCTTTGTGAAATAGTACATTACTACAGAGGCCGGGACGAAAGGGGTTGCCGGCCGAAGACATATATACGGCCGAGCGAAGCGAGGCCGGATAGGTCTAAGGCGGGCAACCCCAAATTTCCCGCCGAGGTATGTATAGTGCTTTTCTCAAACATGCAATGGAATAAACAACAAAAAAAAAACAAAATTTTATTTTTAATACGCATAGTGGCAGAATGTCATGATGCCTGTGCCACAAATTTATGTGGAATGGAATTTAAAAAGAGGACTTTGCCGGCCTAGGCCTGCAAGATTTGTATGAAATTCCATTAACGACCTCTTGTCCTAGCCGCACCTGAAACGTCATACTTCGCAGCCTATTATACTCGTAAGGAACATAACATCAATATTTCATTGCATGTTTGAGAAAAAATCTTTACGTGACTTGCAAATGTGTAAGACAAGAAGTGTCATGATGGTGTAAAGTCAAAAAAGTAGTAGGTGACTACGTCACGCATTTAGGGTGTGTTAGACTTGAGGTTTTTCAACTTGTGATTTGTTTTAAATAATTAATATCTCTTAAATTGACAACATTTAAAATTTTCAAGTAGTATAAAATATTAAGTGATTTCGTTAACTTTTCGACAACAAACACACATTAAAAAAAAAAAAAAATTATAGCCATTCGTTTTCAAGATATTCACGAAAATGTGAAGAGCCTACTATCCACTATATAACGTCACAAGGCTGAATTGTGAAAGTCACAATGAACAAAGAGAACAGCAGGACACTTTCTTGGGTAAATCCGCCTTATTAATAGTGCTTCTGTACGCTTTTTAACGCTGTGACGCCTACTTGTCACTCACTCTCTTTTAGAATGAGAAACTTTTGAAATTGATTTTTTAATATGAAATGGCGATATTTTCGTGATATTAAAAATGTGGTTATGTTTAATTTTTTACCTCTATTTGATTTAATTGGAAAAAAGCCCCCTTAAAAAATGAAATGTTGTTAATTATGGGTTTTTGCACATTATATACTCTAATTAGGCCCTGTGTATACAGGATGTGGCCTGTAATAGGAGCAAAAAATTAAACGGTACACTATTGAGCTCTACAGCAATTATTTCCAAATGGTTTTCATTCTCAAAAAAGTCTTTTTGGATTTTTTTTCGCAAAAGTAGCTTATGTGTACTTTTTACTCTACTGGAGTGATATTAATAACTATTTATTCAAAAAACAAATAAATATAATTATTAAAAAAAAAAACCCAAAAACTTCCTTTTAAACCAAAAATGCGACAGCGATTATGAGTCATAACTTGAGGCAACCTCAAAATCAGCATTGGCTGCCGCGCTATAATCTCTGGTTGCCAAGGTCCATTACTTGGAGGTCATAACTTTAGGTCAAATTTCTCCCAATTGAAAAATGATATATATGTTTTTGGACAGAAGAGGTTACTGCAGTTGTCTAAGGAAGCGTCCTTTAAATTGTATCTATGCAGGGCGTCAGGTTTCCCAGCAACTAACTAAAAATACTCGTACCTACTTATATGGCGATACCGATATCGAATTGGCCTGGTGTTGGTGATACGACCGCCACAATCCTCATGTTACATCTCCATCTGGGGTACCTAGTTTCGGCTCTTCCCCACACCCTCGCGATGAGTTACCGAACGACCGTGCAAAATATGTAGTCTATTGTTTTTCTCCGAAACTTTATTTCGTTCAACAACGAGAAGGTCGCTAGATCGCAAGTACGAGTAGGTCCTAATTAATGGCTTAGTCGGCGTAGTTCGCGTCGAGCCGTGGAGGTCACTATTTTATGGCGAAATAATTGGCATACTTATTCATACTGGTATAATATTTAGGAAGTGATATCGTGCATAAATAATGCGTTATGTTAATTTTCGTCTGCAGTGGTTAGCATATGACGTCTATTCACAAGTGAGCAAGTTCAAGGCTGGCCTAAAAATTTTGAGTATTATCCTTTATTTGATGGCTGTTGAACGAATTTTGTTAGGATACTAATCCGAAACGAATATCTGTGGATTTACGCGACCTGGATGATCTTCTTCAAGCTGGATAGTAGGTACTACTAGCTCTGAATGACACTTAATATTCCTTGTGGTGAGTAGGGTCGCTAGAGCTCCCAAAGGTAGACTGTGTTAAGACGTTGAGAGTGAGAGACATATGTTTCTTTCTAGTCGCTGCCAAACATCAAATCATTTTGGAGTTGCAAGTGTTCAAAAGCTATGCCATCAGGCAGGTAGTTGAATATGCTTGTATTGCTTGTTTCCCACTGTCGTGATAAAAAAATATGGTCTGGATGCTAACCCCAAGCGCGAGTGAGAGCCGTCACTGCAAGCGGCTAGTGTAGCAACAACTGCGGCATGCGCCGGCGCAGGTCTGAGTCTGCTAGTCAGCGCCCGACCCGTGCTTGTGCGGCACGCACGCCTTGAACCACCACCGGCAGATATATTATCCTTTTTATGAAAAACAAATAGTGGTGCTCTGTGAAGTTGTTTGCTGTATGAGATATTTAATAAGGTAAATAAATTATACTTATTTTAAATCTTGTATTGAGATTATTTACTGGCGTTCTTTCCGGTGCGTTATGTGTGGATTTATTTTTTGATACACTTAATATAATTGTTTTTCCAACAATTTTAAGTGAAACAGTAACTTTAAAAATTGCTAAACGCACTAAAGATCCATACCTCTATGTAGTATCTCAAATTATTAAGCCTGTAAACAACGCATTGCAATCTCTGAACAACGATTACAATCAGTGAGTTAATTACACGAAAAGTATGACCCAGTTCGTATGCACATCCTCATTATGGAGTTTAATGAAATAGTTAAGCTTAGTAGTAGAGCCGTTTTCCTGTGTTCTTACTAGGGATCCAAGACAAAATAACATCAAGTGAACAGGAATTTAATTTATTTGCTGACTCTATTTTACTAATCACTACTCACTCGTATTTCAATGAAACATCGAATGGTCCGGAAGTAACTATAAAGTTATGCGCAAAAATAAACAATAAAGAAAACTAAGCATTTGGCAACATGAAGAACGATAGGAAAAAAACATATCTATCAGTTGTGTAAGTTTTAAGTCGTTTCTTAATAAAAACCACTTTAATATATAACTACTCAGATTGTATTAGTAAAATTAAGTAGGTATGTGTAGTTGTGTACCTTACCTGTTTTTCAGACATGAACGTTTTAAATAGAGTAAGTACTTAGTACGTTCTTAGATTATGGCGCAATATTGAATGTATTGGATTTGGTTAACGGCCTTCAATTAGATCTATTTCAGTTCGAACCGTATTGAATGATTTAAGAACATTGTATTGAAAACAGTAGCAATTGGGGGGATATAAATAGTAAGTGACTCTTCCTTGCGGTCAAGGTTAAATGTCAGCGAGAAGAGTGCATTGACTTTAGGACGCAAAAGGAGGGAACGGAGCTTAGAGCTAGGAGCTACTTTTCACAATCAAGTATTGCTTATAAATATTCTCGTAGACCATGTATACAGCGTGTAAATTTTATACGGGCGTATACTTTTTCCACCTTGAGTATCAATTAATACGACTCATATAGGATAATAATTTTGTTATTAATTAGGTGTAACGATTTTTAAAATCCGACCGATCAGTAATGTACGCTGTCCAACTTAGTTTGACATAACAAGTTTGTTTACCTTATTTGTTATAACTTTTAGAAACTGTTTTTTTCCCATGATGTTTTTTGTTTGATAGGAACAACCAGGACTTAGCAACTTGACTTAATTAATAAAGTTAACTAATTTAAATACTGACATGATTCATTTCGGTACGTTAATTATTATGGAATGTATAAAAAAATTAATTTCCTAAAGAAATTAATGTAAATAGGTTCCCTAGGTCCAATCTTAATCTCCATTACAATATACGCCCGTATAAAATTTACACCTGTATGAATTAGGTACTGGTTAATACGGATTTGATCCATGAAGATAAATTAATACCTTAAAAATACCAAGGTTTAAGCCAAGGCTAAGGTGCTGGTTTTGTCAAGTCAGTCTTTAAAAATTGACATTCAATCCAGTTCAATCTAATATTAATTCAGATTTTTACTAGGTCTCGGCGCTCTAGGAGTATAAGGAAGTTGTTTTTAAATTGATTTAGTTAAACAAACAGTCACTACTAAAAGGCTTAAGTAGATTTTCTTAAAATTAAAGGTTATTTAAAACAGTTTGATCATTTGGAGTTTTATGTACGTGTAAGGTACAGCCCCTAGTGTCTCAACGACAAGAAGACATTATAAAAATTACTTCATAAATGCATATATTATTTACCATATACATATACGTACATACATAACTACATGTACAGTCAGTTGTAGAGAAACGTAACCCCTCCTGCATACAAACTTCTGTGCTAAATGCGAATATAATTCGCTCCATATTGATACGGTCCTTCGGTAAGAGCAAACGGAAATGAACGCTTTTGAAAGTAAAAGAAAGTAAAGCAAGAAACGGCATCAAATATCAAAAGGAAGCTTAGTGGTGAACGTGGGGGTGAACATCGCCTGTAATTTGATTCTCCTGTATTGAGCGTTGAGGCCGTGGGTTTAATTATGTGTCTCATCGACTAGCCCTACCAAAACAGATCATTATTAATAAAAATACTTGTTTTTGCGACGATGGTGCCAAACAAGCTTACGGTCTGTCTGATCGTAAGCAGACACCGCCATCGTCTGTATATGCTCGATTGCTCGCGACTTCAGAAGATTCAAAAGCGCGTCATTTAGTTAGTAATCTATGAAAAGTACTTTTCGGAAACATGCTCGGAAAAGTAGAACTTAAGTTCACCATAATAGGCTGCGAAACCCAACGTTGCCCGTGTCGCAAAGAAGTCAGTAATGGGATTTGCATACAAAATCCGGCGAGTTCGGATAATGCAGGGACGCAGCGGCGCCGTTGGCTGCTGCATAGCGCGTGGTTTTATAACTGAATCCTTTGCCTCGCATTTTTTGAGAAAAGCACTACTGGACCGGAATAGGGATTGCTAATTGATTTACAATACAGCCGAGCGTAAGCGAGGTCTATAACTCACTCGGCCGTCTAGGTATATTTTATTTATTTATTTAATCGTATGGCATTTATTTACGAACCGTGAGATCTTCGGTAGGTATATTAATAGCAGTGGAATGCATATTCTTTTGGGAGCGAGATATTTTTTCAGAGTGATATTTTTATTTGGGAGCGTTTTATAACGTACTATTATATATATACCAATCCAAAAACAAACACTACAACAATTCTTGCCAAAATAGTCCATACACCATACGATTTGGAAATGGTTTCATTAGGATTTAACTGAATCAGAAAATCTTTTTCCATATTTTTTAGTTTCCTCATATTAGAAATGAAAAGCAGAGTGTTTAACTCAGGTGTTCCGCTTCGAACTGAGTGAACTGAAATATCTCGGCAGAAATGAGTAGTAGCATTCAACCCTTGGTTAACAATTTACTATTAAATCTTATGTTCGTGTGACCAGCTGAGGAAGGATGAATTATATACACCTATTGTAGAACCTGTAATTTGTTAGTTCCATTTTTAATCGATAGGAAATAAATAAAAATATTGTTTTTTCTACGTGCATGGGAGGCGATCATCATTGCACATCATCCCATTCACGGAACTGCAGCTGACGTTTACAGGACTTCTTGATACAACTCTCTAATATCATTTTAGTACTTTACTCGCTAGAACATAATCTACTTTTGTCTTTTACATTGTCTGTTTCGTTTCGCGAAAAATACATAAGGTCACATAAGTAAGAAGAAGGTATTCGTACTTAAGGTCATAACTACGTTACACGTTTTTAATTGGATGTTTTTATTTTGCGTTGAGCAAAAGTCAGGATGTTCTTTAGCCTTATATGGCTGGATTGTAAAGGATTGCACAATAAAGTTGGTAAAACTTATCATTTGCGTGGAAGTTTGACGTTAATGTTCAATTGGGTATAAAAGTGGTTAATTTATTCTTCGCTTTATGAAGTAGTGTATCGATTTGAATCAATGCTTGTTTGGTTGTCTGGGGCCGAAGACCAAGTAAAAAAGTAAGTTTTTTTTCCAAGATTAGTCCATGGATAAGAAATTAATCTTCGGTTAAACGGAAATATAATACTTTATTGCCGTTTAACCGAATAATAAATTCTTATTCCTGTTTGAACCGAATATGGCAAGCATTTTTAAAGGGATCACTCCCTATAGATCCAAGATAGATTTATTTTTCTCATTAGATTTAATTTTGGGGCGTTCTATATAATGACTACTTTTTTACCATTGACATAAGATATAGAAATAGACACACAATGCCGAACATAAATAACTAAAAATGTGGCGCAAGATGACACTGACAGTTACATTCCAATAGCTGACAATATACAGAAGTATAGTCCGAGTCAAAATAAAAACTTCGTACAAAAAAGAACTTACAGGCATTAGCGTCAAGTGTCAAATTTGCAAAAATAAGAACCAACATGGTAAAAACTTTTTAGTAAAATGCCACTATCGTATACTGGCTACCAATGTTTACTTTATAAATGTCAAAAGTGAACAGTGAAAGTAATGGAGTCGCTTTGGTTATTTAAATTATTTTTATATTAATAATATTTTTAAACAAAAACAATATGAATAAAACATTCCATTTCAACATTCACACACATTTTGTGATTGTTACTGTTCTGACTTCTGCCATTGGAGCAGCATTTATAGTTTTACAACTTTTGCTTTGCAATTCATCGTCATCTATCTCTGACATCTATACAACAAAGATACCGTCTATGAATTTGAAAGATAAATCATTTTAATATATTAACGTTAAAGTGATTTTTATTACATCAATTCATAAAAGTTATAAGTATATGTTTTCCTCTGCATGATCTTTCACGCTAAAATTATATGTTAAAACAGAATTTGAATAACTTAGTTTGAGTCGGGAACGAACGGACTTACGTTCAAGACAGATTTAGCAGTTGCTGTTAGTCGATTTAAGCCTTTATTGGTCCTGTATATGTCGGAAATAGGCCGAACACACAACACTCGTGTGGCTTGGTTTATAGAGTGCGTCACGTCTATTTTGCGCTATAATAGCGGTTCATTCTGAACGTCGCTGAAGATGTTGTGGAAATCTTAAATTAAAACATAAATTTATTCCTTACCAAATGCATGTAAAAAATATTGACCTTATAGCGACTCCTTACATTTTGTTTCTTGATAACCTTTCATTTGAACTAACAAAATTATTTATTCAAAACCACAAAATTACCAGGACTTAACATAAATTTTGTAACTTCATCAAAATAACTAACCTAAATAAATATATTCCGTCCTTTTCCTTGTTTTTTTAGTAGCTATTAAAGCAGTTTTTCACAGCACATTTCGTCATTGTTGGACAACTGTCACTGTCTGCGGTCCAAACACGACTAAACAGGAATGTACCGCCCGAGTCGTGCGGGCGGTACTTTCACGGGGGCAATTTTTTTGGGCTGATTGTGAATCTAGTTCTATAATAGTACATCAATGTTTTTTACCATTAAAATTATTAGATTGATCTAGTGAGAATTATGCATCTCACAAATCCGTTTTTTTAGTGATAATCAATTTAACCGTCCCACCGCTATTAATCCAAAAACAAATCCTTCTAAGAATCGACAGAGCGCTCCTATTTCTGGACGGTTGGCCCTTCAGATGCCCGAAGCTACCTAATGGAAGATGGACACTGAATGGCGCAGAGTCGGCTGCAGCCGGTCGGCTGCCGCCGCCTCTGCCGTTGGATTCGATTAAGAAATCTGACTTCTGTTTTTAGGGTTCGAATTCCTTTGACTCTGGTGGGGAGCGCGTCGACTCCGGCCGTTTGGTGTGAATCGTCCATAACAAGCCTAACCTCCCTACTTATTGACTTAGTGTTACATCGGTTCTAGATGGTCCTAGTAAAAAAAATAGGTAAGTTAGGATCGTCAGGTAGCCTCCGATTCCCGAAGGGGGATTAGCCCTGAAATAGGATCCCCGTCGACTCGCTTAATTTCTAACTAAATTTATTACGCCTATGTGGCGTTTCCGTAGGCATGTGTTAATTTAATTTGCGTATGTGTCAATTTACGTAGATATCCTAAGCTACAGGTAATTACCTAGTGTAAGTATTTACGAGTATGTTGTTATATTTCAAGACTTTTATCTATATCCCACTAATCCCACTAATATTATAAATGCGAAAGTTTAGATTTTTGGATGTTTGTTACTCAGTGTGGACGTCCAGCAGTGGACGTCCTAGGGCTGATATGGTGGTGGTGGGTTACTCAATCACGCAAAAACGGCTGAACAGATCAAGATGATTTTTTGTATACTAACAGTATATAATCTGGATTCACTTATAGTATAATTTGTCCCCGATAATCACCCTCAAAGCGATGAAATCGGGGGTACAATTATGGTCTATGATTGGGTGATTTAAATCCTCATACGCCATTCTAAGCTTTAAGTTTCAGCCAATTGGGAATATAACGGCGTGTCAATAAATTTTACTTAACCATAGCAGAATTTGACGTATTGTAAACAAGCTGACGTTTCGATATGTCAAAGCCGAAGTATCATAATTCCTTCTGATTGATGACGCTATTTTTGAGCATAACCTTATAGCAATAGTAGTAAATAAATTTGCGATACTTTGGAATAGGTGGCCTTCATATGCTTAAATACAAAAACAGTTGCTTCAATGCAGTCTTTGCATCGTCGGTGTACAATTTAATTTTTTCGTGTATTATTTTTTACGTAATTGGTGACCCTTCACACCATAATAACTGTTTGATATAAGAGATCACTTGGGCTGGGCAGCCCAATCGTCAACATTGACAGTTGAAGCACCTTAGATCTAAGCACAAAGTACAATATATATACTGAGATAGAGATACCAGTGAAATACTCCACATAGATCGTTGCGCCGTTGTGTATTTAGTAAGAACTAACCGCACGACCGCTGCATCTCTGTCACTTCAATATGCAAGTGCGATAGAGATGCCCCAGACCCAGTGACATCTGGTACAAAAAAGTTAAACTAACATTGCCATAGAAAAATTCGTACTTCGAGCTAAAAGGCCCCTAGATCTATGCTCATCCGCACATATAATAAAGCTGTAGAGGGTCGAAAATCTGTACATTGAAAATATTGGATAAATCAATGGAGCGATTGGAGGGCCCTTGGCATCGAAACAGAACACATTTCAACAGTTTTAAGAATTCGTGTCTGCTTGTCTATCTGTTTATATGTCTAAGCACTGTGACTCTCAGCCTTCAGCCTCGCGTGCAAACCCGCTCTGCTTCGGGCCTTCGGCCCTCAGCCTTACATGAGGCGACCGCTCTCTGTTGGCTACCTTGCCACTCTGTTTGAATGATCGGCATGAGGAACCCGCTCTGTGTCTGCCTTTGGACTCGCATGCCTTGCCCCTCTGCACCAGGCCTTCGGCCCTCATAAGGAGCCCGCTCTGTTGGGACTCTCGGCCTTCGGCCTCGCGTGCATTGCCACTCTGCTTCAGGCCTTCGGCCTTACATAAGGAGCCCGCTCTGTTGGGACGCTCGGCCTTCGGCCTCGCGTGCGTGCCACATGGCTCCGGGCCTTCAGCCCTCAACCTCAACCTTATAATTAAAAGGATCCCGCTTTATGTGTGCCTTGCCATTCCGTTTCGGCCCGTTAGTCATCAACTTTACATAAAAAAATCCACTCTGTTGGGAAGCTCGGCCTTCGGCCTCGCGTGTCTCGCCTCCCTGCTTCAGGCCTTCGGCCCTCAACCTTACATTAAGAAGCCTGCTCTGTGTGAATACTCGGCCTTCCGCCTTGCATGTTTTGCCACTCTGCTTCCGGCCTTCGGTCATCATACTTACATGAAGAACCCGCTCTACTACCATCTTTACGCTGACGACCTCCAGCTTTACCTTTCTAGCGCACCCACGGACATATCTGCTGCTGTTAATACTATCAACGCGGACCTTGATCGTATTCCTGCTTGGTCGGAAAAGAACTGCCTTGTCCTTAATCCGAACAAATCGAAATATGTTGTCTTTGGGTCGGAACATCAAATCCGTAGTACCGTCAATAACTTCGAGGCTTTGACCACCAGGAATGTTGCCATCATGGGCGAACCAATAGAGAGGGCGGTAGAAGCAAATAACCTTGGCCTCCTCATGGATGGCAAGTTGCGCTTCGAGAACCACATAATTAAAGTTGTGAGTAACTGCTTCTACCGCCTTAAAGTTCTTTACAATATTCGCGATTTCCTAAATGTTGATTTGCGTGTCAACATTTGTGAATCGCTGATATTGTCAAGACTAAACTATTGTGATATTGTCTATGCTGGCTGCATTACTGGTCGTACAAAAAAGCTCATACAACGAGTGCAAAACGCATGCATTCGTTTCTGCTTCCGAGTCCCTCCCCGCTCCCATATCACTCCCTACTTGAACGCCGCAGGTCTGCTGAACATGCCTGCACGCAGACGCCTGCATCTCGCCACTCTTCTTTTTATCATAGTGCGGTCTGGGGTCCCAGCATATTTGTTGAGTAAACTAGTATGGCCCAAAAGTGCGCGCCGGTGTAAGGCAATGGTTCTGATGGCCAAGCATCGAACCGCGGCGTTTCGAGGAAGTTTCAGATTTGCGGCGTCCAAGTGTTGGAATGATCTCCCTCCACCCATCCAAGGGGCGTCTAGCAAGTATACCTTTAAGCGTAAGCTTAAGGGCTATTTGTTGACGCTCCAAAGATCCCATTCCTAACATATCCAGCACTTAAAGTATCCCAACCTTCTTTTCTTGTATTGTAGCTTCCTATTTTTTATTGTATTTGCTCGGAAGCTGTTATTTGTTTTGAACGTCCGTCATTTCAAAATACGTTTAGGTATTAGATTTTGATTTTGATTTGCCCAGTCAGTAAAGCTCTTTTATAACTAGTTAATTTAATACAACTTGGCCAATTTAAACGATTTTCACTATACTATAATATTAAGTATTTTTTATAAACATATATTATGACATTATTTATCATGTGTATACATACCTTAAAATAGTAGGTTGTGTTGCGTTCCGTGGGTCACGTACGGTGCTGTCTGAAAACCAGCGCTGCAGGTGTCTGACACCTCGGCATAATGCTGAGACAGCAACCGATTCACTGCCGCGAAGACACACGTTGTGTTCTATTTTATGTGAGTTCTATTCCTTTTATCTGTGTTGTATCTGTGTGTCTTTTGTGTTAGTGAATAAATGTCTTTCTTCTTTCTTCTTCTTCTTCTTCTCTATTGGGACGTTTTACGGAAGAACTGCTTAGCGAGACTTTTATCATTGTACCACCATATCAGGAGGATCTAGGACGTCCACTGCTGGACATAGGCCTCCCCCAATTTCATTGGCATGCGGGTTGGCGATCGCAGTATCTCCACCGCACTCTAGGAATGCTGCTGCCCATTCTCCGGTGGTCTTGGTCGTAGTTTAAGGACATACCCGGGTCATCATTGTACATGTAATATTTTTACGGGCTTCATTCATCTAGAATCGGTACATTTGATATTCTGAAATAAGCTTAAGCACGAGCACGTAGCACCAACTCCCGTTACAATCGGACACTTATACTCGTAGTTGTAGACGATTATACTATATACCTAGGACAGACTGTCCAGTTAGGTAGGTCCAACTTCGAGAAAGGGGTTAATCGTCGAATCCAAATCGGCTGGGTAGCTTTCGCGAAACTACGGCACATCTTTTCGTCCAATATTCCGCAGTGTCTCAAGACGAGGCTCTTTGACCAGTGTATGTTGCCAGTGATGACATATGGCACTGAAACGTGGTCGCTTACTATGGGCCTCATAAGAAGGCTCAAAGTCACCCAAAGAGCAATGGAGAGGGCTATGCTAGGAGTATCTCTGCGTGATCGCATCAGAAATGAGGCCATTCGCAGTAGAACCAAAGTAACCGACATAGCCCTCCGAACCGCTAAACTTAAGTGGCAGTGGGTGGGGCATATTGCACGTAGAACTGTTGGCCGTTGGGGAGGAAAGGTTCTCGAGTGGCGACTACGTACCGGAAGGCGCAGCGTGGGTAGGCCCTCCATAAAGTGGACTGATGACCTGGTAAAGGTCGCAGGTGTCCGCTGGATGCGGATGGCAAAGGAACGGCCATTGTGTCACTGTTTGGGGGAGGCTTATGTCCAGCAGTGGACATCTATCTGCTGATAGGTTGATTCGTTTTGAAAAAAGGATCCCTAAATTAGTTTTAATTTGAATTTGAAAAGGATCCCTATTAAAATTTGCCGTGCGCGGTAAAGAGCATGTCATATTGAATGTAATCTTTTCTTAAGGGGGTGTAACAAAGGGTGAAAGATTTATGGGAAAACAAATAATTCTAAAGCGAGAATGAGTTCTATGCAGACGAAGTCGCGGGCAAAAGCTAGTTCTAGATAAAGTGAAAAACGCTTTTCTATCAGTCTTTGTAACACTAATATATGTTTGAATTGTACATGGCCAGTCCCAGTGGAATAGGTTTTTTCTCTATACCATTACCATTGCTGTTGTTGTTGTTTTTGTTGCACAATACCAGTAAACTATAGATCTAATTCAGGGAGTTACATTTTAGGCACAGTAAAGTTCCCGGAACACCATTATTACTTAATAATATTTTTAAATTTCATTTTTTACACTGCGCAATTTTTTGTTTTTTAGTAAGACTCCCTTAAGTAGTTGATTTATTCTTATGGGTGAAATGTGAGGCAGATTGGTCACAGTAGTAACTGTTACATAATAAAAGCCCTGAAACTGAAAAAACGTGTACCTAATAATGCACACAATTAGTGAGCATTTTGAATTTAATTTAATTGTTATGTATTGTGCAGACAGGCCTCCCCCAATTTCATGGGGGGTAAATGCCATAATCACTACACTTGCCATGAAATTGGGGGCTGCCTATGTCCAGCAGTGAACATCCTTCGGCTGTAATGGTGGTGGTGGTGGTGGTATTGTGCAGAACCGAGGCTTGATCCATATTTTTTTATTTTATATACTTAAGAGTACTTAAAGAGTTAATGAATAAATTGAAATAGAGCAACAATATTTATTTCTTATATATAAGGTATTTTTCAGCAATACACAGCATTCATTAACAATAGAGAACCTTCTGAAACAGTGTCCAGTATGTATATTTTCATTTCAGAATTCAGGAATATCGGCAATTGCCTAATGGCTTCTGGAGTCACAATACTTTCTTACAAGAACAACTCTTTGTTATTGAGTGAGTGTGTATGTGTTTATTTAATTACTCGCATTAGATCCTCAATATCCTCATACGAAAGGGAAAGAAGCCATCTCGTTAATTTGTGTTTCAGTTCTCTTACGGAGTGTTGTTTTAGGGGAAATCTGATGCAAACCTTTTTGTAAATTATAACAACCTTATTGTAAAATGTAAGTGAATATATTCGGAGATAATCGCCCTGAAAGTCACATTATATAACAAATGTCCGCTCCCCTCTGGATCTTCAAAACGTTCGATCGTGCAGTCGAAAACATAGGGACTATTGAATTAAACATATGAAGAATTATAGATCCAATAGGTTTTTAAGTTTTCGTCGCTGACAAACTGCCTCCTCTAACTTCGCCTTAACAAAAGGTGAGTGCGTGAGTTCTCTTTTTAGCCGACTGCGCCAGAAGGAGGGTCATCTTTTTCGAGAGTATGTATGTAGTATAATTGTCTAGCACGCTCTGCAGCCTGAACGGCTCGATGGATTTTAACTTGAGAGGCGTCGTTAGATTCGTATTTACTGTGAGAGTGACACTGGATATATCAAAATAAAAAATGACGGATTATTGCCGCCAAATTCCAAATTACACAGAAACGCAGTCGGGTTTTTTAGTTTTTTAATTAATTAGTCTTTCAATTCACAGTATCTACCCTTTATTTTGCCGCTTTTTATGTCATTTTTCATTTATTACATTTCGGGCATAAAACGTGACGGTAAAAGCTATCGTGCTGGTTCTATCTTACAGTATTGTCCATGATCTTTGCTTATAGCATCGTACCGTCATGCCTGGCCATGCCGGCCTCTTCGTTGAAAAGTGAGATCCGTGCCCGCTCGAAGCGGAGCGTGCAGCAGGACGGCAGCGTTTCGCAGTTGAGAGGTTGAAATGGCCGCCGCAAGCCCAGTCCTGCTGTACGCGAAACTCGAACTCGAGCGGGTGTTCAGGCCGTCTATGAAGTTCCTTAGACCCCGTTCGGTCACGCCATAATCAGAAACACATGGCGTAATCGTAAAATACTTACTCGTAAATGCAGATACATACAAAGTAGAGAGTAAGATGCGTCGCTCTGATATAGGTAGTCATTGCACTGGTTAGCTACCACCTAATTTTAATAATAATAATAATAATAAATATTCTTTATTGCACCACTTAGTGATAATTTTGTGTGATTTATTACGTTAACGCTGTAGCTATGGACCAAGGAAGGAAGGAAGGAACTTATTTTTATACCTAAAAACGTCCCTCAGAGGGTTGAAGTCGAGCATGGAAGTGTATCTATGCGGAAGTTCGAACTTCACGCGAACTACTTAAATCGCAGGCAAATGAGTACCTATTAGCAGGTCGTATATTTTAGGTTAAAACTGTCAAGTAGCAACATAAAGAAACTGCTACTTGCAAAATAGGAAAGCTCTGTATCCCTAATAATCACATAGCTACCTAACTATACCTATAAGTATGATATGTAAAATCTGCGTTTAAAGTCCCACAGTAGGTAATACAATAAATGAGCAAAGTTGTAACTAGGTAATTAATGCCATACCATACAAGACCATTTTTTAAACACTGCGACGGTGGCCTGCTTGATGCCAAGCAGGTACCGTAGCATTTACTTAAGACTCAATAAGAATAACAAGCGCATTGCCGACCCTTTATTTATTTGAGCATTTGTTGTGCCTATGTTAACACAGTGCATCCTCGGGAGCTCTGGCGCTTTACTCCCCATCAGGAACACAAAATCAAATAGGTGCTTACATAGCAATATACCTAATGTCCATGTTAAAATTTTTTTTGACGCTAACGAAGTCGCGGGCACAGCTAGTTAGTAATAAGTATATGGTTAGGTATATTATTGCTGTCTAGATAAAAAGTTTTGTACTTTACAATATTATTATTTGTACTAAGGATTTTGTAATTTTATTTATAATTGATATTACTACTGCGTACTACTACGCTTGCCCAGCGACCCAAAGTGGATCTTGGCCTCCGACACTAAGACGGCTGTTTGAAGCTGGCAGAGATCTCTTTGGACTTCGTCTATCCAACGATACCTTTTTTTTACCTGGGGAAATGCATTTACGCATCCCGCCTAGCCGGGGAACTAGGACACACTCCCGGGAACCGCCCGGACTACCGTCTAAAACCACCAGGGTATGCCCATCACACAGCATTAGTGGCGGTGACACGGGATCGCCAAGGCACAAAACCGCGAACACCGCCTGCTGCGACAGCCGAAGCTGTCCCCTCTCGGTAGAGGCTTGCGCCCCCCACCCGACGGCAAGCGTGCAGGGCGACACCACACACTTGCCGACCAAAGGACCTCCACGCCAGGAGAGAGTGAAAAACCCCGGATTCACTCCCTCAGGTCCCCTTGTAACTTTTTATAGAGGTTTTCTCCCTCGCAGCCACCACCCGGCCCCGGCCTGAAGGTTACAGCCCCCGCTCCCGACTATAGCGGCCCTCTGCCGAAGTCAGGGTTAGGGGTCCGTAATTCTTTAAACAGGCATACGGCATGGCCTGTCCCTCTCGCCGCACCTGGGGTGTCATGCGAATCCCTGATGCGGAACCCCCCATCCCCCCATTGGTCGCATCTGGAGTGTCCTCCGCTAAACAGAGGAACACCCAGCAGAGCGACTCCGTCTCCGGGTTATTGGTAGCACCGGTAAGCGATCCCTCCGAAGATGAATCATTTACCGTTGCCTCCAGGGCGCACCGGCCAGAACCCTTCCCTTCCCCCAGACCCGCGAGGGTCCAGGGGAACTGGAAAAGCCCAGACACTCGTGGAGGTTACCCGACTAGCGCCCCATCCAACGATACCTTGGTCGGCAGATCGGGTGTCGACCATTTAGACGTCCCAGGTACGCTATTTTGGCAGCACGATCCTGTCCCATCCTCTCAACGTGGCCGAGCCAGCGCAGCCGTGCAGATTTGCTTTCCCTGATGATGTTGGGCTCGGCAACCAGTGCTTCCACTTCCACATTTCTCCTCACCCTCCAGCTATCATCTTCCCGTTTTGTAGGTCCCAGAATCTTCCTCAGGATCTTTCTCTCTGCCATTAAGAGCTTGCTCTCCTCTTTCAGCGCCAGTGTCCAAGTTTCGCATCCGTACATCAAAACCGGTGTTAGCACTGTCTTGTAGACTCTAATCTTGGTCCTTCTGCTGATAAGTTTGGAGTTTGATTGATATTGGATAAATTTTAATTTTCTCTTGGCCTGAGATACAGGATCGCCTAGTTCAGGACATTAAAATAATGTAAGAACTACATACGTATAGTATACACAAGGACAATGTCAACACTAGCAATATGTTTCAATTCAATAAATATTATTATTATTAAATGCGTGTAACTAAGATTTTTTCAGCTGAAAATTCAAATTACTAGGTTCTTGGTCGATCCATTAAATATTTATGTAGCAAGATCGATATATTGAGATAAATTCCCTGTAGATCTACTTCTATCATAGTCAAATTTACGATAGTTATGATGAGAAAATAAATTCCCTCTGGACCCATTTCTAACTGCTAATAAAAAAAAACTATTGTTAAAAAGAAACTCACTAGATCTATTTTGGATCTAATATCGATTATATCTATAGGGAGTGATCCCTTTTATACGTTCCCGCAGATAAGACACACCGAAACAATCAGAAAAAATCCGTTTAATTATAGTAATAGAATTTATTTACCGGGAATTGCGTTATTATGGCGTCGTGCAATAGATTTTAGTTTGCTTTGCGTCTCTCCTCTAGATATATCCATCTAAAGTCAAGGGTCAGTTAGCCTATATATTTTTTGGTTTGACTCGTAATCCGCACAAACGGGTCAACAGCGCCTCTGCTTATATAAATCTATATAAATTATAACATAACTAACATTACGAGTAGGTACGTCGGCTGTTAACTATTGACCACTCAGGAATTAAGACTTTTGTCTTTGACCCAATATGACCTGTAGACGTAACGTGGCTTAAGCCTTGATGCGATCTAGGTGTCTGGCTAATCGAATATCCGAGTGAATGGCACGCCAGCGGTCAGTGCGTACCACAGGTAATCGGCGGATGAAGTTAGCGAAATAATATCTATTCATTACAATCTGAATGGTCCTTACAGATTTACACACAAGGCTAAGGAAAAGCGTCGATATCTTTTAAAGGATCACATATCTACGTAAAATAACATGTATTTTCCAATGTTTAATACATTAATACCCATTAGCTGACCTATTGTGCACCTCCATTAATAATACTAAGTGGCTTTGTAAGCTGAAGACGTCGCGAATATTTTTTTTAGGTTTTTTACTTCTGAAAACTGTATAAGGTGGAGTATTTTGATTGCAACTATCCGGTTATTACAACTAACTTAAATATCTCCCTCTAAGATCATTGTATTGAACAATATGATAATTTGTCTTGATACATTTAACAGAAAAAAGAAAAACTATATCACGTGTGTTCGATGTTCAATATAATTGCAATACAATTTATTTATTTATTTATTTATTTGGCTCACCAACAATTGTTTACACCGTAAATTACATATATAGCTTGCAATAACAGTTTTATGCTAAATGTAACAATCACTGACAGGTGAACACCACATGCATTTTACAAAAAAGGCAGTGAAAAAAACTAAAATTTAAAAGTTACAAAAATGCTTCTTCAAAACACCCATAATTTAAGCGCTCCGTTCAAAACAATAATAAGGGTTT
Source organism: Notocelia uddmanniana (assembly GCA_905163555.1). Lineage (NCBI taxonomy): Eukaryota > Metazoa > Arthropoda > Insecta > Lepidoptera > Tortricidae > Notocelia > Notocelia uddmanniana. Next base: position 13,894,929 of record LR991053.1, read on the forward strand.
ATATTACGTTAGACTCTTGCGTTAAAGTTTTAAAATGAGTAACAAAAAGAAAGTGTAACAATTATGTACCTCTAACAGTTAAAGTGCATGATAAGCTGAAAACTAAACTGAACCGGACAGGCAATTGCGAACAGTTTTCTTAAATCTAACTATTGGGTCAAAGTGTATATCCGCTTCATGACAGCATGCATTCAAAATTTTGCATAATCTCGGGATAGGTGAGTTGCTGCCGAAAACGGTGCGTCTGAGCGGAGGACAGAGCGGAGTAATGGGGTTGCGGGGCATTCGGGACGGAGCTCGGAAACAAAATTGTTCCAGTAATTGCGGACAATCAATTTTATTCCTAACCAGCTTATATAGAAACATCGCGTCCGCTATCGTTCTACGTAGCTCCAATGACTCTATCCCAAAGTACTTTAATCGCTTGTTATAAGAGGCTGTTTTTTTGGCTATGCCAGCTGAAAAAGAAAGATGTTGCAGGAACCGCTTCTGCACTCGCTCAATACGCAATGAGTGAGTGGAGTAGTGTGGACGCCACACTACACTACAGTATTCTGTGATACTTCGCACAAAACTGTTGTAAAGAAGTATTTTGGTTTTACTCCGTCGAAATGTTTTTGTGTTTCTTATGACAAATCCCAGCATCCTGGATGATCTCTTAACAACACTTTCGATATGAGGCACAAAAGTGAGTTTATGGTCAAAGACTACGCCTAAATCTCGTACTGTGTCAACCTCACCAATTGGGACATTTCCGATGAAATATTTAGAATTTACCATCATATGTTTTCTAGAAAATTTTATATATGCACATTTATTGGCGTTCAGGACCATTTCATTCTTACTGCACCACTCTGTGAGTTTATTAAGATCACTCTGTAACAATTGTACGTCTTTATCAGAAGCCACTATACGAACAAACTTTAGATCGTCGGCATACATAAAAATTCTTGAATAGCGTAAACAGTCCGGAATGTCGTTAACAAAAATATTAAACAGAACTGGGCCCAAATGCGACCCCTGTGGGACACCTGATGTTATGATATGGGACGAGGATTTAAAACCGTTGACCACTACAAAAAAAATTCTATCTGATAAGTATGAGTCAAACCATTGCAACAAAGAATCAAACCCATATGCCGATAATTTACGTAACAAAATCCTGTGAGAAACCCTATCAAATGCTTTGCTGAAGTCTGTGTATATGACATCTGCCTGACTGCCACTGTCAATTGCTTTAGACAAGACCTCAGCAAAGGTGACTAGATTAGTGGATGTAGATCTCGCACTCACAAAACCGTGCTGGAAGTTAGATAAGTAATATCTTAGATGTCTCTGAACATATGGACAGACAAGAGATTCAAAAATGCACTGGTTACCTACAGAAAATACCGAAAACGGCATTTGCCTATCAAATTCGAGGAGTTCACTCGATTCCTCCTAGATCCCATCATCAGACCTTCACCAAATTTATATGAGACTAACTTAGGGGTACCTGCTTTAAAACAAAAATAAATTATCGAAATCGGCCAAAGTGTTATCGGGGAACATACATACTTAAAAAAATATAAAAAACCGGCTAAGTCCGTGTCGGACCACGCACAAAGAAGGGTTCCGAACCGACACCTCTAAATATACATTTAAATCCACTATACAATACATTTAATAATAATAAATATTGGGGGACCCACACATCACACCAAATAATCTAACATCCATATAATTAGAATATATCATAAGAAAGCATTGTTGCCCAATTTGAAACGGAGCCGCTTCGTTTGCTTAGTTAACTTTAAAGTGTCGAGAGTTGAGTCAGCGTCCAACACTGGTACGTTTACCGGTTTTTGAATTTATAAATTCACGTCTGTATTACCAGAAGGGGTAAGCAGACTGCGTGGAAATCATTTATCAGTGCCCGTTCTGGTAATTGTAGGTTTATAGATAGTGTATTTGAATGTGATATTACAGTAACAGATGGCCCGTCATCCAATTCTCTGGCCCGCTAGCTAACGTCCTTACACTAGCACACTGATACGTAAAAGAGCGCTTATGCCTGGTTGCAAAATAAATAAGTATTAACCCGACACCACACGGGGAAAGGTCAATATCTCCTACATAGTGTACATTTAGAGAGAATAATAAGACCCGTCGCGTCCACTGCCCCAAATACGATAACGTCGATAACTTTATCCGTAGCTTGTGTAACCTAGTTATAGTTACCTGGTAATAAACTTGCCGCAGTTGTATAGGTACTTACTGTGAAGATTTCTACAAAATTACAAATAAACAATACACAAATAAACAACACAAACCCCTTACCCACCCACCTTATCTACTTGTAATAAGGTAAAAAATATAGTCGTCTGTACGTGGAATGATCAATAAGTTTTGATAATCGGTATGAACCACCCTATTAATGATATTCTTTTAATGTGGGCTATACCATGACACTAATAAACATTTAATAGGAGTAAAAATATGTAAATATTATTCATTTGTTTTTCTGTAATTGCTGAACAAAAAACATCTGAATGGAAAAATAACAAGATAGCAAAAATAAGAGTTGGTTTTGTAATTATTTGGAGTGGTGTGGAAAAAGTCCTGATGCACTTATAAAGATATTTTAATTGAAAATAAAACCTTGGTTTATTATTATGATTTAAAAAATAAGCAAGTTATCTGTGCAGTGGCTTTTTTATCTGCAGCTCTGTCATCAAAATTAGGGTGTATTTTACGACTTCTTCCTGATCTATTGAGGCCTACCAATAAAAACTGCGAAATTAGCTTTCACCAATTGACCTCAAATATTATTGGAAAGTTGTATAACATTATTCTATCAGAGTTGTAAAAAATATTATAAATAAGCTGAAGAAAAAAAGCACGAATTTTCGGCAGAAATTGTACTTCAGAGCCTTCTAATTGACAAGGGTGCTGCTCTTCGAGTAAGGATCAGAACTCATAACCGTTCCCATCGTTATTTAGCCCTGACTTCCGACTACTACTTCTCATTCACATATGTTCGAAACCAACTACATGAAAATCACGAGCTGGTGATTGATGACTTAGTGAAGGTATAAAATTTGAACTCAAAAAGTAAAATTGTTTTTTTTTGGTGTAAAATAAAACAATTGAATGACGTTAATAAGGATTGGAAAATAAAGAAAGTGTGCATATTGGTAATTAAAATATAACGATTTACATATCTCCCATATTTAATACTGATTATCAAAACTTATTGGTCACCCCTCGTACCTACTCGTAGATACTAATTTAAATTATACTTATTTATGGTTTGAGGGAGTATTATAGAGTTATTTTTTTGTACTTACTAGGATCAAAACCTTTTTTTACCATTCAAAATAAGAGGAGGTTCTATGTTCACCGATTTATATGTCCATAATGGACCGATTTTTAATTCTCAGTGTAGTCGGTGCCTTGGCTTGCTTGTTGGTGTTTTGACTTGGCAGCGATTTCAAATAGAGTAGTAGGTATACCTAACACAGTACAGTAAAGTTTTCCATTTAATTCGTTCGTAAATCGCGCATTCATAAAAGAAGCGTCAGCTCCATACCTTCATTTCGTGGCAAAATGTGTTATTGCAATACGTATTGTTTGTAAATGTATTGTGTTTGTCTCCAATCCAAATGTATCTTTCTTTCTATTCATAGTTTGATGTTTTTTCTGAAGTCGGTTTAAGAAATACTTATTAATCCTCTTTAAGTTTTATACTTGAATTCTTATCTACGGGTAAGATTACGAATGAGACAGCGAATGATGATTTACCACATTGATCGCTGATAAAATCGACTATCATTGCATAGGCCTATATAAATAGAAGGATAATTATTATCTGTTGCGTGAGGTGAGAATGGTAATTTAAAGTCGCGTGACTGAAATTGTGCAAGGTCCTTAGTAACTATTTTTGAAGCAACCTGATGTATCTGTATTGCAAAGATCTAGCAGAATTTAAAGGCTGACTAACTGAAATTTCATTCCAGTCTACACTCTATATGTACTTATAGAAAAAAACATCTAAATAGGTTTATGTAAATTGTACTATTTACCTCTTTAGCCGACTAGATACTTAATACTTGAACCTAAGCAACTGACAGGTATTAATGCAAATACACATACATATACCTACTCATTAAAATTTACATAAATAAATTAGACCCTCCTAGCCCCCCTAGACATTTAAAATGCTCTAGATTCTACCCACAATTCATTCTTTCCTCACCCCCACCAGACCCCTTCATTCCCCTCCGGAGCCCCTTGGAAACCATCGAATGGGGATGCTCTTGAATTAAGGTACGAGTATGTGACGTTTGCCTCCCTTACTGTACAAAAAGACGGAAAGTTAGAGCCTGGAAATGCGTTTTGCGGCCAAATATATAATATTGGGGGACATCATCATCATCATCATCATGTCAGCCGAAAGACGTCCACTGCTGGACATAGGCCTCCCCTAAAGACTTCCACAATGACCGGTCCTGCACCACCCGCATCCAGCGGACACCCGCGACCCTTACCAGGTCATCAGGCCACCGAGTGGGGGGCCTGCCAACGCTGCGCCTTTCGGTGCGTGGTCGCCACTCGTGCTATGTGTCCCGCCCACTGCCACTTAAGTTTAGCGATTCGAAGGGCTATATCGGTCACTGCGGGGTTCTGCTGCGGATAACTTCATTCCTGATGCGATCACGCAGAGATACTCCCAGCATAGCCCTCTCCATTGCTCTTTGGGTGATTTTGGTCTTTGAGATTGGGGGACAATCTTACACAAATCGACCTAGTCCCAAACTAAGCAAAGCTCGTACTATGGGTACTAGACGACGATATACATACTTATATAGATAAATACATACTTAAATACATAGAGAACATCCAAGACCCATGAACAAAATCCATACTAAATGCACAAATAATGCCCTGGCCGGGATTCGATCCCGGGACCTCTAGCTTCGGAGGCAGTGTCACTACCAACTAGGCTAAACAGGTCGTCTGTTTTATTTATGTTTTGCGTAGGTAATCCTTCGATCCTTTTTTATCATATTTCCGAACGAATCCAAATCATATTTAGAGTCGGTAAAGGAAAAAATTACTATATTTTTTCTCAACCTTCAGTATGGCCTCAGTATGACAGCTACTTAGAAATGTATTATTTAATTTCTTTATAATTTACGGGACACCAACAGAGTTCATAAAATAAATGGTAATATTAATAGTTATGATTTAGGCACTTAAGTACCCAAATAATAGGTGAACGCATCATTAGGTACATGTCGATAACAAAATAATCAGGTTAATTTGTAATCTGATTACGTATTGGACTGATTTATGAGTGGAATAATTATTAAATTTAATTATATAATTTATATATGTACTGCAATTTAAGTTAATTACATTAGATTAAAATTTTGTTTTAATTTGGGCAATTAACTGGTGCGGTTGAGATATGAGTCGAGCTTTTTTACATGAGTTTGGATTCGGTCGTGGCAGATATCTAAATCAGCTTCGATGGCAATGTTGTTATATGTTGTTACTAGCATAACCAGCGGAGCGTGCCTTTCACGCTTGTTCTCCCCAGAGGCACACTGAATGTTCAAGCAGGAACTCTACGGAAACTAGATTTTCGTACTAAAAGACATAGTTATCTTGCCCAATATGTCCTGTAGGTGGGTATGGTCAGGATCGTTAACCAATTTGTGTATGAATATCTGATCATTTTGCAAACCGCGGCTTGTTAAAGATAACATATTGAAGTGCCAAAGGCGTGGTGTGTAGATACTCCTGTAGCTGATGTTCGGCGCAACATAAGCCAGGGCCCAGGTGTCGTGTAAAGGTTCGCTGTACGCGTCCGATGCGGTCCCTGTTGGTTTATATTCATTTTATTATGCAAAAATCAATCTAAAACACTCATGTATAAATTGATACTACGTTAAATCAAATTGAAACGTGATCTGGCAACACTATTATATTTTGTAAATGGCAATTCTGTCGCTACCCTCCTTGATTCAGTACCGACGTATACTTGCTTCCAAGTGGTGTTCAATAAACGTTCATTATTAATTCTACCTAAATAATTTTATTTGCTTTCCATTGCGCCAAACCTCGAATAGTCCCTGTGGATCTGGTAGCTCCAACTCCAAACTACACTGAAAAACTCGAGGTAACTCCGGACCAACGCTTTGTACTCGTATTAACACTACCCTTGTGTGTATGTTTCTGTACTCCTTGATAATCAACAAACATTTATTATAATGAGTAATTGAACGGTTCGTAGGTTAATCGCTTATTTATAAAGTCGTATAAACATCATTACACTTTTTTATAATTTGCTGTACTTAGCATGTGCATTATTATAATTGAAATACGTAGGTAAAATCAAGAATAAATGTAAGATAAGATTTTTTTTTTCGGAAAAATGGGCCAAAATAAGTACGGAGTGGACCCCTCGAGACGGCTACCGGAGCAGAGACTAGAGACAGACCAAAAAGAAGATGGTGGGATGACTTGGTCGGATTCTCCTCTGATTGGCGGGAGCACGCAAGCAAATAGGAACGAGTGGAGGAAAAGAGGAGAGGCCTTTGTCCAGCAGTGGGATACCTAAATAAAATAAAAAAAATATTTATGCACCTTATTTCATTGTCATAAGGTAAAAAACTGTTAAATTATTTCTGCTCTTGACTAAGTACATACGAAGTGTATGTTGTAGATTGGCCTCCTGTATAAACGGTCTCTCCTTGATCTAAAATTTCAGCACATTTCAATACGAGTACATGAATTGCTTCATATTAAGTAACGGTTCTAGTGCAAACTCGCATCTCAGTGGTATTCTAACCTACACTATTTTGAAGTTATTCGATACTCTTTTTTTTCTTTGTAATAATAAATATTAGGGGGGACAACTTTTTACACAAATTGAACTAGTCCCATAGTAAGCTGAATAAGGCTTGTGTTATGGGTACTAGACAACGATATATTTAATAGATAAATACTTATACTTAAAAACATAGAAAACATCCAAGTCTCAGGAACAAAATGTTACTGCTCACCGCAGAAACAATAGCCCTTACCAGGATTCGAACCCGAGACGTCTAGCTTCGGAGCCAGTGTCACTACCAACTAGGCTAAACAGGCCGACTAAATTTAAATGATACTAAGTCTAGACAAAAGTGTAAATCTTCCATATTTTAATCTACGTACTCGTATTTGAGACCAAGTTGTAAGAACTTAAATCCGGTTTAAATATCAAATTGACAGATCATGATGTATGGATCTGAAGTAATTGACTTGTGGTAAATGAAAACGGGCCGTTTCCGAAAATATTGCCGACTTTGTATTTGTATTTCATCTTGGAAATTATTCCCCATATACAGGTAGGCAAGATTTACCTTTTTGGTGCAACTTGTCCTTGACCGACAGTATATTATGTCAAGATTAACGGTTATTAAGCTGAGTTAGTATACATATGTATGTATAAAGCTCGTGTTATAGAATGGATTACAAAACTAATAGAACGAAGTAATATGGCAAATTATCGGAACTGAAGAAATACACGACGTATTATGCATGTTTCCTCATTATTCGCTTGCCAATTTGTATATTTAGTTGGGGTCGGCGCAGCACAATATCTTTTTCTAAAATTAAATCCCACGCAGTCCATCCACTTTTTATATTATATACCTATTATAGTACATTACTACAGAGGACGGGACGAAAGGGGTTGCCGGCCGAAGACATATAGACGGCCGAGCGAGGCGAGGTCGGATAGGTCTGAGGCGGGCAACCCCATATTTCCCGCCGAGGTATGTTTAATGCTTTTCTCAAACATGCAATGAAATAAACATCAAAATATCAAAGTTTTATTTTTAATACGCATAGTGGCAAAATGTCATGACGCCTGTGCCACAAATTTATGTGGAATGGAAATTAAAAAAGAGGACTTTGCCGGCCTAGGCCTGCAAGAATTGTATGAAATTCCATTAACGACCTTTTGTCCTAGCCGCACCTGAAACGTCATACTTCGCAGCCTATTATAAGGAACATAACATCAATATTTCATTGCATGTTTGAGAAAATAATATATCTAAATATTGTAAAAGATTTGAATACTGGTGATGGTCCCATACATGTGTATTCTGTACAGTACAGATATAGTGAATAATGCGTTCCCATCGTGAAAGCCCATCTCAGAATATGCCTAGACCCAAAGTGGCTATCAATTATCGTATGAAAGATTGATACTTTCATGTCTGTTAATATATAACTTTATTAGTCAAGTGTCAAATGTCAGAATGGAAACTGTTACTAATTTACCATTTGACATGACACATGTTAATACGTCTTCGTATTCTGATTTTTCACGATGGGAACGGGTTATTAATTACATCTGTATATATATATAGGTGAAGTCAAGTAATTTAATATATGACCCAATTACGGTTGACAATCCTGACAAACTGTATAGAAATTCAAGGATTACTTTCGGAAATGGGCCAGCCGTGCCTACTCTATACTTAGTCCGCAGTGTCATGATTTGTCATTTTAATGAGACCAATCATCGGTATCCGGACCCCCCACAAGGTGGACTGATGACCTTGTAAAGGCTGCGGCAGTCCGCTGGATGCGGATAGCGCAGGACCGGTCATTGTGGCACTCTTTTGGAGAGGCCCACGGGAGGCCTATGTTCTGCAGTGGACGTCCTCCGGCTGGCATAATGACAATAATGACGAATCCTCAGATCATCACTAACTCTTATCTATTCAGAATGATACGAGGGAGTAATTAATATTATACCACTTAAATATTAGATATTTAACTCTTAAAATATAATCAGTTCCTACTAGGGTTTGCAGCTCCGGGACTGCGCCCTAGTTCTTTTGCCTACTTCTATGCAATTTTGATGTACAATAATTGAACTCATTCGTAACTGGACACTTAGGTGGTAATTCCTAATATTCAATATACTCCTTGGGTGGTACTTTCTCGCTTTCACCCGTTGAAAATTTTGTATGATAATTCAAACATGACGTAACAGCGACGTGGTACAAAGGCGTTAAGAAAGTGAGGAAGAACGGCACCTTTCCTAAGTGTTAGCACGATAAAGAAGTGATAAATTAAATATAACAATAAATATTAGAGGGAAAATCTTACACTAAACGACATAACACAAGCCTTATGGAGCTTACTATGCTTAGACCCATAGTAAGCTCAACAAGGCTTGTGTTGTGGGTACTAGACGATGATGTCTTTAATGGATTTAAATAATTAAATACATAGACGTGAGACGGCCGTTAGCATTTATTCGTTATTCATGAACTAGTGATCACATGAGGTTTCGTAAAAGTAACCGATGAATTGTCATTGAAATGAAATGAAATGGTTTATTCGCGGAATATGGGTTACATAGGATGTTACAACATAGATAAGCGCAGTCCTCCATATTCTACTTATTCAAGCATGCAAACTTTGGTATCTAGATTTTGTTGATATACGAACGAGATCGACAAAATAAAGAAATTGGTAATCTATTCTATTACAGTATGAAATAACAATAATTAACTAAAACTTATTACTAAATTTCATATTCAGAAACTCTCTTGTAGAATAGAAGTTTAGTTCACACAGCAATGCATACAGTTTTTTTTTAATTGGCTCAAAATAAGGGCTTTTAAGTCTACTAGCTGTTTGCTTTAGACGTGTTTTAGGTACAGTTAGCAGATTTCTTTGCCTAGACATACGGTTATTGTACGGTATGAAATTTCATATTTTTCTAAAGTAGTGTTGGTTAGTATGTACAAAGACAGCTATTTCATATACATATAATGCTGGTAACGTCAAAAGATTTTTGCTCTTGAAAACTGGTTTAAATGAGTCTAAAGGTTTAAGAGAAAATATGGCTCTAATACATGTTTTTTGTTTAACAAACGCTTTTGGCATTGCTGAAGAATTTCCCCAGATGATGAGGCCATAACGAAGAACTGACATGACATAGCCATAATATGCTACGAGGGCAGCTTGCTGTGACACAGTTTCACGTAGCTTTCGCAATGGGAAGATAAATTTATTCAATTTGTTACAAATATTTTCGACGTGAAGTTTAAAGTTACAGCGTTCATCTAGAGTTATACCTAGGAACTTAGTACTAGTATCTTTGTCAACAGGTTCTCTTTTAAATTTGACATCTAGATCTATAGGTTTACCTTTACAAGTCAAGAATTGGATATGTTTAGTCTTATTAACATTCATTGATAGATTATTATTTTCTAGCCACTGAATAGTTTTGTGTAAGTTCTGGTTTATTTCTTGTTCGTATGTCTGGTAATTTGTACAGGGAATCATAATTGACGTATCATCTGCAAATAAAACTGATGGATAAGGGGTCACCTTAGGAAGGTCGTTAATATATAATGAAAAGAGTAATGGTGTGAGGACGCCTCCCTGAGGAACCCCAAATCTGTTCATTTTATACGAAGATTTGTAGTTGACCAGGAAGCTTCTTTCTTCTCTTACTATTTCTGTACATTGGAACCTCTCGTTTAAGTACGATTTTAACCAGCATAGTATGTTTCCTCTTACACCATATAGTTCCAGTTTATTTAGAAGCCTATTGTGGCAAACTAAATCGAAGGCCTTAGACATATCTACGAAAAGTACACTTACAGGCATCCCTTTGTCTACACAATGCAATACATCTTTGAGCAACGAGAAAGCCGCAGTAGAAACCATGTTTTTTCTGAAACCATGTTGACATTCGTGCAGGAGAGAATGTTTGTTGGTAAAATTGGTAAGTCATTCTAGCATTACTTTTTCGAAGATTTTTGAAAGAACAGGGATCAGTGCTATGGGCCTGTAATTGTTCATATCATTTCACTTTCTTTTTTTGTACAACGGTTTAATGACAGATTTTTTAAGGCGATATGGGAATGTACCTTCTTCGATCGACATAGTCACAATATAGGCCAGGGGCTCAGATATACAATTTGCACATAGTTTTAAGATCTTTGAATTTATTTCATCGTAACCAGATGATTTAGTGTTTTTGAGAGTCATGATAGTTTTTTGAATTTCTAGTGGAGTTGTGGGGTTGCAAAATATTGTTGCCATATGGCGAATACAGTCCGAAACAGAAGATAAGTAGTTATTATGATAATTATTAGAAACGCTTATGAAGTAATCGTTAAATACATTTACAATGTCATTTGGATTGGATACTGCCTGTTTATCGTTTAAGATTTCGACGACCACTTTGATTTCGTAGGTCCCTGCCTACGAAGCCGGAGGTCCCAGGTTACCACGAATAATTTTTCCTATGTTTTCAAGTACTACAGAACACTATGTATTTATCTATATTATGTATGTATATCGTAGTCTAGTACCCATAGTACAAGCTTTGCTTAGTTTGCGACTTGGTCGATTTATGTAAGATTGTCCCACAATATTCATTATTATTTGTTTATTTATCCAGTACATTACGCATTTAATACTTAGAAAACAACAAACATCTAAGACTCAGAAACAAATATTCATGCTCATCACACACATATTTGCCCTGACCGGGATTCGAACCCAGAACCGTCAGCTTAGTGACAGGGATACTAACCACTAGGCTAAACCAGTCGTCGGTAGTTGAAAAATGAATATGTAATATTTGTTGTGGTTGTGCATAATTCAATAGTTCCTGTTGGTCGAAATACATTGTGATATGTTTAATTTCATGACCATTATCAAAATTGACACACATTCTCTTAGATAAAATCGACAAGCTTGGTGTGAATTGACTTCGTGATTCATCTGTTATTACAATTAACAGTCAGTAGGGGAATACATCAATAAGGGTCAACTAAAAATTGCTAAAAAACACTGGCCAATTAAATTAATTATGTCTGTGAGTTTGTTACTTTGTATATTGTATTTTTTATATACTCGTATGAATATCTAATCATGAGACGGTTCGGGGCGTTAGTTATTCTTAGCCTACGGTAGTACATATAGATTTTTTTTAATGGAATGATATATAATATTACTAAGGACTAAATTAATTAAAACTAAACCATTTTTTGTATAGAATCTAGGACCGCTTGGATTGTATGTCAACATGTAAGGTGTTGTCTCCAAAACTACTCGGTCGATAAAAAAAGCTTATTATTGGTATAAGTATAGATTTATATTTGATATTACCTATAATGGTGACGTAGGCAAAATTTTATCCCACTACGGTGTTTCTGATAAAATTAAAGACGACGGCGCGAACTCTATTTTATGTTTTAGTATATTAGTGAACTGTTTAGTAAATTCTCGAAATTTAAAGAATGCCGTTTCGGTACCTTATCTTAAATCAAGAACAGTATGAATCATCTGATGCAATTCAGAACCATATTCATATTTGTCACTTCAGTAGGCCCTAGCATAACTTGGGCCCGGGAGTCCTAGGCAAATTTCGAATCGGTTAATGCAGGTTGCTCTGAAGCGAGTAATGGGTAAGTGTTGAAAAGTGAGTCATTCTGATACTTAAATTTCGGGTTCCGATTTGCTATCCAACGCGGCGAGTTCTCGAGATAGAAAAAGCGCGAGTATGTCAAAGATAATAGAGAAGATTGGCGTACGTACAGCCAGCATCATATAGATAGTAACAGCTATATTCTAGCTGTACCATACTACTATATTCTGGACTGGCTTGGTAGCTACCTTTCGGATCGAACGCAATGTGTGAAGATTGATCAAGATGTAAGTAAGCCTATGGATGTCGTATTCGGATCCCGCAAGGCAGCGTTCTGGGTCCAATATTATTGAATGTCTACATTAATGATATTGCCTCTGGCAAAATACCCTACGCTGATGTCTTTGTTATGCTGATGACACTAAAATTCTTTGTCATGAAAGTAACTGGGCCAAAGTTGCTGAATCCGCGGGGCGTGGAATGGGAGTAGTAGCTGACTGGTAAAAAGGTAACCTGCCGACACTCAATGTTATGAAATCCAAATTCCTTTGCTTTAAAAGCCTGCTCCAGGTTCCTTATCAAGAATCAGAGCTTGCAGCTGTAGCCGGAATGGTTTAGATATGGATTTTTGTCTTTGCAAGAAAATTGATAGGGCTGTACCATTAAGTACCTCGGCGTAGTAATTAACGATAGACTAGACTTTAAAGAACACATGTAAAAACTACAGCAGACCGCGTACGCAAACTAATATACCTACGTTTTTCAAAACCTGCGCAACTCGGCTAGCAAGACATAACTTATAACAGTATACATTATCAGCATCGGTTAATCTGTTCTAACGTATTGCATATCTGCTTGGGGAGGTGCATGTAAAACGTTCATGCTTTTACTGGAGAGGGCGCAAAGGGCTATCCTCAAGGTAATCCTTGATATAAAACCTATTAGATACCCAACTAAGGATGTGTACAGCGATATGGAGGTTCTTACCGTCCGTGGAATGTTTATCCAGCGGGTAGTGTCAAGCGTCCATAGAGTGGTCATAGGGTCATCCAGTTAACATTCCATGTTACAAAAGTGCACGTACAAAGTCCCTGTGCCTCCAACAAACTCAGCATTACCAGTTCTAATATCCCTATTAAGAATCCGTCGTCAAAGAAGCTAAGAAGAAATCTCAGAATGGCTTTGCTCCCTTTGATGCGTTGCGAATTGCGATATACTCGTATTTGGCGACTTTGGCTGCTACTAGGTAAATATACATATGATGATGTCTGTCCAGTCAGCACATTTATTCAGTAAACGCCACGGAACAGAAACTATTCTGTGGTACAGTACCTATAGCCGCGGTTAGAATGGTATTAGACGTGACAGTTTTTACGTATACTAACGTTAAATATCATGTAACATATGAATTGACAGCTATCCCAATCCTAAACTAATCGCTGTCTTATACACGCCTGCATAGAAGTTTGTATGCAGGGAAGGCAGGCGGGGGGTCACTTTTACCTACAGGTGACTGATACATTTACTTTTTACTTTTTTGATTTTCTTTATTTTTTGATACTGGTACGTTTATATAAAATTGGAATGCGATATATGTCAGTCTGGCTCTCAGATTCAATAGATATGCATGTAATGGCCGCTTCCTCGCGTTGGTCGGCTGCACACGGTCGCACACGCACGTAAGTTATTTTAAACGCAGTTACGTACGTATCTATTGATATTTTCATTAATCATCGATATATCATAAGTAGGTAACGGTTATGTTTTTCGGACTTGGTGGCAAGCGGACTCCGGGTTCCGTTCGAAAGCAACCAGGATTACGCTGAGACGCTAAGGTAAAGGTTATACGTTCCTACTGTGTTGCACGACTTGCACGTCCAGAACAATTTGCTTTCAAGTCATGCCGCGCGCGACTCTGCATCTCCTGTAGAAATTATAGGAAGAAGGGGTCTAAGGAGCTTAAGCATCCCAAATGCATCCGAGTCCATACAAAAAATCTCCCCCCCCCCATTCGGTGCAAAATCAAGTCAAGTCCCCCGAAACCAAAACCCTGTATCCCCTTGATATACAGGGTGGGCCCTGTAACATGAGCAAAAATTTTTACTGTGGACTATTTAGCGACCCAGCAATTATTTCCAACTGGTCTCAGTTGAAAAATAAGTTTAAATGTATTTATTTTTTCTTCGAAGATAGCTTACGTGTATTTTATTACTCTTTTTTACGCAAAGATAGCTTACGTGTATTTTTATTTACAGGAGTGATATTAATGTCAATTTATTATAAAAAACTCAATGAAATTCAAAAAAATGAAAAATTACCAAAATATCCATAAAAACATAAAATGCAAAAACAATTATGACTCATAACTTGAATCTAACTCAAACACTGCATTGACTGATGCGCTTTAATCTCGTGGTGTCAAGATCCATTACTCAGAGGTCATAACTTTAGATCGCAATTTCTCCGAATTGAACACTTTTGAATATTTTTTGGACACAAGGAGTTACTGTAGATGCTCTAAGGAAGCGTCTTTTTTTAACGGAGGGAGCGAAGCGTCTCCGCTTCAGCTTTCGACAAATATTCTTTCGTATGTCTGTCTGTCTGTCTGTCCGGATGTTCTCCTCTACAGGTCGCATTTCTCAACCACCACCACCACCACCATATCAGCCAAAGGACGTCCACTGCTGGACATGGGCCTCCCCCAAATTCACGAAGGGTATATGCCATAATCGCCACGCTTGGCATGCGGGTTGGCGATCGCAGTATCTCCACCGCACTCCAGGGATGCTGCTGCCCATCCCCCGGTGGTCTCTCAACCGATTCTCGTGAAATTTTGTGAGTAGGTCCGATATTTATGTAGTTTTTTTTTGTCGAACCAGTTTTCGGAAATTTTGTAATTTGAAAAAAAAAAAAAAAATTGCGAGGTCTCTAGAGCCCCAATGCAGAAGAGTTCGTCAAGTCATCGATTATTAAGTATATGAATCTTATATCAACTCGTTTTATTTCTAGAAAGGCATTAGCAGCAAACGATTTCTACAATATTATACTCCATAAGTACAACGTTGCTTTTACACTATTGTACAATAAATACAATGTAAGAAAAAAAAACTAAGGTATATTCATTCATGTATTGTTTCACAAAACAGTTCGGCAGGTTCTTAATTGATACAAAATAGTTTGTACATGCCTAGCGTTAAGCCTCTTTAATATTATTACTCAAATAAATAAAAATGATTCAAATAAATTTGGAACCCATTGTCATTTAATATGTCAAAGGGTACATATATAAGTACATACTCCAAGTATTTTTTCATTATTATAAGTAATTTAGAGCAACATGGGCCGCGGAAAACCAGTCACAGAAGAAGTCAGGAAAATTATAATTTCCAGTAGTGAGAGTGGAAAATCTACCAACCAAATCGCCAGAGATTTATTACTGCCAAGATCTACTGTCCAGTCAATCATCCAGCATCGCAAGAAACACGGCACAATTTCGTATTTAAAGAAGTCTGGTCGACCGCGTATTACGAGTGCAGCTGAAAACCGATTTTAAAGAAAATTATCAAACAAAACCGCCGTGCTCGTACGGGGGAACTTACCGTAAAATGGCGTGATATGATCCAGAAAGACGTTTCAGTGGATACCTGTAAAAGGGTTCTCAAAAGAATGGGATATGGTTTTTAGACTGCCAAGGAAAAACCTTTACTAACGGAGTTACAGAAAAAGAAGACGCTGAAATTCGCTCGCGAGCACTCAAACTGGACTACTGAGCAATGGCGTCAAATAATATGGAGTGATGAATCAAAATTCGAAGTAACTGTCGGCGATGAAAAAAAAATCGTTCGAAATAAAGACGAGAAAAAAGAAAGTGAAGTTTCCTGGGTCTGCGATGATATGGGGTTGCATGTCGGCACAAAGGGTAGGCCGCCTGCATTTTGTAGAAGGAACTGTTAATGCAGTGAAATATCAGGACATTTTGAAAACCAGTTTAATGCCATCTATTCCAAGCTTGAAATATGATGTGTACACTTTTCAACAAGACGGGGCATCTTGTCATACTGCGAAGACCACGAAGACTTGGCTCGAGTCTAAAGGAATCCCCACTATGGAGAGGCCGTCGAATAGTCCAGATTTGTCACCCATTGAAACATTGTGGTGGAAAATGAAAAAAAAATGACGCGAGTTTCCATCGAGGTCAAAAAGAGAAAATCGTTGCTGTCTGGGAGTCTATAACCCCAGAAGAGTGCGAAGAGTTGGGAGCGACGATGCCATTGAGGATCAAGGCTGTTCTTAAGAGTAAAGGCGAGACAACTAAGTGGTAGGCGAACTATTTTGCGTACTCAAGATCGATGGCCGAACTATTATGCGTTGTAGTTGATAGAAGAATCGTATTTTTTTTATTACAATACATGAATATTTTTTTGTTGTATTATATAGGAAATAAAGTTGATTAATTTTACAACACTTTTATTTCTTGCTCCTATGCTACTAAAATTACTTCCTAGATTTGAGTTCGAAAAAGGTTACTTTCAATTTTATATAGTAGCCGAACTCTTCTGCACTTGGGCTCGTGCAGCTCACAGAGCCACTAGTAAATATTTGCTCCAGTTACAGGGCCCACCTTGTATACGGTTGGGAGCGTCAGTTGTACAGTGCTAAAAATATTTGAACACGCACTCTAATACTTTGGCAATATTTCAGCCGTGTTGCTCCGATAAGTCTGATGGTAAATGCTTTAGCCCTACAATGGAACAGTGTAAAGTAAGAATGCTCGCAGAATCTATAATTTAACCTCTAGAGAATCCGTAGAATCCAATTCAAAAGTACCTGTCTGCAGTACCCTCAGTCAGCCAATTTTCAGTTTTGGTAGTGATTGTGGTGGTGGCAATGGTGTCCACAATGTCCACATCACGATTGTCGTGCTCACCCTTCTTCGGACAGTAGATCTGATGTCATCTACATCTTCGGCTTACGCAATTGTCTGCGGAGTGACCCTCATCATATTATCATATATTTAGGTACATAAAAGCTCTACTCATATTACACGTGCCCAGCCTAGCAAGCATGATAGTGTTGATGTCGGGTGTATAGAATTCGTCCCTCTCACACTGCTACTACTATTTTTACTTTTTATTTACAAGTAATCCCTTATGTATGTGCCCGACATAAAAGGCGATTTATGTAGCATTGTAGTCTTTGACGCGATCATGCTTGGTGCTAAGACCGGAGTCATCTGAGGATATGTTTTTTTAAAATGATGTTATTACATACTGAAAAAAATATTTACAAATTTTTCGGCGCAAATACGGATGTTACGTATTCACTTCCTGTCAAAACCATTATATATGCAACAAGGACAATTATCCAATATTTGTATGAATAAAAATGTAGATTAAATTAAAACGTTATCATCCGTAACTGGTCTATGTGTGCGAACTTGACCTTCTTGACTTGTTATGAACCAATGTCAAGCAACCAGTTTGAGCCTATGTAGGTAACGAGGCCACCACCGTATATTACATAGGTATATTTATTTTTTGGAATGCAATCTGGTCGGTGTAACATCAACCACCATCATCTGCGGCTGCGGCTGACTTTATGTATTTTAGTTATATACGAGTATTTAATTTCCAATCCTCTGGCCATTATTAAAAAAAGGGAGGATTGAAAAAGGGAGGCCAGTGGTGGCGGCCGTGGGATACTACAGGCTAGTAATAATAATAATAATATTTAATTTAATTATGGTAAAAAAAATAACAATACTATATTTTTAATTTGCCGGGAGTTGTGTGAAAATCACCAACAGGAAAGATACATCACGGAAATTGTATTTAGAATGTATTTAAAAAAATACTTGTTTAACTCAGAAAAAATATCTAAAGATATAGGTGAAAATCTTAAAAAATGACCTGTTGTACGTAGTTGTGACGTGTCCGAATTTTAGGCGTTTGTTTTGTTTGTGTTGCACATTTAAAATATGTATTGTCTATTCCAACACGCTACAACTACATACAAAAGGCCATTTTTTTAAAGTTTTTTACCCATGGTGATTGCCTTCTTTATGTTTTTCAAGGTAGGTCGTCAAATAGATTATTTTATTAAACTTGAAGCGCCTCAGAAACTACGTTAACGCTTCAGCCTCCCGAAAGGTACCATTTACGCCCCATTATGATTAAAATGCACTACAAGTTCGAGGAGTGGTCAATGAAACCTATCAAATAATATTTATTAGCATTTGCCCGAGACTTTGTCCGCGTGAACTTCCACCCCCGATTACACTCCTCTGATGGATAATTTTACTAAAAATTATAGAGACCAACCGTGACAGTGGCCGAGAAGTTCAAAACATACATACATACCTACTTAATATTAATAAAAATGTACTTACGCCACTAAAGTTTTTAATCAAATAGAGTCTCAATATCCATGGCCGAAAAACGCGAAATTTATCATCAAGGTGTCCAAGTTATCTTAAAATAAATGATTACTATTGAAATAAATCAAAGATGTAAGTATTTTGTTTCCCATGACAATCAATTTGAATGTTTTTTTGCATAAGTAATATGATATGATTGAAGGTATTGCTTCGTTTTTGGCTGAATCCACCAAGAACGTTTATATTGTAATATAAATATAAACAATTCAAAGCTTAAGTTATTAATGCGTAAATAAACCAAATATATATTTCAATTTCACAAAATACTCGAAAAAAAAATCGACAATACATACACAATCATGCACTCAGCAAATAAAGTGGATGATAACTTAAAAATACCTACACTTTAAGACTCGGTTACATTAACAGGTTCGAGCTACATATCTTGAAAGCACGTACATATTTCTCCAACGAGCAGATGTTGAAACGAGAACGTTTTATAAACGATAAACCTACCTCATCCATTGTTATAAAGAGTTTACTTAGATTGTGATGTCGATTAAGAACAGGTTGCAAGATCATAGCGAGATGCAATCAAAGCATTTCAGTACCCAACATAACATAAATCATTGTTGCACCGCTTGCATCACGAGGGTTATAATTGTAATGGTACGTTTGACATAAATATCCTCATTATGTATAAACAACGCGTATCGGGTACAGTCAGACAAAAAAATCATACATAAATTCACGCCTATAAAGCCCAAAAGGGGTAAGCAGAGCACATGAAAATTAATTTTCAGGGCGACTTTTAGCAATTGCGGGTTTTTGCTAACCCATCGCTCACAACACAATTCCTAGCTTCCATACTCGTAGTCAACTCTTACGACACATTTGTTTTTCGACTCTCCAATGCATGAAATTTTATAATGTGTCTCAATAACCTACTTTGAATTCGGCGGCAAATATCTCTTGAAGTGCGTTTTTTGCATTCTGCTCCATTAGCGTTTTAGGCGAGTTTCCTTTAATTTTCGTCACTCGGCGCCCAACAAACAAGCGTTGGGTGCAGGTCATTTTAAAGCTTGTAGTGCTACTATTGATGTATTCGTATAATGGATTCCATTGTCACTAAATGTGATACAATTCACTTATGAAAATAAGTTTAGCTCTTCAGGTTGTATCAGAACTGTAAATAACGAAGTAGTGGCAGTGGCTGCTTATATACTTACGTATGATTGTCACAATACTGGGATGTCAACGGGTATTATCGCAGTTTTCAAAATTGTTTGGATTTTGCTTCAATATTCGTCAATCTTCACGTGATATGAGTGTATCGCTTGATAATGATCACCGTGTAAAAGGGACCATTGTGACGTCAACAATTTCAATGGCATCGTTTAGTTGCTGTTCTCTAAAGTTCCTAGATCAATTAATGAATAGTTCAATATAATTTATTAGCCCCGGATCTACGTTTTTTTCGAACCGGGGCAAAATCTTGATGGTGGCGCCCCCTTCCTTCAGTGTTTGAGAAAACTGTTAAAATTGCCAAATTTGGCGCCCCCATGAAACTGCCGCCCGGGACAAGTGCCCCGGTTTGCCCCCCCTTAGTTCCGGGGCTGTAATTTAAGCGTTCTACACACCTTAAAACGCGAGTCGCGCGCGGCGCCGCGCTCTTTTCCACCTGTGCGTGAACACGACCTTAGTGTTCATCTAATTGTGTTAATAATTTTCAGTAACCTGGCAGTAACTTAAGCAAATAGTTATGCCTGATCATTGAACTGAGCTTGAACGACTTTTTGCGTTAAACTCATAATTCAATGAAATTCTAGTTTGTTATGTTACTCGTACTAACGTAATCATGTCAGTAATGTTTCATGTACATACAATACATACACAACATCTACATATTATGTGATATACATGAAAAACCATTCGTTTTGGCGTGATAATACCAATAACTAATTTGAAACTATATTTTGACGTAAGTGATCTATGCGACACCTTGTATCACACAATTGGTTTTGATTTAGCGCATAGCCTCCTTCCTACTATTACTTAGAAGTACTTATGTTTGGTGGAATCCGGTGTATGTCAATCGATTCTGAATTTCCTACGCAACCGAGATATTCATAATGTGTATCTGTGTGTATGCACACATCGGCGTACA
Source organism: Notocelia uddmanniana (assembly GCA_905163555.1). Classification (NCBI taxonomy): domain Eukaryota; kingdom Metazoa; phylum Arthropoda; class Insecta; order Lepidoptera; family Tortricidae; genus Notocelia; species Notocelia uddmanniana. Next base: position 13,915,911 of record LR991053.1, read on the forward strand.
TTGCGTGTGTGGAACGCAATTTTTTCTCTTTCGAGCAATGATCATCTCATTGCAACTAGCGACAGGATTTCAGCCAATATTAGCAATATTGAAGCTGCTAAGAATTCCAAACTTTGGGTATATGTTTAGCTTTAGTAGCATTTTCTATGGTCACTAAATTAGGTCTCATGATGGCCAGCTACTTTTGGATTTTACTCCGTGTCAGCTAGGGCAAAAATGCATTCGTATGTCTGTCACTCAGGCTGTTCTCCTCTACAGGTCGCACATGTCTAAGGACACAAGGATTTCCAAACCGATTCTCGTAAAATTTTGTGAGCATATATAATTACAACGCATTTATTTTTCGATTCAGTTTTTGAAAATCTTTCAAAATGGCAGAGCCTTGGGGGTTTTAAAAACATAAAAAGTATCACTGACGATGTCCACACAGCTCATAGAGACACTAGTTTTGATTTATTATCCTTTAAACCTTCAAGAAAAGAGTGTACTCCCATCTCAAAGGCCGGCAACGCACTTACAACCCCTCTGGTGTTGCGGGTGTCCATGGGCGGCGCTAATCGCTTACCATCAGGCGATTCGTCTGCTTGTTTGCCTCCTATGTCATAAAAAAAATATTATTGTATGGTACCGGTTGTACCGAATACCTATGGCTCGTTACAAATAGGTGCGGTCTTTGTATGATTCAGATATCGTCAAGGTATGTTTACGATATGTTTTGATTTTTCCGTCGACTATTTATCTGGTTATTATTTTTCCGTAAAACGTCCTTGAATGCTATCATCAAACAGACTGACACTGAATTGTTTATTTAGGCCCGGATGACAAAACAATATTTTATTTATTGTTGGAATTATTGATTATTTGTTCAAATTTAATCGGTCGGTCTGTTTAGCCTAGTCGGTAGTGACAGTGACACTGCCTCCGAAGTTAGAGGTCCCGGTTTCGAATCCCGGTAAGGGCATTAGTTTCTGTGGTGAGCAGAAACATTTGTTCCTAAGACTTGGATGTTTTCGATGTATTTAAGTATATATACATATATATCTATTCAATATATCGTCATCTAGTATCCATAACACAAACCTTATTGGGCTTACTATGTCGATTTGTGCAAAAAAAATATTGTCTTCTAATATTTATTTATTTATTTATAATCTTTACCACCTAAAGCAGGTATCTGAGGTCAGGGTCCGATTGGGGAGAAACCAACCTGGTACAGTTTAACGTCAATAAAACACAGGTGCGAAACAGTTTCCACTAAGCGCAGCTCTTTAAAATTTCACCCTCACTCCTGCTTTCCAAAATACACCCTTGCCGCTATCGGACTTTTTCGAAGTCCTTTTATTTCCACCAACCTAAATTTGCAAAAGAAAAAATACCTGCTGAAAAACTTGGTATCCTATCCAATGTAAGGTCCAACAGTACTTCTCACCGAAACAGTTGCTTCACCAATACCAAACTCAGGTGCGATCGTGTACTGCTGTCAGCTTCGGAATGGAGAAACTAAATATTAGCTGGACGCTTTAGACTCGGTGGCCCGGAAACCTCGGAGATTGATAGGCGACGTGGCGCTCGTTAGAATCAATCGGCAGTTGCCTGTCTTTCAATCTTTTATAGGTTGTATTTTGCGGAGTGTGCCGTGGAGATTCATCTTACCTATCCCCCCTACGACTTTTCTTTATCGGGCTGATAGGCGCTGTATGAGATTCCAACCGCATGTAGGTAGTCGAATTCCCTCCGTGCCGCACCTCGTGATTTAAGAAATCCTTTTTGATTCGAACTGCCACAATCTGGTATTCTCTAACGGCGTCTGTAGGTATTTCCGGAAATACAACCTCGATGTCGAAGAGGTAATAGTGAACACGGAACAGGCATCTGGGTGACCGTGTTCCACCTTGTCTTAACTTTTTTATTTTTTTTGTATTATTGTTACAAAAAAAATATTATAATCCATTCACTCGTTTTCACGTCATGTCGAGACCAATAAACATACGGACAAGCAGACAAAAATTATAAAAACTGTAGAAGCGTGTATTCTGTTATCGATTATAAGCGCCCCAATTTTTTGATTTTGCCAATATCATCAATGTAAAGATGTTCGGCCCTCTACAGCTTTATTATATATATATAGATAGATAGACATAAATAGATAGATAATGAAACGAGTCACTCACGTCTTTAAGGTCGTTTATCGCTCGAAGTTGCCAAACGTATCTTAATCGGAATATAAGTACATACATTCATTATAACACAAGTGTTCTAATGTTATAAAACCCGCGTGTTTAATATCCTGGATTATTATGAACCTAAAAATGAAGAAATAAGGGCCATGTTACTAGCAAATGTATAATAAATAAAAAATGGTTAAAAAATGTCGGACAATGCTCAGTATAGGGTTTCGTAGTTGCCCAATGAACTTACTTAAAAAAATCAATAACAAGCAAAAGGGAATACTTTCGCAGCGTTTATACGTCTTTTACTAAGAAGGGAATACTTTTTATGATAACTCAAAAACGGCTTAACTGATCGTATCCGATATAGTTTTCGTTGAAATTCTTTATTAAGCTTTACTTTCATATATTTTTTAAAATATTTTGGACACAGTTCAAAAGATAGAGGGGAAGACACATTTTTTTTTTCTTTTGGAGTGAATATTTCCGAAAGTATTCACTTTATTAAAAAATGTTTGATAAGGACCTTTATTCATTTTGAAAGACCTATCCAACGACACCCCACACCATAGGGTTGAAGCAAAATAAAATCATCCCCACTTTACGTGTAGTAACCTTAATTTACTTGGAGGTAACCTTAATTTTTTTAAATATTTTTTTACTACTTTTTCAGTTTCATTGATCTATATTACAAAGTGGGCCCTGTAACTGGAGCAAATATTTAAAAGGACGCTTCCTAAGGGCATCTGCAGTAACACCTGGTATACAATTTTTGTTCAAAAATTTTCGTTTCGGAGAAATTTTTATCTTAAAGTTCAAAAGACACATCAGATTAGATTTACAAGTGGAAAGAGTTGGTTGGTTGGTTGGTTGGACGAACTATTTGGCCACTTTGGCCGCTACGTACGAGTACTATATAGTACGTAGCGCTAACTGTACGATGACTGAACAAAGGTGAACTTATCCCTTTATGGGATCTCTTCCAGTTAAACTTTGAGTAGATGATAGTATAAATGCGTAAAGGTAGACAAATCCAGCAACATGTACTACAGTCACAGAAGAAATAATAAACATACAAACATACATGTATTTCAGGAAAGCATAATTTTGATAAGTAAAATTTTACCCGAGACACTAAAATTCACTCGAGCCGCAGGCGAGGCGAATAAGGCGAGTTTTATACTCTTGTTGTACAATCTTCTAGATTTTGCTCGGCAAAATTACCACATCACGTGCTTAAACGCATCTTATGCACTAAAACTGGTTGGTTTGGTAGAACCTGCCTGAACAGTGTTCGTAACACTCAGTAGGTAATAGGTAGACTTAATTGCCGAGCCCGGAAGTTGCTATCTACTATTAAACCCTATTAAATGAGTAAGCATTCATAAGTAAATAAATGACCTGGCACCTACTTTACTAACTGTGCGTACCTACTTCGACTTGTCGCCTAATATTCATAATTCGACATATATTGCTGGATTAATGTAAATATACTAGTGGCCCAGTGGCGCCCGCGTACTGCGTGCGGCATCGAGGTTAAGCAATGTCGGGTGAGGTCAACACTTGGATGGGTGACCACTTTGAGTGGTTACGAATTGTGCGCTCCCGTGCTTTGGGAGGCACTTTAAGCCGTTGATCCCGGCTGCTTTCTATGCAGCAGCAGTCGTTAAGCTAAGTTTGCTTGAGAACTTCTAACAGTCAAGTTCGCCATACTCACTTGACAAGCCTAATCCCAATAATTCCCCCTTGGGTTGGATGGAAGGTCAGATGGCAGTCGCTTCCGCAAAAACTAGTGCCTACGCCGATTCTTGGGATTAGTTAGCGGACCCCGGGCATCTTTCAGGATGCAACTGTACTGGGATAACGCTAAGATTTTCCCGGATGAGTTTTCCCGTTTTCCCGTTTTACGGTTACGGTTTTAGGTTTCAACCTAGGATCGATTTTACGCCCCTGTCTTATCTTATCTTATATTATTATTTTACGCCCCTGTAGAATCCTGAAATAAAATTTCGTGAAAATCAGTAGAGCCGTTTCCGAGATTCCCGAAATAAATAAATAAATATACTAAAATTGATCGGTTAATGATATTATACTTATACTTAATGAAGTAAAGTAGTTCCTATTAATTTTCAAATCGGGTCATAGAAATAATCCTTCTAATTATCGTCCAGTTTCCATCCTACCTGCGTTTAGCAAAATATTCGAAAAAATAATGCTTATGCAATTGGTTTCTTACTTTGATTCTCACAATATTTTGCAGGCACAGCAGTTCGGCTTCACGAAAGGTAGATCAACTACTGATGCTGGTGCAAGCTTGATAAAATTTATTTTGCAGTCTTGGGAAGACTCACACAACGCGATCGGAGTCTTCTGGGACCTTTCCAAGGCTTTTGATTGTGTAGATAATAAAACTTTGTAAGTTTTATGGTTTCAGATGACATGCATTAGATCTCATGAAGTCATATTTAACAAAGATAAAAACAAAAGATAGCTTTATATGGAGCCATTTCGTCAGAGAAAGTGGTAGGTATGGGTACCTCAGGGATCTATGCTGGGCCCATTTCTATTCCTTATTTATGTAAACGATTTACCACAAACTGGAAGCTGAAGATCAGGCACTTTAATGTTCGCAGACCACATTACTGTTCAAGGTGAATAGAAAAATACTGAACTCATTGAACCAAATAATACCCTCTCCATGATATCAGGTTTGTTGCTAATAACTTAGTGTTGAATCAGCAATTAGTAGTTATTTAAGTCATTGCAAAAAGAAAACTACCATTTTAAAAGGGAGGTCTCTGGCACCGATTTAAGGCTCAATAAGTCAGCTAAATAAAAAATGCAAAATGCACGCAAAACTGTCAAGGGACTCTGACTTGGCAGTGTATTTCTGAAAGTCATTTTTATATACAGATGTATGGAAAAAGGTATGAGTGCCTAAATAATTATGATCGCTAATGTACATAGATATTTCTTAGCATTATCTCTGGAACCGATCGGTGTCGAATCAATCACGTCTACCCGCGCACCGCCGTGACTTGGTATAATTCGGGGCCCTTTCGGGGCCGATCGGGTACTCACAGATTAATATTAATACCAGTTATAGCGGCCGGAACGGTCGAAACGTATACATGTATGTCGTGTGATCGAAGTAACCATAAAGTTACGATGATTTGTCACTGTGATTATTTGAAACGGGAACTACAGTAACGGTGCTCGAAAAGTAACGCTTTTCCCAATGTCTAGAACATGTCGACACAACCAAGTTAAACGATGATGTCACTGTCCGGTGGTGTCAGCCGCATTCGGGCGAATTAACACCCCGGTAGCGTGTGAGTGCCGAGTTTAGCGGAATTGGCAAGAGGAACATGCCTACCTGTACCTATAGCTGTTATGGCTAATTGTACAACAAAATACAAATTCATTTATTTTGCCGGAAATGTGGTACAGAAAATGTTACAGGGTTACAATGACTCACATATTTTGTCAGCAGATGGCATGCAATATTAAAAATAAATAAGCACTGGAACAGATTTACTTACAAACTTAATACAAGTTATGGTTACATAATAAGGTAATAATGAATTGATTAAATAATAATAATACGCTATGTCACAAACTCTTATAATATTAAAATATTGTAAATTGTAATAGCCATGCAATAAGTATTACTACTAAATAATTTTGTCCTATTTTTTGGCATTACCAGTACTAATGCACTCGTAATTATCCTTTTCAGTTACCTCGCTCGGACTCTCTGAAGGCACTCAAAGGAACGTGGGCTTAATCACATGGGCCACAAGTGAAAATGTCGAGTGGCATGGAGGTCGGGGTGAACGCGCAGCTGGGGCGCGCGCACCTGTCACACCTGCCACAGCGGCCGCCCATCGACCTGAGCTTCCAGGATCTCACCTATACAGTGCAGAATGGACGAAGTAAGCTTCCCTATTCACATTTTTTTGTCTGTGATTGTGTTGTGTCTAATTACTATGACCGTTGTCATCGAGTCATGGAAATTAGACCGCAGACTCAAATATAAAAAACAGTGGAAATTATTTGTAGATCCAATCACATTCATAAACTCATTACTGTACCTATCCCCGAAAGGGGTAGGCAGAGCACACGAAAATTGATATCAGTGCGACATTCATCCATTTAATGGATTAAAACTACATTTCTAATAGCGTCTTTCTTTTAGGTATAATATAACCAAAGACAAGAATTATTAATGCTCGGATGGCCTGGAGTCATAATCCGGATAAAAAGCGTTTCCTCGTATATTTGTGCGATAAACAGCATTTTCGGAAACATGCATGCCATTAACTACAAAAACTACGATTTGTCTGATCGTATTCCATGAATGATCATTTTGAAACGCCGTTAAAGTTTCCTCGAAGTCACCGCTTCACCAGTTCACCACGGCGTTCCTAGGATCAGTAAAGGAACGTCGTGTGTACTACCCCTTTAGATAATCACTGGAAGCGCCAAATCAGACGGTAACCGACGACAACCAAATAAAATAATATACGTAATATCAAATTTAATGAAATCTAGTGAAATAAATGTTAAGATTTTATCAAATTCGTTGAGGTCACAAGGTTGTCGTGTGTCTCTGTTTGATGCAACATGGATGCGACATATCGGGAACAACGGGGTTATCTTAAACGAATATCATGCGACAGAATTTATGCAATTCAAATGATTTGACTTATACTAAACAAACTCCAAAAAAAAAATTCTATTTATTTTCACCTCCTACTGCTCACTCTATTGGATTTATATACTTTTTGGCACTCCCAGTACAACAGTATTAAATATAATTACTATAAATTGTTGGTATGTAGGATGTACTTAAGTATGTTTATATTTAGGTACTAGTGCGTTATGATGTAAATATGCTCAAGTATAGCTTAAGACCATAACTAACGTGGCATTTGGCTGTCGACATTGGTTCCGATCCGGAGGAGTGTAAACGCCGGTTGGTCAACAACTAGAAAGCATTGCACGTGCCGAGTAGGGATGAGACATTATCGATACTATTTTACGAGTAATGAGACAAATAGTTTGCTGAGTAAGATTTGACGTTTAACTACAGTAAAGTTAACGTCGTCGTTCGTTCGTAGCTTCAGTCGTGGTGATTTCCTGAATGAGGACGCAGACTTGTGATGTAAGGCTTGCTTTAATTAAGTTTTCACTGCTATAAAACTTATAATTAGTTCGTATAATGTGGGAATATACTTTATGTATGAATGAGTACATCGATGACATAAATTAGTTGTAATTACAAAGTATGAATAAAGGTAATTATTCAGATCAGGATGTAATTGGCGAACTAATAGAATCCAACCATACGCACGACAAGGCGATCATGCAAGCCTGACGTAGATAGACATGTCCTAGGAGTTAGATTATAGTGATTAGTGAATGCTTCATAATTGTTCAATCTATGTCAATGTTAGTGGCCTTGGAAGTGATCTGAATCGCTTGATGAATAGCATTATTATAGCATTTATAGGCGTAACATTCACAAGAATATAAGCTTGAAGGAAAACACGCCTGCAAGTAGGTTTTGCCTCTAGTAATACAATGAAAATTCGGTTACATAGTATTTTTCTTCAAAAGGTCTATTACAGTAAAATAATGATTCGAAGGTATGTTTGGTTTGAATACGTAGATACACTTGTAAATAATTCTAGAAAAATCAGTTAGTAAAGTTGCAAATAAAGGTAAATACGGAAAACCATGATTTTTCCCTTCAAGTCTTTGTGGTATTTATTAACATAAGGTTAAAACTTCTGACCTTTATTAAAAAAATACTTTTGCCTGTACCGGTATTTTGAAGTTTGTTGACATTCCGACTTCGGCGTAGTCTTCGAACCACGTTTTAGGTATTTTGCTTTATGTGCCGAGTTACGACTGATGTTAATTAAGTTAAATACGTCCCATTTGTCATGCAAAATTAGAATTTTAAAGAAGCCATTGTTTTTTTCCTGTAGGGATATATTTAATATTTTTTTTATTGAATTTTTAAGTAAACAGAATGGGATATGTGTGGGGTAGCAGTAGCATATTGGTTAAATGACCTCCACGATCTTTGTGGTACAGTCAGCTGCAGAGAAACCTGACCCGCCCTGCATACAAAACTTCTATGCATGGGGGGTCACGTTTCTCTGCAGCTGACTGTACATTGGCAGGCATTCTTTCGTGCGTGATTTTTGGGACAGCCTTTAGGTGTGCTTTAGGATTCTCGACTTCGATGTGTGATGTTTAGTCCTTTGACGTGAGCTTGCTGATTTCGCACAATATCTTCACTGATCGGTATACTGTCAGTATTAATTTTGCGCAGTAATGATATTATGCGCGGAAATGGGGCGTTACGTATGCTGCACTGTTTTTATACACAAACGGCAAGGAAGCACTAATTTAAAATGTAGAAGGGCAATAAAGAATCGGTACTGACTGTCATTTGACACTGACAGCTTACTGATATCGTACCGCCCCCGCACCGAAAAATACGGAGGTAGCCTTATTTATATTCAATCTGAATGTTCCACTATGTAAAGAAAAGGCACGAAAGCCACATCCTCATCCTCATCAAATGAAAATTAATGTATACATGTACTATTAATAATAATACAAAACACCGCTTACTAAACTTATCGTAGATTATTTACTGCGTGGTTCGCTTCACTAAACTCGGTCTGGCATGGGACTACGCGGCCTGGATCGAAAGACGCTCGCCGGTCGCGCACGTGACTGTACCGTGCTATTCCCATTACGTCTGCTGTGTTTCACACAGTTCTGCAAAGTCGGCTAAGAAAGTGGTCTACGACTTTTGGACCTTAGCAGATAAATAATGGAGTCCAATATTGGTTTCTTGGCTTGCTGTACAAATTGGAGTGCCACCGCAGCTGCCAAAAAAATGACAGTTCTATCTCTATCACCGCTGCAGTATTCGTAAAGCGAGTACGATAGAGACGGAAAGTTGAGTCCCTGCAGGGTATTTACGTGGCTTTTGGAACGTACGAAATCCTTCCCATCTTACGCACGCTCGAAAACCTAACATAGGTAATTACTACGCGGTTTCTTCTCCTGTCACATGAATTTACGTCAGGGCTTCCTAACGTCGTTTACGTTGATTCTAAATGAACATTATTTAACTTTAAAGCGTTTGCGTCACTAAAAAAACAGTTAAGTATTAGTACAACTAGCAGTACGTATCTTATCTTATAAATATCAAAAATAAGGAAAATAACAAAGGTTATTAATTAGTTATTCCAGTTTCTGGTAAAGACAATGCATAAAACGTAGATACTATATTAAAATGAAACTTGTAAGCCTGACTTCACTACAATAATCGAGGGGAAAAAAATGTAATGCAAATGGATCCTACATACTGTACGTGATACTGATAATGAAAAGTGCGTTAATATTTGCTCTCGATATTAATTCATTGGTACTGTTCGAATAGGCATTTGTTTTGCATGTTTTGCATAAATATGTAACTAATGTCTGTTCGACCACGTCACAACTGCTATACGCTTTTGTGTCTTTTGCGATATTGAGTAAAGGAAAGTTTAACGGGTCGAATCCTGTGGTCCAGTGTAGAGCGTGGTGCAGCACGTTGCACTCACCGGCTGTGGCGCAAGGAACTAGCTTTCTGTTGCCAGGCCTGCTTCTGTGTCGACTAGGACACTACGTCTCTGATTAGAACTTAGACAGGTTGATAAACGCACAATTTTAATGAAAAAATACAATGCTAAGAACACTCAACATATACATATATAGGATGTGGCCTGTAATAGGAGCAATAAATTAAAAGACGCTTCCTTAGAGCATCTGCAGTAACCTCTGTCCAAAAAAAATATCTTTTTTCAATTGGGAGAAATTTTGATCTAAAGTTATGACCTCCAAGTAATGGATCTTGGCACCCAGAGATTATATGGCGGCAGTCAATGCGGATTTTGAGGTTGCTTCAAGTTATGACTCATAATCGTTGACGCATTTTTGGCTAAAAAGGATATTTTTGGGATTTTTTTTTTTTATAAATTTTTGGTGTTTTTTGAATAAATAGTTATTATTATTACTCCAGTAGAGTAAAAAGGTTCGTATAAGCTACTTTTGCGAAAAAAAAATTAAAAAAAAAAACATATTTTTTCAATTAAAAACATTTGGAAATAATTGCTGTAGAGCTCAATAATGTACTCACCGTATACAGGGCGTGGCCTGTAATAGAAGCAAAAAATTAAACGGTGGACTATTTAGCGGGCCAACAAATATTTGAAAATGGTCTCAGTTGAAAAAAAATAATATTTTTCATCAAAGACGGCTTACGTGTATTTTTATTACTTTCTGAAACGACATTAATGTCAATTTATTTTAAACAAGTGAATAAAATTGAAAAAGAAGTACAAAAATATGTGACACGCTCTTATTGGTAGCGTCATAAGAGCGTGTCACATATTTAAGCGACCTTCGTGTAGGAAGATACTATTGCCGGTGACTGTACCAAAAATATCCTTGAAAACAAAAATTCTAAAACTCAAGCACTGCATTGACTGATGCGCTATAATCTCGTGGTGTCAAGATCCACGGAGGTGTCTCGGCGTTGGTCATAACTTTAGATTAAAATTTCTCCGAAAAGAAAAATAATAATTATACACCAGATGTTAATGAAGATGCTCTAAGGAAGCGTCCTTTTAAATATTTGCTTCCAGTTACAGGACCCACCTTGTATAACTTGAGTGAAAAGAGTACAAAGTCCAACATCTTTCTTAGCACTTTTAGTGCCAGGAACTAGCTTGTCTCGTAGGCGCTTTCGCTACATACGGTATTTCGCATGTTATCCGCTACGAAACCGTTATCAGTAAAAGTGTTAAGGGCATATGAATTTGAAAATCATAAAGTTTTTAAAAGACTAACATTCTGACTAGGAAACAAAGTACTTATATTATTTTTCAAAAATGTCTTGACCGTAAAAGCGAGGGCGCGAGACCAAATGTTGGCGACGGCCTTAATTCAAAGGATTCTAATTTCGAAAGGGGTCAACGAAAGACGGTAAACTAGCCATACAAATACGAGTACAGTCAGCATCATAAATATGTATACATTTCGGAACTTATGTCTGGGGAACAAGGTTCAAAATTGTATACATATTTATGATGCTGACTGTACATGCATATAAAAGGTAATTAAGTTAACAATTTCCAGCACGCTTGCTGTTTGCATTGGATTTTCCTACCGTTGTTCAACTTACATTAAACATGTCAGAATATTTCGAAACTTGTTATAAACAACGGAAAAGTATTGCTATGCTATTCAATTAAATAATAATGTACACTACTCGCATGGCACGGTACGTATTAAATAGAGTGAAACATTTTTCTTTATTTACAATGCGTCATATATAGGAAGTATACCAAACTAACGTTACTAAAACCATTATAGGAACTATACGTTTCTTTCTTATAAAGACCGCTTTTGCGTACAGTTGTAGTTTCGCGCGACATCTCAAGCGCTCGTGACACTAACATTTTCAAAATAAATATCACGCAAACCAATAGCTAAAATAAAAAATAAATAAAAATAAAGTTCATATTATATAAGGAGAGGTACCCTAAAAATATTACTTGTTGTACATTTTGTTGGCGTGATTGATATGTCATCAGCCGAAGGACGTCCACTGCTGGACATAGGCCTCCCCTACTAAACAGTGCCAGAATGACCGGTCCGCGATTGATATGTATTGGCTATGTGCACGTCAGAAACCTCAAACGACATGGGTCGAGACCCAAGAGGAGGAGGAGGGCAATGTCAAACTCAGAGATGTCAAAAAATGAAATTTTACTGAACTAAATAAGAAAATAAATAAATAAATACAAACGAAACGAATCGTAGGAAACCAATAGGAAACGTCAAAGTAAATTTGACATATATGTCCCCGGAAGCTACACATTTCTGCTATGGTGTGCGCTGCGATCGCTTAGCTTACGCACACCACCTATGTTGCACATAGCCAATAGTCATATTAAATTACAGCTTTCTAGTAGTAATGGTTACTGAGCTAAGCCGCGGACAGACGGACGGACGGACGGATGGACGGATATGGCGAAACTATACGGGTTTACTACGAAACCCTAAAAATGCACTGTGACAGTAGATTTGCGCGTCGCCTTTTTGCTTAGCGGACTTGGCCAATCTACATCGACAACCTGTCGGTAGTTATAGTCTACATTTGTGTATTGTGTCGTGAGTTTATAAATACTTAGTAAGAACTGCCGCGTTCACGTTGATGAATCTGGTTAACCTCTGATACGTTAATACGATTGTGTTTATGCAAATTGATTGCCGACTAGGAAAAACTACAGTTCGTTTTATAATACTTAGATGTTGACAATGAACTTTAATCCGTTTATTATGCTGTAAAAATTGCTTTGGATGTTTTGTCGATGAGCTAATACATACAAGTACCTGCAAAACAATGCCAACGTAGAGGTAATGCAACGACAAAGAGAGGCGAGAAAGTGCGCTAAAATATTGGCGATGAAGTTGTCACTTGATTTGTCACCAACAGTAACTTAAACTACCTGTCATTTAACTGAATGTCGGGAAAATCATCTGGAATTTACCTATTCTTGATGATTTTTAGCTACCTGTAGGTAACAAGAGTGGTCGATTTGGATGAGTATATCGACAAACTACTTAATGTTTGCATATTTTCAATACCAAATAGGCACGCTTCAGGAGGTGGTGGCAGGTGTTAAGTGACGATTATGGCATTTACCCCCCATGAAATTGGGGAAGGCCTATGTCCAGCAGTGGACGTCCTTCGGCTGATATGGTGGTGGAGGTGGTGGTAATAGAGGTTAAAAATAAGTGTCCCCTAGCATTAAGGTGTCAAACAATACACGTTTACTTTAGCGATTAAAATTTTACGATGTGTAACTATTGTAAAAATTACCTATAACTCTTAATAAGGCAGAGGCGATTAAGCGACCACATACGTGTCAATAGAATTTCCATCTTAGTTCTGCAATTTAAGGTTCAATTAAGATTGTATTTTCGTAATAACTAAGTTGTGTTGGAATTAATCACCAAAACGTAACTATTATGTACATATATATTTCGTATATTGTAAAGACTTCTAGATTGGTGTTGCCTTTTCAGGGTTAAAGCACCACGGTATCATACCTTTGTATTTAGTACAATCGTCCTAATAAGGAGCTTAGCACCTTTGTACTGTGTCGCTTTAAAGTCATGTTTAAACTGTCATTCTAAATTTCCAACGGGTGAAAGCGACAAAGTCCCAAAATGTCCAGCTACTTATAGCCGACTGTATCTACTTTTTTTTAAATAAACAAGTTTACCAACATCGAAGGAAACACAAAAACTTTCTGTCAAAAACCAAAATGTGAAAAAATGCCAAGTTTGTAAACTGTTTCATTCAAATTACTCGATTGGTTTGATTGAGCGTATAGTTAATCTAATCACTTCCTTAACTTACCATACCTTAACTTTGTCACAATTATTTGAATACTTGACTAGATCTTTGCCAATAACCTACTAGAGTACATACATTAGCGAGACCGTTTACGAAGTATTTTTTTACAGTTAAGTATATGAAAAAATACACTATACCATACCTAGCTAGATGCCAAATTTTAACATTCTAGATCACCTAGAAGTAGTCGAACTTTTTGATGAGTGACTGAGTCAGTCAGTCAGTCAGTAATTCAGTATAAACAAACCGGGCAAGTGCGAGTTTTATGCAAAACGGCCGCATCTTCTTTTTTAGAAGTTTGATTTTTTCACAGCTTCTAATTTTAAGGGAATTTAGACCTGAGTATATAGTTTTAATTTCAACATGATGCCTCCACGCGTTCCCGAGATAAAGAGGGTTTCGTTTTTCGGATGTCAATATCTCGTGAGCTATTAGGTTTTTATTACAATTCAGGATTCGGTAATTAGAAGATCGTGATGGTGCGGATGGTAGAACAAGACTCGCGAAATTGCAAGTGTAGGTCAAATAGATTTTAAATTATTCGGAGGTCAAAAGTGGCTTGAAATGGTTCGTGTAACCAACCAACGCACGGCCGATGTGTCAGCTTTTTTGCTTTGTGAAGTTGGCTGTTTCACTAGATCTTTGACAAAAGTGTTAGGTGATTTGACGTCATACATAATTCATTTGAAAACTCAAATGTTTACTCGAAACTCGATGAAAACACAAGTTGATGTGTCAGCTTTTTTGCTTTGTGAAGTTGGCTGTTTCACTAGATCTTTGACAAAAGTGTTAGGTGATTTGACGTCATACATAATTCATTTGAAAACTCAAATGTTTACTCGAAACTCGATGAAAACACGAGTTCAACAACTTGGCATTTGTGGCTATTGCTCGTTTGGTTTGATGATCATCATGATGCCGTAGCGTGGTGAGTTCAACATTTTCTTTTTCTTAGGCTGTTCGACTTCACACAATCCTTCCGACTGTACCCAGTCATTTTGTTGCTAGTTAGGTTAGGCATATTACCGGCAGATGTTACTATTATCTTTAATACGGCGTTCTTCTGTAGGTAAAAATATATACATATTAGGTATCTATAAAATCTAATACATTTGAACGAGCAATTCTTGTGTTGTACATTCCTTTATTTATTTCTATCAAGGTCACCGGAAACTGCCTTAACGATTTCTATGAATTTTACAATACTGTACGGGAGCGAAAAACGGAGACATACATACGGAGGATTACAAACAAACCGATAAACATTTTATGAAGCCATCTAGAGTACCCATGCATTTATTTGCAAAGGATACATTTCTCTCCCGCCTTGCCTCACTCGCCTTTGTACTTTAATGTTTTGTATTATGTATATGGTTCAATCTGTAATTGTATACAATAATGTGCTTACATACACACATTTTGTGGCGTGGCGTGGTGTGGCGCATCATGTGGTGTAGAACAAGATCAAATCCCAAACATTTTCCATGGTAATCTTCAATGATAAGAAGGTACCTACTTCACCGATTCCAATTATAGTCTTAACTTATTTATTTATTTATCGTATGGCAATCATTTCGAACCGTGAGATCTTTGAGAAGAAAGTAGAGTTGCTAGTTTTTGTTGCACTTTTAGCACCACCCAGGGGTCACGTTCAGGGTAACGGTGGGTTCCCCTACGGAGGACGAAGTTGCACCATACTTCAACCCCCCTTTGTCAAATGAGTGGCAACTTGACTGTTAGAAGTTTTCAAGCCGCCCGAAGGCCTCTAACTTGGCTTAACGACTGTGATGTCTTAAGTACTATCACAATCACATAAGCTGACTAGTGGCTCTGTGAGCTGTAGACCTCGTACTTTTTTATTTTATAAATTTGATTGATAAATGTAACTGGGTCACAATAGTTAGGTACGTATATTTGATAAACAGGGGTGCAAAGTTGTACTCGTATTTTAATCGCGAGTGTGGAATTGAAACTCGAGCTAGCGAATGGATTCTAGGTTTGAACTATGAGCTAGCGAATGCATTTTATAGTTAAATAATGAGCGAAGCGAGTGGTTTGAAAATAGGATCCTGAGCGAAGCAAGTGGTTCAAAAATACAATCCTTAGCGTAGCGAGTGTTGAAACACACGAGACGTAAATAACCTTGCAGCCGCAACTTTGCATCAGGTGGACAGCTACGGAACCCTACATTGCGCACTTTTTTTTTGGTAAAAATTACGTTTGTATGAGTGATATTTAGTTTTCCGACAGTCATGATGACACATCATTCTCAGTTCAACTACTCTCGTCCTTGGCCTCTATGCGCTTCATAATATGACTCGCTTTTGTCTTTCATGCTTTACATAAGAATACGTGCTAGGCCGATGTGAATGGAAATGGCTATATTTTTTAACCACGTGCTTTGAATTTGTTTATGTATACAATGACCAAATAAATACATCTGCTACCTATTTGTATACCGTACTGTGTAATATACGAGTATGAAGGCAGTCTTAGAATTTCATAAAAGGGTGCTTTATTAGAACCCGATTTCTCTCATGGCGCTTATCTCTCAGCAGTGGGGCGTATATAGAATTATTAGCTTTATTAGAAACAAGAAGATATTTTTACCACCTTCGCTATATTCTCATACTTAGGTATCTACTAATAGATACCTATTGTTACAGACAAAGTAACAGGATATGAGCTTGTACCTGAGGGGCTAGTATGTTCGCTTATATGTCGGACATATAAGCTATCATACTAGCCGGGCTGATGTTTTCTTTAAAAGTAATGAACTGCGGAGATTTTTCTGCAAGTATTGAAGCTGATGTTGATTGAATTTGAGATGTTTTTCTGGTTATGCAATGCCCAACAATGCGTAGAGGTAGACTAACTTGAGAAATAATGGTCCTTTTTATCAAGATATAGATAATAAGTTCTTAGTAAGCTCTATCGTATGGAGTATCATGGTAAGCAGTATACTGAATATACTGATTTACTAACCCTCACCATTAAAGAAGATTTTACACCTAAGATATACTTTGAGATTTTATTTACGTTTTTGTGTATTTAGTAGGAACTTAGAAGCATATGAAAATGACGTATGTGTAATATTAATAAATACCCTTTGTGTAATCAGCCATTTTTTCTAAACGTGATAAACACAGCCAAGGATTTCACATTATACATCGCATGATGCGATAATAAACATGTTTACCTATAGTTATTAGAGGTATTGTTGGTAATTTTCCCTCCTAAGGAATGGTAACTGAGTGTACTATCATTAACACCAAACGAATTAAAAATGAACAAATGTTGATATTGGGAAAAAAGCTGTGGATCTTGAATCGACGCAACATTTGTCTCGGTTGCGCCTTATTTCATTCATTAAAAATAAAGTGCAATAATAATAAGTGTGTAATAGTTTATGCATAATATTTATTACATTATTTATTATATTTAACCAATTTTAAGATCTTTATTAACGTCGATGTACAATAAATAGTACATTACGATACAAGTGCAGAAAACAGGAAATTCGCAACGAGTGGTGATAAATTAAAACACGACCGTAGGGAGTGTTTTAAATCGACACGAGTTGCGAATTACCTGTTCGCGCGTGTATCGTACAACGTTTTACAGTACATATGGCTCTTTAAAGTTTCGACATATGCACGTATTCTGCTGATTACCGCACTCGTGCGGTAACGTAGCACCATATGTACTGTAAATACTCTTTATTGCACACCTCACACAAATTAATTAGTTACCTACAAAACAGAAAGAAAACATCAACATGTAAGTAGGCAGAGGTAGACAACAGGCGGTCTTATAACTAAAGAGCGATCTCTTCCAGACAACCTTTGGGTAGCGGGAAAATAAATAATATATGCAATGAGTGGTGCAGAGATCAATATGAAACATACAAATTAATTTCATCATATATCCCAGGCAGCCCTTTAAAGCGTTTCAACGTTACCCTGAACTCAGACATGCCCGTATTAAAAAAAAAAATAAGTTGAGTTAAGTGGCAATTTTAGTCTGGGACACTAAAGATTGTATGATTTTATTTTGAAATCACTTGATTCTCCCTTATTACCCTTTTCAAATAGGTTAAAGTATAAGACGATAGGTTAAAGAATTTTACGTTTTTTTTGCATGCTACTCGTATCCATTGAATGTGATTCCTAGCACACAAAACAAATAACAGTGGCGCTGTAGTGAACTTGTGGTAGTAAAATGTAGCCGCAAAAGCCTTGACTCCGGTTTACCTGAGTTCTTGCCGTAATTACTGGCTATTTACAGCGATCTGCGAATTATAGTTGACATAGATCGTGACCTATTGCATAATCCTTATTATTGTCAATTATTGTACTAGATCAGATATTCCAAGATCTTGTCAACTGGATTAAATATAATTGTGGAGCACGTGATACGTGTATCATATTTTAGATATAAATATGATACACATTCTCTTTGTGTTATAGGTTTGATAAGAGATAAGTAAACGTAAATTTCGAAAATATAAAACTATTTTCCTTACTGCATTCTCTGGGGACATAACCTTGTCAGGAACTGGAACATTTTTTAGTTATTGCTCAACGAAAAACATACACTGTAAAAATATTTAATGAAATAAATATACCTTTTTCAAGCTATGTTAAAAATCAACACGCCCCTACAAATAATAATAATTTGTTCCAGCCATCATTTTTACCACAGTGTTCATGAATAAATATTACTGAACAGAGGCCTACACAGCTGATGTGTCAAAGTAGACGAGTTGAGCTGAGTTGTATAAGAGTATACTTTGACTTACTTTGAATATAGATATTAGTTCGATGCGATTTAACGAACAAACATCGACCCCCTTATCGGCACATTCTTAGCAACCCCTATAATATCCTCTCGTAAGTGTCGTAAAAGTTGACCTGGGAATAGAATTGAAATCCGTTGTGGGCGATGAGCTAGCAACCTGTACCTAACTGCAAAAGACGGAGAAAATATTATTTTTATCTACAATACCTAAGCTAGAAATGGCAATGTTAATTAAATTTCATGTATTCTGTATACCCCTTTTGGGAGGATAAAGTCTGAAGGTCGAAACGCACAGAGCGGGCGCGGCGCAGAGGCGGTTTTGCATTTTTAGATCTTTCCGAAACTATTGATTATCATTACTGCTTCATATGTCACACACGCCGCCTCTGCTCTACCGTGCTACCGAATACTGAGCGGATTTTTTGGTACGACGTCCCCCAGACCGCGTTCGCTTCAACAAAAATCCGCATCCACCACGCAACGACGCTGCACCGCCATAATAGAAAAGCACGTTTTACAGTCGTTATCTGGGATAATCGAAAACTTGCTATTTGCACTTAAAAGCACTTTTTACTTTGTAGTTAAAAGATCTATCAGTATCAGTACATTATGTTTATTTTATATGTTAATATTATGCTTTATGTGTTTTTATTTATTTTATATTCTAGTAGTTTTTTGCACCACCCACTGATTATGTTTGTTTCTTTTTTCTCCACTACCAAAAGGTAGTTGGGAATTCGCTTTTTAGCGATAATACCATGTTATGCTTATGAATTGTTTTGTATTTTTAATGAGGTGTGCAATAAAGAGTATTTGTATTGTATCTCTGTTAAAAATCTAAATATAAAATGATTAAACGCAAGGGTTGATAAACATAGTCAGTTCATTCGACAGGTTCGAAGCTAATCCTCCGCGGGATCAACGGTGAATTCCGGTCGGGGCAGCTCACCGCTATCCTCGGGCCCTCCGGAGCCGGCAAGAGCACGCTGCTCAACATACTTGCTGGATACAGGTAATAAGTAGGTTAACGCTATCAAAACCTCGATATATAGGGCTTACCTACGATATCAGATCATCTTTCTATGATCTGAGGCTAGGATCATGTTCACCGGAGCGTAGAGCCCCCAAAGACGAACCCCTTTATTTCGAATTGAGCTGATATTTTTGGCATGTTATATATAATTCGGTGACAATACATTATTATATAAATATTGTTATAGCACCCTCGAGCTGACTTAATGATGGAGAACTAACGTAGTAAAAGCAACTCCTAAACCACATCCTTCAAAGAGTAGTGACTATGCAAAAAAGTAGTCGGCAATAAAAGTTTATTCCAAAAAAACATTTTTTTGCACTAACATAGTTAACATAGTTTCAATATCACAATGTCATCCCATACCCATAACTATCATTAGTAAGATTCCTGTTCATAATCATTAAAATACGTCGAATTATTAATTGTTGCACAAACTGCTGCACTACAATAAGCAATATTAGTAGGTAGATAAAATTATTCTTTCCTGAGTTACGACAATAGATTGCACCTAAAGCAGTAATAAGCAATTATTACATAGGTATCCTCACGAATCCTATTACTTTTCTCTAATAGAGAGGTTCCTTAAAGTAGGTACTATAATCAAGGTTAGAATTTTAATACTTGACCATTGCTGATAATAGTGAAATTGGGCGGACTCCTGAACCCAGTACATTAAGGAAAACTGAGGATGTACACTATGTATGACTATGACGAACCCTATGGCTTACAATTGTCTATGGTTATACAGTATTTGTAACACTTTTATTATTCTAACTTTAAGAACCGAGATTGTACTAAGACTTCAAATTAGGACCCGTCGTCTTCAAATTAGTCAACTCCTGTTTGAAATTAAATACTTAAGTATGCAGTGATGACATGTTTATATTAATAAAGTTAGAGATACGAAAACTAGTAAATAGTAGGTACCCAGGTAAATTTGCATTGCTTATTATTACGTAGCCACTGGCTGCATATCAAATAAGAGTTTTATGTAGTGGTTATACTAATTTAACCTTTATTCTGAAGTAACTCAAAAATATAATTAACTCTTTTCATTAGCTTAGATTCATATAAGTACCTATGTAAGTATGTATAGACACATTTAAACACGCTAATTGCACCGTTAGAGTTAAAAATATGCGTCAGTTTTATCGTTGCCGTCATTCGAGTAGGTAATTCTTTTTTTATGAATCATGTATATGAAGAGCATTAACCTGTCTACTGCCAATCGCACTTTAGAAATGAGAATCATCAACTAACCTATTGCACTGAGCATTGTAACTAACTCATCGTTGATTGTGAGCTCAAAGTTTTTTAATGAATTTACCAAAATACAGGGCAAACAACGAACATTTTGCCTAATTACGCAGCGATCGTAGGAGCTGCACGCGTGTGCAGCAGCAGTGTGGCCGGCTCTTAGTGTAAAGTATTGATGTGATTCACGTTTCGAACCTAAAAAAATATGGTATATGTATTACCCACAGATATGAAATAGATTGCTTTGTTTTGTTTATTATATCATTATTATCATCATGGCAGCATTGTTTATTTTCGTATATCGGATCTCCTATTTTCGTATATAGTATGATTACTTGACCAATATCCTAAGACCGACTTTTAGGTCTTAGGATATTGGTCAAGTAATCATACTTAAAACACAATTACGTTAGCTTTTTGTATATGGATATTTATGAGCAACAATAACAGTGCTATTTGGTGTATTCCGTAAGTACGAGTACGAGTACCTATACATTTTTTAGTACCTATAGATACAGTAATAATAATGTTTTATTTAGTCCATCATAGTCACCCAATAATCCGGTTCATTTGGATTCCATCAACCAGCAATAGTCCCTGTACACCCTGGCGGGTGATGTCTGTGTGTGCGTCCCATGACACGGGGAGCATCCGCTTAGTGTATCCCTTGCATTTCATTAAGTTGTCCAAAGGTACGAATTGGCTATGTGGTACTCGGTTGGTACTTCGGCTCCGCGCACGCCATCCAAAGGTCCAGGACACCATTGTCCCGTGAGCGGAAAAGACATACAATAATGTTTTATTTTTTTATGTCAGAGTGATTGGTGCCAGTGGACAAATATGTACGAACGGGGAGCCTCGGAATCTTCGGCAGTTCCGCAAGCTGTCTCGCTACATCATGCAGGAGGACCTTCTGCAGCCGCTCATCACCGTGCAGGAGGCCATGGCCATCGCGGCGGACCTCAAGCTAGGGGCCGACCTTAGCAAGCAGAAGAAAGCTGTTGTCGTAAGTGCTTGAGTTGCTGATAGAACTACCTAATGTGATAGCAGTCGTTCATCACATATGATACAAGAAGTTATCAATCACTGGTGGAGTACCACCATTTCAGCCGAAAGACAGAGGCCTCCCTCAATGGCACGTAGGGTAAATGCCATAATCGCCCTGCTTGGCGTGCGGGTTGGCGATCACAGTATCTCTACCGCACTCCAGGGATGCTGCTGCCCACCGGTGGTCCCCAGGACCGGGTCCCCGGGTCACTGGCGGAGTACGAACTCATCATACTAAAATTTAGGAACAACTGAGTCCAGTTCGTTATAAACCACATATACTTTAATCAGGTGGAAGAGATCGTTCAATTGCTGCGGCTAAGCAAGGCGCGGGACACGTCAACCGAGCGGCTGTCGGGCGGCGAGCGCAAACGCCTCTCCATCGCGCTCGAGCTTCTCAACAACCCACCCGTCATCTTCCTCGACGAGCCCACCACGTATGTGCTACATCCTCTTCCAATTCAATTCATTATCTAGAAAAGCTGGGATACTGGGATTCATAATGACGCTCTGTTTCTCGAATGTTAATGAAACTTCAGTCATCATCCTGGCTTGCTTCAAATTGTTCGTTTTAATGCTGCCATGATGCGTTTGAAGCATGTGAAACAGGCTGAATGAACTCATATATGCCCAACAGATTAGTGCTCTATGTATGACTCTGAAGGAGAACAGTAGTGAAGGGTTGTACTTGTACATAATATATGTGTGAAGTGGGCTAATTGTCTCAGCCACGTCTGCTCCAACCGGCATAACAGCCATATAAGATTCTCCAAAACTGGAGTTAAGAGAATTCGACTTCAGCCCACGATATGACACGTTACGGCTGCATGATGCGTTTGACAACTACTTAATGAACATTTCAGGGGTCTCGACGACGTGGCGTCCTCGACGTGCGTATCCCTGTTGAAGCGAGTGGCGCGTGGCGGCCGCACGGTGGTGTGCTCGCTGCACACGCCCTCCGCCCGGTTGTTTGCCGAGTTCGACCACGTGTATGTCGTGGCTGACGGCCGCTGCGCCTACCAAGGCACCTCTCAGGGCGTCGTGCCATTCCTCAACGAGCTTCACCTTATATGTCCGATGACTTACAATCCTGCTGACTTTGGTAAGTCTAGATTCGAGAGAAATTTGATTATTAATTACTTGCTTTATTTTGAATTGACATCATTGTTGACCTTGACCTAATCTAATTTCCTTGCTTGTAATGCATGGCATAAAATCCTTTAGAAGATACTGCCATGTCTTTAAGTGGTTAGAATGAAGTCAAATGACTTGATTTGTCTTTAGTTATGTGTACAGATTGTGGCCTGTGACAGGAGCAAATATCTAATGTTAGGACCTTCAAGATCTAAAGTTTCCTTCAATTAGTGGATATTGATCATAGCATGTCAGGCAACTTAGGCTCAGAGCTGTAACGTTTAAGTAAATGAGTCGTCATGGTTTTAGCATTTTTGTTTTAAATGGGTATTTATTTTATTTTATATTTATTATGAATGATGACTTATTTAATTTTAATAGTATTTTCAAAATAAAGAGTGATTGATAATACTCCAAAACGTTAATAAAATACACGAAAACTGTATCTATAGATGTGAATATACTTTTTTCCAATTTCACCTATTTGGAATATTCTCAATAAAATAATCTATCGTTTAATTATTTGCTCATGTCACATGCCACATCTTGTATAAAGTTAGCCTTGAAGAGATTCATACTTTTCTTTCCTTTCTTAGATGAATTAAGAATTTATATGCAGCTTTGAAGTCGTTTCAGTAATCATATGAACTATCTCCCTTTCTAGTGATAGAGGTATCAAGTGGCGAATACGGCTCTCATGTGGATCGGATGGTGTTGGCTGTGGAGAATGGGCGGAGCCAGCGCTGGCGTGACTATGCCGTCGAAATGAGGACGGACAAGGGAGACAGGGGAGGCGAGATCGAGCAGCTGAACGCCGGTGGCGTGGAGGAACATAGCTACTTATACGGCACCACCTCGTGCCAACAGTTCTTGATATTGCTGAGACGAATGCTACTGCAGACTTTTCGGAACCGGGTAAATAATACTCTAATTTCGTATATACGTGGTCTGGGTCGTGGACGTGGTAAATACACAGGACGTCGATGGTGTACAATTTAATACAACGTTAGGAATCGTAGCACGGGTGAAGTCAGCTGGCGAGACTATGCCGTAGAGGAACAAGTAGATAACAAGATGACGCTAAGTATTCGGAAGAACAGAACTTCTTTACTTAGACGCCAATGACCATATAAAAAACACATTAGGTATACACTTTATGGGCTGCGTTTTAAAAATAATATTCGCGAAACATGATCGCGTAAGTACTGTGATGTTCGATTAATGAATCTAAAATTTCAAGATGTTGCTAAAGCAAAGCATGCTGAACTATAATAAACACGTATTTTCTAATAATTATCATTACTAAACATGTGCATACTGATCATCCTAACGGAGGATGTTGTGTATATCAAGTATATCAAAAAAAATGCATTCGCACTTTATGTGGAGCCGATATCTTAGACCACTGTAGACCACTTTACCAATCCAAACGTATACTGCCACTTCCATGTTTGTATGTATTTGAAATGTGTATCTTTGTTAAGCAAAACAACTGTTTGATGTAAGAGTCACTAATTCTAAAAGGGGAACACATAGATATAAGTTACACTTACCTAAAAGCAATCTGGCGTTATCACGGAGAAATTCATATTGTATGGCTATTAAGATATATAAAATACTCTTCAGATACATTCAAAGAAATCCCTTTTAGTCTTTTTAAGAAGAGGTTATTTAATTATTTAATTGAACACTGTTATTATTCCGTTAATGAATTCATGAACAAATGTAAATTGTAATATTAAGTTTCTATTTATTGATATTAGATTAAGATTGTAAAATAATATTTGTACGCCAGTATTGGCAAAACAAGATGCGATCCTTGACTGATTATTTCTAACACCTGATATAGACGCTTGTTTCTTTAGCAAATATCATTCATTCATTCAATTTAAAAAAAACCGGCCAAGTGCGTGTCGGATCACGCACAAAGAAGGGTTTCGTACCGACACAGTTTTTTTTAAATTTGAACAAGAGTTCAAATAAAAATAAATATTGTTGAAACCATTAATTAATGGTGTACATTAATAGCCTCAAATTTTTTCAGAATTTTAAACTTCATAGTGGGGCGGGGGACACACTTTTTACGACTTTGATAGCTAATATCTAACCAACGGTTGCCTTGAATGGAAAAGTATTTTAGAAAACTCCATATCATTTTTAAAGGCGTGATAAAATGATTGATAATTACGATAACATCAATCGTCAATCACCCTGTGACGTCAATTTTACGTCACCGGTACCAAAAGTACGAGCTCTGCTTATGTGCATTGATTATTTTCCACCCCCCGGTCACATTTCCATACATGTGCCTGTGTGGTACAGGTGCCTCCCCCCTAATTTAACATGTTTTCATAATTTCACATCACTTTTCTGTACTCCGAGTAAATCTGCTGTGATATACGGGCAGACAGACATGATGAATTGGTAAGGGATCTGTTTTCGCCATTTTGGCCACGAAACCCTAAAAACGGGCCACGCACAATGTAGGGTTCCGCAGTTGCCCACCCGTTACATTATGTGACTTATGAGTCGCCAGCACGGACATGGTTCATGCAGTAAACGTAGTTTGGTTCTCATTTTAAAACGCTGTGCTGAAATAACATGAAACATGGTATATATACACAATGGGATCCGGCATATCTAGGTCGGTAATTAGTTTCTGTTGCTAGAAATTGAAAAATGAAAAAATACAGCGGTTTTTTGATTTTTTTACGGCTTGTATGAAAACCTTAAATAATCGTTGTATTTTTTCTATTATAAAGGTTTTCATACAATAATACATAGGTTTTCATACATACCGCTAATCGCTGTATTTTTTCTCCATTATAATTTCAAGCAACAGAAACTTATTTCTGATCTAATTAGATATGCCTGATCGGATCCCATTGTGTATATTGTTTCATGTTATTTCAGCTTGGCGTTTTAAAATAAGAACCAAACGACGTTTGTATGGAGAATCGAGTTCAGTCGAGCATGCGGGGGACTCATAAAATCACAAACTTATATTTGCTATATGTTTGACACAACTAACATCTTTATCTAAGTAATCAATGGACATATTATGACAGTTTGCTTTTCCAGGTACATTTCTGCTAACGAATGACAATAATAATCGTATGGCATTTATTATCGAACCGTGAGATCTTCGAGAAGACAAGTACGGTTGCCAGTTATTGTTACACTTTTAGCACCACCCAGGGGTCACGTGTAGGGTATCGGTGGGTACTCCCTACGGACGTGGTGGAACTTCGACCCCCCTTGTCAAGTGAGTGGGCAACTTGACTGTTAGAAGTTCTCAAGCCGCCCGAAGGCCTCTAACTTGGCGTAACGACTGCTGTCATAGACAACAGCCGGGATCAACGGCTTAACGTGCCTTCCAAAGCACAGGAGCGCTCAGTTAGTAACCACTCAAACCGGTCACCCATCCAAGAACTGTCCTGCGCCCATCTTGCTTAACCTCGCATACCGCACGCGGTACGCGGGCGCAGCTGGGCAACGAGCGTTCCGTCCGTATTGGCTATGTGCACGTCTGAAACGTCAAACGTCAAAGGTCCCGAGACAATGTCAAAACTCAGAGATGTCAAATAATGACACATGAATATTTTATTTACTTTAGTAAACGAGAAAGACCCCGTATTGGAAATTTTACTGAAATAAATAAGAGAATAAATAAATACATACAAACGAAGCGAATGGTAGGAAACCGTTAAGAAACCAATAGAAAACGTGAAAGTAAATTTGACAGTTGTCCCCGGTAAGTGCACATTTCTGCCATGGTGTGCGCTACGATCGCCTTGCTTACCCCCACCACCTACTTCGCACATAGCCAATATACTAACTAACCTTGACACATAACTAGTAAAAAAAAAGTTTAATATCCCGCAAATCGATTCCCGAATCAAAAACTAGTTAAAAAAAACTCTACATGACTTTTAAACAATTATTATTATTATTATTTATCTAACGATCAGTGCTAACGACGCACCACACGATGGGTTTTGCAACACTGTTACCACTCACGACATTTAAAAATAATTTAAGTGACAAATGTTACTATTCTTTGACAGGCTTTTTTGCGGACAAATGTAATTGAATTCTGTTATTATTGTAATGTTTAATTTGTTTGATATATTTTTGTGTTAATTAATAATTTAATGTATATCCGGGACATATTGTTATTTTAATTCAATTATATTATTTCATTTATTCACCTTATATTTAAGCATTATGAATTCTACATTCGTATAAAAAAAATGTATGGCTACCGGCGAAACATGGTGCAACACCGTACCTTTTACATTACCAATCTGTAACCTATGTTTACAAATAAAAACAACTTACTTACAAGAAAAAAATACGCGTCCTCTTTTTGTGTACGGGAGGTACCCTGAAAAGTATTTTCATGATTTTATTTTACGGTTTTGTCGGCGTCATTGACATGTATACTCATACCAAATTTCAGTTTTCTACATAGTAGTAACTGTTACTGAGTTAAGCCGCGAACAGACGAACTATAAATAAGGGTTTTTTGTTTAGTACGGAACCCTAAAAACCTAATTACAATGCACGTTCCTACGTGCTGAGAATTGAATTAATAAACATAATAAAAAACTAACCCAGTATAACCTATGTATTTTGTAATTATTGTAGCTTATGTTTATTAAATATGCTGAGATTTGTTTAATAAACATTAGCTACATACAAGAATAACAAAATAAATGCTTAGGGTTATGCGGGTTAAAAATGAATCATGCGGCTAGCAATATGACAAAATACCTACCTTCTTATATTATTCCATAAATGAAACAATAATCTAAAACCACACAGCCACACAAGCTGCTGCAAATTTTTTTAGTAAAGGTTTTGGTCTTATATCACCCAGGACTTTTACACTCCATTTACTTTTTACTCATCTACAGATAAATCTATAGGTCCTAGAATATATTTCCATTGCAAGCCACGCACGCAACCTAGATTTTCAAATTCACTTAAATGAGGAAAAAACGAGGCATATAATTGTTTTCCCTATTATTTGACTATGTATTCTTGCCAGTGTTCTGTCGCGCGACCTGAGTCCAATTATTCAACGAGTGTGGGCTTTAGGCAAAGGTTAACATGCTCTAGAGTACACACATCGGATACATGCTAGCCTTATGCAGTGTGTGCTGAAGTGCATTAGTCAATACGAATAATAACTTGAGCAAACATTCTACAAAGTAATAACAAAGTGATAAAATAACCTGAAGTTGTGGTAAGAACTCATCAACTTTGTTTTGTTTATCTTGTGTTTTAGTCAGCAACTTCACACGAGGAGCACACACAAACACAAACTCAGCCAAATTCATGCTAGAAACTCTAGATAACGAAAGCAATTTAGTAGGACTTCACATGATCGCAAGTATAACTAGAGTCATGACAAATCATGAAAGAAAACAAATACACGCATGGGAAGTCAGATCGAATATGTTAATGAATATGTTTACCTCGGGAAACAATATTTCAGTACAATAACCCATGAAGAGCAGGTAGATAGAAGAATCAACTGCAGCTGGAAGAAATTTTGGACACATGAGGATATCCTAAAAGGTGATAGATAACATGACAGATGTTCAATACCACTGTAGTCGTATTTCGAGTTTAGCCAATCGTACGAAAAAAAAAACAGATTCGGAACACTAATATTATGGAATGAATAAATAAATCTTGTTTTGTTTTTAAATAAGTTAATACATAATTGTACCTATCTGATCTGAACAGCCATGTACGTAATTATATAGACTAATATAGATTAAGGATATTGTAACTATAAAGTTTATGGGCTACTGGCCTGAAATAAATGTTTATAATATAATATATTAAATTTAAAAACGAAATGTTGTTTTCCAGGGCTATCTACAGCTGCGAGTGGGGCTGCACCTGTTTCTGGGCTTCATCATCGGCACGCTGTTCAGCCGCATGGGCAACGACGCCTCCAAGACCATCTTTAACTTCGGCTTCTGCTACGCGTGCATTATCGCCATGTTTTACATCCCTATGATGCCTGTGCTACTGGCTTGTAAGTTTGACTAACAGATACATTTAATAGATTTATCCAATCCAATAAGAAACTGTGGAAAAACGAACAACTAAACTAACTATGGAAAAAGACGCAGCAGGTTCTTCATCATTAATCGATCAATTATTTTATGCACTGAAGTCGCTATTGGATGCTTTTCTGCTTTATTGAAAAAGAAAATTCAAGAAGATAGGTATCAATACTGACATTGTCTCAGTTCATTTTACATTTGCAACGGACGGCATAAGTATGGTATAATTGCGCTCTAATTGCTCACTTCATAAAATCGGGTAATAAAATATTTATGAGTGAGATTTATAATCAAGGTGAACCATGGCGAACCCAATTATCAGCATTGTATTAACTACTGATGTGTTTGCAGGGCTTTACCTTTTTATTTACCGCTATTGAAACATTGTTTCTTATAACTTCATACGCTAAAACGCTTAAACAAAACTTCAATGTATTTATGGAACCGATGTATTACGAATATTTTTTGACCTCGAGAGTACAGCCCCGCGCCGAGAAGTAATCCTTTTTGGGCACAAAAATTAGGGGTTACGGCGCGGATAAAAAAATGAAAAACCAGGTAGGGGTTTATACCCACGACGTGACGCTAATTTGTTGTTTGTGCAGTTGATGTGAAAGACCTTTTATCATTGTAATAAAGCTTACAACTTCTAAATATGTATCTTTGACGTTGCCGTCGAATGGACATTCATTTCAATCCAGTCCAAAATTATGGTACATACAACTTCTGATATGTTGATATTTCACCAGAAAACGCACATCCTCAAGCATTGTTCTTATCAGTTCCAACAGAAGTCCAGTTAGTGAAGCGGGAGTACTTCAACCGCTGGTACGGTCTGAAGCCGTACTATCTTGCGCTGGTGGTTTCGCGCACGCCCGCCACCGTGGTCTTCAGCCTGATGTACCTGTGCATCACCTACCCACTCACCGCGCAGCCCATGGAGCTGCCGCGGGTCCTCATGTTCACCACCATTTGCATCATGGTGGCACTCATCTCAGAGTCCATGGGGACCGTCATATCTTCCACGTTGAGTGTGGTTGTGAGTTACGTTTGCTTTATCAGATATTTTATCATCAGAGGTAGACGGATGGTTCGGAAGTACGACTTTCAAATAGACACGTGTTTCGTTTGACAGTCTCGGACATTTTCTGTAATAATGTACAGATTATACATATACAACGACCGAAGCATCCACGCAGGTGCCAGAATTTTATAATATATCCTAAAACAGAATCCCATTACGGAACTCCAAATGTATGCCTGCAGTGGCTGCTATAATTTATTTTCAGAATTCGGTGTTCATGGGTCCAGCCCTAAGCGTACCGTTGATGCTGCTGGCAGTGTACGGTATCGGCTACGGCGACATGCCAGCACCGCTCATCTGGCGGCTAGCCCGGGCCTGCTCCTTCATGCGGTACGGCATGGAGGGCCTGGTCGCGGCCATCTATGGCCCGCCGAGGGCCGACCTGGTCTGCCCCGACCATGTCGACTACTGCGAGTACAAGAATGTCGCGTAAGTATAGCCCGCGAGCATCTTGTAAAAGATCGGCTTCACCTTGTATTACAAGAGAGACATTGCACGCCTCGCATACAATAATAGATTGTTAACCAAGGGTTGAAAGCTACCCATTCCAAACGAGATAATTTCGAGGCTGATATGGGTTTCACTCGAGTTAAACAGTCATTTCCAATAGGAGGAAACTAAATAAATGACAAATATGCAAAAACATTTTATTGAATCCGTCAAATCCTATCGAATCCATTTTAAAATTGTTTGTGTATGGACAATTTGGGCGGGAACTGTTGGCTGATGGTAATACTATTTGTGCATGGACCATTTCCTGGAAGGGATTTGCGGGGTTTATAAATATAATTTATATTGAAGAATGAAGAATTAAAGAATGCTTAAAAAGTCTCGATAACATTTTTGTTTATTTCTATAATTAATATTGTTTTATCCAATAGAATTAATTATCAATAAGCTTTAAATAGTAAAGTATGATAGGTAAATTATGCGTCTAATGTCCTGCAATAATAAATGATCAAGTAAAAACTATGTAGGTATGTTCTTAGTTCTTATTTATTCAATAAACAATATACATTGCATTTGAAATAATCGTGCCATAAATATTAAAAGAATTAAAATCAATTGCAAATAAATAATGATAAACAAGTCACACATGTCATCCAATGCAACACCATTTGCTCTTAATACCTACTAGGTCTGCCTGCTGGCAAGCCGAAGCCGTTGCCTATATACGCTTGAGACTTCACAAGAATCACAAGCGCGTTGCCGAACCTATATTGATTTGAGCATTAGTTGTGTTGACAGCTACTCGTGAAGACGAATGCTGGTCACTCAATTTCTGTTAATCACTAATATGTCAACTCTTAACAATCTTAAATAACATTTTTCCATCAGGTACTTCGTAAGGCTGATGGGCATGTCCGGCGTATCATTCTGGGTGGACTTCGGTGTGCTGGTTCTAATGCTGTGCGCCATGAACATGGCTGGCTACTACCTGCTGCGGCAGCGGCTGTCGCCCAACTACGCCTTCCGCGCCATCAAGATCATCGGCAGGTTCATCAAGACCAAGATGAGCATCTCGCAGTATTGAATGTGTAGCGGAAATTACTTCTTTCCGGCAGTGTACAGCTTTAAGTGCAATATGAACTAACTTTAATTATAAGTAAGGCGAGGGTAAGATAAACAGGAGCTTCAGTGGTAAGAGAAAAAGTATCGCAAGAGTACAATATCCTTAAGTGTTCGTCTTTCTCCATCTAATTAGCTGTTTAGCTTGCTCCGCCTCAACCAAGGTGTACGCTTCATAGATGATGAAAATGTGGTGAAGGTGACTGAATGTAAAGTAAGTGTGTAAAGTAGTAATTAACGCGTGGCAGACTAATCGTTTTAGAGCATAGTTAGTCACCTGGCTAGTGGCTATTTAACGACTAGCCGAGGCCTCGAACTCCAAAGCCCCGTGCAAAATTCGCATGGAAGTTAAACTAAATTGCGCTTTAGCTAGGTATAATGAGCTATTACTTCTTCTGTGTAATGAGTTCAAATGTAGTTAAACTTGACTACATACAATACAACACGATTCTAGGTACCATTAGTTCCGAGACTTGAACTATATGCCTTTACATCGCGCCTCGCGAAGTATAATTTGTACAATATTCACCCCGGAGAAAATTATCCCAGTAAAACTCGTAATCTCCCAGTTATTCAAGGGCCGGCCCGGACACTATGTCCTGTGTAATTATAGTTATTCTATTTGATAAAATTATATGATTTTATCCACTAAAACCATTGTGCTCATCAATCAAACGAATTGTCTTTTTTGCTCTCTAGAGCGATCATATTTGTAGACATCTTGTGATAATTTAAAGAATGTTACGGTTGAAATCTCAACTGTAAGCATACGTTATTGATCAATATCTTAAGTGCCAAATACGGGAAACATTTGCATGTAGGTATACTAATATAAGACACCTAGGTACATATTTTTGTGATTTTAGCTCAATATGTAAAATTAAAATAAGTGCTTAGATAAGTTTGTATTTAATTATTTAATTAGTAACTAAAAATTAGTTGGGAGTTCTCATTAGTAACGGAGGCATGGGCGGCTTATTCAGAGCGACTAATAATGTATGCTCTAAGGGCTAATAGGATATATTGCCCTGTTAGTTGCTGTTTTTGCACCTATGCTTGTAAATAATTCGATATTACGAAATTATGTATGACATCATTATTTGATCTGTGCTCGTGTATATGTTGAGATTGTTTTGAATTCGGATGTGGTATAGCTATTATTTGATCATGAGAGAGTTGAGTGATGTGTGTGTGATACTTCAAAAATAGTGATCTGATCTGTAATAAATGTATTTTTATAAAGTGTTATTTTGTCGATCAGAATTTCGGTTAGGAAATGTTTTATCACCATTTGACACAGCCCGAGCACGCCACAGCACTTAGTATTGATAATTCCGTAGCGTATTGCCGCGAAGATCCTACCAGGCATAGTGAAATAACTAATTGTGTCTTAATTCGTTCTAATGCCATATTGCATAAATATGTTGAACGGAGAGAAAATAACGGGCACGCTTAAGGCGTCCTCCTTAAATTATTTTAAAAATAAAAATCGGCCAGGAGCATGTCGGGCCATGCTCAGTATAGGGTTCCGTAGTTGCCCTTCGCAGCGTTTCATACGTCCTTTCAGCTTTCTAGCTCTAAAAATCACAGAGCAATGCCTTAGACAGACAGACGGACCTGGCGAAACTATAAGGGTTCCTAGTTGACTACGGAACCCTAATGAGTAGTTTAGCAACCATTTTATATATACATATATTCAAACTTTCAATTTTAATATCTTGAAAATATATCATGACATAAGACATAAAAAGTACAGGAACGTTATTTTCCTGGATACCATGTAAATAAAAAAAGAAACAAATACTAAAGTCAACCTTATTTTTGCACTTTTTTGTGATAGACTGACCAGCGATGGCCTTAGTCTCACCTGATGGAAAGCGGTCTCACTTGTAATGGTGGGTGCGAGATCGGGCCCAGATTTTACAATTACCACTTTGCATTTTTGTGCTCGTTACGAAAGTTTGCGATAATTTAAGTGAGACCACAATTTTTAACCGACTTCAATAAAAAGAGGAGGTTCCCAATTCTTCTCTTCTTCTTCTTCTTAATATTTTTCTATGGAATCATCACAAAAAAATACACAATTTTATAAACGCATTCGGTGACAGTATACGTCAACGGGCGGGCTGTCAGCGAAAGTGCAATTATATTGTTATGTTGTATGAAGTAGAATTATGAAAAGAGGTGTAGTATAGACAAAGCATTAGTTAAATGTAGGTTTTTACCTTGATACTTAATATTGTTAGAAAATGAAACCAGTGACTTCATCATACGTTTTTTTTATTCATGCAAATAATATATGAGTATCTCTCACTAAAAATAAAATCACACATTTCTTGAACATAAATCTCGCAAATAATTATAAAAATAATTTTAACAAGGTTTGACTAGCGCACTTATGCCGCTATTTAACAATCCGTAAACAATAAACAAAACAATCGTATAAATCTTTTTATTTTGTTTTCGACAATCTCTACTTTGTGCTCTAGGTGCCATAGTGAATATCGTAAATCTTTTTACGTAGCATATCTACCAATATTTTTTTTAATCACACTTAAATCTTAAAAACAAAGCGAGGGGTCAAACACGATAAGTCGCGTAAAAAATTTGCGTAACGGACGTAGAGTTCATATTTCAAAAATAAATTATTTGATTTATCGGGTTTGAGCACGCAGCACGCACCCCTCGAAAGACGCTATTGACAAAACATCTAGTTTACCCTTGAAGTGGCATCCCTACGCATTTTTAAGAATTTAGATTTTATTCAATGTCACCTACTAGCTCCGATCGTTTTCCGACCGTCTTCCATTTACAGATTAATCAAGATACAGGGTGTAAAAAATGAAGCATGCCTTGAGAGTAAAAGTACCTTAGATAATTTGCGTAAAAAATATATTTATAATAAAGACTTTGACTTTAAAGAATTGAGAATCTTTTGCGTAAAAAATATGTTTATAATAAAGACTCGCTTGTTTTTCATAGGTGTCTAAAGTACAGGTAAAACACTTAAGAAGATGACCTGTTGTATTGTATGTAGTTGTAGCGTGTTCGAATAGACATTATATATGTACTTATAATGTGCAACACAAACAAAACAAACGCCTATTCGAACATGTCACAACTAAATACAGCAGGTTTTTTTCGTAAGTTTTTCACCTATGCACTCTTCATGGCCATGCCAGCCAAATAAATCAATGTTAGCATGATATGAATCTAGCTTATTAGGTACTACGAAAATGTACTTAAAATACTGTAAAATATTATTCAGAAGTGGCTAGATTTAACAGACTGTGTAGAGGGCGCGTAATTCATGAGATTATGTATCCTCACGCGATGATGCTTTTATATCCTCATTTTAAGTGTTTATTAAGTCTTTTTCATGTACATTTTTATCATCATTTTAACCTAATATCATTAAACATCATGTATAATATCATCATGTAACAAAAAAAATGACTATTTGCTCCTGTCTAATCAAAAATCTAACTTCTTGTCTTCGTGTTTGACCCAACAGTTTGAAATAAATTTTGTTCACTAGCCTGTAGTTAGGAAAAACTAAAATAGAGAATTTAGTTTTTGCGCTGAAACATGCTTAAATTTACTATCGAGTTTGCCATGTAATAAATGTTAGGGTGGTACATAATAATGAATAAAAATTTGCCAATCTACAGATTTGTCATTGATTTCAAAGAGCTTGTGGTACTACAATGTGTCTCTCGAAAACGTTCCTATTTTAGTCTTTCATACGCTGCAAATAAACGGACGGAAATAATATGGAATGCTTTTGGACCGGGCGCTGCATAAAAGTAAACAATATATCAATAAGTTACAGTGCACTGTATAAACATTTCTAGCTATTAACTACCTATGTAAACATGTGTTCAATAAAATGATAAAACCAATTAATTTTTTCATTCCTTCACGTATCGCGAAATGATAAGTTTCGTATCTTTTCAACTCCATTTTAGTGTCGTTACAGTCGAAATGTGACGAAAAGGTTAGTCACTTTTCCGGGAATATACAAACAGCAACACAATTAATTGACCATTTGTAGACCTTACCTCTGGAATAAAGCTGGAACTTGAAAAAATTGTGTCATCTATTAACGTTGAAATGACCGTTTTCTTAATAATATAGCAAGCAGTCCGAGATGGCAACATCGATCACAGTAGTGCTAGTAGGCGGTAGGTGGCCAAAATTTTCACCTTAAGAGCACAATTAACAATAGGAAAGGTAACCTGTAAAATAACTATGTTTGTATTAAGCAGTAACGCTGCTAACGAAAATTTGAAATTTTAAATAAAAGGGTGTTTTTATATTTTTTGTCTGTAACTTGAAATTTAGAATTTTTGTTAGCAGCGTTACTGCTCAAATACCTAATTTGTTTAGTGGCGATTCACAATGGGATTTGAAACGTTGGTGCCGTTAAAAGGTGCCTAAGTCTTGTAAGGTAGATGTCGCCGTACGTTTCCCTAAGACGTTGTAAGAGGGAACTAGTGAAGAATTTCGTGCCTCAGAGATTGTTCCGATAGCTCAGTGGCTAGAGCGATTGGCCGCGTA
This sequence comes from Notocelia uddmanniana, assembly GCA_905163555.1. Taxonomy (NCBI): domain Eukaryota; kingdom Metazoa; phylum Arthropoda; class Insecta; order Lepidoptera; family Tortricidae; genus Notocelia; species Notocelia uddmanniana. Next base: position 13,952,152 of record LR991053.1, read on the forward strand.
TGCTAGATGGCGCAGGTACCAATCTTGTTCGGAGCACTAAATTTTTAAATTATTTTTTTGAGTTTCTGGGAGCAGGGGATATGTCGACCATAGTTATTAAATATTAATTTTGCATCTGTAAATATTTTCACGGCCAAATAATCAACCCTTTGTAGGACAGTTTGACGACCGATGTAAAATTAGTAGAAGAATTCCGTTGCCACCCTTTAGGTATGGAACATCAACAACTGCCGTTATATATGGAGTTAGTTCGGTAGTTACGTTAAAATTACAAGATTAGGATTGGCTAGAGGCGAGTTTTTCAAGATTTCACAATACCAGCCCAGTTTATGGATAATTCATAAGGCTAATCTACCAGTATCATCAAAATTAATATTTTTTTTAAACATTAACACTTTCTAAGTTTAAAATGTCCTAAGTTATAAGCAGTGATCGTAACTTTTGTAGCAGTTTCGGTGCAGCGTAGTGTTAACGGAGTTGGTATGGACAAATACAATTTAAATGGTTAATCAAAGTTAATATTAACGTTATTAACGCTAATGAATCATAAGAATTTAAATCATTTATCCCAATTCCGTTAACACCACTACGCTGCACCGTGAATGCTACAAAAGTTACGATCACTGGTTATAAGGCAAGGTAAAGTTTTAAAAAGTATGTTATGACTTAGTTATCATTCCCATAGTATTTGATCTGATTGAGTTACCGATAATGCCATCTTGGTCGATACATCAGCCCTTCTATCACAATATCTTAAATTACAGCTCATTATAAAGTAAATAAATACATATTTTGTGATATATTATATATTACACATATTTATTTATTATTATATATTATACATATTTTCTAGGCACATGTCAAAGGAAAAAGGTAGTAAATATCGTAATAATCGGCAGTGGTTACATGATAATTAAGTATTCTTTGTTTTATATATAGTCTGTAGTAAATGTTAATAGGCATGTAATTGTTTATCGCTACTATTTAAAATATCCTGCCTAACCACTCACGTGCTCTCCGCAACTAGGGTTGCGACTTGGGAAAACGTACAGTGCTCTCGCAACACTAGTTGCGAGTTGGAGTTCCAACGGTTTTTAAATTGTTGCTATGCGGAACATGCAAAGAACGCTTTTTAATTGAGTTATATAGGTAGAGTATGAATGCGGCAACATTAAAAAAAATTAAAACGGCAGTCTACGGAACAATTTTTATAAAATATAAAAGTTGTTTTGATGACCATCGAAGTTCGGTACGTCAGCGAAAGAGCTCGCGATTAAAAAATGCTGTAAGCAATCAATTACGCATTTTTTAGTTGGTATTATATACCAAATTAATCCTGGTTTACTGCTTCATAAGACGAAGCATATATTTCGATACAAATTAAAATGGAATGTGATAAATTCTTCCAACAAAGTACGTTGAGTGATGAAAATTTTGCGAGGTTAATTTTTAAATCGTACATTATTATGTGATTATTCCATATTTCTGTACTAGGCTATTAAAATCAATAAATGCGTCTATTAAAATCAACATAAATCCACTTTTAATGAACAATTAGGTATGTTCTATGCAGGATTAGGTGAATGAACTTGTGACGTCTATAAATACTATTGTACGCAACCGTGGTTGCACAAGGCACTTCCGCCGATTCGCGTCGGATCCACGTATTATGTCATAAGGCGCGGTGCACACTGGGCTATTGTCGCAGAATGGTTTAATTTAGTTTATTCATTTTTGGTAGGTTCTTTTACGCATACTAAGTGGCGGCCCATTACCAATGTAACTACTTACCTTTTATTTATGAATCTATGAAGTAGAGGTAGGGTTCACTTTTACTTGTTTAACTGATCATATAAATTTATAAAATTCACATATTCCATGTAATGGTTCAAATAAGAATGTATGGTTTTTTTTTACCAGTTCTGATTATGACCCGTATTGACCGTTATCTCAGTTATTTGTAGCTAGCATATAAACTATTGTCATAGTCGTTTTAACTTAACACCCCAAAATTTCTTCATTGCGGCAGTGAAAACCACGTACCAATAAAAAAATACTTACCTCACAATTTAAGTGTATGAATTTTGTTGTTATTTGTGATTATTTTTTTCAAATATTAATTTAATTTAATTTCTTAAATTTTCATTACAATTTTCCTCGTTAGTGGTTATGTGATGTGTCAGACAAGGATTTAATAATTATTTGTGCAATAAGAGAGCATTCGTTTTTTTGCGACGAGTGATAATTTCGAATCCCGAGGTAGCGAAGGATACCTTAGTGCCTTAATCGAATCACTAGCGAGCGTGGCAAGTGATTCTATGATAGATTTTATAGCGTATCAAAAGATTCAAATACACAATATGCATATAGGTAACTTTGCTCTCGTGTACCACAGATATACCACATCACATAAAACTTATCACCTCAGCAATGAAAACCTGTTAGAGTTAAAAGAAACTTGTTGAGGTGCCAAAAAAAAATGTCCTATGTCCAGCAGTGGACGTCCTTCGGCTGACATGATGAAATTACAATATAGTCAGTTCTGGTACCGTACCTACTACTATTATACTACGCAACGCAAAAGAGGGTGGTTATAAGTTTAATGTGTATATCTGTCTGTGGCATCGTAGCTTTTATTTAAACTGGTGAACCGATTTGGTTGCCTTTTTTTCAGAGCAGGATTTCCGAGAGAAATTTAGTAGTATCTTATAGCAGTGGATCAATATGACTGAAGCAACTATAAATGTCTAGACACGTAAACACGAGGTCTTTGAGATCTGATATGTCGAGCCAAAAAGTTGTAACTATTATGGTGAAAAAACACTGCATTTTTAACTCCTCGAATTTATAATAGGATAATAACATAACTTTTCTCTCTGGAAACGATAATATTAGTAAAACACGTTTTATCAAAATCGGTTCAGCCATTGTTGAGATATATAACTTTGAAATGAAAAAATCGGCGGTTTTCCAACTTTTCTACTTTGTCAGTTATTCTATATCACGACAGCTACTGATATTTAAAATAAAATGCCAAATGTTATTATTACTTTAAGAGTATATAATTAAAGTCACCATGATTGTACCGCTGTTAATTTCGTATTAGCATTGTATAAGTAATAAGTTAAGGATCTGTAACTATTCGTAATTGATTTAATAAGAAATGTAAATTTCGTGATTTCAATATTGACGATCACTGCATGAACTGTGGTTTCGTTGCGCACCAGTGTAACCCGTCCTTATATCGCCGCCATGATTAAATTTTGACTGCGCAGGCCCGCCGGAGTATGTCCGTTAGTTTGAGTCGGGACCTTTACGTGGGTTTTTGTATACCTTTGAAATGAGAACAAAAATATAAATCGAGTTGTAATCGGTCGAATATCTATTAAGTTGTGAAGTGTAACATGTGTAGTGTATGTGTTAAGTGTTTTATGTGGTTTGAAGTGTATGGAATTATTTGTAATCGGGCGTCAAAAGCGGCACTCATTACTTTAGGTATGTAAGACTATTTTTTGTTATTGATAATTTGTGACAGAAATTGCTGCGATTTTGACAAAACTGGCATTTGTTATTTAAAGATTAATAGTGTCTCTATCTACGTCCGACAATATTTTTGTATTCGTTTGCCTAAATTATTCATAAAAAAATCATAAACAAACTACACTGTTTTGCGGCGAATTGCAAAACTGACAATGTAAACATTGCAAATGAAAGAGGTTTTATGCAAAATATTTCCCCGGGATCATATAATTTATTTGGTATCAATCGAAGCGTAAACTATTACAGTTTAAAATAAACATAAAATTTACACATGTTATCGATTTAGATTTTAAAATAAAAATATATTTATTGCAAAAGATCTCATTCGAAACGGTATGTTAAGTTTGTGACTTTTTTAAAAAATATTTTATTATGGTGACCTATGTAATTAATTATATAAACAAATTGCCTGTTTCTTTAGCTTTATAACATAAAAAAAATCATAGCAAAAAGTTTAGACGAAGCCAGGCAATCGATTTATTAACAACACAAGACAATGCGCTGCTAATGCCCGGTGAATCTTGAGCACTTTAGACCACCTTTTTTTTTAACGCGAGCACTTGAGTGGCTAATAGGCTGCGGTGACCGCTGACCATCAGGCGGGCCGTACGCTTGTTTGCCGCCGACGTGGTATAAAAAAATCCACATGAATGCAGATGATTCCAATTCGTTGATATAGCTGACACACACGTTCCAGGTATAGTGGCTGCAGTGTTCGTCCATTTAAGATTAAACAGATAGGTACGTCTATCAACTTATAAAAATAATCTACATGTATGTAGAGTAATTATCAATGATGAATAATATTTGCATTATTTATCTGCCTATTATTTGCAAACGCATATCATTATATGTAATAATAATAAATATGTCAGTATACATACATTGATTATATTAACTAAATGTGAAACGTGAACGGAAGCAAGTTCTTGAGTCCCCCTGTACGCTCGACCAAACTCGATTTTCCATACAAACGTAGTTTCGTTCTCATTTTAAAACGCCACGCTGAAATAACATGAAATTTTGTATACACAATGGGATTTGCCATATCTAGGTCGGAAATTACTTTCTGTTGCTAGAAATTGGAATGAAAAAAAATACAGCTAGTTTTTGAATTTTTTAGGTCTTGTATGAAAACCTTAATAATCCCTGTATTTTTTCTCCATTATAAATTCAACCAACAGGAACTAATTTCTGACCTACATATACCTGATACCCTTGTGTATACGAAATTTCAAATGATTCCGGCGTGCCATTTTAAAATGAGAGCGAAATTACGTTTGTATGAAGAACCCAGCTTACTGCGGACTCTTACCTCCTTATTCATAAACGTCCTTCAAGCCTATATTAGTTAACAAGCCGCTAAAGTTGGTTTGTCCTAGACATTTATGTTTGAGAGAAAGGGACAAAACAAATTTTAGTTAACAGAGGTTTGTTAAGTTTTATGAATAACTTGAATAAGGGGGTTAATAATTATATTTGGAGCTCGAAACGCACAGAGTGGGCGCGGCGCGGTGCGGGGCTGAGGCTGTTTTGCATTTTTGATCTTTCCACTGTCGATAGTGTCTGTTACTGTTTCATTATGTCACACACGCCTCCTCCGCTCCGCTATCCCGCGCGGTCTTTTGGTGCAACGTCCCTCGGACGTTCGTTTTACCGCAAAACAGATTCCGCCCCGCAACGACGCTGCGCTGCTACCTGTGCGTTTCAAGCTTAATACTTATGCATACCTACGTGTACATTTGTACAAGGAAGAATCATAATTCCACAAAACTATACAAGTATATAATTGTATATTATATTCTATTTAATAAATAATTTCGTCTAATAAAGAACGTAATTCGCACATAAATAAATATTTTATATGTATAGGTATACATCTTAATACGAACGAGTATTTCAAAATTATTGCCACACATACTAAAAACTTTATTTTCACAGAGCCTTTAAAATGTAGGCCATGTTGTAACCATAAAGTCACGGAATGAAGAGGTTCGTCACTTATAAACCTTAACAGCATTAAAATAAAGTTGAAAAGCGACGAACTTTTCATTCCGCGACTGTACTTGAACAAAGAAATAAAAAATCTAACTAACTAAAATATGAGAAGCAGTTAAGGTAAACGTTCCAATATTTGCATCCTATACATATACCTGAATAGTTGACACCTATTATTATGACATAAGATTAAAGGTGCCACGTATTGGGTGAGTGTCGAGCACTGGGACATTTACCTTATATATCTAATTATTATGTAATGACGCATTTGTTTTATAAAATTCTACACTACATCTAGAACCTATATAATTTTCACATTCCACTATCCCGGCTCTTATAGTACCTAAGTAATTACATATTTACAACTTTACGGTAACCTCTATGTACTTAGTCGCAATTGATTCCTTCATCCAATAACCTCATAAGAATATTTTAGCGAGTCTTAACTGTTATATAATAAATGTAGTTTATCTAACCTTCAATATCTACAAATCATAAAAAGTTCAAAAAATCCTATTTAATAATATTACTTTGAATGTCACTTTCATGATTTACTACATAGTTAAATATTATAAAATATTTAACAGAAATAAGTCCTCTCAAAATAACAGTCAATTATAAAATATAAAATTATAGATACGGGAATGTAAAAGATTATCCTAAATAATACTTAGGGATATTATAATACATTCTGGGTCTTTAAGAAATACATGCAATATGAATTTGAGATGTTCATATGCAAGTCACAATATGTAGGTACTTCACCATTACATACTATATTCAAGTTGCCGTGATAATATTTATATGTATACGTAATGAAGTAATGATTATAGTTTATCAATTTAAAGACTTTGTACAATATATTGTAAAAATCTTCTTATAAGAAGATTCATAAAGTCTTTTACACGTTGATTCTTAATTAATCACAGCAACTTTCTTAAAACTAAACACTAAAGTCGCGTTGCCCATCTTGTAGTAACCACCTGTCGTTAGTAATAGGCTTTTAAAGCGAAACTGTCTTTTAGTTTTCACTTAACATTAATAAGGATCGTAAAGTCTAAAACATATGAGATAGTCGTTTTTGGAACAGACTGATATTACAATGAAGATTCGACACGAGATAACCATTTCTTCTTCATCATTTCTACAGATTACGAATGTTAAATTCATTTCTAAGTAGGAGAGTATCATTATTTATTCTGTGGTAAACAGTCAGATCTGACAAAAATAGAGTAAAACGCCACTTGGTTCGCATGAAAATTATACTCTCCACTACTGCCTGATGAGGCAGCGTTGAAAGAAAACTTATATATTTCGTCGTCAGTTCTCTTTCAACGCTGAATATATAACTGAAGTCAGGCCTTAAAATAGCGCTATTTTCGCATATCGTTATGATTCATAACGCTACTTTTTCAATAAAACGCTTTACCTAAATTGATATTTGGCGCGCATTTATAGCGGTATCCATTATATATTTATAAATAAAAAGCAATATATATAGCGATAGTTTGTGAAGCGCTATAGGCTTTCTCTGTCTCGCACACAGTCTCGCTCTTACGTGCGCTGTGAGATTTACGTCAAACTCGAGCACGTCATTGTCGCCACCGCCACCATTTTAAACGATATTATAACGTTATAATAACATTATAATATAAGGTTGTGATTTTCATTTTGTTATGATATGAAATATCATTATGAGGAATATCGATTATGATTATAACGAAATTTTAAACATAAACGAAATATATCGCTATAATATCGCTTATTTTCATAACGTTTTAAAGGCTTGACTGAAGCTAAAGTAAATGCTTATAGTTGATCTTCTTTTCTTTCAATCTCAGCTGGCTCGTATAATACTAAACGCGTTTCGGCTACAACAATGTCATCTAACTATCTTCCGTTTCAAAATGTAAATTGCTGGCTGGATTTATCCTCGTTACACTTCTCTAAGTACAGCGCCGGCCGATCGGAGTCCAGGCACGCGTCTAGCTTGGCATGCGCGAGGAGCGTACCGCGCCGCCGCCACAACTGCGCGGGGTCCGAGGGGTCGCAGGCGGCGAGAACGGCCGTCACGCGGTCGTCGCGGGAGAGTGACACGCACAGGCTGTGGTGACGGAGGAGGCCGTTCTCGAAGCGCCACTCTTGGTTGCCGCCTGTGTTGTGACAAGGATACATTCCTGAAAAAAAAACCACGTAAATTATATCTTTACAATGATCAGAGTTTAGAGATAAAGATTATAGTTTATCCCTATACAGTTTGCTGACTGTGTCTATTGAAAACGCATACGTACCCACACAAGTATTGGGCAATGAAGTAAAAGACAATTTCTACGAACTTCTAGATCTCTGCGCGCCTACCAAGTTTATAAGTTACAATACTTTTGAGGGATTTTACCGCGAAAGTGGGGAGAGAAGAGATCTTCGTGTCCACTATAGGAACGCATCGAAAGCACGGCCAATGTAATGATAATGGTCTGAGACTAATTACTTTTGCAGCATCCAAAGATATGATTATAAAGAGCACTATGCTCCTGGAGGAGTCACTGGATCCGCTACTGGTCAATGAGATGCCCTATGGTGTCCAGACAGCGCGCGCAACTCCGGTAGCACGTACTACAGGTACCAGCGGAACGGCAACCCGTTCAGTGCAACCACTGCAGCCGGGTGCAGCGACGCACATAATACACAACAACTACAAACTACAATGTGACAGGTACCTAATGTCCCGTCGATGAGGTGCCCCATGGTGTCCAGACAGCGCGCGCCCTGGCGCACGGCGCGCGGCGCCTCGGCCAGCGCCGGAACCTGCAGCTCCGGGTACACGTGCTCCAGGTACCAGCGGAACGGCTTGCACTGCAGCCGGGTGCGAAGCGACACACGCTCTGAAATGCTGCAGCAAGGAAAACATCAGTAGTGTACATGCAGGGGTTTCAGTGGGGAAAATGAACAATGCGGTGCTTGGTCAAATATAAGCGATACTCATACTTTGATATTGATTTAAGATTTAGTTACTCTGAGTGTAGTATTTTATATTTGTATAGAATTGTGAAGAATATTTACCGGTAAAATGAATCAATAAGCTAAGCCCACTTCATTATATTGACACAACCTTTAGTTAACTGACCTGTATTGAATGACCTGAGTTTAAAATAATATGACTCCAGACAGAAAAAAATCATCCACTTCAAATGGTACTCCATACTCAACCTGTTAGGCCTGCGGCTGCGTGAACCTGAAACCTCGTGTTTGCGCGGAACACGCGTCGTGACACCGGGGAACGTGTACGGGTGCCGCTTGCGGAACACATGGTCCATCACGCGCGAGCAGAGAACGATCCCCAGCTAATCCACTCTAAATGAAACTACTTACTCTCCGTAGTCCACCTGCTTGGCCAGCGGCTGTGACCTGTAGTACAGCTCCTTGTAGTTGTCCATCCACACCTCGGCGGCGCGACGCGTGTTCCGCGCGAACACGGCGCCCGACCCGCCCGGGAACGTGTACGGGTGCCGCTTGCGGAACACGTGGCCGACGCGCGAGCAGGGAACTATCTCCAGGGAACCGCCGCATTGCCACACCCTGAAAGAGGAAAATAGCACTATAAATGTACAGTACTGGATATGTACACTTGTACAGTCAAGGAAATTGAAACATGCATCTTTTTCACTCGTGTCACAATGACAATTATATATACACCGTATTATATATACACAGTGTTTACGTTTCCTTTACTGTACAGGGAAAGTGCAACTAGCTTTTGCCTCGGACTTCGACCGCGTGGAACTTGTTTATATCGTACCCCCATTTCACCCCCACAGAGGATGATTCCTGGATAAAAACTATCCTATATCCTTCCCCGGGGCTCAAACTAACTCTTTATCAAATTTCACCCAAATAGACATGTAGGCAGTCAGACACACTTTCGCAATTATAATATACTAGCTTTTGCCCGCGACTTCGTCCGCGTATAATTCTCGTCTTAGAATGATTTGTTTTCCCATACAATCTTTCTGAAGCTCAGGTGGACACCAGGAACTTAGGGGTGACATGTTGGAGAAGGAAAGCCACGAATAGATCGGACTGGGGATTTTTGCTTGACCAGGCTAGCCTAGGGCCCACCCGCGGCTATAACGCCTCAGATGATGATGATGATACAATCTTTCACCCTTCTTTACACCCCCTTAAGAAATGATTACAGTCAATGTGACATTCCCTAGAAATCCTATTGTCAAAACAAATGATTAAGTGTTTATTTCGGAATATCAAATGTACCGATTCTAGACTAATGAATCTCTTCAAAAACATTGTACAATGATAAAAGTCTCGCTAAACGTTATCCCAACAGAGCGAGTTCTTCATGTAAGTATGATGACCGAAGGCCGGAAGCAGAGCGGCAAGGCATGCAAGAATAATCACACAGAGCGGGCTTCTCATGTAAGGCTGGCGGCCGAAGGCCTGAAGCAGAGAGGCGAGACAGGCGAGGCTGAAGGCCGAGCCTCCCAACAGGATAGATTCTTCATGAAAGGTTGATAACTGAAAAGCCGAAGGAGAGTGGTAAGGCATGCGAGGCCGAAGGCCGAGCTATGTCGTCGCCGAAGATCCAGTTGCCATATTAATGAGGGTAAATTATACTCCACACGTTAATTTTCACGTGATGCCTAGACATATAAACAGACAGACAAGCAGACATAAATTCTTAAAACTGTTGAAACGATTTCTGTTATCGATTCTAAGTATCCCTAGCCAACTTTTTTCGAATATCTTCCATGTACAGACTTTCCACCCTCTTCTAAGTGTACATCTAAGATGCTCCAACTGTCTATGACGATTGGGTTGCCCAGCTCAAGTGATTTCCTACATCAAACAGTTTTTATGGTGTAAAGAGTCAACAATTACGTAAAAAATAACGCACGACAAAATTAAATGGTACACCGACGATACAAAGTGTGCATTGAAATAGCTGTTTTTGTATTTAAGCATATGAAAAAAAAAAACAATGCCAAAGTATCGCAAATGCATTTTGATGTACACGCAAAGTAGAACTTATTGCAAAAAGGTTGTGCTCAAAAATAGCGTCAACAATCAGAAGGAATTATGATACTTCGGTTTTGACATAATGAATCGTCAACTTGTTTATAATTCTGCTATGCTTTAAGTTAAATTTCTTGACACGCTGTTATACTCCCAATTGGCTGAAATTTAAATCGTAGAATGGCGTATGAGGATTAAACCACCTCGTTTCATAGACCTTACTTGCATCCCCGATTTAATATCCCTTTGATGGAAGATCATCGGGACAAAAAGTACACTTATAATATATATAAGTAAATCCAGATTATATACTATTAGCATACAAATAATCTTAATATGTTCAGCCGTTTTTGCGTGATTCAGTGACAAACATTCAAACATCTTAACTTTCGCTTTTATAATATTAGGTAAAAAAGTATTAGATATTGGGATTATGGTATAAAGTGAGTGCACATGAAGTGAACGGCAAAAGTAACATTATAATTGCATGTTTTTATATAGGATTACAAAATTATATATGTAGTTTTTGAATCTAGAAAACGGGGCTGAAATTTCGGTTTAGAGTCACAGTTACTTAATGAAATAAATCATAATACTGTTCAAAATTTGAAGAGACCGTGATGGCTGGCGCGCACACTGGGCAGCGCAGCGCCGCGGCGCTGCGCTTGCGTTTACTTTTTTTTTCAATTTCTATCTTAAGATTTCACAAATTTTGAATGAGGATGTTTTTCCTTTGTCGTCAAGTATATGTTTACCAATTTTCATTCCTGTAACTCATGTATTATAGGAGTTCCCATACAAAATTCAATCCCTCTTTTTACCCCTTTTTAACCCAAATCTGCACAATTTTTATAGCTTAAAACCTGACCGGGTATTTACTCGACAGATTAGTAAAGTTTTCATCAAAATCCATTCAGCCGTTTTCACGTGATGCGCGTTCATATAAACAAACAAACAGACAAAAATTCTAAAAACTGTTGGAACGTGTTCTGTTGTCGATTCTAAGTATCACCAGCCAACTTTTTTTCGAATATCTTCCATGTAAAGACTTTCGACCCTCTTCAGCTTTATTATATGTATATATAGATGGATACACAGGTACAGGGCGAGATGACAATAAAGAAATCTCTGGGACCGAAGTCCAGCGAGATTTGCCAGCAAGTTGTATTCATGAAATCAATTTTAGAAGCTTGCAGAGCAGCAGAGAAAATGTAGACACAGAAATGTTGCCACAGCACGAGTTTAAAAGTATCGTATTGCTTATCAAGTTTAAAAGTTACCTGAAGGATATTTCCAAGTTCTCGCCACCCCAGACGTCCATTTTCATGTCGTACTTGCCGAGTTTGTTGAAGTACTTGCGGTCCATACTGAACAGCCCGCCCGCGATCATGGGCGTGCGTATCACCTGCGTGGGATCGCTCAGGCGCGCACTGCGCTCCGAGTGAGATAGGTACTCCCACTGAAAATCATAGTTTGGTCTTCATTTGTTTTTCTTAGGCTGGGTTACACCGACTTACGATCACAGACCGATCAACGTTAAATATGGCAAATCAAACTTTCCATACATTCAAAATTTAACGCACACCGCTTACAATTACAGACGGTTTGGTGCAACCCAGCCTTATTCTTAATAGGTAAAAACAGATGTACTGAATAATGTTTTCCTACCGGGAAAACTCGGAATACGACTACCCGAATTTGATATCAATTACCTTATTCAAATAATTGATAAGTATGGACAGACATGAGTTTGTTAATGTGAAACTTTATTACTCAATGTTAAATTTTAGAATGAAGACTGGTCGAATTTTGCGATTTCACATGACAGATGGTAACTAATTTGATTGACACTTCTTCGGGTCTAGTCGTAATCCGAGTTTAGCCGATAGAAAAACATTATTATTATTATTATCGATCTGCAAATTAGGTAATCTTACCCATAAACTAACAAAGCTTTGTGGCTTCGATGACAGAAACTATTTCGACTTAAAAAGAAAAGGTATAGGTAAAAGAAACTAATAAGTAATGCCCCTTTTGTATGTAGTTGTGGCATGTTGCGTACACAATGGTACTACACTAGGTAATGTAACCTATTGCGGTATGTAACCTATTTAAAAGTTCTAACACAAACAAAAAAAATGGATATTCGAACAGTTTTTCACGTGGCCTCCCAGGGTCCAGCATTCTATAAAACTGACATCGAAATTTGAACATTCACTGAGAAAAATGTGACATGTATCAGGTTACCTTAAAGACCAAGTTCCAGTCGAATCCGCCGCGCAAATCTGCGGACGCGCCAATGTACTGGAAAGTGTCCATGCTGATCACGTCGATCACGGGACACACTACGCGCGTCGGGTCCTGAAACCATAAAAAAAGCGTTTAGACAAGTATAACACATACACAAGATCTAGCTAACCAAAAAGAATCAGAAAAATTGCTTTTATCGTTCGCTGTCTAGGTCTACACCTGTCTTTACAGAATACAAAAGAGAAAGTAAGAATAATGTGAAGTGATAGAAGATGTGCAGTTCCGTAAACCTCGGATCGTATGGGGACTAAGGAAAAAAAACAATTCAGGAATCTTCCCGGGAAATAAGTGAGTCAGCTACGTGACAAAAATATTGCAGGCTTTTGTATTCACATTCACCTTTATCTTCTCTAAGAACTGGAGAGCTAAGGTTGTGCTGTATTGAATTTGCCAATCCTACTTTAAAATTAGGGCTATATAAAGTGACATTCATTATTTTTACTAAATTGTGGTCCATATCAATTAATCAGCATATAATCCAACTCCACAATAGAAAGAAAGAGACCGGCTTTTCCCTCGTCTTACGAAACTTAATTAATTGAAGTAATTGGAACTACACGGGATTATTGGATCGTAAATAAGTCCTATTAAAGTGTTCTCCTTGTCGATGTAAGACTAAGACACAATAGAAGAATGGCCAGTAGAAAGACATCACAGAGACACTCATACACACATTATCCATCCACTTAAATAAGTTTCTATAAAAAAAACCAACCGTCCCTTTTTCCACAGTCATCAACTTCTCGTAGAGAGGGCTTCCAATGGGCTCAAATACAACGGTTTATATTCTATATTTTAGGAGTTGCTATGGCCACCTTTTGTCTACATAATCAGATCAGCTCCAGTATCCCATTATATTGTCGAACGTGAAATAAGTACGCCTAATTTCAGCAACCGGTTGAGGGTTGAGGATAACTGCTTTAAAATTCAGTTACATGATAATAATAAAAATTAAATAATAACTTATCACACCTGCAAAGAATAGATTTAGTTAACTGTTGTTAAGTAAATTAATTTTGTATTAAGCAGTAACGCTGCATGTGAAGTCATGCTACTGGTTGACATATTTTTACTGCGACCAGGATGTTTTTAACGACTCGTTGACCCGAGGTCAGTCTGAGATGAGATGGCTGTTCGTACAGTTGGCTATAAAATAAGCTATTATAATTAGCTGCATACCTATAATCTTCAATGAAAACTGTTAATTGGTCGGTAGTGAATTAAATTATCTCATAGAATTGAAACAGCTTTTTTTTCATAGTAGGGCAGATTTTTTTACGAGTACCTATTTGATGCCCTAGAACGATAATACACGCACACTATTATACTATTATGAATAATACATAAGGCGACTGGGTCAAAAATAGATATATTGTATATGTGTATTACGATTTAAATGTCGTTAATGCTTGTCTCTATCGTAAATTATCCACGTCCAGTTGTCCACTACATCAAGGCGCAAAAACCCTGGAGGCAATAGATTTGAGACATATTTTCCCCAGAGCAAAAGTAGCCGCTGCTTCGGCCATCTATTGAGACTGGGGGAAGACTGCGTCGCCCAGTCTGCCGGCCCTGGAAGTATCGCTGGGAGGACAGTGCGGAGGTGGATCTGCGTCATCTTCAGGTCAACAACTAGCAGGAAGCGGCTCAGGATCGAGAAAGGTGGTGTGCTCTCGTTTCAGAGGCCAAGGTCCTCTTTGGATCACTAGGCCAAAATATTTAGTTAGAAGTAGCCGGAACCATGACAAATCATAAAATATTTTGTACCTATACGTTCTTCACCATAACGAAAGAGATATGAATCGTTCATCCTCAGGTAGATATTGCCGTGCTAAAATATATTTATTAAGCTCATAAAATTAACACGTGCCTGTCTACTTAAGAAATTGTCTATCATTATTAGCGGAATCAGAGCTAGCAAACTTCTTCTAGCTATTTTGATATGCCGTGCCTGTCTACTAGTGAAATGAATGTAGGTTTGTGGTTTGAACTTAATTAACATATTTTAAGATGAAATAAAGTCCTGAAGTTTTGTGTAGTTATGTTACACGTAGAGTACCTATCGAAGTTATCGCAAATTAAAATACTATTCCTTCATAAGTTTCATAACTAAGGAGCCGAACTTTAGTGCCGGTGACGTCATTATGATGCAAATTCACACATAGTATAATTTTATATTAACCATATTATATATATAATATGAGTTTTGCCGAATATGACACCTAGCTAGATATTTTTTTCGTCCTCGAAAACTCCTATATTGTAAATTTGATTAAAACCGTTAGACCGGTTTTCGACATTTTAATTACAATCAAATTAATATATACAAATATTCCTCGTTTAATATTATAGGATAACATCAATGTGACGCACTTCCATTGAAGCCACCTAAATTCCAATTTCAAATGTTGCACAGTTGACTTGAATTAGTATTCTTTGATCTGTGCTTGAATTAACATAATATACGAGTAACATACGATGCAATTTTTAAGACGTGTTTTATTCCTGGGAATAAATTTGCAAATGACAATTGGTATGTGAATTCACGCGACCAAAGTCGTGAGTAAATAGGTGCAATCTAGTTATTATATATTATATAAGAGAATAAGAATGGAGTAACTGGTTCTTAAAATGGTATGGCTATTTTAAAAACCAGTTACTTGATTCTTGCTCCTATTAAGGCGAGATATGTCGTTTGAAAAATTGTACTGAAATGTCAATGTTAGTCGTATGGAATTTAAAAATAATTTTATTATTACTATTTATTTATTGATTAATAATCACAATTGTAGGAAACTTAAGAGTGCGCAGTAAGTTCGGTTCTCGTTACAAAGGTATTTATGCTCTCATTTTAAAACGCCATGCTAGAATAACATAAAACTTTGTATACACAATGGGATCCGGATGGGATATCTAGGTTGGAAAAGAGTTTCTGTTGCTTGAAATTATAATGGAGAAAAAATACAAAGATTATTTAAGGTTTTCATACAAGCCGTAAAAAAATCAAAAAACCGCTGTATTTTTTTTATTTTACACTTTTTAGCAACAGAAACTGATTTCCGACCTAGATATGCCGGATCCCATTGTGTATACAAAGTTGCATGTTATTCTAGCATGGCGTTTTAAAATGAGAGCATAAATACGTTTGTATGGAGAACCGAGCGTACTGCTCCCTCTTAAACATGTTACTCTGCTCCACAAAACTGTAGCGACAGTTTGACTGTGAGATCGGAAGCCTCTTAATAGTGCAATATTAATTAATAATTATATATAAGTACTTTCAGTAGGTAGGCATATAATAAGATGGTAAGTATATTGCAAATTCAAGAGCCTACTGTAATGAATCACTACCGAGAGTCTAAGTAAT
This sequence comes from Notocelia uddmanniana, assembly GCA_905163555.1. Taxonomy (NCBI): domain Eukaryota; kingdom Metazoa; phylum Arthropoda; class Insecta; order Lepidoptera; family Tortricidae; genus Notocelia; species Notocelia uddmanniana. The sequence continues at coordinate 13,968,395 of LR991053.1, forward strand.
GCTTCCTTAGCAGTCCCTTAAACTTAGTCCTTCCTTGTCCCTTGAAATTAAAAAGTTGACTTTAAAAGTAGGTATAGGTACAATAAGTATAAAAACCGGAACCGTATGAATCTAATATAGACCGTTTCCCTTTTTCGGCCCTTAAGGCTGCACAGGGAGCCAGTCCTAATCCCAACCCACACCTGTGAATGATTTCCTAGCAGACCTATAACAGGCAAAACAATCTATAGGCCTGCACAATTTCATTACGAAAGAACTGATGGGTCTAAGGTTTCGTGTGTCTATTCAATGTTCATTAACTGTCATATTCTCAATTACCAGCACTTAATAACACCCCCGCATCATTACAGATCGCCTATGTTTTAGAGGCTCGGGCACGAAGCAAACGTGAGAGACCCTGACCTGTCGATGTCGGGATTATAGCCTAATCATTCTAGACTTTAGATTGATATTAGAAAGTCTAAGGTTATTCAAATGAGATAAGTGTTCAGTTGTAATCGTTTGTTAGTTTTGTATTCGATTTTGGTTAGAGTTGATGGTTTTCTGAACTAGTTATCAATATCTATGACAGTGAAGTGACGGGACTCAGACAGATAGGCAAGTTATTTCACATTGGACGGATTCGAAACAGATTGCTACTGAATATGGATATAAATAATGCCTTCCAAAATTATACTCGAACATTTAAATGAATTAATTTGTTAATCCGGTAAAAAAAAACAATTGTTTCCTTGTCCTTAGGAATTAATGATCGTGTTATCGACTTAGATCCCGAGTTAAGGCTTAGGTCTTGAGTAACTTGTACAATAATGCGATGTGGAAACAGTTACTTTTACAGAACAATGACGCTAACAATAATTCTATTCTATTAGAGCAATTGTTTCACAAGCGTAAAATATGGCATGGTTCATAATTTGTAATTTAAACACGCCTGTTTGGAGATAATGCAGTTACATACAATCGGGTTATGTTGGCACTCAAATGTGAACCGCTCAAGGTCGTATGGCATTCAGAAGATTATGCGAATGTCACGGCCCAAACCGGAATGAGCTGACATTGGATCTCACTAGTTACGGCACTGTCACTGCGGGCAGAAGATAACATTACTTTTTGATTATATACTAAAGTGAAACACAATAGGTTTATAAGTTTTTGTTTTAGGGGTGGTATACGTTTTATAGTTATTATTTAATCGGAAAACCGATGTTAAATAAATGTTTTTATCATTTTCGTACTCGTGCACCGTATTGTGGCACTTGTGGCACATTATTATTGATAGGTATATTTTTAAACGCCATGAGTCATTGATTAATTCGCAACAAATAACTTAAAGTAACATGAATATGTTACAACTTGTTAAACCAGTTTTCATAAAACCGGTGATCGAATGACGCACTAGTTTATTTCAGAATATATAGGTAAGTAATATAGGTATTGGAGTACAAATTAATTTCATTGGTAAACAGGGAAAATTTCGAAAAGTTTTCATCATTACTTGTAGGACTTCACTTCATCCGAGCTTATGAATTTAATATAATAATATGAGACTCAGTTGTAGCAAAAAAAAAACAAACAACGTCGATAAAATCCTATCGACGTAATCGTTTTTTTTAACTTAGGTGAAGCAGCCGGGCAGCAGACGTACCCTTTTGCTGCTGAATGAACGTAATCGGTTTAATCAGAAAAAAAAATCAATAAAACTGTCAATTGCAGACGCCAAATCGTTTCCTTCTTTTAACATTATTTGGCTTAATAAGCACTACGGAATGTAGTATTTAAGTGTCGCGACGTATTTGGTACTGGGCGTGTGTGGTGCTGTGACTGCTGTGTCTCACCTGCCACAAGCCTGCAAGCTGCTTAGTGCCTGAGTGTATAGATTTCTTCGTGTATGCCACTTGTACCTATCCTTAGCTTATAGTTAACACTGTTCCTTTTATAAGCATATAACATTGTAAGGAGAGGAGCACTGCTTATCCTGAAGTACAGGTTTAGCTAACACTGTTCCTTTTATATGCATCTAACGACAGTGTAAGGGGATAGGAGCACGTCTTATCATGAAGTACATAACAGGTTTTACCTATTCATGGAGTAGAATCAGAAAAATATTTATTGCCACAAAAGAAAACCTTAAATGTACAATTGTACACATAAATCATCAAATAACAAAGAACAAAAAAAATTGGAACAAACTGTACAACGATAATAATAGTAACTTAAGGAACTATAACGGGCTGTGGGTCCCAGTCTCAGCATGTGCTGGGCAAAGCGGCCCAGCGCTGGTTTTCAGACTGATCCCTAGCTGGACCTCGGTCGGACATAAACAACAAATAAAATATTCGCGGAGCTAGTGAGTCACTTGGAAAAAAATGATTTTATTAAATAAATATTTGTATTTGTATAGTGTTGTTCTCCAGGATTCATCCACGTTTTACTATCGTCTATCCATCGAGCTAGTGGATGTTCGCTGGTCATTTAACTAAAGTAGTATCCACTATTTTATTCACAACTAAATCAGTTCCAAAGGTGAACGTGGACCATAAGATGTCATTAGTGTGGCTGGGCGAGTTAGCGCTCCGGTGAAGGGATCAGCGATGATCCGTCTTACACAACGTCGCGTCTTCCGCTCACCGCTTAAGCAACACGAGTAACAGGCGCCGAGAGTGTGGGACCAAAAAGCATTCCTTTTTGGCCTAGTTGATACTATAAAGCAGCATCCCTGGAATGCGGTGGAGAGATCCACATGCCAAGCGTGGCGATCATGGCATTTACCCCCCATGAAATTGGGGGAGGCCTATGTCCAGCAGTGGATGTCCTTCGGCTGATATGATGGTGGTGGAATAATATAAAGAGGTGATGTTTATGGCTTTGTAAGTTTGTACGTCATAGATTATCTCTGAAACTGTCCTAAAATAGCCCGGGGTCCCACTTAGGCCCCTAATTTCAAGATTTGGAGTGTGCAGTCTTTTCACGAAAGCTTCTGCCATCTGATCTTTCAACTCAAAGGTTAACCTAGACTTTGTTGAGATTAGACCGTTTCCTCGCGACGTATTCCTTGACTGAATAGCTGGTTAGTAATCAAACGATTTTGATTTGATTTTGGTTTATAACGCAATGATCACAAACATCCCTAACTTTTAAACCACATTAGTTTTCCTTTTCTTAAGAGGCACTTCTAATTTACACGGATAAAATGTGTGACTTTGTTTTGCATTTTATCTTTTTTTACAGTTTATTTTTGTTAATAATTCTATCCTATAAACATAAAACAGTGGCAAGTTCGTAAACGGCTTCGTTAATAAAAGTGAGATCTAACTGGAAACCAAGTTTATTTATAAAGTATATTAAGTTCTTCCATTCCTAAAATGATTGGCTATGTTACTTGCTACTCAATAGTACGCCACTGAATGAAGTAGGTAGGTACCTAAGCATCCGCCCTGAGATCACCTGGGACCCCGATCAGTTTTTGAGACACTAATTCTTTAGTATCTGAAGACCAAGGTCCCACGTCAATGTTTATTTAAACTATAGTCTAAAAGTGTCAAATATTCAATATCCTGGACTATACAATAAATTAATGCTCAACCAAAACTTACTAATAACCAGTGATCGTAACTTTTGTAGCATTTTCGGTGCAGCGTAGTGATGTTAACGGAGTTGGTATGGAGAAATACAATTTAAACGGTTAATTAACGTTATTAACGCTAATAAATCATAAGAATTTAAATCATTTATCCCAATTCCATTAACACCACTACGCTGTACCAAGCACTAGCAACAAGCACTTTCAAATTTGGATGAAAAATACTCAGTTAAAATAGTATTTTTGAGGGTTTTCTTGATGCCCACCCCAAAACTGCACAGTGAAACGCTTTTCGCTCTCCATTTAGGGCACGTATTAGAATGCAGTGAGTTATCCGCAAGATATACGTGAGGCAAGCAACTTTCAAACTAAATCGTATACAACTTGTGAAACTTTACCTCGGACTGGTGCTCTTGTCATGACACGGTGTAAGGAAAAACAGAGTGACGGGAGAAATCGTTCGGGCGTGTTACTCGTAGCTATTAATTAGCTCTATTGTTGTTAACGTGTTTTGGAGGTAGCTGTGCCTGCAGCACAACCTTATTACTCTATTACATCAATTAAGAACATAATAGTCACTTACTACCGAAGGTTACTCAAGCGAATTAATGTGAGCTGAATGAATTAAGTAGGTTATAACGTGTCCACTAGCGCCACTCATAATAATTGTGATTGTTTAAATTTAACGATTGTTTAATATTAAAACAAAGGTTTGACTAAGATCTCTATTCATTTTAAAGGACCTATCCAACAACACAATACACCATAGGGATGAAGCAAAAAAAACATCCCCACTTTACGTGTAGGGGAGATACCCTTAAAAATATTTTTATTTTGTTTTACTACTTTGACAGGTTTATTGTTTTATGTATTCATGCCAAATTGCAGCTTTCTAGCACTAACAATCACAGAGCAAAGCAGACAGACGGATAGACAGACAGATGGACATTGCGAAACTATAAGGGTTCCTAGTTGATTACGGAACCCTAAAAAGGGGACTGCTATGTACTATATTTTGTATTTAAGTACCTTTTGCCATGAACACATACATTAAACCAGTTATTTTTATTAAGTTGCTAGATTCGTCAATCAATAAATAAAAAATAAATACCTTAATTTATAAAATAAAACAATCTTACACAAATCGACTAGTCCCAAACTAAGCAAAGCTTTTACTATAGGTACTAGACGACGATTTACATACTTATATAGATAAATACATACTTAAATACATAGGAAACATTTCGATGTTTGCCCGGTGAGGGCATTATTCCTAGTCTTCGGACTAGGAATAATGCCCTCACCGGGATTCGAACCCGGGACCACGGGCCTTTCAGCTCGAAGTAAGATTTTTTTCTATGGAAATGTTAGTTTAACTTGTTTGTACCAGATGTCACTGGGTGCTATCTCTATTGCATATTGAATTGACAGGGATGCAGCAGTCGTGCGGTTAGTTCTTACTAAATACACAACGGCGCTACGATCAATGTGGAGTATTTCACTGGTATCTCTATCTCAGTCTATATGTATATTGTACTTTGTGCCCGGGACCTCCGGCTTCGTAGGCAGTGTCACTCTACCATACCAACTAAGCCAAAGTAATCGTCCAAGTGCGTCAATGTGTGGAAGTGGCGTCGAAAGTAAAAAAGGCCATTTAATTTTTGAACACAATGTTCGACGAATTTCGTAACGTATTAACTTATTTAATATATTCAAAAGGTACTTAAATGCAAAATACGGTACTTAGGGAATTTTAGAAAATTCCAAGTTTTGCGAGATACCTCTCGCACCTGGCACTCTGGACCCTCTTAAATCCTAAATATCATAACAGTAGGCACTAGTTCTTTGATCGTTCCTGGGAGCTACCAAGATTTAACTTTCTGTCAGTCATTTTTGGCGTGACGTAGAAGATATCAGGATATTGAATAAAAGTTCCTCATCCCACAGGATACGTTTACTCAAGTGGAAATATGACACATGATGAAAAAAAAATAGTTCCGCCGCAATAGAGTCCCATAAACCAATATTTTCAAGATATCCCAATGTCTGGAAAATTTAGCTTTTATCTACCTTATACATGTAAAATTATAAGCAGTAAGCCTAAGCCATGAAAATAGCCATTATTAATGCCGTTTGCAACATGGATAACATCTTCGTTTCCTTCCATTCTCCTTGAACGCAGACGTGGTGGCTCGTGGTTCGTGGTGCCGGCAAATAGCGGCAAAAACACGTGATTGATGACCACTCTAGGTACCAGGCGCTGGCAACGATGCATGTGTAAAGAAACAAGTATTCGCTGTCTAATAAAGTAGATAGAGGCTTTACGGTCGTTTTTACGTCAATTGGGTTTTCCTTTTCAATTACGTCACGTAATTTTATCAATTGTCAAGCTCAGGGTATGTCCTGATTTTATCAAAAGAAATTAAGTAGGTAAGTAGTTACATGTTTATTTATGCGACTGAGAATTACTTGACTCGTCACTTCTGCAAATTCCTTATTATAAACATTACTAGATGAAAGCCCGGCTTCGCTCGGGTGAAATAAATAAGAAAGAAATAAAGTAAACATTTATTCGTGACAGTTATGCAAACGACGAAAGAAATAGTGTACAAAAAGGTATAAAATAAAAACATTACAACAACGGATTATGATGAAACTTCGTATAGAAATATAGTCTGTAGTCTGGATTAACATATGGAATAGGGAGTAAAAGATTACGCTGACGACGTCACGGGCAAAGGCTAGTATCTTTGCAAATTAATCCTGAGCATTTTTATAAGGGTAGTATTTAAAGGCACATAAAAAATGTGATACCGTAATCAGTACTGATTTGTATAGCTAAAATACTAATCGTTCATTAAAATTCAGTTCAGATGTGCAATTGTTCAATATTGATGTGCTTTTGGTGTAGTATTTTTAGTGCGAAGTCAGAGCTGCTAACGCGAACGAAAACAAATAAAGTTCGTGTATCTCCCTCTCGGTCGAACTTGCAAAATCGAGCGACACAGAGGGAAATACACGATGTTCGTTCGTTTGCGTTTTGCGGTAGCAGCTCTCTATTCTCCGCCAAATTCTATTAAGTGGGGCCCTTTACACTCAATATTATGTGTCAATATTATCGCGATTTTTAAAATTGTATGGGGTCTGTTAAACGCTTTATATTATCACAATACTGGTGTGTCAATATTATCGTGGTTTTCAAAATCGTATGGATTTTTCTTCAATATTCATTGCACGTGATACGGATCGTGATATGAGTATATCGCATGATAATAATAACCATGTAACAGGCCCCTATGGATGTTGCTTCAATATTCAGTGTTTCACGTGATAATAATAACAGTTGGTAATATTTTCTCCAATTAATGGAAGCTATTTAACAACTTGTTCCGTTTTGCCAAAGGTATTTCACATTCCGATACGCGCACCATCCAGGAATAGGAGCCGTCAGACCAGAGGGCCTACCGCGATCTGAAAACGAAGTATTTCCCTCTCCGCGCTCGAATATGCAAGTGCGACAGAGAGGCATATATATTTAGTTTTCGGTTGGTAGCACTTTAGTCTGAGCGCGGCGGACGGTCGAAGAAAGTCAAAGAACATTCCGTGTGTTGTCTGTCACACATATAATTTTTTAACTTCTTATCGACCTATGAACTTGAAATTAGGTGATAATGTTTATTATGAAGTATATTTTACCAAAAATATCAATATATTGATAAATCACATTTGTTTTTTTAGTTGTACGGAACCCTCAGTGTGCGACTCCGACGCACTTGGCTGGTGTTTATTACATTTTGAATTTTATTTCTCTTATAGTAAAATACCCTATTCGTTTTAAAGTTGACGCCTGAGGGCCTACCGCGAACCAAAAACGAACTATCTTCCTCTCTGTCGTTCGAATATACATGTGAGAGAGAGGCAGATACTTCGTTTTCGGTTCGCGGTAGCGCCTCTGACGTCCGAGCGCGGCGAACGGCATGAGCTGGGGGTCTACTCCGAAATTCAAAATCCTAACTTCGTATGGTGCCGTTCTTTTCACTCTCCTGTCATAGACTATATGAGTGAAAGGGACGGCACCATACGAAGTTCGGATTTCGAATTTCGGAGTTAACCACTAAGTTATAAGATAGAGCGAGATAAAGCCATAAGTCATCTAGTAGTTTGTCACAACAAAATAGAGACGCAGCTTTAAGATGGCGGACAGACTCAGCAAACATTCAAGTGGTGTCCTTTACATGATTAATATTATCACAATACTGGGGTGTCCATATTATCGCAGTTTTCAAATTTGTATGGATTCTGCTTCAATATTCACGTGATACTTATCGTGATATGAATGTATCACGTGATAATAATAAGTGACAATCAGCCTAGCTAGCACGATAGATTATACCGTTACGTTTTATGTGACGTTTTAATACATTTCTCCCATATAACGTGACGGTATAAGGTATCGTGCTAGCTAGGCTGATAGGTGTATAGAACGCTTGAAAACTACAAAAACAAAACGCTGCAGACGCGGCTAGCCGAATCCACACAATGGGCGATGATGGCCCATCACCCAGAACGCAGCCCAGCAACCTGGTCAACACACCGGACGCAAACATAGTTTACAATTTCCGAACGTACCCAACCCGACGCTGTCAACCAACGAATTTAATATGGCCGACCTTTTGTCATAAAATTAACACTTTTTAATGCAAAATACGCGACAATCCGAATTTTGCGGATACATATGTTCAACTCGAAATCGTTATTTTTATACGTTCTTCAATTTGAGACAGGTCTCGTTCGGGTCTACCGTACCCCTGCACGAAATTATTAATATAGATGTTCCTCAATAACTTAGCAACTGCGAGACATATCTAGAGAAATAAATAATTATTTTGAGACATTTTAGACTCTAAGATTAATTTTGAAGATTTTTTTTGTTGAATTATCTATGTAATTCAGTGCTGCCAAATTCTATATTAGTGAGTGGCACAGGTATTGAGGTATTAGAAAAAACTGACAAAGAGGCTCTGCAAGAAGATAATATAGACCCTGATCCGGCACATCCAATCTCTGTCGATTTTCAGCACCGACAAAAGCCTTGGGTTGAAAAAAGACAAGAAAATATGCAGCCTGCCTGTTTCCAGCTGAAATTGGAAAACTGTAATAAAATAAGGTTGTTAGAGTTAGGTTAGGTGTGATGGGTGGGTTTAGCACACATACTTATATCTCCGACCGTTATGGCCTTACGAGAGTTTCCAGACTAGCTCAGAGCAGAGGTGATATTGGGGATCGAGGAAGGGCGAAAAGCCAATAACAGGTTTGAAGTCTTATCTGATTCCATAATCATGCCCTCAGCCCATTTACCTTTAAAGTGATGTTCAGAAATGAGTTACCTACGAATTCATATTTATTTAATAGTAGTAGTAGTACATAATTATGTATATCCACTATGCTTTGAAATCGAAAACAATTTCCCCTAATGTCCTCTAATATTTATATTGAGTCACTGATGCTGTATTAATACTTTACCTACGCTTTTATCGAGTGCCATTACAGCGAATTAAATAAACTGTGTTCCATTGTGCAATGACACAATTGATTCTCATCGAGCACGTTCGGATTAAACCTTTCTAAAACCCAGGGGACATTGAGTTCTAATACTAGTGTGCTAGGCAGAAAATTGTCTGAATATTGCAAGTGCATTATCGATGTTCTGACCGGGATTACGCGAGGTTTTGGTCATCTCGTACGTAATCCGTTCGAGTGCTCGCTCGGCTGCGTCGACATTAGTTTGCGTTGCAACACGAGCGCGTAATTGCTATCGTCCGATTGTAGGATATAACCCCGATATAACGTTATAAAGACCATTTTGACATTCATAATACAACCGTTTTAAATATGTCAACATGTTAGATGACATGATTAATGTTACATAATTATGGCATGCAATCAAAATACATGAATACAGGTAATATTGTGGGCTTCTAATTATTGATTGTGTTCAATATCTTTACTTATGAATACTTTTTCTCCTAGCATACTTAATAAATGCATAAATGCATAAACTAGAAAGGGATCTTCTTGTCACTTGACTTGTTTCTTCAAAATAGTGATCTTATCGTTTTAATATTATCAAATAGAAGTCATTAGGTTCGGTTAGGTTTGTTTTGCAATAATCCTATAAGATATACATTAGGTCTAATGAAACATTAGGTCAAGTGAAGCATTTAGGGCTAAAGTAGTTGGGACAAGGGAGAAGCACCTAGATATAATACTGATATACAACTTAGACACACAAGTATTCTTAGTCAAACTTTATCTCAGCTTTAAACTTCAAGATCTACTGAAACGGAAGTAATAAAAGCACTTTAATTCGATTCCATACGAGACCGACAGGTGATTAAGGCGGGCCAAGCTCGCGACCTCCCTCGTTAAGCGCTCTCGACCTCTGATGATACCCGTTAATAAAGATAAGTCTGCCCACACACTATAGTACTTTAGCAGACGCTCCTACTTTTCTAATAGTGACGAAGTATTCTTCTGTCGGCTTATTTAATCATGTTATTTATAACTGAATACACACAGTTACTATTTACGAGAAACAGTATTGAGTAAGTATCCTATACACAACTTTAGCACGTCCCCGCGAATACATTTTGTACCTCTATGGAATTTAAAGTACCCATGACGGACTCGGATACCGAAGCTGTTCAAAAATCGAATTTAAGTGAAATCGTATCAAACCTTGCTTACAAACGCGCATAAAGGAAATCGTTTCAAGTAAACTCTTGGTGCTGGTGACATGCGGGGAATATGTAAGGAGGTATAAGTAAAGGTAAAAATAAAACTGCAAGTGGTTCAGCGGACGCAAGAACGAGTCGCAGAGTCACGAGCCTTGACATTAGCATGCTGGGACGTGATCTAGTGCTCGCCGGTTTGGGGTTCCTTGAGGTATTTATTTAAAACACCATTGCAATATATTGCTTATACAAGACATACAATATTTGATGTACAAAACGCACTATTTTGAATGCGTTTTTGCCCGAATCGGTCCGATATGTCTCAGAGAACAGCCAAGTGGCGAGACGTGCCATTGAGGAAAATAGGGCGTAATTTGAAATTCAAAAGGTTGATATCATTATTTGATATACACTACCGTCAGAAAGTTTAGGACCAAACACAATTTTTAGTTTCATTTTCATAAATTATTACGCAAACCAAACAAGGGAAAAAGATTGCAATGGGCTATTTCTCACAAGGATTGGAATTTTGCAAACTGATCGAGAGTACTACGGACAGATGAATCAAGGTTGAATAAATAATCAATCAATGTTGATCATTTGCATATTTTGTGTCTGGTCTTAAACTTTCTGACGGTAGTGTAATTAAACTATTTCAGGTGGCCCACATATTGCACATGGCACACATATTGTCCAACTGCGTCCTTTTTTGCATGTGTATGTGTTAAAAATCTTTAAAATTGCATAAATAAGATAAAGTTTGATATTTTCCGAGTTTTTTTGTTTATTAGTAACCGTAAGAAAATATTTTTTAGTGTTGTGAAATACCCTATTGGAGATATCTTAATAAATCACCTAGCCTAAGCCACATTTTTCACCCGTAATCCAAAAAATAAACGGATTTTCTATGCTAAGAATGAGAGATTTACCTAGCATAAGTTTGAAATGTCAGGTACGTAATCAACTAGCAGGTAAGTGGAGTAAACCCAATTTTAAAATGAATGCCCCTCTCCTTGTAAACGTTGCTTCAGTGTGTCCAGTTTCTAGGTATTGCATCTATTATGCTTCCGTCAGATGTGAACAGAAACACACTGGAGCACAGACCACTTAACGGAGGGACGTAGACAATTATCTTGCGTTAGGCTGTGCTTAAAAATCATTAAAAATATATCCTTCTTTTTTTAAATTTCGGTTCTTGCAAATCAAGATAAAGCATCAAAGAACCGTTTTGCAATCATTCCATAACTATTTACCTTTAGTATTGACAGAGGACAATCAAGGTAGGATGGAGCCCCCTCGCCTTACTCTTCATCCTTCTTTGACAAGCTACCAATTTCATCGAGTTAGTACTTCAGACTACTACATTCGGCCAATATGCGACTTGTATGCTGTCGGCCGGGATATTTTTCGTTTGAATTTACGAGCGTTGGGTTATAGTAGTGTATGTACCTATGGAGTACTGATCAGGAAACCTGGCAAATGCTTTCATATTTTTGACGATAAGTAACTAGGTTTGATAGTAAGTTGCTTTAGGTTTTTTTCTAAAACAAGCATAACTGTGAAAGGTGAAAGAACTATAATAGATGTATTAATCCGTTTTTCAGCTGTTGAGATCATGTTAGTTTCGCCGCGATCAATGTATTTACTCTTGCTTCAATGACGCCTGATCAATCGATTAATAATAGCTTAGGCCCTACCTCGCTGCCGGCGGCACCCCAAGTTAGGTTATTTATAATACTTTTTAATTATATTTTGTATGTATATTAACTATTATATTTTACTTTTATAATTTTTTTCTTTAAAACCTAACTTGGGGCAAAAAATAATAATAAAATGGTGTCACATTGAAATTAGCGGTAGCTATGAACTACAATCTTGACATGCTAACCTAAAAATAAAAATGTGGAAAATTAGCCTAGTAAGGACAATACAATGTCATTAGTAACACTACTTCTGAAAACAATGGGTTGCTTATTAGTTTCTAAGCAACCTTATAATTAATTTTAGGATAATATAATTAAGATATCACACCGTTTTCATAAGAATGAACGCAATTACTCAAGAAAGCATACAGTCAGCATCAAATACATAGTAACAACCAAAATAGCCAGATATATCGCAACATATGTGTGTTACAATATATTTGACAAAATTGACTGCTACAATCTATTGGATGCGTATGGTACAAAACTTTATAGTATTTACTACAGTTATATTTATTTCGACAACTTCTTGTCTTTGTGTGCATTTCATACTCCAGAAATTCAATCTTGAAACTCGGCGGAGAACGAACAAAGTTTGCTATTAATGCTCCCTCAGGCGTTCAAGCACAAAGCTTGGCAGAGCAGGCCATTGCCAACATACGTCATTTATTACAATTTAGCCCTTGCTCGTATAAACCAGTTAGATAATTACTATCCAATAATTTCATAAAAAAGCGGCCAAGTGCGAATCGGAGAACGCGCAATGTAGGGTTCCGTAGCTGTCCATTCCATCCGTGACATTATGCGGATTTAAATGTAGAAAACTTATATTTAATCATTTGATTTAACTAACAACAATATTCAATATAAATTATACTTTTACAATATATTTCTTAAGTTCTGCTATTACTCCACCAATTATCAGACCAAGGAGGTCCACTGCTGGACATAGGCCTCCCTCAATTCCATGGGGGGTAAATACCATGATCGCCACGCTTGTAATGCGAGTTGGCGATCGCAGTATTTCCAACGCACTCCAGGGATGCTGCTGCCCATCCCACGGTAGTCTTGGTCGTAGTTTTAGGACACACCCGTGGTTTATTCCGTCTGTCCTGCTATTACTCGTTAACTAGTAATCTCTACTTAGCTATGATAGTTTTCCTTTTAAATTTATTATATATACTGCTACCATGTTTTTTTTTCCACTACCACCATATCAGCCAAAGGATGTCCACTGCTGGGTATAGGCCTCCCCCCGTTTCATGGGGGGTAAATGCCATAATCGCCACGCTTTGCATGCTGGTTGGTGATCGCAGAGTCTCCACCGCATTCCAAGGATGCTGCTACCCATCCCCCGGTGGTCTTGTTAAAAAAAACGGTCGTAGTTTTAGGACCCGGGTATGTCAGTTTTTTTTCACATAATGTTCACATACAATTAAGAAATTAAGTGTAATATTAGCTAAATTAATATTTGTCAATTAATTATTTATATTACGAGCATTTTGAGGGATGATAGGTTTGTGAAATGAACAGTTGGTGAATCGTTGTTTATATAATGATCACTTATCGAAATGTTGTTTATGAAATGATGATAAACCGATGTAGGTACCATCTTAAAATTTCATATTTTCTCAGCTATTATTCCTCACTCCGGTTGTGTACAACTACGGGACCCGACTGCCGTATTTGTCATAGGTATCTTTTTTCCACCTGCGACACTAGGCACGTCACTCGCTTAGACATGTGTGAGTGACAGTAAAGCATCGCTAAAACTCGAGAGACTGGATTTTGTCTGTAGTAGTATTCGGTTTAGTATTTTAATAAAATTCACAGATGTTGATGAAAGGCCATGGCAGGGTAAGGGAACTTCTTGTGCCCTAATAGCTTTTCCGCCTGATTTTTTTTCTGATGATAGTCCACGCCGTTAGTACGTGCTATACTAAATTTCAGCATTCTCCTCTTCTTATTTTCGAACAAAAGAAATAAATAAGAAAAATCATTTTTCATTAATATTTCCGCTTTAATGAAACGAATTACTTCGTGCTTTACACATATAATGCACTTAGCAGAGACCCATAATATGTCACTATAAACTGCATAACATTCCATATAAAAAAATAAAATTTCACGTGTTAACATTTTTAATTATTGGAATATATGGAATGATTTTTCTTATTTGTTTTTTTTGTTCGAAAATAAGATGGGAGAATGCTGAAATTTAGTATAGCACGTAATAACGGCGTGACCTATCATCAGAAAAAAAATCAGGCGGAAAAGCTATTAATTAAGGCACAAGATGTTGCCTTACCCTGCCATGGCCTTTTCGTGCGGCTATAGTCATAGCATGATATAAATTATCTAGTATTTGAAAAGATCAAAAGTCATTATTAATATATAAATTAGATCTATATTAATATTGAATAAGAGCTTTTGACCCCTTCATATGCTTAGCTAATTTTGACTGATTGTACTAGTTAATGTATTTCCGTAGAATTTCAAAAGAAGTCCGTGCTTACTAATTTTACCTAAAAACCTATTCAGCAGCAATATATTTTGCTAGAAGTCACCAATGTAGGGCTATAAATCCCTATTGCTTCACGATGGCATAGGTAATGTAAGTAATGTGGTTTGCGTACGCATATTATTACCAGCTAATGGAATATTTATTCACCGAAAGATTAATAGCTGGGCTACTTGACGCGAACGAGACTGTTACGTGTTTCATTTCGTTTATTGCTTTAAGATAAGTCCGTTTTTTTAATACCACGTTGGTGGCAAATCAGCGTATGGCCCGCCTGATGGTAAACGGTCACCGTAGCCTATGAACGTTTGCCCTTAAAACCCAGGTGTCCTTAATTTTTCGTGATTTTGTAGGAACATAAGAAAAATTCCTCGAAGGTGCAAGACGAGTGATGAATATGTGAAGTTGTGGATAATCATCCCGAATTACAGGCCTGCGATTTTACATATCTTAATAGAAATATACTTACTGAAATAATAAACCCAGTGCTGGTTTATTCTGAGAGATACAAGTTTCCCTGACATTTGCCCTTTCCAGCGAAAATTGTGTGTGCGATATGAAAACCTTCTCACAGGTTTAGAATGTATATGCATAATATATATTTTTACTAAGATTCTGTTAAATGTATTCTTTAACTGAGTTTTTGCCCCGGCGACAACAATGTATGATTTTTTTAATGTCATTTATTTAATAAAAATAAGATTCAAATAGAAATTTAAGAAATACTACTACTACTACTACTTATACTTTTGTGTTGTCACATTTCAAACCCACCGCACTAAGGCTACTTACTTACTGCATAATATCTATCACGTAAATGTACTCGGAAAACCCACAAACTTTTCAACGAGCTATCCAAAGATACCCATGATCTCTGGTTCCTTATGATAGATTTTACAAAGAAAAAATAAATATATTTCCATTTGAGTCCGTGTAGAGGTGGTACGTGTAAGTGTATTTTTCATATTTTATTCTACCATTTTGTCGGCGGCGGACATGGTGAGACTATAAGGGTTCCTTGTTTACTACGAAACCCTAATAACAGTTCTTTCCTTATGGGCAATTATATATCCTCTTGTTTATGGACAAATTGGGCAATAGATGCAACTGATTAAGAGCATACGATCATTATAAAATAATAACTTGTGATGGTCAGCATCATTTGAACAATCGTTAGTTAACAATGCTCGGTTGCCATATGAACGTATTGTTCTCATTGCAACATCTTCCATTATTCACCACCATAATTAAAACTTAAACATTTCTCACCTTATGATACTTTTACCTTCTCACAATAGTGAAAAGCGAGAGTGTGTAGTAGATGTAAGAAACATCATAAAAGTATACAAAAAACGTTGTCTAATGGATCGAGAAATCTATATAACATTTATCATTTGTTGACTAGATGCACTTTTTTGAATATATCAATATAAGAATAACATTTACGAGTTGATTGTTGAGAAAATACGAGTACAGTGTCTTAGAAGTTAGGTAACTCTAAGTTAACTCTCACTGCACTGCATATATTTAAAATACCCCACAGGGCGATACTTTTTTATGGCTGTATGGTCAAGGATTTTAAACCAAGCGTCATTGTGTGATTTAGGCGAGATAAAATAATATACAAGGTCCTTCACAGTAGGGTCACTAGGCTCGTTACGTTAACAGCGTCAGTTTGCGATGACCTGAACAAGTTTTCCTTCAATTAATATTAATAATAATATTTTTACAGACCCTAAACCCATTGTGAGTACATTTTAATTAACCCTACTTCAATAAAATTATTGTGTTATCTATACTTGTACAACGTGTACTTTCCGAAAGGTTATAAAGTGACATAACTGAAGCGCTACCATTTATGGTCGGCAACTTGGGCTCACATTAGGAAATTGTGATTAACTTGTAAATTTAAGTAGTTATGGTAACATGCATTGTGGCGATCTATACACAAAAACGGCAACAGACTCATGTCATTAACTATTAAAAGTATTTACTGACGTGAAGAAGAAGATGAGGGTCACCATAAGCATACTGTTTGAATACATAGTGACGATCATTTAAAATTCGATAGCTTTTTACCCAATCTCTCAGCCCTCGATGGCTCGATGGCTGTGCTGTCTTATTGCAGTAACAACGAGTAGTCAGCGCTTCCAGGCAGATGATCCATCCGCAACTCTTTGGAAATGTACAAATGTGTGGAACACCTTTAATTATGGTGTTATATGTTGAAAGTGTACGCACCTCTTTGATCCGCTGCAGCAGCGGCTCCAGCCAGTGCGCGTTGCACTCGACGTGCGAGTCCAGGAAGGTGAGCACGGGCGCGGTGGCCGCGTCAGCGCCGCGCACGCGCGAGCGCATGAGCCCCTCGCGCTTGCTGTTGCGGATCACGCGCACCTTGCGGATGGCGCGCAGCGCCGCGCCGTCTTCCGCTAAACAAAATAATACATCTTAAGCATACGCAATCAACCATAAGTATCATATGTTAGTCACTAATAAGCGGATAAAATATACTATGATAACAATACGTGTAGCACGGATTGAAAGCTTTTAATATGGCCAGAAGGTTAAAAGCTACCGAGGTCTTACAAAAAAATATATGGAGATGTAAGACGGAAATTATTAAGCTGTCATGTTTTGTCAATAGAAGTCCAAATATGTACACAGTTGCTTAGAAACTTGTTTATAATATTCTTGTTTATAATACAGCGCCACTATTGTAGTGGGCTGCATTGTATTGGTGGTTAAAGCTAATATTAGTGTATCAGCAGTTACACTAATATTAGCAGGAAGTTTTGCCAATTTCGTTTATGAATCAGCAAAAACTAAATTTTACATTAATGTCAGTAGTATTTTGTAGCGTATTTAGTAAATTATAACGGTTATGATGTCAACAAAGAAAATATTGACTTCCTTTTCAATTATCTGAAAACAGTTATCATTGACATTACTAGAACCTAAACGTCATTCTTTATCATTGACAGTCTTAACTTCCACGTACGAGTAGCAAGCAGGCCAATCCTACGTTTTTCCCATCACGTGGCTAACATTATTTACGAATTTTCTATCTATGACACAAAAGCACCATTTATTGCTTAAACGACCACAAAAAAGCTTCACACCTAACAAAGACTTTTGCGTTGCTCAATAGTGAATGGTGGAATTAGGTCGAGGAATGTGTCTAGATCGTAGATAGTGCGGGATTGCGCGCATGCGCCACCGATTGTCATGCATGTGTGATCGTGCTAAACAATTTGACCAATAGACGCAATGATCGCGTCGATTTAAGAAAATGAACGAACTTAAGGTTGGGTTGCACAGTGATACTTTTACAATATGGTATCGAAAGTGATCGCAATATCTGATCATAAGTGGTAATTGAGGTTATTATTATTATTATAGCTTTATTTCCAAAATATATGAGTTATACAATTTGTTAAATTATTTTTTTAATCTTGTGTGGTCCCTGATAGGGTAAAAGCCTCCTCCATCTTATACCATGTTGGTTTGTGCTGAGCGATATCCATCCACTTTTTGCCAGCTGTTTCTATAATGTCATCTGCTCATCTTTTTCTTTGCCTTCCGACACGTCTTTTGCCTGTGGGGCCTTTCCATTTAGTTGCTAGTAGCGTCCATCTTTTGTCTTGATACCTTGCTATGTGCCCTGCCCAATTGAGGTTATTACGAGTACATAATGATCCTCTCACTCTCGATAAGACATTAATAAATAGGTATATTTTAGTACGGACAGTCTAATAGAGAATCAATAAAATGAAATAAAAATATTTTCTTTATATTTGATTCTATAACATTTGCTTGATTTTATTTTATTTACTTTTAAAAAGTGGCAAAATAATTATAAGTAGAGTAGGTAGGTACTTACCATTATCACTGAAGTCATCGACTAGAATAATTTCCTTGATAAGGTATTCCGGACTTCGGTTTAAGACACTGCAACACGAAAAACATTATTATAATTCTGTTTAATATGACACTAACAATGTTATTATTGATACTGTCAGTAATTAAGGATACTTTATCTGCCTTCCTCTTTTAAAATGACGTCCTACGGAAACTGTTAAAAATATGATTATTTGATGTAATAATCAGAAAAAAGAAGGAAAAAATAAACTGTAAAGTTTCTCATAAGCTCGCACACGAATCACTGAATCGAGAAAACATAAAACAACTTATATGAAATATGAAACAGTTATGGGTGATATTATAATTGGTATATGATTAACCTGACAATGGTGCGTAGGAGCGTGGACCTCGCCTCGTTGTGGAAGGTGATGATGACGCTTGTCTGAGGCAGATCTTCGTCGTACTTCTTTAGCCGGCACCTGGTGTTAAAATCATGACTTTACATATAACAGTAATCATCAATAATGCAGGACGCAGTGTATATATATGGAATATGCTCGGAAATCTCGGAAACATTGCTTTTTTTACTAGTTGCTAAGCTTGAAGTACATCTAGTAAAGACTAAAGTGTCAGTGTAATTCTGAATACAAAGTGTACCTTTATCTGTTTTAATATGTTAACGACGACGTAAAAAATATTAATAAATAATTTTTAAGAAAAAAAAACCGACTTCAATGGGGGAGTCCGGTGAAAGATTATTAATCTTAGATTCTATACAATAAAATACAAAAATGGCTATAAGTATGTTTATAATGGTAGAAGACTAAGTACCCTCAATTCCTCATGAAATCATGGAAAAACCTTGCTTGCTTGACAAACAAAACGAAGAGAATAAATCGCCAAACGTGAACTACGCGTCGTTGAAGAGTTCCGTTCTGATCATCATCAGCAGTTCCACTTCATCAAATGTCACTTTTATGAATGAAAATGCTTGATCAGTTCATGAAAATACTAAAATCACTATTTGTGTGCCTTTCACATTTGAGGAGTTCCCTCAATTCCTAATGGATCCCATCATCAGAACTCGAGCATGACAAAAATCAATCGTGAAAATAGAACTTGCTTAACAAACACAGCTAGAAGGACAAATCGCCAAACGTGAACTTTTCGTCGTTGAAGAGTTCTGTTCTGTTATCAGCAGTTCCACTTCATCAAATGTCACATTTTTGTATGTTAATGCTCGATTTGTTGATAAAAACATAAAAATCACTATATGTTTGCCTTTAAGATTTGAGGAGTTCCCTCAATTCCTCATGGATCCCATCATCAGAACTGCCTTTTGACAAAAACGGGACCAACTTGGATATATATACATACAATCAAAAAAAGAATTTTTCAAATCGGTTAAGAAATGACGGAGTTATGGAGTAACAAACATAAAAAAAAAAAAACATACAACCGAATTGATAACCTCCTCTTTTGAAATCTTGAAGTCGGTTAAAAATGTATAATGTCGGATGCGAGAGCAAATGTAATAACGATAGACGTCCTAAAGTTTTAACTCTATTAGACTCTATAAAACTTTACCTATGTACATAACAATTCATTGTGACTTGTATAAACTATTAAACTCTATTTACATGTCAAGTGTTACCTAAATACGAGTATAAACGGTTAATTATTTCTTATAAATGTCGAAAACTTTGTGTGAAGACCACCTCCGTTACCAAAATCGTGACCATTACATTCGATCTTCAATTTAATTACTGAAACTTTATGTAAATCGTTATTGGTTAATTGCGGCATAAAGAAACATTTTAACAACATTGCTACATTTGTAGGTTCGTCATTACCATTTTCGAATCATTACGATTCTGGCCTTTGACACAGACCTTGTGCTCTTTTACTTTATGGTTCTGAACTACGAATGAGAAGATTACATATTTTCATTTCAAAAACCAATAAAAAATTTAAGTTAATGAGAAATTATTCCCGTAAAAAGACAGTAGATAAATGTAAACATTAG
This sequence comes from Notocelia uddmanniana, assembly GCA_905163555.1. Classification (NCBI taxonomy): domain Eukaryota; kingdom Metazoa; phylum Arthropoda; class Insecta; order Lepidoptera; family Tortricidae; genus Notocelia; species Notocelia uddmanniana. Next base: position 13,988,820 of record LR991053.1, read on the forward strand.
AATAATAACAATAATAAACCCTGTTAAATATGTATTTTAAAGTAAAGAAACATGACAACGAAAGCAATAATGAAATAAGTTTAAGTATGACAAAAATTTCATTCTTCTTACAAGCTTTTATTGTCACCTGTACTTTTTTGCATAACCATCACCTACTTCGCTGAGTTCATTCCAATATCCCAAAACGACGATTTTTCTTGTGTATTTTAGGAGTTGCTATGGCCACCTTCAATCTCCTTCATCAGATCAGCTCGCTCGGTAGTGCAATAATGTTGCATTATTGTCACCGAACATACATAATTACATAGGTATACCACATTTCAGCTCAATCGGTTTAAAATTCAGTTGCAATATTTGTTCCACACATACATACAGCACATACTAATAGGGCAAAATAAATAAAAGCTTTTAAAAACGTACCTATTCGCAATCGATAACCGCCATACAGATTTCTTAAGGTAAAAGTAATAATAACCAAGTTATTTAAATTATAGAGGATGACACTATACAGGATGTTTTTATTGAATTCCGTTAATTGCGAGGGCACAATTCTGAGATGAAATAAAGTAATCTTCTCTAAGATACTAGTACCCCAATTCGTACCATTCCGAAGATATTCAAGAATTCATTTTCGTTAATTAACACCCCTAGTATAGTATACTCGTAAAATATCCTTAACAATTAAAGAATGTTGACGTGCGTGTCATTCGAATTCTGAATTGTCATACTTGACATTAACTTTTGCTTAACTCCACGTTAACTCTTAAGGCAGTTTTCATTTACCCTTGGTGATACCTATAATTAATTAAATTGTATGAAAATGAAACAATTATTTTTTTTTAATTTGAAAAACTAAGTATGGTACGTTTTTTCTATGGCTATACACAGCTATATGCATGAGGGAACGGAAATCAATAAAAACACTTTGTATAAGCGCACTTGGCATTACTCGTAAACGCAATTTACCGAACTCTATTATATAGTCGACTCCTAATAGTCCTAATACAAGTTGGATATTACAAATGTATGTATGTATCCATTATTTCACTTTATTAAATTGCGAAGAGGTGATAAAATGATTGTGTGTATTCGAGTGTACATCTTTGTGCCTTAACTTAAACTTTAAGATAAGGCCCAAAGAAGTACACTGAAAGGTAAAATCACTTTAAGTCTTAAAGGTAAGACCGGTAAGTCTTTGACTGCTAATGTGGGTGTTTCAACACTACGTTTACTTCAATGGTGGCCGGCTAATTACGAAAAGTAAACAAAAGTGGATTTTCCAAGTTGTACATATGTAACCACTTACAGTTTGTCGTGTTTCCGTAACTCACTGAACAATAATACTTTTCTCATTTTCTAACAATAAGCCTAGATTTTTTTGTAGGTAATTGGGGAAGCGTAATATGAAATAATAACGGGCCTCGATATTAAGGGAACAAAAGCGATCAATTAAAATAAGTAAGTAATATGGAAACTAATTAGTGCTAACTAACATGAAACGTTACTCATTTAGTTATCTTAGTTTTGTCTTGGCATTTTATCTAATGGTGACTTGGTGGCTAAATATTCTACTTCATACATAATTATACGCATGTATTACGGGGAGTGCTCCGAGGAATTGTTCGAATTGATCCCTGCCGCTTCTTTCCGCTATCGCCCAACGCGAAAACATTATCCTCACCACTTAGATGGTTGGCAATCCTCAACTGTGAGTTTCTCTAAAAATTTCCTGCCTCGCACAGCTAAACTGTGGAATTAACTGTCGCCTGCGGTATTTCCGGACCGATACGACCTTCAAACCTTCAAGAAAAGATCGTACTCCCATCTTAAAGGCCGGCAACGCACTTACAACCCCTTTGGTGTTGCGAGTGTCCATGGGCGGCGCTAGTCGCTTACCATCAGGCGATTCGTCTGCTCGTTGGCCTGCTATGTCATAAAAAAATATTATGGCCATCAATATACTTGCATGCCCTTATAGCTACTTTTATTACATACATTCTAATACGTCTAGAATAATAAATATAAAAAGTTATCTACTTATGCAATTTTACCACAAAAGTAGTTTTGAAGTAAGTCAAAAGTAGTCAGGTATATTATTTATGCGTTTGTATTCGTTTATTTATAGTTAACCTATAATGATAAAAAAATACCAATTTCACGTTTAAGATTTGTCCATCGTCTGGATATTTACAATTTTTCTTTTGTTTCAATATTATTGACGATCATATTTGAGACGTTTGCCGAATTCGTTTGCTGAGCGTGATGAGGATGAGGTTCACAGATTTAGTTCCAGTGAATGTGTACAAAATTATGTTTACTTACTTATACTCACTTATATATACTACTGTGACGAGGAGTGTCTAATATCTCCCGTTTTAATTTAAAATTTGATGGATATGTATTACATTTTTTACGTGTCATTGCAAAATTCACTTCCATACTATGACCTATTGTACCTAGTCGATAAAATTTAAATAGATGAACTCAAGGCACGGTAACTTTCGAGTATTTGGTAAATACAATGTCCGCGGGCTAACCGGCTAAGAGCAGCCTGAGATGGGCAACAAGGTGTGTCGGCATCGTCATTCAGTCGTCGGCATCGGCAGTCGTTCGTTAGAAGCACATAACTGCAGCTTGTTTCAATGGAATAATTATGGCAAGTATTTTACTCTTCAGTAATGCGTCCTACCTCTAAAATGAACAGTTTGACTCCCTTGGAGAGAATTATTGTATTGTACATATTTGAGTAAGTCAAACTGCAATTACCGTTTTCATAATTGTCCGTTAATATGTCACTGAGCCCTTGTGGACCCGGGTATGTCCTAAAACTACGTCCAAGACCACCGGGGGATGGGCAGCAGCATCCCTGGAGTGCGGTGGAGACACTGCGATCGCCAACCCGCATGCCAAGCGTGGCGATTATGGCAAGTACCCCCTTAATGATTGACACAAACAGGCCATGGCCCCGAGGTTCCGGCGACCCCCGGTATCCTGGTTCTGGTAGCGGCCAGGGTACTAGTGGGGTCAGGGGTGCGAAGAATCTCCGGTTAAGACCCGGCTACCACCACCGACGACTTCTGGCCCTGGCAACATATAACACAAGAACACTGACGAAAAGATAGCGGAACTGGAGGAAGTATTGAGTAAGTTGCGTTAGGATATCGTAGGGTTATCTGAAGTCCGAAGAGAGGGGGAGGACACGATAACCCTCAAGTCCGGCAATGTGCTCTATTTCCGGGAGGGCGACCAACAGTCCCAAGAAGGTGTCGGGTCGATCGAGAGTGTGTCGGCCAGGGTGGCGTACCTTATACTCAGAGTGTCCAAGAGGTACTCGTTGACGGTCATACAGGTGTACGCGCCGACCTCGGCACACTCCGACGACGAGGTGGAGGCTATGTATGAGGATATATCAAAAGTCATGCATAGTTCCAAAACCTACTTCACCGTTTTTATGGGGGATTTCAACGCGAAACTGGGCAAGAGAGACGGCGAAGAGCTGAGAGTGGGGCAATTTTCAGTTGGAAGTCGGAACCACCGGGGCCAACTACTGGCTGGTTTCTTGGAGAAGGAGGGACTCTACATGATGAACTCCTTCTACAAGAAACGCGAGCACAGGAAGTGGACCTGGATGAGTCCCGACGGTGCAACAAAAAACGAGATTGACTTCATCATGTCGACGAAGAGGCATATATTCAATGATGTCTCTGTGATCAGTACGGTTAAAACCGGAAGTGATCATCGTCTGGTAAGAGGTACATTGAATAATATATAAAAGCAACATGCTGAGCAGGGTCCATTTCGTGACACCTACACTGTTTTTTATTCTTTTGTCTGTGATTAAGTTGTATTTGTTTCTGTTTTGTGTATGTTGTCACGAATAAATGTTTGAAGTTTGAATATATGCGTCAAGCTAGAACGCTCTCGACTGATGAAGTCCACGCTCCGTCCAGCAGCAGTCCAAATCCAAAACCCCGAGAGCTTTCAGCTGGAACTCCAACACCGTTTCGATTGTCTAGGCGGCGATGTAGACGAATTCAACGACGGGTTTGTTTAAGCTGTCCATAGCATTGGGACTAAGTTCTTTAAGGCCCAACGAACTCACAGAGCCAAAAGGCTATCTCCACTCAGAGGCTCATCGAGGAAAGGAATGAGATGATTCTGTAGTCTTCAGCCGATGCGACATTATACAGGCAGCTCAATAAACAGATCTCCAAGTCCCTTACCCGCGATCTGCGCCAATTAAATACAAATCGTATTGAGGAGGCCATCGAGCAGAATAAGGGCTCTAAAGTTTTTTCAAGAGATCTGTCTATTGGGCAGAGCCAGCTCGCCAGATAATATAAATAAAATAAATATTGGGGTACAACCTTACACAAACCGACCTAGTCCCAAACTAAGCAAAGCTTGTACTATGGGTACTAGACGACGACATTCATACTTATATAGATAAATACATACTTAAATACATAAAAAAACATCCAAGGCCCAAGAACAAATATCCGTGAAAAATGCACAAATAAATGCCCTGGCCGGGATTTGAACCCGGGACCTCTAGCTTCGAAGGCAGAGTCACTACCAACTAGGCTAAACAGGCCGTCATCAGATTAAAAACTGAAGATGGTAGAATCGTTTCATCCAAACCTGAGCTTCTGAGTGAGATAGAGTGCTTTTATGGACACACGTTAACTAGCAGACCCGAAGTTGGTCTTGCGGAAGACCGAAGAGCTAGATTAACCCGGCACTATACCGAAGATATTCCGGACATCAGCCTGTATGAGATTAGAATGGCTCTTAAACAGCTTAAGAACAACAAGGCACCCGGTGAAGACGGAATTACAGCGGAACTTCTGAAGGCGGGTGGAAAACCGGTCCTTAGGGCCCTTCAGAAGTTGTTCAATTCCGTCTTACTGGAAGGGAAAACTCCAAAGGCATGGAACAGAGGTGTGGTGGTCCTGTTCTTCAAAAAGGGTGACAACTCCTTACTGAAGAACTACCGACCCATCTCACTTCTGAGCCATGTCTATAAGCTGTTTTCAAGCGTCATTACCAACCGTCTCGCACGCAGGCTAGATGACTTCTAGCCTCCCGAACAAGCCGGTTTCCGAAGAGGCTTTAGCACCGTAAACCACATCCATACGCTCCGTCAGGTTATACAGAAGACTGAGGAGTATAACCTGCCCCTCTGTTTAGCGTTCGTGGACTACGTGAAAGCCTTCGATTCGATCGAAACCTGGGCTGTACTACAATCTCTCTAGCGGTGCCAAGTGGACTACCGCTATATCGAAGTGCTGAAGTGTTTGTACGAGAACGCCACTATGTCAGTCCAACTCCAGGACCAGAGCTCGAAGCCTATCCTATTGGAGCGGGGAGTCAGGCAAGGAGATGTTATTTCTCCTAAACTGTTCTCCGCTGCACTGGAGGATGTTTTCAAGACTCTGGACTGGAGAAGGCTAGGCATCAACATAAATGGCGAGTACCTCACTCACCTTCGGTTTGCTGACGATATAGTAGTCTTGGCTGAGACCATGGAAGATTTAAGTACAATGCTCAATTAGTAAAGCATCCGAGCGAGTTGGTCTAAGGATGAACATGGACAAGACGAAGATCATGTCAAATGCCTATGTCGCACCAACTCCCGTAACAATCGGACACTTTACGCTCGAAGTTGTAGACGATTACATATACCTAGGACAGACTGTCCAGTTAGGTAGGTCCAACTTCGAGAAAGAGGTTAATCCTCGAATCCGACTCGGCTGGGCAGCGTTCGGGAAGCTACGGCACATCTCTTCGTCCAATATTCCGCAGTGTCTCAAGACGAAAGTCTTTGACCAGTGTGTGTTGCCAGTGACATATGGTACTGAAACGTGGTCGCTTACTATGGGCCTCATAAGAAGGCTCAAAGTCACCCAAAGGGCAATGGAGAGAGCTATGTTAGGAGTTTCTCCGCGTGATCGCATCAGGAATGAGGCCATCCGCAGCAGAACCAAAGTGTCCGATATAGCCCTCCGAATCGCTAAACTTAAGTGCCAATGGGCGGGGCACATAGCTCGTAGAACCGATGGCCGTTGGGGCGGAAAGGTTCTCGAGTGGCGAACACGTACCGGAAGGCGTAGCGTGGGCAGGCCCCCCACATGGTAGACCGATGACCTGGTGAAGGTCGCGGGTGTCCGCTGGATGCGGGTGGCGCAGGACCGGTCATTATGGAAGTCTTTGGGGGAGGCCTATGTCCAGCAGTGGACGTCTTTCGGCTGACATGATAATGTCACTGAGCAGAGTGTTATAGATCTGTCTATATTATGATTTAATTCCTTATTTATTTGTTTTATCTTGCACAAATTTACCGGTATCAACCAATACATACACATTAAATAAATAAATAATATGGGATATATTATTGCATGCATTATTGAATGCATGTGTTATGGGTAATAGACGACGATATATTTAATAGATATATACTTAAATATGTACATAGAAAACACCCAAGTCTCAGAAACAAATGTCTCTGCTCACCATAGAAACAACTGCCCTTACCGGGATTCGAACCCGGGACCTCTAGCTTCGGAGGGAGTGAGTAACACTGCCAACTAGGCTAAACAGGCCGACAATTGTTATACTCTTTGCTTATTGTCTGTAAAACTGTATGTACTGTATTAGTATAGTATTACAAAAGTAACCACAAACAATGAGCAAAAACGCCTTGTTGGACTCGTGGCGGTTAAAGGTCGCACACCGGTTACAATTGGCGGACGTAGTCGAGCCCACAATCTTTGAGGGCGTGCTATAAGACTTCTTGAACCGGGAAGCTTTGAAGCGCAGACCATCGATACTAAATTATAGATTATGCCTAACTATTAATGTCTCTACATTATAGTAGGAAATATTTAGTATTACACGGGAACAGGTCTGTAATCTACGTTCTTATTTGATGTTTAATTTATAAAGTAGGTACATAGTATTATTTAACATTTAGGTACCTAACCTATCATCATCTTTATGTCAGTTGGAGGACGTCCACTGCTGGACATAGGCCTCGCCCAAAGATTTCCACGATGACCGGTCCTGTGCCACCGGCATACAGCGGACACCCGCGACCCTTACTGGTGTGGGGGGCCTGCCCACGCTACGCCTTCCGGTACGTGGTCGCCACTCGAGTACCTTTTCGCCCGAACGGCCATCGGTTCTACGTGCTATGTGCCCCGCCCCCTGCCACTTAAGTTTAGCGATTCGAAGGGCTATATTGGTCACTTTGGTTCTGCTGCGGATGGCCTCATTCCTGATGCGATCACGCAGAGAAACTCCCAGCATAGCCCTCTCCATTGATTTTTGGGTAACTTTGAGCCTTCTTATGAGGCCCATAGTAAGCGACCACGTTTCAGTGCCATATGTCATCACTGGCAACATACACTGGTCAAAGACTCTCGTCTTGAGACACTTCGGATTATTGGACGAAAAGACCTAACCTATAGTAGTATTGTAATAGTTGATAAAAAAAATCGGATTTGAAACATTGATAAAGAAATATTAAAACCGTATGGCAAACTGCCATCAACAGATATTGAGCCAAGATAGGATCCTCATGCTTTGTAGTCGTTCTGCGAGGCCACTGGAAAATACTTGGTCTCTAGCCAAACTTTCCATATCGAGGTGAACACTTGCCGATAATATTATACGAGTATTAGAGAGATATATTTATATACATGTGTAGCAGCGGAGCATGGGTAGACCTCTCACAAGGTGGACTGATGACATGGTTTGTTGCGGGAGTCCGCTGGAAGCGGGTGGCGCGTGAACTATCATTGTGGCACTCTTTGGGGGAGGCACATGTCCAGCGATGGACTTCTTTCGGCTTCTATGTTGATGGCATACATATATATACCTAATCTAGAAAGCAAAAATATGTCCCAAATTTAAATAAACCAAAGGCCATATGCCTGGAGGCCAATGTCAAGCAATATAGACTTCATTTGGCTGATATGGTGGTTAAATAAACCGGAAGAAACACTAAAGGTTACTCTTTTCAACCATCCAAAGATGTACAATGCATACAATTAAATATTTAACATTATAATTTTTGGGTATATCCAGTTGCTTTTCTTAATGAGCGCGCCGACTAGCAGTTGCTATTGGGCCATAAGTTGTAGGTATTATTAGATCGCTCGCCATAGTATCATGATCATGACATCATGAGGATAAACTAAATCTATTGGTCCGACTCCTAGTCACCATTTACCTACAAAGTTTTTACTTGAGGCATTCTTGCATGGTGCCATAAATCTTTAGCTGGAAAGATCATTTTATTTCTTAATTATTACGTAGACCGATTTTAATTTACTTAGTAATAGAGACGCAACAATACAGCGATGTTAGCTCGGTTTTCCCTCCTTTCTTAAAATTAGAAAAGTTGAAAAACCCCAGACAGTTTCATCTCAAATCTCAATATCTCACAAACGTTTGAACCGATTTTGATAAAACATGTCTAAGAATCATTGCTGGAAAACCTGTTTTCAACGCAATCAAATCGGTGCACCCGATGCACAACGATGCCACAGGAAGACACACACATACACAGATACACATGTTAAACTTATAACAACCCTCTTTTGCGTTCCGCGTCTTGGGTAAAAAAATATGAAGTCAGTCACTATTTAAAATAAATATTTGTAACCATTAATCTTCCACAAATCGACCTAGTACCAAACGTGACCAAACTAAGTAGAGCTTGTACTATGGGTAGGCACAATCACATAAACAAAGACGGCCAAACGAAAACATCTGACACGTCCTAACGACCCTAGACATAAAGCCGTGTCAGATATTTATGCGCGCTTTGTTATGGCAGATATTGGTGACGGTGACTGTATAGGCGACGATATACATACATACTTATATAGATCAATAAATACTTAAATACATAGAAAGCATTCAAGACTCAGGAACAAGCATTACGAGTACAATCTTAATATCTGTGACTCACATGGCATTTCTAGTATCAGGCACGGCTCTGTTGCTGGGCAGGGCATCAGATGCAGCCTGGTTGAAACGGTTCCGCACGTACGGGTCGGAGTCCTTCGAACCCCCGGCCACGTACCCCCCCTCATCGAAGTATCGCCCCGTGCTCGTGTACGGCTCATCAGCTGATGGACTGCTCTCTGTTTCTTCTATGTTGGTTTGTTTTATTAGCCGTAGAGCTATGTTTTCTTCCTGCAACAATTGGGACACGATTAAAGAGACGTAAGTGCGTGAGTACATAGGTACGGTTACTGCAATAGTAAGTAAGCAGTTTTTCATTTTATATATCTACGATTGTATCACAATGGAATAAGTTGCATTAGCGTTAAATTACTTATACTGTCGCCTGTACTTTTATGTGATGTCTACGACATATTCCAGATCATGTTTACATTGAATTTGAGTGTGCTTATACAGCTACATCAGTTGGAAGTTATTTTAGAAAGAAGCTACTCATTTATTCATGAATATTTGAAGAAGTATTCAAATCTAGGTTATGTGATACATTCTGATTAATATTTATAAATAGTTATAGTGGGTATTTTATTTAATAGTTAGCCTAAAACGACTAAGTGGTATATCAGTGTCTGTAAAATCTTCACAGACTATTTTCAATAATGGTCGCAAGGTTAACACGTGTATATACATATATGCAAAACTTGAGAGTTCTTTTGATAACTCTATTATCCTGGTATACTCGTATTACCAGGGAAAATGGAAAATAACACGGAATGGACCTATAAATGTATGCAGGGAAAATGGAAAATAAATGTACACGACGAAGATGACAACCGCCGTCATAGAAACGTCATCAAAAATGTAGCGCGCTAACTTATTCATTTCACGTTTAGTACAGAATTGCGTGAGCTCAACAGCAGGTCCCTTCCTTGAATTTATTAACCACTTGGAACCGTTGTATAATTAAGGAGCTTTATGCTACGGATGGAGCTAAATTCTTTGAAACCCTCTTCGACAAGGTAACAACGTAACGATTAATAGTGTTTCGATCTTAACGACAAACAGGAGCTGGTACATATACAGTTTTTTGTTATTTGATAGAGTCTTTTATATAGTACATCAATACATCATGCTAGTTAGCACAGTTCGTTTATCGACACTGGGTTTACTGCAGCCCATCGCTTTAAATAGTTAATGTTTGAGACCTATATGTAACAAACTAGTTTGTGGAGACTGATGAAAACAGCAGTGTATGTGCTAACACCGCTGCACTTTTCAGTAGGTAGCCGGATTTTATTCACGAATAGTTGGCGTACTTATTTATTTTTTAATTGTATCATTACAAAAAATAATTGGGTCGCAGCTCAAAAGTGTTTCATTAATATTTGGCATAACATTTTTACGCAAATAATTAATTTCGCCTAAGTTTTATTTCGAATACGTATATTTTTGCTATTACCTATCAGGTTAGGTTTGTTCATGATAAAAAAAACTTAACTTACTCATAACGTAATGGGCTTCATACGATTTTTGGAGTTAAAAAATATCTCGTTGTCCTCGCATAAACTTTCAATGGGGAGGCCGGTAAAAGATCATTATACTTTAATGGTGCACTCTTAGATTCCATACAATGAAATAAAATGGCTATAAGTATTTTTATAATGGCAGACGATTAAGTACCCTCAATTCCTCATGGAATCCTCCATCAGAACTCAAGCTTGACAAAAATGTGTCTTGAAAACCAAGCTTGCTTGACCAACAAACATAACGAAGAGAACAAATCGCCAAACGTGAACTATGCGTCGTTGAAGAGTTCTGTTCTGATCATTATCGGCAGTTCCACTTCATCAAATGTCACATTTTTGTATGAAAATGCATGATTTGTTAATAAAAACACAAAAATCACTATATGTTTGTCTTTTGATTTGAGGAGTTCCCTCGATTCCTCATGGATTCCATCATCAGAACTGCGTTTTGACAAAAACGGCACCAACTTGGATATATAAGTATATGCTTACAATAAAAAAAAGAATTTTCAAAATCAGTTCAGACATGACGGAGTTATGGAGTAAAAAACATTAAAAAAAGAACATAAAACCGAATTGAGAACCTCCTCTTTGAAATCTTGAAGTCGGTTACAAATTAATAAGAAATCCTACGATGATACCAGTAAATGTGTAGTACAATAGTGACACCACAATTCAAACAGTGTGTGATGTGTGTCGTCTTCTCTGGCAATAAGGCTTGGCCAAGGATAGTGCTACTGCAATGCCAGCGTGTCGTCCCGATGTCCTAGCCTGGGACCCGTAACGAGAAGTGCTTGGACAATCGATTTGGCCAAAGTTTCGTTCCTTCATACTTATTGTACGAATCAAAATTGATATGCAAACGTTCTCAAATTTTATGAATCCTTTTTCGGAGCTTCTTAATAAGGTTAATTTATAGCTAGTGATTAGAGGGCTGGCTCGTTCCTCGGCCAACGCATAGGCATTGCGGTGCAACGAGGTAACGCAGCCAGCCTTCTGGGAACCATTTCCAGCAGCGGCGATTTAGACGACATAGGTTACACTTTGTTTAGTTTCTTTATTATTAAGTTATATTTTAACTGTTTTTTTTTATTATCCCGTATAAATACTGTTTTTTATTAGTTCGTAGTATTAAAATGTAATGTGTTTTAAATGAGTAAAAATAAAAATAGTGTTATACTTAACCATTTATAGCTTAATGTTATAACGATAACAATTGGATTTTATACCGTTTGCATAGTTTATTCAATTTAATTCCATTTCCAACATGCTTTTATATGAATGGTCTTCTATTAAACTTAAATGGTACATGATCATCTGTCATTGAATTTTATAGTTTATCAGATGCAACTATGTGACCTTGACGCAGTGTTAGCTAAAACTATTCAATATGTAAATTACATGACTATCGATCACGAGAAACAACTGTGTCAAAAGTAGCGTAATACGTTGTGTAAGATTGGAATTTAGGAAAAATATTTTGTTACGGAGTTCCAAAAGGACTGTATCACCGGTCAATATTTGTAATACCTTCTTCTTTTGTAATTAATACACTAAACCCCTTTCAGGCTATTAATTATTAATTTGATTTATAAAGGTGCATTGTGCACGAGAATGTTGCTAGTTGAGCTTGACACGTTTTTTATATGCTGCCCATTTTTAGGGTTCCGTACCCAAAGGGTAAAACGGGACCCTAATAAGACTCCGCTATCCGTCTCTCCGTCCGTCCATCCGTCCGTCCTTCTGTCTGTCCGTCTGTCACCAGGCTTTATCTCATGAACCGTGATAGATAGACAGTTGATATTTGCACAGATGAAGTATTTTTTGTTGCCGCTATAACAATATTTTTTATTCCATATAGACGAACGGGGTATGAAGATAGGTCCTGAGAAGAGAGAAGAGTAAGAAAGAAGCTTTCAAGAGGAACTGCGTTAGCTAAATATTGAACGTAAATGGATATCTTATAATAAAAACAGAATAAAATAAATATTTATGGGAGCTCCAATCCAAAAAACTTTTGAAAAGTTGCTCGTAGCCTTCATCAGGCGCTGGGTCTCAAAATGTATTGGAAAACTAAAATCCGACTCGCACTTGTCCAAAAGTCTACTTGATATTATTAAACGTTGTTATTACTGTTAAAAATAAAAAAAAAAATGTTTAATTTAAATTAAAAAAAGGTTGTAATAAAGTGTCTACTGTTGTATAGATAATAGCACGGAACCCTTCGTGTGCGAGTTTTTTTAATACCACGGTGGTGGCAGACAAGCGTACCGTCCGCCTGATGGTAAGCAGTCACTGCAGCTTATGGATGCCTGCAACTCCAACACGCAACCTAGGCAGCTGAATTTTGTTCTAATGATTTTCATTGCTCAGCTTCCTAAAAAAATACGGTATATTTACAATCCTAATGCATTATTTCTTAAAAAAACTGCCACAAAATACATGCGTTAGGTAAGCGAAATTCTCGCGAATAAATAATATCTGAATGCAACTGTTAAAGATCTTTGTGTGCATATAGTAGTAGTAAAACTCTTTATTGTACAAAAACAGAACAGATACAAAGATACAAAAGGAAAAGTAAAGTACAAAGGCGAACTTATCCCTTGAAGGGATATCTTCCAGTTAACCTTTGAGGAAATGAGAGTAAAAATTAATAAAGGTAGACAAATGCAGCAACATGTACAAAAGGCACAGGAGAATATAATTTTTATACGTGAACGGAGCATATAATGACTGGCACCGGATTGACTTGTACGACAAAAGGTAACTGACAGTTGTTTTATTGTATCGCTGTATCATTACAAAATCTGGTTACTTTCTTTGAACGCCAGGCAATTTTACGAGTTATTTCACAGACCGTGAAAATGTGTCCAATTTGTGCCAGTGGGTGTAAATGTGCTACTGGTTCTGCCATGGTTGACCTACATGTACAAAATGAGGTCTAGCATTTAGGTACAGTCTATATATTATAAGAAGTTTTTGACATTATACAAATATTCGGTGTATGGCAATATCGATCTGTCTCTTTCTATATAAATAAAAATCAATGTTTGTATGTTTGTTCCCTACGCGTTTCGAAACTGTTGATCAGATTGCGATGAAACTTTGATAGTGTTTTGGATACGCCCGCGACTATTCCGACCAAAATAATCGATATACATTATAAATGATTTTCTTTTTCATTACTTGCTTATAATTATGAGATGTCTACGTATGTGTGTAATCAAGAGTAGCAATATATTATGTTATTATCACCTATTTATTCTTCATGATGATGGGGCGCCCATTCCGGATGAACTCGTCAAGTTTGCTAACCTTAATTAATATACCAGTAGCAAAGCGTTCTTAGAACTCGGTTCTACCATTATCTACTCTATTTTAAACATTTCAACGACCTAGAATTGTTGGAGCCGTATTATATAACTATAAAGCAAATGTAGGTACGTGTAGCTTACGAACGTGTGGCGTGACTACAGTGCAATTTACACTTTATAATTAACAAGAAGAGGTTATGTATTAACTTCAACATTAGAGATAGACGGTTCTAGAGGAAGTGTTATTTGTCTTGTTTGCGAAAAATATGTTTTTTTTTGGAATGAATTGGATTGTTTTTAAGGACTGATCAGAAATTATTCCAAACCGGGACGGGTGAAAATCTCCCGAAGGGGAGACTTTTCGCCAGCAGTCGGCCGCATTTAAACTTTAGTTAGTCAAGAAACTGTTCCGACACTTCTACTGTGACATAGTCCGACTCTAACTACCGTTCTCCTTGACAGTTCGTCTAAAGCACATGTAAGTACATTTTAACAAGGCAAAATTTATCACTATGTCATTTAACCATGACGATTTAATTAATAACTAGGCATCGCGAAGTGCGAAAGCGTAATTAAAACATCTTAAAACGAAAGTAATTCTAGTGCCTTTCGGTTCTACTGGGCCGTATTGTGTGGCATATTGACTTTCAACAACATCAAATAATAGTTAATGATTTCAATAAAAGTGATTTACAACAATTCACGCGTTTATTAAAACCGAGGGTCAATCCGACATCTTTCATATTCCAATTTGATACATCATAATGTGTTGCGCACTCATCTTGACACATTATATGTCCGTAAGCGAATGTAAAAGAGGGCGCGTTAAACACATAGATCAAAAAAGAATGCGAAATGCAAGTGCCTTTAATTGAAATAAAAGTAATCTTGAATTGATTTGGTTTACCGCATTCTGTAATAAATGCCATGTTCTAAGAGAAACTAAGTTGCAAATAACTTTTTTTAGTCGAATGTGGTGAAGCCCGAAATGAGGGTTATGTTATCGACCTATATGTACGTATGTACGTACGAGTAGGTATGCCCGTTCCTATATTCCTTCGTAACTACTCAACGGTTCAACCGATTTTGATGGTACGTCATTAGATTAAATTAACAGGTCATAAGGTTCGTCTTGATAGCGCGAGTGTCACTTGGTACATAAATATTTAAAAAATCGAAAAAGCGGAATTTAGGTTTTTTAAATCTCTCTTAATTTCACTTTCTCAAGTGTAAATTGTACGTTATGTAACATTTTTGGACCCGGGTATGTCCTTAAACTACGACCAAGACCACCGGGGAATGGGCAGCAGCATTCCTAGAATGCGGTGGAGATACTGCGATCGCCAACCCGCATGCCAAGCGTGGCGATTATGGCATTTACCCCCCATGAAATTGGGGGAGGCCTATGTCCAGCAGTGGACGTCCTAGGGCTGATATGGTGGTGGTGGTAACATTTTCTAAATTTTATCTGCTTATTTTATTTAAGACTAGCATTTGCCCGCGGCTTCGCCCGCGTACTAAGCGAAATTTTTAACCGTCTACAAAAAACAGGTTCGTATGTTTGTCCACGATTATCTCGCGTTTGGCTGAACCGATTTAGATGCGGTCTCCAGAAAAGTAGTTGTTACATTCTGGGGGTTTCGGTATACGAAGTTTGGTGATTGTGATTCATTAACAGATGAACAGATGAAAAGTCAGTATACATTCTGAGAACCGGCAAACTGTTGAATTTAATTTGAATTTGGCAAAAATAAGGAAGACTATTATTATACATTTCCGACAATCCGAAGGGGACAGGGCCGATGAAATAAAAGCATGTCTTAAATGGCCCTTAGTAAAAGTATATGTGTACTACAGTAACACCAATAGGTCTGATAACGACCAAGCAGCGCGCAGCGGTCATAAACTCTGGTCCTTTGAAGTACAGAAATACGGCTAATTCAATATCACGTGTAACATTTATTTTTCCTAAAATTAAATTTATTAGGTAGGTTTTGCAAGTTCCCATTGGAGCATCCAAAAAGAAAATTTGACCTCACTTCCATTCGCACTCCTTACTGTCAGTCCGTCTGTTACAACTAAGTTGCTTTTACTGGACCGATTGAATTGTAATTTGGCATAAACTATCAAAAATTTAGAGCGCTCGTGGCCCAGCGGCACCCACCTACCGCGTGCGGTGTGCGAGGTTAAGCAATGTGGGCGCAGGTCAGTTCTTGGATAAGTGACCGCTTTGAGTGGTTACTAACTGACTCTCGTGCTTTGGAAGGCACGCTAAGCCGTTGATCCCGGCTGCAATTGTTAAGCCAAGTTGGAGGCCTTCGAGCGGCTTGCGAACTTCTAACAGGTAAGTTGCCCACTCCCTTGACAAAGGGGGGTCGAAGTTGCACCACATCCGTAGGCAGTAGGCTATTACCCTACACGTGACCCCTGGGTGGTGCTAAACGTGCAACAAAAACTGGCAACCGTACTTGTCTTTCCGAAAATCTCACGGTTCGTAAATAAATGCCATACGATTAAAAAAATCTAAAGGTTGATTTAAATGGAAAAAATGTCTAAACCTCTAAGTCGTTTTTAAAAGCAAATCCATAGATACCCCACACGCCTATATAGTAACATTAAACTTTTTTGCATACAGGCATGCATGGAGTGCCAAATTTACCTCAGATTCATATTAAGAGACCTAAGAAAAATAAGAAAATCAATATGGCCGCCACTTTCACAAATTTTACCTCGGATTCGTATTAAGAGACCTCTCGGGCACTCAGATATCGATTTTGAACGAAATCGGGACGAAAATGAAGAAAATCAATATGGCCGCCACTTTGTTCAAATTTTACCTCAAATTCGTATTAGGGGACCTCTCGGACGCTCAGATATCGATTTTGAACGAAGTTGGGTTGGAAATGAAGAAAATCAATGTGGCTGCCACTTTTTCCAAATTTTACCTCGGATTCGTATTAGGGGACCTCTCGGAAGCTCGGATATCGATTTTGAACGAAATCGGGTTGAAATGTAGAAAATCAATATGGCTGCCACTTTTTCCAAATTTTACCTCGGATTCATATTAAGAATTCTCTCGGACGCTTAGATATCGATTTTGAATGAAATCGGGACGGAAATGATAAAAATGAATATGGCCGCCACTTATTCTAAAGTTTACCTCAGATTCGTATTACGAGACCTCTCGGACGCTCAGATATCGATTTTGAACGAAATCGGGACGAAAGCAAAAGAAAATCAATATGACTGCGACTTTTTCCAAATTTTACCTCGGAGTCGTATTAGGGGAGCTCTCGGACGCTCAGATATCGATCTTGAACGAAATCGGGACGGAAATGAAGAAAAGCAATGTGGCCGCCACTTTTTCCAAATTTTACCTCGGAGTCGTATTAGGGGACCTCTCGGTCTCTCAGATATCGATTTTGAACGAAATCGGGACGGAAATGAAGAAAATCAATATGGCCGTTACTTTATTCAAAGTTTAGGTACCTCGGATTCCTATTAAGAGTCCTCTCGGACGCTCAAATATAGATTTATGTCGAAATCGTATCAGACGGCACTGATTAATAAAACCACTTACAATACATTGAATCAAAAAAGATCGTATCTTCATAGGGAACACACGGCACTTCATGCACCTTTAGACCTTATAAGGAACTTACATGCCAAATTTGGTATCTCTCTAACCAGCAGTTTGGGCTGTGCGTTGATATGTCACTCAATCAGTCAGTCAGTTTCTTCTTGCAATTTGGCACCTACTTTTAAGTTTTCATGCCCGCAATATTATATTTCAAAATCAATGCCATTTTCGAAATTAACGACCCAAAAAACAATAAAAACGACCCCCACATTAATATTCCAATCCCCTTGCACCCCAACAGAGGGGATGGTATTTCACGTCCTCCACGTGGGATTTTAAAATCATTGTTGTTTTCGTAATCAGCGACCCGATAAACCATAGAAACAATACCCATATCGCTTTTCAGAATTTGTCATCACATTTCTCCCTTTTAGGGGTTGATTTCTCAAGAAACCTGAAACACATGTTTACTGATTTATCGTTAGAAATACTCCTGTGAAGTTTCGAATAAAATAGTCCAACTAATCTTGATTCCCTACACACACTTCAAAACCCCATTTTACCCCCTTAGGGGTTGAATTTTGAAAAATCCTTTCTTAATGCACCTCTAGACCTTATATGGAACCTACATACTAAATTTAGAATCTCTAGAACCGGCAATTTGGGCTGTGCGATGATATATCACTCACTCAGTCAATCAGTTATATCTTGCAATTTGGCACAAACTTTCAAAAGTTTTTATGTCCACAACATTAAATTTCAAAATCGATGCCATTTTCGTAATTAACAACAATTCATTCATTATCGTTATGGGACGACACACATGGCATTTGAATTCAATTAGATCTAGTATACTGTATAGTATATAATACAGTATACTAGACCTAATATTCTACCAGTAAAACAAGGTAACTACGCATAAAACAGTTTGTTAATTATAAGGGAAATTCACTCCCTAGTATTAGCTCAATCCAGGAAAAATGTGAAAAACGGCAGAATATCTAGTTTTTTTGTCAAAACAGTCCTAGTAAGAAAACCAAGTTATTATAGTTACAGGTATATTAGGTACTTTTTATATTGAAGTATTACTAAATTATATTTTTTCCGATAAGAATACAATAATGAAATATATGGTTATTAGTGAAAAAATTAGGGTGATTAGAGTTTATTAAACTAAATAATTTTTATTCTTATGAATGCAAAGGAAAAGGTTATTTTGAAGATTATGATATAATTTTATGTTTTTAAAAAATCTTATGGTATTAATATTAATGTTCCGGGACACACTACCATGGCCAAATTTTTTGCGGTAAATACAGGGTAAATGTGATAAAATTTACGAGTATACGTGTTTTTACACGTGGGTTTTTTGGGTGGGCACTCGTCAGAACTTAAAGCGAACGTCCATTTTGTTCTTTGTAAATATCTAGGAGGATAATGTATAAAATGGTTTTATAACTACTCATATTTACCATAACTTACGGAGGAGAAGCCGCACAAGCGGATGATAGAATTTCACTGCTATCAATGTGTTTCGCGTTTGTTATGATACGTTACCGTGGAAGCGAGCTCGTGTTTACCTGATATCAAAGTGGAATGCGAAAAGACTCTGACATCATTTAGCAAGTGTTTCTAACCAGTGTTTTGCAAGTAAATTCACGCTTTATAGCGGCATAAAAACGTAGTTAACCTCATCAGGGTTTATAACCATCACATTACGAGCGGTTATTTATCGGGTAGCTTCGTCCTGAGTGAAACTGTCGAGTTTCCTTCCCATTTTCTAATTACTAGCATGCAGTTAGTTGGGCGAGCTTTCTACCAGCCTTCCTACAATGTGTCTACGACCAGTATTGGAGAGAAAGCACACGCTTTAAGTGACTCGGAGTGTTCGATCTTGTTTAAATGCATTAATTCCGCTCGTTTGGGATGTCTTAAATGCGTTAGCGAATAACTGCCTTGCTGTTAGTTACGTTAATTGGCTAAACTGCTTAAAGGCTGATTGCGTAAGATGCATTCCATCTTATTTATCTATACTTTACCACATATTTAGCATTGGGAACAAATCCCGATGGTCCACCGGCATGAACAATACAAGTAATATATCGTATGCTGGTTGAAACGGATTTCGACACACCTGGTTCATTTTCATTTTGCCAACTTTTAGCGTGGTTAAGAGAAGTATGGATGTAAGTCTCATCATGTAAATAAACAAGAGATATATTTTTGTCCCTTGCTTCTTATGTTTTGTCTAAATAACTTTCCCGCCAAACGGCAAAATATATGACCGCTTCTTCAATAGGGACCTTTGGTTTCTGCACTTTTTATATTTGAACCCTATACTGTGCAATAGCAATTGCAAGTACTCCCTACTACCGGTAAAACCAATATCTTTTTTCAATTCGGTAAGCAGAGTTTTGAGAGTTGGTACTTGCTTTCGCACAGCAATGAATGAACAGCTTGTCTTTGTCACTACTTTGACGCATCCCAACTGTCGCAGTATCGTTACGTTAGTGCGACAAAGTACAAAAAATATCATCTACATTTGCTGTGGAGTGTACTTAATAAATGGATACTTACGTGTAAATCATACTCAGTAAATTATGCGACTAATGTCCCACAGTAATAAGTGATCGAAGTTGTAACTATGTAAGTATGTCATCCAAGACCGATTTGCTTTTAATGCCTACTACTGCTCAGCTGGGCAGCGTTCGGGAAGCTAGACTCTGTGCAGAAAGAGAAGAGTCGTGAAATGCAAGAGAGCCCATACGTTCTACGACTCTTCTCTTTCTGCACAGACTTCATGGTATACTTTTTCGTTCAATATTCCGCTGTGTCTCAAGATGAGAGTCTTTGACCAGTGCGTTTTGCCAGGGACGACATATGGCATCGAAACGTGATCGCTTGCTATGGGTCTCATAAAAAGGCTTAAAGTCACCCAAAGAGGAATGGAGAGGGCTATGCTAGGAGTTTCTCTGCGTGATCTCACGAGGAATGAGGCCATCCGCAGCAGAACCAAAGTAACCGATACAGTCCTCCGAATCGCTAAAATTAAGTGGCAGTGGGCGGGGTACATAGCACGTAGAACTGATGGCCATTGAAGCGGATGGTTCTCGAGTGGCGACCACGTGCCGGAAGGCGTAGCGTTGGGACGCAAGGTAGATTGATGACCTGGGGCGGGGGGGCCGGTCCTTGTGGAAGTATTCGGGGGGCGGCTTACATCCAGCAGTGGACGTCCTTCGGCTGACATGATGATAATTTTCTACTACGACAGTGGCCAATAAGTGTACCTACGGTATGCTTGATGGCAAGCGGAAGCCGTAGCCAATATGCGTGATGTTTGAGACTCCACGAGAATCACTAGCGTGTTGCCGAGCCTTTATTGATTTGAGCATTAGTTGTATTGACAGCTACTCGTAAAGACAAATGAGAAGAAATTTATATATTTATATTCACAAAGTCGCGGGTACAGCTAGTAATATTATAAAGCTGAAGAGTTTCTTTGTTTGAACGCGCTAATCCCAAGAACTACTGGTTCGAAATGAAAAATTCTTTTTGTGCTGGATAGTACATTTTATCGAGGAAGGCTTTAGGCTATATAACATCACGCTGCGATTAATAGGAGCGAAGACGCGGACGAAGTCGCGGGCAACAGCTAGTTTCCAATAAAGTAACCTCAATTCCTATTTGTATCGGGTAAAATATTTATATTTAGACTCTACTCATCATAGCTGTTTGCTATCTGAGGTTAAATTGCTATCGCTGTTCTCGAAAACTATGAAAACCGGATAGATAATATTTTTCTGACTATATAACTTTTATGAAATTAAAATATGCATGAATAGTGTCTTACTCGTACATGCATAAATTAGCATTACTACTAAAATACGTTTTATCTGCATATGCGTCTCTCAACTAATTTCAGCCTATACACGAGGGCATAGATAAAATAAAAGCTGGTGCTACTAACCATTTAACCAACACTTATTGGTTACAGCGAAAGAACAGTCACCGTCGCCGACACAATAATGCTAATACTTATCTTAATACCTCACAATAACATAGCTCTTATTCGGCGGTTAGAGGTTTACCTTCAATGAAACTGTAAACGCATGCAATCCATAAATTGCTGGGCAATTATATTAGAATGCAATACTATCGCACCGCACTTACGGATGCCCGCTGTTTATCGTAATGATAGTGGTGTCAGGCAGGAAGTACACTGGCGTGCCGTCGAAAGTGCAAGTGTACGGTGGGAAACAGCACAATGTTTTGTGCTAGAAGCGTGACCGCCTCGCTATTTAGCTGTAAGACAATTCTGTGTGGTTAAATGTCGACTTTTAGAACTCGATTATCGTTAAGTACGCATTATGACTTCGGCGAAACAAACGTATAAGATTGTAAAACGAACTGCAGTAAATGTACGAGTACTAAATTACCAGATATGGTATGAGACATGTGTGGTACAATTTTTTTGTTATACCATTTTTTTATACCACGCCGGTGGCAAACAAGCTTACGTTAGTATATATCTTCTTTGCTTACGCCCTGTCTGATGCACAAGCGCGTTGTTGACCCAGTATTGACTTGAGGATTCGTTGTGTTGACGGCTAGAGACATATGAAGGTCGCTCACTATCAACACAGCGTATCCTCGATATTTCTGGCGACCTTACTCACCACCAGGAACTTAACACCACATACCTAAGGAGCGAATAGTGGTATTATTATGGATTCAGTTTTCTGTAAGATAGAGGTACTTCCGGAGTTGGGCTATTCCTAATATGAGCAAATTGAAATAAGAACTAGTTACGTTAAAAATCAATGGGATAATCATGGAATAAACTCTACCAATGGTGTGATCGCAGGTATCTTAAACTCTTGATAAATATGACATAAACGTTTTACTCAATGTGTGCTAGATCGTTATGTTACCTTATATAGAATTCGCAGGGTCGTTTATAGAGTAGACCTCTCGAGAGGCAGCGCAGTATTACGAGTGATGTCCTTGTCCTACATTAAATATATTTAATAGAAGGGCGTTAACGGTATCAGGCGCCATTTATTGTGTAGGGAATATCGGTGAATACAAACATTATATTTTCATGTATGAGCTCAACTATGAAAAAAATTGCTAGAGGTCTAGAACGTGTAAGTCCTGACAAAAGAGCAAGCCAGGATATATTTTTGATATCATACCAATCGAATCGGTCGAACATACCACCACAGTAAACTCGAAAATAGTTTTGATCACTTTAGACCAATATCAGCTCAAGATTTTTATCAGCTTCGTTCTCTGCAAGCAGTGCAGTGCAGTCGTAAATTATCGGGCTTTGCTATGTGACGGCGATAATGCATATAGATGACTTAAACGGCAGTGATTACCTTCTCTTTGGTAATTACTAAATGTGAAGCTAAGTACACTGGTTTGCATTGCTATCTGCATAAAAAAGCTAACTTTTTACCTTAAGTTTGTTTTTGACGAAACAATAGATGGCATTGATATATGGCCGAATGCCTCAAAGAGAATATAACTACTATGGAACGCATCTCGATAACGGTATGAAACAGAAGCAAGACATTTCATTAGTCTATGACTGAAAGCTCAACCTTTTAAACAGCTTTTAAAATGTCACTATGATAAAACTATGAACGAAAGATAGTACGCACAAAATTGGTCACATCAAATTAAATTACGGTCACATCATCAGTTACACATTTATTTATGTCACAAAATTGACTAAATATTAAAAAAAACCGGCCAAGTGCGAGTCGAACTCCCGCACCGAGGGTTCCATAAAAAATATTTTTATTATATGATGTAACTAAAATTTTACGGTTATCGCAATTTTTCCTTCATCTGTGCTATAAGCCGTTGCTTCGTGCTAAATTTCAAGATTCTGAGTTCACGGGAAGTACCCTGTAGTTTTGATTCCCTTGCGAGTGTCGAAAATTTGGGGCATAAACGGCTGTATCTTTTGATTGCGTTGGCTTAGAAGTTTGATTTTTTCACAGCTCCAAGGGACAGTAGACCTGAGTATTTGAATTAAATTCCAGCTTGATACCTCAACGCATTCCTACGAAAATGGGTCTTGACAGACAGATGGATGGACAACAAAGTGATATGAAAAAATATTAGTACTTAATGCAACAGTTACATAAGGTTAAAGGTTCTTAAAATCCGATAGTCGCTGTAATAAAATGAACGAAGCGAGTTTTGTTATTAAAGATACGAGAATTTTTAAACCTAATTATGTAACTTTGTATAGAATAATTTTTCTATTACAGCAAAATATTTGATTTTAATTAACATTCGAAATGGTGGCAGAATGCGCGCTTTGACGCGTGCCTTTTTTAAAAAGAAAACAGTTGTATGATAATATAATGTATGGAAGTCCATTATGGTTCTCCCACCAGTCATATAATGAATTGTCTACGGTACAAACTCTTGCAGTGCTTTATAAAGTTTATGTTTTAATACTGTTCCAGTCATTTTATTGACAGATACAATGCTGCCCTAGAAAAACAATGTAATTCTACACACATATAAATATACAGAATAATACATTATACAACAGCAATCCACACGGCTACTGTCCTAGTCCGAATCCGAGCTAAACAACATTCGATTCGGATCCGGATCTCAGGCGCAAGGACGTGGCCGGCCGGCACTTTCACTGCCACGCACTTGCGTCATAGATTAGGCCTTTATCCCATACAATAACAATGCTTCACGTATACGACTTGGGGCCCAGTTCCAAAACGCGTTTTAGACGTATTGAAATTATACGTGAATTCATATGAAGAGAAGATTTACATTTTTTAAGGATGTGATACGAATTGTTAGCACAGGGTTACCATGAATGTTGCCAGCTTAATACTATTACAACAGTACTATTGGGATAATTACATTAATTACTTACGATACCGAAGGTATATTTCCTTTATGGACTACTTTAAACGCCATGTTCACAGTTCTCAGTAAATAGTACTTAAAAAATAAGACGCCTGAGTTGCTATGCTAAGGGTTTGCATTTTAGCTTGCTTTCGAGGTAATTTAGAATACATTGACTTGCTTCTACATAATTGAGTTGGCGTCAGCGGAACCAGTGTGGGTGTTTGGTCTAGTTCAAATCGATATATTGCTCCTTGCGCCGTGGATATAGCGGGATGCATTACACATTATGCCTAGTTATATAAGTAAACATACAGCCAGGGGAGTTGAAATACCTAAGTACTTAACTTGTTCATTATTGTCATAATGGCAATAAAGATTAAAAAAAGTACGTGATTCAGTTTTCTTGACTGTACACATTACGTACACATTTTCAAAGAACTGGTTTTTAGTTATTCGCAATAAGTACCAAGTTAAGTAATTTAAAAATTAATCAAATGGTCATTTAAATATACCCACCATTAATATACCTATTCCATAGCCCTAACGGGTAATATTATTGTCTACATTACTCTATTGAAAGCCACTATAAATAGATAACAAATAAATAACGCCTCTTAAAGATCTGAGATTGTATCAAAGATCCAACCGTGGCGAATGTCGCATGGCTATTAGAATATATGCCACAGTGGCCTTGCAAGCGTTATACTTGTGTTGGTTCTAGCAATGTTGACCTAATAATTTCTACCACACCTTTGAGAATCTTGCACATAAAAACGGCGTTTGAGATTCTTCTCTTTTGTTAAGGAAAGATGCTTTTAGAAAATATGACCGTCAAAATTTACACCGAATTATTTTTTTATTTTACTAAGATTTTAAAGTAATCTACATACATATACTCACGCCCGTATCCCATTGGGTAGGCAGAGACCACAGAATGTTAAAACCTACGGTCCTTACATACTTCTTTCACTTCAAACACATCCATACATCTCTTCATACATGCTCGTCGGTTGCGGATACTTCTGACTTGGCCTTTTTTCAGTATCCAAGTAAACCAAGATATAAAGTAATCTATAATCAAAGTAATTTAAGGCTCCTTCCTGATAACCGATAGGAATGCAGCACTATCCCACTTATGCTTCTGCACTTACTACTGCGCAACGTAATACTGACAGTATTTCGTCGAGTGAGGTAATCTCACATCAGTAAGCTCACGTCAAAGAGCAAACCAGGAAGTCGCCTTACGTGGACGTCGTGAACGCAGACGATATTGTTGGCGATATTTCGAAGTACACACCGAACACCGATATAATCATATTATAAACGCGTTACTGTAAGAAGATTACAAGTCTTAAGCCGCCGTCGAGCCACTTCCCACGTGTTTGTGACATTTGCATTCGCTCAGAGTCCACAAGGAATACCAGAACGGTATAAATTATTCTGACCAAGATAGCAATTTACGAAAGTAGAAATGTGTTGCAAATATCCCGGTCTGGATACGGTTCGGCGCAGCTAAGTACAGTTTACTCGTAAGATAGCGTCAGTGAAGATGTGTCAGACGGCGGGAATCTGAGCCCACATCGTACAGCCAAAAGGACACATGTGTGTCCCAGGAGATGATTTATATTTAGACGCTCGGTGATAACAAACTACCTATTTAAGTGGCTGAAGATCAATTAGAATACCCTAGAGTAGCTACTGAATATAATATTCTGGTACAAATGTTGAATGCCTGCAGTCAGCAGTTTGGACTAGGCTAGATGTCTAGTCTAGCTCACATTTATGAACAAGAAATACCTGATAAGATGTTTTTCAAGGATTTGTTTTAAACACCTCATATATAATGTGAGGTTTATTTTGTGTTTATTATTTGAAAAAAGCATATTGATTGTGATACCTACTGATTGCTTAGGAGAGTTAGGAGCCATCCCAAATGGGATTGGGAACACAAATTACTGACCGATATGGACGGCCGCGGTTTCCACAGACATAGTTCCTAAACTGGTAATAATTTGCGAGAACCGGAGCTCCTCCGACTGTAATAATCTGTTTTATGAGGATTTGCTATTCACGTGAAATTTAAAATTAGTGCAGATAAGGATTTATTTTCAATATAAATGATTAGACTAAATAGTTACCTGCCTACTGTGAGTACTGTGACATGAGTTAAATACGTTATATTAATCTTTAATGTTTCTAATACTAGTATGTAAGTAAGTAGTTAGAATCGTCAAAAAATAACGTATCATATCATAATATTATCTTTGTATAATAAATGTGAAAGTGTGTCTGCATGCCTGTCTATCTGTTACGTTTTCACGCTTAAACCTCTGAAGCGATTTCGATGTAATTTGGTATAGAGATAGTTTGAGTCCCGGGAAAGGACATAGAATAGTTTATATCCCAGAATTCATCCTTTTAGGGTATCATAAGCAGGTGGTATTTTGTGTGGCGAATTAATAACCGCAGAACCGATTTAGATAATTTGGTCATTTTTTTTTAGTAAGCAGATTGATGAAAAAGTTAATTGGATAAAAAATAAGCTGGTTAAAATAGTAATTCCACGTAGACGAAGCCACGGGCAAAAGATAGTAACGACATCATATCAAGCTATTGGTTTTCGAAATGCTCTAAGTGCATTTACTTATATGTGCAAGTATAGGTACTAGTTTCTCTAGGAATGGTACGGATTTTATAAACGGGTTTGGAAAGTTGCTGGGCATATTCCAGTCACGATCTAAACTGATCAAGCACACTCAAAGTTAGACCTTAGGCTTTTGTAATTAGGTTTAGTTGAGAGCATGTAAGTTAATTCCTATTGGATTCCTTGGATTCCTAAAGCCAAGACGAATAAAGGGTTAAGATAGGAGTGTAATGCCCCATGAATACAAAGCGCGTTTCTGATCGAATACCGGCGGAACTGAAATAACTGCATACATTTTGCAAATATGTAGTTATTTGTATTATGTAAAACTATTACCATATTTGCTTTCCAATATTAGTATTATTTGTATACATACAGACTAGCTAATTACTCTTATACGTAAACAGCTGCGTGACGGCTCGTAAGTTATGTAGGTAAATCTTTTAATATTAAGTAGTAGTTAGTGCACATAAGATGAACCAAAATCACGTTGAAGTGGAAAGTAAAAAATAAATTTTCTAAAATGATTTGACCATCACCTGTCTTTCGCTTGTATTAAAAGAGACAGTCAGTACGTAATAGCGTTTAAGGTTAAACTTTGAACCAGATGTTAATTATTTTATGCAACAAGCACGTGATGTAACCGTAAGACAAAAGTAAAAGCTCGTGGATAGACGGAACGGGAGCGATCGCTAGAGATTAAGTATTTGACGAACGCTACTAACGATAAAAATTAAAATGTTTTTGTTTTGAATTTATATATATATACTCGTATTCATAACATTTGAACGTATAGCAATAAACATTGATGCTATATCTTAATTAAACAATAAAATAACATTGCCAATTACGAACTTTTCTTATGACCCCAATTTAAATAACTTTCATAAACTAACTGACTACACGAACCAAACCTATTTGTCAATGAACAAAGAACCAAGCCTATTTGGATACTTACCTACGGAACAAAATAAGAACAATACACACCAAAATATAATCCTGTTTATTTTCATCCGTCATGAACCAGAAATTCATATATTATAAATAACTAATTTTATATGGTTATTATCTATCTATACATATAATAAAGCTGAAGAGGATCGAAAGTCTGTACATGGAAGATATTCGAAAAAAAGTTGGCTTGGGATACTTAAAATTGATAACAGAACACGTTCCAACAGTTTTTAGAATTTTTGTCTGTTTGTCTGTTTATCTGTTTGTCTGTTTATATGAACGCGCATCACGTGAAAACGGCTAAACGGATTTTGATGAAAACTTTACTAATCTGTCGAGTAAATACCCGGTCAGGTTTTAGGCTATAAAAATTGTACAAATTTGGGTTTAAAGGGGGTAAAAAGAGGGGTTGAATTTTGTATCGGAACTCCCATAATCTATGAGTTACAGGAATGAAAATTGGTAAGCATATACTTGACGACAAAGGGAAAACATCCTCATTCAACATTTGTGAAATCTTAAGATAGAAACTGAATAAAAAAAGTAAACGCAAGCGCTGCGCCGCGGCGCTGCTCAGTGTGCGCGCCAGCCACCACGGCCGCACGGTCCTTTAAAATTTTGATCACTATTATGATTTATTCCATTAATTAACTGTGACTCTAAACCCCAATTTCAGTACCGTTTTCTAGATTCAAAAACTATATATATAACTTTGTAATCCCACTAATATTATAAATGCGAAAGTTTAGATGTTTGGATGATTGTTACTCAATCACGCAAAAACGGCTGAACAGATCAAGGTGATTTTTTGTATTCTAAACAGTATATAATCTGGATTCACTTATAGTATACTTTTTGTCCCGATAATCACCCTCAAAGGGATGAAATCGGGGGTGCAAATATGGTCTATGAAACTGGTGATTTAAATCCTCATACGCCATTCTAAGCTTTAAGTTTCAGCCCATTGGAAGTATAACGACGTGTCAATAAATTTTACTTAGCAGAGTTTGACGTATTGTAAACAAGCTGACGTTTTGATATGTCAAAGCCGAAATATCATAATTCCTTCTGATTGATGACGCTATTTTTGAGCATAACCTTTTAGCAATTAGGTCTATTATTGCGTGTAAATCAAAATAAATTTGCGATACTTTGGAATTGTATTGTGTGTTGTGTCTTCATATGCTTAAATACAAAAGCAGCTGCTTCAATGCAGTCTTTGTATCGTCGGGGTACAATTTAATTTTGTCGTGTATTATTGTTTACGTAATTGGTGACCCTTCACACTATAATAACTGTTTGATATAAGAGATCACTTGGGCTGGGCATCCCAATCGTCAACATTGACGGTTGAAGCACCTTAGATCTATGCACAAAGTACAATATATATACTGAGATAGAGATACCAGTGAAATACTCCACATAGATCGGAGCGCCGTTGTGTATTTAGTAAGAACTAACCGCACGACCGCTGCATCCCTGTCACTTCAATATGCAAGTGCGATAGAGATAGCACCAAGTAACATCTGGTACAAACAAGTTAAAATAACATTTCCATAGAAAAATTCGTACTACGAGTTGAAAGGCCTTGGATCTATGCTTATCCGTATACATATAATACAGCTGTAGAGGGTCGAAAATCTGTACATTGAAGATATTGGATAAATCAATGGAGCGATTGGAGGGCCCTTGGCATCGAAACAGAACACATTTCAACAGTTTTAAGATTTCGTGTCTGTTTGTCTATCGGTTTATATGTCTAGGCAGTGTGACTCTCGGCCTTCAGCCTCACGTGCATTGCCGCTCTGATTCGGGCTTCTGCCTTACATGAGGGGTCCGCTCTGTTGGCTATCTTGCCACTCTGTGTGAATGATCGGCATGAGGAGCCCACTCTGCATCAGGCCTTCGGCCCTACATAAGGAGCCCGCTCTGTTAGGACTCTCGGCCTTCGGCCTCGCTTGCATTGCCACTCTGCTTCAGGCCTTCGGCCCTACATAAGGAGCCCGCTCTGTTGGGACGCTCGGCCTTGGGCCTCGCCTGCGTGTCCCACGGCTCCGGGCATTCAGCCTGATATAAGCATCCCACTCTATTTGAATTGTCGGCCTTCGGCCTCGCATGCCTTGCCACTCCATTTCGGCCCGTTAGTCATCAACTTTACATAAAGAATCTACTCTATTGGCAAGCTCGGCCTTCGGCCTCGCGTGTCTCGTCTCCCTGTTTCAAGTCTTCGGCCCTCAACCTTACATAAGAAGTCCGCTCTGAGCGAATTCTCGGCCTTTCGCCTTGCATGTTTTGCCACTCTGCTTCCGGCTTTCGGCCATCATACTTACATGAAGGGACATCATACTTACTGTTGGGACGTTTTACGGAAGAACTGCGTAGCGAGACTTTTATCATTGTACATGTAATATTTTACGGGCTTTATTCGTCTAGAATCGGTACATTTGATATTCTGAAATAAGCTTAATAATTAGTTTTGAAAGCACGAGCACGTAGCACCAACTCCCGTTACAATCGGACACTTTTACTTGAAGTTGTAGATGATTATATATTATACCTAGGACAGACTGTCCAGTTAGGTAGGTCCAACTTCGAGAAAGGGGTTAATCGTCGAATCCAACTCGGCTGGGCAGCGTTCGGGAAGCTACGGCACATCTTTTCGTCCAATATTCCGCGGTGTCTCAAGACGAGGGTCTTTGACCAGTGTGTGTTGCCAGTGATGACATATGGCACTGAAACGAAGATCTTGTCTCCTCGAAGATCTCACGGTTCGTAAATAAATGCCATACGATTAAACAACTTGTCAATTAATATAAGCAAAACCAAGTGTATTCAGTTTCGAACAAATAGAGCAAAAGATGTAGGACTCTCTATTGCTTACAGAGATGATCCTGTTAAAATAGATAAGAGTACGAAATTTCTAGGCATACACTTGGATGAGTATTGCAACTTTAATGTTCATGTCGATAATGTTTGCAATAAAATAAATAAATTTATATATCCACTACGCAAATTACGTGAAACAGTATCTCAAGAAGCCGCCTTAGTAGCGTACCATGGGTATATTATGTCCACTCTCCGTTACGGCCTCGTTATTTGGGGCAATTCAATTGATTTACAGAAAGCTTTTGTGAAACAAAAAAAATGTATTAGGGCAATATTCTCACTAGGCCTACGTGAATCATGTAAACCTATTTTTAAGCGCCACAGATTGCTGTCATTACCTTCCATGTATATATATGAAGTGGCCATCTTTGTGCATGTCAATGGATACTATTTCGAAAAAAACTGTAATGTAAACTCCTATAATAACGATCGTATATCTCGACAATGTAAACTATTACATGTGCCTAAAACCCGCTTGAGGAAAACACTTCGCAGTCCATACTTTATGTGCTTAAAAATTTATAATAAACTGCCAAGAGATATAAAAAATCTCCCTCTCATTAAATTTAAAAAGAAACTGTATTCATGGCTGACTGAATTGTGTTTTTATACTGTTAATGATTATTTTAAATTCAAAACAATAAATAAATAAATGCATTATAATTAACTGATAATACTAAAATACCCCTATTTTGTCTGATCTATAATGTAAATCGACAGAATTAGGGTACATAAGTAACATTTGCATGCTGGATTAAGCAGAGTTTGGAGGTCCATATAAATTGTAAAATAACAACTACTGTAACCCATTCTCAGCAAATAAATTTCATTTCATTTCATTTCAAATAAAACGTGGTCGCTTACTATGGGCCTCATAAGAAGGCTCAAAGTCACCCAAAGAGCAATGGAGATGGCTATGCTGGGAGTATCTTTGCGTGATCGTATCAGAAATGAGGCCATCCGCAGTAGAACCAAAGTAACCGACATAGCCCTCCGAACCGCTAGACTTAAGTGGCAGTGGGCGGGGCATATTGCACGTAGAACCGTTGGCCGTCGGGGAGGAAAGGTTCTCGAGTGGCGACTACGAGCTACGTACCGGAAGGCGCAGCGTGGGTAGGCCTCCCACGATGGCCCAAACTGCGGATGGCAAAGGAACGATCATTGTGTCACTCTTTGGGGGAGGCTTATGTCCAGCAGTGGACGTCTTTCAGCTGATATGATGATGACGATGATTCGTTTTGAAAAAAGGATTCCTATTAAAATTTGCCGTGCGCTGTAAAGAGCATGTTATATTGAATGTAATCATTTATTCAGGGGGTGTAAAGAAGTGTGAAAGATGTATGAGAAAACAAATAATTCTAAAGTGAGGATGACTTCTACGCAGACAAAGTCGCGGGCAAAAGCTAGTATTAAGAGTAAACTGATTTCATGACAGGTGAACTTGACAGACCTATCGGCTTGTGTTAACAGTAGCCTCTGATAAGACAGTCATTCGTTCAACTAGCTTCAATAACACACACTCAACATGTCATTATTATACACAAACACATTGCAAATACAGATGACCGCTTACATGAATAAAATATAGATAGTAGACATGTGTTTATCATCTGCTTAAAGCAAACTTGACGCCCAGCTACTTATGTATGTCTGCAGTGGAGAGCACTTGATTATGCGATTAATGAAATCAATTCGAATAGGAATGGACATGGTTAATAAAATACTTCAGATACATTCATACATTCATTACAAGATAAACAATTGATAATATATCCAATTACCTATACCATGTTAAGAGTTGTTGGTTCAAGCGTGTTTTATAAGCTCCGTGTGGTCAAATGGATTGATTTTGATCATCAATCAATACTTTCACTCTCGTTGTGTAGGCACTCTGCTATTAATTGCATCAACGCGTATTGAATAACTGCTACAACGAGGATTTTATTACGCTCATGATCATTGATCACGACCCATTGACGTATCAGTCAACGTTTATCGTCGAGGCGCTGTTCCTGCGTCTGTGTGTAGGGTTTCCGATATATCGCTGTTGTCCTAGACATACCTGTCGAAATCTTTAAATTTAAGATTAAATATGGAGGACATTTTTACACAAATTGACCTAGTCCCAACCTAAGCAAAGTTTGTACTATGGGTACTAGACCGACTAGATGACGATACCTTTACTTATATAGATAAATACATAGAAAACATCTAAGACCCAGGAACAAATATCCG
Source organism: Notocelia uddmanniana (assembly GCA_905163555.1). Lineage (NCBI taxonomy): Eukaryota > Metazoa > Arthropoda > Insecta > Lepidoptera > Tortricidae > Notocelia > Notocelia uddmanniana. The sequence goes on from LR991053.1 coordinate 14,021,823, forward strand.
TGCTAATTGCACAAATAATGCCCTGACCGGAATTCGAACTAGGCTAAGCAGGTAATATACGGATTTGTAAAGCTTAAGGGAATGAACTGGAAAATTATAAAAAAAACAAGGAGTATCTGTCTAGACTAGGAAACAAAATGAATACATTTTTGTATATAAGAATGTATCTTGATCATATGTTACATCAATTTTATCGGTTGCTAGAACCAAAACACGATCGCTTGTTTATTCTTGATAGAATATAAAACATAATGTTAAAAATGTATTGTCTACTTAAACAATATATTATAATTATAAACAACACAATCAAGTAAACATATTAGTATTTTAAGTACCTCATCAGAATTTTCTAAAGAAGGAATATGAATAAGGTTTCACCAAATTAAATAATGAAAATTTGTCTATAAAATATGTTGTGTGTGTTGCATCTAGTTTAATAGTTCGAGGCGGAAGACATAAACAAACGTGGTTTAGGTACACAAATCGAGGCATCCCCTTAATACTCAAACAAATAATGTACTTAATATATAAGTAAATGGAAGCGTGTCAAATCTAATTAAAAAGTTATTCGTATTTAGCCGCAGGAGAAACACGATGATACTTAACTAAAATTGGAGGTCCCGGGTGCGAATCCCGGTGGGGGCATTTGTTTATGTGGTGAGCAAAACATTTGTTGAGACTTGGACTTTTCTATGTATTTAAATATATCGTCGTCCAGTTCCCATAACATAAGCCTTAAAACTTATTTTGAGACTAGTTCAATTTGTGTAAAATGTGTAAAAAAATGTCCTTAATATTAAAAAAAACACTTGCACCCTCCGGATAGAAGGTTAGTCTGAAAAATAAAGATGAAAAATAACTGGTTAACTACGTTACATTTATGTAACGTAGTTAACCAGTTATATAGGTACTGTTACTTCTCGCCAGAAAGCTTGAGGTATATCTGCTACGTGACCTTTCGAACTTAATTACGAGGTCAAAATTAACTTGCCACCAAAAAACAAGGCTGTACGTGGGGCTAATTAACAAATTACTACTCTTTTATATGTATAATACTTACTACGAGTAATAAATTACACCTGTTTGGTGAATGGTACGACTATTTTTGGTTGGAAAGTATATAAAACTAAAACATTATTTACTTATCAAAAAATTCTAACACTACCCTCACAGTACATATTCGACATTGCCAAACATGTTCACACTCATAAACACACATTTAATTACACCAAACTCACTCGCACTCGTCTAGGTAGCAAGGAACGACTGCAGCTAGCTACGCATCGCCTGACCAAGTCCTCCAAGACTATGCATGTGCTAGGCCCCAAAATCTATAATGCTTTACCTAATGACATTAAAATAATAGAGAGCACACATACATTTAAAAATAAATTGAAAAAATGGCTCATTGGCAAAGCTTTCTATAATTTAACTGAATTATATGACATCAAATAAAGAATTAAAAATACATATTAATATATAATAACAATAATAGCTTGTAAACACTGACATTTGTACCTAATGCTAATCTACTCGTATATAATTGTTTTTAATTTCTTCTGCATTTAATATGATCACTGAACTAATACGTAATTAATAGCTTTGACATGTAATATTTGTAATATTATGAATAAATAAGTATGAGTATGAGTATGAGTATCTTTTTGGACAGATTAGGCCTGAAATTACAAAATTTACTATTCCTCGGCGATATTGCTCAAATTCGTAGTAGGTATTGAGCTGATATTCACAACGCTTACCAAGTATTTGCCACGAAAGTACCAGTACAACTTTGACGGTCAATTACGTTACGTGTAATAATTACGTAACTCAGGGTCAAGATATCGGTTTTCGGTGTGAGTGGTAACACAGTATTGTGAATCGCTTAGCAACTGCTTGCTACGTCTCGGACTGTTTCTGGTGTTATATCCACAGCTACATATGCCATTCGGAACGCAGGTTCAGAATAGAGAGGTGAGAGGGGGGGGGGGGGGGGGGGTGACTCGAAGGTTTGCACATACTGCACCTCTCAACCCTATTCTGACTCCGAGATCTATAACAACTACGAGTAATCGGAGATCTGATTAAATTTGGTTCGCTTCAGGCGCGGTGAGCATTGTGAATACCAGCGTGGCAGTCATTCATGGGTTTGCATTGGACACGGTAGCCGCGTGATCATGGTTGCCCGTCGGGTCCATTATGATGGCGTTATACGGTCATTCCACGATGGAATCGTATAACAAGGTCTATTAGACACGTGGGAAAGTACCCTAAAACATTTTTAAGGTTAACTATCAAACATTCATTGCTTAATAAGGAGTAAGTAGGATAAGTATTTCTGAGTCAGATTTTGTTTTTATTGAAATTCTGATTCTGTTATACCTGTGCTTGGCATACTCCTAAGTGTCATTGGCGGGACATCAAGACGGAGCTAATTGAACACACCCTTTTTAGGGTTCCGTAGTCAACTAGGAACCCTTATAGTTTCGCCATGTCCGTCTGTCTCTCTGTCTGTCTGTCCGTCTGTCTGTCCGAGGCTTTGCTCTATGATTGTTAGTGCTATAAAGCTGCAATTTAGCATGGATATACAAAGCAATAAATCTGACAAAGTAGTAAAATAATATTTAAAAAAAGTTTTTTTAAGGGTTGTACCTCCCCTACTCGTAAAGTGTAAATGATTTTTTTTGCTTCATCCCTATGTTGTGGGCTATTGTTGGATAGGTCTTAAAATGAATACACGTCTTCCCCCCTCCCCTCCTCTAACTTTTGAACTTTGAAAATAGTCCTGTAAGCATAATAAAGACTTCCAACGAAAACTATAGCGAACATGAACAGTTATGCTGTTTTTAAGTTATCGTAAAATGTCTACCCTTCTTTGTAAAAGACTTATGAAACGCTGCGAAGGTATTCCCTTTTGCTTGTTATTGTTTTTTTTTTAAATTAAGTTTATTGGTCAACTACGAAACCCTATACTGAGTTATTTCTTTAATATTGGTATAATTATGGTCCTCAATTATCATAATAAGTAAGCCAGTGTCAATCAAGATCCACGCCACATTGGGACGATTTATTACCAAATTAAATTCAAAGAAAATCTTAAATAATAATGTACTAAATAGGTAGGTATCTTATGCTAGGTTATTACTTACTAGCTTTTGCCCGCGACTTCGTCCGCGTATAATTCGTTCTCGCCTTAGAATGATTTGTTTTCCCATACAATCTTTCTCAAGCTCAGGTGGACACCAGGAACTTAGGGGTGACATGTTGGAGAAGGAAAGTCACGAATAGATCGGACTGGAGATATTTGCTTGACCAGGCTAGCCTACGGCCCACCCGTGGCTATAACGCCTCAGATGATGATGATGATACAATCTATCACCCTTCTTTACACCCCCTTAAGAAATGATTTCAGTCAATATGACATTCCCTAGAAATCCTATTGTCAAAACGAATCATTAAGTGCTTATTTCGGAATATCAAATGTACCGATTCTAGACGAATGAATCTCGTCAAAAACATTACATGTACATTGTACAATGATAAAAGTCTCGCTACGCAGTTCTGCCGTAAAACGTTATCCCAACAGAGCGAGTTCCTCATGTAAGTATGATGACCAAAGGCCGGAAGCAGAGCGGCAAGGCATGCGAGAATAATCACACAGAGCGGGCTTCTCATGTAAGGATGAGGGCCGAAGGCATGAAGCGGAGAGGAGAGACGCGCGAGGCTGAAGGCCGAGCTTCCCAACAGAGTAGATTCTTCATATAAGGTTGATGACTGGAAAGCCGAAGGAGAGTGGCAAGGCATGCGAGGCCGAAGGCCGAGCTATGTCGTCGCCGAAGATCCAGTTGCCATATTAATGAGGGAAAATTGTACTCCATTCGTTCGTTTTCACGTGAAGCCTAGACATATAAACATACAGACAAACAGACACAAATTCTTAAAACTGTTGAAACGATTTCTGTTATCGATTCTAAGTATCCGCAGCCAACTTTTTTTCGAATATCTTCCATGTACAGACTTTCGACCCTCTTCTAAGTGTACATCTAAGATGCTCCAACTGTCTATGCTGACGATTGGGCTGCCCAGCTCAAGTGATCTCTTATATCAAACAGTTTTTATTGTGTGAAGGGTCAACAATTACTTAAAAAATAACGCACGAAAAAGGCCCGGAGCCGTGTGACACGCACGCGAGGCCCAAGGCCGAGCGTCCCAACAGAGCGGGCTCCTTATGTAGGGCCGAAGGCTTGAAGCAGAGTGGCAATGCAAGCGAGGCCTAAGGCCGAGAGTCCCAACAGAGCGGGCTCCTTATGTAGGGCCGAAGGCCTGATGCAGAGGAGCAAGGCATGCGAGTCTAAAGGCAGATCATTCACACAGAGTGGGCTCCTCATGCCGATCATTCACACATAGTGGCAAGATAGCCAACAGAGCGGGCCCCTCATGTAAGGCTGAGGACCGAAGGCCCGAAGCGGCAATGCACGTGAGGCTGAAGGCCGAGAGTCACACTGCCTAGACATATAAACCGATAGACAGACACGAATTCTTAAAACTGTTGAAATCGCTCCATTGATTTATCCAATATCTTCAATGTACATATTTTCGACCCTCTACAGCTGTATTATATGTATACGGATAAGCATAGATCCAGGGGCCTTTCAACTCGAAGTACGATTTTTTATATGGAAATGTTATTTTAACTTGTTTGTACCAGATGTCACTTGGTGCTATCTCTATCGCACTTGCATATTGAAGTGACAGGGATGCAGCGGTCGTGCGGTTAGTTCTTACTAAATACACAACGGCGCTACGATCTATGTGGAGTATTTCACTGGTATCTCCATCTCAGTATATATATTGTACTTTGTGCATAGATCTAAGGTGCTTCAACCGTCAATGTTGACGATTGGGCTGCCCAGCCCAAGTGATCTCTTATATCAAACAGTTATTATATAGTCTGAAGGGTCACCAATTACGTAAAAAATAATACACGACAAAATTAAATCGTACACCGACGATACAAAGACTGCATTGAAGCAGCTGTTTTTGTATTTAAGCATATGAAGACAAACAATTCCAAAGTATCGCAAATTTATTTTGATTTACACGCAATAATAGACCTAATTGCTAAAAGGTTATGCTCAAAAATAGCGTCATCAATCAGAAGGAATTATGATATTTCGGCTTTGACATATCGAAACGTCAGCTTGTTTACAATACGTCAAATTCTGCTATGGCTTAAGTTAAATTTATTGACACGCCGTTATACTACCAATGGGCTGAAACTTGAAGCTTAGAATGGCGTATGAGGATTTAAATCACCAGTTTCATAGACCATATTTGCACCCCCGATTTCATCCCTTTGAGGGTGATTATCGGGACAAAAAGTATACTATAAGTGAATGCAGATTATATACTGTTTAGTATACAAAAAAACACCTTGATCTGTTCAGCCGTTTTTGCGTGATTGAGTAACAAACATCCAAACATCTAAACATCTAAACTTTCGCATTTATAATATTATTAGTGGGATTACCAAGTTATATATGTAGTTTTTGAATCTAGAAAACGGTACTGAAATTGGGGTTTAGAGTCACAGTTAATTAATGGAATAAATCATAATAGTGTTTAAAATTTGAAGAGACCGTGGTGGCTGGCGCGCACACTGGGCAGCGCCGCGGCGCAGCGCTTGCGTTTACTCTTTTTTTAGTTTCTATCTTAAGATTTGACAAATTTTGAATGAGGATGTTTTTTCTTTGTCGTCAAGTATATGCTTACCAATTTTCATTCCTGTAACTCATGGATTATAGGAGTTCCCATACAAAATTCAACCCCTCTTTTTTCCCCTTTAAACCCAAATTTGCACAATTTTTACAGCCTAAAACCTGACCGGATATTTACTCGACAGATTAGTAAAGTTTTCATCAAAATCCGTTGAGCCGTTTTCACGTGATGCGCGTTCATATAAACAGACAAACAGATAAACAGACAAAAATTCTAAAAACTGTTGGAACGTGTTCTGTTATCAATTCTAAGTATCCCCAGCCAACTTTTTTTCGAATATCTTCCATGTACAGACTTTCGACCCTCTTCAGCTTTATTATATGTATAGAAGATAGATTAGGATAGTGATATTAGTGTTATCGTGAATGTAAGTTGCCTATGAAACCGCAGAGGCCTTACCTGTTGAATGTATCATACAATTCTAGATAAATGGCGGGCTAATACGTCTAGAAACCGCTAGTGATGTGAAACTAGATTGTTAGATTAGTGGTGAAACCGCCATTGTCCGCCCCACAAAGACGTTGCCACACCAAACGCACAATTTACTGCGGCGCAGAACGGCTAGCATGACGTTATCAATGATACCTACCTATACATATGTACTACTAGGGAATTTATAAACATGTAGTGTAGTTGTTGTTGATTTTATCTTAAAGCCTTAAGTAGCCGAGGTACTAAATAAATGAGGTTAAAATAATTAAGAAAAACAAGCTCGTTATAACAAGTGCACTAAACTGTGTTTGATAATAAAACTGACCTCGCATGGAACCATGTATTAATTTAGTTAAACATTTTTACATACTCTTGTACACACGTAGTAAGTATGTATGAGGCTTTATCTATCGTAATCCCATGTAACAAACAGAACTGGGAAAAATATAATATCATGCTAGTCCTGAAGATAAAATACGGAGGTATACTCTGCGATGTTATGTCTACGAGTATGAAAGGCTTCCTGTTCCAGGGGTAGCAATGGTGTAGTGTTTTATTAAGGCATTGTTGGATTACGTTGTGTGGTCGAAGCGATTTGTTCTTATATGACTTTTGCCGGCTACGGCCAAGGAAAAAGATTATATTATGTTACAGTACCAAGCAAAAGGGTATCTTAAGTTGAGTCATTTAGGGTATTACCTTTTCCTTATTCACGCAATACGGTATTTGTCTAATTTTGTATTGGGCCATTCGAACCTGTTATCAAACACGATCAAATGTCTATATGGGACCACCTACAATTAAAACACAATAAAGGGGAAAAAATAGGAACAAACCCAGGTCTACGCTAGGCCCCGATATGCCTCCTACAAATTGATACTAGCTTCACACGCCAGTTACCGAACGAACCGTTATATAGGAAATTTAATTAAATATTACTTATGCTGTTTTATTAAGGAAATACTGAGTTAAGGTGCATCTTTTTTGTACAATTTGTTATTTACTTTTGATAACGACACATGTAATCGTAAGTATATTTAATTGCAAACAAAGTACCTTGCAGCCCCGTTCGCGTGGAATTCGTTCACTTCCCTGAAGGGTATTTAAAAAAAAAACAATTTCAGTCCTGTAAGTTTAAAAAGATAAGTGTATACACTAGAATATAAAAAAATGGTATATCGATCGTCTAAGTCCATTTTGTTTTAAAAAGTCTTGGAATACGATGTTATTTTTCTCTCCGTACATGACCAAATGGATCTTACGAGTAGATACTTATACACATACATAACAGAAATTACGAAACATTTTTAAGTAATAGAAATAGCCCATCGTGGATATCGTAAAGAGTTGAAGCTTAATTATGTGAGAGCTCCGCAAATACAGCGCAGGCGCAAGTTGAAACGATTTAGGCATTGCGCAACGAGAACATTCAAGTCATGTCGACCATTTTAACATTCTATACCAGAGAACGTCGGAAATACTAGATGTGGTACTTGGCCTTGATTGTTTGACCAGGCTAATCAGGGGTTTCCTTTTACTCGACTGTGGTGAAGTGCAAAAGGAGGATTCTATGTTTGACCTGTATGTATTTATATATGTATATCCGTTCCTATGTCCCCTCGTAACTACTCAAAAGCTGAACCGATTTAGATAAATGAAATGATACGTCTTTAGGTTCGTCTTATTCTTCTGGTGCGAGAGTAACTTGAAATCTATTTCTTAAAAAATCTAAATGGCGGATTTTATGTGCGCCCCGAAAATGCTATCGATGTCGATAAAGATGTGTTTTGATCACGTTGGTATGGAAAATGCACCTTATTGACACTATCAAAAGGAACTTTTGAGAATGGCATTTATTAGGATAAACTCATCGGCAGAAATATTATATATTTAGATGGCATTTATAGTCGAAATTATTTGAAACTAGCATTTGCCCGCGGCTTCGCCCGCGTACTAAGCGAAATTTTTAACCGTCTACAAAAAAAACAGGTTCGTATGTTTGTCCACGATTATCTCGCGTTTGGCTGAACCGATTTAGATGCGGTCTCCAGAAAAGTAGTTGTTACATTCTGGGGTTTCGCTATACGAAGTTTGGTGATTGTGATTCATTAACAGATGAACAGATAAAAGTCAGTATACATTCTGAGAACCGGCAAACTGTTGAATTTCATATGATTTTGGCAAAAATAAGGATCGAAAACTATTATCATACATTTCCGAGAGGCCGAAGGGGAAAGGGCCGATGACATAAAAGCATGTCTTAAATGGCTCTTAGTAAAAGTATCTGTGTACTACAGTAACAACAATAGGTCTGTAAACGACCTAACAGCGCGCAGCGGCCATAAACTCTGGTCCTTTGAAGTACAGAAATACGGCTAATTCAATATCATGTGTAACATTTATTTTTCCTACAATTAAATTTATTAGGTAGGTTTTGCCAGTTACCATTGGAGCATCCAAAAAGAAAATTTGGCCTTACTTCCATTCGCACTCCTTACTGTCAGTCCGTCTGTTACAACCAAGTTGCTTTTACTGGACCTATTGAATTGCAATTTGGCACAAACTATCAAGAATTTAGAGCGCTCGTGGCCCAACGGCACCCGCCTACCGCGTGCGGTGTGCGAGGTTAAGCAATGTGGGCGCAGGTCAGTTCTTGGATGGGTGACCGCTTTGAGTGGTTACTAACTGACTCTCGTGCTTTGAAAGGCACGCTAAGCCGTTGATCCCGGCTGCAATCGTTAAGCCAAGTTAGAGGCCTTCGAGCGGCTTGCGAACTTCTAACAGTCAAGTTGCCCACTCACTTGATAAAGGGGGGTCGAAGTTGCACCGCGTCCGTAGGGAGTACCCACCGTTACCATACACAGAACCCCTGGGTGGTGCTAAAAGTGCAACAAAAACTGGCAACCGTACTAGTCTTCTCGAAAATCTCACGGTTCGTAAATAAATGCCATACGATTAAAAAAGAATTGAAGGTTGATTTAAATGGAAAAAATATCGAAACCTCTATGTCGTTTTTAAAAGCAAATCCATAGATACCCCACACGCCTATATAGTAACATTAAACTTTTTTGCATATAGGTATGAATGGAGTGCCAAATTTTACCTCAGATTCGCATTAAGAGACCTCTCGGATGCTCAGATATCGATTTTAAACGAAATCGGGACGAAAAAAAAAGAAAATCAATATGGCCGCCACTTTCATAAATTTTACCTCGAATTCGTATTAAGAGACCTCTCGGACACTCAGATATCGATTTTGAACGAAATCGGGTTGGAAATGAAGAAAATCAATATGGCTGCCACTTTTTCCAAATTTTACCTCGGATTCATATTAAGAGACCTCTCGGACGCTCAGATATCGATTTTGAACGAAATCGGGACGGAAATGAAGAAAATCAATATGCCGCCACTTTTTCCAAATTTTACCTCGGATTCGTATTAAGAATTCTCTCGGACACTCAGATATCGATTTTGAACGAAATCTGGACGGAAATGATAAAAATGAATATGGCCGCCACTTTTCTATTTTATACCTCGGATTCGTATTACGAGACCTCTCGGACGCTCAGATATCGATTTTGAACGAAATCGGGACGGAAATGAAGAAAATCAATATGCCGCCACTTTTTCCAAATTTTACCTCGGATTCGTATTAAGAATTCTCTCGGACGCTCAGATATCGATTTTGAACGAAATCTGGACGCAAATGACAAAAATGAATATGGCCGCCACTTTTTCTAAATTATACCTCGGATTCGTATTACGAAACCTCTCGGACGCTCAGATATCGATTTTGAACGAAATCGGGACGAAAAAAAGAAAATCAATATGGCCGCCACTTTCACAAATTTTACCTCGGATTCGTATTAAGAGACCTCTCGGACACTCAGATATCGATTTTGAACGAAATCGGGACGAAAATGAAGAAAATCAATATGGCCGCCACTTTCACAAATTTTACCTCGGATTCGTATTAAGAGACCTCTCGGACGCTCAGATATCGATTTTGAACGAAATCGGGACGGAAATGAAGAAAATCAATATGGCCGTTACTTTATTCAATGTTTAGGTACCTCGGATTCCTATTAAGAGTCCTCTCGGACGCTCAAATATCGATTTATGTCGAAATCGTATCGGACGGCACTGATTAATAAAACCATCTACAATACATTGAATCAAAAAAGGTCGTATCTTCATAGGGAACTCACGGCACTTCATGCACCTTTAGACCTTATAAGGAACTTACATGCCAAATTTGGTATCTCTCGAACCACCAGTTTGCGCTTTGCGGTGATATGTCAGTCTCTCAGTCAGTCAGTTATTTCTTGATATTTGGCACAATTTTTCAAAAGTTTTCATGACCACAATATTAAATTTCAAAACCGATGCCATTTTCGTAATTAACGTCCCAAAAAAAACCATAAAAACGACACCCATATTAATATTTAGACATTTCATCCCCCTCGGACCCCAACAGAGGGGATGGTATTTCACGCCCTCCACGTGGGATTTTAAAATCATTGTTGTTTTCGTAATCAGCGACCCAATAAACCATGGAAACAACACCCATATCGATTTTCAGAATTTGTCACCAGATTTTAGGGGTTGATTTCTCAAAAAACTTGAAACACATGTTTACTCATTTATCGTTAGAAATACTCCTGTGAAGTTTCGAATAAAATAATCCAGCTAATCTTGATTCCCCATACAATCTTCGGACCCCCATTTCACCCCCTTAGGCGTTGAATTTTGAAAAATCCTTTCTTAATGCACCTCAAGACCTTATATGGAACCTGCATACTAAATTTGGAATCTCTAGAACCACCAGTTTGCGTTGTGCGGTGATATGTCAGTCTCTCAGTCAGTCAGTTATTTCTTGAAATTTGGCACAATTTTTCAAAAAATTTCATGTCATCAATATTAAATTACAAAACCGATGCCATTTTCGTTATTAACGTCCCAAAAAACCATAAAAACGACACCCATATTAATATTTAGACATTTCATCCCCCTCGCACCCCAACAGAGGGGATGGTATTTCACGTCCTCCACGTGAGATTTTAAAATCATTGTTGTTTTCGTTATCAGTGACCCGGTATATCATAAAAACAATCCCCATGTCGATTTTCAGAATTTGTCACCACATTTCCCCCTTTTAGGGGTTGATTTCTCAAAAAACCTGAAACACGTATTTACTCATTTATCGTTAAAAATACTCCTGTGAAGTTTCGAATAAAATAGTCCAACTAATCTTGTTTCCCCATACAAACTTCGGACCCCCATTTCACCCCCTTAGGGGTTGAATTTTGAAAAATCCTTTCTTAGTGCACCCCTAGACCTTATAAGGAACCTACGTGCCAAATTTGGAATCTCTAGGACCAGCGGTTTGGGCTGTGCGTTGATATGTCAGTCAGTCAGTCAGTCAGTCAGTCAGTCAGTCAGTTTCTTCTTTTATATATTTAGAAGATTAGATGTAAACATTAAAAATACTGCCGTTAAGTTTTTAATCGTCTTGCTCAGGTAGTAAAGCAGCTTTTTGAACGGATAATTAATCCGATACAACTCGGCAAATTCAAATGATTTTAAGTATACAATTATATTATTTTTGGGTCATTTTAAAATATGTTTAGTGCGCTGTAAAAATGACAATATTGACGCTGCCTGTACATATCGGCGTCAATACCTGCGGGCGTATGATGATTGATGCTGTATCACTTATTGTCGTGGATAAGACGCCCGTCACTCTCGTACTCGCATACGAATATCTTATCCACGTCGATAAGGGATAAAATAGCAATCATGCGTCCTGCTGGTAACTGACTATACCTAAATACAAGAAGCTACACAACATCCATTTACGAACAAAATGAGCGCACCAACTGCGTTCGCGAGTGATGGATCATTATTTTATTGACGTATCTTCCAGTGTCTATACATTGGTGCGCTAAGAAATTGCCTAGAATTACACGGCTGGTAACATTACCGAGTTCCGAATGATATTTTAACTCGTTTGGGCGAAAGTTATTATGAATACATAATCTTATAATAGTAGTAGAAATAGTTCCCTGTCGCGTGATAGATCAAATTTGATAGGTAATTCTTTCTTAAGGTTACGATGAAACCTGCCTTTCAGGCCAAAACGAGGAAGTAAGATTTGTACAGATCAAAGAGGAGTCGGAGAGCGGAGAACGTGGCCTACAAAATGGTCTGGCTCGAAGACCAGCAGCGCTGGTTCTTGAGCCAGCATTATGCTGAGGTCCCGCCATTTCAAGGCAAACTACCAAATATGATATAGTACCTATAGTTTATAAGTTTTATATGTGAATATATGTTATTGTGTCTTTCTGTATCATCTGTTTTCTTTTCTTTGTCATGAATAAATTACTTTCATTTCATTTAATTTTTGTTCCTAACAAGAAACTTTTTGCTGTATGACTTCACCTGATCTGTTTGGCCCGATGTATGTACATTAACAAGACATGTGTAGCGTCATTGTTTCTCGTCCGTACTTTATTTACATTAACTAAAATTAAATCCTCTGTAAATTATTAATCAGTATATTTTTTATTTTCATTGAATTCTTAATTAGTATATTTTTTAATCATTATTATTAAGTAAGATTGTCAGTTTTTTAAATTGTATAAATTAACGCTTTGACATGTAAAAGTGCCCTTGTTGCCTATTTGCAATATAAAGATTTGATTTTGATTTTAGAACATTCAATTGCCATTGAACAATTTAGTCTGATAAAAAACTTGCCCATTAACGTCGCCGGTATAAAAAAAATCCCATACTGCTAGCAGCATTTCCGACTCGGAGCAGGGAGTTCTCTCCTTTTTGCCTAAGTCGAAGGCCTATTCACGCACAAATTCTTTTGCACACGTTCCCCAACAGCCCGCCGCTTAAAGCGCCAACGGGATGAAAATGTAGCCGCCGGGCCAGGGGAGCATATTATCGTCAACTGAGATTCGGCCGCCGCCCCGGCCGCGCTTGTGGTGCGGCTGACATGGGTGGCAACGAAGGTGCTGACACACGTAGTGTCCCATACCAGACACCGCCTCCTTTCCCACGGTACCCACGTAAGGCCATCAGGCCGTTTGCCATCCGAGCGACTATGGGCATGGTGACGCGGGTTTGCCTGTGCACCAGTGGCAACTCAAAGCGTGATGACTGTCAGCACCCACCATACATGTGGTTGACATAAATCGCAACCCACGCGGAGAGCAACGGACACACGCAACGAGTCACTGTCAAGCAATGTGCCCAATTGAGACTAAGGTAACGCGTGCAGCCATGCCCCCGATTACAGCAGCGATACCGCCAGGAGTCTAGCCCAGTCGACTCCTGCGGCGCCTACAATAAGCCGAACCAGGGTGGCTTTACAACATACGTCGTCCCACACGCGTTGAACCTTGGGGTTCTCGGGTACGGTCGCCTCTGGGTTGAGAGCCGCCCATGCCACCAAATCGTCGGCCACGTTAGGTATGATCGCCCTGTCACCGTTCACAGGTAGAATGTTAATTAGCAACCAGAGTAGCCAAAGTGAACGAAAATAAAATAATATGGTCCACTGAACCACATAATATGATCGACTTTACAAGTAACTGTAACCTTTAGCACCTTACTACTTTTTTAATTGGGAGCGTTCAGACTGTCGCAACATTTATGTTAACATAAATGATAGAGGTAATGGTAGAGTACGACTTTCTTCCAGTTCTAGCTCGGTTATTATGTTGTGCGTTTATAATACATATGTTGTTAAGTGAACATTATATGATTATATCTTTAAACGAGGAATTATTTTATGTTTACTTTGGATATCTCTTAAACGGCTCTAAGATTTCGATGAAAATTACAATTCAGTAATTTACGGGAGCGAAAAGATCGATCTAGCTAGGCTTCATCTTCAGGTAACTCGTATTCTCCAGGAAATTATGAACAAAGCTTCGTCGGTTGGCGATTTAGTTTTGATATTCGGTATACAGTAGTGTTTTTAAATGAGTTATTGAAGAGGAGAAGGATTCAAATCCTGTTGTATTTATTTATCCAAGCAACGAAAACCTTTTAAAGTACTGTCAATTAATGGTAACTATCATTGTGTATTAAAAAAATAAAATTATTATCGTCATTACATTTTGTCGACGGTTTAGAGGTGGTGCTTGTAAATGTAGAATTTTAAAGCGTTGTTAGCCGTCGTGTACTTAAAGTTTGAACGTTCAACAAAACGAATGACGTGAATTTAATTATTATTAAGGTCAACTAAACGAGTTTTAGACCCATGTTTATTAAGTTTTTCAGTAAATAAACTTATTACATGCCACCACCGTATCAGCCGGAGGACGTCCACTGCTGGACACAGGCCTGCCCCAATTTCATGAGGGGTAAATGCCATAATCGCTACGCTTGGCATGCGGGTTGGCGATCGCAGCATCTCCACCGCACTCCAGGGATGCTGCTGCCCATCCCACGGTGGTCTTGGTCGTAGTTTTAGGACATACCCGGGTCCTATATATTATTTTATTACATGCATCTTTAAATAATCATTGTTAGCTCCTAGTGATGTTTAGAGTAGAATGTTGTCAAAATATTTTTCATATTTTGAGGTTTATTCCTGTTCCGGAATATATCCGGGAACGGCATATCCCTAGTGATAATAGCGAGACATTTTTGGCACTATAATGATTAATGAGGGAGTTATATTTTATATTAACAAATGACGTTGTACCACCATATTTAGCATCCTTCCACTTAGAAGGAAAAAGTATATTAGGTGAAGATACCTAATGCATTCTATGGAATGAAAAATGAAATTGTGTCCCATTATTATTTAGTTTGATTACGTTAATAACTCTAATTTCGCAAAGAGCACTAAAAGTAGTGATAGCATCAGTGAAATGAAACATAAAGTTATATTTTATTACTTCTTTCGGCGAAAGTTGTACGTTACGTGCAAGATATGGGCAATTAAAAGTTGTATTTGTACACCTTAGTATTGTCTGTATCTTTATTTTCACACTGGACGTCAAAAATGGAAATACTGGAGATTTGGTAGGTAAAACTGCTTATTGCTAGGTTTATACTTTAAATGAGCTAAGATATGTTTTTATTTTTCCCAAAAAGCGAGTTTGAGAGTGAGGCATGTCGCCCTTAGGGCAAAAATGTAATTAAAAAAACTGAGCAATGGCAGACGCTTTTATAGCTACTTCTCAAAGTTGTATAAATGTTAGAATAATTTTATTATTGTAGTTAATAGTTTAAATTATGGTAATAAAACTAAATTCAGACTGCTACCCTATTGCAAATTGCATGGTGTTTGATAAAATTTTGAGCTTTGTTATTCAATATAAGTGCAAATTCAAACTGACAGAAAATTATTCATCCACACTGCCATTACATTGTAGTAATTTTAGAAGCTTATTGACAATTTTAATAAATTAATATATTAAGTTATAGAAATAAACGAAAATGTTATCGATACTTTTCAATAAATTATATGCCTTCTTATGTTAAATTCAATATAACCCCTTCAAATCCGCTTCTAGAAAATGGTTCATACAAAAATACTACGTTCAAGTGCCAAAATAATAATAGATGGCGCAAGTTTTCGCAAGTATGTATGTCCTCGATCCTGGCTTTCACTGTTTAGAGCACTTACGGTATGACCGATATGGTCGTGTTCTATACGGTAGTAAAAAAATAAATAATACAAACAAATGATATTGCAAACAAAAAATAAGATTGAAGGAATTTAAAGGGATTGTGTTCCCATATCTCCGTTGACAATTTGCTGAGACGTCAGTTTCTCACGAACATGACCCCCGGTGCAACCCGTGTCGAATTGTTAATAAAAGTAAATATGTAAATAAACATCGCGTTAGACTCGTGCTTAACAAATATTTTAACTCTGTACAGACATGTACAGAGATGTTAAGATGTCCTTAATAGTTATCATGTCTTTACAGACTATATATGTCATAGGTGGGTATAAATAGGTAACAAAATATGTGTAAAGAAGAGTAATTAAAGTAACATGCATTTATTTGCATAAGGTAACAAATTAAGTTAAGTATTTAAAAAATCAGTGCTTATCAATATTTCCCAGCAATGTTTTCAAGGATCCTAAATATCCGAATAAAAAACGCAACCCACGCTTTTAATCGCATTTTTTCTTACTTCATTTGAATAATTAGATCACTTTCGCCTAAATTACGTATCCATCCATCAAGTTGCACAATACCGTGATAGCACGTAACTTTGGAAGTATTTTGGGCTTAATTAATCAAGTTCGTACCTCGACCGGTTCGGAAAATGTAAATTTTTGGACATACAAAAAATACTTCAAAGGAACTTACTCGCAATTTATCAATTTAATCCCTTTTTGATTTAATTTAATCCCTTTTTAATATTGTTTCTTTTAAATTTCAATTTAATTAATTCATTCGGTTACATTATTAAAAGTATTCGTATAACGGTCAACCGGGTTGCTTATTTCATTCGGTTAGTTAAAACATTGATTCCTACGTATAAAGTAAATACACTTGATATAAAAACATCAAGTATATTATTATGTACACAATAATCTTATTCGAGTAACTGTCTACTTTAAAAGGATTACAATAAATTCTTATTAACCCCCGACGCAAAAAGAGGGGTGTTAACGTGTCTGTCTGTGTATCTGTGTATCTGTCTGTGGTATCGTAGCTCCCAAACGGATGAACTGATTTTCGTTTAGTTTTTTTTTTCGTGTCATAGATAATTTTATCCCGAGTGTTCTTAGCCATGTTTCATGAAAATCTGTTCACCCGTTTTTGAGATATTGACCTTTGAAATGAAAAAGTCGGGGGTTTTTCAACTTTTATATTATTAGCGTTGTGTTTTATAACAATGTTACCAGCGATATTGGCCTCCTCATCTAATTAGATAGAAAGTTTCCTAGTCGTCAGACCAAAGACGTAGCTCATTGATTCAATAGGATAATAATTATTTGAAAGTAGCCTTTTACTCTTGGAGCACAGACAACGGGAGCGAATTCCACTCATTCGCAATTCACATAAGGAAATTTGAAGAAAGTCGCTTCGTAAATTAGTTTTACTGTAAACAATGTACTTGGCACCATTTCAGAGAATCTACGGAACTTGGCACCCATTTAGATCTCAATTCTTTTTTCGGTGAAGACGACAACCAAGCATCGCATATTTTTATTATTGAACTTGGCTCCCATTTTCACATTTATGTTTTTGATGGGATATCATTACTTTTTGTCAATCTTCGCCAAATGGTGCTTTTTAAGAGCGAATGCACGAGTTACTATACAAAATACCCAAATCTTTATAGGTGCACCTCAAATATTTGAAAAGTTCCCTCGATTTCTCCAAGACCCTATGATCACATTCTTACCTGATAACTATGGGACCACCCCTGAAGTATGCCGTTTAAAACAGAAAATTTTCCAAATCGGTTAATAAATGACGGAGTTCGGAGGTAACTGGCATAAATAATAATAATAATAAAACTAATAAAAAAACACTGTTTTTCTGATTTTTTCTGGTGTACACACACAATTACCAAGCTGTATGCCAAATTTCAGCTTTCTAGGTCACCTGGAAGTGGGTTTGGTTTTTGATTACTAGTCAGTCGGTCAGTCAGACAGTCAGTGGTAAATATGCCGTTTTTCGGATTTTAATGTCTCAATAACTATTAAGTAAACCTATATTTATGAAATTTGGGGTTCTAGTTGTTCTAACTAAAAGATCTCAATACATGTACTAAACTTCATTTTATATGTTAGATAGATTTTGAGTTATTGGGGGGTCAAAAGTGGCTCCAAACGGTTCGTGTAAAATAACACTCGGCTGCTGTCCGCCAGTTCCTGGAGTGAACTTGGCTGGACACGCTGCTGCGTGTCTAGATCTAGCCCACATTAATTCATTGCTTGATGAAAAAAAGAATATCGTTACATTCTTATTCACCGGGGCAACATATAACAAGCAAAACCTAAACCACAAGTTAACACACATATATCTGATATTGACGACCTGTTTAGCCTAGTTGGTAGTGACACTGCCACCGAAGCTAGAGGTCCCGGGTTCGAATCCCGGCCAGGGCATTATTTGTGCATTTAGCACGGATTTTGTTCTTGGGTCTTGGATGTTCTCTATGTATTTAAGTATGTATTTATCTATATAAGTATGTATATCGTCGCCTAGTACCCATAGTACAAGCTTTGCTTAGTTTGGGAGTAGGTCGATTGGTGTAAGATTGTCCCCCAATTTATTATTATTATTATATTATACGGTATATTAGAAATTATTGCATTTGAATATCATTTCAAAAACAGTCTACTATTAACTACATCACAAAAACTAAATTCCAACATCAATGTCACACGGCTGAATGCCACTCTGCAATAGAACAATGCTAAAGTGGTTTTTGTTGTCTCTGGTGTGGCCCCTTTCCCATAGATTTGCGATATTTTCACTAACGACATTGCGTTCATTGTCGATGCCTTTCACGTTTCATTGGACTCTGGCTTCACTTACTTTGATTACAGTTCAGGTTCATGTGTCCAAGAATGTTAACGTTAACCTCACGTTATTAAATTTCATTGTATGAAAAGTTTTACGGCTCCCTATGGGATGATAGTGGCTGACGCCAGAAGCAAAGTTAAACCAGGCTGTAGCATCATGCTGAGCCTGATCCTTTTTGCTGGCACACAACGTTTTTTTTTCTTCTTTTATTATTCTTGTATTGTGTGCCTGATGCAAATAAATAATTTCTATTTCTAAACAGCCCGTTTTTTTTCCTCAGCAATTTTAGTAATGTTATTTTTCTCAGCAAGAGAATTTGATGGGAATATATTTTAATAGTAAGCGGCAAACGATCATGACAGAGATTAAGATCACAAGCACGCCTTGGACGGTCTTAAAAAGGCCGAAAGGCACACAAAAATCAAAGTCGTGATTTTGTGCACACGTTTTGTACGATAATTAGTACATGTCATTCCGTGCAATGTTTATGTTGCACGAAAACATCAACGTGCATGCGGTTTGTTTTGTATGGATAGACATTATTGCAGTGCTTGGTACAGATAATAAAAACAGTAATACCAACATGAATGCTTGTCACATGGACAACCGTCATGAACTCCGCTCAGTCCTTATCGTACAATATTTACTGCTAATGGGCTTTCTGCAGAGTTATCAATTTGTCAAGACCGTCGCGTTGGAAGTGAACAAATTGAATTATCACTGTATCATCTCTAAACCTAGACAACAGACCCAGACAAACTTAGTGACAAATTGATTGGTGTGTCGAAAGCCTTAAATAGATGGACTGCATTTCAACTGCAACTGGGGCCAATGTGCAGTTGTCATAAAAATTTACCGCTTATTACCGTCAAACGCTGCCAAAAACAATGTTGTATATATAGTTACCAACAAAACTTTAGTGGTAATAAAAGCTGAGAAATGACTAGAATAATTGGCATCTGTTACAAGCAGTGGTACAGTATGGGAAATGCCTAGAATAACTGGAATCTGTTGCAAGTGGTAACAACTTTGGTAGTACCAGCCGAGAAATGCCTAGAATAATTGGCATCTGTTATCAGTGGTTACACCATTGGCGGTAACAGATGGGAAAACCCATTCGATTGACGGTGGTATATTGTAAACATTCCAGTGCATGACACTGATGTAGCAGATTTGCGTGATTTGCCGGATTAGCGTACCTATTTTTACACTGCATGTATGTTTGCATTGTTTGCCAATTGAATAAGTATGCCAGGGCAACGCTGGCGACGTGTGAAATAGATAACGGAATTCGTGAGTACTTTGGAGCTTATCTATTAGCATTAATTGTCATTGTTAAGCTTTAAGTTCATATTTTTGCAATTGATGTTTTTTTTTTCATTAAGACCACAAGTGCAATTATTGTCGGGTGGATAAATATGAGCGAATTTAGGCGTTTTTGAATAAAACGATTCCTTTGATGTACAAATAAGCAACATCCATAATATAACTCATCTGTTAACCATTACGTACATGCAATGTTGTAACACATACAATACATACAATGCGATATCAACATGCAATGACTTGCAGATTCAATGGAATTCTCAATAACTTGCATTCATTTTCAACACTATTGCGAGCAACTGCGCATACCGTGGATTCATTTTGGACCTGGTATATGATGTGTAGAGGACACGTAAATATTAAAAAAATACAAAAAACAGCGGTTTGTATCGGGGATAAAACTTATTACTCTGCCTACCTATTTATTTTCGTCACAAATAGAATAACCATCAATTTCAAATAAACCCAAACATAATAATATGCATTATTCGTTAGTATTGAAGATAATCACCAGTACCCGCTTCAAAAAAAAATCTCTTCCATACAAATTAACGGTTAACTATACGTTTCATGCGCGGCGAATTTGTCAGAACGAGTCCACGTAAAGATTATGCATATTTAATATTTCAATACGTTCAATCAGATAGATCCCTAGGCCCTACAGTTCACGTGGATCGGTAACTCTAAATTATTACATAATTACTTACGCATAACGAGTGTGAAATTAAAGTTCGCGGGGTTGAACCATGGATTCCGGCGACCCGCGACGCCATTTTCTACACTTTCCACACCGCTTTCAAGACCGACTAACTCGACTAATTGATAGCAATAATCGGACAGAAAGTGTGATTCGATTCACTTGATGCATAATTGTGTTTGTTTACTTGCGACTGTGAAAAGTGTAAGTGGGTTAAGCAGTGATTACTCGTAGGAACTAAATTTTTATTGGTTGTTTTGTCCAGTGCTGTGGTGTAGCAGTGGATCTGACGGCTTCATTTGACTAACCACGAAAACTTGACAAATTCTGCATGAAAATAAGTTTTTATCACAACGGATCATGGTTTAAAAAAAGTTATAAATTAAGATTTAGACTATAAAGTATTTTTCATTAATTTCACTCCTCATGCTCGAAAAGTGTGTCATATTAAGCATATACACCGAGGTCCAAGTAGTACAATTAGTCCCCAGGGGAAATATGCATACTATATTTATGATTAAGAATCATTTTAATTTGACACGTAAATGCGGATGGCGTAGAACCGGTAATTGTGGCACTCTTTGGAAGAGATGCTGTCAAATATGTTAGCTTGCACTGTGTTCCACGATGACCGGTCCTGCGTCACCCTCTTCAGGGGACACCATGACCAAGTCATCTTATGGGAGGCCTGCCCACGCTACGCCTTCCGGCTTTAATTATTAAAATATAATCGAATGGTCACTTGCATGTTTCGGACCGGCATGCGGTCCTTAGTCATCATGAGTACTCGTCGTCGCAGTAAGGAATTGAATATGTCTGAAACTCAAGGGAGTTTTCTATATACAACTGCATTACCTGATGGTAAAGGTGTGAAGTCATTATAAGCTGTCCTCATTTACCTGAAAAAAGGAAATTAAATCAGTCATCAATTAATCATGAAAAAACTGCACTGCGATATCTGCGATGAAGAAATGTTGCGTGACAGTGTTACTACTAATTAAAATCCAATTATTGTCATTGATTAGGTAGTAAAACAAACAAATAATTTACATAACCATTTACCCAATTCGGAAGTGTTTGTCACAGTCTCGTTTTTAAGATCCTAACGGAACAGATTAATAGATTCAGTCCATGTTCGTTACGTCAGATGGTTTCTTTTTGTTTGTCATGCTCTAGTAAACGCCGCGGTTAGAGTATCTGTAACACTATCTGCTGCCATATGAATGAATTCGTTATGCACTGCATTGATATATGACGCTTGAGTAGGATTATGAATGAGTGTGAATACTTAAGGTGAGGTCAAGCAAGATTATAACGAAAGGTTTGCTGGTTCCGTAGACCAGCAAACCTTTAATTATAATTATCATTTATCATCAGTTAAGCAGTAAAAGTAAAATGTACATGTTAAAAAAGACTGGATCTACGTATAACATCTGGAGAAGGCTAGAGTTACTTTAATTCACTTAATGTTTGAATGAGTATGGTAAAAACATGTTTAAAATAAAGTATTTATGTTCTACGTCTTCTTACGGTCCGTGTTATTTGCATCCGTATCTTTACATCATAAACTTAGTGCAAGGCGGTGCTAAAAGTGCAACAAAACTGGGAACCGTACTGTCTTTTCGAGGATCTGACGGTTCGAAAAATAAATACCCTACGATTATTATTATTATAAACTTAGTGGGCTGCTCGTTTCTGTTTCAAACAAATGTCGGCTGCACTTTAGTAATTTTATTTACATAACTTCATGCTTTATTAGCCGTTATTCAATGCAAAACACGTAGTTGTACTAGCAGTATGTTGAATTATATCCTTTCGTACCGGATGTATCTGTCTGAATATAAGACATGCAATTGTAATACATATAACATCGCAAAAGATAATTTATAATGCACCGAATTAATTTATGCTAAAAATGTATGCAATTTGCGGGAAGTTCCTAGTGAGAGAAAGTGGTTAGTAAATTATAGGTTCTAGGTAAGTCTGAGCTCAGGGCCTGGCGAAGATATCTCCGTGTGCGAAGTTCAGGAAGCTCGCGTGTAATCACGATTCTATTAAAAACGTGATTTCGTTTCGTGTACTTGTTAAAAGACATGACGATGACGACGTGTCTGGCACTTGTATGTTTGCCAAGTTTTATTAGGTGTTTTGTATTTTTGTATGTGGTTCACTATGCACAAATAATAGGATAGTTACAATTTATGTTTGACTAGCTTTTGCTCGCTATTTTGTCCGCGAAGAACTCGTTATCGCCTTAGATAAATAATTGGAATATAAAATGTTTAAGGTGCAGGCTTACATAATTATTGCTTTCCCAAACAATCTTAATCTTAAAGTATATTCACGGTTCTTGCAAACAAATATTGGTAACCGCAAGAGATCTTGCGGTTCAAAAGTAATAGTCTTGTTTGACAAAGCTTTGTATATATTTTCCTCGTTTTTTGTATTCATTTTCAGATTTACTTATTTTAAGTAGACTAAGAATATTATCATTGTAATAAGCAGTGATCGTAACTTTTATAGCATTTTCGGTGCAGCGCGGAGTTGGTATGGACAAATACAATTTAATCGGTTAATTAAAGTTAATTTTAACGTTATTAACTCTAATGAATCATAAGAATTTAAAACATTTATTCTAATTCCGTTAACACCAAAAATGCTACAAAAGTTACGATCACTCGTAATAAGTTTATTATTTGGGAGAATATAACTATCGGCGTTCCTTAACGGTAATGGCCTTAGTTTTCAAAAACACTAGTCGATTTTGACTTGTAATCCCACCTAAGTACTTGCAGAATAAAGTTTATTTATGATAAAATTAATAATGGTTGACAATGTTGACAGTAGACACCAGCTTGTTCATATATCTATTACTATTAAATATAATAATTAGTAATAGTTCCGGTTTTGTCATTTCCATAGACGGAACCCTAAAACGTCGTAAACCACGATCAACTCGTATTTTTCCTTTAGTCCAGCAAAGTTTTAAATTCTGCTTTACCCTAGTTCTCAATTTAATCTCCGTGGCGTTTTCAAAGTTTCGCAAGTACGGTTCAGAGTAAATTCTTATTTAAAAAGTTTTTCCTTTCCAGAAGTATAAAAATCGAAGTCATCTCTATTGTGGGCAAGTCAATGACTTTTATATTGTAAAGGTATTGACTGCTGTCTATTCACAAAAAGTCATCCATGAAATAGTTTGTTAGCGTCATTATTGAGGACGTAGCGTGACTTTAAGAAATCGTTACACTGTCCATTTTAGAGCATCTGTCTATATAATATTCCAGCGCCTTGGTAAAAACTGTAATGCTTGATAAATGTATTAAAACAATAAATAAAATTATACTGGATAATACGCCAATTTTGAGATTAGGTAGTGGACCCCGCGCATCCTTCAGGTTGCAACGGTACAGGGCTAGGATGGTGATGATGTTGATGATACTGGATAATCCAGTCATAGATTTCATTGAGGCACTTGTTTTTTTACTATGCTGGCGTGTATTAAAAAAAAAACTTACTTTATACTAGGTAATGTTTGCAACTTCATTAGATTGTATGTTACAGGTAATATATGAGGCTGTTCCTCCGATTTCAAAAACTTTTTCATTAGTAAAATGAACTTTCGGTAAGTCCGTTCGGAATTTTATTTCTGCTTCGTTTTTAGTAATACACGAGCGTTTGTACTTTATAAAGGTACACGTAAAGGTATATGAATAAACATTATTTAGGTACCTATCTAATTGAAGTACGTTTTTCTTGGTTAATATTGCGACTATTCATTGGACCGAGCTTTAGCAACCCCCACGATTAGTTAGGATCGTGGGGGTTGCTAAAGCTCAGTCCGTTAGTCCTTATCAATGACGGTAGGTCAAAAAATATTGAATTAAGTACAAGTCTTGTTTGATCTGGCATAAAGTCAGACGGACCTTTATGAAACGAACCTTGATGGTTTCCATTCGGTATTACTTCATATGGTTGAATTATTTTTAGCGTAGGTATCATTACCTAACCGATGAAACCGTTAACTTTCCAGGACTTTAAGACTTAGATATGATTTAAGACAACTATGAAAGATTTCAGGTTTATGAAAAGATGAGATTTTTCTACGTTAATTTACGACTCCCCCACAAGGTGGATTGTGGATGTCCTTCGGCTGATATGATGATGATGAATTTGCGAACAGTCTCAACAACTATGAGCAGATGAGTCGAAAACTGTTGACGTTTTAGTAAGATAGGGCCACTGCCTGCCTTACCTTCCCTTAATCAGACAACACTTTAGCTCTTTTGAGTCTCTTTAATGAATTTGTCATTACATTCATCTATGACAGAAGGTCACAAAATAACACACAGGTCACAGGTGTGATTGTAATAAGTTGCAAGTTGGTCCATACACATAGTTAGTTGCGTAGCGGTTCGCTTTTTCTTGGTTGGACTCATAAATTTCTGAGGTACAAGCGTATCAGAATACCTATGCCAAAACCATCAGGATTTTCAATACAATTCAATACAAATATTCTTTATTGCACACCTAGATTAAAGTACACAGTACATAATAACGATAAGTAGAGGCAAGCAAAAGGCAGTCTTATCGCTAAAGAGCGATCTCTCCCAGACAACATTTGTTATGTTATTATAAGCTCTCTGGATTCACATTATATTAGACTTGCTAACCGATGACCACAAAACCCGGGATCCGGGTATGTCCTTAAACTACGACCAAGACCACCGGGGAATGGGCAGCAGCATTCCTAGAGCGCGGTGGAGATACTGCGATCGCCAACCCGCATGCCAAGCGTGGCGATTATGGCATTTGCCCCCCATGAAATTGGGGGAGGCCTATGTCCAGTAGTGGACGTCCTAGGGCTGATGTGGTGGTGGTGGTGGTGAACCACAAAAAAGATGTGATGAAGTAAATTATTCAGAATGAGATTTGGTACCAACTTTAGGCAAAATGAATCATTTGTGGCAAAATATTATGCCCAAATAATGTTTGGCAGTAAATACTAATATTAATATAAACCATCTTATTTATTTCACATCAATGTTCAAGATTATCATATCGTACCTAAGCTTTGACTTGCATCATTTTATTTGTAGATATAAGTTACATTGCATCGATGTAGGTAGCTACTGCAGCTACCCCGTGGACTAGTAAGGAAGCAACAGCGTTGTTTGAATAGAGTTAGATTGAGCATCAGGTGTATGAGAATGAGAACTGTATTGACTATGAATTAGATCTCAAATAGGTATGTTGTTATTTACTTCACTTATCAACTTAACCACGTGGCCATACAACTTGTCAACAATTTTTCGAGTTTAACAGTAGCCAACTTCCACTGTCCCACTGGACAGGGATGTATTTGGAAAAGAATGAGAACAATAACATAACTGCGTGCGGCTTGAATGAAAGCCGTGGGGTGTTACGATCAATATAATACTAGGGGTTATTGTGGGGTGCTTGATGTTTATCCTAAACACGCTATGTTCTTTTTATCGTCGAGTAAGATTGACTTAGGATAAGAAACTTATCGTATCAGTTTACTAACACAAATATTGTAATACAACACACCATCTTCATAGCCAAACTCACGAGACATATCTGATCTACCAAAACGCTACCACACTTTGGGCCTAATAACCGATGAACTCAAGTTAAGCAATTTTAGTGAACAACTAATTAGGCCTATCATGTTTTATAGATAAAATCAATAAACCCAGACGGTTCCAGCGCGGCGCGTGACACACGCGGGCGGGGAGAGGTGATGACGTAACGTTTTTGAGCGTGCGTAAGGTAGACTAAATGTCATACCAAAAATGACAGTGAGATCTGCTTAACGTAAGTTTGACACGGTAATAACTACCTCCTAGCACGTCCCACGTCTCTCCTCATACGCCGCGCTCCGCGTAGGAACCGTCTGAGGCTATCAATTCACGAATCGTTTGTTCAAATTATCTGGATGCTACTCTACAGTTTTTACAGATGTAAATACATATTTTTATTGTATAATATAGATTCATGTGGTCAATTAGCATAAATAACTACCTAATAATACCTTGATTAGAAAAAGGTGTAACTCAATTGCATATACGAGCTTTAAAATTTTATCCAACACTTTCAAAATGGCCCAATGGAGAAATTTGGTCGTGTTATCATCACTTATCAGTTAGTTAACTAGCTCCGGTGTTGTAACTCGAGGTGATAACACTGTTCTTAAATTTATCGCCAGTGTTCTATACAAACAATTAAATGCCACTTTATTAGGTACAGCTTCCTCCCAGGCATTATCTGATGGAGGCGCTAAATCTCTAGGTAGTTTTATTTATTTATTCCTTCATTTACAGTCTAAGTAAACGTGTTAGCAGGAGAGGCATTTATTTCAAAGATAGTTACATGACACAAAACTAAAATTAATGGAGCGATTCCAAGCCACAACCATGCGTGAAAGATTGGTCTTGGATGGAGCTTGGAGTGGT
This sequence comes from Notocelia uddmanniana, assembly GCA_905163555.1. Lineage (NCBI taxonomy): Eukaryota > Metazoa > Arthropoda > Insecta > Lepidoptera > Tortricidae > Notocelia > Notocelia uddmanniana. Next base: position 14,049,056 of record LR991053.1, read on the forward strand.
AATAGACTCCAGGTACCGGTTGCTGAGCGCTAGGAAACTGGATTCATTACTGCAAATACCTAATTACTTTGTCAATGTTTAAGCATCTCTAGTGCATGTTCATAAAGATTAGAACTATGTCGTTATTTTAAGATTTAATATTTGTACACCTTGAAGGTAGATCACAGCGTATTGTATATTTTATTCTATTGTCATCTATTATTGTAACCTGTGTATCACAAATAAATACTTACTTACTAAAATATATCCAGTTTGCTATTGCTGTTGACGGAAACAGCCAACCCACGATAGTTTATAATTCTGAGTAACTCTCTCTGTGAGTACCAGAACAATTAACAGTTTAGTTATTTTTTTCAATTTGCATGATAATTTAACCACATATTTGGAAAGATGTAATTCCGTGTCTTCGTAATACTGTATCAGAGCTTACATTTACACCTCCCGTAATTCTTCAGGTCAGTGCGCATTCTAATTTTTAGCTATCATCCATAATTGGCGGCCTGATTGCTCAATGCCCCGCTGCCTCAGTGGCAAGCAATTGGTAGTCCGGCAATCAGGAAGATGGTAAACAATCATTAATTAATTAAGACGCAATCTTTGCTTTGCATTACTTCACGCTATCTTTGCTCGTCACACTGCATTGCCGCTATTGCAGTACAATGTCTGGGAATGTAACTGTCGTTAGGTACAGATGAAGTCAAAACCATTTTGCAAGTCTTTATAACACTGACATAAGATTGTATTTCAACTGGCCCATAAAAAGGTATTTTTCGCTATACTTTGATTTTTTTATTCTTTAGATGGTAGTGGTAATTTACGGTTGCAACGACCACTACATCAAATGATCGCTTATAAGTCTAATCACTTTAAACTTAATTACCATAAGGTGATGTTTACTCGCTTATGGGTGTTAATTATGGATGGTTTTATTAACATAAATGAAGCAGTGGATTACTGTGTATAACTACATGAACTTCACTGCCTATATAAAAAATACTATTTTTTTTCGTAAAAAAGTACCTTTGCATTGCAATATACAAAGGTTGGAATCTCCTAAAAGGGTGGAAGTACCTGTGATGGGAATCCCGCTCTTCCGTAGCTTGAAGTTAATTTACAAAAATAACATTAATTACAATATTCTTAAGTCAACTAAACTATAATAAACTTAAAATCGATTAGAATGGGATTTGTGACTTGTTGTAAATTTATCACGGAATGGCGTTGTAATTTTATGTATTAAAATTTTAATGTATCTACTTAAGTCTGTTAAATATTTATGATTATTTATCAACATATGTTAACGTTTCATTCGACACCGTCCATGACGCGTAATTTGTAGCGCAATTCTCCCGCAGTGCGTCAAATAACGCGTCGTGTACAGTGGCCTTAAATAAACAAGTTCGCTGTGGCTCTACTTATTTATACTGTGTGTTTTCCAACGTGTACTTTAATAACACTTAGTTTTAAGCGTAGTTAATTATTTTATTAGCAAATATAATTATTTCCCTTTATAATAGTGCGTGGGTATGCCTAGTTGATTTTTATAGTTGTCTCGAGTGGGAATGTACATAGTAAATAAATAAATAAATAAATATTAGGGAACACTTGACTCTTCTTAGAGAAAATCTAACGTCAGTTACACGAGATATTAATTTCTTACCAAATACATTGCGGGTTGATTATTTGATTAATGTGTACCACTTATGTACCTGAGGAAAAAAATGACTCTTATATTATAAGTATGTGTGTATGTGTGGTCCTGTAAGCGATCTGTTCCAGCTAACCTTTTAGCAATCGAGTGGAATGTTTACATTGTGTGCAAGATAAAAATAAAAAAGTTACGGTAAGTTCGTATGAAAGGCAGACACTATACATAAATGATTTTATTGCTCTGTTAATAAGTGTTAACATAATGAGTGATACTCGCCCTAGATCGCATGACATGTTAGAAGTGGAAGTATTTCGGCCACAGGAAGAGTATTGGGCGGCCCACAAGCCAAGCCCTAGATTGAACGCCACATGATTGGTGACCCATTAATTCTGGTCACGATCGTGAAAGCGGGCCTCGTGTGCTAAACAATTTTTAAACAATCTTCATCTTCACCCATAAGAGGCCTATACATAGCAAGTCGCATTGCTTATAGGCCCCTTATTGGTTAGAGGGAATGGGCAGATTAGTCCAAAGCTGGCCCAGTGCGTGGTGGGGACTTCACATACACTATGAATGTCTTCGCTGATGTGCAGGAAACTAATGGTAAATATCAGATGATATTTCGTACATTAAATCTCGGAACTACTCAGAACTCACGCGCAAAGGCATTAAAACGGGACAGCCTATAAGGGAATCCGATACAAAGTGTATTATCAGCCTGTTTAGGCTATTGGTAGTGTCACTGCCTCCGAAGCTAGAGGTCCCGGGTTCAAATCCCGGTAAGGGCATTTGTTTCTGTGGTGAGCAGAGGCGTTCCTGAGACTTGGATTTTTTCTATTTATTTAAATATATATACATATTTATCTATTAACTATATCGTCGTCTAGTACCCATAACACAAGTCTTAATGAGCTTACTATGGGACTAGTTCGATTTGTGTAAAATGTCCACTAATATTTATTTATTTATTTATATTTATGCTCTTGACCATACGTAGTAAGTATCGTACAATTTGGGATGCGAACTCACAACCGCCGCTTGAGTCGTTCGTTACTCGTTTAGAAGAGGCATACCATTATGACAAGTATCTTAAATTAAACAAACTTACAAAATAAATATAAAGGAGTGAATAGGGCGGACGTTCCAGTGCTTGACACTTACAACTTAAATTCAAAACAATACAGGCGATCAATAGGAGTCAAATATTGGACACTATGGTGTCAAGAATTGGCACGTTTACCTTATATATAATGTAATTTGACGGCCTGTTTAGCCTAGTTGGTAGTGACTCTGCCTCCGAAGCTAGAGGTCCCGGGTTCGAATCCCGGCCAGGGCATTTATTTGTGCATTTTTCACGGATATTTGTTCTTGGGTCTTGGATGTTTTCTATGTATTTCAGTATGTATTTATCTATAATAAGTATGTATATCGTCGTCTAGTACCCATAGTACAAGCTTTGCTTAGTTTGGGACTAGGTCGATTTGTGTAACATTGTCCCCCAATATTATTAAATATTAAAAAAATAAAATAATACTAGCATTTGCCCGCGGCTTCGCCCGCGTACTAAGCGTAATTTTTTACCGTCTACAAAAAAGAGGTTCACTTTTTGACCCGTATATATGTATGTAAGTATGTATGTATGTTTGTCCACGATTATCTCGCGTTTGGCTGAACCGATTTAGATGGGGTTTCCAGAAAAGTAGTTGTTGCATTCTGGGGGTTTCGGTATACGAAGTTTGGTGATTGTGATTCATTAAAAGGAGCATCCAAAAAGAAAATTTGGCTTTACTTTCATTCGCACTCCTTACTCAGTCCGTCTGTTACAACCGAGTTGCTTTTACTGGACCGATTGAATTGAAATTTGGCACAAACTATCAAGAATTCAGAGCGCTCGTGGCCCAGCGGCACCCGCCTACCGCGTGCGGTATGCGAGGTTCAGCAATGTGGGTGCAGGTCAGGTCTTGGACGGGTGACCGCTTTGAGTAGTTACTAACTGAGCGCTCTCGTGCTTTGGAAGGCACGTTAAGCCGTTGATCCCGGCTGCTGTTTACGACAGCAGTCGTTAAGCCAAGTTAGAGGCCTTCGGGCGGCTTGAGAACTACTAACAGTCAAGTTGCCCACTCACTTGACAAAGGGGGTCGAAGTTGCACTACGTCCGTAAGGAGTACCCACCGTTACCCTACACGTGACCCCTGGGTTTTGCTCAAAGTGCAACAAAAACTGGCAACCGTACTTGTCTTCCCGAAGATCTCACGGTTCGTAAATAAATGCCATACGATTAAAAAAAAATCTAATACCTAATCTAAAGGTTGATTTAAATGGAAAAAATATAGAAACCTCTATGTCGTTTTTAAAAGCCAATCCATAGATACCCCACACGCTTATATAGTAACATTAAACTTTTTTTAACAATCCCTGGCATGCATGGAGTGCCAAATTTTACCTCAGATTCGTATTAGGAGACCTCTCGGATGCTCAGATCTCGATTTTGAACGAAATCGGGACGAAAAAAAAAAAACAATATGGCTGCCACTTTCACAAGTTTTAGCTCGAATTCATATTAAGAGACCTCTCGGACAATCAGATATCGATTTTGAACGAAATCGGGACGGAAATGAAGAAAATCAATATGGCCGCCACTTGTTCCAAATTTTACCTCAAATTCGTATTACGAGACCTGTCGGACGCTCAGATATCGATTTTGAACGCAATCGGGTTAGAAATGAAGAAAATCAAATTTTACCTCGGATTCGTATTAGGGGACCTCTCGGATGCTCGGATATTGATTTTCAACGAAATCGGGTTGGATATAAAGAAAACCAATATGGCTGCCACTTTTTCCAAATTTTACCTCGGATTCGTATTAAGAACTCTCTCGGATGCTCAGATATCGATTTTGAATGAAATCGTGACGGAAATGATAAAAAAGAATATAACTGTCACTTTTTCTAAATTTTACCTCGGATTCGTATTACGAGACCTCTCGGACGCTCAGATATCGATTATGAACGAAATTAGGAAGGAAATGAAGAAAATCAATATGGCTGCGACTTTTTCAAAATTTTACCTCGGAGTCGTATTAAGAAACATCTCGGATGCTCAGATATCGATTTTTAACGAAATCGTTAAAGAAAAGAAGAAAATCAATATGGCCGCCATTTTTCCAAATTTTACCTCGGAGTCGTATTAGGGGACCTCTCAGACGCTCAGATATCGATTTTGAACGAAATCGATTTGGAAATGAAGAAAATTATATGGCTGCCACTTATCCCAATTTTACCTCGGAGTCGTATTAGGGGACCTCTCGGACGCTCAGATATCAATTTTGAACGAAATCGCAACGGAAGTGAAGAAAATTAATATGGCCGTTACTTTATTCAAAGTTTACCTCGGATTCCTATTAAGAGTCCTCTCGGACGCTCTAATATCGATTTTTATCGAAATCGTATCGGACGGCACTGATTAATAAAACCACTTACTTACAATACATTGAATCAAAAAAGGTCGTCTCTTCATAGGGAATTCACGGCATTTCATGCACCTTAAGATCTTACAAGGAACCTACATGCCAAATTTGGTATCTCTCGAACCAGTAGTGTGGGCTGTGCGTTGATATGTCACTCACTCAGTCAGTCAGTTTCTTCTTGCAATTTGGCAAAAACTTTTAAAAGTTTTCATGTCCGCAATATAAAATTTTAAATCAATGCCATTTCCAAAATTAACGACCCAAAAAACCATAAAACGACACCCATATTAATATTTAGACATTCCAACCCCCTTGGAACCCAACAGAGGGGATGGTATTTCACGTCCTTCACGTAGGATTTTAAAATCATTGTTGTTTTCGTAATCAGCGACCCGATAAACCATAGAAACAATACCCATATCGATTTTCAGAATTTGTCACCACATTTCGTCCTTTTAGGGGTTGATTTCTCATAAAACCTGAAACACATGTTTACTTATTTATCGTTAGAAATACTCCTGTGAAGTTTCGAATAAAATAGTCCAACTAATTTTGATTCCCCACACACACTTCGAACCCCCATTTTACCCCCTTAGGGGTTGAATTTTGAAAAATCCTTTCTTAATGCACCTCTGGACCTTATATGGAACCTATATACTAAATTTAGAATCTCTAGAACCAGCAGTTTGGGCTGTGCGATGATATGTCACTCACTCAGTCAGTCAGTTATTTCTTGCAATTTGGCACAAACTTACAAAAGTTTTCATGTCCACAACATTAAATTTCAAAATCGATGCCATTTTCGTAATGAACGTCCCAAAAAACCGTAAAAACGACACCCATATTAATATTTAGATATTTCATCCCCCTCGCACCCCAACAGGGGGGATGGTATTTCAAATCCTCCACGTGGGATTTTAAAATCATTGTTGTTTTCGTTATCAGCGATCCGATAAACCATAAAAACAATACCCATGTCGATTTTCAGAATTTGTCACCACATTTCCCCCTTTTAGGGGTTGATTTTTCAGAAAACCTGAAACACGTGTTTACTCATTTATCGTTAGAAATACTTCTGTGAAGTTTCGAATAAAATAGTCCAGCCAATCTTGTTTCCCCATACAAACTTCGGACACCCATTTCACCCCCTTAGGGGTTGAATTTTGAAAAATCCTTTCTTAGTGCACCCCTAGACCTTATAAGGAACCTACATGCCAAATTTGGAATCTCTAGGACCAGCGGTTTGGGCTGTGCGTTGATATGTCAGTCAGTCAGTCAGTCAGTCAGTCAGTCAGTCAGTCAGTCAGTCAGTCAGTCAGTTTCTTCTTTTATATATTTAGATTGGGTGCAAGATATTTTGTGGCCCTGCCATTTTACTAAAGGTGTTTCATGGCCATATCACACGAAACGAGGACGACCTGTGATGTTTTCGGTGTCATATGTAAAATTGCATGTGAAGGTCTATGTAGGTGAATATGATATTTTATTTAATCTTAATCCATTTTTTATAGTTTATCAATTATCATTTCAGTTATGTATTGCAAAGGAGAAAACTCTTCGAAAAAAAGGCGAACTTAATGCAGTGTGGCAGTTTCTACCAGTTAAACAAAGGGGAGACAATTTATACTTATTTGTTCTACAAGAGAGCAAAGTAGATTTTTGCTGCGAGTGTTGATGTCGAGTCCCGAGCTAGCGAAAGAATCTATAATTGAATCACGAGCGTAGCGAGTGATTCATAATTAGAATCTTGAGCGTAGCGAGGGACTCAAAGACACGAGATGCAAATATCTTTGCTCTCGTGTGATACTTACAACTTTTCACCTCAGCGGCGAGAACATATAACGCAAAGGAATAGTGATAGAGACAATGAAGTTACTTAAACTAAACTACGATATGAAAAATTAAAAAGTTAGTTTTTTTCACGCTCGCAGCAAAAGTGCATTTTGCTCACTGGTTTCAAGCTGTAAAAGTCGTTTTCACGCTCGCAGCAAAATTGCATTTTGCTCACTGGTTTCAAGCAGCAAAACCGCCATTTTCGAGCCGATGAGGTGTTTTTTTTTTACCTTTAACTACTAATTCTCTTTTTACGTCGTAGGGCAAAAAAAATAATAATAAAGAAGATATAGTCAGTCTTTAGATTAATTATAAATGGCATTATTTCCGCAAAGTATACTCGTACACAAATATCAATAATTGTAAAGATGATTATTTTTAAGACTGCATGGCCTAGGCTGTAGTTTTTTAGTATTAGATAATATTAATATCTACTTACTACCGTTTTATCGATCACTCATGTCGAGTATTATGATGTCTAATGTACACAATCATTTGGCATTTTAACAGTCCCCTTCCCGCTCAACGTGACAGATATGGCAGCAAAGGTGCTAAATATAGTTACGTACCTACTGTTGATCGCACTGTTTAGCAAGTGGTAAATTTCACTTTGAAAATGTAGTACTAATAGTGTGTAGGTACGAAAACAGTATTGCCGTAGCTACACTTTCAATTGTCTAAAATATGTTGTGCGCAAAATGATCTAGGTAACATGACTTTAAGAAAATAAAAAGTTGTTATTTTGCATACCTATTTACTTCAGCAGCTGACAGTATCTACATTTAAGGTATTACGTATTTGGACTGTGCGATCCGTATTGCACATTCAAGTAAAAGGTCTTTAGATCACTAACGCTTAAATAATGCGCCTTGGCTTGACTTTATACATGAACTGCAGTATAGTTAGCATTAAAAGTAGCTAGGCATTTGAAAAGTTCGAAAGTCTTTATAACAAGGGAATAATAGAGCTTTTGATCGCTTCATATGCGTAGCAACTTTTGATGCTGACTGTACCTGCTTACTCAACTCAAGTCTTAGTATCTCATTCGAAGTCCTTAAACAAGAATCCCCAGCAGCGATTACGAATTCATTTAATTCGTACATCACATACCTATACCTATCAAACGTATGTTAAATAGTGGTTCTGTGAGCTGTAGGTATTCGCAATTTTCTTCTTTGCAAATTTCAAATTTGCAAAAAACATATTGACATAAAAATTCTATAATACAATCCAACCTGCTCACAAAATTTCACGAGAATTGGTTGAGATATGTGACCTGTGAGAACTACTATAACTTATTCTGTGTATAAATATATGAAAACATTTTTGCCGAAGTTGAAACGGAGACCTACGTTACACTCGGTAAATTAAGTGCGTCTATTCTTAGTTTCAATTTTATCACACGAAATATCTCCAAATTACCAGACAATATCCAAAATCAATCTCCAAATTACCAATCCAATTAAATCTCAATGTCATTTTTACGGTTCCGTAGTAAACAACTAGTAGAAAGCTGTAATTTGGTATGGGTCATCATCATCATCAGCCCACTGCAGTCTACTGCTGAACATTGGCCTCTCCCAAGGCGACACAAAGTACGGTCCTCTGCTTTGCGCATGCAGTCACTTCCCGCCCTCCGACATACGTCGTCTCGCCATCGCCACTTGGCTGGCGGGCGACCCACACTACGCTTGCCGAGGCGCGGCCTCCACTCCAGAACACGCTTACACCAGCGGTTGTCAGTTCTACGACAGATGTGGCCAGCCCACTGCCACTTCAGTTTGCTAACTTTAAAAACTATGGGGGTTGCTTTGGTTTTCTGACGGACTACTTCGTACCGTGTTTTATCCCTGAGAGAGACTCCAAGCACGGGAGGCCAATTCTCGGGCCATTAGAGATGATGTCTATTAGACATATCGCGATAAAAATGGCGGATTTCGATCGAAAACCCATTTGCGTATTCTCGAAATCTCACATTAGAGATATATCTACTTCCAGCGTTCGAGATGCAACGACTGGGGGCCAATTCTCGGTCCGATCGAGATGCATGTCTATCGTGACATTGTATAAAATGGTAGAGTCACTTGTATGGAGTCTCGAATAGAGATTATCTCGATCGAACCCCAGAATTGGCCCCCTGGTCAGTAGCGATCGAGATGGTTTTATCACATTTTTTTTTGCATTTGATCTGCCAGTGGCGGTAAGTATTGACAACTTAAGTAGTTGATCTACAGTTTACAGCAGCACAAAATGTACATATTTGCAAAAATATGTCGATTCGTTTAAATTATTTAATGGCTAAAGACTTTAAATATTTTTGATACGTTCAGCGGTGGAATGGCGGTTGGCGGAAAATATTGACAGCTCTCAAATATTGCAAGTAGTCTTTAAATCAAAACTCTCAAGTCAAAACAGTTTTTACGCGTTTCATTTCACGTAGTACATAAAGGAGAAAATACTCGTAAATATGTTTGAGGTGTTAAATCACCGTAATTATGTATAAGATTATTGAAAATTTATAACATTTTGGTTTTTGATATAAGATATATTTAATAAGTGGAAAAACTCATAAAATTATTTATCTTTTATTATTATACACTCGATTGTAAAATAACACAATCGAAAAAAACGGAACGTGTATTACTTGTACAATAGACATTGAGATCGTCGTTCGACATAAACTCGATCATGCCCCAGAATAAGAAATTTCACTGTGTTCATGACATTTTCGTGAGATTTTTCAATAGACATTGCGTCAATCAAGATCATTTTGAATAGACATCATCTCGAACGGCCCGAGAATTGGCCTCCAGCTCTTTCCATAGCGCGCGGTGGTCCTTGGTATTGGTATACTCGTACATAAGAAAACTAGCTAAAAAAATCGGTATAATAGGTACAATTTTTTAAACGAAAAAAAATTACGCGTGGCAAGTGGTACCGTAATTTTTTTTTCATGCAAAATCCATCGTGTTGGGTATTGTTAGAAATGATGAGAATTTTTAAAATGATTTTTTGGTTAAGCTATTCATTTGCGTGATATTAGTTTTTAAACTGCCCATATTTATTGGAGTCAAATACCAGCTAAACGGTTGCTACTGGGAATGTGAAACAAATAAATCATGGTTATATTACGGGAATATAAAATGATAATGAATTTAAGTTAAAGAGTAAATAGCGGAACTAAGGGAATGTATTTGGAAAAGCAAACTTTCGTACAATTTCGATTGATTACTTAGATATGTTAACTAAAGAGTAAATGTAAGTTTTCGACATTTTAAATCCGCGTAATGTCACGGGTGGACAGCTACGGAACCGAACATTGCACCGCCGCAGTTGTCTTTTACACATTTTGCGCTATGTGCATTTACTGTAAGGTAAATATATTATGCGTCCTTTACATTTGTCGTGATTTTCATGATGTACCTGCATTTTACGTCCTGTACATTTTGGAAATTTAGTTTTTTTTAATATTTATATTTATATATTTTAATTTAAGCTTACGGCCTGCCTGATGATAAGCAGACACCGTAGCCTATTGTCATTTGCGACTCCAGAGGAAGTACAAGTGCGTTGCCGACCCTTTATTGACTTGGGGATGCGCTGTGCTGAGAGTGAGGGACCCGCAGATGTCTCCAGCTGTCAATAAGCTAGATACATGCATGCATGCATGCCCCTCACTCCCAACACAGCGCATCCTCACATACCTATCTACCCAAGGGGCAAGTAGTGATGCTATTATGGCTCTGGTCTTCTGTAAGGTGGAGGTACTTCCCCAGTTGGGCTGCTCCAAATTTGAGCGAGATGACGTTTCGCTGTGTCCTAATACCTCTGCTGTTCGATTCCATTTTTTGCACATTTTGTGTACGTACAGTTAGCATTTTGTGTCATGTGCAATATCAGCCGGAGGACTTATTTCCCTAGGAAAAACCTATATAATGTCGCCGCGAACATCTGCATGATATTAAATTTAATTTATAATTAAAATTTTACATTTTATACTTTTGCTTCAGATAAAATCATGATAAAAAATTCCTTCCGAGAGAATGCATATATTACTCAGCGCACTGGACCAGAAGCATTGAGTTATGATCCGCGATACACAAGATTAACGAAGCATGTTATTATTTAAAGTAATGGTAAGTTTTTTATTAAAGCCAGGTGGCGAAGTAATACGGAGTTATAAAATAAAGTTAAGCTAAATTATAATGCCAAAGCATTATAAAGGGTATTAAGAGTGAGTGGTAGTTCATAGTTATTCTACGTTAGTTTGTCTACGGACGTCAATTGACGTCGGTAGTGTCAGTGGCACGAATTTTCGATGGCGCGGCTTGCTGTTTTAGGCGGTCAGGAAGCGTTCGTTTTAAAATATACATATATTCCGACGAATTAAGATCTTCCGACGAATTAAGATCTTTTGGTTTAATCGAACTGGGGATAATCTTTTGTTTTTAAAACTAATATAATATTTAGAGCATAACAATATTTGACTTGCAGGTGATACGTAGTATTTTACCGTAAAGCCCATGAAAATACACAGGTAATTAGAATATTACATTTATCACAGTCTTCGGCATAGCGCGTAACACAAATTAACTACTAACGCTACTAAAGTTGGCTTTTATCGTATTTTTGTAGTCATCTAATAGTGGCATATTAGCTTGTTTTAGTTTTTAAGTTGCTATAGTATTGTTTTGTATGCTGTAAATGCCCCAAATAAAATAAATAAATATTATGTATATAGTTCATTCGCTTGTTGATGCCTTAAACTCCGCGGTTTGTTTATTTCTTTCATAATTTTAGTGCACAATAAAATAAAAATAAATAAATATGCAGGCTTCATAGTATAAAAAAAAATAAGAATGGAACAAGCATTACTATACTAGTACATAAAGCTTTTGCTTCAGCGAGGAATGGGCTGCGATCAAGACTATTTAACCTACGTATCCAACCATTGACCCACCCACCTAGTCGGGTAAAGGTTATTTTTTAGTACGGCTCATTGCCATTTCACGTTCAAATGTAACATGACATTAGACGGTATTTCTACGGAACCTAGCATTAGGCAACAGAAAATGAAAGTGTTTTAGTTCAGCAAGTAGTTAACGCGCAAAAACCGCGAAGACAACCGCAATACTTGGCGCACCTTACACCATCATCATCTCTTGTCAGCTACACCATATTAACACAGTATAATCTATAGTTTAAGGCAGTAACTCAAATAGAGTCGCTTAAGACCTTTTTGGAGCTGCGCGCCGTTAGAGCGATAGTGTTGCACCTCTCAATTTATGTAGATTTTAATAAGATATTTACTAAAGCATTGATTTGTATTCTACTCCGTAGATACTCTAATGAATATTATTAGTATATTAGTAAATTAGTAATTGTTAGTAATAGTAATTGGTATATTAGTATAGTATAGTATATTAGTAGGTATATTAATGGATAGTATAGATAATTCAATAGGTCCTTATAATAACAATTGAATGTACCAGCATATAAGTAGTACGTAAATATTTTAAATAACATGCAATTGTATTTTTATCGGTGTCATGTTGCGGAACAGTAAAAACAATCTCAATTTTAAACTCGTTTTCACTGTTTGTAACATTAAGGTGTATAATAAAATAACACGCGAGCGTAACACTTTACAAATGTACACACTTATAATAGTGGAATTCGAGATATATCTTCGGGTTCTCTCAATTTTTTTTTTAATATTGCGTTTTTTTTTAATTTCGCTCTACATTTGCCTTAATAACCAGTGATGTAAAAGTACAGCATGCTACACGTTTAATATTACCGAATATAATTAAGTATTTCTAATACTAGTAACTGGTAATAAACCGCATATATATGCTGGATGTAGAAAAAAAACCATGCGGTGTCAGCAACTGCTAACTAACCGACTGTAAAATACCTAACTGAAAAAAGTGTCGCAAGTAACAGAATCGCAGTAAATTTATGATTATATAACTCACGATATCTAATCATAGTCAGTAAATCGTGTAGGACTCTAAAAACAAGAAATACCAAAGCAGTCGAGAGTACTGATGTAAAAATGAAGATGGACTGAAAGTGAAGGTGGTTACGTATCAGCGCGCGTAATATTTCGTTGCGGGCAGTACAATACTTGCGGTCAGATTACACTGAATACGTTTATTTTTATTTCGGCCTTAATACCACGATAAGTTCTTTGGTTTCCATACAGTTGACTCGGAAGGCTCCCTAAAAATTTCATTTTAAAGATACGGCGTAGAGAAGAATTAGATAGGCTCCAAGGTCGAAAGGAAGAAGAAGTCAATAAGCTAATTATCTAGCTTTTGTAAGACATTGACATCTTTAACACATTCGGCGCCGACAAGGCAATTATACGTACAAAACTGACACGGTTTCGTGTCACCGGCACCGTGCCACGTCCATAGAAACAGGAATAGTACCAATAAATTTCTAATTACTTCCGATTCTTTTAAAGAATCTCTATTCACGGAAAAATAATGAAATCAATGAATTTAATTTAATAAGTGCTACTGAGAAAAATAAAGTGTGGGTGGGCGTAGGAAAACTGCGGTCTTGTTTTTATTGGAATTAATAAGCGTATGAACCAAATGTAATCCAAGGTAGCAGATATCCGCATCAAAACTTAATTTCCCTGCGGCCTGTGGGCAGAACTGGAATACGGGATACGAGACGAAGCTCGGTTACTGTTGTAAATCTTCTTATTTACGCTGTTTTCTGACAGTCAACATTTATATCCTAAAATATTTTTAGGCTTTTAGGAAATTTATGCGTCATACAAATCGTCGGGTGACATGCAAAAGTTACTAAGTAACAAATACCTACTTAAAGTAAAACTCGTATCTCAATATCGATGTAGTCCTGAGATACGAGGTTTTGAGGAGCAGTGACAGATATTTTAGTGACTTTGGCTTTCACCCGACGAAATATTTACAAGTTTTTTGTTTGACTTTGCTGGTACAACGTTACCAAATCGGGGTTTTAATCCCGGAAAGAAAAATATGTATGCCTGAGTCTTGGATGTTAGTGCCTGTTTCTATGTAATTATTTAGGTATCTATGTCTATATCTGTATATAGATGTCATCCTGTGATTACCCACTGCACAAATAGAGATTAGTTAATCTTTTCCCTAATTCTTTATAAATATCCCTGGACACACTAAACGTGATTACTGCTTCTAAGTATTGCATCTTCTTTTAAACTTGAATAAGAAGGTAAGGAACAAGAATGTATGGCTTGTAGTAGGTTCAATTGGATAATGATTCTTGATTATTACATAACCTAAAATATTTGTTATAAAACTAGGTACACCTAATTGAGGAATGTTCATAGTATTTTTTATGCTCCGACTTCGGTAGTCAAATATCAACTGCAAAATATTTTATATTATTATAAGACTTCCTAAAAATAAACGTACCTAATTTGTAATGTAAACTGTATCTCACTCTGTAATGATGATACGAATGACTGCATTTGGTTGCATTATGAACCATTAATTTGTCTAGGGTTTTCTACAATGTTTGCTTTATTAATTTACAATAATTATAAAAAATATCAAGTGAAGTGAAGAGTCTTAAAATTAGTCATTACTCATGAAGGAATAGGTCAAGATCACGATTCATTAACTGCCGCGTGTAATTTACTACTACTTCCTGTCTAGGTGGGGCACGATCGATATGTGGTATTTTGTTCTTTGACGTGAGCTTAATGGTTATGTCGTAGAGATTTCACCACTTGACGAGATAATGTCAGTATTAAGTTTGTGTAGTATTAACATCAAACGCAGAAGTAGGGCAATACTGCATCCGTATCGCTCCTTTTCCGCTCATACCACAAAACTATACAAGCGTGCAATTTGACAATGTTGTCTACGTTTTCTATAGAAAATTGTAACATTTTGACAAATTGTAGACTTTTCAAAGTTTTGTGGTATAGGAACCTGGAATCATTCATTAAGCGAAAATTTTCCCTGTTAGTTTTAAAAATATAGACAACCTGAATTTCACTTAGCTTAAGTAAAATTCTTTTCCTTACTAGCTAGAACAGTTTTAAAATGAACATCCTTCTCCCACTAGACATTGTTTCAATGTGTGTTTCGGTGTATTGCGAAATTTAAGGATACGAGTATAGTTAGTCAAGTGTGAGCGGTAACACACGGGACGGGCGTTGTTTTACAGTGGTTTTAATCTACTTAGATACTTTTTATGACTTTTAGGTTGTACAGATTTTATTATTGTATACTGTACAATCGAGTTCATAAATATATGAGCATATGCAAACCTTTAAAAATAAATGTACAGTAAGGTACAAATACATCTAAACAGATTTATAATTTGAAAATATATACACGTGTCATCCGTCATATTCATCTGAGCAAGCCTATCATTTTTATTTAAGCAAGTGAAAACTAATAAATATCTGTATTAAATGTATCATATGACAGTATGGTACTCTTTTCGGTGATTGTCTTTTTTGAAAATTCAAAATGTTTTATCTGTATAGATATTTATGAACTCCTACTTGTTCACAAGAAATTGGAAAACGTGAGTACATATCTTATGTGCCACTACCTGTTTACAAATATTTGAAAATATCCCTTGTGTCGATAGTTATTGCTTCCACTTGTTTAAATAATTTTGTAAAAATCATAGACCGGATATTTATTATTTTTCAGTTGCTTAAATATTATTGAGAGTCTTGGTCAGATGAATATGACGGATGAGACGTATATATATTTTCGAATGACAAATCTGTTCAGATGTATTTGTACGTTACTATGTACATTTATTTTTGAAGGCTTGGATTTGCTCATATATTTATGAACTCGACTGTACTTGAACACATATATTGGCCAAACAATGATCTTTTTTTTTGCCAAAACACGATTACTGCATGCAGGTGACTATGCATTCTAAATTTAAACATAGGTGTTCATTGTACAAGGACACAACGGTTTCACTTGTGCGTGTACACTTTATTCCGTTTGTTTTCTTGGAACTAAGCCAAATTTCATATAAAAGTTACGAGGTCTTTCAAATTTACTGGACAACCGAAACCCTTGAAAATGCAGAACGTTTAATGTTTAACGTTTAATGGCTCCTAGAATTTACAATAAATTACCTAAACACCTAAAATAGTACGTGAAATTGGTAGAGACCTATGTGAAAAAATATTTGACCAAAAAAGGTTTATCATTCCTCTTTTTTTATTTATACCACGTCGGTGGCAAACAAATAATGCGGCCCGCCTGTGTCACATGCGCGTTGCCGACCCTTTAAAATTTTATACACTCCTTTCTTGAAGAATCCCATACTGTAGTTCCTCGGGAAACCTCGGCAGGGAGGGAGCTCATTCCACAACCGGAGCGTCCGAGGGAGGAAGTTCCTATGAAACCGTACCGTACGCGACCAATTAGGTTCTAAGGTGTGAGGATGAATTCCCTGCTGACGGCGAGCAGTGTGATGATAGAAAGCAGCCGTGGGCATCTTGACAGTTCTTCGGAGCACAACCCATTATACTCGTACAAACGATAGAAAACGCACAAGTAGGCAAAGTTTCTCCTTAAACTTAACGGTTTAATATCGCTCGTGAGTTTGGGGTCATCCACGATTAGCACAGCACGTCTCTGAAGCGAGTCATAAGGCCCAAGCTGGTAACCAGGTGCTCCCGCCCAGAGGTGACAGCAATACTCCATGTGGGGATGAACTTGCGACTTATATAATAAAATTAATAAAGTCTCTGTCCCGGGGAGAAGTACCGCTTCGCTCTATTGAGCACAACTAGCTTTTTGCCTTCTAAGTGGCTTCGAAATTGGACGTCGCTGGAAATGTCGACACCAAGGATCCCAATACTCTCTGAGATGGAGAGGGTTGTGTCCTGGAACCGTGGGGCCGCAGTGAATGGAGTATTCTTAGCGGTGAACGCACACATACTTGTGCTTTTAATTAATTTCTGTCAGACAACTTAGAATAAGTAAGGAACGTAGTTTTGGCATTCTCTGGTCGCTGCCTAGCGTTTTAATCAAATTAATGTCTAATGGGACTCGATAAACTAGTACTCAACTTGACATTTGCAACTATATTTTATTTTAAGACTGACATAGACAGACAAATTGTAATTTAGTGCATGTTAATTTTTGATTGACTGACAATCTCAATCTTACATACATAAACTCACGCCTATATTCCCAAAAGGGGTAGGAAGAGCACGCGATAATTAATTTCAGTGCCACTTTTAGCAGTTGTAGGTCTATAGATGGAGAAAATGTGATATTGCAGTGACAAGTTGCTCGCCCACCGCCCACAACACACTTCAACCTGGTTTCGATAGTCGACTCTTACGACACCCAAGGGAAGAAAGGGGGTAATAAAGGTCTCAGCTATTAGTTATTAAGGTGCAAAAATTGCCACGTTCACCTTACCAGTAAGCGATAACAAAGGCGAAATAAGAAAATGTAGAGCGAGCCATTGTAACGATGGTTAAAGATTAAGTAACCAAAATTTTGCTAACTGGGTAATTACACGTAGTCTAGACGCTAGTCTGCTGGGAGAAACAAACAAGCTGTTAAGTAACCGACTGCATTAAAATGCACGACATGAAACGGGTATGTAAACGGAGTGCTAAACACATACTTACACATACCCTTGTTCTCTAACAATTGAATTGTATAGATGCTATTGAGCACTGCGTTAACATGGCCAAGTGCAAGCACTAACTGTCAATCGATTAAGGGACCCGAGGAAACCCCTACTCATTTTATTCGGGACACTAGAATTGTAGAAAGCTTACTTAGTATACTACACATAATTCTTAAAGAAGTTGCATTTAGGGACGGATACTTTTATTTTTATCTTATAAATCTTGCAATAGTAGCCTTTTTTATTGCAAACATACAGGACATTTCGATTTGTAATGAAATCTAATACAGCTGTTGTCTTTGTAGTGATAATCTGTTTAACCACTACTACCTAAAATTAATGTAAAAAGTGTCCTTGATCATTCTTTATCACTTTTGATTTTCTTTTGTGTAATTTTTCACATTTACTTGACCATTATCAAAATATATTGAACCACCTTATGCTTTAACAACTCAATGTTAATAGGTTATGTTGTTATTGGCTATGTATGTGTATGTACGAAATCTGTGGGTCTTGTATTTCTAATCTCCAGTTCTAAGTAACTTCTGAATAATGTAAACAAAAATTGGTTTATTCACGTAACTTTCCCACTGTAAAGTTTATTACATTACATTACCTGGTTAAGTAATCCTTGTGAACAATAGATGATTCATAGATCGCATGAACGGTGACATGTCCTCACATTACCTAAATTGACAGTTTCACTCGGCTTATTCTCCTATACTTAGATTAAGTGGTCTGAGCTGCACTATGCCTCAGTCATTATCAGTACGAGTACAATAATGTAAACAAACCCTATTTGAATACTTTGAGGGGACAGCGTCAAGTTAATAAGAGAAATACAATTACCCTAATATTTTGAATTACTAAAAGTCGTCATGATATCGGATTAAGAGTTCTTAATCTGCATTCTTAATAAATAAAACCAAACATGATGAAAATGGACCGTTTTATAAAGTGACCAATTTCACGAACTTAAAGTTGTCCTTTGTAATTTAGAAAAGGACAACTTCAACTTCGAATGTGATTTGTTTATATGTATTATTGGTATAATGAATACTGTAGTTTACATAGGGTAGCGCTAATTATATACGGCTACGTACTTAACTAATAGTATCGGACGGCTTTGCCCAAAATTAAATCCATTATATTAAGCTTTGGCCATTTAAATTATGATATTGATAATTTTTTAGTTATGTCAATAGTTCCCTTTTAAGATTAAATATACTATATATTTTTATTTCGGCTCTATGATCTATTATTATTTAAATGGAGATAGTTACCAAAGCTTAAAATGTTCAATTCGTAACATGATATTTAGAACATTACTAAGGTTTTTTCAGTTTTACATTAGAATGTATTTTATGCTCCGGTATGTAATTGTCGTTGCAGTTGTCGCGTCGCATTTGCGTGGGAAGTTGGATCATGCGCACTGCACTGCGGCCGGGGGTCAAAACGCTCTAGCCTCACAGCTGATGCCTTATAAACAATACCAAATTTTCACTATTTTCTCAAATATTTATGCATATCTCGAATAGGACTAAACCATACTTCCTGAGGTCAACATTTTTAGTTACCTTAGATTGCGGAGCATCCGACTGCATGTAGTAAAAAAGGAAAAACATCCAGGCAGTTCCGACGAGGAACATAATTTTCACGTTGCGCCTCATCTTGATTTGAAAATGGAATGCACTCACTACGGGTTCGTTTCGATTTCGTTAGGAACGCACTGGTTTGTCAGCGTCGGAGGCGGCGCGCGGCCGCGCTGTGAGCTGCGGCGTGCAAACTGAGCCTATACACGAGATAATGACGGGCATGCGCGTATCGGTCCTCGACACCGTATTCTAAAATAGACCTTACGCGAAGCAGTGCGCTGCAATGTTTTTGTTGCTTTCCTTGCCGCACTGGCGATTAAAGATAGGTACTTTAGAGATTTACTTTTATTAACCGGCTTTTGGGTTTTCATCAGCCAGATCAAAATCTTTGTTTAGCGCACATGAAGGTTTACCGATAAGGCTACTTTATCGCGAATAATTTTCAATAAACATCCCGGATAAAGCGGAAATTTAATTTGGCATCTGTTAAAAAAAATTGAAAACTTCCAGATAAAATTGGATGGTCTTATTGATTTTATAACCTACACTTATTTGATGTCTATAAAATAGCAATACAGGTCAAGTTTAATTTAATTAGTGAACTAAATACTTTCAATTAATTTTACGAAATACCAAAGTTACACAGTCGTTAATGTATTACTTAGAGAAACGGATCACGACAACAAGGAGAGAAGAAAGCTTTTACCTTAATGAAGCCTTAACAAAGATTTGTGAACACTACTTATGTTGCTGTAAGTATCTATACTTACATTAGTGTACAACTCGCTATAGTACCTAACTCTTATAGTTTAAACTAGCTTTTGCCCACGGCTTCGCACGCGCAGAACAATAAACTGTTGCCTACGTTTTTGTCTAAAACCATAAAATTACTTTTCTTGTATTGTAATAAGGAGTGTGTACAAAAAGTTTCAAGTCTCTCTTTTAAATTTTACTCCATCATCATTAAAACTTTGCACCCCTATTAAACCCGCTCAGGGGTGAGTTTTTCCAAAACCCTAAACCGTTAACCGTTTTTCTTGTATTGTAATAAGAAGTCCGTACACAAGTTTTACTCCATCCCCATACAAACTTTTAACCCACTTTTTACCCCCTTGAGGGCAGAGTTTTCGAAAATCCCTTCTTAGTGGGTGCTTTCGTTATATAATCTACCAATAGTGAAAAAAACAGCAAAAGTGAGTCAGTCAGTCAGGACTTTGACGTTTATATATTTATATATAGAAGATTAGGGAACTCGCAACCTGCCATAGGTCCAAGTTTCATGGATTCCTAACTGATAGAATATTATGTAAATATAAAATATCTTCGCTAAAGATGTAAAAATTCTCGGTTCGCCACTGATTTTCTGAGCATTGACAGGTCCTATCCCAAACATATCCTTTAAAATAATAACATAAATATTGGAGGACAATCTTACACAAATCGACCTTGTCCCAAACTAAGCAAATCTTTTACTATGGGTACGAGACGACGATATACACACTTAAATAGATAAATACATACTTAAATACATAGAAAACATCCAAGACCCAAGAACAAATATCCGCGCTAAATGCACAAATAATGCCCTGGCCGGGATTTGAACCCGGGACCTCTAGCTGCGGAGGCAGTGTCACTACCAACTAGGCTAAACTAAACAGGCCGTCATCAAGGTAAGGGATGAAACTGAATTTGAAGCAGGGTGAGATAAGATTTTTAACGTTATTTCATTTAAAGAGTCAAATATATTAGCAGACATTTTAAAAATACATATCATCCAATTTCAAGCAACATGTCGAGTTCCATATAGGCCAGTAATTTTCGCCAATATTTATTTATATTTCACCAAACCATAAATAAACCAAACGTATGCTTTGATGATCGTATTTCTCAAAACGTATTAGCCCAATGTTAATAGACGAAATATGCTATGACAAATGGCCTGAAAACAATCGCATGAATTATTAATTGCCTATTAGGATGCTAAAATCAATATAAAATTAGGAAAGTACGTACGAATATCAGATCAGTATCACTTGTAAATAGGAGGTCTATTTAACACTACAGTGTGATAACCAATTTAAATTTCATAGGCGCACACGTTCTTGGCGCATAGTTTTTAACGTAATCTACAGTAGGTACATATAACCAAGGGTTAAAAGCCATTAGCCACCCATTATTTTGTTACTCGAATGTAGTGAGAGCGCCAATAACTCGAGGATGACATGTTTGGTTTGACCAGAGTGAAGCTCGGTACGTTTAGGTTTCATTTCATTAGGTCCGAGGAAACTAAAAAAATGACAAATATGCAAAAATATTTTACACCACACCTTGCCAAAAAGCGCTTTTTTCCGCACGCTGCGCGTCCGGAAAAACCCGCTTTTTGGCCAAGTGGTGACGTAAAATTATGTAAAAAACACAGGTCGTAAAACAGAAAGCCCTCCCTCGCATATTTATGACCCTCGCCTGCGGCTCGGGCCGCAAACATCTGCGATATCGGCCTCTCTTTGTTTTACAACCCTTGTATCGTTAATAGCTATTACAGTACATATGGTGCTACTTTACCGCACGAGTGCGGTAATCAGCAGATTACGGGGATATGTCGAAACTTTAAAGAGCCATATGTACTGTAAAACGTTGTACGATACACGTGCGAACGGGTAATTCGCAACTCGTGTCGATTTAAAACACTCCCTTCGGTCGTGTTTGAATTTATCACCTCTCGTTGCGAATTTCCTGTTCTCTGCACTTGTATCGTAATGTACTATTCTTTATCAGTCAAATACTTTCTAATCCGTTTTGAAATCGTTAGTGTACCTGAACGGGATATTTCGGCGGAAACTGTTGATTGACGATAGTGTTTTGTGTATGGACCACTTTCAAGAAACGGATCGAAAGGATATTGATTTTATACATAATTTATTGAAGAGTATCGATCACATTTTTGTTTATTTCCATAATTTTAAATTATCATACCAATATGCTTCAAAAATTACTACAAATTGTTGGTAGTGTGGCTGTATAAGTTTCTGCCAATTTGCTTGTTTTGAAAATAAGCTCAGGGCGCTCTAATATTGAAAAGCAATTGCTGAAAATGTATTCAAAAACCAACAAATAGCATTATAAATTATTAAACAGTATTGATTTAGTTTTCTAATACAATAATTTACCCGTTTAATATTTTAACCCATAATAAATTAACATAGCCTAAAATATATACCATTTTACAGAGGTGGATGTACATGTTTCTTCCATTGCTCGTTATTTTTAAATTACTTTTAACCTTGGGGGCGCCATGCGTCACATTCGACCCGATTTTGAGGTCAAATATGACCTACTTTCACAGTATGAGGAATGACAAATCTATTTTCCAACCAATACGTGTTGTCTAATGGACTCTATATCGTAATAAAGTTTCATGTTAACTTGTCAATCATAATATTCATAATCATAATACATTCATTGATAGCACTTCGGATCTAGTCATATTCCGAGTTTAGCCGATGGGAAAGCATTAATACGTTGGTTACATTTTTGGCATATTCTATTTTAAACATCACGCCACCTAGTGGTCTTAACGAAAACACAGTATGACACAGTGACTTAGTACGTAAACATGGAGAGCCAATGGTTTACTAGTTCACCATATGAAGTATAGATGGCGCTTTGGGCAATATGTTCCAGATTTTAATATACAGTTAGACGTCTTTATCTCAAATTCATTTATGTCGTCATTTCTGACTATATTAAAAAAAGTTTCTGACTGAAAATTCAGTTACTCCAATATGCTCGAATTTAAAAAGTTAAAAATCATTATTGTACTACCGTGTAGTGGCCGGGAAACGGTGTGAAATTCCATTATTGCATTATTTTTTAACTTTTAAACATATTTCCTTTAACCGCCCTGATACGACACGTCGTTCACTTTTTCTTTAATTTGATCCATATATGTACCATATGTGTAGGCATGTAAAAAAATAGTAGGGATTAACATTTTCCGAACTCCTTTCAATATGTTTAGACCATAGATAACCCCCACTAGATATGGACGATTTAGTTCGAATCAAAAGTCACCAAAGTAAGCGGTATGTGCTGGTCGCGGGGAGGTCGGTAACGTCGCTGCCTTTGGCTGTTTCATAGAGCGCGCGCTTTAGTTCAACATGGCGCTTGCGGCGTAGGGATGGGACGCATTGTTTATTACTGGCTTTTACTGGTAATGCCATTTATTTTAGGTTAACAATTTTACATAGCGTATATGCTCATCTATTGACTTGGTATCTAGAATAATATTTTAGGCATGCACTGGGTTTATACATAGTGTTTTGGAACACTATCTATAAACCTAGGACAGGGATATGTGGATGAAAAGGAAGGAGGCCTTTGCCCAGCAATGGGACACAAGTGACTGTTAATAAAATAATACATAGTGTAATGTAGTACGGCTAAAGCACTGGTGAATGTTTAAAAAATTGCGGAGTATATTGACGACCACTTTGGCTTATTTGGTAGTGGCCCTGCCTACGAAGGCGGAGGTCCCGGGCTCGAATCCCCGCCAGAGCATTTATTTGTGTGATGAACGAACACGAATATTTGTTCCTGAGTCTTGGAAGTTTTCTATTTAAACATTTGTTTATTTATATCAATAAGCACAGTAAAACCACAAATATAAGTTACATTGGCAATCTTCGTTGACACTAGTCCTCATTACTCACTAAGGCTGGGTTGCACCGACTTACGATCACAGACTGATCAACGTTAAATATGTCATCTCATAGAAACTTTCCATACATTCAAATTTTAACAAACACCGCTTACAATTACATACGGTTTGGTGCAACCCAGCCTTAGACGATTCGAAAAAACCCAAATGCAATGGCTCCATCTCTAACCAATTCCGAGATCCTTTATACTTCTTCGGATTCCAGAATAGGGTCCACCTCGTGATATCAGTCCGAATTGCTCACCAAGACGATTCGAAAAAAATCGATTGCAATGGCTCTTTCACTAACCGATTCCGAGATCCTTTATACAGATGCCGTCAAACTTCTTGAACACTAGGCGCGGTGGTGGGGGAGAGTTTGCGCATCGTACACATACGTGCAAAAAAAGTACCTAATTTTTATTTCAAATCTCGGTATAATTATTGAGCCCACAACACAAGTCTTAGTGAGCTTATTGTGGGACTAGGTCGATCCGTGTATAATCACGCCTTTTTCCCGCAGGGATAGGCATAGATTACGGATTTCCATATACTACGATCCTGACATACTTCCTTCGCTTCACATACTCTCATAACCCTCTTCATACATCCTGATCAGTTATTTATTAGTTTTATATTTATTTATTTATTTAATTATATTGATAGTTGTATGGAACACAAGTTGAGAAATAAAACATAAGATATATATGTTTCAAATGGCTGTTATTGAAAAGTCTAAAAATGTCATGTTTGCGGTATTCAGTCTTCTTCTAAAAAGGAAATTCCTTCCATTAAGTTAGTTCCAGCGCTGGTACTAGGTCTTGGTTCAAGGGAGTTGGAGCTAGTTTGTGTATCTTGACTTTCATTATCTTCATCATCGGAATCACTATCGGACCCTTCGTCGGAGTCACTTTCGTCATCGGCATAAATTACAAATTCGTCAGTGACCAAATCTATCACGTGGTCATTTTTTATGTACTCTTGTTCGATGTCTTTAACCTTGTGGCACAATTTTTCCCATTCGATGGGACCCATTGACGCAACTTTTTCTTTCACGAGGTCGATTACCTTGGTTATGTTCCAGTTAACATTTTTGCTGCCAACATAACCCTTAATTGCTGCCCAAGCCATCTCGATCGGGTTTAGGTCAGGGTGGTAAGCGAACCACTGAGTGGTTGTGTTCGGCTAAAATTCAGTCAATGCTGTAATTCTTGTTTTGTTGTTTGTGCGCTAGTACGAGTTTGTATAGCTGTGGCTTGTACATTTTTTCATCATACTGTACTCCTTTATCTTTCAACCATTGACGCATTACAGCTTTGTTTGAGTTTGAGGTTGGGGCAGTTTCGAATTGCTTGTTATGGTACGACGCATTATCGACCACGATTACTGAATTTGGAGGCAGGTTTGGTATCAACTGATTGCGCAGCCATTTTTCATAATTAATGAAATTCATGTTGTCATGATAATCTCCACTTTTTGTGCCCGCTTTAAACACGAGTAGTGCATTTGGCACAAATCCGTTTTCGGAGCCAGCGTGAACTATTACCACGCGCTGTCCTTTCGAAATAGGTTTTTTTAAACCTTGCGTAGACTCGTCGGTCCACGCCTTGCTGCTTGCATGTAACGAGTCGACATATGACTCGTCAGTGTATATTATAGGTCTTCCTTCTTGCCTATATTTACAAATTTTCTGTAGATACTCAATTCGTAACAATCGTATGTTACTTTTTTCTATTAAAAGTTTTCTGTTGCTTTCAGTTTTTTTCCACCTGAAGCGTAACTGTTTTAAAATTCGACGCAAACTTGCTTGCGAGCCATCAAAACTTATATCGTCTTTTAATTTTTTTCTGAGTTTTTCTACGGTGGAGAATTCGTTATTTGTTTTATGGTAATTGTGAATGCACCTCCGAATAACCGCTTGATCAAAACTATCAATGCCCGTTACTTTCTTTTTGCCAGATCTTTTTTTTCCTGGGGTTCGAAAGACAGTGAGCAAGTCAGAGCCCTTCGCTTCATTAATAATTCGGCGGACTGTGCTCACAGACGTTTTTGTGGCGTTGGCAGTGTTTTTTACAGTTTCAATAAAACCCTTTCCGTCCTTCTTAATAAAACAGTACACATCGTACACCATCTTCCGCGCTTGTCTTTTTAAAACTGTATTATTTTGACGTGGCATTATAACGTCAAAGTCAAGCAATAACTATAACAATAAATAAACTCAACAAAAAAATTAACAAGAAACTCAACAATAATGTTCAATACCTATAACAATACTTTAACAAAAACTCAACAATTTTTTTAATAAGAAACCCAACAATAACAATTGCCTTTATCACTGCACGCAAGTGTACGCGGGAGGCAAAGGAACGTGAACGTGGCGCGGAACGCAAACGTCAACTGATTGACCAATCGTGCGGACGCGACGAGACACCCCTGCCGCCCGCCACGCCGCCACCGCCCGCCCCCTCCCAACGACACCTAAAAATCGCATCTGCGCATGCAAGGTCAAATGTTCAAGAAGTTTGACGGCATCTGTACTTCTTCGAAGTCCAGCATAAGGTCCACCTCGTGACACTAGTCCTAATTGCTAGGGAAATCCATGTCCTAGTGGTAATACTGTTACTAATTTGTTATTACATTAGATATACATACTCTTAGAGTAGGTATAAAGGAGGGGGTATTACGCACAAAAGATCCCACAAGAAATTGCACAAAATCCCCAGATTGCACAAGAAAAGAAGATTGGGTCGAAGTGCATCCGTAAGGGCCCTCGTATAAACAAGATAAGATAAGAAAAGATAAACATACTCGATAGTATATAGCAATAAATATGACACAACCGCTTAATAAACTTTATAATAAAATAAAACTACAGAATAACTATTTCTAAACTAAATATTCCATTCAACTACACTGATTTGTACCCGTATCGTACCTATAGCGTATAAATAAAATAGAACGAGGCACTAATTTACTACATTACTACTTTAATTAAAAGAACACTGGTAACACTGACAATTTAATGTCAAAAATGAAAAATAACAAATATCCTTTTCCAATAGAAATTTAATCTAAATATATAAAAGAAGAAACTGACTGACTGACTGACAGACATATCAACGCACAGCCCAAACCGCTGGTCCTAGAGATTCCAAATTTGGCACGTAGGTTCCTTATAAGGTCTAGGGGAGCACTAAGAAAGGATTTTTCAAAATTCAACCCCTAAAGGGGTGACATGGGGCTCCGAAGTTTGTATGGGGAAACAAGATTGGCTGGACTATTTTATTCGAAACTTCACAAAAGTATTTCTAACGATAAATGAGTAAACACGTGTTTCAGGTTTTCTGAAAAATCAACCCCTAAAAGGGGGAAATGTTGTGACAAATTCTGAAAATCGACATGGGTATTGTTTTTATGGTTTATCGGGTCGCTGATAACGAAAACAACAATGATTTTGAAATCCCACGTGGAGGACGTGAAATACCATCCCCCCTGTTGGGGTGCGAGGGGGATGAAATGTCTAAATATTAATATGGGTGTCGTTTTTATGGTTTTTTGGAACGTTCATTACGAAAATGGCATCGATTTTGAAATTTAATGTTGTGGACATGAAAACTTTTGAAAGTTTGTGCCAAATTGCAAGAAATAACTGACTGACTGAGTGAGTGAAATGTCATCGCACAGCCCAAACTGCTGGTTCTAGAGATTCTAAATTTAGTATATAAGTATAGGTTCCATATAAGGTCTAGAGGTGCATTAAAAAAGGATTTTTCAAAATTCAACCCATAAGGGGGTAAAATGGGGGTTCGAATTGTGTGTGGGGAATAAAGATTAGTTGGACTATTTTATTCGAAACTTGACAGGAGTATTTCTAACGTTAAATGAGTAAACATGTGTTTCAGGTTTTATGAGAAATCAACTCCTAAAAGGGGGAAATGTGGTGACAAATTCTGAAAATCGATATGGGTAGGTATTGTTTCTATGGTTTATCGGGTCGCTGATTACGAAAACAACAATGATTTTAAAATCCCACGTGGAGGACTTGAAATACCATTCCCTGTGTTGGGTTCCAAGGGGGTTGGAATGTCTTAATATAAATATGGGCGTCGTTTTTATGGTTTTTTGGGTCGTTAATTTTGAAAATGGCATTGATTTCGAAATTTTATATTGCGGACATGAAAACTTTTAAAAGTTTTTGCCAAATTGCAAGAAGAAACTGACTGACTGAGTGAGTGACATATCAACGCACAGCCCACACTACTGGTTCGAGAGATACCAAATTTGGCATGAAGGTTCCTTATAAGATTTTAAGTTGCATGAAGTGCCGTGAATTCCCTATGAAGAGACGACCTTTTTTGATTCAATGTATTGTAAGTACGTGGTTTTATTAATCAGTGCCGTCCGATACGATTTCGATAAAAATCGATATTTGAGCGTCCGAGAGGACTCTTAATAGGAATCCGAGGTAAACTTTGAATAAAGTAACGGCTATATTAATTTTCTTCATTTCCGTTGCGATTTCGTTCAAAATTGATATCTGAGCGTCCGAGATGTCTCTTATTACGAATCCGAGGTAAAATTTGGAAAAAATCGCAGCCATATTGATTTTCTTCATTTCCTTCCCGATTTCGTACAAAATCGATATCTGAGCGTCCGACAGGTCTCGTAATACGAATGCGAGGTAAAATTTGGAAATAGTGGCGGCCATATTAATTTTCTTCATTTCCGTCCCGATTTCGTTAAAAATCGATATCTTAGCGTCCACAAGGTCTCTTAATACGAATCCGAGGTAAAATTTGGAAAAAGTGGCAGCCATATTGATTTTCTTCATTTCCAAACCGATTTCGTTCAAAATCGATATCTGAGCGTCTGAGAGGCTACGTAATACGAATCCGAGGTAAAATTTGGAAAAAGTGGCGGCCATATTAAGTTTCTTCATTTCCGTCCCGATTTTGTTCACAATCGATATCTGAGCGTCCGAGAGGTCCCCTAATACGACTCCAAAGTAAAATTTGGAAAAAGTGGCGGCCATATTGATTTTCTTCTTTTCTTTAACAATTTCCTTAAAAATCGATATCTGAGAATCCGAGAGGTTTCTTAATACGACTTCGAGGTAAAATTTTGAAAAAGTCGCAGCCATATTGATTTTCTTCATTCCTTTCCCAATTTCGTTCATAATCGATATCTGAGCGTCCGATAGGTCTCGTCATACGAATCCGAGGTAAAATTTAGAAAAAGTGGCAGCCATATTCATTTTTATCATGTCCGTCACGATTTCGTTCAAAATCGATATCGGAGCGTCCGAGAGAATTCTTAATACAAATCTGAGGTAAAATTTGGAAAAAGTGGCAGACATATTGATTTTCTTTATTTCCAACCCGATTTCGTTGAAAATCAATATCCGAGCATCCGAGAGGTCCCCTAATACGAATCCGAGGTAAAATTTGGAAAAAGTGGCGGCCATATTGATTTTCTTTATTTCCGTCCTGATTTCGTTCAAAATCGATATCTGATTGTCCGAGAGGTCTCCTAATACGAATCCCAGGTAAAATTTGTGTAAGTGGTGGCCATATTGTTTTTTTTTTCGTCCCGATTTCGTTCAAAATCGAGATCTGAGCGTCCGAGAGGTCTCTTAGTTCGAATCTGAGGTAAATTTTGGCACTCCATGCATGCCAGGAATTGTAAAAAAAAGGATTGGCTTTTAAAAACGACAGAGGTTTCGATATTTTTTCCATTTAAATCAACCATTAATTTTTTTTTTACGAACATTTATTTACGAACCGTGAAATTTTCGGGAAGACAAGTACGGTTGCCAGTTTTTGTTGCACTTTTAGCACCATCCAGGGGTCACATGTAGGGTAACGGTGGGTACTCCCTACGGACGTAGTGCAACTTCGATCCCCCTTTGTCAAGTGAGTGGGCAACTTGACTGTTAGAAGTTCTCAAGCCGCCCGAAGGCCTCTAACTTGGCTTAACGACTGCTTTCGTAAACAGCAGCCGGGATCAACGGCTTAACGTGCCTTCCAAAGCACGAGAGCGCTCAGTTAGTAATTAATCAAAGCGGTCACCCATCCAAGACCTGACCTGCACCCACATTGCTTAACCTCGCATACCACACGCGGTAGGCGGGTGCCGCTGGGCCACGAGCGCTCTGAATTCTTGATAGTTTGTGCCAAATTTCAATTCAATCGGTCCAGTAAAAGCAACTCGGTTGTAACAGACGGACTAACAGTAAGGAGTGAGAATGAAAGTGAAGCCAAATTTTCTTTTTGGATGCTCCTTTTAATAAATCACAATCACCAAACTTCGTATACCGAAACTCCCAGAATGTAACAACTACTATTCTGGAAACCGCATCTAAATCGGTTCAGCCAAACGCGAGATAATCTTGGACAAACATACATATATACCTACATACATATATACCTACATACATATATACCTACATACATATATACGGGTCAAACAGTGAACCTCTTTTTTGTAGACGGTTAAAAATTACGCTTAGTACGCGGGCGAAGCCGCGGGCAAATGCTAGTATTAAATAAAATAGTGGACCAAAACACGGACGAATACATAATTAATTGGAAATCGGGACTTATACGGTAATGTCGAAAGCATCACTGGCACATCACTAGCCCGAGCATGTACTTTCATCAGAAGGGAGAGTATATTGACATTTGAATTGGTTGGAAAGGGACAAGAATACTTCAGTACTTCTTAATGGCTAGTGTAAAATGAACTCCGCCTGGCAGAATGAAATATGCCTTTTGTAATTAATTTAACTTCCTGTGAAATGTTATTCCGTCATTCTCGTAGTTTGCTATTCTAGAGCTTTTCCTACACAACTTTACATAACAAAAGACCATTTGTAATGGATGAAATCGATTTTTAATGCTCGTTCATTTGACGTACGTATAGATCGCGAACCTGGACGAGTCTGACTGAGAGCGCGAGGCGTTTCTGCTTACATGTACTACATTACATGTACAAGATCGAAAATGGGGTAGTATATTTTTGGAATCAGCTCATGGAGTCCGTTCATTTGATACCCCACTCGATAGGTTACTGAAAAATTTGGTTTTCTTGTTCATTCAAAAAAATTACATCAGGTTATCACAGCTGGAAAACGTACAAGGTGAGGGATGTCCACCCAATTCTAAAATACTTGTTAAGACTCCTACTAAACTTTCCCGAAAAAAATCCTTATACGCGAATTTCCCTATAGAACTATCTGTAGTCAGGTCCCTGTACACTAATCTGAAGATTTAGAGACTAGGTGAGCCACTTTTAAATGTTTAATTTCATTTTGTATAATCTACCTCAATCTAACGACTATTTTGCTAATTTGTTGACGTCAAACCGGTGCGGTGTGCAGAAAAATAATATGTATTGTATTTATAGTCTTCTATAGAATAAGTGGGACACTTTTGTCAAATTATTTTTTTTTTAAAACAAGGGCAGAGTGTCATGCATGGTTGCAAAGCAAAAAATGCGTCTCACCGTCCGTGGATTAATTTTAGACGAACAATTTGGGGCCACTTTTGACCCCCCAATAACTTAAAATATAATAATAATATTGGGGGACAATCTTACACAAATCGACCTAGTCCCAAATTAAGCAAAGCTTGTACTATGGGTACTAGACGACGATATACATACTTATATAGATAAATACATACATAAATACATAGAAAACATCCAAGACCCAAGAACAAATATCCGTGAAAAATGCACAAATAAATGCCCTGGCCGGGATTCGAACCCGAGACCTCTAGCTTCGGAGGCAGAGTCACTACCAACTAGGCTAAACAGGTCGTCAAATAAACCTACACACATGCAATTTCACGAGTCTTGTAAGACCATATTCTTACAACGGTTTACGAGATTTTCATTATTTTTCCACTGACTGACTCAGTCATGAAAATGTTTGACTACTTGCAGGTGACTTACAATGTTAAATCTGGCATCCAGCAAGGTGAATGTGTGTATAAAAAGAATGTCATGGCTGATTGCATTAAAACCATTAGAGAAATCAATTAATTAATCAAGGACTGTCAAATGACAGGACTCTGTGGCGACTCAATGGCGACTCCATAGCTTATCTCACATATTCTACTACTTTCAACGTTTCAACAATGCAGTAGTCGTGCCGTTTCCACAATAAAAAACCTAATTGAAAGGAGACTGTAGCTGGTTGTAAAAACGTGAGAAGAGTTTTTTGTGGACAACAGCTTTAAGAATTTTTGAGAGGATCCCCTTCCCTATAGAAATGGAGCAAAAATCTTTCAATTCACTGGGATTTTAAACCTTAGGGAGAGGAATTACAAAGGCATTGCGCCGCAGCGAACGGTTAACATAATGCGTGATTTTCTTTACAAAATTCATGTTAAAATAGGTTTAGCAATTCTTATACTGTAATTGGATTCATTAAAATTAGATAATTGTATCTGTTTAAAAACTGCTTATAAACAATATATTATTTTGAACTTATCGGGTATCATTTATTATTGCTAGCAAGTAGGTAATTGCCGGCACATCCTCGGAACAATTTTCAAGTAAGCAGCTCCTCTGATTATTAGAAACTGTTAGGTTAGTAGTAGCTTAAACCCTTTTATCTTTGCTTCCTTTAAATATTATTAAAAAAAAAACTTTTAATTGAATATGATAGTATTGTGAACTGATTTATTTATTTAACAAATAAGTTCTGAGTTTATGTCTCATATTATGATTACAAGCTTAGAAACATACAATATCACATAAAATAATAAATAAATAAATATTGGAGACAATCCTACACAAATCGACCTAGTCCCAAACTAAGCGAAGCTTGTAGAGGTACTATGGGTACTAGGCGACGATATACATACTTATATAGATAAATACATAGAAAACCTTCCAGACCCAGGAAAAAGTATTCGTGGCAAACATACATAAATAATGCCCTGGCCGGGATTCAAACCCGGTCACTACCAACTAAGCCAAAGTGGTCGTCAAACATCCCTTACATTTTTTTCTTGTTTAAACTTAATAATATATAAGTAGTAAGATCGCACTTACAGAAAAAAACTAATTACATAAACTCGTAGCATTTGTTTTTGAAAGTAATTATCGCGTTACGAGTATATGCATACACTCATTTAAACATACCGGTCATAAAATATAAATATTTTAGTAAAACAATAGTCATTCACCCTTTCGATGCTCGTTCATCCCGGTTTCCCGCCAACCCGCAGAGTCCGCGCGCGGTCCGGAGGGTACGCTCGTCCCGACTCACATCATTCACTCACTCGGTACGAATAACTTTATCACGAACTTGAATTCTAAATTTGAAATTTGTAAATCCGGTTGCATTTGTTATGGTATATAAGTAGTTTTAATTTAAAATACAAAATGTATCGCGGTTGATTTATAGTTTCCATTAAGTTAAGTGTTTTTAGTTTTTCAATGTTTACCTAATTGGCATTATTTGTGTTTATTAGTGATTTTACTTAACAGTTCTGGATTGTTGGTTAAGGTATGTAAACACTTCTGAATCATTTTACTTGATTTTTTTATTTTATTTGCAAGGTACTATACTCTTTTTCGTCAAATTCTTCATAAGCGCAAGCAACCTCTTTAATACGATACGAGTATAATAAAAGTTCTTGCACGTACCATGAGTGTATTATCTTCTTTGAGAAAAGGATCTCCTAGCGCTTTGGAGAATGTCATCATGCAGGTACGATTAACCAATTTGATTTCTAGGCCACTTCGTACCTTGTCACAGTAAAAATTAATATGAAAGCTGCTTGGCGATCTCACATTATTTTCACTGTGACAAAGTTCGAACTGGCCGAGAAATCAAATAGGTTGACTGTACCTAAAGCTACAGAAAAACCGAATAGCCTTATTTGAAAAAATACATAAAAGAGCAAACTTTTGAACGGGTGTGGATAGTGAAATTAATGACTGTAAAGGTTAGTAACACCTTTTATTTTTATGAACCTGACTATCAAACCTAGTTGAATGAACAAGATTAACCGAGTATGAATATAATGAATATTATAGCCCATTCCATAACCTTTGCTTACCGTGTTAAGCCAGATGATTTTCTCATACATAATACATTTAACCGTAAAATATGTAAGAACTTTCTGAAATGCGAGCAATGGAACATACAACAGACATTCCTTTCCTTTGTGCTCTCACAACATTGCATACTTCTCGTACAACTAACCAGGGTGGAACAAAATAACAACATATTCTTCAGTGGGGCTAGTATGATCGCTTATTTGTCGGACATATAGCATTCGTCCCTCTCGCACTTACATACTTGACAGTACGGGACGAATGCTATATGTCCGACATATAAGCGATCATACTAGCCCCTCCTCAGGTGGATTTAAAAATATGCATATCGTGTTCAAAGCGGAATGTTAGACATTTTTTTAGCTAGCAACTAACAAACGTTAGTTTTAGTAAGCGTGCATCTAGCACGCTACATATCTGAGCATAATGTTTTAAGCATTAAATTAAAATACGTAACCTTAAAAACAAACAAAAAGTTAACGCATATTCTTCGTCCCTGAACCGGCTGAACCTGCCTCAACATGCCCAGTGTATTTTAATTACTGCCAAAGTATTTGCCAACTATGCTTCGATTCCCGTCGCTCGTTTATTGACACGGCCTGAGCCTTTGAAAACACACGTCCAGACCCCCAAAATCAAACAGCCACTTGTCCTAACCAACGAGGTCCGTAATAATGCTACCCTCGCCGTCATGTGCATCCCCCATACAATTAGCGACAATATAAACACTCATTATGAACCTTAATGCTATACAAACTAGGGTACGTCTACGTTGCTGACTGTTGCAAAAAGAGCTTTGCAATGTGTGCACATACGGGAATTAGTTTTATATGAGGCAGGGGATAATCAGGGGATAATTTTTTTATAACGCAATGGTGGCTAACTGTCTTTTAGATGAGGATGCTTAATGGTTTACGACACTACCAATAGTGCGGCTTGGTAGTGTGGTGGGGAAGGAGGGGTTATGAATGAACCTAAAGATACAAATAAGTTGCACATTTCACAGCATCTTTTTATTAACTAGGTTAAATGGTTAAAATGTTGTGTTCGATTAAAGCGCGTTGCTTCAGTATCGTCCGAAATCTTAACCAAGACCAGATAATTTGGGCCGAAATCGAAACCTCGATATTTTGGACGACACTGGCCGAAACCGAATCTTCGGTGTATTTATTATTAGGGTTCCGTACCCAAAGGGTAAAAACGAGACCCTATTACTAAGACTTCGCTGTCTGTCCGTCTGTCTGTTTTGCACCAGGCTGTATCTGTCTAACCGCGATAGTTAGACAGTTAAAATTCTCACAGATGATGTATTTCTGTTGCCGAGGCCAAGTGCGAGTCGGACTCTTTGCCGTTTTTATTTTATAGATAATGGTACGGAACCTTCCGTGCGCGACTCCGACTCGCACTTGGCAAGTTTTTTTATTTATTATCTGTCACATGTCTTTTGTAATATGTTAACAGAATATAATTAGAAATTGATGTTAACTTATGAATTTAGAAATCATTTATTTATGTACAACGAAAATATATACAAGAAAACTTAACCAAAATAATATAAAGAAAATTAAAACTAACTTAAATCTAAAACGGGCCCTTGAGGCATTGTACCGAGGATGCTGGCGGCATTTCCTCGCTGTATCGCAATGCTGATACGTTGAGCGAGGAAACCGCCAGCTCTTCGGTCACCAGTTACGTCAACCAGACGCTTCGCAATTTCTGCAAATAACTTATGCGCGCTGGGACCCCATGGACCTAGAGTTTCGACGCCAAAAGGTACAAACATGTACTCTCTGCCGAGGCCCTTGTATTTATTACGCTTTAGAATTTCGGCGTTTTCCGCCGCTGCACCCGCTTTTACTGTAGTCCGTTGGAGGTGAGACGGTGCCAGTGTGTCTACACAGGTAGCATCCCACACCAACATCCGTCCCACGCTCCAAGGAACTAAAGACACCCCATCACCACTTATGAATTATCTTACTTTCGTTCTCCATTATTATCTTAGATGCATAAAACAATAATAATAATAATTTCAATAACATAGTTAAATTAAAAATACAAGTATGCTAATTCCTCGAACTAGAAAAGTTGAAGAAAACAGTTAATATAATACTTATATTCATGTGAATTGTGAACTATAACATCCTAGTTTTAGCTTTAATTTTAAGAAATACTCGCTGTGCCCTAACAGGGTTTATGTGTGAACCAATCCTAATGTAACTCCTATTTTGTACCACATGATTACGATACAATAAATTAATTATTAATTTCTCTGTAGCACATAAGAAGGGGAGGACCCTAAAATATACATCGCCGGTAAATATATTACTACTAAATAAGCTCACATTTGATTTCATTGAGATCCAGTTAGGTCTAACAAGTATTAAACTAGAAAAACACACACATATACACACAAAAATATTTATCAAGAAGTCAAATACTAGTGTAGCTAACAAATGTCAAATGCAACCCATCCGCTCTGTACAGTACAGTCGGTTAGTTTTATTACCCCAGCACAGCTTCAGGTTGCTTGCTGCAAATCCGGGTGTAAAAATTCACGAGTATATTTACATTTCCGTCACCTCGTATTACCGCGCAAACACTTTACGTAGTTGTCTCGGGGTTAAATGCAAAAGTTAATACTGATTTTCGTTCTTTTACTTTTGAATCACTTCATCAGAAATTCTTAGCTCCTCCGTCATGGTTTGTCGTCCTCCCAAAGGTTGCACATCTTAGAAGAGGTATTCCCTTTCGGGTTTCTCTCGGGCCGATTTGTTTGGGCAATTTTTTAATACTACCCAGTATAGTCTGCAATTAAAGTTTATCTCTAAAGCAAAATCATGTTATACAATGAAGTCTTTATGCCAGTCTGTCTACCATTACTATTTTTGCGGTCAATGGTGCGCACTTACAACCCCTCTGGTGTTGCGAGTGTCCATGGGCGGCGCTAATCGCTTACGCTATGTCATAAAATGGACCCCAGCAAATGCGTTTGTAAAGACTAACAGTGTCTTTTATATGCTCACAGCCCATCCGAATTCCAGTACACTGATACTACTGGTATCTGATGTCCCACTAGCATCGAGTTTATTTGATCAGTCGATTGTTATGCGCGTTTGGTTTAAAATATCTTTTATAATGGGATCCAGCTCAAGGTTGCCTTGTACACTTTTCAATCTTATATCTAAACAATAAGGTGATAGATGTTTATGACACTGACTATACTCATATAGAAATACCATACATATAATTATTATGTATTGATATTAGGGAAATTATTAAATTTTCTGGATTACTCACTTATCCTCATTTCACTGCAAGTTGCAATCCGTGCACATTTGTATAAAGTGGGGTAAAGGGACGCCAATATAAATTCACAAGGAATTACGCCTTAATAGGCAATACATCCTTTTTAGTCTCCAATCAGCTAACGGAGCACATTGAGTATGTACAGCTCGTCTCAATCCACTCGTTAGAAGCTGGCCTGTTACCAGATAGGTACATTCCCGATACATACCGTTCTATGCGTTTCAACATAATTTTATTTAACTTAACTTTAAAAATTTGGACTGCTTTTTTCAGCCTCTGTCTGATATGATATCTGATCGAGCTGAATTTTTTTTTCGTAAATTTTTTTACTCGTATTTATTTGGTATACTCATGTAAGTTCTAAAATATTATGGTACTTACCACCGAGCTGATCTTATGATCCGAAGAATGCTGGTTTTTTTTTGTAAGTACCTCTTATGGTGAAGAATATTTATGCTGAGTATCAACATCCTACTATAGGTAGTGACGGTTTTTTATTTATGATTTGTTGAAGATTTTTCTACAATGTTCCTTTTTTCGGGATGTATTAAAGCGATCTGTTTCAAATTTTTAAATGATGTTCTCTATTTAGATATGCATCGAGACCCAAAAAAACTAATACTAATTGTCATATAAAAAAAAGACAAAAAAATATAAACTTTTTTTATGTGGCTGTGAAGTATAGAGACACCTTTTTTTTTCTAGTAA
This sequence comes from Notocelia uddmanniana, assembly GCA_905163555.1. Taxonomy (NCBI): domain Eukaryota; kingdom Metazoa; phylum Arthropoda; class Insecta; order Lepidoptera; family Tortricidae; genus Notocelia; species Notocelia uddmanniana. Next base: position 14,087,035 of record LR991053.1, read on the forward strand.
TAGACCATCCATTGGCCTACTACTTGCGTTAATATCAAAATTCTCCAGGCGGTACTTCCTACTAAAAATCAGCAAAATGTGGTGTGTGGTGTGTGGTGGTCAAGTTCTGTATTCAATCGGCATTTCTCAAAATAGTATACAAACTCTTCGTTTATGTTTGAATTTTCTTATCATTGTGTCGTATTTAAGAGTAAAATGCTAATGACCACTTAATGTCATCGAAGAGTTTGTATATTACATTGAGAAACGCTGATTGAATACAGAACTCGACCACACATTTTGTTCATTTTTGGTTGGAAGTACCGCCTGGAAAATTTTGATATTAATGTAAGTAGTAGGCCAATGTATGGTCTACTACTAGAAAAAAAAAATTAGAGGTCACTACTTCACAGCCACATATAAAAAAAGTTTTTTTTTGTCTTTTTTTTGTTATATTAGACCTACTTAGTATTAAATTTTTGGGTCTCGATGCATACCTATCTAAATAAAAACTTCATTTCAAAATTTAAAACAAATCGCTTTAATACATCCCGAAAAAAGATACATTAAAGAAAAAACTTCAAAAAACATAAGTCAAAAACCGTCACTATTTTTCACCAAAAGAGGTACTCACCAAAAAAACCCCGAGTCAAATTAATTCAAGGGCCGGCTTACTATAGAAACCTGACTATGGCCTTTTAAATCGAAAACCGCGTTGTTTCAGGTTTTTTACATATTAGTATTTTAAATGTTTCACATAGCATTTAAAATTAAACGTTCAGATTATTAATAAAACATTACAGTATAACATATTATATGTACCTATTTCATCCATCTCACCATTTGGCGTTACTACTCCTCTCAATACAACAACATTTCAAAATACATACCTACGTTGCGAGAAGTCTTTTAACAGCTTTCTTAGAAGAAAGAGCGGAACAACTGTTATGTATTTCGCTTGCGCGCGGCGAATGTAAGTTCTAAAGAAGAAGTTATAAGAATAACAAGTTTCCGAGTTAACGGAGTGTATTCGATTACATAAACCGTGCGTTTGCGGGAGATTATTTTTATTTGGGGATGTTGTAACATTCTTAAACTCGCACTTACTTAAAGAAGTTCGAGTGTTTTTACTGTGGAAATAAATGATACAGGTGGGCAGTTCTCCGAGCGTTTAAACCGCTGTGAACATTTCGGTGGTCACATTATTGACCACATCTGTTCAGAGTAGGAGACGTTTTCAGGCTGTAGAGTATTACAGGCGGCGACTGCTATCATTATTTTCAAAATGGACCACTGAAACCTAAAGGTCAATAACACGCCCACCAATGTGTGGGATCTGGGATAACGCTAGGATAAAGATGATTAGGAGTCAAAATCAATCATTTCCGATATTGCAGTGACCCAGGACCCACCCTAGGTTCAAGTCCCTCTGACATACCCCAAACGTTCCGTGTGTTCAGACTGGTGCGGGCCAGTGCGTAATCTGCTCTGCCCCGCTTCCGTGGCCGATCTGACGGGGCCTTTACATGTTTGATTGTCTCAGTCAGTCAGAGAAAATAATTACAGTTGTCACGCCATACGAATATGGGCTAATTAATCAATTAAGCACTTAAATTGCCAGTCTGGATCCCCAATTTCATGGCAAAATATAACATTTGGCTCCATAAACTAAATAAGGAGAATTGGACAAATGGTTATTAAATAAACGGCAAGTACTAAAGATGGAAGTACTTATCCATACTACTCGTATTATTATAAAAGCGAAAGTAACTCTGTATGTCTGTTACCTCTTCACGCTTAAACCGCTGAACCACTTTAGATGAAAATAGGCATCGAGATAGATATTAAGATCCCAAGGAAAAATATGGAATAGTTTTCAACCGATTTCAAAAAAGGAGAAGGTTCTCAATTCGTTTCTGTTTTATTTTTTGTGAGTTTGTTACGCGATTACTCCGTCATTTATGAACCGATCTGAAAAAGTATTTTTTTTATTGAAAGCATACTCATACTCATACTCATATGAATCCAGATTGGTCCCATTATTACCACGTCCAGTTTTGATGATGAATCAAGTGAACTCCTCAAAAATTTAAGGAAAACAATAGCGATTTAATATTTTCGGCAACAAACCCAGCATTTGCATTCAGAAATTTGGTGAACTGAAACTGATGACGATGACCACGGATGGGCATCCAAAACTCCAAGTATCTCATGGGTGGCGCTAAGATATTTCGATCAAAATAGTTAAGTGAAGTCAATTTTAACGTTCATCGTGCATAACATTAACCTGCTCTGATGATTGAAGACGGAAGATAGGCAACGGAACTCCGTAATAAAACTATGTAGCTTAGGCAGGCTTGGGCTTATTGAATTTGTCACGAGAAGAACTATAGCAATGATATACTAAAAAGTGTGAAATAAATTATTTTTAAATAAAATAAACCACCTTCAAAAAAATAAACCCCAAAAAATAAACTGTGATCTCAGATCTCCAATTCAATCATGAGATGAAATCTATAACTACGATTTCATTTCATGAAATGTATTTGAACATACTCATTGGAGTATTTATTAAAAAGGTAATTCGTCTCATTTGATTAGTGTTTTATTAAGGTTTGCCCTAATTAAACACTAATTAAATAAAGATGAATTACCTTTTTATTAATAAGCTACCTAACAAATATCCAATTTCTTAAAGTTTTATCACCTTTTGAAGTCGGTGCCAGACAATTTAAATAGTAGATGGCGCACTCGCACCATAACTGATACTACTAGCGCCATCTAGGCAAGCTCGAGAAACATTTGGAACCGACTTTAGAAGGTGATAAAACTGATAAAACTTGAAGTAATTAAATATTTGTTAGAGGTAGCATATTATTAAAAAGGTATTTCGTCTAAATTACATTTTTGTTTAATTAAGGATTGGAGTATGTTTAATACATTTCGTGTAATGAAATCGCAGTTACAGATTTCATCTCATGATTGGATTGATTTTTTTTTGCTTTTTAGTGTTTTTGAAGAAGGTGTTTTGTATGTCAAAATAATTTATTATTCCAGAAATCATCCTTTAACGGCCGAAAGTTTGTACGGAGGTATGATATAAACTTGTTCCTCACCGACAAAAGCTAGTATCCAATAAAGCTAATAAAAAGATGAAACCCTATTCAGAAACAAGATTCGATGCAATTAGCAATGCTGGTGCAGTTATATTATATTTGTTGTAACATTTTAATAAAGATGCTGAGAAAAACACGCTGAGCTTATTTTGTAGACATCGGCGATGGATCTAAGCGTGCTGTGAATATTAAGTACCTACGGTACAATTAATTACTGCTTATGAATTGATACAATGTTTCATGACTGTACTGTTACCTACGCAGTAGAGTTGTACACGGACAAAGTGCTCAAATATGTGAACAAAACTTTATTATTTTTGTTATTAAGTGCACAAAGATATTTTTGAACCTTTGAGACGGTACATATATTTATGAATCCGACTGTACAATACCGGTAAAGTTTTTAAATTTTATACTGGCATTTAATTCTGCTATTTTTAAGAGTACTGCAGGCCTAATCTTATGTACCTATGTAATTCAGCATTCAAGAAGCTACCGAATCAGATTGCGATTTTGACAGCAGGTATCTGTATTGTACACAGTCGCCCTCAAATATATATCTGTACTCTTTAGGGTGGTCAAAAACATTTAAACATGCACTCTAACGCCTTTACAATACAGACGTGTCCAGATAAATGTAAAGAAGAAGAAGAAGAAGAAAAAGCATTTAGTTTATGACAAACAGAAATACATATAAATAGTAGATAAAAATAAGACTAACATTGTTTGCCAGAAAAGGGCCACAGCTCAGCATGAAGCTGGCAAAGCTAGCGCTGTTCTTCCGTTGTGGCCCAGGTGCAAGTCACAGCTCGTTGACGAGGCGGCTGTACTAGTAACTTAACTTTAATTTCTAATAGTTACCTAACAATATTATGCAATGAAGAACAAAAAGTAAATGTACATACGCGCATACCACACATAAACATGCTTAAACTATTCTTAATCCATGGTACAATCTTCCAAAAACAAAACACAAACTACCAAGAAACTAAACGAAACTTCACTGTCACGCCGCACTGAGAGAAGAGAATATTATCACTTGACTCTTTTACGTCACAGATGTCACAGACCACATTAAACTTAAATTCTAATTTTAAAATTTAGATTACCTACTGGACAAGCAATACTACAATTGCAAAACGAAAAACAAGCAATACAAGGCACAAAATAGCACAGAATGATTGGCTTATGGGACATAAACTACAGGTATGTCAGGGGTTGTTTACAGAAAACTGGTATCATGTCTGAAATCTTCCTGTCTTCGCTGGTGTTCGTACAACTCTTTTTTTAGCTTAAGCTTGAAACTATGCACACATTTCAGGTTCCTCAAAGGCGGCGACAGGTTATTCCAACATTTAGTTGCTAAATACCGGAAACTTCCACGAAATGCAGCTAAGCTGTGCTTCTGCGTTGACAACTGTAACCCACATTGCCGAACTCCCCGTAACTTGTGGAAGGAAAGCTTCTTAAAGAGATAAGCAGGGGACTGGTGGAGTACTACCTCAAAAAGAAGACATGCCAAATGAAGCTTTCGTCGGTGTAGCATTTTAAGCATGTTACATTTGTTTAAAAATGGAGTCACATGTGCCCTTAACGGAATATTGAAGCAAAAACGAGCACAGGCGTTCTGTACTCGTTGCACAAGTCGTTTTGTTTTAGTAAGTAGACATGGACCATATACTATATCCATATAATTTAATTTTGATAAGATGAGTGAGTCCACTAATTGAATGCGCAGTGTTTCACTCAAAAAAGGTCTTATCTTGTACAAGACTTTCAATTTATAGAAGCAGCTCCTTACAGAATTTGATATATGTTTTTCATATCTGAGTTCCGAATCCATTAAAAGGCACAAGTTACGTGCTTCACTGACACGTTCATGAAATATGATTGCCTATCAACTTGACATCCGTTGTAGGATTGAGCCTAGCCAACTGATATTTACTTCCGAATATTAAGTACTTTGTTTTGGTAGGGTTCAATAATAATCCGTTGTTTGAAGCCCAGTTTGCTATTCTACACAGATCCTCGTTCAGTTTGCCTATTGCATCGTCAATGTCCTCTTGTTAGAATGAAATGTACACCTGTACATCATCTGCATATATGTGGTATTTACATTGTTTTATATGAGTTGTTATATCGGTAGAGTACAAAATAAACAAGATTGGTCCGAGGATGGAGCCTTGAGGCACCCCTCTTGAGAGTTTCATGCTCTCGGACATGAGAGATGAACCATCGCTCAAAGTCAACTTTACACGCTGGCTCCGATTTGCAAGATAGCTATCAAACCACTTAAGTGCACTACAATCGAACCCATAGTAGCTCAGTTTTGATAGCAATAATTTCGTATCTATGCAATCAAAAGCCCGGAAAAAGTCGAGCAGCACTAAAATCGTACACATCCCTTGATCCTGAGCACACAGAATGTGATCAGTGACGTCAAGCAAGGCAGTCACGGTGCTTCTGCGTTTTCTAAATCCTGACTGTACATCCGGTAGGATATTGTTTTTCTCAATATATTCACTTAATTGTAAACATACTACTTTTTCTATTACTTTAGACAGACAGGGCAACAGACTAACCGGTCTGAGATCTTTAAATTGGGTAGGGTTTGTGATCTTAGGGAGGGGGCGTACGATTGCTTGCTTCCAAGCGTCAGGAAAAGAGGATGTAAGGAGAGATGTATTTACCAATTTCGTTATTATGTCTAATGTGTTAGGTAATGTCATCAATATCATATTCAGGCTAATGCCATCGCAGCACATTGCATTTGATTTTAGACCTCTAATTATTGTAATAATCTTTTCGGGGCCAACTGGTTCCAACCTAAATACTGAACTGTTGAATCTGTTAAACTCAAAAAGAGTCAACTGTGAAATAGATGTTTGTACAGTACAAGGCAAGCATAGAAAATGCGTATTAATCGCGTCAGGGTCATTAAAATAGAATGGCAAATCAAGGTCATTTTTAGGGATTAGGGTAGATTTAAGATTTTTCCATAATAGATTAGGGTTTTTTATTTCATTGTTTATATTATACTTAAAATATGCCACTTTCTCATTATATAGGGCTTTATTCACTGCCGATTTTAAATCTTTATAGTACATTTGCTTAGCACTATTCTTGTTTTTATGGTAGTCTGCTGCTGCTCCGTCGCGCAGTTTCATCATTAACTGAATGATGTGAGCACCTTGTTTACTCCAATATATCTGATAGGGACTATAAATTCTCTTAGACCAGTATAAACTTTCCATTTATATTTACAAAATCGAGTATTCTTGGTTACCGCATCACAATGAAATATATGTAAATAAACGAAACGCGAAATAGACGACGGAAACGGTAATAAAGGCTCGCAAACAAACTTCTTGGAATTTCGCAGTTTGTAGGTGTAGTAACTCTTCTAAGGGAAATTCATTGCTTCTGTAATGAGAGGTATAAAATTGGTGTTATATGCGTTGGTACAGTGCGGTGATGTTCGTCTGAATTTCTGTAAATAATTACATTCAAGTGCGAAGTATTCTATTACTCCTAAAGCATTACCTACGCGTTAATGCCTATTTTTAAAGAATAATATAAGTATAGAAGCACATAATAATGAAATGGTACAGTCGACTACAAATAAGCCATTATTTAACCTAATTGCCGTAACAAATGGGCGTATTTGATATAACATACCTTATTAGATCTAATCATAATTTTAATTAGGAGGCAGTTGGCTTTTGGCGTAGTTCCAACTAAAAATAATGCACATACAATTCGATTTACTACTCAAAATTACTGAGTCGCAAATTTCACAGAAGGGGTTACACATAGTCTATGTAGGGTGTAACGAATCTTTCGCAACTAAAACGAATTACTTTTATAGTGCGCAGCGACATGTTATATTCCGGTTTATGTCCTGGCGACTTGTGGCAGTGCATGTGCTTAGGACTAAAGCTTGAAACGCACAGAGCGCGACGCAGCGTCGTTGCGTGGCGGAGGCGGTTTTGTGGTAACAAAGCGAACACTGTTCAGGGAACGTCGCACCAATAAAAACACGCGGGATAGCGGAGCGGAGGTGGCGTGTGTGACATATGATGCAGTAATCGACACTATCGATAGTCGACAGAGTCACTAAGATCCAAAATGCAAAACCGCCTCCGCCCCGCACCGTGCCGCCACCGCTCTGTGCATTTCCAGCTTGAGGCAGGGGAAATGGATATGTTTAAGAACGACAGGAAGCTTCGGCTGCTTTGAATTATGACTTGCTTACGCAAATATTATTTTCTTACACAGCTAGAAGACAAGATCACACTCACTTATATTTGGAGGTACCTATATATAATTTTCTAATAGGTATGTTTAAAGTCTTATCACATTTTGTATAAGTGTCTCTTGCGTAATTTCAAGCTTTGTTGGTTTGACGAATGGTCCTAAATTTACATATACTAAATTTACTGGAAGAAGTTCCAAATCGAATTATAATAAATGGTAGTGAGCTGCAGTGTTCGAAGGGAGATGGGATCTTACTTATTTAATATGGCATAAAATGTATATACCAGAGGGCGCTGTTGACGTTGACAGCTAATTTTAAACTGCTCCGTATTTATTTGTTAATTTTATTATAAATACATAGTTTTTAAGTGACGTAAATAGATAAATATCAAGTTTGACATATAAATTTCATCAGCATTGTATATTTGTGAGGAAAAATGGCACCGGCGAAGGCAAAACCCACGGCAAACACCGCAGCGGTTAACAGGTTGGTGGACGTTATTTTAAATCTGAAGACAGAGATTACTGAACTAAAAGTCGACGTAAAGAGCTGTCGTGATGTTATTAAGACGCAACAAAGGATGCTGACTCACCTGATCACACAAATATCTCGACACCAACCACTGCCACCAAATGTTCAGCACTCACAGAACGTTTCACTCGACGAATCTGGCCCTCATGGCATAGTATTCTTGGGTGACGATACTACATCTGTCCTTACTGACACACTGCCGCTGCCGTCGCTGCTCTCACCAGCAACGCCAACGGGTTCCGTGATCCCGGCGCTAGCACCGGTGCCAGTGCCCATACCAACGTCACAGCTTGCGTCTCAATCTACGCAATCGCCTCAGTCACAGGCTACGCTACAGTCTACGCCACAGCCTGCATCACAGACTACTGCCCCACCACCTGCACCACAGCCTGCGCCACCGTCTGCACCACAGCTTGCACGACAACCCCCGGCCGTAAGACCTCGGTCAAATCAGGCTACCACTGCACATCCGCAATCTGTACCAAGGACCACCTCGCATAGATCTTCACAATCCACGGGGCTCCGTGCGGCTGTCTCCCGAGTTACCAGTTTGCACGTCTTCAACCTGAGCGTCGAGACCACAGCCGAGGACGTCGCCCGACACGTGCAGACCCGGATGGGCATCCCGGCGACAGTGTGTGAACAACTGATTGTCACTCGAGGCAACTATGCGTCGTTTCGACTGGAAGTACCAGTTCACAAGGCTAATATAGTCAAACGTCTTAGTAACTGGCCCGAGGGAGTATCTGTGCGTCCTTTCAATATCGTGCAGCCAAAAAACTTAACACCAGATTGCAGCACAACACAAACAATATAGGCACTAAATTAGTCATAATCCACCAAAATGTTCGATCTATTTGTGGCAAATTATCGTTGTTAGAACTACTTTGTAACACTGAAAGACCCGATATTCTTGCATTAAGTGAAATTTGGTGCAGCAAAAGTGAGATTGAGCGAGTGCGAATATTTATTTATTTATTTATTTAAACTTTATTGCACAAAATTCAATTGTACAAATGGCGGGCTTAATGCCAAATGGCATTCTCTACCAGCCAACCATTGGGCTAAACAGAGATTTATGAAAGGTGCAAAGAAAAAAGTTTGAAAATATCTACTAAGAAAATGCAAAGACAAAATCAATATAAACACTATAAATACAATACATAAATACAAGATATTTATATAAGTTACATAAATACAAGAATAGATATACTACTTCATATTAAATACATACTATAATTATAGGGATGGATTCTAGTCGAACTCTTGTTTAAGCATATGCTTACGCAGCATTCGCTTGAAAGCAAACTTGCTTGGGGCTTGTCTGATCTTGAGAGGGAGTGAATTCCAGAGACGGCTTGCCTGTATGGCGAAAGAATGAGTCATGAATCTAGTGCGATGGAAAGGTATTGATAATTTGAGAACACGGGAGGTACGCAGCTGACAGCCTGGGCGAGGGGTATCAAAAACAAATTTACTTTTGAGATATCCTGGAGCAGAAGGCTCAAACAGGATTGAAAAAAGGGTGCAAAGGATTCTAAGGGACCTACGGCGACGAATGGAGAGCCAGTTAAGCTGACGACGGTAGAAGGAAACGTGGTCATACTTACGGAGACTGAAAATGAAGCGTATGCAATTATTGAGGAGACGGTCCAGTTTATTAAGGGATATGTGGGTACACTGTCGCTAATTATTTTTGTAGAACGCGTACCGCGGCTCACGGTGGGACCGCCTTGCTTGTGCGGGACGGACTAACGTTTAAGCCGCGTAATGATCTACAGTCCTATTCCGTTCAGTATCACTTTGAATGCACAGCCATTGAAATTCCTAGTTTTAAGTTAATTATTATATCTATGTACAGAACTGGAAATGGCGACTTGGACATATATTTGAATAGATTGGAATTATTATTATGTAAACTAACTGACGAAAATAAGAGGTTTATTCTGGTTGGTGATCAAAATGTGGACTATTTATCTGACAATAGTCTGAGACGGCGGGTTGACGACGTGTTAGGTACTTATGGATGCATAAACACCGTTTCTTTTCCTACTCGCGTGACTGCCGGCTCCACGTCGTCCATCGATTGCGGTATAGCGAACCACTCTCGCGACTGCCTATCTGTATCGCCCGTGGACACTGCTATTAGCGATCACAACGCCCAACGTTATCAGTTCGCTATTGTTGAATCCAAACGTTCCGATCTTGACGCGAATGAGATCGAACGTCGATTATTCAATAATGAATCTTTTTATTTATTTTATTGTGATATTTATAATTATGATTTTAATTTTATTTATAATTCTACTATTGACATTGATACTAAATTTAATAAATTATTTAATATTTTGACATATTATATTGACATACACTTTCCGATCAAACAAATCAAATTTAATACGAAAAAGAAATCATTACCATGGGTAACTGAAGAGCTTATGGAATACATAAAAAAGCACAAAGACCTTCACGAAATACAGCGTCAGTATCCCGGTAACCCAATTATCTCCCAATGCATCGAAAACTATTTTAATTTAATAAAAACCACAACGCTGCGCGATAAGAAATACCATATTGAACGTAGGCTAGGTGAGAGCAGAAATCCATCTAAAGAGATTTGGTAGGTGGTAAATGAGGAGATAGGCGCCAAAACAAAGTCTCAAAATATCTGCCTCATTGATTCCTCCCAAACCGCTATACCACCTAGCGAAGTTCCAAATACATTTAATTCGCATTTCTTAAATATAGGTTTAAATTATGCCATCAAAACGGATCCCGTCTTAAGCAGGCATTATCTTCGTAGTTACCTAGATGACCTTGACGTACCGACGATGACCTTGCCGACCGTAACAAATGACATGCTTAATAATGTAATCCGAAACATGTTCAAGACACGTGCAACTGTTGATACCTACGACATTTCACTTAATATTTTATTATGCATATGGCCAATTATATCTAACATTTTAGTTGTACTTATTAATATTGTTTTTGAAACAGGTGTGTATCCAGAAGTGCTAAAGAGCACCAGAGTGAGCCCAGTGTATAAGGGAAAGGGTGACAAGTGCGATGTCAACAATTATAGGCCCATAACAATAGTCCCAACGATTTCAAAAATTGTGGAGTCTATTCTCTCGTCGCATATAATGGCCCATCTAGAGTACAATAACCTACTGACTGACCGCCAATTCGCTTATCGGCATAATATGTCCACAACTACAGCCGCGCTCAAGATATTCGACTGCATTGTTTCCGGGCTGGATGACAAATGCAAAATGGCAGGTATATTCTGTGACTTGTCCAAGGCTTTTGATGTGATTAATCATGAACTGCTCTTGGATAAGTTACATCATTACGGGATACGAGACTTAAGCCACAATGTAGTAACATCATTTTTGTCCGACCGGAGGCAGGTTGTTAGATTATCTGTGAGCGGTAAACTACTGAAGTCTAGTGCTGGCAGTGTAAATGTAGGAATCCCTCAAGGTTCGGCGTTGGGAAATACCCTTTTCCTAACTTTTATGAACGACCTTCCTGCTGCCATCACGACTGGTCTCTCTGTCCTATTCGCGGATGATACCACGGTGGTGGTTAGCGCAAATACGTACGAGCAACTCGGAGAGAAGATACATGATGGTTGTGATCAACTGCAGAGGTGGTTTTCTGCAAATGGCTTGGTGCTGAATATAGGTAAATCTAACATCATGATCTTCTCAGGCCGCAAGATTACAGTTCCGCCGTGCGTAGCGAACAGCGCGATGCAGATAAGCGATAAATGTAGGTTCCTTGGCTTCACTCTGGACTCTAACCTTAACTGGAAGTGCCATGTAGACAAACTATGCGACAGATTGAGTAGTGCAGTCTTTGCTTTACGTAAGCTAAAACCTCTTATATCTGACGATGCCTTGAAACAGGTTTATTTTGCTCATTTTCATTCTTTGATGTCGTACGGCACACTCATTTGGGGAAACTCAACGGATGCCAATAGAGTGCTGCTCATGCAGAAACGTGCCGTACGTGCGTTGATTGGGGCAAAATCGAGGACTTCGTGTAGAGGCCATTTCTCGAGTCATGGTATAATGACGCACTACTCACTCTACGTTTTCGAAATTATAATGTTTGTAAGAAACAATTTTTCGGATTTTGATAAAGTAAATGTGATTGGCAAAACACTCCGCCGCACTGGGCGTTTGAGAACAGTTCCCCGTCGCATGGCACTTTCAGGTAAGAATCCACGCGTTATTGGGCCTACTTACTATGAACGACTACCCGCTGACCTTAGACTTGAACCCTCTGACGAAGCATTTCGACGCCGCCTGAAATGCCTGTTATTGAATAATCCATTATACTCAGTTAAAGAGTACATTGATCTTGATATGACATGTAAATAGTAATTATTAATTAAATTATTCCCTGAATTGTTATTAAATATTTTTTGAATAGACACATATATATATATATTTAAGTTGAATGACGATCCCTTGTGGGAGATATATTTAGTTTTATTGTTTTCTATTATTAATTTACATTTGTTGACATTGTGCTGCTATTATTATTGTTTTATTTTTTCCATGTTTTGACGATCATGATAACAATTCTTGTAATTTTGACATTCTATGCAAATTTATACTGTAATTTTTTATCATGAAATAAATAATCTAATCTAATCTAATCTAATGGATACTTGATGATCAACAATGTCTTTTTAAAAAATATATATTAAAAAAAAATGTTATAGAAACTCATACAGAATGTGCATGTGATTAACAATAATACATTTAATTAATAGGTAGCTCATTTAATTTAGGGTTCAAATTACTTGGCCTATTAGGTTTCATATCTATCAGAAATTTTTGGAGGAGTTTTTAGGGCGGCCATAAGTTATACATATTACGTATTGATCGTCTTAAAAAAATGCTCTTAGCTTTATTGCAGCTAGTTCGATAAAAAATCGAATCTTGTCTAGTGTCACAAAGATTCAGCAAGTAGGTAACATGAGTAAGAATTATACTTACTTACTTAGAGCAGTCGTCGGAAACTCGTTTCAAACACACTTTTTTCTGTTGGATACAAATAGAAAGCAGAAAAAAAAAAATCTACGCAAACGTTTCGCAAAGTATAAAGCAGTTAGAGAAATGAGCTAAACTTTTTTAATTTGCCGGGCATCAAACTTTGCGGTATGAACAATAAAATGTGGAAACCATGCTAATGCTCGTTTCACAATCTGGGTTAGGTTGCAAAACTCTCAGGAGACACATGTACTCTGTACAGTCCTTTATACGGTTTCCCGACTACAAACTCACTTGAATACTACACAACTTAAATGTTGTTGACATTATATTAGTGAGTTAATGGCGTGAGTAATGGTAGTGGAAACATACTCAAGAGCAACGAAAGCTGGGCTCCGGTTCCATTTGTCTTAATTTACGGAAGGGATCACGCCTTGGTGTTTGATAATGAAAGAACGACACAAAGTATACCCGTTTTGGTCTTGACTATTAGCGTAAGTATTATTGTGTAATTGTGTGGTTACTTTCGCATTTGGCGTTGCGGAGTCGGTGCGGTATCAAAAAAGATCAGTAAGATATCAACTGCCATTCAAGTCAATACAAAATATTTACTGCGCGGAATGACGCGAGAAGGATTCACGCAACATAATACTGACACTGAGTCAGTGTCAGTATACCAACAAGTAACGAAATCTGGGCTCCCTATACATAAAGTACAGAATACCGCACACAGATTTACATCCCCACGTTAAATGCTGAAGTAGCTTTTATCATCGAAATCGTGGAGAAGTGAGATCACTGTCGATTCATATAAAATTTAGAACATTATGGTTTTTCTATTAGGTAATCATCGTACATAAGGCTCTCTTCCAGCTCAACTTCCCACGTATATGCATATTATGCATGTTACATTCGCTAGTTAGGTACTTTTAATACATTTACTCGCATTCTCTCATCAGTGCGCTTTACAACTTTAATTGAATTAAAAATTAACATTCAAATTCAGGGGTTGAGCGGGCTTGTGCCATTGGATTATAAATTATAATAGTTAAACGTATTACGAAAGTTACTAGTTACAGCGTTTGCCTAACCGAGATAATTGTATTTTACGTTTTGACAAATATATAAATAAAATAAAAAGCCTTTTTTTTAACATACACTGTAGTTACAGTATTTCATGCGTACTTGTATCATTTCAAAGTTTACACATGCAAAAAGCTAATAATATTCTATTTTTAATATTAATTACATTAATTATATTTAAGTTCCTTGTTTTCACATGCTACTTTATTATAGCTTCCTTTATTAAAAAAAAAAAACAAACACAAATATTGCATTGCAAAGAAGAAACCGCCTAGAAGATACTTTGCTTGCTTTGCTTTGCCACCACCGATTTAAAGCTGTAAAAATTGGCAATCTCGAGCATGATGTCCACAATATTTTGGGAAAAACATACCAAAATGTATTCTATTGTAGCTTGGTATACTCAAGAGCAATGAAAATGGGTTCAATTTGCACAGGATTGCTATCCAAAGTCGGGTACATTTTAGTTTTAACTACAACGAAAATAAATATCTGAAGACTCTTATGCCCTTGTCATTAAAGTTATGTTCGCGTATTTAGTGACTGAATGCGTACCTAGAGATATTTTCGTTGTTATCTGTAAGTACGCGTGTATAAACCGTATCCCTACTATCCACTATGCACCATTAGTTCCTACCCCACAACATCTCGTCTTCTCGACGGTCACAATAGGTGCATTGAAAAGTGGAAACAATGCTTTAGAGTACGTTTACATGGCGAGTGCGCCCTTGAGACGGCAATAAGGGCCATATTTAAACGAAGAAAGACTAAGAAAAGAAAGGGTCGGTTGAATAAATGAATCGGCTGAGATAAAAAGATAATTGTTCCCCTTGAGAGGCTGTGCGGTACTAAGACGAAGGAACCTTCTAAATATACCTACTTACTCGTATATCAAAATACCTTATGATTAAGTATTGATGAAAGTTAGGGCAGTATCAAACTCAGGTGATATGTTGTATTCGAATATTTAATTGATAATGAAATTCAATTAAAGTAAATGTAAATTTCGACGACCACTTTAGACTAGTTGATATCGACACTATTAACCCTGCCTCCGAAGCTAGAGATCTTACGGGACCCACGGTAAGGGCATTTATTTCGGTGATCATACACGAATATTTTTTGTTTCTGAGTGATGAATGTTTTCTGTGATTTTCAGTATGTATTTATCTTAAGTATTTCTATCGCCATCTAGCAGTTACCCGTAGTACGGTCAAGTGCAAAAATACGTAAATCGATTGAATCCACTCATAAATACATACTGCAACAATAATCCGGCGACATAAGAGCTATGAGACATATTTTTGAGCAAGTTGTATGCACCCATATTTTTGCACTTGACTGTACAAATTGTTTGTTTAGTTCTGTACTCAGTCGATTTGTGAAAAATTG
Organism: Notocelia uddmanniana; assembly: GCA_905163555.1. Lineage (NCBI taxonomy): Eukaryota > Metazoa > Arthropoda > Insecta > Lepidoptera > Tortricidae > Notocelia > Notocelia uddmanniana. The sequence goes on from LR991053.1 coordinate 14,102,403, forward strand.
TTCATATATGTACTTAATTATTTATTAAAGAAAAGACCATTGTACACAACGGACAGTAAGTACAACAATAAGCACGTGTGAAAGACATATAAACCAGCGCTAAAAGCACGGCGTGTTAACACGTCAATCACAAGGGATGTGAAGAGTTGAACTTTGGCGAAAAAAATCGCACACCCCACTCGGTAAACAAAGAAACTTTAGATTGGACTACTTGCCGTTGAATCGAATATTGAATTTTTTATCGCCCTCCTAATGAGTTGGGGTGTGTCTATTGTTGGGGGCTTAAGGTTGATTGATTTTTTACTAGTGCATAACAACTAGTGTATTTTATAGGAATGTATCGAAGTAAAGAGGCTCGGGGATTTCAAAATAAATGTTGAGCCGGTATGTAAAGTCGGGCATGATGATGTGCACATTATATGTATTATTATATATTAGGGTTTTTTTTAGGTAGTTTAACATTGATTTATTGTATTTAAATGTGAATAAATTTTATAATAATACCTAGTTACTTATTCAGGTAGATTTACTAGCTACCCCCTGCCTGCCTGCCTACTGGATATATATATTTTCTTTTTTCCCCTACTCAACGGTTGTCTGGAAAAGAGCGCTCTTTAGCGATTACACCGCCCGTTGTCTACTTCTACCTAATTACATGTCGCTGTTTATTTTCTGTTTGTAATTTATTCATTTGTGTGACGTATGCAATAAAGAGTATTTGTATTGTATAGTATATTTAATATCAGTCAAGCATTTCAAGAATTTCTAATAACTGTCCAAAACTCACACCGCCCCACAACACATACACTTTAACAAACTTTTTGGTATAAAACGTATTCCGTTATATAAGTAAAATAAATGAAAATTAATATGACATCGTTGAAAGTTACAGAATTATTTAAATAACACCAGAGTTTCGGAGCAAGTTCTTCCGCAGCGTGACTAGACAATAAATGATTTGCAATTTCTTTAATTAAATTATATTCAGTGATATTGCCAACCGAAAAGTTGTGAATAGACAATAAACTGGGGACACTGGGATCATTGTAGTGTATAGTGTAAACTTTTTAAATTTACACTATATACTACAATGATCCCATTTCCACTTGAAAGCTTCAAGTGGAAATCGTGATTTTAAAAAGTTTTAACTATATGTATATATACTATACTTATACATGTTATTTAAGTTTTACTTTCCAGACTCTCTAAGATCTATTTTCATAAAAGTTTATTCGAAAATCGTTACATCAATGTCATAAGAGACGATGTAACTTTTGTAGTGAAATACTTCATCCGCATGTGACATCGTTTCTCAAATGAAACAAAAGTTTGTACGTATATTATAACCGGGAGAAGTTGTTTTTATTAGACAGATTCGAGGAAGGAGTCTGCGATTTTGACGTAAACAAGAAAATTTCGATGAATTATGTGTTTACAGTTCGTGTGCAAAAAGTAGAAAACCTACAACATGTGACATTGCCTGCCACAAGAGTTTATTTTCCTTGACCCGTGTTTTTTTTTTCACACGATCTGTATTCTAATTATTCATGATATACCTCCTTGTTTCAACGTCGAGCTATTCATTGCATGTTTTGATGCTAGAAGTAAATCTAATGATGTTTCATTTCACCTACAATCCCGACAATCACTAGATTTAATTTCACATAAAATATCTTTAATCATAAAAGTACACAATACATGTAAACGCATCGGCTCAGACCACAGCAAAACCGGCAGTGCATCACAAGGTACACAACATCGGACACAATATCGGATATGATATTTTTAATACACCATACACATTCAGCCAGTCGTACCACAAATATCGGGCAGCGGGTTTTACAGGATTATTTTTTATTCCCTTTTGACGGGAACGTGGAAATTCAGCGTGCGCCGCTTTTCGTCTGTTGCATGCATGAAATTTTAATGACCAATCCTGTGGGACTGACGTTTTTTCTAACTGGAGTACCTGTAATATTTTCAACGTCGCGTCGTAGGAAAATCATAATCATTTGTTGGGAGAAAATATACATATAAATATTTGTAAGATATGCTTTTAAATAAGTAATAAAACTTTATGGACATGATTGTCACACACATGATTGACGTGAGGTCCATGCATGAATTTACCGATTATTTAATTGACTGAGCGAGCGAAGTGTTTCCGTTTAAGCATGGTAAAAAATGATTCCGTATGTCCGGATATCAGGACAGGATGTTCTTCACAGATCGCATTTCTCAACCGATTCTCGTGAAATTTTGTGATCAGGTTCGATATTTTCATTTTTTTGCATAGACTTTTGATTTTGTTAACTGTGTACGACGCCAATGTGATTAACGCACTCCTTTTCTCACGTACCGAGCTACCGTGTCAGAACAATTGTGCGTACATTTTATTAGCATGCGAAGTGGCGAACCAAATTGAGTCGATTTTTAACAACGCAAGTACGTAGGAAAGTTAATCCCACTCGTGATAACATGGCGCTGGGTGCAACGCAAGCGCACCTCATAAACATCGCAGGCAGCGCCCTCCGAGTTTACTAATACCTCTGACCGACTATCAAGGTGCAAGAATAATAAACGAGTCAACGAACCGCAGGTTACTTTGAAAAAGCCACTGAAATAAACAGGGTAAAAATGTTTATTTAAAATGTATTTATATTATGTCCCGGGTTTCCGTGGGTTCGTTTAAAAGCGGTGTGTCGATGGACTTACTCATAGCTGTATTAACTGGGCAAGTGAACACTTCGTATACATTTTAAAATCATGCGCGGTCCTCAAAATGTAATATTATTCACATACACACCAATTTAGTCCACATTATTTTCAATTAAATGTTAACGCGTAAAAACATGGTCTGCTACTTTGCCCTGTAGTTTTTACACGCACACACGCTACTCTTTCTTTTACTTACATGTCTCAAGTCATTTATACATGAACAATATAGATTACAGAACCTGATCGATCGTAATATTTTATTTATCGTACTTATATACCTAAATATGTACAGGCTTACTTCGTCCGCGTAGCGCGCTTGCCTAGTTATCGCTCTTTCATACAAACTTCCACCCCCATAAGGGTAAAATTCTATGTCGTTCCTCGGGTCTCAAACTATCTTCATACCAAATTTCATCTACGAGTATATATCGGTTCAACGGTTTAAGTGTGAATAATATTAATATGGATAAAAGAATATATATGTATAATAAAACAATTGTATTAATGGAATGTCATAGATAAGTTTATGCAAGTGAGCGCTAGAAGGCCTATTTACATTGATCGCATTTGTCGGGAATTCAATGTTGATTTTCAAGCATACATCAATAACGGATGCGTATGGTATGGACCTCTCTAAGCAAATAAACGGAGAATATTCGCAAGCGCTGCATTATGCGAAGCTTTCTTTAATTAAACATAGTAATTGTATGATTGTAAGCGTAACATATCTTGGATAATATATACATACATAAACAATAGAGTTCCGGATACCTAACTAATATACCGGAGAAAAATAAGAAAGATAATGCACATAGTAGATGGATAAAGACAACTAACTAATAAAAGACGCAGTTTTAATAATCAAACTGAACCCTTTGAACGCCAGAAACCTATAAAGTGGTTGTGTGTCATCGTGCCCGCCACGCCAACAACCACTAAAATTATTGGAGTGAAGGTGTACTTTGATCATGAAAAAAATGTATTATGAATGGTTTTTATTGGTTTAAACCTTACATAAATGTTTGATACCTTGGCGTCTGATTGATCACTTCATCCAAATATGAAAGCGTTCAAAGGGTTAATACTCGGAGAAATAATTCTGCAACATAACGTAATGAAATGACACCAGCTGATGTTATTTTGTAAATATGTCAATAAGGAGGTTGAGGTAGATAGCACATATTTAAACTAACTATTCATGTTAAAACATTACATTATGAAATAAGATTGTACGGGAGGAGATAATTGCTTTAACGTACGGCATATTATGATCCATTTAACTTGATTAAGGTCTTATAGTACTTAGTTTTCGTAAAATTAAACCTTCTCGCCCAAAATCGAAGAGGTATATTAACTCATATTTGACAGTCGTTTAAAAACTTGTTAAAGCTGGTTACCAAAAAAAGCATTCCGACAAAAACAAATTTCATCATAAAAGAACCTCTCCTACGTACTACATACATACCTACTATCAGAACGATTAGGCAGCTCACCCCTGCGATTAACGAATAGCCAGCGTAGCCAAAGGTCAACCCAATTTTCACGGCACATAAATCTCTTCAAAAAACTTATTTCATGCCAATATCCATTTGACTTTCCCGTTCCTTCATTACTATGGAACATTGAGAATTTATTGTTTTTTTCCCGCTGGGATAGATATTGAAGGAATTAGATGCAATTGCATTGAATACAATTGAGACTGTTCGAGCTCGCTTTTAAGCGGGATATTGAAATGCCTGTAAAAAGCTTTTCTCAAACATGCAATGAAATATTGATGTTATGTTCCTCATAACAGGCTGCGAAGTATGACGTTTCAGGTGCGGCTAGGACAAGAGGTCGTTAATGCAATTTCATACAAATGTTGCAGGCCTAGGCCGGCAAAGTCCTCTTTTTTAATTTCCATTCCACATAAATTTGTGGCACAGGCATCATGACATTCTGCCACTATGCGTATTAAAAATAAAACTTTGTTTTTTTTTTGTTGTTTATTTCATTACATGTTTGAGAAAAGCACTATACATACCTCGGCGGGAAACATGGGGTTGCCCGACTGAGACCTATCCGACCTCGCTTCGCTCGGCCGTCTATATGTCTTCGGCCGGCAACCCCTTTCGTCCCGGCCTCTGTAGTAATGTACTATTATTGTTAAGCTCTGTAATGAAATTGGCTTTGTTAATTTTTTCATTTCAAATCTGGATAGGATATCGAAACATGAATTGAACGTTCTTTGTTGTTGTCGTCGAAAGTATAAGTTAAAAATAATGCTTAGCTTTGTCCAATATGTTATTATTTAGGTTTTAACTCCGATTAAGGCCGGATTCGGCTAAACAGGAATAAGAACTTAGTTTGAGGTTAACTGTAAAAATTATACTTAAAGACTACTCGTAGCACACTCTATTTAATAATATATAGGTTACACTGATAAGACAATTATCAAGTATGATGGTGTATATTTCCCCATAAAATTTAGTATCATAAAATTTAGACTGATTAGTGTTGAATTTCTGCTAAAGATTCATGACGAAACTGAAATTAGGATCACAAAAAATGTATCACAGAGAGCACGTTAAGTTAGGATCTAGACACGAGGCAGCGTTCACCCCAGGAACTGACGAGCAGCAACCGTGTGTTATTTTACACGAACCGGTCGGTGCTACTTTTGACCCCTCAATAACTCCAAATCTAACTAACATAAAAAAATAAATTTAGTATACGTATTAAGATCCTTTAGAACAACTGGAACCCCAAATTTCATAAATATAGGTGAAATAGTTCTTGAGATATTTAAGTTTAAAAACGACATTTTAACTGATAGAATCAGGCGTTACTTTGCAGAAATCCATCATAAGTTTCCAGAACGATATTTCTTTGCTATTCCACTTAAAGACGTGCAGGTCTATTAGTGTTAATGCTATGTATTCATTTGCCTATTTTTGCATGTGGTTAATATTCCCCCCTCCGCACGCATAAATATGCAAATAAATAAAAAAAAAACACGCTGGAAAGCTGGCAGGAGCTGTTGCTTGCGCACTGTCCACCGAGCAAATGAGCTATCCAGAACTGTCGGCCATAATAATTCATTAATAATAATGAATTTATATATTCATAGTAATTCATCATTATTCCTATTAATCCATTATTATTTGTTAGTTTTCTTAAATATCCAACAGCTTACATGGTATTATAACATACTGCATAAAAACTGTCAAGTTAAGGCTCTAAATGCATTAAGCCGCAATAAATTAGTTTTACTGTAAACAATGTAGTGCCAGACTCCTTTCAGATAATCTACAGAACTTGGCACCGATTTAGATTTCAACTCTTTTGTCGGTGAAGACGACAACCACGCATCGCATATAAGAATATGCGATGCGTGGTTGTCGTATATAAGAAATATTGAACTTGGCTCCCATTTCCACATTTATGTTATTGATGGGATAAGGTTAACTGACTTTTTGATACTCATTATATTGCCAGCACCGTCTAAGTCACTTAGATCGTAACAAGAGGTTCAATTAAGACTAACATTTTAATGAAAACCTTTAAAATTAATGAATAAGTTTTCGTTTATGCGACGACACGCGTGCCAGGGGACTCGTGGGCCGCGCATGAGGGCCCGAGCACACTTCAAATTAACCGATGCATAATAGAGGATCACTCAGTGCCAGCTATGATCCTCTTCATCTTATAAACATTAACCCTGCGTCTAGTCTTTTAAACTGTAATAGAACGTCCGAACGTCGTTAATGATACCTAATTTTACATTTTAACATAAGTCATCTTTGATATCGACAAAACTTAAATATCTCTACGTGTTTAATGTTGTCTTTACCTTAAGACGAATAGATACCGTGCCTACATCTCTAGGAAAAGAGAAAAGAGTCTCTGGGTAGGAACTTATTATCATAGATCGTTTTTTTTTTTAGTATTAAATATGTTGATATCTATGAAATATTTTAATGTTTTATTGTTTCGCTAACCAGTTCAAACTGCAAAAACACCTACTTTCCTCATAAAAAACTTTCCTTATAAACAGTGCATTTTATAATTTTACTGTCGTACTTCTGAAGAGGAACCCTGAAACGGTTGCAAATAAAAAAGACGCAAGTCGGTCAGGCCGGCAGCTGGGTCACATCTCGATGGGATGAGATTACCATCTTTCCATATTCAGCTGAATGCGAAGCGCTTATCCGATGGCAAATTCAGTGGCTTATGAGTGCCATGTTTGTATGTCGGGAGACTTAAAAAATAAACTGGGTCGTTGGAAATGTCATAGTTTTCATTTGAGTGATGTTTGGCACCCGATTGCAATTGGTAAGTATGTAGGGCTAATATGGCTATGAATATACCTCTATATGGTTTTATATCTAGACTCTAACTCAAAGAAAAATGAAAAGTGAATAAATGTAGACCCGCTTCTCCATGCCACAGCAGATTCCACCTGATTTAGACCTCTGAGTGCAAATTGGTGAAAAACGGCAGCAAACAGTATCCTAATTTAGAAAAAAAAACTGTAGGTTAAACATTTAACGGTTATTTTAGATTTTCCGGACAACAAACATGTATTTTCTGTAGGTATAAACTGAAAACCCTAGAACTAAATATGCAACTAATTGAAGACATAGTCTTTAATGTAAATAAACATTTTAAGGGATTGGTATCAACGAAATACTGTTTCTGGAATACTAAAGATAAAAAGTTCTATTCGGTGAAATACATCCCCAAGGAGTCTAATATTGGATACCTGATGTTACATCCCATGTTTGCTTTTTTGTATGAATTATACGGCCAACGGGGTCATGCTTCTGTCTTACCTTCTGACCTGAATAGAAACGATAGGTAACTTATATTTTATTGTTTTGCAATCGGAGAACAGTACCTGGTTTTGGAGGGTTGAGGGTAGGTTTTTATTTTTTTGGTGTATGTTACGACGATTAAGAAAATGACTTAGAACAAAACTAGGGAGCTACTTAAGTATAAAAATGCTACCTTTATTCCTGATTCGACGGCGCAAGACCGGAATCCGGTATTTTGTACTTTGATGTAAAGCTACTGATGTACGAGTAGGTAGTAAAGATTTGCTCACTTGTTACGTATAGTCTGCATTACATTTGCGCAGTAGCAGTAGTAATATCATCATGCGCAGAAGCGTGTCGGTACTGCATTCTTACCTACTGCCCGGCGGTTCCGCGCATCCCGCGCCCTTTCAGGAAGCACTCATTTATATTAGGTGAAAATAGTTTAAAATGAGAATTTATAATAGTTTACTAAACTGTTCGCGTTTCATAATTTTATTTTCTAGGATCTAAATGTAAACTAGGTAAGTAAGAAACTATTGTATTATTATTCATAATAGTACATTACGATACAAGGGTTGTAAAACAAAGAAAGGCCGATATCGCAGATGTTTGAGGCCCGAGCCGCAGGCGAGGGTCATAAATATGCGAGAGAGGGCTTTCTGTTTTACGACCCGTGTTTTGTACACAATTTTACGTCACCACCTGGCCGAAAAGTGGGTTTTACCGGACGCGCAGCGTGCGGAAAAACGCGCTTTTTGGCAAGGTATGGTGTAAAGACATTAAAAACATAAGCATAATTATAAATGTAGGGGCGCAGTAAAGTATCGCCGGTATTGACTAGAATGACAGTTGACACTGACAGCCGAGAACTTGCTGATATATTACCGCCTCCGATAAACGCCTTTGCAAAGATATGGCCACAACGAATGATATGATAAATATTTATAGGCAAGTAGGTACCTAATAAAAATATAGCTGAAGAATTTATTTTAACTACATAACACAATTACACAGTACACACTGACTGAAGTCACTAACCTCACTATCATGAAGTTATCTCGTCAAGGCCAAGGCCACGCTTCGGGGTACATTTGAATAATTTCACAATAACTGAAAATCCTTAAATGAAATTCATAGCACATAACTCGTCATTACACTCCGACGTCGGTTATCTCATCCTTGCCACTATCAGCAGGACTAATAATCATAGCGAGCGAGATGAATACTAAGTAACCTGAATGCGCATTTTATTCACCCTAAGCCCGAGCAATACGGTCCACATTTGTAATTCAAGGTCTCAACATAATTTTGTCGTGGGTATCACGAAATGTCGTTACATAAAGTCTTATTACTGTGGGTTAAGTTAGACTTCTGAGTAACCGAGGTTGGAAATATATTTGCCATGTGCCAGGATTCGTCAAAGCAAAGACAGCGAATGTTAGACCATTGTGACGGTGCTTAAAGCTACTCTGAGCCGTAGGTACTTTGTTCCTTGTACAACAACTGGAGACATCCTCCCAATACGATATTTTTTGGCAAATTACGAAACAGGAAAATAATAGAAAAGTCGAAATATAGGTTTCTTTTTGTTATTTGACAGCTTTTTTAGTTTATCTGGACCTTTTTAACGCGTGAGTGAATAGGCTAATCTTGTGGGTGAGCTCGCTTCATTGTCGGCCTCATCTTTGCCCCCTGGCTAGATGCTGGCCAAGAGCAAACCCATTTTTAATAAAAAAAAACCTACTACTTTTAAATAAATATCTTAATGATAATAATTTTATCGTACGTTACGCTTATTATTTCGGTAACAAAATAAAGTGTACGTACGTTAAATTCGTCGATGCACAAATACAGCCTTGGCCAGAAGTATTAAGCACCCTTTTATTTTTCTTTGTAACTTATAAATAAACTGTTTTTTTTAATTACAAAACTACACATTGACGCAAAATAGAATAATGTATATAAACACCTAGAAAACTTTAGCAGATATAATTTCGAAGTAGCTATTTATCCTAGAAAACTGAACCCTAAAAATAATCGGGTTCGCAATAAAAGGACCAAATGCCTTTTTAGGGTTCCGTAGTCAACTAGGAACCCTTATAGTTTCGCCATGTCTGTCCATCCGTCTGTCCGTCCGTCTGTCCGTCCGTCCGCGGATAATCTCAGTGACCGTTAGCACTAGAAAGCTGAAATTTGGTACTAATATGTATATCAATTACGCCGACAAAATGGTAAAATAAAAAGTGGAAAATAATATTTTATTAGGGTACCTCCCCTATACGTAAAGTGGGGAGTGATTTTTTTTTTCATTTTAGCCCTAACGTGTGATATATTGTTAGATAGGTATTTAAAAATAAATAGGGGTTTACTAAAATCATTTTTTGATAATGTTAATATTTTCGGAAATAATCGCTCGAGAAGTAAAAAAAAATGCTTCAATCCTCCCCCCTCTAACTTTTGAACCATAAGTTTTAAAAATATGAAAAAAATCTCAAAAGTAGAACTTTATAAAAACTTTGTAGGAAAATTATTTTGAACTTGATAGGTTGAATAGTTTTTGAAAAAATTACAAAAATAATTTCTGAACTAAGTTTGTAATTTAACCGTATAATCCAAACTCTTTCTTTAGTTATCACCGTCCTCTGTGGGCCTGTTTTTAGGGTTTTATGTTTCTGTACTTAATATGTCAACTTAATGTGACGGACGGAAAACTACGGAACCCTACACTGAGCGTGGCCCGACACGCTCTTGGCCGATTTTTTTAAGTGCAATTATTTTTAACGTCAATGAATAGCTAGTGTTATTGAAAAATATTAGAATTTTCTATAATAAAAGATATAAAATGCTTTATTCAAAGTTTTACTTTTATATGAAAAACGCGGGAGTGCTTAATACTTCAGGCCAATGCTGTATATTATTTGACAAAATCTAGCTTGCCCAACCTAAGTAGACTAACAACTATGAATACTTAGCTATGGACTCACACCAACCACTCCAATTTCATAATATCCCATGTAATTATGTAGTGTAAATATAACCAAATAATGATGATAATGAATGATGGTGAAACAAACCTGAAAATTATGATGATAGCAATATAAGTAACCATACTGTCACTAAATTGTCTATTAGACTGTTAGAGATATATAAAGAAAACTTTTTTTTTTTTTTTTATTAAAAATGGGATTGCTCTTGGCCAGCATCTAGCCAGGGGGCAAAGATGAGGCCGACGATGAAGCGAGCTCACCCAGAAGATGCCTATTCACTCGTGCCTTAAAAAGGTCCAGGTTATATGAGCTCGGAAATACAGACGCCGGCAGAGAATTCCAAACCTTAGAAGTGCGCATTATAAAAGAAGATGCAAAGCGCTTGGTTCGAACTAGAGGAATTTTATGAAAAGAAGTAAAAATACATCTTCAGTCAAGAAACAGTGACTTCGTTTCTCACAGCGCATTATTTAGAGTGTTGGTAGAATAATCTGGGACGTTTCTTTTCAGGTCTTAAGGACAATCCAGGCAAGCACAATGAGTGTGACTAAGGGGGGGAGGAGGGTCCCCACCCCCATGCCACCCCCCAAGGACGCGTACCACAGCAATAGGTAAGTCAACCTATTAAATACTTTAAACGAGAAAGCACAATTAAATTGGTAAACGAAAAAAGAGACAACGTTTGCTGATTGCGGACACGAGTCGTAAGTTATTCAAGGTCAAATATCAAAAAGAAAGTTTTATATAGAAAACTCCCGTGAGTTTGAGACATATTAAATATAATGAAACGGGTCACTCACATCTTTATTAACGTCGAATATCGCTCGACGTGTTTCAGATCGGTTCACAAGCCTTAATCGTGAGTACCTATCCATGAGTTATATGAGTAACATGTCGAGCGATATTCGACCTTAAAGACGTGAGTGACCAGTTTCATTATATTAAAAAAGAAAGTTCTATGTGATTATTTACATTTGCACAACTCGATTAGAGATAGAGAGATGTCTCTATTTCTATTAGAGAATTGTAGAACATAAAATTTGCGGCTAGTTTTTACACAAACATTATTTTAGATATAGAGCTCTCAGCCACTAATAAAATACTGTAAATGTGAATCTTCGTGAAACATACCTTGTGTAAAGCTGTTAAATCATTAATATATCATTAACAATGAATGATTGTTATAATTAATTAATTAATTTATTGTATTTTATTCTTATTATTTTATTTATATTGTCATCAAAAGAAATGCTGATTTTATTGTAAATCTTATTTGTATATCAGTCGATGGAATGTACATTTCAGGTAAAAACTGAATTAATTCTTTTGTTAGCCAATAAAAACTGTATATGGTTATCATATGCTTCATTTCACCAAGTCTCTGAATTTATACCGATATTTATGTTCAAAAAATGACCAGCCTTTCAGAGAGCTTTTCGTTAAACAATTCGGAATCTTCCACTTCGTTTCAACGTTAACTTAGATGAGCACTGCGTACTACGCCAGCATCAGCCATCAGACAAAATTAAATCAGCTGAGCTTATTTCGATACATACTCTAAGTAAAGTATCCAACTACAGGTAAATTACTTTTGTCTTCGAGTAATGTCTCTGTAACCAACACCACCGTTCCAACGTCTGCGATATCCGATTTCAAACCATTCCAAACGAATACTTATCCTATTGCCCAAGACTTAAAGGTTATTTTATTTAGCACAGTGTACCCCATTTCACGAACCGGCGTAGATTTATTAAATGCATTCGTATAAGTGCAGAGCGTTTTGTAGCCGAATTGAAATGACGTTAATCGGATGTATTGTGAATTGGTGGATGGCTAATTGATGACCAGTACCAGTGTCGATTGACAGTTAAGCAATTAATCTAAGGGTACCATATCACAAAAACTACTGCACCGATTTTGACAAAACATGCCTGCGAACCATCGCTTGAAAACCTTTCAATTTAAAAATCCGCATTCATATCGGTTCACCCGTGTAAGAGCTACGATGCCACACATAAACACACGTTAAACTTATAACACCCCCTTTTGCGTTGCGCGACGGGGGTTAAAAAATAGTAAAAGTTAGCGATGTTAGTTGGAGGTAATCTCCCGAATTGCTTGTCCGATTTTAAAACGATTTTTCAGGTGGTCGAAGTATACTTTATCCTGTGACGTGACAAAAGACGAATTTAAACATAGGTACTTATAGCAAACCACTGGCTGAATTTTATTCCTGTAAAATATATAGCAGACATGAACAGGTGTTATTGTCAGAGCTGTAGTAGGGTTCGCATTATTTTTTTATTAGTTTAAGTTGGAAACACCGCCTGTCAAACTTAGATTAGAATTTTAAAGTAGCCGTGCAACGAACTCCGAATGTCCGAATACCTATCAAATAAAATAATAACGTTCCAATAAAAATAGCGTTGGTAATTAAAATCTGCTTTTAGCGAGATTACGTTTGCTCTGCAGTGATTTTCTTTTCGAATCACATACGAGTAAAAACTTCAATCCAAGCAAATATAAAAAGAAACCTTATAAACCCAGCATTACGTTGCGAAAAAATCAAGTGAAATGACAATAAAGTGCTTTTCAATTTAATTCTGCTGCTTCAGCGTAATTTTCAATTACGTGTTTATTTTAATCAAGCCAACGTTGTTACCGCATGGAAAACACATTTAAAATCTCATGTAAAAAGTATCGGATTATTTCATTATAGCGTTAAACGATTTTAAAATTTGTGTCTGAGGTATTATAATAAAGTTTCCCGTGGCAGGATTAATTTTCATCGAGGTGAACGTAAATATATCAACGATAATGCATTGGGTTAGGGTGAACTCACACGAGGCGAGACAGTATTTAAGTTTTTGACGACAGGCAACAACAAACAGTTATGCACGTGTAATATGCGATATTATTCGGCCCAAGTTGTGAGTAAAAAGCGAATGGGTTATATGACCATTTCTTCTGTTTACTTAACTGAAACAACATGTTTAACTGTTGATGTAGATTGTTTGAGTGGGTATTTTCATAGTCTCTGTATATAGTCTATTCTGTCGAGTACTATCTGTTGTACAAACGCTATCAGAGTTACCTGACCATTCGTGACCCTTATTACAATGCAAATAGAGTGCACGATGGTCAGTTACCTGTGTTGGCGATGGTACATACGAGACTTCATATTAGAATAATATATTTGGGTTCTTTATTAGTTATAAAAAAAATAGTGCAGCAAGTCTACAATCTCTTGAGACTGCAAAAAACTACATTCTGAGTTAACGGAATTAAAAGGTATCGCTGTTTGATGTCGCATATTTTGACACTTGCAAAGGAATTAAAACCTTATTCCCGTAGACGTAGAAACTTAAAATCTCATCAAAAGATGGCAGCCAAGTTCAATATGCCATGCGTGGTTGTCGTCTTCACCGACAAAAGTATTGAGATTTATATGGGTGCCAAGTTCCGTAGATTATCTGAAAAGTTGCCAAGTCTGGCACTAGATTGTTTACAGTAAAACTAATTTATTGCGGCAGTGAACTTGGCTGGACACGCTGCCGCGTGTCTAGATTTGGCATGAAGCAAGGTCTTATATAACATGTAAAATAATAATTTTTAAAACTGGGAATTTGTCATTGTATTGCAAACATACATTCTGGACGTCACCACCGTAAAGGGACACACAAACATTTCGAGGCGGGAGCACACGTCACACTTGACCTGCCTAAAATTGTTTAATTAGCTACAAATCATGCGAGTGCGATACGGAACCTTCGTGCGCGAGTCTGAACCGCATTAGGCTGGCTTTCAAATTTAAGTAACTAGGTAATCAAATTATTTGTATATATTTTATGGAGCTAATGGTTTGTCTCATGTCTTATATATACTACTCGTGATTCCTCTCGAGTCGCAAGTGTCCATAGGCTATGGTGTCTGCTTACCATTAGGCAAGCCGTAAGCTTGTTTGCCACCGTCGTAGTAAAAAAAAAAGTTTAGGTTATACAACCGTCCCACATACCGCCTTCATCTTTTTACTTCCACCTACACATTAAATGTCTACCGTCTGCCCGCATAAACGGTCTGAAAAGATCCTATAAATAAACGCTCATATTTTGACATTCCCCGACTGCAGACAGCCTTTGAAAGCGTTTAATTATGGCTACTTCTCTTTCGAAATGAGGGACTCTAATGTGGAATTTTCGTCAAAGATTACGAGACACAAACATGCAATCGTTTTATTCTAAAATGCATTTAATAATGTAAGCCGTATGTCAAATGTATGAAGATAAATGAAATTGAACTTTAGACCCACAATTATTAAAAGCTCTAATGAAAGTACTGTTCGAGGTTTTATTGACAGCTCTAAGGCCGTGGTCGTTCTGACCTGCCGCGCTTGCAGCGGCTCGTCGGCCGCGGCATTCCGTATGGTTTGTTCGTGAATGTTCGGGAGCGGTCGTTCTCGCCCGCCGCGTGCAACGTCTATCTAAGAACGACCGCTCCCGAATATTCACGAACACACCATACGGAACGCCGCGGCCGACGGGCCGCTGCAAGCCGAAGGCGGCGGGTCAGAACCAGAACGACCACGGCCTTATCTAAGCCTAAAGCTCGAAACGCACAGAGCGGTGGCGGTGCGGTGCGGTGCGGGACGGAGGTAGTTTTGCATTTTTGATCATTACGACTCTGTGGAGTGTGGGTTGTCGATTACTGCTTACTGCTTCATATGTCACACACGCCGCCTCCGCTCCGCTATCTCGTGCGGTTTTTTGATGCGACATCCCCCGGACCGCGTTCGCTTTACCACAAAACCGCCTCCGCCCGCAACGACGTTGCGCCGAGCTCTGAGCGTTTCAATCTTTTATTTACACTGTCTGTTATTACTATCGCTTTTGCTCAGTTTTATTAATCTTATTTAATTTGTCTTGGTTTGATTTCCTACGTCTAGGTGCCAGATAGAAATCATTGAACCCTTAACTTGGCAAGAAATGGAGAATGTCCCTAATTCTAGCCTCGGTGACGCTAAATAGTCATACTCATACTGACCAAGAAAAAAATACAAAAAGACGGTCAAAGAGTGTGGGGAAACCCAGGGGACGTTGCCAAGTTAAGGGTTTGACCTATTCAAAAGTTAATGGTTTCTAGGCAACTATGAATAATTTTATAATATTTCACACCTGCTCACGCTACGAATTTTATCTACATCTACATGAATGTTCAGAGTCTTTCGTAGAAAGAAGCTCTTATCAATAGAAGGCTTTGGACTCAAGCCTAAGGCTTATCCAGAAATTTCAAGGGAACTCCATAATTAGCTCCTTGGAAGCCCGTTTTTTAGCTTGAGGCAATAGACGGGTATGGACCGATCCATTTTATAGTCAGAAGCTGTGGTGTAGTTTTTATGAAAGTGTTTACGTTTCAATATAGTCCCCATTTAGGTACATGCGTACAAATAAAAAATAGTGCGCAGGTAAATCGTTGTATTTTAATGCTTATTTTTAGTATAAAATTTTGAAGTTTTACTCCGCTAAGTTACACGCAGTAATTTTTGGAAGTTCTAGCACACATACCTATATTTGCTATGTGTGTGGATATTCTGAGTACAATCTAGTTAGTTCTTACGAATTACAATTACAAATCCAATTAGTAGGTACGCAAAATTTAGTAATTATTGCTTTGCTTTAATACCTTAACACATGTCGTATACGATAGACCATTTAGCTTTAACGAGTAAGAAATTCATTCATTTTATTTCATCGAAAATGCATACAAATAATATAGAACACGTAATCCTGACGGTGCGTAAATCGTACAAACACGGATTCAACAATGTAACTAAAATGTTGATTTAAAATCATATATGTAATTACTAATTTGAAAAAGTAAATGTTTGTGGCTATCCTTTCATATCAGCGTGCGTGTATTAGTGACGCTTGTCAGTGTGAAAGAGAAAAGTGCAAATTAACCCGGCGTCTGCACCCTCGGAGTCAAGTGCGCATTTCCGAGTTCCCGCGGCTCCAGGCATGCACTAGGATGTAATATACAGACTAGGTGGCAATGGCTATTGGTTTTACTTGACATTTAAAACGATAGAAAAAGAGACAACTAATCTTGAAAGTAAATGTGGAGCGATAAATGCCAAGGAAACCTATCGTGAAATCGCCGTTGGCATGTCTTACATAGGTGCCTAATCATTTTTATGATTTCAGATTAATTTGTTTATGCAATATGCAAGTTAAACAGTCTGATTACATTACTTGACACTTGACTTATTGAATCTTTTTTTACTGGTATACATATATATTATATGTCAATGTCAAAAATTACAGTTCATATATCCCGGCGTCTGCACACTCGGTGTCAAGTGCGCATTTCCGCGAAGATTGGAAATTAATGGGTTTAATAATAATAATATAGTAAATCCCCTTTCAGGTGTTCAAAAACCTTTTGTAAATATGTATCAGCTCTGGATACGGGCGAGGTCAGTCCTTGGATGGGTGACCGCTTTGAGTGGTTACTAACTGAGCGCTCCCGTGCTTTGGAAGGCACGTTAAGCTGTTGATCCCGGTTGCTGTCTATGATAGCAGTCGTTAAGCCAAGTTAGAGGCCTCCGGGCGGCTTGAGAACTTCTAACAGTCAAGTTGCCCACTCACTTGACAAGCCTAATCCCAATAAGGTCTAGTTTCCCCCTCGGGTTGGAAGGTCAGATGGCAGTCGCTTCCGTAAAAACTAGTACCTACGCCAATTCTTGGGATTAGGTAGCGGACTTCAGGCATCCTTCAGGATGCAACTGTACTGGGAATAACGCTAGGAGGATGATGATAGCAGCCTAATAAAATGCCCCACCGCCTGCCCGCCCGCTGCACGCGTATGGGCTAGAACCTAGAACTACATGATATATTGTGTAGTTATGAGATCACGTACAATTTTACAGTACAGCTCCGGCCCGCGCACTCGCGTGGTGTCGGCGCCGGCCCCGGGTTTTCTCGGGAAACAATATTCCGTTGGTTCAATGATTGCATATAAAACACATGAAAGAGGATTTAATATACGACTGTAGATAAAGCAGAGTATGCAACTGTACATAATCTGCCATTAAAACGCTTGTATGATCCAAAACTACACTCGTGTTTTAATGCTTCTCATTATGTAACAGTTGCATAATAGTACATTACACAACTAGGGTTGTAAAGCAAACAAAGGCTGAGATCGCAGATTTTGCGGCCCGAGCTGTAGGCGAGGGAGGTATATATATGCGACCGAGGGCTTTATTTATTACCTCCCGTGTTGTGTACATCATTTTATTACTACACTTGGCCAGAAAGCGGCTTTTTCCGTACGCGTAGCGTGCGGTATAAGCCACTTTTTGGCCAGGTGTGGCATAATCTACTGTTACTTGTCATTTTTGATTACTGGTTATGGTTTTCTTCGGAAAAACACAAACAATGCTGTACGGAGCTCGGTCTCCGAGGTACTATTAGTAACTATGTACTGGCACATCAAAACCACAGTTTTTTTCTAAAAGCTTAGATCGCATTATCTTTAGGCAGTCAGTAACTTCCATCGCATACTTAAAATATTTTGGTTATAAGGTTTACAACCTTTGGGCAAGAATTGACAGGTAACATGATTCTCGGTTACAATCGGAGTGCCATTATTGGATGCGTAGACGTTGGACGTTTACAGAATTATTGTTCATGTGCATGCGTGAATGGTTTTGATTTTATGTATGCGACAACTTTTCAAAAAGCTTGGCATTCAGAATTTTCATTACATATCAATATCACAGTTTTTAATAAATTAATATTTACTACCTGCAGGCGACAGTCGACACGTAATACGTTCCTTGGCTACATTTTGAGTGCCATTATTGGGTGCGACGGCGTTGGACATTTTTAGAATCATTGATCATTGAGCACGCGTGCATGTTTATGCTTTCGGGTGATGCATGTATGTACGTTTCCGTGTAACATTTTTCATGAAGCTTGGATGGTAATCCCTCATTTGCGTATCACAACATTTTATTACAATCTTTACAACCTTTGGACGACTGTCGACCACATACGAACTTTGAATACTTATATGTAATTTGAAGTGCTATTGTTGGGTGCGATTACGTTGGACGTTTTAGAACCATTGAGCACGCGTGTATGATTAATTTTTTCAGTAGAATGTGTAGAAGAGGATCCAAAATAAAGAGGAAATACTTTATCAATTCAAATTTTAATTCTCAATGCGATTGAAGTTTTTTTTTATAAATAAACTGGCTGCCCCGGCAAACTTCGTTCCGCCCCCGACCAGTTCTACAAAATGTAAGAGGTTTATTTTTTGGATATTTTTAATAGTTTTTAGTAGTTAATCTGCTATTCAGAGCAAAGAAGACAAATCCAAAAAAAATAAACAGTACAGAAATCGGCCTAGCCGTTCTCGAGTTATAAATGGTGTAACGGTTACAAAACCATAGGAAAACATACTTTCAATTCTACTCATCTAAAAACCCAAAATCTACTTTATAACACACATTTTAACCACACTTTAATTTTTTATAACGACAATAACGTCTTATTCATCTCGACCGTTGTAGTTCCCGTGAATAGACTTATTGTGCTTGGACCGTAATGGCCGTGAATGGGGGTGGCCTGGCCATGGCTTTTGTCTAGCTAGACTCAGGACATTTTATGGCTCGCCATTAAGCTGGCCACTCCAGTCTTATGAAAGTTTTATCTATCTCTAAGAGCTACTTGAGGTTACACAGGAGCTTCATAGAAATAGTTTAAAATTTAATGGACAGACGAACGTCGGATATATGGTTTAAAGGTAAAACTTTGATGTAGCGCGTGCATACTTGTGTTTTACACAGGTGTGCTATTTACTAAAAAAGCTGAATTTTAAATTCACCGTAGTTAATTATAATACAATACACTATTTACATTTTATAACACGAAATCTGCGATCTGGTACTTAAATAAGACAATCATTTGAACAATAAAAAACATGTATATATATATATATAGGAAAACCTATAATATAAGAAGTCTATAAGTCTAACTGATTTTGATGTATCGCTGCCTTGCCCCAATATAAGGATGTATGTGCCGTCAGTTTCTCATGAAGATACGATCTTTTTTATTCAAAGTACAGGATTGTGGTTTTAAATGTAGAGTAGTAGTAGGTACCCTTAATTTCGTGTGGCCCGACATGCACTTGCCCGGTTCTAATTGTACATACTTATATAATGCGCGTATATGCGCATATTGGTTAAATTTCCAGAAAGTAACTACTTATTAATCAAGAAATAATGTATATTTAGTTTGGCTGATTCAGTTATTATTAATATATTTTTTTCGGAACATAGTACCATTTAATAAATGAGTATTGGGGACGTACCTATAACATATTTTATAAATAAAGAATAGAACTAAGTAAAATTGCAGGCCTAAGAAATTAATGGTGAGTTAGAGACAACCTGTACTAAGAAAGTACCCGGTGAATATAATTAGGTTTGGGTTATACAATCGATAAAGACGCCTTAGCAGGCCATTCCTAATAACGTACAGTGTAATGTTATCCACTTCTAAGAATTTAAGTACCGCCTTTAAAGCCCATGGAGAGAAAATGAGAAAACTGCGGCAGATATAGGATTTTATTCATCGTTATAATTGAGCGTCGAATAATGAGCGTAACTTCTACCAATGTTACATTACATATATAATAAGATGGTTTCAACGAAATAAAAGTCAAATTATCACTGCGTTATAAGTAGGCAGGTACATCATAAATATTTGACCGAGGTTACGAAGGTCTCCGTTTCGACTTCGGCAAAATTGTTTTCGTATGTCCTGCCGACAGATTTCCGTGTTTTCCGCTGTTCTGTTCATCTTTACAGGTCGCATTTCTTGACCGATTCTCGTGAAATTTTGGGAACAGGTTTGAATACTTCATTGGCGAGTCAGTTTATGGAAATTAAAAAAAAATGAAATATATACATTGTTGTTCGCGAGGTCTAGCTCACATATCCGCTATAGATGGACTGTTGTTCACATACTCCTAAACAATGTAAGGCAATATAATACAAATGTAAGGCAAAACAAATATAAATACAAATATAATACTTCTATTCGTTTTATTGCCTTACATTGTGTAGGAAAAGTAGGTAGAAAAGTATTATGTAAATACAGTTATTTCCATAATATTTTCGTAGCCTCGGATAATAATAGGTTAGGTTTCTAGTTCTAATAAAGGGCCGCTATCCTAATAAATGCTAATGCAGTAGCTACCTACGAGTAATAAGACACTTCTTACTGAAAGTAATACATATATTGAACCCGACGGCACTCGATAAGAAGCAAGAGACTGATAATGAGTATACTAATCCGTTTGTATTCATTATCATAAACTATGCATATAGGTGAGCAATGAAAGGTTCCCTGTTTTCTTAATTACAATCAACATCATAATATAGTGGGCAGTTAGGGTAACAATAGTACATTACGATACAAGTGCAGAAAACAGGAAATTCGCAACGAGTGGTGATAAATGTCTACTCTTTGCTGATGACCTCAAGCTTGTCTGCAGAATTAATGACAGCTCTGACTGTATAAAATTACAAGAGGACATACATCGGGTGGTTAAATGGAGTCAAACGTACAAGCTACATTTCAACGCGGCAAAGTGCGCTGTACTCTCATTCACCAGATCTCGGAATCCTCTTTGCTACCAATATGTGTAAGAAGAGACACCGATGCAGCGAGTTGAAGAAGTGAAGGACTTAGGAGTGCTGCTGAAGTCCGACCTCACCTTTCGAGACCATATTGTTTCAGTATGTAAAAGGGCTTTCCGAAGTCTGGGGTTTGTGATGAGACAGGCTCATGCGTTTACTAACATCAATGCGATACGTGTATTGTACGAGGCAATTGTCAGGAGTCATCTAGAGGGTAATGCGGCTATCTGGAGTCCACACGAGTCAAAATATAGGTTGATGTTGGAACGCATTCAAAATAAATTTATTAGGTTTATATATTTAAAATTATACGGAGTATACCCTTTTTATCCCTTGATGTATCCTACATTGTTCGTGTTAGGAATGGTAGGATACAATCAACTTGAAGTTAGAAGGGAACTGGGGGTGGCTTCATATATATTTAAGTTGTTACGAGGCAAGTTGTGCAATCCTGAAGTCCTGGCGGAGGTGCGTTTGAGCGTACCGGATCGGTATGTGTGGCGGCGGCGGCGGCCGAGCCTGCTGGCCGAGCCGCGCGCTCGAACGCAACTCCTTCGCCAGGCTCCTTTTACGCGCGCAATTCGGACCCTTAATCGAGTAGCGATCGAGTTAGATTTGTTTTTTGTCCTTTGAACGAATTCACAAAGGCCACGTTATATGTATTGTGTTACTGTAATTTGTAATGTACCTATGTTATTGTTCTCTTTTTTGTGTCAAATTCCATACTGTCGAATTAGGATAGCCTGTAACGATAGTTGTGTGTATGTTAATAAAAAAATAAATAAATAAAAATTGAAACACGACCGAAGGGAGTGTTTTAAATCGACACGAGTTGCGAATTTCCTGTTCGCGCGTGTATCGTACAGCGTTTTACAGTACATATGGCTCATTCAAGTTTCGACATATGCACGTAATCTGCTGATTACCGCACTCGTGCGGTAAAGTAGCACCATATGTACTGTAAAAGTATTTTATGCAACAGCTACTAATATTATAAGGGTTCTTAAAATTTTAGAGTCGCTTTATTATTTTGATATCGTAGAAAAATTATTGTATGTAAAGTTACATAGGTAATTAGGTCTTAAAATTCTAGAATCGCTGTGTAGAAAAAGACTTATTACGATATTATATTAATTCGGTAACATTGGCTGCTACCAACTAAATGGTGCTTGATGTATGTTCTTAGTTTTTCACGTAATAAAATAAACAAAAAGTTTGTCAGAAGTGGGATTCGAACCCACGCCCACAGAAGTGGACTGCGACCTGAACGCAGCGCCTTAGACCGCTCGGCCATCCTGACATGAAATCACATGATGAAATAACGATATGTACGATGTGCGCTCGGCTGATACTATTTTTAAAGTAATTCGGCCTTTAATAGAGGTAGCATCCCGAATTGTATAGCGCATCATAGTTACGCAATATTAAGTGTGGACATATTTTATAGATTAAGTATAACAACGAGCTCATGATTTATTTATTTATAATTGATCTCGTGTGCACTTACAGTTGCCCAAAGCATCCACAAGATAATTATTATATAAGATTTCTTAGGCACTAAACGCAAATTACTGCATTTATAATTATTATATTTAAGTATTATCTATACCTAATGCAAGGTGAGTCTATTTGCGAAAGTAACGACCAAATGTCTGCAAATACATCGGAATTAACTGACCTTGGAGTTAAATCAAGTAAAAGTACCTAATCATGTGGGTTAGTATATACTTAAGTAAATACTTTACATTGATTTTTAATTCTAGGTCAGCATGAGATCAGCTTGAGAACTTGGGAGTAGCGGTAGGTTTTGCAATCACATGTTATAATTATATTGTAATAAACATGAGACTATGTAGAACATATAAACCTGGTAATTCCGTAGGGCTAAGTATTTTAATAATATATGTTGCTAAATTAAAAAGTAAATATTGTTTTACCTATCTGCAGGTACGCTTTCGCTCCCGCCTTAGATAATAAATAATGATTGATACCGAGAGTATTTTATTCGCATTATTCTCATATTTTTGTAACATTTGTTAAATAGACCTAGGCATAAAAGAGCCTATAGTTATTACAAGACCTACTATTTGGATAAAATTGCAATTATTAATGCCGAAACTGTAATTTTTATTGATATGCCCTATCACCTGCAACAAATGTTATAAATAAAATTTTGTATTTGACGTTGGAATTTGTTTGGTTCAGGATCAAAAGGCGATGCAAGCTTAGGTAGGCTTAAAATCAATCGTAAACTGAACGCCCCTCCAGTGGTTTTCACTCACACAGGTGTGAGCTGCCATCTTCTCGTAGACAAAAATAAAGATAAGATACGTCGATACGTCAGGACTGTACTTGTCTAGATGAGGGCCCTTGCGGATGTATTTTACCCAATGGGATCTTATGTGCAATTGGCCCCTCCTTTATACATACTCCAAACTTCTGAGGTAAGCATGTAGGTAAAAGTACGTGGGCGATCTTTCGTGTTTTCCGAGAGAATACGAGTTTTTTCGAAGATGACATGGACTCTTGAACTGTGGGTAACTACCATCGAAATAAAGCAGTTTCCGAGATCTCCGAAATAAATGAATATACATTAACTGCTCGTTTATGTAGGTACAATACACAGAACCTCACACATTGAAATGGCTACTAAGAGTTTTTTCTTATTGGTGGCTAGAACTTTCCGGTAGGTATTTAAGGCGAATCGTGTATAGCCAACGGACCTAAAGAGAGGCCTAATAACTATTCTAATTAGTAGCGGATGGATGAGATTTTATAGATACTATCATTCTGATGCTTTATGGAGTTCTTATAAGTAGGTAGCTAGGTAGTAGGTGGTGTGGGGGTTGAAAGAATAAATTGTAGGTACTTACGTGCTATGTTTCTAAGCGTTTGCTAATATCTGTTCATCACATTATTGCAACATTATCAGCATCACACAGAATTGAATTTTGTTTTCGTTATTGGTGGTGTACAGCTGCTAAAAATTGAATTTATTCGAATTAATCATAATCAACAAGTTTGACATTACCTACGTACCACAGAGTAGAGTAGGTATCAGATTTAATTATAATATCATTCTTAACCTCTTTGCAGCTGTATAGTCTGCTTGTAATATGTGAATTGTATTGTATAGCCCTTAGTTATAGCCTGACCATTATCTATTTGGACCTGGCCATGTTGCGGATTTTTGGTGGTACTAATTTATTTTAATGGCAATACATGTATACTCTTTGACACCAGACGTTAAAAGTCATCGAATGTCTTCGATGTAAGCAAACTTACATCAAGACGAAATATTTCGTGATTATAAAAATATTTCGTGATTATAAAAAAACGTTGTTAGAAAGTTTATTGTGGATATTATTAATTACTTAAAACATTAAAAGGACGAAAGATTGACTAATATTCTAATACATAATGTTTTGATATTGGTTCTTGACATAACCCGGTAGTACTGACATTTCATATTATAGTAAGTATTGATGAAATTGGTAAGAATTAAGATTGGTTGAATTTAACAAGTAAATGCCCAATATAAATATTTATACAAGAGCATAATAAACAAATGAATAAAATAACCTAATTAAAATTACAAATAAAAAATTTGGCCCAGATCGCTGTCAATGGGAAGGGTGCCCAGAAGGCTGGCTGTATTACCTCGCTGCACGGCAATACTAATTCGCTGAGCGAAATAGAGGCCAGCCCTCTGGTCACCTGAAGCCTCTATTAGGCGCTTCGAGAGATCTATGAATAGTCGACGCGCGCTCGGTCCCCACGGCCCCAAAGTTTCAACCACAAACGCCGCAAACATGTAGCCACTTCCTAGGGCGGCATATTTGCGGCGCTTTAGGTTTTTGGCGGAGGATGCCGCAGCACCAGCAGCAATTTGGGTGTTTGGAATATGAGACGGTGCCAGAGTATCAACGCAAGTAGCATCCCAAACTAGCGGCCGACCCATACTCCAAGGCACCAGTGTCATTCCGTCGTCGCTAGCCAAACCGCTAAGTTCTAAGACTGCCGGCAGTTTGGCACTGACAAGGGCCCGTCGGATGACATCATTGATGCTGGCATGGCGGGGGATCCTCCCAGCGCTTCGAACGCACGAAAGGCCGTGGTGACCCAGGCGGTCGACCATGACACCACATTGACAGCGATGTGGCTGGTTAAGTTCACTTTTTTAAGGTTTAAGATCATTTAATCTCATAAAGGATTACTTTTTTTCTTATTCAATCTATAGGTAAGTCTCCAATAAGAAATCTATATAAAAAGAAAATAACGTTACCGTCGTTGCCGCGCTAATGAATAAAAGACCCAATAAAAAATTAAAAAAAAGGTAAGATATAGCCCTCCGAATCGCTAAATTAAGTAACAGTGGGCGGGGCACATAGCACATAGAACCGATGGCCGTTTTGGGGCCGAAAGGTTCTCGAGTGGCGGCGGCGTTCCGGAAGGCGTAGCGTGGGCAGCCCCCCACACGGTGGACTGGTGACCTGGTAAGGGTCGTGGGTGTCCGCTGGATGCGGGTGGCGCGCCACCCATCGTTATGGAAGTCATTGGGGGAGGCCTATGTCCAGCATTGGAAGTCTTTCGGCTGACGTGATGATGATGATGATGATGATGACATGACTAAGGAACCCAATACACACTGTCCCGACTATTCATGACGTATATATATTATTGCCATATAACATGCTGTTCGCAGCGACAATATCTCAGGTCAGGCACTGGTCAGGCTATACTCAAATTTAATCCTTGTTATTTTTCCTTAGACCCAACATATAAAACTTAGACAGCTTGCCGTTAAAGGCTCTAATAGTTAAAATTTATCAAGACGAGTACACTATAATCTACCAGAAGTAAATACATAATCTCAAAAATCAATATGAAACCTGGCGGTCTACTCCGAAATTCGAAATCCGAACTTCGTATGGTGTCGTCCCTTTCACTCATATAGTGTATGACAAGAGAGTGAAAGGGACGGTACAATACGAAGTTCGTATTTCGAATTTCGGAGTAGATCCCCTGCTCGAGATCTCATATGTCACTATCACAATGACAATGTACGGAATGGCCACAGATATCAGAGTAAAGCATATCAGTCTCGTTCTAACTCAACTTAGTTAACAATAAGGATTCAAAGAGACAACTATATGAAAAATCATCTTGCTTAACACTACGGATCTGTTGGTATTATTAATCTACGTCGACAAATACTAAAACCGCTACCGGCGAGATGGTCATAATACTAAATTGAATAAGAGCGACCGAGAAGGATATATCATTTGTTGTCCTTGTCATAGTTCCGCTTTTCTTTACTTGCCTCAATGTCATGTCCACGTCATGTCAAATGCTTTGAGTGAGACCTCTGAGACAAATAGACAGTTACGCGTCCAAATTAAAGAGGTTGTTTATAGTAGGCCGCCAGACGTTTAATAAGACCAGTTCTCAATTTAGCTGCGTAAGTGGTAAGAGCTATTTTGTTCCTCTTGGTGGAACTCGTATAGGATCTCTATAAAAATCCTTACTCTGAGACTCAGTACTCTGTCATTGTAAACTATCAAGTCATTACATTACCATGGTCAGGGGCCTTTCAGCTCAAAGTACGAATTTTTCTATGGAAATGTTAATTTAACTTGTTTGTACCAGATGTCACTGGGTGCTATCTCTCTCGCACTTGCATATTGAAGTGACAGAGATGCAGCGGTCGTGTGGTTAGTTCTTACTAAATACACAACGGCGCTACGATCTATGTGGAGCATTTCACTGGTATCTCTATCTCAGTATATTGTATTGTACATACTTTGTGATCATGGTATTCAATATACCTATTCGTAATCTCACATTTAAAATATTATATTATATTCTTTATATATGATCATGATGCTGTGCAGTGGTTTAATATTAATAATTATTTCAGCTAAGTGTACATTAAATCATCATCCTCCTAGCGTTATTCCCAGTACATTAAATATCTTCACAAAATGAAAGACGTGCATATGAATAAAATAGAAACCGATATAAGTGCGACCGCGCTCCCCAAAACGAACTGTGCCTAAATATTTCAATGTGTTTTAAATATATTGGGGAAAATGATCCGGAATTCTGGGACGATTTGGACGTTGGTGACTGCATTCAAGAGATGTCAATCGAAAAAAAAACAGGTGAGACAGCAACGACAAAAATATTTGAAATAATTAATAATAATCATCATAATTGTGGACTGAACACAAATCGACCCAGTCACGAACTAAGCAAAGCCTGTACGCGTGCTATCGATAAGATAGTGTGTAGTGCGTTTCATAATGGTGGCCATACACCATCCTTCCTATCGTCCAAGGAGCATGACGTAGTTTACTATTCATACACCATACACGATCAGTTTAAATTGTCCAATCGGAAGCGACGTTCGGTTGAAGCCATGGCGTCACCGGTGGACAGATGACGATGTTTTAGCCGTTTTGGGCATTTAACTCGTGAAAATACAACAAAAAACGGGCCAAGTGCGAGTCGGACTCGCGCACGAAGGGTTCCGTATTCTATAAAACATTAGACACGTTATTATAACCATTTTAATTTAATTTAAATAATAATATTTTTTTATCTAAATATATAAAAGAAGAAACTGACTGACTGACTGACTGACTGACTGACATATTAACGCACAGCCCAAACCGCTGTTCCTAGAGATTCCAAATTTGGCACGTAGGTTCCTTATAAAGTGTAGGGGTGCACTAAGAAAGGATTTTTCAAAATTCAACCCCTAAGGGGGTAAAATGGGGGTCCGAAGGTTGTATGGGGAAACATGATTAGTTGGACTATTTTATTCGAAACTTCACAGGAGTATTTCTGACCATAAATGAGTAAATACGTGTTTCAGGTTTTTTGAGAAATCAACCCCTAAAAGGGGGAAATGTGGTGACAAAGTCTGAAAATCGACATGGGTATTGTTTTTATGATATACCGGGTCGCTGATAACGAAAACAACAATGATTTTAAAATCTCACGTGGACGACGTGAAATACCATCCCCCCTGTTGGGGTGCGAGAGGGATGAAATGTCTAAATATTAATATGGGTGTCGTTTTTATGGTTTTTTGGGACGATAATTACGAAAATGGCATCGATTTTGAAATTTAATATTGTGGACATGAAAACTTTTGAAAAATTTGTGCCATATTTCAAGAAATAACTGACTGACTGAGTGAGTGACATATCACCGCACAGCCCAAACTGCTGGTTCTAGAGATTCCAAATGTAGTATGTAGGTTCCATATAAGGTCTTGAGGTGCATTTAGAAAGGATTTTTCAAAATACAACCCCTAAGGGGGTGAAATGGGGGTCCGGAGTTTGTATAGGGAATCAAGATTAGTTCGATTATTTTATTCCAAACTTCACAGGAGTATTTCTAACGATAAATGAGTAAACATGTGTTTCCGGTTTTTTGAGAAATCAACCCCTAAAAGGGGAAAATGTGGTGACAAATTCTAAAAATCGATGTGGGTGTTGTTTTTTTAGTTTATCGGGTCGCTGATTACGAAACTACCAATTATTTTAAAATCCCACGTGGCGGACGTGAAATATCATCCCCTCTGTTGGGGTCCGAGGGGGTTGGAATGTCTAAATATTAATATGGGTGTCATTTTTATGGTTTTTTGGGTCGTTAATTTCGAAAATGGCATTGATTTTGAAATTTAATATTGCAGACATGAAAACTTTTAAAAGTGCCAAATTGCAAGAAGAAACTGACTGACTGAGTCAGTGACATTAACGCACAGCCCAAACTGCTGGTTTGAGGGATACCAAATTTGGCATGTAGGTTCCTTATGAGGTCTAAAGGTGCATGAAGTGCCGTGAGTTCCCTATGAAGATACGACCTTTTTTGATTATATACGATTTCGACATTAATCGATATTTGAGCGTCCGAGAGGACTCTTAATAGGAATCAGAGGTACCTAAACTATAAATAAAATAACGGCCATATTGTTTTCTTTATTTTCGTCCCGATTTCGTTCAAAATCGATATCTGAGCGTCCTAGAGGTCCGCTAATACGACTCCGAGGTAAAATTTGGAAAAAGTGGCGGCCATATTGCTTTTCTTCATTTCCGTCCCGATTTCGTTTAAAATCGATATCTGAGCGTCTGAGAGGTCCCCTAATACGACTCCAAGGTAAAATTTGGAAAAAGTGGCAGCCATATTGATTTTCTTCATTTCTTTCCCAATTACGTTCAAAATCGATATCTGAGCGTCTGAGAGAATTCTTAATACGAATCCGAGATAAAATTTGGATAAAGTGGCAGCCATATTGATTTTCTTAATTTCCAATCCGATTTCGTTCAAAATCGATATCCGAGCGTCCAAGAGGTCCTCTAATTTGAATCCGAGGTAAAATTTGGAAAAAGTGGCAGCCATATTGATTTTCTTCATTTCCAACCCGATTTCGTTCAAAATCGATATCTGAGCGTCCGAGAGGTCCCCTAATACGAATTTGAGGTATAATTTGGAAAAAGTGGCGGGCATATTGATTTTCTTCATTTCCGTCTCAATTTCGTTCAAAATCGATATCTGAGTGTCCGAGAGGTCTCTTAATACGAATCCGAGGTAAAATTTGTAAAAGTGGCGGCCATATTGATTTTCTTTTTTTTCGTCCCGATTTCGTTCAAAATCGATATCTGAGCATCCGAGAGGTCTCTTAATACGATTCTGAGGTAAAATTTGGCACTCCATACATGCCATAAAGAGTTTTATGTTACTATATAGACGTGTGGCGTATCTTTGGATTGCTTTTAAAACCGACATAGAGGTTTCGATATTTTTTTCCATATAAATCAACCTTTAGAATATTTTTTAATCGTTTGGCAATTATTTACGAACCGTGAGATCTTCGAGAAGACAATTACGGTTGCCAGTTTTTGTTGCACTCTTAGCACCACCCAGGGTTCACGTGTAGGGTAACGGTGGATACTCCCTATGGACGTGGTGCAACTTCGACCCCCCTTTGTCAAGTGAGTGGGCAACTTGACTTTCAGAAGACTTAGCTTAACGACTGCTGTCGTAGACAGCAGCCGGGATCAACGGCTTAACGTGCCTTTCAAAGCACGAGAGCGCTCAGTTAGTAACCACTCAAAGCGGTCACCCATCCAAGAAATGACCTGAGCCCACATTGCTTAACACCGCATACCGCACGCGGTAGGCGGGTGCCGCTGGGCCACGAGCGCTCTAAATTTTTGATAGTTTGTGCCAAATTGCAATTCAATCGGTCCAGTAAAAGCAACTCGGTTGTAACAGACGGACTGACAGTAAGGAGTGCGAATGGAAGTGAGGCCAAATTTTCTTTTTGGATGCTCCAATGGGAACTGGCAAAACCTACCTAATCAATTTAATCTTAGGAAAAAAAAGGGTTAAGGATGATTCACAGTAGACCGTTCCGTGTCCGGGCCGGCCCGTTTTCTATGACAGCAAACGCAACGGCCGGCGTATTTCTCTAGAAGAAAACGGGCCGGCCCGGACACGGAACGGCCTACTGTGAATCATCCTTTACACGTGATATTGAATTAGCCGTATTTCTGTACTTCAAAGAAACAGAGTTTATGACCGCTGCGCGCTGCTTGGTCGTTATCAGACCTATTGGTGTTACTGTAGTACACAGATACTTTTACTAAGGGCCATTTAAGAATGCTTTTATTTCATCGGCCCTTTCCCCTGCGGCCTCTCGGAAATGTATGTTAATAGTTTTCGATCCCTATTTTTGCCAAAATCAAATGAAATTCATCAGTTTGCTGGTTCTCAGAATGTATACTGACTTTTCATCTGTTCATCTGTTAATGAATCAAAATCACCAAACTTCATATACCGAAACCCCCAGAATGTAACAACTACTTTTCTGGAGACCGCATCAAAATCGGTTCAGCCAAACGCGAGATAATCGTGGACAAACATACATACATACCTACATACGTAAATACATACATACGGGTCAAACAGAGAAGCTCTTTTTTGTAGACGGTTAAAAATTACGCTTAGTACGCGGGCGAAGCCGCGGGCAAATGCTAGTTAGTAATAAGAACGTTACGCGCCTGATGAACACAACAAGCAACGAAATACATCATCTGTGAAAATTTCAACTGTCTAACTATCTCGCTTTATGAGATACAGCCTCGTGACAGACGGACAGACGGACAGACGGACAGACAGACAGACAGACGGACGGACAGAAGAGTCTTAGTACCTAATAGGGTCCCGTTTTACCCTTTGGGTACGGAACCCTAAAAAAGAAAAGATCGAGCAGAGTGGTGCAAAGAGTGGTTAATGATTAAAAGAATTGAGGATTACACCAAAAGACTATATAATTATTTACGAATGAATGAAAACACTGATATGAAACTTCTTACGTTAGTTACTCCTATAACTGAGAAGCAAGATACTGTTATGAGAAATGATATCTCGGCACACGAGAGCTTCACAGTGACTTTACGATTTCTAGCCGACAAAAAATCTTGACCTGACTGAACTGACGATAGCCGACCGCCATGATCAAGCCAAAAGAATCGAAATTCGATTGTGCCGTCAAGTATAATTGTCATGCCAATCCACTACCTCACACGGTCAGTTCTAACTGATCCAATCGGTACCGTCATGCCGATTGGACGATAGTAAAGCTGGTGTGTGGCCACCATAATAATGTATGTAGGTGCAATACACTTAAAACCATACATTGCAACAATTTCTTCTAAAGAAAGATTGCTTCAAGTCCGTTCTGCGGGTAATAAAATAAAAATATGTGACGAAAAAAGGACTTGAAAAATCGCAGCATGATGACTTCACGCGATCTTATTCGGAATATGCCTTCGGAAGTTTAAAATAAAATTTAAATCCCAAATCAGAGCCCATAAACGAGCATCCGTACATAATTTTAACAAAACAGTAAATTCATTCACAAACAGTTAGTCCGTCCGGCCGAGCTCTTTGATCTACCATGTGGCTGCGTTAACGCTTTCCGATGCGTGTACGCACGTGCAAATGCAATATTGCATTTATTGGCGTTTCCAACTACACGCGCGTTTCAAGACAATAACGATTTAACTCAAAAATATAACTCGGTTCCAATTTGAACTCTAACTTAGCTTTTTTAAAGTTCAGATTGACGCATGGACGAATTGATTCTATACGATTTTGATTTTTGCCGAACGCATTCATACACAAGCTCAAAGGGATCCAGATTCGTAACTGGATGGTATTTTAAAACATTTGTAAAGTACATTATACAAGGACTCATCACTCTTATCATGTATACAGGGACTTTGTTAGCTGTGGGTCAAGTATGATGTAAGTAGGTATAAATGCACCTAAATTTAGAGTAGGAAGTCATTTACCCCATTTCAAATGCCTTAAAAATGTGTCTTTGACACCGCGACAACATGCGTTTGCCCTCATATAAGCAGAATATTGATTTTGTTTTAACGAAATTTTAAATGGAATTATATTGTCATGATATCGGTTTTGTCCATCACGTCTTAAAGGTCTGAGTATACTAGCACGTTGACGAAAAAACCGGTTATAAAGTGCATTTTTATTAGTCGGGATAATTGTAACAGTCTACTAACTGCGTTCAATTTGCTCCCATTCGCGAGTGGGAATTTGATTTTATTTTTAAATGTACGAGGATGTTAATGCGAAATGTTTTAAATACTATGGCTGTTCAAAACAGGTCGTTACGTTGAAAAAATTCACAGTAATCGTTGTAATTATTGCAATTATGTTGCGTTTACTAACATAGCAATAATTTTCAATACCTTACATATCATATTCAAACGTCCGTCATGAAAAATGTAGTTCTACAGTTGGCCTTGTAAAAATATGTATTCAAGATAACTTTTACGGTGAAACTATATTTATGGTCATACCAATAACTTTACATGCCTGAAATTACATCTTTAAAGTTTTTGTCCGTCATGAAAATGCAGTGCTTGGCATCTTTGACCATGTTAAAGTATTTAAGTTACAAAGCAATCTGGTAGTTTTCCAGACAAAAAATATCAAACCGTGCTTAAGATTTTTTACCTAGTCTACTTTCTTAAGGGGCCCCAATGACGACAACTTTGGCTTAGTTGGTAGTGACTCTAACCACGAAGCCGGAGGTCCCGGGTTCGAATCCCGGTAAGGCCTTATTTAAGTATATTTAGCACGAATATTTGTTCCTGGGTCTTGGATGTTCTTGCATAAGGAGCCTGCTCTGTTGGAATGATAGGCCCGCATGTCTTGCCGGTCTGCTTAGGGCCTTAGGCCATAATACTTACATGAGGAACTCGCTCTGTTGGGACTACGTTTTTACGTCAGAACTGCGTAGCGAGACTTCTATCATTATAATTGTTATTTTTTTGACCGGATTCATTCGTCTAGAATCGGTGCATTTGATTTGCCGAAATAAGCTCTTAATTATTCGTTTTGACAATAGGATTTCTAGAGAATACACCCCTAAGGTCCTGGTGTCCTTTTTGACGGCGTCCAACCATCTCAGCTTGAGAAAAATTGTATGGGAAAACAAATAATTCTAAGGCGAGAACGAGTTCTTCGCGGACGAAGTCGCGAGCAAAAGCTAGTAATGAATAAAAGTATTAAATTCTGAACGCGCGAGGAAAGAAGCGCTGACGGATTCTACGGGATCTAACTAGCAAAACAAAACAACACTAAAGGTGAACACGATGCCGAAGATGGTCGCATCCGTAAAAAATGTTATGGAGTAACGAAAAAGAGACATTATACAATAACAACGGCATTACAGATAATAGATAACACACACAAAAAGTAATATCGGAAATATACAGGTACAATTTACAAGTGCGAAATAACTAAGATACAAAACGGCGTGCATAAGAGTAAAAATAAGAACATAAGCAGACTAAGTTACATTTATGGCAAATGGCACTTGGCAAGGCCCATAGAAAATCATCCGGAGGTAAGTAGAAAATAATAAATAAATAAATAATAAATATTGGGGGACAACCCTACACAAATCGACCTAGTCCCAAACTAAGCAAAGTTTGTAGTATAGGTACTAGACGACGATATACATACTTATATAGATAAATACATACTTAAATACATAGAAAGTAGAAGAACAGTATATAAATACACTAAAAAGGCCTGTGGCTATATGTACAGCTAGTGTCCATATTGTTTTTCTCACTAAGTTGGTGTTCAAAAACATATTTTTTAAGCATTTTACTGAAACAATGGATAATTTTCAGGTTCCTCATGAGAGGTGCGACATTATCCCACACCTTTGTAGCTGCCTGAACTACATTATACAACGTAACGTTTATATTACACTAGTTATAACTTCCATTAAAAGCTAGTAATAGTTGCCGTTTGCGTTGGTTTCCCCTTAAAACAGTGTACTAAAATATAAAGAATCCCAATCATTACTGACATTCTTAGTTTTACACTTGAATTTCTTATCTAAAATTGTGTAAAAACACACATACCACATCGTTGTATATAAACGGATCAATACCAATCACAACCATTAGCTTACAAGCTTTGGATCCCGTAAGCAGCAATTCAGAATTCTGTAACTATGCATATATATGTGTTTACTTTACTCTACTTAATTGCTGTAAATTCAGCATATTCCATGGGTTTAAGCGATCCACTGCTAAACCCGGGTATTAATCAATTTGATTTGAGTCATACAGAGGGAAGAAAATGGGCCATTCAACCGTTGGACCACTTTGATGCAAACGAAAATAAAACGATAAAAGTGTTATATTATGAGAATCTGAATTATTGGAAACCAAACGGTCCTATATACTTGTATATAGCTGGACATATTTATTCAGGAGCTTTAGTTGACGAAGAGAAATATATATGGAGTCAAATAGCTAAAGAGACGAATGGAGCTCTGTTTTCAACAGATCACAGGTATTATGGAGCGAGTAAACCATTAATACCAAATCATGATAAAATTAAATATTATAAGTACTTGAGCTCTCGGCAAGCGTTAGCAGACGTCGCAAATCTTATAAAGAAGATAAAATCTGATCCCAAGTACCAGTCGTCGAAAGTAGTGGTGTTTGGTATAAATTATGGAGCCAACCTGGCCGTCTGGATGCGGGCGCTGTACCCCGACCTAGTGGACGCAGCATTAGCCGACAGCGCACCCGTCCTCGCGAAGAAAAACTTCCATGAATATTTTGTTGGCGTTCGCTATACTTTACTTAAATATGGAACTCGTAACTGTCTAAGCAATATCGAAAAAACTTTTATGAAATACAACGAATTACTTAAGAGCGAAAGTGGAATTGAAAAATTAAAAAAAGAGTTCAAAATTTGTTCAAGCAACAACTTGACTGTGTTGGAAAATCAACAATTCTTCTTTTACAGTTTAGTATATGATGATTTAAAACAGGGTACGGAATATAGCTACCCCTACGATATTAAACTTTTATGCGATTCTTACGAATCTAGCAACAAATTTATGTTGAGGGGTAAAAACGAAAACTTACTTCGTCTGAATAACCGAAGCGACAATAGTTGTAATAATGTTGACTTTGTTTCATACGATTGGTCTAGTAATCCGTGGGTATATCAGTATTGCACAGAATTTGGTGTGTTACAAACTACATCATCAGAAAAGCAGCCCTTTGGTCACTGGAATCCTAAGGAGTTTTGGCTCAAAACATGTAAAGGTTTAGTAGAAGGAGATATCGAAAAAAGAATTGACGAGGGAGTAGCAAAAACGAATACAATGTACGGGGGTCTTACTCCGAATGTCAGTAAGGTGGTTTTCACGTACGGGGATATGGATCCGTGGCACGTGCTGGGGGTACCGCGGGACCTGGCGCCCGACGCGCCAGTGTTTATGATCAACGGAACTGCTGCAGGGGCTATACTGGAAGTTGATAAATTTGAGCCAATTGAGACTAGGAAAATAAGGAAATACGTAAAAGCTCTGATTAAGAAATGGATTTCAGACTAAGCTAAGACCGTTTTCGTTGAGTTTTAAAGACTTGAGTTTGCAATTTTGGTTTTAGTTGTCTGCTCTTGTTATATTTCCCGTATATTGGTGTCCCGTACATGTATGATAAAAAAATTTATTTCTGCCTAATAAAACTGTAAATGCATTGAATAGCACATGCAGTTGCATGTAGTTGATGTGTGTCGATAGTTACCAGAACGAATTAATTAACCAACGAATATACCACAAATTCATAAAAAATAAAAACCAAACTTATAAAAATAAACGATCGTATTAAAACGAACTTAATTTATTCAATTTTGTTCATAACCGTGTCAAAGCACTAATGGACGCAAATCAACTTAATTTTGGAGAAAGTAGTAAAAGAAAAGACGCAAGTAACTTACTTGCGTCTTTTCTTTTACTACTTTCTCAAAATTAAAGAGCACAAATATGCTTATGTTTCAAAAATGGAGGAGGTTCTATGTTCCACTGTATGTATTTTATTATGTATGTTTACCGATATTTCTGTCAATTGTGGACCGTTTATTAGGGTTCCGTGGTCAAAATGGCAAAAACGGAATCCTTATAGATTCGTCATGTCCTCATATCTGTCCGTCTGTCCGTCCGTCCGTCCGTATGTCACAGCGGATTTACTCGGAGACTATGACCACTACAATTATGAAATGTGGTGTGAAGGTGTATGTTATGAACCGCTATAGAAATATGATGTGAAATTACGAGAAACATATTAAACTAGGGGGCACCGCATACATGTAACAAGGGGGTAATTTTTTTTTCAATGCACTTAGGCGTGTGAGGTATGTATGGTTCGGTCTTTAAAAATGACATAGAAGTTTCTAAAAAACTTTTCCATTTAAGGCAACCTTTGGTGAGATATTAGCTGTCAAAGTAGTAAAAAGTGTCCCCCCTAATTTCCAAACTATGAAGTTAAAATTTAAAAAAAAAAACAGAATAATGTAGATTAATAAATCATTTCAACGATTGTTGGTTAGAATAATATAGCTTTAATGGTTTTTGAGTTATTGCTGAAAAACTGTATTGCCAAAACAAAACGGCTTAAGTGCCGTAAGTTTCCTATGAAGATACGACCTTTTTTGATCAAATGTATTGTATAGTGGTTTTAAATGTTGATTAGGAGGTGTCGGTACGGAACCATTGATTCTTTGTGCGTAGTCCGACACGCACTTGGCCGGTTTTATTAAAATTATTTTCTCATTCGAAAGAGTTTACTCCTGAGGCGGTCCCATTGCCACCAAGGATCTGATGATGGTATACCAGGGAAATTGAGGGCAGTCCTCGAGTTTTATAGACAGGTATTACGTGTTTCGTATATTTTCTAAAGCTATTCAATTATTTGCGTCTGGTAATCATCATCTCACAATTCAATTTTATTTTTTTACAATTTCAGTTATAATTTTTTGAATTTGTTCTCATCATTAGCATATAAGTATATCCCAATAAAATAAATTAATTAAATGAAATGAATTGAAAAAACTACTTTGTCATATTATGCCAACAGTGAAATATACAATATTAATTAGTTTTTAGAAGTAAAATTAACTGAAATAACTACGTTATCATATTATACCAACATTGGATTACACAATATTAATTAGTTACTACAAGTAAAATATAGTTGCTTGAAAAATATGGTAAAAAAAGAAACTGCATGTTATTAATTGTGTTGCATTATTATTGGAATTTGGATCTTTTATTTTTGAGGGCTTTTTTATTTTTATTTATTTATTTAATCATCATGTCATGTTGATAAGCTGATGGTGGAAGGTTCCCAATTGGTAGTAGGTAATAGGTTCCTAACCTAACGGTACGGAGTTGGAGGTTAATTCTTTAAATATTATACACCGTGTCCAATATATACGAATACACTTTATTTTAGCACTGATTTTAAAAAACTTAGACTACTTTTAGACATTTTTGTCATGATAGTTTAAAGTTTATATTGGCATGAATAAATAACGATATTTTTAAAATATTGAGCTAAAGTCGTTCGCTTTTAATCCATGATGAAGCAGTTTCGGGAACCTTTTGTCTCAAAATTTCTTAAGCGCGATAGCCCTAGTGCGATTTTTGCGGCATTGTTTTTTTTGGAATAAGCGTAACCTAGTTTGTACTATAACTAGCTTTTGCCCGCGGCTTCGCACGCGCAGTACAATAAACTATAGCCTATGTTTTTTTCTAATACACTATTTTTTTTTCTTGTATGTTTATAAAGGAGTAAATACACAAAGTTTCAAGTCACTCACTTAAAATTTTACTCTATCCCCATACAAACTTTCAACCCACTTTTAACCCTCTTGAGAGTAAAATTTAAAAAATCTCTTCTTAGTTCTTACTACGTTGTACAATACTACTACATATTTATTGCAAAACCATGGTTACATAAGGTGGTAAAATTCTTATTTTGGTAACCCTGTAAGGGCGTAGCAATTTCTTATGGCTAAAGTTAAACTATACAGGTAACTATAAAAAAAACCATAGAGTAGGTATATATAAATTACCTATTGTAAAAAAACAGCTTCCTTGGTTAAGCGGTTTGGGCTGGGCGTTTATTTAAGTGAGTGAGTGAGTCAGGATTTTGCACCCCTATTTAACCCGTTTTGGGGAGGGTTTTTCCAAAACCCTGAAATAACTTTTCTTGTATTGTAATACGGAGGAGTCCATAAACAAAATTTTTAAGTCTCTCACTTATAATTTTACTCCATCCCAATACAAACTTTACATTCCTATTGAACCCGCTTAAGGGTGGGTTTTTCCAAAATCCTACAATCAATTTTCTTATATTGTTATAAGAAGTCTAAACACAAAATTTCAAGTCGCTCACTTAAAATTTTTCTCCATCCCCATACAAAATTAGTACCCCTATTTAACCCGCCTAGGAGTGGATTTTTCTACAACTCTAAAATAACTTTTCTTGTATTGTAATAAGTAGTCTATACACAAAGGTTAGAGTCTCTCACTTAAAATTTTACTCCATCCCCATACAAACTTTCAACCTACTTGTTACCCCCTTGAGAGTAGAATTTTAAAATATCCCTTCTTAGTGGGTACTTACGTTATATAATCTACCTAATGTGAAAAAAAAACAGCTTCCTTGGTTCAACGGTTTGGGCTGGGCATTTATTTAAGTGAGTGAGACAGTCACGAGTTTGCACCCCTATTTAACCCGGTTTGAAGTGGGTTTTTCCAAATCCCTGCAATCACTTTCCTTCATTTGTAGTAAGAAGTCGATACACAAAGTTTCAAGTCTCTCGCCTAAAATTTTACTTCGACCCCATACAACATTTGCACCCCTATTTAACCCGCTTAGGGGTGGGTTTCTCCAAAACCTTTAAATTACTTTTCTTGTATCGTAATAAAGAGTCTATACACAATGTTTCAAGTCTCTAACTCAATATTTTACTCCATCCCCATACAAACTTTCAACGGCATTTCTATCCCCTTGAGGGCGAAATTCTCAAAAATCCCTTCCCTTACAGCACAGGCTAATACGATCGTGCGTTCAACTTTAAAAAAATATAGTTTTAAAAATAATCAAGTTTGCCGCGTCAATACGGAACCGATCGATCGTGCGTTCGATTATTATTCACTTTAAACACTCGCGGAGCCAGTGTGGAGGTCAGTCGCCGGCGAGGTGAGCGTTGAGCATGGACGTGTACCTGGCGGACGGCCGGACCAAAAGTAGGTATTTACGAAATTATTTTGTTTGTGTATTTTAAGTTTGTTGCGTTGTTTTTTAATTAAAGTAAACGTTCTACTTTTGTATAGTGTACATGAATTAGTCCTCATACTTATATTTTAGGTATTTTTTCGTGCCGAAAGTTATAACGCACGATTGTGCGTGTCAGGACGGAAGTGAAAAATGTAAATTGTATTACTAAGAATATGGTTTTGTTTTGTTTAGGGCTTTTAACATCTGATTTGGTGGCTGAAATCATCGGCGACGGAAATGTATCGGACTTCGATGAGTCTGACCTTGAAAACCGTGTACGCAACAACACAGAAGCCGATAATTGCAGTACTAGCTCTAACGATAGTGACCCTGAACCCGACTTTGCAGCTCCTCTGTCATTTCATCGTAGTCGGTCACCTACCCACACACCGGTTAAAGAAACAACTAGAAGAAGCCGTTCCGTCGGAAATGAGATGTTTACTAGGACCAGCCCATTTTCTCAAGATCCAGTTCTAGATTTACCTACATCGATATCGCCATCAAATCGTGGTCAGGTATGTAACAACCGCAGTCAGAGTACTCGTAGGCCCCGTAGAGGTAGAGGACGTGGGCGAGCATCTTCTGTACGAGACCATAGCCGCTCTCTTCAAAATAATAATGTCTTACCACGTTCGGCTTCTCCTCAACCAGTTGCAACATCCAATCGTAGTCGGTCACCTACCCACACACCGGTTATAGAAACAACTAGAAGAAGCCGTTCCGTCGAAAATGAGATGTTTACTAGGACCAGCCCATTTTCTCAAGATCCAGTTCTAGATTTACCTACATCGATATCGCCATCAAATCATGGTCAGGTATGTAACAACCGCAGTCAGAGTACTCGTAGGCCCCGTAGAGGTAGAGGACGTGGACGAGCATCTTCTGTACGAGACCATAGCCGCTCTCTTCAAAATAATAATGTCTTACCACGTTCGGCTTCTCCTCAACCAGTTGCAATATCCAGTCGTAGTCGGTCATCTAGCAGGATCATAACAGGTAACCGTGGTACTCGACGAGGTCGATCGTCATCCACGGCCGCCGCTCTGTTCGCGATCGATCACAATTGAGAAGTTCGGCCGGAGCTCCGACATCACACAGAGCTAGACTTTGGAGGCAGATGGCTTACGATAATAAAGATCATGCTTTCCCACCTCAACTGACCTCTGGAGTTGTATGCCCACCTTTGGATTACTTTTCTGACTATTTCAATGATGATTTTTTTAAGAACTGTGCTGAATGTACGAATCTTTACTACATGCGTAAGAATGGTACCGAACTAAAAACCACACCGGCTGAAATTAAAAAGTTGTTTGGCGTACTGCTAGTAATGGGTTGTATCAGTTATCCCAGAATTCATATGTACTGGCATCAGGATATGAGATTGGAGATGATTGCAAGTGTAATGACCAGAGACCGTTTCTTTTCACTGCGGCATAATATTCATGTGGTTTCATCTGATACAGCTCCAGTGGGCAATACTAATCCTCTTTGGAAAGTGCAGCCTGCTATCAATGTTGTACGTGATGGCTGCAGAAAACTAGAAAGAGTTCCAACATGTTACAGCATTGATGAGCAAATGATACCATTTACCGGAAGGTGCTCAATCCGTGTAGTTATTCGCAATAAACCACGGCCGGTTGGTTTAAAAAACTACGTAGTTACAACGAGCGAAGGGCTGATGGTCGACTTTGAAATCTATTATCCAAAGAACCCGGTATTTGATCGATCTTTGGGAGAAGGGCCTGGGGTCATACTGTACTTAGCTCAAAGTGTTCCACTTGGTAGCTGCATATATTTTGACCGGTACTTCAACACCTTTAGACAAACTAAAAGACTTGGGTCTACATGGCACGGGAACTTTAATGGCAAACAGAATACCCAACAATAAAGAGCTAAAGCTTACAGAAAAAAGAGGAATGAAAAGAGGGGACATCCAGCAATTTGTTTCCGGAGATGTCACTTTAGTTAAATGGATGGATAACAATGTTGTTTTGATGGCGTCTAACTGTACGGGTGGTGACGTAGTGAAGTTCGTACC
This sequence comes from Notocelia uddmanniana, assembly GCA_905163555.1. Lineage (NCBI taxonomy): Eukaryota > Metazoa > Arthropoda > Insecta > Lepidoptera > Tortricidae > Notocelia > Notocelia uddmanniana. The sequence goes on from LR991053.1 coordinate 14,144,366, forward strand.
CAGGTGGGATAAAAAACGTAAGGAGTACATACCTGTAAGAGCACCTCTTGTTATTTTGAAATACAACGAGTTCATCGGCGGAGTAGATATTTTGGATCAGACAATTGAATATTACAGAGCATTCCAAAGAACTAGGAAGTGGACAGTAAAGGTCTTGGTTCATCTTCTAGATTTGGCGGCTGCAAATGCGTGGCGATTGTACAAGATAGACCATCGACAGCAAGGCACTGAGGCATCTGCTAAAGACTTACTCTGGTTTCGGCTGGATATTGCTGACTCGTTGTTACATTGTCCGAAGCTGGATAGATTAGAAAGTGGCCCAGACACTGATAGTGTCGAGTCTTCGTCAGTTCAAAATGCAGGCAGATATCGGCCTCATTTACCGCCTTCAAAGGGAAAAAGGTTTGATGGATATGACCACCTACCACTGTTTGATGATACTATACAATCTCCTCGTTGCTGTCTTCTTGAAGGTTGCAGTTCTAGATCTAAAATTTATTGCAATAAATGTAATGTTTACTTGTGCTTATCCAGGGCTAATAATTGCTTTTACAACTATCACAAAGTTGCTTAAAATGTCCACATTGTCAAAAGATGTCAAAACTTTTCTAAGTATAGTTGATAATGCTAGTAGTTATGTTTTGAATTAATTATTAAGAATTTAAAATATTTAAAAATGTCAAGACTGACTAACGATCTCGATTAGTTAGTAACTTATATGTGTTTTTTATTTGTAATGAGAAGCTCTATTATTTTTATTGTTCATGTCATGACTTGTAATGTCGAATTTGACAAATTATAGCGTTCATTAGGCAGTTTTAAGTTAATTATTGAGTGATGTGAAGTTTTTTTTAAAGTTTTTTCATGCCAAAAATGTACCAAGTCAACAAACTGATAAATAAACGTTTAATTACCCATTTATATTTATTATTTATTTATTTATTTAAACTTTATTGCACAAATAAATCGGTACAAATGGCGGACTTAATGCCTCAAGGCATTCTCTACCAGTCAACCAAGGAGCCAAACAGAAAATAGCGAAGGTAGGTGCAAGAGACAAACTAGGTGAGAAAAACAAAAAAAATCCTAAGGTAGAGCTAATTACAAAAAAGGTGTTTAAACTACTTAACCAAATATATACCTGAATACATACATAGATATATATATACATATATACATTAAATATACATACATAATTATATACTATAGCACACACGCTTACGACTACAAATCTCTTTTCCGCTAGGAATGTTCTAGCAAGTGCTTGAAGAGCATACGTTTGAAAACAAATTTGCTTGGGGCCTGTCTTATCGTCAGAGGGAGTGCATTCCAGAGACGAATTGCTTGAACAGCGAAGGAAGATGTAAGGAAACCACTATGGTGAGGAAGTACAGATAGTTTGAGGGATCGGGATTTATATTGTATTATTTACTAAAAACTACCGTAAGGTTACCTACCTAAAAAATAAAATCTTTACTAGGGGTCGTGACGGAATGAAACGATCGTGCGGGTGGGTTTTGACAATGTCGGGAGAGGGGAGGATTTTTTTTTGTATTTTTTTGTCTTTCTAGAGGGCTTAAATGCACCGAAAAATTCGTTTTTAAATAATAAATCCAAAATTAAAATCCTTCGTGCTGTAAGGGTTAGTGGGTACTTACGTTATATAAACTACCTATTAGTGTGTAAAAATCAGCTCTTTAGGTTTATTGGTTTAGGCTGGGCGTTTATTTAAGTGAGTGAGTCAGTCAGTCAGTCAGGACTTTGACGTTTATATATATAGACGTGAAAATCGTGAGAGAGCGTGTCCGCCGGAAGAAGCACCGTTCGATCGGAAAATTAGCTGCAGACTTAAAGATTTCAAGAGGATCAATACACAACATCATGAGAGCAGAACTCGGGTGTCACGCTTACTAGAAAAGAAAAGTACACAGCATTACCGAAGCTATAAAGAAAATAAAATGATCGATCAAACCCTATACTTTCAGTTTCGGAGCCTATTCAATGCAAACAAACAAACTAACATACAAATCTTTCCTCTTTATTATTATTGTAGATGTAGATGAAAATGGTTAGTCAGGTTCCAAGAATGAAAATGCTGTTTTAAACGTCCATAACATGCTTAATAATAGAGATACAAAAAAAGATTTCAATCTTCGACCGTTACGTTTTTGCACTTTACGTGAAGGAGGCAGCCATGCAGTCTTATACATGGTATGGATCTGACTCCATCTAGTTTTAGTAGATAGGATTATATTTAAGGAGGAAACACAAAAGAAAATTACTTATATTTTTATCTGATACAGAATTAACAATTTTTAAGTAATTTACTGAACCACGCGTTATATACTTTAAGGAATACGATGAAGAGTTTCTTTCGCTATTATTCCGCTAAATAATATTGTGCTTGATCTCCCGCCAAGATATCCTGGTGATGACTCGTAGAGATGCGAAATACGAGTTGAGGTTTTGTGTGGAGGAGAGGTGGAAACATAGTGACAATATAAAAATATACCTACAGCATAAATGAATTACCAGAGAGCTGATATGCCTATGTCCAGCAGTGGACGTTTTAGGGCTGATATGGTGGTGGTGATATGCATTGCTATTATTATTAGTCATAATGAAATAGGACAGGAATTGTTAATTAAAAGAAAATAGGAAAGTATTAATTAAGTGTAATGACATAATATAAATATCATATAATTACATCCTTACAATAGTCTAGTACGCATTAGTATTTATTAGTATTAGTATTTATTAGTACGCATCTGCCAAGCAGGATATGTATTACATCTAGCTTAACTGTTAATGTTAGAACTTTGTGCTAATATACACACTCTAAAAATTTTTGATAGATTGATTGAAATGCTTGCAAAATTACTCAAGACAACATTTCAGAATTGATCATACGCACGTTCTTTAGTAGAATGCAAAAAAAATATTATTCTAGAAACCGATCCATTTCTTTACCAAATTTTTAATATATTTCCTTTTTTCTGTCAATTCTTTTGGTTCGTCGGGACTTACACCAATCAGGTCACCATGTGCAGTTCCGTTGATAAGAAACGATGGTGCGTCGGGCGCCAGGTCACGCTGCACTCCGAGCAAGTGCCATGGGTCCATGTCCCCGTTTGTGAACACCACCTTACTCACCTTCGGGGTACGACCCCCGTACATTGCATTGGTTCTCGCTATTGCCTCGTCAATTTTCTTTTCAATGTCTCCTTCAACAAAATCATTGCAGGTAGTGAGATAATAGTCCAAGGGATTCCAGTGAACGAAGGGTTGTTTCTCTGATGATGTGGTTTTAAAATAACCGAATTCTGTGCATATTTGATATTGCCACGCGTCCATATCTCGCGGCTTACGTGTAAAGTCAATATTAAGAGAAATTCTGGATACGTCTGAGGTAATCGGATGATAGGGTTTTAAAAGATGTAGCTTGACGTTGTTGCTAGAAGATGTGTAATAACTGCAAGCTTCTTTAATGGAAGGCGGCGTGCCAAACTGCACGGCCTCTATTAGTGTACCATATAGAATTGAAAATAAATATTGTTGATTTTTTAACAGACTCAAATCTAAGTTAGATTCAAGATTTAGAGATTTTTTTATTATTTCTCGTCCATTTTTGCTCTTCAATAACATTTCATACATTTTAAATCGTTTTTCAATGTTTTTTAGACAGTTTTCAGTTCCGTATTTATCTAATGTGTACCGAACGCCATCCAAATATTCATGAAAGTCTTTCTTGGCGAGAACGGGGGCGCTAATGGCTACTGCTGCGTCGACTAAATTTGGGTACTGCTTCCGCATCCAGGCCGCCAGGTTGCCGGCGTACGACGTGCCAATCACAACCACTTTCGACGATCGATATTTCGGATCCGATTTCAACGTTATTATAAAATTTGCAACATCTGCTAGTGCCTGTCGAGAGCTTAGAAACTTGTAGTATGTCTTTTTATCATTATTTGGGATATTAGGTAAACTACCACCATAATACCTATGTTCAGTAGAAAACATAGCGCCATTTGTCTCCTTGGCCAATTGAGGTACAAAAAGAAAGTCAAAATCCGGTATCCACCATGGGTTAAGCTCGGATTCTCCATTAATATATATATAAATTGGTCCCGTTGGTTTCCAATATACGGTATTCTCCACGTATCTAATTTTAAATGTTCTTCTTTCTTGAGAGTTAAAATGATCTAACGGCATCACCATCGATTTACTTTCTACCATACTCACATGATTTGATTGTTGAATGAAGTTCTGGTTTAGCAGTATATGGTTAACTCCGATTGAAAATTCCGAAGTTACTGAATTTATATAAACCAAAGTTATCACACATATATAACGCATGATCGACTTTATGAATAACTCAAGGGCTCCAAACTACCTGATATAATAATGTTTGCTGTTGTTGTTATTGTGTATTTATATAAAACGTTTTAGTCATTATTTTATTAAAAAATATATTAAACCAAGAATGTGACTAAGTGGATAACGTCGGACATTCTTCATGATAACAGATAGAGCGTAATGTGTTGAAATATGTAAGTACACACGCGTAATAGACACGTGTGCTCTACGGAATCATATCGTTTGAAGAAATACTTGTAATACTTATTGTCAAAAAGCGTCAGACCGAGTAATTAACTATTCGTATTTTAATAGTATAATTACTTAACCTACTTCAATGGAAGGAGGTAGTTCTCAATTCCTCTTCATATAATTTTAAATTTAGGATATAAATGAAACGCAAGGGCCAAATGGAACGTAAATGCGCGAGATGTAAGAGTCCACAGTAAGCTCAGTTCTCCATACAAACGTAGTTACGCTCTCATTTTAAAACGCCATGTTAGTATAACATAAAACTTTGTATACATAATGGGATCCGGCTTATCTAGGTCGGAAATTAGTTTCTGTTGCTTGAAATTATAATGGAGAAAAATACAGCGATTATTAAGGTTTTCATACAAGACCTAGAAAACTCAAAAACTAGCTGTATTTTTTTTCTAATACAATTTCTAGCAACAGGAACTAATTTACGACCTAGTCAAAGTCAAAATATTCTTTATTCAAATAGGCCTAGCAACAAGCACTTTCGAATCGTCAGTTATTACAATTAACATATATATTAATTAATTATTTAGAGCAATTTATTGATGCTATTATTATTCTTTAAAATAAATATTGTATTGTTGTAGACATGTCAAAGTAAGAAATTATTGTGTAGTAAAATTCACAATAGGATCTTCAAAACATAAATAATAACAATATTAAAAAATATATAAAAAAAAGAAATCTAGACAGTTTCTAGAATAAAATCAAAATGTCGAAAGAAAATAATAAGATAATATTAATATCTAATGCCATAATGATTAATTCATTAATATAGCGGCTCCCTATAGCTAAATATGGCGGCTCCCAGTATGTATACAAAGTTTCATGTTATTTCAGCTAGGCGTTTTAAAATGAGAACGAAACTACGTTTGTATGGAGAATCGAGTTCCGCCGAGCGCACTGGGGACTCTTAAGGTGCGAAAGCGACTGGGAGAAACAATTGAATAGAATAAGCGAGCGGAATAGTTATTTTGACCTCACTAGCTCGGAAAGGCCTTTTATATTCTTTAAAAACAGTTAGCAAAACTGCATTTAATCCACATGAGTGCAAAGAATATTTGAAATCCGATGAAATCTGGTATCTAGTTTATTACGTGTATGCAAATAAAAATAAAAAAGAATCTGATTTATTAAGTTTTATTTATTTATTTAAGAAACAAACAGTATTTTATGGTTATATGTAACACTAGAACCTTAAAACTAGACGTACAGTTTCATTAATAAGAATATTTTTATTTCAAAAGTTCCTCATTCTAAAAGAGAGTAAGTGACAAGTAAGGCGTCACAGCGTAACAAATCATACAGAAGCACTGTTAACTAAGACAGATTTACTAAAGAAACTGAACTGCTGTTCTTTTTAACCGACTTCAAGATTTCAAAAGAGGAGGTTATCAATTCGGTTGTATGTTTTTTTTTTTATGTTTGTTACTCCATAACTCCGTCATTTCTTAACCTATTTGGAAAATTCTTTTTTTGATTGTAAGTATATATATGTTTGTTTTTGTCAAAACACAGTTCTGATGATGGGATCCGTGAGGAATTGAGGGAACTCCTCAAATCTTTAAGGCAAACATATAGTGATTTTTGTGTTTTTATCAACAAGTCAAGCATTTGCATCCAAAAATGTGACATTGGATGAAGTGGAACTGCTGATGATGATCAGAACAGAACTCTTCAACGACGAAAGGTTCACGTTTGGCGATTTGTCCTCCTAGCTGTGTTTGTTAAGCAAGTTCTATTTTCACGATTAATTTTTGTCATGCTTGATTTCTGATGATGGGATTTTTGTGTTCTTATCAATAAATCGAGCATTATCATACAAAAATGTGATATTTGATGAAGTGGAACTGCTGATGATGATCAGAACAGAACTCTTCAACGACGAAAAGTTCACGTTTGGCGATTTGTCCTTCTAGCTATGTTTGTTAAGCAAGTTCTATTTTCACGATTGATTTTTGTCATGCTCGAGTTCTGATGATGGGATCCATTAGGAATCGAGGAAACTCCTCAAATGTGAAAGGCACACAAATAGTGATTTTAGTATTTTCATGAACTAATCAAGCATTTTCATTCATAAAAGTGACATTTGATGAAGTGGAACTGCTGATGATGATCAGAACGGAACTCTTCAACGACGCGTAGTTCACGTTTGGCGATTTATTCTCTACGTTTTGTTTGTAAAGTAAGCAAGGTTTTTCCATGATTCCATGAGGAATTGAGGGTACTTAGTCTTCTACCATTATAAACATACTTATAGCCATTTTTATTTTATTGTATGGAATCTAAGAGTGCACCAGCTAAGTTTAATAATCTTACACTGGACTCCCCCATTTAAGTCGGTTTTTTATTCTTAAAAATTATTGTGCGCTGCGACTGTCATAATTTCATAGTAGTGACGTCATTACTACGATGGTAAACTTATCTTAAACTTAAATCTACTCAACTCTTTACCGCACATGGCAGTTATACATATTTTACAACTCTATTGACGGCTCTTTAAAGTTTCGACTTATGCACGTAATCTGCTGATTACCGCAAATATCGCACTCGTGCGGTAAAGTAGCACCATATGTACTGTAAATAGCTATTTTTGTTTCAAAGCAGGTACCCCGACATTGGTCCCATATAAATTTGGTGAAGGTCTGATGATGGGATCTGGGAGGAATCGAGGGAACGCCTCGAATTTGATAGGCACGCATATGCTGATATCGGTATTTTCTGTAGGTAACCAAGCATTGAATTATGGCATAGCTAGTACAAAATTTTAGGCCGTTTTTTTGGTATAAATAATTTTATTTATTTTCGGAGATAAAACTATCCTGCGTACTTCTGCGCATTCAAATTTTATCTTTATCGGCTAGTATTGTTAATAGTTATTCATGATGCTGGCGGCATTAGCTTACTGTATCGCAATGCTGATACTTTGAGCGAGGAAGTCGCCAGTTCTTCGGTCACCAGGTAATAAAAATAAAAAAAAGCATATTACATTAGAATAATATCAATTGATACTAATTTATGTAAGTGAAGTAAATCACACGCGGTTTTTGAACCATACTTATTGCTACTAGAGCCACCTGTCGCAAAGCTTCGGAACCACTGATAATACTTGCGAACTCGGAGCTTACATGCGGTGGTTCGGTTTGCAGTCGTTTTAATATTTACGTTCGCCGTTAGATGGCGCAACTTAACATGTATGTGCGTGAAACACTGACCACTTAACCCTAGGGTTAAGTTGTCTGTGGTGTGAAATTAGCTTGTTTATTTAATTGTTGGATTGGGTAAGGTTACACTTTTAAAACGCAGCCAATTGCGTGTCGGGCCACGCGCAATGTAGGCTACAGTAGATGCCTACGCGTTACATTCTATGGACTTGTTCACAAACTTCTATTTACTAAGTGTTTGACACACGGACACAACTAACAACTTATGTTCGATGGAAATTGTACGAAAGTATGCTTCCCCGAGGACATTTTTTTAAGTTCGGCTATTATTCGTTAACTAGTATTACCTACTTATCTCTATGTCAGTTTTGTTTTAAAATGATTACAACAACTACTACCTATACCATGTTTTTTAGCTTAATACCAATAGCAAGCCGTTTGCTGGTGAAGAGGGGGTACATGACCATAAAAAATATTCACAATGCTAACGATACACGATGGATTTGCAACAAAAATGCGTCGCTTCTTTCCGTGTTAAAAGTCACTTGCTTAGTTGGGTCAATTTTGTGACACGGCCATTATCTATACTAATATTATTAAGAGGAAAGATTTGATTGTTTGTTTGTTTGTATTGAATAGGCTCCGAAACTACTGAACCGATTTGAAAAATTCTTTCACTGTTGGAAAGCTACACTATCCCCGACTGCTGTAGGCTATAATATATTTCCAATAAAAATAATAAGGATCCTTACTAAAATTCCAATAATGTAACCTGAGGTGTAAAAAAAATGTTTGCATTGAATAGGCTCCGAAACTACTCAACCGATTTGAAAAATTATTTCACTGTTGGAAAGCTAACACTATCCCTGGGTGACATAGGTTATATTATATTTCCAAAAATTAGGGATCCTTACTAAAATTCCAATAATGTAACCCTAGGTGTAAAAAAATTTGTTTGCATTGAATAGGCTCCGAAACTACTGAACCGATTTGAAAAACTCTTTCACTGTTGGAAAGCTATACTATCCCCGGGTGACATAGGCTATATTTCAAATAAAACTACACTAATAATAAAAAGGAAATATTTTTTTTGTTTGCGTTGAATAGGCTCCGAAACTACTGAACCGATTTCAAAAATTCTTTCACTTTTTGCAAGCTACACTATCCCCAGGTGACATTAGAGATATTATATTTCCAAAAAAATTAGGGATCCTGACTAAAATTCCAATAATGTAACCCAAGGTGTCAAAAAAAAATTGTTTGCATTGAATAGGCTCCGAAACTACTGGAACGATTTGAAAAATTATTTCACTATTGAAAAGCAACACTAGCCCCGGGTGACACCAACTATATTATATTTCCAAAAAAAAATAGGGATGCTTACTAAAATGTGTGTGTATTATAATTTTAAATTTAGACATTTTTGTTAAATATCCGTGCGAAGCCGGGGTGGGCCGCTAGTTGTCTATATTTCTGTTTTGTTAATTTTGTTTGTCTCGAATAAATGTTTGAAGGGAGGGAGAACCCTAGCATTTTTTAAAGTACTAGCACCTTTAGACCCTAACACTCAAATAATAGAGCCGAAAAATAGTAAACCAATTTAATTATGTGAAAATCCCTTAAATTAAAAAATACTTAGTGCTTAGGTAGGTACGTTAAAATTGTAGTAGTGTTATTTGTGCTCAAGAGTTTCACTCAACTTGTCTTCACGTTAGACTCTTTAGTAAAGCAACAAGGGGACAAAAACTTTGATAAAAAGTGCATGCGTGTGACATCGTTATGTCCAGAGACAAAGAAGATATATACTAAGAGACACAATTAGGGATCCTGACTAAAATTCCAATAATGTAACCCAAGGTGTCAAAAAAAAATTGTTTGCATTGAATAGGCTCCGAAACTACTGGAACGATTTGAAAAATTATTTCACTATAGAAAAGCAACACTAGCCCCGGGTGACACCAATTATATTATATTTCCAAAAAAAAATAGGGATGCTTACTAAAATGTGTGTGTATTATAATTTTAAATTTAGAAATTTTTGTTAAATATCCGTGCGAAGCCGGGGTGGGCCGCTAGTTGTCTATATTTCTGTTTTGTTAATTTTGTTTGTCTCGAATAAATGTTTGAAGGGAGGGAGAACCCTAGCATTTTTTAAAGTACTAGCACCTTTAGACCCTAACACTCAAATAATAGAGCCGAAAAATAGTAAACCAATTTAATTATGTGAAAATCCCTTAAATTAAAAAATACTTAGTGCTTAAGTAGGTACGTTAAAATTGTAGTAGTGTTATTTGTGCTCAAGAGTTTCACTCAACTTGTCTTCACGTTAGACTCTTTAGTAAAGCAACAAGGGGACAAAAACTTTGATAAAAAGTGCATGCGTGTGACATCGTTATGTCCAGAGACAAAGAAGATATATACTAAGAGACACGATTCAAGTGGACATGGACGTCTAGTAGTTAGTTCATAGTTGCTCAAAGGCTAGCTGTAAAAATCCCTTACCTACTTATAGGGATATAAGCTCGCCTTTGTATCTACGTACAGTTAGTCTTATAAGTAGCTCGACTCATGTTTTTAAGGTTGGGTTGCACCAAACCGTCTGTATTCGTAAGCTGTGTTCGTAAAAATCGGAATGTATGGAAAGTTTGACAAGTTTCTATGGGATGACACCTGCCGGCGCCATATTTAACGTTGATCGGTCTGTTATTGCAAATTGGTGCAACTCAGCCTGAGATGAAGTAATGTGAATAGGGATATCTCCATTTCTTGAACCACAAAATGGGTTAATGTCCCAGCGTAAAGGACGCAGTTAAGCGTTTGGCAGAAATACATATTTTCATCTCATTCCCCATAACTGTGTGCTGTACGTTCAACCATCATGGGCCATTGTGTAGTTCAGGCATATGCCATGTTAGGGACGTAATATTTTGCCATCTCAAACCAGCTGGTTGATTGCGTATAGTCGACTACAGAAGGGATGTTTCCACCTTTTCAGCTTATTGCATCTGCGGGTCCCTCACTCTCAACACAGTGCCTCCCCAATGAATGAATGAATGAATGAATGAATGAATGAATGAATGAATGAATGAATGAATGAATGAATGAATGAATGAATGATTTATTTGCATAAAAACAAGCGTATATATAAGGTATTACAATTTAACATAGATCGAATCTTGTTTTGCCAAGACTGGCGTACAAATATTTATTTTTAAACATCATTAGGTATAAATTCAAATAAGTAACTTAATATTACAATTTGCAATTATTCAAGTATTCATTTACGGAATAGTAACAATGTTCAATTAAATGATTAAATAACATTTTCTTAAATATATTGAAAGGCAGTTCTCTAAATGAATCAGTAAGTATATTAAATATTTTTATGTCAATAAAGTCAATAAAGGGTCGGCGACGCATTTGTGATTCCTCTGGAGTCGCAGGTGTCCATAGGCTGCGGTGTCTGCTTACCATCAGGCAGACCGTAAACTTGTTTGCCACCGTCGTAGTATAAAAAAAAGTCCTAAAGTGTATACACCTCTTTGTAGTCGACTGCATGTATACATCTGGCATTTTATTCTAAAAAAATTACAGATCTACCTTACATATATATACTATCGAAACATTAGATACACATTTATCCGAGTAAAGCAGATCCGCTCATTTAAGTTGATCGATTTCTGTACATCTGATCTATTCTCACTAATGCACAAATCAGAAAGTTTGAAAGAGACAGACAATTGACATCTGACAGGTTTTCAGGTTTCAGGTCAGTGTCTCCGTCTTCATAACTGAAAATTTTACTTGAACTGACGTTGTGGTGTGTTAAGTTTATATGGAATTTAACATCCTGATGTGGTTTCAAATGGAGACAATTCGCTAACAGCCGAAAATGATCGTACTATCTGTCGCATTCTAACTCAATTTGGTGCACCATAAGGATTTCACGAGACAACTATATGAAAAATCATCTGGCTTGGCAATTATTATAAGTTATGTGTATCAACCAGACTGTATGTAACTCCGGGTGGGAGGAGCGGCTTCTCCTAACACAACTATTGTCATACTTACCTGGAGGGGTCGGCCACGTTAATTTTTTACGACCAGCATGATACCTAATAAATATTTTGATTTAATTAATACTGCGAGTCTGCTTTTCTCTGATGTCTATGGATAGATATAACCACCCCTCGGGTTTCTGCAAGCACTAAAATGCAACGTATGGCCATCGTGGTACTACTAGTAAAAAAATATTTCATAAAATGTGTTGCGGTATAATTTGTAGTAACTTACCTATGAGTATTGATGGTATGAAGTACTGATGCACTCCCGTGACTCGTGGCTTCATCGATCATACGTCCTACGACTGATTGCGGATCGCATCTGCGACGGAGGCAGTACGGGTTCGCATTTTACTACTACAACTTTCTTAAGTAGAATACTTTTAAGCTACAAAAATAGCACTAGCTGTACTATGTCACGTTTGGGTCGGGCGAAATGGTCAATTTGGGGGTCTTCGATTTATCACAATACATACCTAGTTTCAGATGAAGGTAATATAGAGCAAGGTTGAGCCGGGTTATTAATTTTATTAACGTTATTTTGTTTAAATATTCTTGTTTATAATAAATAAATAAAGGGAGACAATCTTACACAAATCGACCTAGACCCATACTAAGCAATGCTTGTACCATGGGCAGTGGACGATGATATATATAGGTATATAACATTCTAAACTCAGGAACAAATATTCGTGGCCATTACACAAATGGCCTGATCGGGATTTGAACCCGGGACCTCGGGCTCCATAGGCAGGGTCGCTAATAAGCCAAAGTGGTTATCAAATATATTTTAATAAGACTTCTTCTTCTGCTTCTTCTTCTTATTCTTCTTCTTCTCCTATACCAATGATAAATAAAGTTTGCCATTAACGTACTGTATGTCGTGGCATATCTATTGCGGACCATAATATCACCGTCACCTTAAAACATAAGTACGCACAGTCACCTGTCACCTCGCACCTCACCCGTTTTCATAAAGACATTGTCAAATGTCGTTTGTCATATTTTGTGATTTTCCATATACAACGCATGAGGCGTGAGGTGAGAGGCGAGGCAAGTCGATTTGTGAATAACACCCCTTATTTGATTAATTCAAGAAAAAGGTGATTGTTAATCAAGTATCAGACGTGGCTAATTATATAAAATTTGATAAATTGATTGCATTGTTAATAATGATAATACTAATTGTTGACTTTGTATCCGAAATACAGTAAATATAATGGAAACACACATCCATAGCTTGAGCCACATTCTCACAATAGCCAGTATTAAATCCAAGCAATAAATTATTGAGAACCGTTTCAACCACAGAACTGTTCACTTTTGACCACGATACATTTACGGTTATAAGTATCAGCAAGCATCCTTATCCTCACAGTTATATGATTCATTTTACAAAGTCAATAATTAATTTTAATTGCAATGATAAGTTGGGTTTTACATAAGGGAGGATAATTCAACACCAATGTCCAATACGTTCTTCAGACAAGACATATTATAATGTGTGAATGCTCGTTATTGGCAGAAGTTATATGTATGTACAGTCGGGGTACGAAAACTTTATTATTATTAAATGCATTATTTTAAGTCATACACACTATGTACCTTTTGAAACCCAAGTACAAAGTAGACAAGTGTATACAAAATTATACTTACTTGATATTCTCGACCTGTTTAGCCTCGTTGGTAATAGTGACACTGCCTCCGAAGCTAGAGGTCTCGGGTTTGAATCCCGGCCAGGGCATTATTTGTGCATTTAGCACGGATATTTGTTCCTGGGTATTGGATGTTTTCTATGTATTTAAGTATATAATTATATATCGTCTTCTAGTACCCATAGTACAAGCTTTGCTTAGTTTGGGACTAGGCCGATTTGTGTAAGATTGTCCCCTAATATTTATATTTATATGATAATAATAGTATACACCTATACACCTACTAACATATCAACATAATCAAACTTTTTTCTGACCTAGTCAAATAAACAACTTCGTAAGAGATCCAATGGTATGGTCTATTTATTAGTCAGTGTTAATAATTTCTCTTGTATTTTTTGCGATCAATAACTCCAATCAATCCATGAAAGAGCTGCAATTATTGCATATTATGAAGCTGGCTATAACATTAGCGAAATATATGTATTTTATAAGTTGATCTGTCAGTGTCAGTCGATTAGCAATCGACATGCGATATCTGTTCCGTTTGAAATTAAAAGTTGGCAGGTCTGGTAATGGCCTGGGTGCAAGCAAATGTAGACTTTAAGGTGATGAACCTTTTTACCCCGACTGTACACTAATAAAATGGTTATGACTGAACTACTTTTGTCTGCAATATCGCTCGTTTAAGTTTCCCAATAAGGTAACAGTAGGTGCACAGATAGATTACCTGTAGATAGAGATTAATTATTTTCACAAACTTACCTTCCTATAGTTATAGTTACCTCTGTAGTTAATCCGTCACCTCGAATTTTCACCAACCTCAATTTCATGCCATTTTCTAAAGGAAGACTATACAATCAGATTTTTATAGTAATTGATGAAATCAGATGTTACTTTGCAGAATCTCATGATTTTCTACAACAATATTCCTTGGCATATTCCTCTGAAGAATGAGTAGTATCTAATGGTGATAATGCAATGTATCCATTTTGTATTTTTTCATGCAGTTAATTCAATTAGGCGGTGTAAATAGGCATTCTAGAAATCAGTCTCAAGTACTTTTTAGGGTTCCGTACCCAAAGGGTAAAAACGGGACCCTATTACTAAGACTTCGCTGTCCGTCCGTCCGTCCGTCTGTCACCAGGCTGTATCTCAAGAACCGTATTAGCTAGACAGTTGAAATTTTCACAGATTGTGTATTTCTGTTGCCGCTATAACAACAAATACTAAAAACAAAATAATAATAATAATGAAGGGGGGCTCCCATACATATAACGTGATATTTTAGCCCTTTTTCATGGCTACCACTCGCCGAGTTAGATCTCAAGAACCGACAACTGTCTAGACAGTTGAAATTTGCACAGATTATGTATTTTTATTGTAGCTACAACAAAAAATACTAAAATCAAAATAATAATAATAATTAAGGGGGCTCCCATACAACAGAGTAGTTGTTGGCGTTTTTTGCTGTATCTCATGACCGTAATAGCAAGGTTTAAATTTTCACAGATGTTGTATTTTTATTGCCACAATACTAAAAATAAACAATTATATGAACAACAAAAGTATTTTGTACCGTTTTTTCTGGTACGGAACCCTTCATGCGCCGGTTTTTTATTGTTAAAGAATATTACAGTCCGCACAAAGGATACGGTGGCTGAATATTTATTTATAAAGTTTAAGTCTTAAGTAATTTACCTGTTACTTGTTTCTCCAGATCGCATTTTTGATGATTATAAAATGTACAGTCAAGAACTTTAATAAGTTGACACCCTTTAAGTTGACACCCTTTAAGTTGACAGTCCTGTCCAAATGTACAGAGACTCAAAGAAAGAAAATGCATAATGGGTCTCAATTTAAAGAGCGCCAGCACCGTACGCTAAATAATGCTCCTCAAGTACATGTGCACAATTTATACTGGCAAAATCAAAATATTCCAAATAATGAGAATTATATTTATCGTGTGACAATAGCATGATAAAGCATGCTACATCTTGTCGTTTATGCAGCAGAATGTGCCTTCGAATAATAAAAATACTGTTATGTCCTCATTGGAACAAGTAGTCATAATTATTTTTGTTTCCAAAACCCAAATTAATGTAAGATAATCAAGCCTCAAATAAAGTACGAAAATAAAATGAGCTCCCATAAATATGATGGTATGTATATGAAGGTCGTATGTGCCTTTAAAAGTGCTGTGATTTGGGACAACAGTGTACAGCAGCGTATTGAAGTGTCAGATTGGGCAAGTGCCGTAAAAGACGCTTATCTTGCGCCGGCGCGCGATTTTATCGCTAATTTCCATCATCGTCGGGTAATTAAGTGAATACATACATCTTCTGACTTTAGGGGCCCGTTCCAGCCTCGTTACCTCAAGCTTGAGACTTTTAACCTGAGGTTTTAAAACTGTAGGTACTTCATAATATTGGGCAGTTGGGCAACAATCTTAAGATTACAGATCGATGAACCTTAAATCGATGAACTATATGCCACCGGTAGCTGTCATCCTATAGAAACTTCTAAAAATTGCGATACAACACATTTAATGAACACAGCTTACTATTACATATGGTTTGGTGTAACCAGCACTAACTGATATATTCGTAATTCATCGCCGTATTGCCAGTTAGTTACTACCAAACTGTCACAGATGCAGCTCATACATTTTATCATTTGTTGCTGTAGGTAAATAAGACATTCGTAACTCAAAGTTGCCTACTTCTCAAGTTCTCAGAAAGCGACGGATGCGACTGAAAGGGTGCCTTTTTCTAGAGATGTGCTATGCGAGGATGTGGAAGCTACGCTACGAAAACACATTTCCACCAATGGTATGCTATGTGAACCAATGAATATGATTGGTAGATTCAATCGCATACATAGTAACGTATCATACGTCTTTGGTGGAAAGGCATCGATCGATATCAGCTGGGTTTTTAATAGAATAGTTCAACATATTACATAGTGACTACTAGGAAAAATGACACATTTGATTGGTCTTATCAAATATACCAAGAAATGTATGAATGTAAGTAAAAAAGTTATTTTCAACGGAACCATGTTTTGCAACTTTGTACGTTTTGTTGAATATCACATAAAATGGAAAGTAGGTGTAGTACCTTATCTCTGCGCTTCACAGCTAAATACGACATGTGTGATAATGGCGGTGTTTATTTTAACTTTCTAAAGACAGAATGAACCGTATTACATTGTATGGTAGCCTATACAGCTTGCGCATTTAATTTTAATATTTTACGGCCTTTAACTATGTGGCTGTATGTATACTCATACTATCAAAAACATAAATGTGAAAATGCGAGCCAAGTTCAATATTAAGAATATATGCGACGCTTGGTTGTCGTCTTCACCGACAGAAGAATTGAGATCTAAATGGGTGCCAAGTTCCGTAGATTCTCTGAAATGGTGCCTAGTCCGCACTACTTTGTTTACAGTAAAATTAATTTATTGCGGCTTAATGCATTTTGAGCTTTAACCTGGCAGTTTTCTTAAATATCCAACAGCTTTTATGGTATTATAACATACTGCATAGAAAACTGCCAAGTTAAGGCTCAAAATGTATTAAGCCGCAGTAAATTAATTTTACTGTAAACAAAGTAGTGCGGACTTGGCACCATTTCAGAGAATCTACGGAACTTGGCACCCATTTAAATCTCAATTCTTTTGTCGGTGAAGACGACAACCAAGCATCGCATATTCTTAATATTGAACTTGACTCGAATTTTCACATATATGTTTTTGATGGGATATCATTACTTTTTGTCAATTTTCGCCAAATGGTGCTTTTTAAGAGCGAAAGCACGAGTTACTTTACAAAATACCCAAATCTCTATAGGTGCACCTTAAATATTTGAAGAGTTCCCTCGATTTCTCCAGGACCCTATGATCAGATTCCTACCTGATAATTATGGGACTACCCCTGAAGTATACCGTTTTAAACAAAAAAAAATTTCCCAAATCGGTTAATAAATGACGGAGTTCTGCGGTAACTAGCATAAATAATAATAATAATAAAACTAATAAAAAACATTGTTTTCAGATTTTTTCTGGTGTACACACATAATTACCAAGCTACATGCCAAATTTCAGCTTTCTAGGTCACCTGGAAGTGGGTTAGGTTTTTGATTACTAGTCAGTCAGTCAGTAAATCAGTGGTAAAAATGGCGTTTTTTGGAATTTAATATCTCAAAAACTATTAAACCTATATTTATGAAATTTTGGGCTCTAGTTGTTCTAAAGAATCTTCATACATGTACCAAATTTCATTTTTTTATGTTCGATAGATTTGGAGTTATTGGGGGGTCAAAAGTGGCTCCAAACGGTTCGTGTAATATAACACACGGCTGCTGTCCGCCAGTTCCTGGGGTGAACTTGGCTGGACACGCTGCCGCGTGTCTAAATATACGGCTACGTAAGCACGTACAGACTCGAAATTCTCTAGGCGTGTTTTTATGTACTTACCAGAAATACCTCGTGTTTTTTAATAATAAGATGGTGTCAAACAAGCGTACGGCCTAGCTGGCGTGGATACTATCGCCTGTAAAGTGATAAGCGCGTTGCCGACCTTTTGTTAGGAAAACGGTTGGCCCCGTCCATATAAAACAGAGAAGAAACGCAGGAGAACTTTTCAGTATTCTGCACATAACAATGCTTTATGTTAGTTGAATTATTGAGTAGGAAACGTCAAGAGCGGGACTTCGAATTTGACATTTTTGCATTGTCGGGGTGGCACGTTTACCTTCTATTCTCTTAATAATCGCTGTGTTGATAGCACGAAACAAATGTATGTCCCATAGCGTTCTTGAGAGTTTGTCGTACTGTTACGTGATAAAGGTATCGCGGGTAGGTCTGTGTTATAATTCACATATGTCCTACCTACATCTATAACTCAATGCAAAAATATCCGTCAGGAATGCTTTTTTATTTCGAATCAATTGTTAAAAATGCTTTATTGTTACAGTCCCACAAAGCCGTTTTTTTTCTTTACGTCCACTTTGATAACGGTCATTTTCACTGCGATTAATAGGGCTGACAGTATCTTATGTTATGATCGTTTTATTTGTAGGTATTTGCTTAATTTTTAAACTTTGGAGAAACGTGGTCGAATCTGACAAGTCTGAAGAAACACAGAAAAATATTTGTTACTATATTCAATACACGCAAAACCATAAAAAAAATTATAAATGGAAATCCTGACAATTCGGAATCATTAATAGAAAACCTTTTCGAATCACATGAGATCTCTGAAAAAAAGACGTTCCTGTTATAGATATAGAATATGTCATTGAACCTTTCTATAAAAATGAACGTCTTTCGTAATACTTGACGATGACAATAACACTGGTATTTCTGTGGACCATATCAGATAATAATATCGGAAGCTTGGATAACACTCGCTGGGATTTCTAAAGCTCATCTCAGTTCTGAGGCACGCTCAAATAGATCAAATATAAGTGTTCACATACAATTGTAATGAAAATGATGTACCTTTTGACAAACGTCAAAAGTACATATGTATGTTATGTACATATGTATTATGTAGACTTATGATTAATGAGCTAACTCAATCCTATTTTAATCATTGTCATAATAAATACGGATTCGGATAAAGTACCTGTGTACACACTTCCTATTTTTTATACAACGACAAACAAGCTTACGGGCTGTCCGATGGTCAGCAGACACCTTAGCCTATAGACGCTTGTGACTCCAAAAAAATCACAAGCGCTTTGCTAACCCTTCATTCAGTTTTGGATTCGTTGTGTTGACAGCTAGAGAGATACAGGTGCCTTACTCTCAACATAGCGCCTCCTCGGCACCTTGAGGACCACCAGGAACATAACTCCACATACCTAAAGATCAAGTAGTGGTTGTTATGGCTGCGGTATTCTGTAAGGTGGAGGAACTTCCCCTGTTGGGCTGCTCCAAATATGAGCAAGATGACGGTACACTACACCCTGTATCTCTTATCCTATCTCTTGATTTTAAAGTAAAGGATTCCTATTTTTATTTCTTTACCCACTGTGTGACATTTTCATACATTTTACATGTGCGGTCACATACTGGTAGCATGTACTTAATTCTAAGTGAATATGTAAAAGCCATACCTAGTCAGTTTTTTTTGAATAACGTGAACCCCCAAAGATAATTTTTAAAAGGAACCTTCAGAACTCGTAAGTCCAAACGATTAGTAAAATGATTTTATTAATCTTGACTAAAAAAGGCGCATGCAAGAAAAAAATAAACAATTTAATGTTAGAAGTGATTTTATGGTGGATGGAGAGTAGACCATTTTTAAATTCAGAAGAAAAATTGACATACTTTATTGAACGTTCCAATATTTAACAAAATTCACCAAGCTTTTCTTTTGTGAAACTATAAAAGGCTAAACTTACTCTCACGAGGGAATCCCTGGTTTCAACTATAAGTAGATCGCAACTAGTCACGTAGACAAAAATATCATATTGCCCTACAGGGACATGAAATGTGAACTATCGGGGTAGCGTTATAAAAATAAACGGATGCCTTACAAGGTCGAGCTGAAAGCGATAGCTTGAGGGAGATAGGAGATAGGGGCCATGTGCTTGACAACGTCTAACTTGTCCACGTCAGTTTCTGATTGTACAAAAATGGCTTCAACGCTTCTATTATTCGTTCTATTATAATTATCCGACTTTTTTTCCGCTTTTTACACAACACCAACGTCGGTCAATTTTTAGTTTAAATTACTTCGACGAGCCCCGAGTAAATATTTATGTATTTTAATAAATTACTTTTAGTTTAATACATTGATGGATAATCACTAAGATAAAGTAAAACACACATTCATGTATATTTATTTGTTTCTGGGATCTCGGAAATGACTTAAGGGGCGAAAAATATATCTCATCTTCCGTAAAACATATTCTCCGAAAAAAAAACACGAGCAAAATCCGGTTGCACAAGTACTGATTATTTTCATAGCTATTGCCAGTTTGAATGATTCAAAGTAGTCTGTTCCGTCTCCGGGCGGGCTGTTTTATATGACAGCAAGCAAGACGCCGGCCGTTGCGCAGCTCTCAGCAGGGCAGGTGACGCTCGGAAGCAGCCCGGCCGCTTTTTAGTCAACACAAACGTTTGACGGCTGATCTAGCTACGGCCGATGCTCGGAAGCAGCCCGGCACGCAAACGGAACGGTCTAATGGGAATCATCCTTAAAAAAGGGGATACAGGGGATACCACTACATTAAATATACAAAAGCCAAGTGTCAACAGAGTCTTAACAAAAACTATTCAATACCCTTCGCTTCACACTTCTGTTAGCCGTATAAAATTGAACTAATAGGACAAATATGCTGCTCCGGGACAGATGTTTGGCAAAACTGTTATTTCTGTCTAAGGGTGTGGGGGTGTAAATTTTATGGTTATTTTCTTAGCGGGGGGTGTCTGTGTGTCAATTAGTAAATACTAACAAACTTTTGCGTTCTAAAATGTAAACAGGGGATGCGATGCATAATGTGGTTAGGGGATGATATATTGTTATTTGTTTTTCTATACGCGGCCCATTCCCGAAATGGATTTGTATTTATGTGTCCTTCCCGAAAACTAGTAAATTTATGTTACATTTCGCCCCCGCACATTTTTTATATCACGTCGGTGGCTAACAAGCGTAAGGCCTGGCTGATAGTAATTGCCACCTGGAAGACTTTTAGGGTTCCTTAATAAACAAGTAAACTATAGTTTCGTCATGTCCGACCGTTCGTCTGTCCGCAGCTTACCTCAGTACCCGTTACCCCGTCTAGTAAGAAGAAATCTGTAATTTGGCATAGGTATACAAATCAATCATGGCGACAATACGATAGGATAAAAAAAAATGGTATTTATGGTATACTTAGGGTATACGTAAAGTGAAGATACATTTTTTGTTTGCAAATCCCATCGTATTGGGTATCGTTGGGATAGCTTGTTTAAAAGTAATGTGGTTTTTATAAAACCATTTAGTAACTCAGGAATCTGTTTGCGTGATATTTATCTTTAAATTGCAAGTTTTTTTTAGTCACGAGCGTGCGTCCCTCTCACTTTGCCAGCTAAACGGTGGCTACTGGATATGTAAAACATTTCATGGCACAAGTATATAATAATTAATTTAAAGGGAAGACTATCACAGCTACGTAGAGATTACTAGTTACCGAGTAATAGCCGAACTTAATAAATACGCTTGGAAAAGTAAACTTTCTTACAATTCCTTTGATTACTTAGATATCGTTGTAAATATAAGTTTGCGAGCTTTAAAGTCCTCATAATTCATAATGTTACGTGTGGGCAGCTACGGAACCCTTCATTTCAAGTGGCCCGACACGCACTTGGTCGATTTTTAGCAATAGCATATTGGTTTTTTGACAAATCTGATAATGGGAAAGTATTTTCATGCAACTAGTAGATTTTATACACTTTTAGCACCAGGGGTGTCACATACGCCCTTTGAAATTTTTTACACTTTTTTTGTCGACCCTTTGAAAATGTTTACTTTTGTTTTGAACAGCTCACTAAGTTTGAGATATTCATGTGATAAAAAAACAGTAAGTACTTAAAAGTATTTATTTACACAGTCGATCAATCTGTCAATCAATTTATTTATAAGAATATGGTACAGATTTGGTAAGTAGAAAATGTTAATAAGTGTAAGCATATTCAGCCAGTCTCGGCGTATAAATATTTTAAATAATTAGATCAAAACTAGTGGCTCTGTGAGCTGTAGACTTCGCAAAAGAATCTATAAAAAAATCGAATCTGCTAACAAAATTTCTCGAGAATCGGTTGAGCAATGCGATCTGTATAGGAGAATAACCAGAAATCCGGACATCCGGACATTTCACTTTATTATCACGACGTCACAACGCTCTTAACGCTAAATAATGGATATATATTTTTGTAGTCGACTGTACTAAATCAGTTGGGCTGACACGGTCTATTCATTGACATGAAATGACATTGCCTATATAGCTTTCGACAGTATATTTCTGGGTAAAGTAACGGAGCTAAAGGTCAAGCGGCTAGCATCTCGCGAGACAACGAGACGCGTGACAAACGTGACAACTCGTCAGTACCGCGAGTGTGTTGCGAGAACTGTGACGCTGACAGCTAAAGATGTGTTAATAGGGTGACGACACTTTCAGTTCTTTATTAATTTTACGAATATTATGTTTGGTAATTGGCTAATTGCAAATGGCTAGCTCTACAATGTTTTAGGGTGCCTTTCCACCAGAGATGTGCTATGCAGCTATGCTGCGAGGATGTGCAAGCTCCGCTACGAGAACCCGTTTCCACCAGTGCTATGCAATGCGGACCAATGAATATGATTGGTGGATTCAAACGCATCCATAGCAACGTAGCATAGCACATCTCTGGTGGAAAGGCACCCTTAATATAGTGGAAGTGTTTATTGGTTTTATTTTGTTTTGTCGATTTCTAGCCGAATAGAGACTATTCAAGTTTATACAATGGATAACCAACTCAAAACGGGTCTAATAAATATAAATTTCCAAAAAACTTAGAAAATAAAGGAGCTACAGCTGAAATCCTTGTTTGTAGAACAACCAAGACGCAAATAATGAATACCGTTTTTTAATCACAATTATTTTAAATTAAGTTTTTTTTCTTCACCATCTATTTAGTTTACACTTTTATACATATATCACGTACTTATAAAACTGTCGTTGCATATATCATTCATATTCTAAAAATCAAATATTAAATAATAAAAATGTTTATTACCTATTTCATGCTTACATGGAAGATAGTAATGCTTTGCTCGGATTTAATCATTTTACAAATTGCTTAAACTTATTATTCTGTAGAACAAAGTAATAATTTACATAAGAAGAAAGTATTTTTAAATGCAATTGTAAGGTAACAATTGTATTTAGAAATACTTTCTAAGTGGAATATCTCACCCGATCTACACTGTGTGTATAAGTAATAAAAGATATCATTTATTTTATTTAACCTTCCAGACAATTCAGAGGCGCGTTACCAAAACCTATTCATCTCAGCCTACAAGCCTCTGCAGCGAGAGAAACGGCGCTCGGCATATTAGAACACCTCGCAAACTATACATCAAAATGACAGATGGGTTTGGTGGAGCTCTTGGTTTAGATTTAGAATTTAGAGGCGCTAGAATTAAATTTAGTTTTGACGTTTTTATATTTTATTTTTGTGGAATTATATTATTAGCTACTTTTCCATGTTATAATCGTTAGTTTTTGCTTGGATTAATTATCCTGACGGATATTTTTCTGATTTACTATTATCACACTGCTTCATTATCTGCCAATATGCGTCGTACTTCTGGGTACAATGCCGTAATAAGCAGGATTGTAAAATAGTACCCATTCCCCATGCTGGTCTCATGCGGGTTGGGGACTTCAAAATCGTATGCTTGAACGATTAGGCTACTATAGATCGCACTAAGTTCAAATGCTTAAAAAAATCGGCCAAGAGCATGTCGCGCCATGCTCAGTGTAGGGTTCCGTAGTTGCCCAATCAACTTAATTAAAGAAGAAAGACCTATCCAACAGCACCCCACACCATAGGGTTAAGGCAAGAAAAATATCCCCTTTTTACGTGTAGGGGAGGTACCCTTAATTTTTTTTACGAGTTTCTCAGTTCAATTGATTTATATTGCCATACCCCATACCAAATTGCAGCTTTCTAGCATTAACAATCACAGAGCAAAGCCTCGGACAGACAGATGGACAGACAGACAGCCAGATGGGCATTGCGAAACTATAAGGGTTCTTAGTTGACTACGGAACCCTAATAAAACACTCAAATGATTAAAGATTTTAAGAATGGTTTGTAATGTTGTTTGCCCAAAATAAACATTAAAAATCAATGAATTCAATCAGAAGCTAATAATTGGTGAGTATTTATATCACTCAATTACTTATCTCTGAATAACTTGTCACCCTACTTAACACGTGTTCGATGTTTACCTTTAGAAACAAACTTATTTTGTTTTTCTGTCATAATACATCTACATAGTAAATATGGACCCTAAGACTGCAGCGCAAGAATCATCTAAGTATTATGAAAGTTGTGCTCTTTTTAAACTATAAAGCTGAGTAGAACATGCAACCACATTGTTTTCGTGGGTTAGCTATTGTGCTTTTGTTGTGTCATTGTGTATCGACAAATTTATCATTGCTGCTGTAAAAGTGTTTAAGTAAAATTCACAAGAAAAAAGATCATTAGGGCATTCAGGTAAATTGTTTTTAAACCTAGTGTATTTACAGCGACTAGAATAGTATTTTGTGCAATAGTTGTTATTAGAGCCTAATTATGTAACGTTGCATACAATATTTTTTTGCGACTGCAAAATAATATGATATTAATTAAAAATCGAAATGCTGGCAGAATACGGGCATTAACGCGTGTCTCTTTAAAAAATTAAAATAACCAGTTGTAAAATTACGTATGGAAATCCATTATGATTCTCCTACCAATCATATAATGAATTGTCCATGACACAGACTTGCATTGGTATATAAGGTTTATTGTTTTAAAACTGCTGTCAGTCATTTAATTTTCAGTTTACATTTTACAATGCTGAAGTAGAAAAAGACTTTTGTGTACATACTTAGTATGTTTTAGCGAAAGTACATGTTTAAAATACAACCAAGTTGTGTTTTTGGACTGCATTTAATAAAGTTGTAGTGTTTTGCATTGCCTAATGTCAAAATTGATGTCGGTTATGAGTGTTGAGATCGGAGATCGTTGACCCGGCCCATTTTAGTACTTACCTAGTAAGTATATTGGGGAAAGCTAGCTTACTAAGCTAAGCTGTTCAAATCACGTCTATTGCTATGGAGTAACCGAATACTCTTTGAAGTATGCAATTTCTTTAAAGAGTTTTCAATTAGTCTATGTATACTATAGGTGCTATACTATATCATACGTAAGAGTGGGACATTTAGGCTGGGTTGCACCGACTTACGATTACAGACTGATCAACGTTAAATATGGCACCGGCAGCTGTCATTCCATAGAAACTTGTCAAACTTTCCATACATTCAGATTTTAACGAACACAGCTTACGATTACAGACGGTTTGGTGCAACCCAGCCTTAGTCTATTGCAAGATCTGTAAAATGAAAAATCGTTGGATCTGTGATTATACGTCAAAAATACCTCTATGACTACTTCAACTGGTTCAAATCAAGTAAAATATATTATCCGGAATACAGGTGCGGCAAATTAAATTATCTCATTAGAATCTAGCACAGCATAAGCTCGAGTAAAGCACTCGGTAATAGCAGCAGGTTCTGTATTTAGCCTTCGCTTAGGTACCTAATTTCGCCGCCAGAATATTAACAAGTCCGCCGACAGCTTCACTGACATCTTTGGGCCCAATGTGACCCTGGTACCGAACCCTACCATTGGATAATATCACGGTTAAACTTCCAATGGTAGGGCATTGGAAGTTTAACCGTGATATACATTCAAGAACTAAGGACAACAAAAACAAGTGCAACTGAATCTAAACCCTGTATCGTACTAACTATACCCGTTCTCATTTGCTATGAATAAGCTTTTTTGGGTTTTTGTGTACTAGGCTAAACAACAGCAGTAGTCACTATGTAGTGAAATGGTATCGTATAAGATAAAGAAGTAGTAAAAGTGTAAGAATACATTTTACTGAAACAGCCACACACCTCTCTAGGCTAGTTTTGAGATGCAAATAGGATGTCGTTTTGAAAAGAACTAATTTCATTGGCAATTTTGTTATCACTAGAATTTAACTGAATCCAGATATACAGGTAAGTAATTTACAATACAAACAAAATAAAGAACGAGGAAAACATAAACTAAATACTCTTTCAAAGCATTTTGCCAGTACTAAGAATCCTGTCGCTGCATCTAAAACTAACGAAACTCAACTACGGAGGACTTTAATTTAGTTATTCCACACGCTTATCCTCTGCATGTGATTGCGAACATTCTATAAACAAAGTCTTGTGTGCGAACATCTACATTGCACTCATACAATTGGTTTCTGCACATTACTCGTAGCTGCGATGTTGACTGAGAAAAATCACATTCTCAGTTTTAATATGAATAAATAGTACATCTATCTGTTTATATTGAGATGGCAACTGGCTAAGCCTATAGTGGTTAGTGACATAGCATACATATTTGGCTGAATATTTGGTTTGTTTCTGAGTCTTTGATGTTATCTATGCATATAAGTGTTTATATATAATAAATATACTGTCGTCTAGTCCCCATAATACGAGCCTTATGGAGAACGATTTTTGTGAGATATACATATATTATTTATTTATTTATATATTATTTGTTTATAGTATCGCGCTTTCTCCTTACCTACACAAGACGTAATTGTATCACCATACATTGCATTATTTTCTCAAAAAGATAACAATATTTAAAGAGTTTACGGAAAAATCTTATAGGAAAATTCCTTGCAACAAACTCTTACTAATCAAAATTGCTGAGGACTTCTATAAGTTTCAAGAGTTCTATAGGTATAGGTACCTATAGAACTCTTGAAACTTTGGATATGTCTTGTCCGGGAGTCGTTAAAAGCCAGTTGGATTTGTTTAGCCACTTTTAGTTACTTTAAAAACAAAATATGAGTAAAACTGTGGTGAAACCAGCCAAGGATCGAATGGTCGCTTTGCATAACATTGACTATTGACTGCACTTCACGTACAAGTTTTAGATTTCAATTCATGTTTGTAACTTTTCAGACAGATCAAAAGGTAATAAAAGTGGTTGATTTTGTTTAAAGTTTGTTCACCGGTATTTCTGTTATTCAATATTGCGTATCAGTAGTGCAGAATATAAATTTAAATGGCTTCGCTAACCACCACCACCACACCATCATCACCATGACTACGAGTACTATACATCAGTATACATACCTACTAATAAATTATCTTTAATACTGTGTATACTATGAATATTAGGTTCCAGGTATCAAACCAAGAGTAAATATGCATAGTTTTTATGATTTATTTCATGCAGAATGAATAACTGCTCGGTATTCGTATTAATAAATTCTGCTCGGTATTCTCCGCACTATCAATGTGTCCCAAACTTCTTTATCTTGGTTCCGCAACTACCTCTTGGACAGGCGCCAGCGCGTTCGTTTCAACGACAAGATGTCCAATTGGTGTGAACTAACCGCAGGCGTCCCACAAGGAGGGGTGCTTTCTCCACTTCTTTTTTCCATCTTTATAAACAATATCACCAAATCTCTTGCATCATCATATCATCATCATTTATGCAGCGGCGAGTATAGAGGACTTATCCTCATTAATAACGCAGATCAATAAAGACTTGGATTCCATTCGTTGCTGGGCGCAGAATTTTGGGTTAAAAATAAATGTACAGAAATCGCAGGCCATTGTTATTGGTAGTCCTTACTTTATAAGTAAGCTCTCAGATGTGAGGGTGCCTGACATCCTATTTGATGGGATTTTCATTCCCTTGTCCTCTACTGTCAGGAATTTGGGCATCACCATAGATCAGACGCTTTCCTGGTCACCCCATATTGCCGAAGTAAGTCAAAAAATATTTCGATCTCTCCACTCACTAAGGCGCTTACAGAATTTTCTTCCTCTGCACACCAAGCAGACTCTTGCCCAGTCTCTTCTTCTTCCACTTCTGGACTATGGGGATATTGCGTTCCTTGACCTCAATGAAGAGCTGCTTGACAAGCTTGAGCGCTTACAAAACGTATGTATCAGGTATATTTTCGGTCTCCGCAAATATGACCACATCTCCAACTTCCGATCTCAGCTTCAGTGGTTGCCGATCCGCCGGCGCAGAGATGTGCATATTCTGTCGTTGCTTTTCAACATACTTTTTAATCCTGCTGCTCCTCCGTATCTTACTGAGAGATTTAGATATATGGCTGACGGCAGTGGTCACCGTCTGAGGTCTAGCGCCAACCTTACTCTTTCTGTACCGTTAAATAAGACGCGAACGTACTCTAAATCTTTCACCGTGGGCGCTGTGAAGCTGTGGAACGCGTTACCTTTGTCAATAAGACAGTCCCAGTCTGTCGCGTCACTCAAGAAAAATTTGAAGAAATTATGGCTCTCCAACGACCTGTGATTTGGTTGAGTACTATAATTATTTATATATTGTAATTTTGAATATAATTATTCTGTATTTATGTATTTATTATAGGTATATGTATTTTTTATTCATTATATATGTATATTTACTTATTACATATGTATTTATGGGTATTTATTTAGTTATGGTTTAGCTACAAATTATATTCACTCACTGTAATGTTGTTGTACACGGTGTAAGTTTGTCTATCTCATTATTTTTAAAAATCTCTCAATCCCTCAAAGGTTAGCTGGAAGAGATCCCTCATAGGGATAAGTTCGCCTTTGTACTCTGATCCTGTGTGACATGTATATGTTTTAAACTGTTATTGTGTTCAAAAAAAAAAAAACAAACAATACTCGTCCTTACTAAAACACCATAACTACTGCTTAAGTCGTAACCAAACCTTATTCTTAATTTTAGTCGAAAGTATTAAGAGCCATAACTCTTTTCTTGAAGATTAAATCAGTTTTCGTGGCAATCAGTCAACGTGGAATATAAAAAAATGGCGATTTTGCACCGCGGGCCGCCATAAATAAAACGGAGGCGGCAAAACTTTTCGCCTTCTAGTGAGACCGCCGCCGCCTTATTCTGACATGAAACTCGATACCGCTATCGTGGTTATCACGCTCAAAAGTACCGGTACAGTTAGCGTACATTAAGTAGCAGGCAAAGCGGCCAAATAGTTCGGTGCACCATAATATATTTTTCATCACACTTGCTCGTAAAGGGTCTTATTGTACGCAGGCATATAGAGTAGTTATAACTGGAGTTATGGATTTTCATAACTCCCTAGGAAGTTATGAGTTTATCTGTGATCTGATTGGTTTAAAAAATCTGGTTGGCCACGCTCTACAAGAATATACTGCTCTTTCATCGGTCGCAATATTGAAGGTGCGCGCCCAGCAAACTGATTTCCGGCCTATATATGCCGGACCCCATTGTGTATACAATACAAACTTTCATGTTATTACAGCATGCCATTTTAAAAAGAGCGAAACGACGTCTGTACGAATTTCCGTTAACTAATAATAACGTGTGAAAATCATGCGAACTTAAATCAATATGATATTAACTACTTTTTAACCGACTTCATGATTTCAAAAAAGGAGGTTATCAATTCGGTTGTATGTTTTTTTTTAATGTTTGTTACTCCATAACTCCGTCATTTCTTAACCGATTTGGAAAATTCTTTTTTTAATTGTAAGTATATGGGATCCATGAGAAATTGAGGGAACTCCTCAAATCTTAAAGGCAAACATATAGTGATTTTTGTGTTTTTATCAACAAGTCAAGCATTTTCATCCAAAAACAGAACTCTTCAACGACGAAAAGTTCACGTTTGGCGAGTTGTCCTTCTAGCTGTGTTTGTTAAGCCAGTTCTATTTTCACGATTGATTTTTGTCATGCTCGAGTTCTGATGATGGGATCCATTAGGAATCGAGGGAACTCCTCAAATGAGAAAGGCACACAAATAGTAATTTTAGTATTTTCATGAACTAATCAAGCATTTTCATTCATAAAAGTAACATTTGATGAAGTGGAACTGCTGGTGATGATCAGAACGGAACTCTTCAACGACGCGTAGTTCAAGTTTGGCGATTTGTTCTCTTCGTTTTGTTTGTCAAGCAAGCAAGGTTTTTCCATGATTCCATGAGGAATTGAGGGTACTTAGTCTTCTACCATTATAAACATACTTATAGCCATTTTTATTTTATTGTATGGAATCTAAGAGTGCACCATCTAAGTAAATTATCTTTCACCGGCCTCCCCAATTGAAGTCTTTTTTTTTCTTAATAATTATTAAATTAATAATCCTCCCTCACTGCAGCAGAATCGTTTCATAACCTAAGCACAGTGTAATTGGAGCTTAGGATGTGGAATAAGAAGTTCGGGCACAATTTGTCCGGACGCGGACGTTCGGGCGCTCTCCGCGGGAAATGAGCGTATTTGTCTTACCTGCGAAGGGTGGGGTGCCACTGTCGACGAAAACAGGACCTACTAAATCCGTATTAGGTCAATGAGGGCTCATTTTGTTCGAGACGTCTGATTCCTACCTTTGTGCCCATGCTAAATTTTTCTTCTTTCCCAAATTATAAATCTCAATTTTTTGAAACTAAAATCAATCTGCAAACCGAACCAAACTTTGTTTACAAGGCACAAATATGGGTATACAAATTGGCACTTCCTTGCATGTCGCCGAAAGTGTCGCCTTGGTGGAACACTATGATGTTAGTAGAGAGAAGATGATTACGAGGAGTCAAAAGTTCAAGACCCTCAGCACTGATGATAATGAATGACGCGAGGAGAAGCGAAAGTGGTGATTATAATAAGATGAAAAGGAATAATTTCTCTATCTCTTTTTAGGGTCCCGTACCTCGAAAGGAAAAAACGGAACCCTTATAGAATCATTTTGTTGTCCGTCCGTCCGTCTGTCTGTCTGTCTGTCAAGACCCTTTTTCTCAGGAACGCGTGGAGGTATCTAGCTGGAATTTATATCAAATACTCAGGTCTACTGTCCCTTGAAGCTGTGAAAAAATAAAACTTCTAAGTCAACGCAATCATCACGCAAACGCAGCCTTTTATGCCGCAAATTTCCGCAAATTTTCGACACTCGAAAGGGAATCAAAACCTACAGGGACCCGTGAACACAGAATCTTGAAATTTGGCACGAAGCGACACAGATAAAGGAAAAATTGCGAAATCCGTAAATTTCTAGTTACATCATAAAATAAAAATATATTTTACGGAACCCTCGGTGCGTGAGTCAGACTCACACTTGGCCGGTTTTTTTATGTTATGATAGACTGACCAGTGATTGGCCTTAGTCTCAACTGATGGAAAACAATGACAAGGCCTAAGATGTTGGTCACTAATTCAGTAATAACCTATTCACTCTTGTCTTGAAGAGTACTAGATTGTATCTCCGAAGCTACTACTTACCGCGTGTTGCCGCTAAAACCGGCTTAAGCTTCAGAGATGGAGAAATTATACTTGATCTTCATTAATTCACTTTGCCTGTCTCGAGAATATCGGCGGGAGTAAAGTTAGCTTTTTCATATCAATAAGCTGGTGGTTCACAGATTTAGACCATAAAAAAAACATCCTTTCAAGCATTTTCCAGAAGAAATAAAGTGTTGAAAGTTGCAACAAAGTTGAAAGTTGCAACAAAGAAGTGACCCCGCTTGAACTGTAACCAGACAAATTTGCCAAGAGCTATACATTCATAAATTCACTTACCAACGGTTATGAATGTTAATAATTAAACGCCAGCTAAGGCACCTGGATAACTTTTATACTGAACTGTTCAACTGCCTCCATGCGGTACAAAGAACTTTAGCAGTTCACTAAATAAACAAACTTTGTTCTAACCGCATATTAGAGCGCGCAATCATTTCAGAACGCATCATATCAAAGTTCATTTTCAGTTCCTAAATTTTGACTCATACTATCCTACTAATGTTGTTTGCACGAAAATTTGTGAGGGAGTTTGATGCTTGGTACTCTTTTGGAACCACTCACTGTGAGATAACCTGACAGGAACAGTGAACCATTGATATCAAATTGGAATGCGGAATAGCCTACGTTGGTCCCTTGTATGACGTTTTATCTATACGTCAAAAGTTAACCCGACTTCGATTGGAGAGCCGTCGCAGTTATAGTAGCGTTCAACTCAAGACGATCCTTAGTTGTCGCCTTTCTTACTCCGCTATCCCCTGACATCAACTCTCTTGTGCTGTGCGCCGCGCAGGCACCGTTAGTTAAGGCGAAGGGGTAGGCAAGCTCTTTCCATACAAACTTTGGGTACGTTTTTCTTCGTTTGTGTTTGCGCTACACTTATTATTTTTTGTCAATATGCTTATTTTTCTGTTAGCTATTACTTCTAGTTATTTATTCAATATGTACAAGCAAAAATTAAAATTGAATGCTGTATTGCCAAAACTAACGAATAAAACTTGCACAACCTTTGTATGGTCGTCGTCGTCGGATGAGAATCTCAATGAGCATATATCCCTATATACCTCCAAACTTGCACTCAATCTCCTGATAATTTTAGCAAGTGTACGAGTATTAGATATAAATACTGAAATTGGGACTGCGTTTATTAAGTTATGGATGAAATTCTTTCGACTTAATAAGCCAAATGTCCCATGTTTGACACCTTACTACTCAATAGTTGGTATCTTTTGTTCATCATTAGTATCAGTTCACTTGGAACGTTAACCTTGATTGTAAATTTAACAATACAACAGTTAATAATTATTTGTGTGAGTTAGTTAACTATAGTGTTCATACTTTTGTTTCAGATCGACTCCGAAACTAGTTGGATCAGATGCGTCGTATAAGCTGAACCACTATGAAATTGAGGCTCTTAACGCAGTGAGTACCTAAAATAATATATGTCTTTGTCTACATAATAAGTGTCGACGCATATCAAAATAGGCTAAGGCCTCTTAATTATTGCTGTGTACTAACTAACAAGGAAGGGTACCCAACTGTCCGGCTCCGATCTGATTGATTTTTATATATGTATGTTATAGAGTAGTCAAAAATAGCTGATACGTATTTTTTTTAGCTGCCCAATTTCAACCTCTTCGGAGAAATAGTCCTCCAAAATACTGAAAAGTGACGAAACCCTCTAACTTCTGTAGAGAGTTTTGTTCAAGCAAACTGCGTTGTTATTACTAGTTTTGATATATGTTGGAGAACATGAATAAATAATGGACACGTGTTTTGCTATTTCTGCTAAAAACTCATATTTAAAAGAAAACACACTTCAAAGTTCCATACTTTTCATCGTTTCACTCACTTTCCCTTTGGTTATTTGTTTAGCTTGAAGCGTCAGAAACGGAATACGGCAACATATTTCAGAATACAAATCAAAACATTATGTTTTCTTTTTCTATTCCTAAAGAAGTGGACATTTTTACCTGAGCGCGGGAAAATTCCGGAAATCTATGAAAGACCAATAATGTTTCGGAAAGGACTCTTAAATTGACAGCTACCTTACTCTGGCATAGCTCAAATTCCGATAACTTTTTCGTGGCTTATCAAGTTTGTTATGAACATAGATATGCAAGGAAAGCAATACATATGAGCCAGTATGGCGTGACCTCTCATACCATATCACCCCATTAAAAGTACAATCATACATTTTCAATGCCTTAACAAATAACCATTTTGATTTCTGTTGAATATGAATATTTGCTTGCTATTTGGCTTCTACCTAAAACCAAAATTCCGGTTCCTTAATAAAAATATATATATATTTCCTTACATACCCATTTGATTCAGGG
Source organism: Notocelia uddmanniana (assembly GCA_905163555.1). Classification (NCBI taxonomy): domain Eukaryota; kingdom Metazoa; phylum Arthropoda; class Insecta; order Lepidoptera; family Tortricidae; genus Notocelia; species Notocelia uddmanniana. The sequence goes on from LR991053.1 coordinate 14,178,301, forward strand.
ACTCCGTGCCATTTGAATTGTTCACCCAGTCTTATTTCGTTGTAATAAACTTCGTAATTTTTGCGAATATTCCATTTTATAACCTGCTTATTTTAGTTTACCAGCAGTCAACGTTGTTGTATGTAATCAAAACCCAAATTAAATTAGCCAATGAAAAGGGCACTAGCATTAATCCTTTTTGTTAACCCTTTCTATACTTACCATACTTATTCCTACGTTCGTAGGTACTTTCACACGTCAGTAATTTAGATTTAAATTACGGCTGAGTGAATATTGTAGTATCATTATCTTGAAAACAAAGGGAGGTTTTAATTTAAATTTATGTGCTGTGTAGTACGCAGGATATCATAAACAAAATATGGCTTTTATTAGGCTACCGTTGACGTCATATATGTAAATTATACGTAGTTAAAACATCACTCATGATAATGACTATTACCTTCAGTGGTGTGGTTTATTGTAAAATTGATCGAAATTAATAACTGATGTTTATCAGACTGCTCTGTTTCTCAAATAATATAAAACGCTATAATAGAATCGGCCGTGCGGTGTCGGGTTAGAATAGCACCCCCTTTTGTCTCATGGGTGTCGTAAGACTCAACAATCAGAACTGGGTGGAAGTGTGTTGTGGGCAACGGGCTACCAACCTTTCGCTGCAATATCACATTTTATCCATCTTTAAATCTACAATTGTTAAAAGCGGCACTGAAATTAAATTTTATTTGCTCCGCCTACCCCTTTCGGTAATACAGGCGTGAGTTTATATATATTTATTTATTTGGTTCACCAACAATTGTTTACACCGTAAAATAAATGTATAGTTTGCAATAACAGTTTTATGCTAGTTACATCTATCACTGACAGGTAAACACCACATGCATTTTACAATATGTTATGTAATAATATATTAAATTCAGGTAGGCAGAGGTTTGATCTTCACTGCATAAAACGTGTAAGACTACTTTCTTCGACTATGTATTTACAGTATAGTCGAGGAATGCCTTACATTTCAATATTTTATCTTTAAACCAGCTAACATGTTATATGAAGCCATTATGATAATGAGTGTATTGTGAGTTACCCATGCATCGTCTGAGGTCGTCCGATTAGAGACATTACCATAATCTAGCTCAGTCTCCCGCGGCGATGGCGTGAAGGTGCTTGTTTTCTAATGTATAAAAGAACAGCAGCCCCGTAGCGATCCCGTGAACAGTCAAGTGCAGAAATATGGGTTCATACAACTTATTCAAAAATATGTCCCATGGCTCTGTTATTTCATCGAATTAAGGTTTTGCTGCTTATTTATAAGAAGATTGTAAAAAAGAGCGAGGTACTGCGACGGACAACTTGAGGCTAATTGGGATGTACAAACATGTGAAATACAAAAATATGAACCAAATTAAGCAGGAACGGGATCCAATCTTAGATGACATTGCATTGAGACCTACTTTATCATGGTATGAAGAACCGTTTAGCCGTCATCATCTGATATACATAATATACAAAAATTACAGTATACTTGACACCGTCTTGCTTGATCTAAGAGCTACCTATTTGATAACTGCCACATTTTGACGTTTGATAGTTTAAGGGTTAATTAAACTACTACAGGAATTCTTATGCTGCAACAGAAAATTTTCATTAGGTAGCTGTATCATATTCATAATCATACACAACAGTTTTGGACTAAATATATTTTAGTATTAGTAAGTTACTGTGTTTTAAAAAGCAAGAAATATAATAGGTACGCATTTTACTTGAGGACTTTCCAGTGACAAACTTTTACGCCCTCATTAACAAACACAAAAATAATTGCGAAGCAGTTCAAGGGTTTGAGTTAGTAGGCATTAAATCAGAAATTGAATCAGACCTACTGTTTATCTTTATCTTCAGAGAAAGAAAAGATATTTAGAATAAAATGCAAATACCTACTGGCTGCTAGCTCACAGTAAAGATAAACCTGCCAATTCTCGCTGCAGGGGAAGTTATCGCTTGTTTCGTTTTTTTGCGAATGTCATGATCTTGTATAAATTAAGTTTAGTATTTCAAAAATTTATTGTATCAAACATAGTTTAGTAACTAAAAGTTAATCATTTAATAATAGACTTGAAAGCAAAAAAGAAACATTGCAACTAAGTATATTGAATTATATAATTTAAATTCAAAACATCTCTGTTAAGGGCATGCCTTTATTAGGGACTAACCTTTATTAAGGACAATACAGGGAGCAAAAGGGACTGGCGCCGAGTACGGCGCCCAGGGGCACTACTTTAATTGTATAACAATAGAAGTTAATGCCGTAAATGTGGAACAATATTAACTTACAATTGTAATTATGGTCTTATGAAAACAATCTGTGTAAACTCAGTTAGATAAAAGAGAAACAATGGAGGTTAAGTGTTTGTACCTACCTGTGGTTATTATGTAACTTCATGATAAGCAAGGTATATTAATGCCTTTGATGCACGCAAAAAAATTTAAGGCTACCAAAAATTTCAGTCAGCATAGGTTTTAATTCTGAACAGCAACATATATTTAATTAACCTACACATGCATCCTACAACTAAGTAGGATTTAGATCGTCTAATGAACACAATACTCTACACAATGAGATGAAATTAACTATAACAATCTCTTTAAATACAAAAAAAGTTCCTCAAAAACTCTGTAAACGTAATGATACAAATAATATTATGATGAAAAAAATCTCTAAATATCTACCCAATTATAATCCTACGTAAAAGACCACCAAATTTTAAACAAAATCACATTCTGTCACTAGCAAATTGTGAATATTTGTCAAATGCCCCATTTTCGCTACATTAGCCCTCAATGGACCTTAATGAGATAATGGAGGGGAAAGGTAAACTTGCACTGGACGATTTGTCGTCAAAATTCTGTTCGCTCCACCAACATTGCCAAGTTTTGCTACTGTCTTGCGAAATAGGGGAATATGTTCTTAGTTATACCTAATCATATTATTGACGACATGATTAGGCTTGAAAGCATTTTCGTTAAATTAACGTATCTCACTACTTAGTACTTATGTCGGATGAAAAAAAAAATTGTATTGTGAAACCGAACACTTTTTTACCCAAAGGTTTATGCGGAAGCGAGGAAGTACTACCTACGTCTCATCCCGCTTCCGCGCATCCCACGCTATTAAGGAAGCACTCATTTAAATATAGGCGCGCAGTTAAAATCGATACTGATTCGACTGACTGCTGACAGTTTTCTCATAATATACCGCCTCCGCACCGACAAATAAGGAAATCACTTTTAAAATATTACTTTATAAGTTGGCTTTTAATGTATAAAGTTTGAACTAACTCTTCACCATCTTATTCTATCCCATTTTAACAAAGTACTTCAAGAATATCTCATTTTAGTTAAGTTATCGTTTTCATTATCCCCCACCTTAAGCCGGCGCCACACTACCCCGCGGCCATTTGCTGAATCACCGCAGCTTAATAGGGTGTGAACTTATTTATCTGCGTGGTGACTCTCCATTTAGGGATGATCGTACTGACTAGCGTCTTAATAAAGTAGGAGAAAATACATTCATAGAAGACTTTATTACCGAATATCATATAACATCTCTGCATATTGAAAAGTAAAGAGAAAGTAAAGGTTCCTACCTACCTTTTCAATCCACCAAGTACCTACAGACAAGCTAGTAAAAGAGAAGTAACAGCTAGTAATGTAACGTAGGTATCAAACTTACGTTAGATAGATCTGTCCGTGATTTATAGAATGGAAATTTACATTTACGAGTATAGCACCACCTTAATACCTTTTGTTTTTTTTTTCCTTGGGAGAAAATCCATTATGGATACCACCGCACCGCGGGGACAGTGCGAAGGTTATGTCGGACTTGCACCGACTAAAAACCCCTCGATCGTCCTCCTAAACTCATTTCGGACGGCTCTGGGAGCTCCGTCGGAACGCATCAATGCCGCCCCAGAGTCACGCCTATGTGGGTCCCACCATCTGTTTACATAGACAATCGGAGCCTCCAACTGCGACCGTATTCGACCCCAAGGACTACCTTTTTGTCACCTTGTACGACAGGCAGAGGATACCGTAGTCGTATTCTGTGCCCCAGCTGGGCTCGAAAACGTTACCTAATCACCCCTTGGTCATCCATAATTGGGTAGACTAAACGTACATATAAATAAATAAATATTGGGGGACAATCTTACACAAATCGACCTAGTCCCAAACTAAGCAAAGCTTGTACTTTGGGTATTAGACGACGATATACATACTTATATCCATCCATACTAATATTATAAATGCGAAAGTCACCCGTCTGTCTGTCTGTCTGTTACCTCTTCACGCTTAAACCGCTTAACCGATTTAGGTGAAATTTGGTATAGAGATTGTTAGAGTCCCGGGAAAGGACATAGGATAAATTTTATTCCGGAAATCGTTATTTAGGGGGTGAAAAGGGGGGTAAAAGTTTGTATGGGCGCCTACTAGAAATTAAATAGCAATTATTTCCATAATATCGTCTGCTATGAGTGTAAACCCGCTAAATCCATTTCGTGTCATTTTTTCGTTTTACCCACCATTATGTAGCAAAAAAAAGATGCATCAGCTGAGAAAGACAGCTACCACTGCCAGTTATTTTAACAAATAGCATAAATCCCATGATGAGTTCCCTCCATGAGTTTAAAAGTTATCGGCTAACTCTAATTTACCCGCCATTTTCGTAAGAATTTTGGTCGCTTAGATGTGTGTGTGTTTTCTCATAAGATGTTTGAACTGTGTTTCGTGTTATTGGTGTAAACGAAGAAGTATAACATCGCAAAGGTATGTACTATTATTGTTTTTTATTAATCTTTTGTGGCTTTTGAGCTGTACATCCAATACATTTACTGTTTTAGGGTTAGGTTAACCTCTTCTCCAAATTAATGGGAGTTTTTATTCTTACTATCGCGATGAGCGTACTTAGCAGGTATTTTTCATATTCTCAAAATAATTTTGTTGCAGTTTTGTTTTTGTTTGCAGCGTCTTAAGACGAAAGTGTGTGTGTTGCCAGTGATGACATAATGGGCATTGAAATGTAGTCGCTTACTATGGGCCTCAAAAAAGGGGTAAAGGAGAGGGCTATGCTGGGAGTATCTCTGCGTGATCGCATCAGAAATGAGGTCATCTGCAGTAGAAGCAAAGTAACCGACATAGCCCTCCGAATCGCTAAACTTAAGTGGCAGTGGGCGGGGCACATTGCACGTAGAACCGTTGGCCGTTGGAGAGGAAAGGTTCTCGAGTGGCGACCACGTACCGGAAGGCGCAGCGTGGGTAGACCCCCCACAAGGTGGCTTGATGACCTGGTAAAGGTCGCAGCAGTCCGCTGGATGCGGATGGCGAAGGATCGGTCATTGTGTCGATGATGATGATTCGTTTTGAAAATAGGATTTCTATTAATATTTTGTCCGTGCGCGGTAAAGAGCATGTCATATTGAATATAATCATTTCTCAAGGGGGTGTAAAGAAGGGTGAAAGATGTATGGTAAAACAAATAATTCTAAAGCGAGAATGAGTTCTACGCAGACGAAGTCGCGGGAAAAAGCTAGTAGATAAATACATACTTAAATACATAGAAAACATCCAAGACCCAAGAACAAATATCAGTGCTAAATGCACAAATAATGCCCTGGCCGGGATTCGAACCCGGGACCTCTAGCTTCGGAGGCAGAGTCACTACCAACTAGGCTAAACAGGTCGTCAGTCGTCGAAGGTAATGGAAGGACATATAAACTGTATCTCGATAAAATACAAGAGACGTATTGACGTAAGATCCGGCCCTGAACGCACACGGATTGATATAATTATTTCCAACATAGACAATGACCATGTACTTCTCCTACAAATATGTTCAATCTGCATTAAACAAAACACTGCACTCACTTGTGATTCTTCTGGAGTCCCAAGCGTTCATAGGCTACGGTATCAGCGTACTAGGCAGGCCGTAAACTTGTTTGTCAGTTTGTCACCGTCGCCATCGTAGTGTGTGTCGTCGGGTGTAGTCTTTGTATAAAAAAAGAATCAGTTTGAAAATTATTTACTTCAAAAGTCAATTAACTACACACCAAATAGGTCACTATTATCACGAAAAATTCAACAACCATTACATTAATTGAAGTGAGATGGACGTTTTCCTGTTCGGGGCAGGCGTCAGGAGTCGACATTGTCGTAGCTAATTACTCAGCCTTTACTGCGCCGGTTTACGGCGGCTGTAAAGCGGCCAATCCATCGGGTACCTTTTTACAATTGGATTGCCATGAGTTTTATGCGAGTGGGGCAAGTTGAAAATGTCAGCGGTTATGAACTCTAGGCTTAGCAATTAACAGAAAGATATTTAACAACTTTTACATCAGTCAAAGAGAGATGGGCAATTTCTTTTTCGGGGCAGGTGTCTGAAGTCGATGCTGTTGTGGCTAATTATTCAGCCTTTACTATGCCGGTAAAAAGGTACCCGATGGATTGGCCGCTTAACAGCTGCCATAAGTATTGCTATGCCATGAGTTTTATGCATTTTTTTATACAACGCAGGCAAACAAGCTTACGGTCTGCCTGATGGTGGAACAAGTGCGTTGCCGACCCTTTATTGACTTGGGGATGCGCTGCAATGAGACTGAGGGCCAGCAGATGTCTCCAGTTGTCAAGCTAGAGACATATGCAGGTCCCTCACTCCCAACACAGCGCATCCTCGGGAGCTCTGGCGACCTTACTCACCACCAGGAACACAACACCACATACCTACCTAAGGGGCAAGTAGTGATGCTATTTTGGCTGTGGTCTTCTGTAAGGTGGAGGTACTTCCCCAGTTGCGCTGCTCCAAATTTGAGCGAGATGACGTTTCGCTGTGCCCTCTGTAACAACCCCCAAGGGGAGAACTTTATTGAAAACTTATGGAAAATCAAGGAAAGTCTATCCAAAGAAAGCCTAACTAAAATTTCCCTAAAGTTCCTAAAGTATACCTAAAGCTTTATACTTACTTTACCAGAAAATCTGAAAACCATGATTTTCCTCAAGTTGCTAATACCTACTGAAGTTCTAAAGCTTTTATTAAAGTTCTCAGATCTAAATGATAGGGTTCCTACTATAGGGAAAGAAAATAAATCAAACAAAAAGTTGAGAGAGAGAAATAAACAAACAAAACATTTATTTAATAAAAATGAATCTACTCTAAACTCGAATCTAATAAAGTCCGGGGAGAACTTTATTAGACATCCGCTTGATTACTAGGCCAACCTAGACAAGGGAAAACAAGCGGACACACAAAAACCCTTGTTGCCATAAAGCTAATACAATAAGTAATTTAAATATAAGAAATACTAAGCATACTACAGTTTTAAGTAAATCAACAGCTAAATAATTGAAAGATTAATGGCATGATCATCTAGTGACATATTTAAGACCTTGTTATAAAACGTAGTAACCATAGTTCACTGAGGTGTGAGAAATGTATAAACAATTGAGAATCGGACAATGTTTAAACAATATTACAACATAACCTAAAATTAGGATAAGCTTGCCTAAACGAATAACAACAATATCCTGTAATATCCTATTAATAAACAATTACTAACCATGAACACAATATTATGAAACCTATAACAAACATACTAGAGATAAAACATTATCACGAGAACAATAAAAGCAATAAAACAACACTCTTCAGAAGTATTTCTAAATTATCAACAATGCTATATGACCCAGAACAAGTGTAGAATCTAGCCTACCATTTAAATACCGTCGTTGGCTGTATGATCAGTAAAGGCTTAAATAAATTGCTTGGAATTAAATGAAGGCAAGTATAAATGATCCGAAGTAGTCATGTAGTACCTAGAAGATTAAGTGTTTAGAAAAAATGGTAGAAAATAGTTAATGGAGCAAAATAAGTTATTGTAGCATATATAGTTAAACGTGGTAGCAGATAAACGTAGGTAAATTCCTGATACGTCAAGATAGCATTAATGTTTCCTACAAAATAGAATATAACAGGTAAAGTCTGGCTTCTTACCAAATATGGCGTAAATCTCAATCTAAAAGATATGAGAACATTGTAAATATAAAATAGCTGATTGCACGCAACCATAAAGCCACAGTTCTCATAAAAGTACCATGCATAAGTCATATAAACCACCAAGCCATTTCTGGACATGATGAGGCAACTATGTCGAGGCAGAAGTCTCGCGAAGGAACCTGAGCCTCAAGCTAGTCGCTTGGATATGTCCCTACCTAACACCTAACACGAGCAATCAGGGTATCCTCGCAGGTGGTACAGGCACAAGGCACATGACCGAGACTATGAGAGTTATGTGACAATAGCGCCTGATGAATGAACATGTACATGGTAATAATAAGAGCGTAGCCCATAATATTATGAGACCAGCCATTTTATAATGCATAAAAGCATAGGCAAAGTAAACAACTGTGATCTAACTTAGAAGCCAGTTGGAATAAATGCATAAAGCATAAGTAGTATATACTACTATGATCCACAGATCAGCTGAAATATAAATATATTATAGTGGCACTCTACGAAGGAGGCCTACGTCCAGCAGGGGACGTCAATCAGATCATATGATGATGATCAATCGATTACCTCGTACCCAAATATTGTGCAAACAAAACAAAGCTGTTACTATTCAGGTTTAGCGTCCAAATCGAATCATACAGTCATCCCATAAGCTAAGTATCACTACTGAGTTATGCAACCGCAAGACCTCAGCATTGACCAGCGTTCTCACGACAGCAAGGAGTTTTGCTCGAGTCTTCAATAACCTGTATCGCCATTGAACTTTCACATCCCATCTCGCCCATATAGTAGAGTATATAAGGGTACATATATATTGGGGTCTTTAATGATCAGTTTCAGCAAACGGCAATACAGATTTCTCGTCCGTACGGATCTATAGTGTCTTGTATGAATCAAAGATTCCGACAAGCAGTAATAGAATCCGGCACCTAACCGGGTCAGCAGCCCTTTTCAAAGCCCGTCCCGTGGATTCAGTCCAAAGAAGAAAGCCTGTCGTTAAGAATCTGTAAAGACTGTCCCTAACACCCATTGATGACCGTATTTCATCGATCTGGAGGAAAACCGTTCTTTAGCAAAATAGTTATTATTAGGTATATTTGGGTACTACATGTACAACCAAAACCTTTCGTCATAGGCTGGAACAAACCATACTTAATCGTATCAAACGATTGGCAGTCCAGGCTGTGACGTTACCTCATTGTTAGAAGTAGCCACGGATAAAGTCCATTGCGACCAGTTCCAACAACTACAATACAACCAAAACCTTTTGTCATAGGCTGGAACAAACCATACTTATCGTATCAAACGATTGGCAGTCCAGGCTGTGACGTTACCTCATTGTTAGAATTAGCCACGGATAAAGTCCATTGCGACCAGTTCCAACAACTACAATAAATTAGTAGTAAAATATGTCAGTTGGTAGATAGGTATAGAATACTGAAACAGTATCTACTCGTAACACGAGTAAGTATAGATGAAAATATTAACGTAATATAAATTACGTGTGACAGACTATGCTGTAATTGGAAATCAAATTCCATCAAGATAAATAAGTCAAGATCATCACTCAAGACATTTGTCGTACGTGAAATATGGTTGTAAGACAAAATCAGATCACACAGCCAACGATAGCATTTTAAGCCTGTTGTAAAGGCAACATTAATTATGATATTTAAATCGCCAAAGAACCCAAATAAGTATCATAGATTGAGTAATAAAATCAGAATAATGATGAAGATATTTACGTAATATTAATTACGTAGTAGACAGATTTGCAATTGGAAACCAAGTTCCATCAAAAGATAAATAAACTAATATCACACAAGATATTGTCTGTAAGAAAATAATAGACTTAGATCACACAACGCAACGGTAGCATTTCGGCTTGCTATAAAGATAATATCATTTATGCCATTTAAATTGCAAGAGAATATAAATAAGTACCATAGCTCACACAGTCAGAAAGTTTTGCGAAACTTAGAAAACCATCCAAGGATCTCTTCATCTGTGCGTGTACAGCCAAATTCTTCAAAGCCGTCATACCGGAACAATTCCCATATGCAGTTGTTGAAGCCTTGACCATCCAGCTCGATATTGCAGCACATCTTCGTGACCCATCTTCTAGCAGTGGTAAGGAAAGCCGTTGATTGCCACTCAGGGTTGTAGGATATAACCCAGAGATAAAATGGTATGGTGTTCAGTAGCCCCCTCAGGTTGAGCATTAGAAGTATGGCAGGTCGTCATGGCACAGGTGTAGTTTGCGATGGTCTTCATTGGTAGTCAGTTGTTCGCAGCGCCGGAAACTTCTGGTAAACATATGGTAATGTGCGCAGGAACGCCGTTGGATATAGCGTTTGGTGGATGCTTGGCGGATGTCACATTGTCATGGCACAGCAGTAGATTGATGGTGGCCTGGATCTGGTCATCAGTTATCCACATGGTATCTTCTGAGTATCAGTGATGTGGCTGGCACGCTATCCTTCTCTTAAAAAGGTTTGATTTCGCAAAACCTTCCAAACGCCCGAACTATGGCATAGAAATCTACTAGATGTAATAATCAATTGAATTTTAAACACTAATTGAACCCTACTTTAACACAACCAATAAATACCCTACACTAATAATGCAACTATAACGTTAACTGCAAAACCTATAAGAATATACAAAACCTATTCAAGAATCCGTAATGAATGTGTTGGATATTAATAGTTATATTTATCATGTATAATTATAATTTGTGATAAAGTTCATTCAAAGTTATAGAAACATAAAATACGACTAGACACATACATCATCCAAATACTTTAAACGAGATATTATTTCAATACGAAACGCATAACCACTGTAAATATATCACGAAATGTAAATCAGGCGCTACGTATTACATTATAAAATGATACGCCCAAAACACATCAAAGAATAAATCTCGCAACATTAAAATAACACTGATCCGATACTATAATCAACATGAACATTACACACTCATTATTATAATTCTATCCTATAAAGATATCCTACAAATCCTCAAGTCAGTAAAGAGTCTGTAACGCGCCCGTGATTCCACTGGAATCGCAAGCACATACATGTAACCGTGTCTGCTTACCATCAAGCAAGACGTAAGCCTATTTGCTACCGTCATTGTATAAACAGTATAAATAATTTATGATATATGATCAAGGCATAATAGTTAAAAGTATAAAATTCGGTAATAACCAGCTCGTATGAATAGCACCTACGCATCTCAATAAATGAAATAGTACACACAAAATCCGCCACCGTAATTTGGTAAATAATTAGCATGCACAATAAATGTAGGTCGAATAAAAGACAAGTTATTTATTATATCGGGTAGTAATCAAACGCCGCCGAAGTACCTCTCATATAGCAAATATATAGATAACGCAGTTGTTAAATAAGACAATACGACACTCGATAGAATAAAATGCATCTCTAATGGAGAAAGTGATAAACTGCAATCCTATTATCATCTGTTTACGGGAATGTGATATGCTTTATCGAATCCTCATACATATCTTCCACCAGAGAGTTATCTGGCCAGGTAAATATATATAATTAACCACATATAGTCTCCGGACTCGTCCGTATCGACAAATATGGTTCGATTATTGATAAAGCACGTCAGAAATTAACAATTTAAAATTACGAGGCTACGCTAATCCCGAATCACCATACATACCTAAATCTAGGGGGTACCCTAGCGAGATAAATATGTATAGAGAACCATCTTACTCTCCGGACTTGCTCCGTTACGAGAAATATGGTTTGATTCTTGGATAAGCAATACCTTCATAACGTCTCACTTCAGTAAAACAAAATTAATAAAGGAAAACGAACTTACGCTTGTGGTTTATCTAGTCAAATAACGGAACACTAATGTATCACCAATATTTGCTATACGAGGTTTTAAGACATTCGCTGACAAAGGAATCCCTGTGAACAGAAAGGATTATTCACACACATCCTAAATATCCTAACACAGTGAAAACCCTATCAGAATCCCTAGCCAAGACACTTTAAACAACTCACATAAAGACACTCCTGAAGTACCAAGACTAATGTTACTTGTCGCTCTGGTGAAGGCAAAAAGTCCTCTAAAACGTTGTGAATCTCCTTATATACCCCCCTCATCCGATCATCAGCGCCACCAATATCACGCGATCACTATGTTTTTCCATAAATTTGGAGGGAACGATTCTCATTGGTTTTCAACTTAAATCTGAAATACTATTGGTTGACAAAACTCGCAAGTTCTCCTACTCGACACCAGACACCTCCACTCTCGCTATTCCTTTTAAAACCTCACTAAAATAAAAAGTCACCTATGCAGAAACACTTGCTTACTTTATCATAAATTTCATTTTAGCTGGGTAATCATAAAGTCAGGCGCGAGTCTACCCGCTCAAGCCGACTCGGCAGCTATTGCTATTCGATTAATAACTTCCATCAGCGAGACTCACAGCTAATGCCTAGTATATCTTGACACCGAGACCCGTACTAACAACTCGTAGTCGGAGGTCAGACCTACACTAGTTAGCCTAACGCGAGGTAATTTTTACTTCAACTTTAGCGCTGTGAATTATGTGCTCACAACTACCCGTATAAATTCAGATGGCTACGGATATCGCTACTGGACCTACCAAATGGCGTATCTTTGACACGGTTGGATTATTATCTCTTGTCAGTTAAGCAACTTGTCGCTAGATGGCCCTGCCTGGCCTAAATAAACATTAACAAAACTTTGTTAAAGCTGTTCTAATAATTATATTGATAATACTATTCTGAAATAAAATAAAAATACATTAAAACTTGGAAGATATTATGAAGAAATAGTAAATAATCGAACCTATTAAAACTTAATTTAAAGCCCATTAACTTTTACCATGAAAACCTTCATCGATAATGAAAATTCAAGAAAATAAATAAGCTTTCCCGAATTTCCCGAAGCTTACAAGCTTTCATCGGTTTTCACAGACTGAGGGATGTCGTTCTGTTACAATCGCCCTATGTTATTTTACCGTAGTTTACCGGAGTAAAATAACTAACCCTAAACAGAAGACACCGAAGGCCAAGTGAATGGAAAGCAAAAAATTAATCTATACACAAATCAACCTAAACCTATTAAATCAAAATAAAATCGAGTATTCTAAATGGATGGACAAAATTAACGTAAATTAATTAATAAGGATTTATTAATATAAAGGCATAATAAACCTACAACCTTTTATTATATTATAATAAAGAATTTAATAAAACTTTAACTAATTAAACCAATTATCCCAAATCATTCAAAATAAGGATAATAAAAACAGATGAGTTATGTAAGGCGGCCTATTTAAAGAATGAATAAGTATAAGTTAAAAAGGAAAAAAAATCTTAATTAATAAAATAAGTTACTAAACGACTCCAACACAACACTTCTAAACTTGTAAATTATAAAGATCATTAAAAAATGTGATGACCTACAGCTATTTATTTGTATGTTTTCAGCAACCAATAAATTCAGGGATGTAATAGAAACTAATAAAATATATTAAGAATTAAAAGCTATCCTGTTATAAAAACATTACCATAAAACCCCACAAGTAATTGTTAAAATAATTTTGATAAACGTAAGTATTAAACGTAAATATTAAAAAAAATCAATTCATTCACTGTAAAATTTAATCACATAACATATTGCATTCTAAGTTTCAATACAAACATCTACCATCTGTAATCAGTTCAACGCCTAATATTATCAAAAATAACCATACTAATATACTCATATAACCTACAAGTATACTCATCATTTACTTATGTATCCAGAATGTATATTAACGCAAAAGTAACCCTAGTAATCAGAAATAAATCCTAATATAAAGTAGATAACCGAAGGAGTAACCTATCACAAACAACTAGTAGCAAATATATTAATAATGAAAGGTAACCCTATCTATAATATAAAAAAAAGTATAGCAGCGATAAAGTTTCCCTATCAGAAACATAACCTATACGAATACTCGTCACTTGTCAAACGGTATACTAACGGAAAAGTAACCCTATCGAAAATAAAACCTAGTAGAAAGTAAATAAACGAAGGAGTAATCTATCAGAATATAACCTAGAAGCAAATATACTACGAGAAAAAACTACATCTGGAATATAATCTGAAAATAAGTATAGTAACAATAATGTATTCCTATCAAAACCATAACCCAAGAGCAAGTAAACTAACGAAAAAGTAGCGCTACTCCAAATATAACCCACAAGTAAACAATGAGAAAGTAACCCTATCAAATTATAACCTAGGAAAAAGTATATTAACGAAAGGTAACCCTATCCGAAATATGATCTAGACGAAATTATACTAACAATAATGTAACCCAGCAGGAATATAACAGAAAAAAGCATACTAAGGAGAAGTATTTCTGTCTAAATTTATGATGTAAAATCCTGTAATAAAACACAGTATACACAAATATTATATAATATCATCAAATCATGTGGGTATGCATTATCTGGCAACATGTATTTCTGAAATATCCACATGCACACGTAAGAAAAATCACAAAAATACCAATAAAATAATAAATCAATAAATGCAATTAACCGATACTGTTTCCTAGTTACCAATACCAATCCAGGAAATAATTATGCAAAATATTAATAACTTGAAATATGAACTGAATAATACTTTAAGTTCAAATAATTGTGACATAAAAATGTGAAATTTTCGATTATTAAAATCCAAGAATTATTTTATTTTCAAATTATCAGTGAGATACGCCCACTGAATTTCTGAACCAAACCTTTTAAAGTCATTAAAACGTGTACTTTGAAAGTAACCACTTTGAAGTAGGAATATAAAGTCAATAAAACAAAATATATTAATACTATTTTCCAAAAATTGTGGTTCTACTTCAATGCTTATCGCATAATAAGCTGATAAATAGACTAATAAGCTATAACAACACGATTGATCACAACCTACGTTATGACGTCATGATGATGACTGACGACGTGATGTCATCAAACTTTTTAAGAGCTATATTAATATCTAAATCAGAAAAAGCTCAAAAGTGACAGAATACATAATGGAATTTCAAAATATCCTGAAAACAAATGATATAAAGAGCAATCTTAAATAACTAACATGCAAATAATTTATTAAAATTAGGCTAATTGAAATGTGACCTACTTACTCCTATCTTTTAGAAATGCTATTCATACCAGCTGGAAACATGTTTTATAGGCGCTATTCATTCAAGCTGGAAAATACTCAACAAAACAATAAACAATATAAAGATAATAAAATAAAATTAAACCGTAAAATAACCTAATTGAATAAGTAAAATTTAAATAGTTTTATGAGAAGCTTAAACATGACCTTGTTTAAACAATGTCCATCACAACAGTTCAACATTTCTCACTTGCAAAACCTCAGACCATTGCACGAACATCAAATTGTGCCTGAAAAGGCTAACAATTATGATAATTATCATTAATAAAGATCATGGTCACGGTAACACATATTGTAACAACCCCCAAGGGGAGAACTTTATTGAAAACTTATGGAAAATCAAGGAAAGTCTATCCAAAGAAAGCCTAACTAAAATTTCCCTAAAGTTCCTAAAGTATACCTAAAGCTTTATACTTACTTTACCAGAAAATCTGAAAACCATGATTTTCCTCAAGTTGCTAATACCTACTGAAGTTCTAAAGCTTTTATTAAAGTTCTCAGATCTAAATGATAGGGTTCCTACTATAGGGAAAGAAAATAAATCAAACAAAAAGTTGAGAGAGAGAAATAAACAAACAAAACATTTATTTAATAAAAATGAATCTACTCTAAACTCGAATCTAATAAAGTCCGGGGAGAACTTTATTAGACATCCGCTTGATTACTAGGCCAACCTAGACAAGGGAAAACAAGCGGACACACAAAAACCCTTGTTGCCATAAAGCTAATACAATAAGTAATTTAAATATAAGAAATACTAAGCATACTACAGTTTTAAGTAAATCAACAGCTAAATAATTGAAAGATTAATGGCATGATCATCTAGTGACATATTTAAGACCTTGTTATAAAACGTAGTAACCATAGTTCACTGAGGTGTGAGAAATGTATAAACAATTGAGAATCGGACAATGTTTAAACAATATTACAACATAACCTAAAATTAGGATAAGCTTGCCTAAACGAATAACAACAATATCCTGTAATATCCTATTAATAAACAATTACTAACCATGAACACAATATTATGAAACCTATAACAAACATACTAGAGATAAAACATTATCACGAGAACAATAAAAGCAATAAAACAACACTCTTCAGAAGTATTTCTAAATTATCAACAATGCTATATGACCCAGAACAAGTGTAGAATCTAGCCTACCATTTAAATACCGTCGTTGGCTGTATGATCAGTAAAGGCTTAAATAAATTGCTTGGAATTAAATGAAGGCAAGTATAAATGATCCGAAGTAGTCATGTAGTACCTAGAAGATTAAGTGTTTAGAAAAAATGGTAGAAAATAGTTAATGGAGCAAAATAAGTTATTGTAGCATATATAGTTAAACGTGGTAGCAGATAAACGTAGGTAAATTCCTGATACGTCAAGATAGCATTAATGTTTCCTACAAAATAGAATATAACAGGTAAAGTCTGGCTTCTTACCAAATATGGCGTAAATCTCAATCTAAAAGATATGAGAACATTGTAAATATAAAATAGCTGATTGCACGCAACCATAAAGCCACAGTTCTCATAAAAGTACCATGCATAAGTCATATAAACCACCAAGCCATTTCTGGACATGATGAGGCAACTATGTCGAGGCAGAAGTCTCGCGAAGGAACCTGAGCCTCAAGCTAGTCGCTTGGATATGTCCCTACCTAACACCTAACACGAGCAATCAGGGTATCCTCGCAGGTGGTACAGGCACAAGGCACATGACCGAGACTATGAGAGTTATGTGACAATAGCGCCTGATGAATGAACATGTACATGGTAATAATAAGAGCGTAGCCCATAATATTATGAGACCAGCCATTTTATAATGCATAAAAGCATAGGCAAAGTAAACAACTGTGATCTAACTTAGAAGCCAGTTGGAATAAATGCATAAAGCATAAGTAGTATATACTACTATGATCCACAGATCAGCTGAAATATAAATATATTATAGTGGCACTCTACGAAGGAGGCCTACGTCCAGCAGGGGACGTCAATCAGATCATATGATGATGATCAATCGATTACCTCGTACCCAAATATTGTGCAAACAAAACAAAGCTGTTACTATTCAGGTTTAGCGTCCAAATCGAATCATACAGTCATCCCATAAGCTAAGTATCACTACTGAGTTATGCAACCGCAAGACCTCAGCATTGACCAGCGTTCTCACGACAGCAAGGAGTTTTGCTCGAGTCTTCAATAACCTGTATCGCCATTGAACTTTCACATCCCATCTCGCCCATATAGTAGAGTATATAAGGGTACATATATATTGGGGTCTTTAATGATCAGTTTCAGCAAACGGCAATACAGATTTCTCGTCCGTACGGATCTATAGTGTCTTGTATGAATCAAAGATTCCGACAAGCAGTAATAGAATCCGGCACCTAACCGGGTCAGCAGCCCTTTTCAAAGCCCGTCCCGTGGATTCAGTCCAAAGAAGAAAGCCTGTCGTTAAGAATCTGTAAAGACTGTCCCTAACACCCATTGATGACCGTATTTCATCGATCTGGAGGAAAACCGTTCTTTAGCAAAATAGTTATTATTAGGTATATTTGGGTACTACATGTACAACCAAAACCTTTCGTCATAGGCTGGAACAAACCATACTTAATCGTATCAAACGATTGGCAGTCCAGGCTGTGACGTTACCTCATTGTTAGAAGTAGCCACGGATAAAGTCCATTGCGACCAGTTCCAACAACTACAATACAACCAAAACCTTTTGTCATAGGCTGGAACAAACCATACTTATCGTATCAAACGATTGGCAGTCCAGGCTGTGACGTTACCTCATTGTTAGAATTAGCCACGGATAAAGTCCATTGCGACCAGTTCCAACAACTACAATAAATTAGTAGTAAAATATGTCAGTTGGTAGATAGGTATAGAATACTGAAACAGTATCTACTCGTAACACGAGTAAGTATAGATGAAAATATTAACGTAATATAAATTACGTGTGACAGACTATGCTGTAATTGGAAATCAAATTCCATCAAGATAAATAAGTCAAGATCATCACTCAAGACATTTGTCGTACGTGAAATATGGTTGTAAGACAAAATCAGATCACACAGCCAACGATAGCATTTTAAGCCTGTTGTAAAGGCAACATTAATTATGATATTTAAATCGCCAAAGAACCCAAATAAGTATCATAGATTGAGTAATAAAATCAGAATAATGATGAAGATATTTACGTAATATTAATTACGTAGTAGACAGATTTGCAATTGGAAACCAAGTTCCATCAAAAGATAAATAAACTAATATCACACAAGATATTGTCTGTAAGAAAATAATAGACTTAGATCACACAACGCAACGGTAGCATTTCGGCTTGCTATAAAGATAATATCATTTATGCCATTTAAATTGCAAGAGAATATAAATAAGTACCATAGCTCACACAGTCAGAAAGTTTTGCGAAACTTAGAAAACCATCCAAGGATCTCTTCATCTGTGCGTGTACAGCCAAATTCTTCAAAGCCGTCATACCGGAACAATTCCCATATGCAGTTGTTGAAGCCTTGACCATCCAGCTCGATATTGCAGCACATCTTCGTGACCCATCTTCTAGCAGTGGTAAGGAAAGCCGTTGATTGCCACTCAGGGTTGTAGGATATAACCCAGAGATAAAATGGTATGGTGTTCAGTAGCCCCCTCAGGTTGAGCATTAGAAGTATGGCAGGTCGTCATGGCACAGGTGTAGTTTGCGATGGTCTTCATTGGTAGTCAGTTGTTCGCAGCGCCGGAAACTTCTGGTAAACATATGGTAATGTGCGCAGGAACGCCGTTGGATATAGCGTTTGGTGGATGCTTGGCGGATGTCACATTGTCATGGCACAGCAGTAGATTGATGGTGGCCTGGATCTGGTCATCAGTTATCCACATGGTATCTTCTGAGTATCAGTGATGTGGCTGGCACGCTATCCTTCTCTTAAAAAGGTTTGATTTCGCAAAACCTTCCAAACGCCCGAACTATGGCATAGAAATCTACTAGATGTAATAATCAATTGAATTTTAAACACTAATTGAACCCTACTTTAACACAACCAATAAATACCCTACACTAATAATGCAACTATAACGTTAACTGCAAAACCTATAAGAATATACAAAACCTATTCAAGAATCCGTAATGAATGTGTTGGATATTAATAGTTATATTTATCATGTATAATTATAATTTGTGATAAAGTTCATTCAAAGTTATAGAAACATAAAATACGACTAGACACATACATCATCCAAATACTTTAAACGAGATATTATTTCAATACGAAACGCATAACCACTGTAAATATATCACGAAATGTAAATCAGGCGCTACGTATTACATTATAAAATGATACGCCCAAAACACATCAAAGAATAAATCTCGCAACATTAAAATAACACTGATCCGATACTATAATCAACATGAACATTACACACTCATTATTATAATTCTATCCTATAAAGATATCCTACAAATCCTCAAGTCAGTAAAGAGTCTGTAACGCGCCCGTGATTCCACTGGAATCGCAAGCACATACATGTAACCGTGTCTGCTTACCATCAAGCAAGACGTAAGCCTATTTGCTACCGTCATTGTATAAACAGTATAAATAATTTATGATATATGATCAAGGCATAATAGTTAAAAGTATAAAATTCGGTAATAACCAGCTCGTATGAATAGCACCTACGCATCTCAATAAATGAAATAGTACACACAAAATCCGCCACCGTAATTTGGTAAATAATTAGCATGCACAATAAATGTAGGTCGAATAAAAGACAAGTTATTTATTATATCGGGTAGTAATCAAACGCCGCCGAAGTACCTCTCATATAGCAAATATATAGATAACGCAGTTGTTAAATAAGACAATACGACACTCGATAGAATAAAATGCATCTCTAATGGAGAAAGTGATAAACTGCAATCCTATTATCATCTGTTTACGGGAATGTGATATGCTTTATCGAATCCTCATACATATCTTCCACCAGAGAGTTATCTGGCCAGGTAAATATATATAATTAACCACATATAGTCTCCGGACTCGTCCGTATCGACAAATATGGTTCGATTATTGATAAAGCACGTCAGAAATTAACAATTTAAAATTACGAGGCTACGCTAATCCCGAATCACCATACATACCTAAATCTAGGGGGTACCCTAGCGAGATAAATATGTATAGAGAACCATCTTACTCTCCGGACTTGCTCCGTTACGAGAAATATGGTTTGATTCTTGGATAAGCAATACCTTCATAACGTCTCACTTCAGTAAAACAAAATTAATAAAGGAAAACGAACTTACGCTTGTGGTTTATCTAGTCAAATAACGGAACACTAATGTATCACCAATATTTGCTATACGAGGTTTTAAGACATTCGCTGACAAAGGAATCCCTGTGAACAGAAAGGATTATTCACACACATCCTAAATATCCTAACACAGTGAAAACCCTATCAGAATCCCTAGCCAAGACACTTTAAACAACTCACATAAAGACACTCCTGAAGTACCAAGACTAATGTTACTTGTCGCTCTGGTGAAGGCAAAAAGTCCTCTAAAACGTTGTGAATCTCCTTATATACCCCCCTCATCCGATCATCAGCGCCACCAATATCACGCGATCACTATGTTTTTCCATAAATTTGGAGGGAACGATTCTCATTGGTTTTCAACTTAAATCTGAAATACTATTGGTTGACAAAACTCGCAAGTTCTCCTACTCGACACCAGACACCTCCACTCTCGCTATTCCTTTTAAAACCTCACTAAAATAAAAAGTCACCTATGCAGAAACACTTGCTTACTTTATCATAAATTTCATTTTAGCTGGGTAATCATAAAGTCAGGCGCGAGTCTACCCGCTCAAGCCGACTCGGCAGCTATTGCTATTCGATTAATAACTTCCATCAGCGAGACTCACAGCTAACGCCTAGTATATCTTGACACCGAGACCCGTACTAACAACTCGTAGTCGGAGGTCAGACCTACACTAGTTAGCCTAACGCGAGGTAATTTTTACTTCAACTTTAGCGCTGTGAATTATGTGCTCACAACTACCCGTATAAATTCAGATGGCTACGGATATCGCTACTGGACCTACCAAATGGCGTATCTTTGACACGGTTGGATTATTATCTCTTGTCAGTTAAGCAACTTGTCGCTAGATGGCCCTGCCTGGCCTAAATAAACATTAACAAAACTTTGTTAAAGCTGTTCTAATAATTATATTGATAATACTATTCTGAAATAAAATAAAAATACATTAAAACTTGGAAGATATTATGAAGAAATAGTAAATAATCGAACCTATTAAAACTTAATTTAAAGCCCATTAACTTTTACCATGAAAACCTTCATCGATAATGAAAATTCAAGAAAATAAATAAGCTTTCCCGAATTTCCCGAAGCTTACAAGCTTTCATCGGTTTTCACAGACTGAGGGATGTCGTTCTGTTACACCTCCCTCTTCTAATGCTCTGCTCATGTAGGGGAAATCGAAAATGCCGGTGGTTATGAGGTTCAATGCTAAAACGACATTAGGAAACTATAATCGATAGCATGATGAAATAAGATTTTTAAAAATATATTTTGTATCGTATACGATGTACGAAAAAAACTAACTACGAGTATCGTTTATTATATATTATACCATGTTCTAAAAACTATTCAATTAACCTCAATTCGCAAAATCCTAATGTAAAACTAACCTAATTTTTTTTTGAAAAATGTTTTTTTAAATAATAGCATTCTAGACGTCCCAGGATTCGAATCTTTGACGGCCTGTTTAGCCTAGTTGGTAGTGCCACTGCCTTCGAAGCCAGAGGTCGCGGGTTCGAATCCCGGCCAGGGCATTATTTGTGCATTTAGCACTGATATTTGTTCTTGGGTCTTGGATGTTTTCTATGTATGTACGTATGTACGTATTTATCTATATAAGTATGTACAGCGTCGTCTAGTACCCATATTACAAGCTTTTCTTAGTTTGGGACTAGGTCGATATATGTAAGATTGTCCCCCAATATTTAAAAAAATAATAATTATACGTACCTTCTTTGTACTTTTGACTTAGACCATGGCACAAAATTTTGACGACTGTCTTTTCGTGACTTATTTTTATGCTTCTCATTCAGACGAGAATTCGAAACAATGAGCATCAAAATGCTCTCTTTTGTACTTATGTTATCACAATTAGCGTTGCTGGTTGAGTAATTGGACATTAACAGGAATAATAATTTTAGTGCTTGCGGTTAATTATGCATAAGTAATACTTTTTTTACATCCAGATATTTATACCGGGAAAGTTTTATTACTGAAGTCTTTCTAAAGGCGTTAAAATAAATAATATTAGGTATGTGGACGAAAGGATGATATTAATAAAAACACTCATTGTGCTCCCTCTGTTCTCTGTCTAATGCTCTTAACCTTTGGTCTAGATATCTATGCGTCAGCCTTTGGGGCTACTTAATCTGTGGTCTACTGCGTATATATTTAGAGCTGAGAAACAATTATTTGCGGGTTTGATAGCAAGTTAAAACGATTTTTCGCCCCCGTAGACTCCCATCCTGATTGTATTTTGAATCTAATAACAACTACTCAATGTCACATTTATTTCGTTTAAAAACAGAGCTGCGATTCAGCTAATAAAATATTTTTTCCCAAACCTTCAGCTAGCAAAAAATGTAACATGACAATTTCCACATCACAATTCCGCCACAATACGCGTTTGACTTCCATTACCTTTACGTGGAAAAATATCAAAGGCACCGTTAATGCATCGCCTGAGCAATCTCCAAATCGAGGGGTGCATAATTTATCACAGTGCTGCTATATCTGCTGCTATTTTTATTACATCACACGTTGAAGAATGAATTTCAAATGGTGTCGGAAGTTTACGTAGGGGAAATAAATCCTTATCCGCTACTGGATTGTTTTGATGCACTTGTTCTGGTGCATATTTGAAGTTATGATACGTACATGATCGTCGTTTATTTTAAGGCCAAATTTAGTTTTACTAATCTTAATCAAGAGGAGTATAATGCCAGATGGCCTGATTTGAAACGCGGAAACTCTTAAATGAGCTAGCGACTTATTAAAAAAAATGTTAAGATTAAATGTTTTATTAATAATCTGAACATCTAAATTACTTTTAAAATGTTAAATGACATGCCAAAAAAAACTTGTCGCCGTCTTCAATTTAGAATTTGATAATACTTCTAAAGCACGTATATATTTCACGGTTATTTCAATTTATATCGAACTACCACTAGCGGGCGAGAAAGCACTATTACGGTCGTGAAGTGTTGAAATTGAGTTTTAGGTTACCTAATACAAAAACTAGTATGCCTTAATTCATATATAGTTATAAACCTCCTTATTTATAAACGTCCATCAAACCTATATTACTTAAAATGCCGCTATAATTACTTTGTCCTTATCTGTCACTTTGACATGAATGTTTGTGAGAAAGGGATAAAACAAATTTTAGCTAACAGATGTATGTAAAGCATAATGAATAAAAGGATTACACTTTCCCCATAGTCATGCATGTCCTACAAGACCTTACGTTTTGTTTTATCATTACACTGTTTTTGTACTTGTCTTCTCGAAGATCTCACGGTTCGTAAATAAATTCCATACGATTAAAAAAAAACAGTTTTTGTAAAATAAATATTAACTGCCGTTTTATTATCTGACATAAAAGTTGATGCTTTTTCTCCATTTTAAATAAAATTGGTTATAGTTGATTTCAAATTATTTCTACCCGTCTGATTTAATATCTTTTTATTAATGTTTGACTTGGCAGTCTTTTAGCGTTTCATCTAAAAGCTGGACGCTTGACAAGTAATAGCAGTTTTATTTCCTCTAAGCGGTGAATTTAGTATCCATTTGGAGCCATATTTTGTCCGTAAGTGACTTTCTTATATATCTATTTTATTTTTCAAATTAAGTCTAGCGTTTGAATTGTGTGATCATACATTAAAATAATGATGTAGCTGCAACTATAAAAGACAAATCAAATACCCTTGGAAAATGACTTTTCGCAATCCTTTTTCCGAGGTGCTTTCAAATTGTCTGAATTGAAAGTTTAGAAATGCCTGGAGAGAAATATTGCATGATAGGTAAGCGCATACGAGGGAGGAACGCGACGTAAATATAAACGGAAACGATCTTGTGTGATGGAAGTTGAACGTTGGGAAGATTTGTCGGTAACCAGGTATTTCTTCTATCCGTGGTTTTAATAAAACTTATTATACTTTATACCTTATGATACTAATTATACGTACAAATTGTATTTTGACAAAATACGTATATTACACAATCATAAAGCTAGAAAGGTAAACAATAAAGATTACTTATTTATGACTATTTATAAAACTCAACCTAGAAGTTTCCCGACGGACTACAGTATGGGGTTCTTTAAGAAAGGAGTGTATAAATTCTTAAAAGGTCGGCAACGCGCATGTGTCACCCCTAGGAGTTGCAGGCGTCTATAGGCTGCGGTGACCGCTTACCATCAGGCGGGCCGTACGCTTGTTTGCCACCCACGTGGTATAAAAAAATACAAGTCTCTAGTTTTACATCTTATAGTACTTATCCGATTATTATTTTTATTCGTTAGGATTTGTAGCCCAATAAAAAAAATCACGCGTATTCCCATTAAGTGTAGGTAATCTTTACAAACACTTGTGCGGTGGCCGATGTCCCTTATACTTACTTGGTACGAGTAGTAGACGTTGTACTGTCCGGAAATAAATCAAACACAGAGTGCTCCTCAGGCCCATGCCACCATTTATCACACATATTACTCAAGTTTACTGAAATCAGATTTATGGACCAATTTACTTACTTAGTATTATGTGTCGGCCACTACCAAAGAAGATAAATTAACATGATGGCCGATAATTACAAGTACGGAGAAAATGAGGTATTTATTAATGTAATATATAATATATAATATATCTATTATGTACTCTGGTCAATATATAAAAATAATTTTACATTACAAATCAGCCAACCTCTTGTAGCCTATTTCTCCTTTAATGTTTTAGTCTTGTGGCTTAACTCTAGGCCCATAACCTAATGAAATTATTGGGGATGAGCATCAGAGTGTGCAGGGCGTGTTAGGTTTACAAGGGCAGCGGTTAGCTAATAAATAAAAGACTCGCATAGCTTACGAATTATGGACTGTATTACTTACTATACAACATAAAGATAGGATGTACGATTCAAATTATAAAATAAGCTTTAACAAATGCAGCTATGCGTAGTAGCAAACAAAGATAACGAAACAAGTGACAGCCCAGTGTTGCCAGTGTTGAAAATATAATTTCTAATATTTACTTGTTATTACAAGCATTGCGCCAACTGTACTGTACCTACCAATCAACAAATTGCGGATATCAATCTTTACCTCGATAACGTATTTTTCCATGATAAGTTTAGATTATAAATGGAAAGCCATTTTTGGCATAATTTAAAGACAGTCAACCACAGGAGCGCCTGCTTTTATTTTAAACCTTATTCAGTAGAGCAAAGGGTTTCGACAGTTTTTTTACTACTGCCATATTGTACGGCACGTCATTTTTATCCCCTATCTGAACATTTGTCAATATCGTAAAATTTGTCTATAACAACGTATTTCCGGTTTTCTGAAGGCGGAAGTAGACAGTGCGTGCCTCGGCGTTAGAGGGGAGCAAAAATTAATAAGAGGAAACGCGATTTTAACGACTTGTAGACAAATTGGTGCGGAACGGTCATTTGTTATCGAAGTTTGGGTACTGTGCAGGGGATAGTTAAGGAGTGGTTTGTTACTAAACTTAACTGTTGCTAGATGTATGCGGTAAAAGTGATTAAAATAATCAATAAGTGCATTAAAAACTTGAGACGGAGGAGTTGGTTTGTTCAACTTGGCAACGAGGCAGTTCTAGGAAATCGCCCAATAAGCGCAGGTTTAAACTGAATGCTGCGTCAAAGTAAGCCCAGTGTTTCTGCATAAATATGGATTGCAATCAAATAAAAGAATATTGGATGCAAGCTCCACGATCATTTACACAGTTACTGATGATTGGTCCCATGGTAATAGTTAACTTATACTACTGGGGGCTAATTCTCGGGTTCGATCGAGATGATCTCTATTCGAGATTCCATACAAGTGACTCTACCATTCCATACAATGTCACGATAGATATGCATCTCGCTCGGACCGAGAATTGGCCCCCTGGTCAAAACAATATATCGTTGCACCGCCATAGCTGTCAGTGAACAATTTGTAACTATGATGGGTGCCACTGTCTTGTCTACGGTGCTTAGAGAGCAGCCGGGACGAGAGCCTTTGCTTGAATTATTAGTACAGTCAGTAATATTAATTTGTTCGAAACTATAGCCAAAAATATGTATAATGAACAGGGGCATTTGTGGGGATATTACTGATACTAACTGTTCTTTCTACTATAAAAAATGGGTAAAATAAAAGTAAAGTATTTTACCTTGATACTCTAATATAGCTTATCGAGAATATAGCTCCTTAAAGCTCAGTCCAGTGTCTGATTATTCTTCTTCCTCCTCCTCCTCCTTCTAGCGTTATTCCCAGTACAGTTGCATCCTGAAGAATACCTGGGGTCCGCTACCTAATCCGAAGAATTGGCGTAGGCACTAGTTTTTACGGAAGCTACTGCCATCTGACCTTCCAACCCGAGGGGAAAACTAGACCTTATTGGGATAAGCTTCAACCGGTATCAAAGGCTTAACGTGCCTTTCAAAGCACGGGAGTGCTCAGTTAGTAACCACTCAAAGCGGGCACCCATCCAAGGACTGACCTCGCCCGACATTGCTTAACCTCGCACACCGCAAGCGGTACACTGGCGCCGCTGGGCCACGAACGCTCTGGTCTGATTATTCTTATTTTGTAAATTCCTTTCATAAAGTGTATGATTACAATTACGTATAGGTATTGTGTTTTCGCATTGTTTAAAGCTACATTCTGCTCTTCAAAATATACCATTGGATACAACATAATTTATTCTTTCTGTAAGTCACGTTGTGTGAAAAATTCAAGCACTTACCTTCGCCTCCGTCCGTTCAAAATAGCCGTTGCATAAGAATTGCCGAGAAATCGACAGGCAGTGGACGGGTTTCAAACTGCAGCTTCTTCGTTTGTACTCGTACTTACTTATAGGGACAAAAGTTTTGCCTTCATAAGCCGTCTTCATATGTACTTCTTACCCAACAGGACGGCTAGCATAACTTGGCGCGCGAGCTATCTCACGCGCGAGATAGACTATCCGCCTCTTTCTAATTGGTACACACAGAAAGAGACGGATTGTCTATCTCGCACGTGAGATAGCTCGCGTGTCAAGTTGTGCTAGCCGTGCTGATAAATCGTAGAAGAAAGATATTCGATTGTTGCTGTAAACTTATTTGTATCTATGTCAAATCTGTATAAATACATGCAACGAAAGACCTTATATAGGTATAGAGTATACACTATAACAAGACCGAGTTCTTGCAAAACCTAGCCAAATAAAATTAACTTTATTTTGTAAGGAACAAGACAGTTTTTAAATTAACCACGGGTAAGCTGAAAAACGCAACGTCGACAATGCGCGAGTGACGCATTTGGTGTTGCAAGCGTCCATTGGCGATGGTGACCACTTACCATCGGGTAGGCTCAACTTGTTTGTCACCGAAGTGGTAAAAAAAAACAAATCCAAATGAGATTCACTTTATATTAGCGTGCCTCTCTGTTAAATAATAGTCTGTAAGACGATTAAATTCTTTATTTTTATAATTGTAATTATGTAGTTCCTGAACGCAGCCTGTTGAAAGAATCCTCTGAAAGAATCCCATAAAAACTCCTGTCACTCTGTCTCCGTTTCTATAACTGCATGACGCAATAGTGTGTTGGAATACAATAAATAAGGATTTAAGAGCTAAAAACCTCTGAATTATTATTGAAAACCTCTCGTCCCCTACCACTTATTGCCATATTAAAAAAACCGGTCAAGTGCGAGTCCCACTCGCGCACCAAGGATTCCGTACAACGATCCCGACCCATCCCGTCACCATTAAATCAGGAAAAATGTTTGCAGCGCCAAGTAGAAATTGAACGCCATTTATCGACGCAACTTGTGACGAATTTGCGCAAGTCAATAACGTAATATGTCTGTTGGTTTTTCAAGGATAATTCTTTATCACGACAACCGATTACAATAATTTCTTTATTATTAGAAAGAAGGTATTTTCAGCATAATCTCATACGAGATTACATAACAAAAATACATGCAAAGGTGATTAAATTACAAACTTAGTTAGAAATGTTTTTTGATGAAAAAAATACATATTCGAGATAGAGATATATTATTTTTTAATACAGTTGCTCAAAAAGTGCTACTTTACGTAGCTGTTTAGCGTGCGGAAAGTTGGTTTTCGCGCACTAGTGCTTTTCACTTTTCCAATTTTTTTAAATTTATGCTTGTTCCAATGCATGACTCCTTATTGCTGGGTGTTAAATATTAGTTTCCTTTAAACGTCGTAATCAACATAAAAACCTACTGTTAATATCAGAATACGAAAAATATACACATTTCATATTTTATTACTTACCTCTTCATCATTATAACACGTTTATTTTTTAATATTGAATATTGAAAAACCGTTCTTAATAAGTTGTCTGAGTGGAACGGAATTGCTGCCGAAACGCCTGTCAAAGAAGAGGCGTTTTTACTTACTGCAAGCATGTTTTAAGTTTCTAAAGGTAACATTCGATATTGTTTTTATAAATATTACTTGTTGTTTTTCTTATTTTTTCGCAACTGTATTAAAAAACGTCGTTCAATACACGTGCGGAAATGTCATTCTTCACTCGTCCCGAGTCTTGTCCTCGGTACTCGTGAAGAAATGACATACTTTTCGCACTAGCATCGAAATGTACTATTTCCTTTAAAAATTATATTGATATTAACGTTATAAAATAAATTTATATTTTTTCCCCTCACTAGCTCGGAAAGCCGTCTTTTATCCTTTGAAACAAGCGGGTAAAAACGCATTTTATCCACAAGTGGGGAAAGTAATTTGACCTTGGAGCGTGTTTGAGTAGCTTTTGACAGATAACAAAACGTAAAACGCTCATAATAATGGTTCGTTTGATATCAATTATCATTAAATAAATGGTTTGAGAATTTAATAAAAAATACCTAATGATTTAAGTCGTAAACCTTAACTTAGTCGTAATTCTATAAGTAACATTTTTTTATAATGATATTGAGTATAATTGTAAACGCACAAGTTGAGTCGATGCAATTTCAAAACGCATCGTCAGAAATGTCATCATCATTGTCAATGTCAACTAAAATATACACAACTTGTCACCGACTCCGACTCACGTAAATATTATACACAACTTTTAGAGTTTTCTGTTATAATATCGTAAAAAATCAGTGATTCCAGTGAAAATCATGCCTGTGGAACTGTGTTTTTTTGCATGTTGCACTTTCCTCGCTATAGTGAGGAGAAAAGTTTTGTGTTACACACGGGTGCAAAGTTGTATTTTACTTCTCGTTTGTTGAAACACTCGCTACGCTCAGGATTCTATTTTAGAACCAACTATAGAATCCTTTCGCTAGCTCGTGTTTCAATTCCACACTCGCGGGTAAAATACAACTTTGCACCCTTGTATAAGAAATAACCATTTTTACTTGATGAAGTAAGACGGTTTTTGTTTATATTTTCCTTCGTAAATCGACATTTCCGCCGAAAAAAGGAGATCAGTTTCAGAATGTGATATTTAAGCCATTTCATACCCCACTAGACATAGTAACTAGAGTTTGAATTTTTGACCCCCCTTGTATCGGTCACGTCACCGTTTATTTTAATTTACGCCATCTGGATCTGATGTGAAACATCTGGATGCACGTACACTTTAAATGCAAGTTTCATTTCAGCGTTTGTTTGTTATTTTTGCAGTGTCGAGTTTTAAATTATATTGTTTAAATTAACCGTCGCTATGTCACAAGAGTATTACCCCCGTATTCATAAACATCCATCAAACCTATTTTAGTTGAAATGCATTTCTCTTTATCTGTCACTTTGACTCTAATATTTGTGAGAAAGGGACACAATAACTTTTAGTTAACAGAGGTTTGTTAAGTTTTATGAATAAGGGGGCAAGTCTGTACTTAGATGGTATGGAGGTACAAGCTCTAGTTAGTGGTATCATCAACCTTATTCCAAAGCAGTATGGGCGACAATACCTATTGCTGAAAACTATGAGCGCCCGCTCGCTGCTCCGCTGCATGCTGGCGTCTAGTCCACGGCCTTATTATACACTACCATCACCACCATATCAGCCAAAGGTCGTGCTGGACTGGACGGCTGCTGGACATAGGCCTCCCCCGAATTCACGGGGGGTGTATGCCATAATCGCCACGCTTGGCATCCGGGTTGGCGATCGCAGTATCTCCACCGCACTCCAGGGATGCTGCTGCCCATACCCCGGTGGTCTTGGTCGTAGTTTTAGGACATACCCGGGTCCGCACTAATATTGCTTTAATACCTTTACTATGCGTCGTAAAAATAATGATGAACGATATTTTAGTTTTCTAATTAATAAATTATAAACCGTAGCAAAATTCTTTTGTTGCTAAATATGTGGTTTACACCACATAATTCGCGGTAACGGTGCCCTTTTGAATCAGTACGTACGTTTTATGTATACTCGCGTACATAAGACCATTTGGATCAATCACGTCGGGCCCCACGTCGGTAATGACGCGGTATCGTCGCCCACCGCACTTATTAGTGGATTGTACTGTTGCATGTTCTACTGGATGCGCCTTAGTCATGTTATAAATAAAGGCTTGTACTGATTTAAAATGTTTTTTTTTTTAAAGAACGAACGATGTTCATTATTTTTAAGACATTTACTTCAGAGGGAGCTTCAGGAAGTACCTAAAATTGAACCTTTAATCAAATGGTTTTTTTAAAACCAACCACGCGAAAGCGTTGCAATTATGTTTATATACTGGTTAGGATAACTTCTAAAAAAATATTATTCTACAACTTACTGGTTAATTATTAGTAGAATAATACAAATATAACAACTAGATAATAAAACTAAATTAAAACTAAAAACTATTAATAACTAAAATTTAAATTAAAATTAATCTAATAAATTTGGCATGGTGCCAAGGATGCTGGCAGCATTTCTCCTCTGTGTTGCGATGCTAATACGTTGTGCGAGAAAGCTGCCAGCACTTCGGTCACCAGTGAAGTCGACCAGTCTTTTGGAAAGTTCTTTAAAAAGTTTTAGAGCATTAGGACCCCACGGGCCAAGGGTCTCAACTCCAAATTACAAATATCACAGCTTTGTAAAAATGCATTTATATACAGGGTGTGGCCTGTAATAGAAGCGAAAATTCAACGTGTGTCCAAAACAAGTATTTATCAATTCGGAGAAATTTGGTCTAAAGTTATGACCTCCAAGTAATGGATCTTGGTACCGCGAGTATAAAGCGCGGCAGTTAATGTTGATTCAATTTGGTATAATTTATTGGTTGGTGGATGCAGAATTATCTCCGACGTTTTGTATTTATATTTGAATTGTGTAGGACGTGTATGTTATTGCGCTTATCTTTTGCCGTTAACCGCGTGTATGTGATCACGACGCATTTTTATTAAGATGGGAAGGGTCAAATTGAATTTAAATTCTTGGCGACAAAAATGTCCGTATCAGTTCCAGACATCCTAGATCCTGCACCAAAGAGTCACCTAGACAAATTCACCCTCCGCATTGTCGCTTTGATCTCAACGACATGTTTTGGTTTCCACAACACCCGCCAGAGGGGGCATCGATGCTGGTTTCAATTTGAGCCTCGTCTGGTTGGAAGATAAATTTTGAACCTAGATCTAGGTAGGTCCGAACAAGTAACGTGACACGTAAATCCTCTTGACAATACTTCTTTGAGGAACCGCCGTTAATCGGTGTGTAAAATATTTTTGTTAAAAGTTCTTATATACAAATATTATGGCATATAATGGCATATAATAAATAGTACCTAGCTCGTAAACTTGTCATAATGAAATTATATATCGTGAATTCGTATCAGGACAGATCTATTAACACATATTATTTGAGATAAGTCATAATGGTACAATAGCGATCATACTTCCTTCAGTATATATCTTCTTTGCATGCTTACCATATACTTAAAATAAATCTACAATTATTCGGAACAAGCAATATTAAATAAAATTTGATGCTGGAGAGAATGGTAAGGATTCATTGCGTACAATATTTTCAATTTGTTCCACTAGATATGAGATTGGTCGTCACACAAGTTACCATAGATACTTACCTCCACACTCCTATTAAGCCAACGGAATTCCCCCGCTGGAGATGGTGCGAATGTTTTTTATTTGATTTCGCATCCAATTTACCGTCGTATGCCAGAAGCGGCTCGTCGAGGCGAAATGACGAGATACTGTGTTGCTAGCGGCGTGCCGTGAATTTGCCCGTTTTTTTGCTTCGGGGTATAATCTGATTGATCAGAAAACGTTTAGAAAGAAATACCCATATTAGCGGCTCTGAAGTGTAATGTTGATACGAGGTTGAAAGTTCTGATGATGACCCAGAGATTGTTTCGATCTTTCAATGTCAGAAACCCGCGGTTCGGGCGCTCGTCTCACAGGCGCCTTCCTCTACATATGGGTTGTCGCATGTTATCGGGTATGAGCGTAGCGCTACGAAATTTTTAGCAGTGAAAGTGTTACAAATTTCAGTGCCAGCTTTCAGTGCTCGGCGGACGCTTGTCTAGTAGGCGCGTTTCTGTACATATGAGTTTTCGCATGTTATCGGCTATGAACGTACCTAGTGCTACGAAATTGGAGCCAGTGAATATATTAAGGCGGGCCCTTATAAGGGCCGTACGCTAGTTTGCCACCGACGTGGTATTAAAAAAATATATATCAGTCTCGTGGCATCATAATATAGGTTATTTATAGACAACTAAAATTAGATATATGGTATATATATATATATGTATGGTTGTCAAGAATTATCAAATAACATGCAAGTGGGAATCGAGTTCTATGGGTGCCTCGCCACTGTTATTTACCTCTCACAGGCACATGCTAGAGATTGCCCGGATAATTAACCTATTTTCATTTTACAGCATTTGCATGAACTCATCTGACATTGCTTATTCAAGGCAACCCTTAAATAAATGTTAAAATATATCACCTGCGCCCTCTTTGTCCATTTAAAAGCACATAAATGTTAACTCATCTGTCAGCGCACGCGCGTTAATTGGGGCTCAGGTGGTGCGACATGATTGCACGCATGTGTGCCGCTGGGTTAAGGCAGCTTATACACTTGCATGCGACGCAACGCAACGCTTAATGGAGCGTTTTACCTGGTTCTACAAAGCGATGGAGTTAAATAAATAAAAATAAAATTTCTTTATTTAGCCTCACAAAGGGATACATATTTTTTACATTTGCTACCGTACATATGTATGTAATGTCCAGACATTTTTGCATACGCTAGTTGCCGCGACAACCACCTTGGAACTCTTGCAAGTGAATGAATTGAATTATTACTGTGTCTTTCCATCTTACGAGTATAGCTGCGTCTCTATGTATGTTGTTAGTGCCAAATTGGTAGGTTTAAAGCAGCTTGGAACCGTCGTGACGAGTAGTTTATGACATGATTGTAAAAAATATAGTCGGTTTTATTAAAGCTTGCCCATTACAAACAAACAACAAAAGTCAACAGGCTGCCGATAAGACAATACTCATTCGCTTTTTGCATTAGGTATTAAAGTAGAATAACACTTTTTTTGCTCAGTTGCTCATCCCTCAAAGCAATTTTTCTGTATTTGTATTTAATCTTCAATTCAAATAAAGTAATTCTTGTACCATGACTGGTAATATGAACAAGTTTTTTTGTCGTTGCGTTTGGTCTTTAGAATGACTGACTCAATTTTTTTATATATTTTATCGTGCTATTTGGAACGAAGAAAAATCCAGTAAATTAGCGATTATAAAAATCGGCTCAGTTGTTCTCCAGTCAAAAATGGTATAAGTATGTTTAATGATTTATATATATTACCTTTTTATCACCAGCTGTAGTACTCAGTGTGCAAGCCCCCTAAGCTAATGCAAGCGACGGATTAAAATACCATGATTCCAGGGAAATAAAGTACCCAAGGGTAGCTCACAATAACTTTTTGTCAAATTTTCATTCACAATTTTTCCTATTGTTGAAGTTGGCTGCTACGAATTTGGTATTCAAATGTTTCAGAACGATTTCGTGATTTTTAAACGGCGGTGCTGAAATGAAAGAGGCTACGAGTAGACTGTATATTTTATGTGTAACCGCATTCAGTACGGGTTTATTTACAAATCGTGACCTCACCATTATAAAAATTAGATAAACGGACAGAAAATGGTTGTTATTGCACTTCGAATAGCAAAATCTGTCATCTGTCCGAATAAATTGCAACTGACATCCGCCAAAGAGGTCGAAAAGATGCCAATATACAAGGTGTCATCACCACCACCACCACCACCATGTCAGCCCCAGGACGTCCACTGCTGGACGTAGGCCTCCCCCAATTTCATGGGGGGTAAATGCCATAATCACCATGGCATGCGGGTTGGCGATCGCAGTATCTCCACCGCACTCTAGGAATGCTGCTGCCCATTCCCCGGTGGTCTTGGTCGTAGTTTTAGGACATACCCGGGTCCATCCAAAGGTGTCATCAAAAGTAGTCAAATCGCGACCTAGGTTTATTGTGTTGCGCCTTGTAGCCGGGGCATAGAATACGGTTACGGTATCCTGTGCCTGTCGTAAAAGGCGACTAAAAGGGGGTCCTTGGGGTCGTAGACGGTCGCAGTTGGGGGCTGCGATCGTTTATGAAAACAGACGGTGGGACCCACAGAGGTGTGACTCGAGGGCGGTACTGGTGCGTTCCGACGGAGATCCCAGAGCCATCCGAAATGAGTTGAGGAGGACGATCGGGGGGTTTTTAGTCGGTGCAAGTCCGACATAACCTCTGCACTGTCCCCGCGGTGCGGTGGTATCCATAATGGATTTTCCCCCCAAAAAAAAGTTTATTGTGTTAAGTAGATACGTTTACTTTATGAATAGGCGAATGGATCAAGATTTATTCATATTTGTACTGCCATTACTTTTTAACTACCACATCTTTTTTAAATCCTAACAGGTAAATTGAAGTCACTGGTTTTTGGTTCATGAATAGGGTTCGAGTTCAAGAAAAATTAAATGTTGATTTCAGACCATTTTAAAATTTTCTTTTTTTTTATAGAATTTTCCTTTTTTTGTAAAAGAATAATATGGCATGCCAATGACAACAGTCTGAGAGTTAATGTACCTAACACAAATTATCCCATGCAATCACCAGCATTAAAAAACATTGAACAGACAACCAAAAATGTTTACCGATCTATACTACTTCATTGAAGAATGCATAAGTTTTATTCATACTTCTTTTGTTTCCGGATTAATATTGTTCGCTTTTTTTTTCACTAAAACCTGAAAGAAATGAACAGCATTGAATAAAACTGGAACTATTTATGCATAAAAAGACAGAACCCATCATTAAATTTGACAGAAATCATAAATTTCAAATCCTATTGATTGGCTATGTGCGAAGTAGGTGGTGGGGGTAAGCTAAGCGATCGCAGCGCACACCATGGCAGAAATGTGTAGCTTTCGGGGACATTCTGTCAAATTTATTTAGACGTTTTCTATTGGTTTCCTACGATTCGTTTCGTTTGTATTTATTTATTTTCTTATTTATTTCAGTAAAATATCCAGTAAGGGGTCTTTCTCGCTTACTATTTTTTTTTTAATAAATATAATATTCATGTATCATTATTTGACATCTCCAAGTTTGACATTTTCCCGGGACCCATGACGTTTGACGTTTCTGACGTGCACGTAGCGAATAACATAATGGGAACTATGTGCGCGCATGCTAGGTACGTGTAGTTAGTTGCATGAAAAACAGACACAGAAGGGTTGTCGATTTTCATTTAGGGACCTAGGGGTGCCATCAAAAGGCTCAGAAGGATTAATGCGGTAATTGAAAACGTGTCTGCTGCGGTGCTCAACCTTCACATTGCGTGACCGTGCTATAACCCTTTGTTGGGTGAGTTTTCAAAGCATACTGGTTCAGCTCATGTTGGTTTCCGCATATGGTGCTGTGTCACAGTCCAGTTAAATGGTAATTCGATGTTGATTCAACGTTGATATGGACGGCGGCATAAAGGAGAATGGAGGAGAATGGTGGACTGTAAATTGGTGCTTTGGGCTGATGTAGTTATCCCAAAACAAGTACTCCAGAAATATATGAGATCTACTCACTTGCTGCTACCGTGACTGCTACGTCGGCGGTGCGCTCCTCTTCTGGTTCGAGTGTACACTTTGTGTGTATTTAACGGGATTATCAAATACAATATTTAGCATAAAGATAAACTTTGTTACCGGCCAATACCTATTTTCTTGAGCATTGAGGTTACAAACATTATTTTAAAAACGTTTCATATCTATTTGAAAAAATATACCTATTATTGAAAAGGTTGAAATTCGGTGTCTCAAGACAGAATTAATACTTTGCACATTATCCGGTTACTCAAGAGATTGGTAGTTTATTCAAGAGAGTGGTTTTTGTTGGATGGACTTATTTGGACACCCAGGGTTCTGGAATAAAAGTTCTCTTGAAATGCGATATTTCTCTGCAATATTTAACTGAAGCATTTATGTAAAATAGCTTTAAGTATAAATATCACGTGGACGTCCTAATCAACTTCCAAATGCATGAATCCCCTTGAACTCAACTCCGTTTTGATATACATACTGATTAAAACGAGTGAAAGGAGAAAAGCTGGCTTTGTATATTGATCTATGTCACCCCACGCCGTGGTCAGCCTTAACAAAAAAATAATCAAGTGCTTACACCGTTAACGAATGTATTGTTTTCACGTGTGCTGTTGGACAGTGACGTAGTAGTCGCGCTATGACGGCCGGTGGAAATGTCGTGAATAAACATGTTAGTGCGCTGGGATATTGTGGATATAACTTGTAAAAAAAATACGTGTGCTATTGTAGTGTAGACAGTCACGTAGGTAGTAGTCGCGCTTTGACGGCCGATGGCAATGTTGTGGATAAACGTTGGGATTCTACGGATGTCTGGATATAAAATATCCCAAACAAGATGTTATTGACCAAAAATATTCAATATGTCAAGTTATTGATTATGATTTCCGCAGTCATTGTGATGATGAATCAAATAATTTTATGAACCTCTCTCTACACGTGACATTTTATGAACAGCAGCAGCTTAAGAGTCCGCAGTAACCTCGGTTCTCCATACAAACGTAGTTTCGCACTCATTTAAAAATGACAGGCTGGAATCATTTGAAATTTTGTATACACAAGGGGATCCGGTATATCTAGGTCGGAAATTAGTTTCTGTTGCTTGAGATTATAATGGAGAAAAAATACAGCGATTATTAAGGTTTTCATACAAGACCTAAAAAAATCAAAATTCCGCTGTATTTTTTTTTCATTCCAATTTTTAGCTACAGAAACTAATTTCCGACCTAGATATGGCGGATCCCATTGTGAATACAAAGTTTCATCTTATTTCAGCATGGCGTTTTGAACGATACTACGTTTGTGTGGAGAATCGAGTTCAGTCGAGCGTACTGGGGACTCTTAACTGAGATATTATTTTACTAACCGAGAAAATTATCAAGACAAACTTTTTAATTGCTTGACGCGAAATCCACGGAACAGTTCACTTTTAAAAGTCATAAAGCTTACTTATCACTAGAACAAAAAAGTCGCCGATTTTTTATAATATTTTATACGCAAAGGTTGTAAGTACAGTCAAAATATGTATACATTTTTGGACCTTATTTCAATGGAATAAGGTGACAAAATGTAAGCGTTTATTAACTATACGTATACTTATTATGATATCATTAAATGTCAGTATATTTTATTAGTCTTGATCAGTTATTTGCGATTATAATTAAGGAATGAAGAGATTTGTTGGTGCTTGTCCATTTAGATTGTGCGTCCCAGTATAAAAAAAAAACGTTTACACTATAAGATACATATATTTATACAATGCTATATCCACCCTAATCCACGGTAAGGTTGCATTGGCAGGCAACCCTTAAAAAATGTGTTCATTACGGGTCGTTTCGTTTACACGCGGGGCTTTATATGCGACGAACGCGCTGTGAAAGCCACACATTTTACAGTACACATTTTAATAACAGTAAGCTCAACGCCTGTAAGAATTCACTTTTTTTTTGATAAAAAAAAATTGCACGTCATCATCTTAAGTCTCGCTGCTGGACACAGGCCTCCTCTCATTGATGTGAGGAGCTGGCAGTAAAGCGACACGCTGTTCCAGTGCAGGTTGGATACTTCACATACAACATTCAATTTAAGATGCATGCTAGTTTCCTCACGATGATTTTCTTCACGAAAAAAAATTGTGTGTTTGTCGTTTGTTGAGTCGCATTCTTATATCAAGTGGCATTGCGTATATGTATAAGTTCGAAAAACTCATTAGGACAAACAAACTCATGCGTATTCAAGATCGGCGCTTACCGGCGCATGCTTGAGCCACTAGGCTACCAAAGCTTCCATATTCTGAACGGTACCTATACTAGACAATGACAGCGAACTGGATTTATTCTACAGCTCTGAATCGTGTTTTCTCGCAATAAGCCACCGGTACTTCGCAGTATATTTTCCACTCCAAGTTCTATCAATATAGAATAGAATAGACTTAAATACTTGATGGAACCATTTAGTTTATGTATGATATAAAATGCATAATGATCATCATCATCCTAGCATTATTCCCAGTACAGTTGCATCCTGAAGGAAGCGACTGCCATCTGACCATCCAACCCAAGGGGGAAACTAGTCTTTATTGGGATTAGGCTTGTCAAGTGGCATAATATTCAAATATGAAGAAAATTTGTATAAGTATAAAATGAACAACTATAATGTAATTATTAATTAATAATATTTAAGCACTAATGCAAAAATTATAAACTCAATATTGTATTTATCTC
This sequence comes from Notocelia uddmanniana, assembly GCA_905163555.1. Lineage (NCBI taxonomy): Eukaryota > Metazoa > Arthropoda > Insecta > Lepidoptera > Tortricidae > Notocelia > Notocelia uddmanniana. The sequence goes on from LR991053.1 coordinate 14,217,733, forward strand.
GACTTATAACAATTGTTATTAATATATATTTCATTTCATTTCATTTCATTTCAAGTGAGTGGGCAACTTGACTTAGAATTTCTCAAGCCGCCCGAAGGCCTCTAACTCGGCTTAACGACTGTTATCATAGACCGCAGCCGGGATCAAAGGCTTAAGTGCCTTCCAAAGTACGGAAGCGCCCAGTTAGCAACCACTCAAAGAAGTCATCCAAGGACTGACCCCGCCCGACATTGCTTAATCTTGCACACCGAACGCTCTTTATGATATAAAATGCATATTGCTAGCAATAATTGCCTTTATTACGTTTTTAATAATTTATGTTGTTCTCTCGAATTAGCACGTGTAGCTTGATTGTAAAGTGTTAATTTTCTAAACTATATAAACAAAATAAAATAGACCAAATATATGGATATTTTGGATATATTTCTGTTCGAGAGAAACGAGCTGTATTACAAGAGTGGTCAATGCCGCATGATTTATGTCAACAGTATACCTAGTGATGTTTTTTTTTCTTTCAGACAATACAGGCATATTTAAACGCAAAGGCATATAAAATTTCTCTCTTTGCTTTTTCTTCTCGGCACGCACGCTCTTGTATATTTGCCGTATTGTTATAAAACTGTTTATCAAATACCGAGTCGCGTGTATGAAAAGCGCGCAAATCTGTCAAAATGGCCGCGTCAACGGGCCCAATTAGTCAAAATAATTGGTCGAACCCACATTTGGCTGAAAGGGATAGAGGTATTAGTACGTTTGTCCCAAATAAAACCTTCACATAAATTTCAATTAAAACGGAATGGCTGCCAATATTCCGTAATGACTTATCGTCAATGTTATGATTGCGTTGCAATTAGTCACGTAAACACGATTATTATTTTAATACTGTATTTATGTACCATGTGGACCAGGGTATGTCCTTAAACTACGACCAAGACCACCGGGGAATGGGCAGCAGCATTCCTAGAGTGCGGTGGAGATACTGCGATCGCCAACCCGCATGCCAAGCGTGGCGATTATGGCATTTACCCCCCATGAAATTGGGGGAGGCCTATGTCCGGCAGTGGACGTCCTAGGGCTGATATGGTGGTGGTGGTGGTATTTATGTAATTTATGAAACCGTTTCCCCGTACAACTGTATTCGCCTGCTTCAAATTGGTGTCGAAGCGAAGTCGACAATTCTCACTGTTACCTACTATAAACAATTTATAAAGCACCGTAATTTTTTACGAGTGGGTAAAAGATTAGGTTAGATTAAAATCGCTTGTTTTCAAAATAAAATATTTAAAATATACCCCATTTTTAAATAATTGAGGGTTGATTTTGGTTAGATTCACAATAACTGATATAACCTACTTTCAATTATTTCTGTAGAATTCCCTGAAACGTGACGCCCGTACATACACATGTACACGCCGCGCCAGAGCAGTGCATGCAAGTGCGCCTATATGACGTCACAAGGCGAGGTGCACAGACATCGTGACCGTGTAATATACTCGGAGGTGAAAAATGTGACCCAAAATGTATAAAACCGTATCAACTTTTGCTACCGCTAAGTATATTTTCTTAATAGGTAGTGAATTTCACCATTAATTTGGCAATGTATGGCAGGATGAAAAAACCATTTGACCGAATTTATGTTTTTTTTTTCTGACTGAAATCGTTTGTACTACCTATCTACCTACTTTACCTTAGTATATATCTTCTTTGCTATTGTCTAGTAGCATGGAGGCTTGACTTACTAAGTACATTTACATTTCTGGTAACATTAAGGGTTCATTTGGTATTTGAGAAAACCACGGTCAATTTCTTAGGTAGATTGATCCTCGCAACCCAGAAACCTCCGAAATTTTCAATTAGCAAACAAACGAGCAGAAAACGAGTGCTGGCAGCATTCCAATCTGCTTGATCCATTCCCTCTTTAAAATCAATTAATCGTCACTGATTCCCTTGGACACCTATCCAATAACCATGGTAATGACATCTGACGATTGCGACACCATTCGATCCTGCGATTCGAGCAACTGCCATGTTGCGTTTGTCCTCAATTGCAATCAGATTCTTGTACGGTAAGATAATAAATTTATAATTCGGAAATTGTCTTTGCAAACACTTATTATTATTATTTTTCAGGAAATTAAACTCAGCTAGATAGGACATTACCCACCCGCCAATCGTGTGTCTGCTAAGTCCATTTAAGCGTATTGATTATAAAATAGAACCTTATAAAAACATGTCTCGAAAAGTGTAGAAAGTTAGGCATTGAACACAATACAACATATCGATAACCCTAGTTCACAATCGTACTAATCAGTCTAATCACGGGAAAAAAGGTAGCGAAATCAAAACTTTATGATTTGCGCACTATTTACAGTACAGCAAATTTTTGCTCGTAATTAGTACGATTGTGAACTACGGTATCGATATGTAAAATATTTTATTGAGTCTTTATAATATAATAGGCATTATCATCTCAATATTCCGTCACTCATAGAGTGATTTACAGATAGTTTGAAAAAATTACCTACAGGATGTCCCTTAATATCAAATATTATGATCGGATAATTTCATAAGCATCATGTTATGGTCAGGTAGTCTAAAGCGTATACGAGCATATATTGAAAACTATCAGCATGCACAGACGACCGTCTGAGATCACCCACTTCTAAGAACGAGGGTCGGAACGTTAACTCAATAACTCCCCTAACCTATGGGTGGTAGATTTATTAATCAATCTCCTAAACGCGTTTTAACTGGGCAAATTGAAAAATTATGTGTCGACGGCCTAGGGTGAAAGTTTCTGATTGATTGGTTTAGTTTGATCAGTATATTGATGGTGAGCCGAGGTTTGCGAATCTGAGGGCAGTGAAGTTATTTGAATTGATTGAGTCTTTGAATTTTGCTTTATGGTGCGGTGGAGGTATTCGTCACTGTTTCACTGTCAAAGAGGTACCATTCCAGTTAATGGATAATCGTTAATTACATAAGTACCTACTTATATCTTTATTACTTTAAAAAAATGGAATGAAAATGTTCGCGTTGATACGCATACTACCTATAATAAAATTTACCTTTGCCGCGGCTTTTCTTACGCTGCGCGTTTTTGGCCCTAGTCGTGCAGAGAAAAAAAAGTATCAATTCTATAGCAATAAGATTAAAATATAATTAGTTTTTACATTTCTAGAACTTCCACAGAAACTGTCCTCACGCAGTTTAAATAAGATAATTTCTTCTGTCCTAACACTTCAAGTCGTTGACAGTTTTTATTTTCCCAACGTTAAAACTGCTTCAAATTAAGTGCCAACGGCTAATTAGAAGAAAAGCTGTCAAAACAAGAGTGCTGGAATTGACAAAAACATTATTATAAATACAAGAATACAATGTGGGACTGAGATGTTATTAACATTATTTATCTACATTCTAGAAGTTCTTGTTCATAGTTAGAATCTACATATATTTGAGTTTGGTAATTTTTGTGGTATTATCCTGTCGCATCGAAAAATCTAGAGAAAAAGTTTGTCTTTCAAAATGTTTTGAAATTAATCATTCAACTAATATATTTACCGTCACTCCGAGTCGTTATCCCCGTCCCCTAGCTTTAATTCCCTATGTTTAATTTGCAACAGTTTAATTCATCAGAGTTTGTCTTGTTGATTGCTTCCTACCAATTATAAGTTAGCATGTGTCTGACGTTGATTTGTGAGATGACGGCTAAGGGTCTGAGATTCTTCAGCGACGACTTGGCTCAGTTGTTACGTTAAATAGGGTGTAAATTAATCCCTTATTATGTGACAAATGGAAGGAATTAATTATCAAGGGTTAAAGTGTTACTTTTTGTCCCGCAGTCAAATGCACGCGGCATAAGTTGAAGAATGCGAAATGTGTCAAGTATGGTACCGCGCTTAGTAAATTTAAATGTTCATGAATGAATATGACGTATCACGCGACCGTAATAGTTTTTGTACAGTCGACTACGAATAGATCGATCCACCCAAAGCTACAAAAATGTGTCTCCACGATCCTAATGTTAGGTCAATAATTTTTAAGAAAAAAAAACCGACTTCAATGGGGGAGGCCGGTAAAAGATTATTATACTTAGATGGTGCACTCTTAGATAGATATACAATAAAATAAAAATGGCTATAATGTATGTTTATACTGGTAGAAGACTAAGTACCCTCAATTCCTCATGGAATCATGAAAAAACCTTGCTTGCTTGACAAACAAAACGAAGAGAACAAATCGCCAAACGTGAACTACGCGTCGTTGAAGAGTTCCGTTCTGATCATCATCAGCAGTTCCACTTCATCAAATGTCACTTTTATGAATGAAAATGCTTGATTAGTTCATGAAAATACTAAAATCACTATTTGTGTGCCTTTCACATTTGAGGAGTTCCCTCGATTCCTAATGGATCCCATCATCATAACTCGAGCATGACAAAAATCAATCGTGAAAATAGAACTTGCTTAACAAACACAGCTAGAAGGACAAATCGCCAAACGTGAACTTTTCGTCGTTGAAGAGTTCTGTTCTGATCATCATCAGCAGTTCCACTTCATCAAATGACACATTTTTGTATGATAATGCTCGATTTGTTGATAAAAACACAAAAATCACTATATGTTTGCCTTTAAGATTTGAGGAGTTCCCTCAATTCCTCATGGATCCCATCATCAAAAATCGAGCATGACAAAAATTAATCGTGAAAATAGAACTTGCCTAACAAACGCAGCTAGGAGGACAAATCGCCAAACGTGAACTTTTCGTCGTTGAAGAGTTCTGTTCTGATCATCATCAGCAGTTCCACTTCATCAAATGTCACATTTTTGTATGAAAATGCTCGATTTGTTGATAAAAACACAAAAATCACTATATGTTTGCCTTTAAGATTTGAGGATTTCCCTCAATTCCTCATGGATCCCATCATCAGAAATCAAGCATGATAAAAATTAATCGTGAAAATAGAACTTGCTTAACAAACACAGCTAGGAGGACAAATCGCCAAACGTAAACTTTTTGTCGTTGAAGAGTTCTGTTCTGATCATCATCAGCAGTTCCACTTCATCCAATGTCACATTTTTGGATGAAAATGCTTGATTTGTTGATAAAACACAAAAATTACTATATGTTTGCCTTTAAGATTTGAGGAGTTCCCTCAATTCCTCATGAATTCCATCATTAGAACTGCGTTTTGACAAAAACGGGACCAACTTGAATATATATACTTACAATCAAAAAAAGAATTTTCCAAATCGGTTAAGAAATGACGGAGTTATGGACTAAAAAAAACATACAACCGAATTGATACCCTCCTCTTTTGAAATTTTGAAGTCGGTTAATAAAGAGATGGATATATACATATTTTTGTATATGTACATACATATTTTTGTAACTTCGGATTAATCGATCTCTTTGTAGTCGACTGTACTGCCCTTTTACTGTGAGAGATAAAACTGAACATAGGGTACATTATTTTATTGCTTACATTAGAATGCCGAGATAGTTATGCAACGTTTTTGAATGTGCATAAGGTCGATATTAATGGTTGTTTGTTCACCAAGAAAGCAAAGTAGATTTTTGCTGCGAGTGTTGACGTTGAGTCCCGAGCAAGCGTGTGCAATTGCTCTCGTGTGATACTATACAACTTTTCACCTCAGCGGCGAGAACATATAACGCAAAGGAATAGTGACCGAAAGAATGAAGTTTAAGTGTTTCAAGTTTTTATTACACCCTGCAGTATGAAAGATGACCTGCGACTAACCTACTATATGAAAAAAGGTTTTTCACGCTCGCAGTAAAATTGCATTTTGCCCACTGGTTTCAAGCAGTAAGACCGCCATGTTCGTGCCGCTGAGGTGAAAATATTATTTTCCATAGTAAAAATATATCGTACGTTGGAAAAGTTACGTGATTCTGATTATCCTGCGCCTGTTATCTACCTCTGCCTACATATTATTGTTTTATTTTTGTAGTAGCTTTTGTGTCATGTGCGTAACAAAGAGTTATGTAGTTTGTAATGTGCGAATGTATATGTATGTAAGTGTCTTTAGGCCCAGATATTACGACTTCCGAATCAGCTAATCAGTGCCTTAGTGTTGCATGACGGTATTAGTCGCACTTTGTATGAAAAAGCGTGACGTATTGTTTCTAACTTGTTTGTTTTCCGTCTCGCAAGACGTAAACCTCAATATTTTTCCCATTGGCAGAGAATTAGGAAAAGCAAATACAAGGGGCAGAGCCCGCAGCGCCAACTTCTCACAAACTTCTTATAACTTATCGCAAAGAGTAATCGTGTATGCAATTGTAGACACGATACGTTTAATAAAACATACATAGGTAAAGGCATAATTCCTAACACTCTAGCGTATTTCTTTGGTTCTCCACGTGGATATTTACTTTCTCGGATGCTTCTAGATTAAAGACTCTGTCAAACAAATGTACTTACAGAGCGTGCCCATAAGTTTACTACAAATAAATAAAATATATAATATGAATTGGCTAGGTATTTGACTATGGAGTAAGTAGATATCTCCCATATAATTAGAATGTATTTTATGTGGTTATGTTTCCTTTGCGAGGGTTGAGCGGTTAAACCCGATAAATCGAAATTATTGCTTTATGAAATAAGAACTCAACATCCGTCACGCATAGGTACTTCTATTTTCAAAAAACCTCTTACGCGACTTATCGGGTTTTCCCACGCGATGATTTATTGCCTTTTAAACAACATGAGCTCTATTAATATACAATGAAACGGGTCAGTCACATCTTTGAGGTCGGATATCACTTGACACTTTGTCGACCGGTACCTACGCGGTTCGTAATCATGAGCGCTGATCCCGGGGGTCTGTTACATTATATTGTAATATGTCTGACACTCAGTACCGGAATATTCTAGACCGGCGGGCTTATGATGGTCGTGTTTATCGATCAACACTGACACGATAAAGCATACATCTCATTTTGACACCGCGGCGCTCGCTAGAAAGTGACACATCCTTTCTCGTATCATTTGTCGATCGATAGAACGCACTACATTATAGCTTGCATGAGCTTTGTTGAGTGATAGACAAAGTCACGCCAATGAGTTTGAAAGCGCGCAAGCTCTATAAGTCGGTAAGCTATATTATACTTGTGCTTCTTGTGCCTGGGAGGTTACCACTGCCCATCCCACCCAAGGAATCGCAGCGTCTTAATTACGTTCATGGAGCTCATAATACTCGTACAGCTCTCTCAAGCATTGTACAAGTTAACGCCCAAGAGGAAATAATTGACGTTTCACCTGGCTCGCGGATTGGAATGGGACAATTGGGACATGATTACATAATTACAATAATACAGAGACATAAAAATGGGGGTAATATTCGGTCTAAATATCCAGGATGAAATACCAACCCACATCAAAAGGGGCGCTATTTTTTTCTATGCAAATCACAAATTGGCCTCGAATCGGTAACTTGCTCGTGTTATTGCACAAACTGTTTTCATGATAGCTGCCCGTGCATCGAAGATAATATCTACGAATCGATGGCATGTGGTGAAATATGTCGTCATCTAAGAAACCAGTTTTATTGAAAACATAATAGTGTAGTGAGTACTGTACACATATAATCTTCAGTATCTTCTCTTGCACTTCTTTGTCACTAGTTAGCTGGAGGCGAAGGGAGGGAAAAACTGTTCCGTAATTGATTGACGAGCGCGAGATTAGTTGGCAGTTGTATGCAGCGGAACTTATATCATATCGCGATATTATAGATAAGTAATATGTGCTGGAAGTAAGTGATATAAAAGTAATGGATAGTTTCATTGGTATTATTATACTTGCAGATCATCTTAATCTCTGTAGTTCATTGTTGGTCATTGCTACAGTATCAATAAGTATTCTAAAGCATTCTATGGGATGATACTGCAACCGCGATATTTGACACAAGAGGGGATACCTTTACCCACTTTGATGTCTCTGTCATTCTGATTTGCAATTGACACAGACATGAAGGAAAGAATATGTCCTTTTATATCAAATATCTCTGATAGTATACTGACACTGGTCTCAAAAACTTCGAGAAGTAAGTATATGGTTACCTACGTCTACCATTCCCATTAAAATTAACTACATTAAAGATGCAATTTATTTTATCAGAGCCGCAGAGACAGATGAGTGTTCTATTACAGAGTATATTTATACACTCAAATGCAATGTGTACCTCTTGTTTTTTTTGACAAAGCCAGCCAACAAACCAGCCCTCTGGCCACGTTGGTGTGCCGCCGGTGAGATACTTCGAGTACTCCTGGAAGACCCTGTGGGCATTTTCTCCTCAGGGTCCCATGGTCTCGACCCCAAACGGGTGAAATATATCTTATTATTTCTCTTGAAATACCTGACGAGATATCGAACGGGTAGATTCTTTTCAGTTTTAAACGTAACAACATTAGTTATTACACAGTTAATCCGGCTTATGGCGACCACTTCTCAGACGGCAAGCCTCTCTTTATGAAACTCCAGTCGACGACTTGAAGTGTTTCACCACAATGTCGCTGATATTTATTACCTTAATTATGTTACACACAAACAGCAAATGTACGTAAGTAACGTTAAAAGTTAGTTATGTTATAGTGATAAGGGCCAAATAATAACGATAAGTTACTACGTTATACTTGTGATTAAAACTTTCCTGTTTAAACAACCTAAAATGTATAACTTTTTGTTTCGATTCTATTATCTACGTAGTAGCTTTATTAGTCAAGAATGGTTCATGACGCTGCATAAAATAGGTTCAACGATGACATTTATTCATTTGTTTCTTAGTTTTTATTCAAATTAGTCTTACGCGTAAGGATAACAAAGCTAAGAATGTGTGTGAATGTGTATGTGTGTTCACTTTCACACTTTTTATAAGGGTTCTGTAGTAAACAAGGAATCTTATAGTTTCGCCATGTCCTTCTGTTCGTCTGTCCGCGGCTTAGCTCTGTTATTGTTAATATCAGAAAGCTGTTATTTGGTATGGGTATATAAGTATATATCAATCTCGCCGACAAAACGGTATTATAAAATATTGAAAAAGATAATAATTTTTAAAACAATTTGAAATCTATACCACATTTAATGCGAATAAAGAACTGCTACTACTATTACTATATGTATGTCATATACAAATAATTTATTTTAATTAATTGACATGTACAGTCAACATCAAAAATATCTATACGAATTTAGTGACAAACTATGCGAACATGACTTTAATGATAAAGGTACAGATATTTAATTGTTGTCACTGTGTGTGTAAGTTTATGAGTTTTATAACATTGACACCTTCCTATATTGTATACCTAGTCTGGGACGCAGAGGATTTGTGAATATTCTCAAATATTTACTTACTAGCGTTTGCCCGCGGCTTCGCCCGCGTACTCTAAGCATAATTTTTAACCGTCTTCAAAAAAGAGGTTCTCTGTTTGACCCGTATGTATGTATGTACTTATGTATGTATGTATGTTTGTCCACGATTATCTCGCGTTTGGCTGAACCGATTTAGATGCAGTTTCCAGAAAAGTAGTTGTTACATTTTGGGGGTTTCGGTATACGAAGTTTGGTGATTGTGATTCATAAACAGATGTATGTACGTATGTATGTTTGTCCACGATTATCTCGTGTTTGGCTGAACCGATTTAGATGCAGTTTCCAGAAAAGTAGTTGTTACATTTTGGGGGTTTTGGTATACGAAGTTTGGTGATTGTGATTCATAAACAGATGAACCGATGAAAAGTCAGTATACATTCTGAGAACCGGCAAACTGTAGAATTTCATTTGATTTTGGCAATAATAAGGATCGAAAAACTATTATCATACATTTTCGAGAGGCCGAGGGGGAAAAGGTCGGGAGAGAAAGAAGATCTGTGTACAACAGTAACACCAATTGAAGGTCTGGTAACGACCAAGCAGCAGTCATAAACTCTGGTCCTCTGAAGTACAGAAATACGGCTAATTCAATATCTAGCGTAACCCTTATTTTTCCTAAATTTAAATTAATTGGTAGATTATGCCAGTTTCCGTTTGAGCATCCAAAAAGAACGATTTGGCCTTACTTCCTTTCGCACTCCTTACTATTTGCTCGTACTTATACTGACTTTTGTTCATCTGAAGTCCGTCTGTTACAACCGATTTGCTTTAAAACTACTGGACCGATAGAATTGCAATTTGGCACAAACTATCAAAAAATGTCATGTCCATAATATTAAATTAAAACCGGCCAAGTGTCGGAACACGCACACAGAAGGGTTCCGTGCCAACACCTGCTAGTTCACATTTAAACCACTCTAGGAAACTCACGGCACTTAAGTCCTTTTGTTTGGGCAAGACTGTTTTTCAACGATATCTCAAAAAATGGTAAACATCTCTTGTTGAAACCATAAGTCGCTGAAAGTATTTACTTAATATGCACAATCTCAATGTTTTTCAGAATCTTAAACTTCAAAGTTTGAAAATTATATACAGTCAGGGGACACAATTTTTACGACTTAGACAGCTAATCTATACTAATATTATAAAAAGGAAAGATTTGATTGTTAGTTTGCATTGAATAGCTACACTATTCTTGGGTGACATTGATATGGGCTATATTATGTTTTCAAAAAATAAGGATTCTTACTAAAACTCCAATAATGTAATGTTGTAAAAAAAAGTAACTCAAATATTCTTTACATCGCGTGCGCTAAGAAAACTATTGATGATAGAATAAATATTTGTTAATTATTTGTATGGGCCGGGGTGCTAGTATGTATAACTAATCTAAAGGTTTATTTAAATGGAAAAAATATAGAAACCTCTATGTCGTTTTTAAAAGCCAATCCTTTTTTTACAATCCCTGGCATGTATGGAGTGCCTAATTTTGGAATAAATATTTTTTAATTATTTGTATGGGCCGGGCTGCAAGTATGTAATACTAATCTAAAGGTTGATTTAAATGGAAAATAATTTTTAAGAAAAAAAAACCGACTTCAATGGGGGAGTCCGGTGAAAGATTATTCAACTTAGATGGTGCACTCTTAGATTCCATACAATAAAATAAAAATGGCTATAAGTATGTTTATAATGGTAGAAGACTTAGACTTTCCATGATTCCTCATGGAATCATGGAAAAACCTTGCTTGCTTAACAAACAAAACGAAGAGAACAAATCGCCAAACGTGAACTACGCGTCGTTGAAGAGTTCCGTTCTGATCATCATCAGCAGTTCCACTTCATCAAATGTCACTTTTATGAATGAAAATGCTTGATTAGTTCATGAAAATACTAAAATCACTATTTGTGTGCCTTTCACATTTGAGGAGTTCCCTCGATTCCTAATGGATCCCATCATCAGAACTCGAGCATGTCAAAAATCAATCGTGAAAATAGAACTTGCTTAACAAACACAGCTAGAAGGACAAATCGCCAAACGTGAACTTTTCGTCGTTGAAGAGTTCTGTTCTGATCATCATCAGCAGTTCCACTTCATCAAATGTCACATTTTTGTATGATAATGCTCGATTTGTTGATAAAACCACAAAAATCACTATATGTTTGCTTATAAGATTTGAGGAGTTCCCTCAATTCCTCATGGATCCCATCATCAGAAATCAAGCATGACAAAAATTTATCGTGAAAATAGAACTTGCTTAACAAACACAGCTAGGAGGACAAATCGCCAAACGTGAACTTTTCGTCGTTGAAGAGTTCTGTTCTGATCATCATCAGCAGTTCCACTTCATCCAATGTCACATTTTTGGATGCAAATGCTTGACTTTTGATAAAAACACAAAAATCACTATATGTTTGCCTTAAAGATTTCAGGAGTTCCCTCAATTCCTCATGGATCCCATCATCAGAACTGCGTTTTGACAAAAACGGGACCAACTTGGATATATAAACTTACAATCAACGAATTTTAGAAATCGCTTAAGAAATGACGGTGTTATGGAGTAACAAACATTAAAAAAAAAACATACAACCGAATTGATAACCTCCTCTTTTGAAATCTTGAAGTCGGTTAAAAATATAGAAACCTCTATGTCGTTTTTAAAAGTCAATCCTTTTTTTACAATCCCTGGCATGTATGGAGTGCCTAATTTTACCTCGGATTCGTATTAAGAGACCCCTCGGAAGCTCAGATATCGATTTTGAACGAAATCGGGGCGGAAAAAAGAAAATCTATGTGGCCGCCACTTTCACAAATTTTACCTCGGATTCGTATTAAGAGACCTCTCGGATACTCAGATATCGATTTTGAACGCAATCGGGACGGAAATTAAGAAAATCAATATGGCCGCCACTTTTTCCAAACTTTACCTCGGATTCGTATTTGGGGCCCTCTCGGACGCTCAGATATCGATTTTGAATGAAATCGGATTGGAAGGGAAGAAAATCAATATGGCTGCCACTTTTTCCAAATTTTACCTCGGATTCGTATTAAGAATTTTTTCGGACGCTCAGACGTCGATTTTGAACGAAATCGAGACGGAATTGAAGAAAATCAATATGGCCGCCACTTTTTCCCACTTTTACCTCGGATTCTTATTCGGGGACCTCTCGGACGCTCAGATATCGATTTAGAACGCAATCGGGACGGAAATTAAGAAAATCAATATGGCCGCCACTTTTTCCAAACTTTGCCTCGGATTCGTATTTGGGGCCCTCTCGGACGCTCAGACATCGATTTTGAACGAAATCGAGACGGAATTGAAGAAAATCAATATGGCCGCCACTTTTTCCCAATTTTACCTTGGATTCTTATTCGGGGACCTCTCGGACGCTCAGATATCGATTTTGAACGAAAATGGGATGAAGATGAAGAAAATCAATATGACTGCTAGTTTTTCCAAATTTTACCTCGGATTCGTATTAAGAGACCTCTCGGACGCTCAGATGTCTATTTTATACGAAATCGGGACGGAAATGAAGAAAATCAATAGGGCCGCCAGTTTATCCAAATTTTACCTCGAATTCGTATTAAGAATTCTCTCGGACGCTCAGATATCGATTTTGAACGTAATCGAGACGGAATTGAAGAAAATCAACATGGCCGCCACTTTTTTCAAATTTTACCTCGGTGTCGTATTAGGGGGACCTCTCGGACGCTCAGATATCAATTTTGAACGAAATCGGGACGAAAATGACGAAAAGCAATATGGCCGCCAGTTTTTCCAATTTTTTTACCTCGGATTCGTATTCGGGGACCTCTCGGACGCTCAGATATCGATTTTGAACGAAATTAGGAAGAAAATGAAGTAAATAAATATGGCTGCGACTTTTTCAAATTTTACCTCGGATTCATATTAAGAGACCTCTCGGACGCTCAGATATCGATTTTGAATGAAATCGGGAAGAAAATCAATATGGCTGCGACTTTTTCCAAATTTTACCTCGGATTCGTATTAAGAGACCTCTCGGACGCTCAGATATCGATTTTGAACGAAATCGGGAAGAAAATGATGAAAATCAATATGGCTGCGAATTTTTCCATATTTTACCTCGGATTCGTATTAAGAGACATCTCGGACGCTTAGATATCGATTTTGAACGAAATCGGGACGAAAATGACGAAAAGCAATATGGCCGCCTGTTTTTCCAAATTTTACCTCGGATTCGTATTAAGAATTCTCTCGGACGCTCAGATATCGATTTTGAACGAAATCCAGATGGAATTGAAGAAAATCAATATGGCCGCCACTTTTTCCAAATTTTACCTCGGATTCGTATTCGGGGACCTCTCGGACGCTCAGATATCGATTTTGAACAAAATTGGGAAGAAAATGAAGAAAATCAATGTGGCTGCGACTTTGTTCCATATTTTACCTCGGATTCGTATTAAGAGACATCTCGGACGCTCAGATTTCTATTTTGAACGAAATCGGGACGAAAGTGAAGAAAAGCAATATGGCCGCCAGTTTTTCCAATATTTACCTAGGAGTCGTATTAAGAGTCCTCTCGGACGCCTAAATATCGATTTTTGTTGAAATCGTATCGGACGGCACTGATTAATAAAACCACTTACAATACATTGATTCAAGAAAGGTCGTATATTCATAGGGAATTCACGGCACTTCATGCGCCTTTAGACCTTATAAGGAACCTACATGCCAAATTTGATATCTCTCGAATCAGCAGTTTGGGCTGTGCGTTGATGTCACTCACTCAGTCAGTCAGTTTCTTCTTGCAATTTCGCACAAACTCTTAAAAGTTTTCATGTCTGCAGTATTAACTTTCAAAATCAATGCCATTTTCGAAATTAACGACCCAAAAAACCATAAAAACGACACCCATATTAATATTTAGACATTCCAACCCCCTCGCACCCCAACAGAGGGGATGGTATTTTACGTCCTCTACGTGGGATTTTAAAATCATTTTTGTTTTCGTAATCAGCGACCCGATAAACCATAGAAATAATACCCATATCGATTTTCAGAATTGTCACCACTTTTCACCCTGTTAGGGGTTGATTTCTCAAAAAACCTGAAACACATATTTACTCATTTATCGTTAGAAATACTCCTGTGAAGTTTCGAATAAAACAGTCCAACTTATCTTGATTCCCCATACAAACTTCGGACCCCCATTTCACCCCCGCCCCCAGGGGTTGATTTTTGAAAAATCCTTTCTTAATGCACCTCTAGACCTTATGTGGAACCTACATACTCAATTTGGAATCTCTAGAACCAGCAGTTTGGGCTGTGCGTTGATATGTCACTCACTCAGTCAGTTAGTTATTTCTTGCAATTTGGCACAAACTTTCAAAAGTTATCATGTTCACAATATTAAACTTCAAAATTGATGCCATTTTCGTAATTAACGTCCCAAAAAACCATAAAAACGACACCCATATTAATATTTAGACATTTCATCCCCCTCGCACCCCAACAGGGGGGATGGTATTTCACGTCCTCCACGTAGGATTTTAGATTCATTGTTGTTTTCGTTATCAGCGACCCGATAAACCTGAAAAACAACACCCATGTCGATTTTCAGAATTTGTCACCACATTTCCCCCTTTTAGGGGTTGATTTCTCAAAAAACCTGAAACACGTGTTTACTCATTTATCGTTAGAAATACTCCTGTGAAGTTTCGAATAAAATAGTCCAACTAATCTTGTTTCTCCATACAAACTTCGGACCCCCATTTCACCCCCTTAGGGGTTGAATTTTGAAAAATCCTTTCTTAGTGCACCCCTACACATTATAAGGAACCTACGTGCCAAATTTGGAATCTCTAGGACCAGCGGTTTGGGCTGTGCGTTGATATGTCAGTCAGTCAGTCAGTCAGTCAGTCAGTCAGTCAGTTTCTTCTTTTATATATTTAGATAGATTATTTATTAAATCAATGTAAACCGTGCCTTAGCAATGACGGTGCACTGTCGTGCATGCGTTATCGCGAATCAAAGGATGTGGGAGCTAATGTCTATAGCCCGTAGCCGGATCTTGCTGAGATAGACAGGCCATTGACAGGGCTGTTTTGTCTTGTTTTAAGGTATTCCCTTCCATCAGTTCGATATGATCCCTATAGGAATTCCGGATGTGAATGAAGATGCTCGAAGAATTAGATATTTCCGAGATTTATGCAAGGTTGTTCTGGTGAGAACATTACAGAAATTAATTGAATAATACGTACCACCGGGATAAGATAATCGATTAGATTCACTTATTAACTGTCACTAAGGGTGACATGATCGAATCTTTCGTGAATTCTTCTCAAGGATGAGTATACGGTCGTACACTTAGTAGTAGCACCTAAATTTTTAAACATATTTCACGAAATATTGAATTTAAAAGAGAATCGATCGATAAATGATGATACAAACCCCTGAAACAACCTTTAGAATAGTGAGGACATTAATGAAATATAACAGTACATTGAAACCTGCACATTCTACCAAAACCCTTAAAATACTCGCTCATGAGTACACAGACAGCCCCCGTGGAGGGATTGTCATAGCCATCGTAAAACTGCACCCGATGTCCCTCAATAAATAGAATATAAATACTGGCTCAACAGATGTGTCATCTCTGAAACAGTTAGGGCATGTAAATTTCCCGGGAAAATTCATAAAACTCGGGACCGGGATTGCAAACCCTAGAAACGGTGTTGTTGCTTCAAAAGGAAAAACAATGGAGAGAGATCAAGTTTATAAAACTATGGTTGATTTAAGTGCAGTATAAAGTGAGAATATTTTGTCACCTAAAAGTCATATAGTTTTGATCACTTGGCATATGGGAAATATTTTTACACTATATAGGTGCATACCTGCCACTACGATATTCACTAACGTCTATTCGTATAATTGAAATAAAATACATCTCTAAGTAAAATCCCTTTCACGTGTATGGAGAACGTGTTACAGAGAGTAAAGGCCTTCCTGTGTCTTTTTTTATGTCCGCTCACATCTAAAGCAACGATATAAGCGCAAAGTTCAGTATGCAGGTTCTACCAAAAAACCAAAGAAACAGCCATTTCGATCTTCTGCTCCTGTGGACCACTTGTGCAAAAGTAATATCCACCTAGGCACATTAATGCAACCAGACGAGTTACAACAAATTGCAGCTCAAAAAGTCTGGAAGTAACGGGTATGAGCAAGGAACTATAGGGCTGCCATAATATACTAAATTCTGGTCGAGGCGGCATAGAAAAGGAAAACAAGAAACCATTAAATATAAACTAATATAAGTACATAAATTAACACATTGAAACAATGGATAGTATGAGCGGGAAGTTTATTTTAAACATAGCTTTATTTTATCCCAATATTGACAGTTCAACCCGCCTCTTGTCACGAAAATAAAGATTCCTTTACTGTTAGTTCAATTTAAAAATGATAATATGCTATCACAGAAGCAATGAATCTGAAAATGTTGTCATCGAAGACGTCACAGTAAGACTGTCACGTCTGCACAGTTTATCCCAGCGGCTGACCAGCGGGAGCATTAATTCAATCATCGCTTTCATTACGCCGTAAAACCAGATCGTAAAACAGCACTTTCCACTAGATATGGATTCTTCATATTCGGTTTTTTCATGTCCGTGCTTGGTAATAAAAGAAATCACTTATAAAATGCAGTACGGGACAACGGAGGGTGATTTCTTATGGTTCGTGACATACTGTTTTGACGTTATAATAATAATAATGGAGTGCAGGTTAGTGCTGTAAATTGGATTGGGATTTCTTGTTTATTAAATAGTGTCGTTATCGATGACCATGACGATGATAGTGATTGTCTTTATCGCAAGATAGGATTTCATGACTTCTATGTAATTATACGTAATCCACTGTTTTCTCCGTTCGAAGTACTAGTATTGCAAATAAAATCTGCCAATCATTTTAAAATTATCCCGCAGAAATGGTATTAAATAAATCAAATTAATAAAATTTAAAAAAAAAACAGACAATAACACGTCTTTTTGTCTGATACGGTTTAGTGTTTAAAATTATATTTTTAGTTTCATATTCCAAAATGACGATTATATTGCTCACATACAGTTGATACATTTTTATCCTTGTAGTAATTGTTACTCACAGGCTCCACATATTTGAACAATTGAAAGTAAATGGTATATAGTTTAATAACATTGTTACACATTAGAAAGGTTTGGACCTCCTATTACGTTCAGCAGTACTTGAGAGAAACAAGAGTGGATATAACCAATGAACTATACGTAATATTAAATTAACTTACGATTATCAATTAAGAAAAATCTATATTGAATAACATAATTATTACAATTGAATTTCAATTATATACATAGATAAACTCACGCCTATATTTCCAAAAGGGGTAGGCATGGTAGGTAGCACATGAAAATAAATTTTCGGCATCTTTAGCTATTGCAGGTTTTAGCAACTAAATAAATAATTTATACAAATGCGCACTTATTATATTTTACAAGGCATTAAAACAATGGCACCGGACAATGAAAATGCCACGTAAATTGCTGAGTCGTCAAGTACTTGAAAGTTACTTCAATATACGTTTAATTATCATTGTCAGGTCACAACTTGTCGAGTTAGTGAAACAGGGACCTGATGTAATATTCTTAAGTACAGTGTGTCGTATGGCACGAGGGTGGAAACAACAGGGTAAGCAGTGAATAAAAATCTGGATGCAAACTCCAGGGGGCGTTCAATCCAGGTTGTCGGCCTATGGAAGATTAATACTTTACTTCCTTTGTGTTTGCCAACAAATAACTTGGGGGACGCTCAAAAATTGCCCTTGAAAGGCATTAGGATGATTCTCTCTTATTGCTCGGGATTACGTGTAAGTAATTTTTTGAGTATGAACAGAATCCGTCGCAAATTTGAAATGATGGTTGACTTTAGTTCAACTTATTAATAATAGATGAGTATGAGTATCAATTAATGTTTTCCGACTCACGATTAATGTAGGCGATTCCTGAGAAAAAAATACATTATTCTTATTTTACGTTAAAATTTGATTTTCACCGGTAGGTGTTTGATGGATTTTATACTCGGCAAAATAGAAGCTGGTCTAGTTTTTCCTCTTGATTGAAAGGTCTGATGTCTGTAGCTGTAGTTAAACCAGTGCCTCCGCCAAATCTTGGGATTTCGTGCCGAATTGGACCCCAGGGCCCTATAGGATAAAACGGGGAAAACGCTACGACGATGATGATAACAGAATATATGCTTCTAATAAAAATGACAAGTTGTCACAAATCCCAAGCGGGTATGCATTACAAACATTTAGTTCTTGAATTGTTAACCATCCATCCACTTAGTATAATTTATTAGCAAGCGGAGCTCTCGAGTGATAGACACTCCGAGTAATTAGCGACATCTAAGTCTCTTAATGTACCTGCGGTGAAACTTTGATTAGAGCGCGCTTAGATAAGTATCCTTACTTTACTACGTAGTCAATTACGTTTTCTCAAGCGTGCAATGAAATTTTGTCATTATAGGTACGTACGTTATAACAGGCTTCAAAGTATGACGCTGCAGGTGGAACAACTCGGGAGAACTGTTAAGGAATTTCAGACAAAATTGAAGGCCTAGGCCGGGAAGTATTTTTTTTTTATTTAATGTCAAGCATGACGTCTGTTAAATTTGTTTTTCGAGTGTTATATATTTTTTTCTTCGTTGCATATGTTTAAGAAAAGCACTATACAAATGTCGGCGAGAAACGTTAGGCTGCAGGCCGCGTATCCCTATCTATCTATATCTACTTGGCCTGCAACCCTACGTTTCCCGGCCTCTATATTAGTAATGTAGTATACTGTATTACATTTGGCATGTAACTGGCTGGTATTCTATAGTACTTCAGATAAAAAAAGTCTACTAGAAAATTACTATACAGTAAGTACTCTGTCAATCTTTCCCTACTAAAGCAACAGAAAATGAATTCATGGTTTCTGTACTTCATCCTATATGTTATTTTACCCCTTGTGATAAAGATTTTTGTCGTGCACTACTTTATTTAATAACCTGGCATCTTGTCTGTCAGTCTGTCTTACAGTGTGATTTGAATCTGTTCAGCCGTTTTTGTGGGATGGAGTAAGAAACATCCAAAGTTTTAATGAATCATATTGTTAAGGTTACATACAATACAATACAATACGAAAACTCTTTATTGCACACCTCAATAAATACATACATATTAGATCTACAACTTCCCATCTCCCACCAACCCTCTGTTCGCTTTTTGTTATTTGTCTCACTACTACTCTTTTCGTAATATTTGCTGAAATCATATATCAGTAATGTTAATGTATATGCATATTCGCTGTACGGGCTTCAGTTTCACATACAAAATAATAGCAACAGTGCCTCATCGATAACTGATGGGTATAATAAAATTTTAGCAATTCGATGCCCAAATTTCGTATCAATCAATTTGGACGTTCCCTACGTGGTGATGTGTTTGTAAGCTGATTGTCTTCGCAATGCGTTTTAAATTTATTGCGTGGCATCGTTGTCGGAAAACAAATTTCGTTTTGGTAATGAGTGAATGGAAATGATAATTGAATTTACAGTGTCCTTGATTTGTGTTGCAGTCCCAGTGATTTGAGTTGGTCGTTATTTGAACTGTTTAATTCCATATATTAATTTAATCGTATGGCATTTATTTACGAACCGTGAGATCTTCGAGAAGACAAGTACGGTTGCCAGTTTAAAAACCTGTTACTATTAAATACATATTGATTTGTTATCTTCCGGTTTATAGTGTTATCACGAGTAACATGATATTACCTAAGCGACAGAACAGCTATTTTTTTTACAATACTACTACATTCATTTAGTCCAATCCTTAAGCACCTACCTACACTATTCAAATCGTTTCATCGTAACTATCGTTTTAGTTATTTTTTCCTTTGGTAAACTACACGAGTGCAATCCTTACCTCTATGAAAATATTTGCTCATTCCATTTTATTTCACGCAACGAGTAAAGAAATTGCACAGGTAAATAAATCCGGTTTGTACAAATTATATTTCTCTTTGAACTCGTAAAAATGCGGTAAGTCGAAATTTTTTAATAAACATCAAAGGTAGTAATTTCGTAATAACAAGCGTTTCTCTAATCCCGACAGAGTTTTTGTTGGGAATACAAAGAAATTGAAAGAGATAGGAGTTCTCTGCAGTGATGAAACGTCTGGACGAAAACTTCTTCATTTTTTTAAATGTAAACATTCATACTGTCGTGGCAAGGTAAATGGTTCCGTATTACTTTGTCTGCGTACATATATTTGTTTACATTTTAATGCCTTGATTGTTCTTATTGAACTATAGTTTATTGTGGAGTGAAAACATGAAACAGAGTAACAAACAGAACAGAATGGATGAGGCAGGACACGTGGCCAGAACGAGTCATGGAAAATTACTAGAAAGGTGCTTGACTGACGAATATTGAAAAATACTTGAGACTGAGAATCTCCCAAAACGATAAAGTAGATCTCTTATCATGAATAGCTGAATCTGCTGGATTGAGTTCGATTATGGTTGCAGTAGAAGTTAATGGTAGGATTCGGAAAGATGTAACTGAAGTTTATGAATTACTTTGCTCTCGCATCATAACACAATGAACACAGGTGTTTCTCGCCGCGATTAATCTTTCTTAAGGCAAATGCACTTTTTCGCACGTAACATGTTAATGCATATTTCGCGTGACCGCGGAGGCTTACTGGTGTGCGGTAATTAGCGACGTACTGGAGTATGATCGACGTTAATGTTAATTAATTCTTTCTTTGAGTGAAGAATGTTGAGCGATATAACAAGATTAAATAATAATAAATAAATAAATATTGGGGGACAATCTTACACAAATCGACCTAGTGTCAAACTAAGCAAACCTTGTACTATGGGTACTAGACGACGATATACATACTTACCTAGATAAGACCCAAGAACAAATATCCGTGCTAAATTCACAAATAATCGCCCTGGCCGGGATTCGAACCCGGGACCTCTAGCTTCGGAGGCAGAGTCACTAACAACTAGACTAAACAGGCGTCGATTAAGTAACAATTCAATTTAACGTTCATTTAATCACATACATATGGTACAGAACCCTTCGTGCGTGAGTCCGACTCGCACTTTACCGTTTTCAAGATATTCAATTTAGAAAAGAAAACTTCGTTGGCATTTCGACTTAAGTTATTATTTAAATTATTACTGTAACATTATTGAATATGAACTATCTGGGAAATGTCATCCGATGTCATGCTCTCTTTGTTTCTTCGAAAAAAAAATGCTTGTAACGTTCTCTAATTAGTTCCTAAAATTCAGTCCAAAGAGACAAGTTGTATCAAATACACCTGCATGCCAATTATCCGCTCGCTCAGGCTTTGTCTTTGAGTTGTTTGTACGCTTACGAATATAGCCTACATTAGACAAGAAGGTCTAGATTTGTTGTATGTAGTTGTAGCGTGTTCGAATAGACATTAAATTACATATTTGAAATGTGTAACACAAACAAAACAAATGCCCATTCGAACACTTGTTTTATTAAAATCGGTTCAGCCGTTTTTGAGACAATTGAAATTGAAATGAAAATGTGGGTGGGCTTTTAACTTTTCTAAGTCGTCAGTTATTATGTACATATGTTCACCGATTACTTGGAGACGATTAGACCGTAAACAAATATTATTTTTACGTTTGAAATAAATAATTAAATAATAAATAAATATTGAGATATAATCTTACACAAATTGACGTAGTCCCAAACTAATTGTAAGCAAAGCTTGTACTATGGGTACTAGACAACGATATACTCGTACATACTTATATAGATAAATACATAGAAAACTTCGAAGACCCGGGAAATAATATCGGTGCTAAATGCACAAATAGTGCCCAGACCGGGATTCGAACCCGGGACCTCTAGCTTCGGAGGCAGAGTCACTACCAACTAGGCTAAACAGGCCGAAAGGATACGCTTTCTAGTTGATCCCATTGTCATCAAGTCAGGATCTGACGACGAGATCCTGGAGAAATCAAGGAAATTCCTCATTTTTATAGGCATTTTTATAGCTATTACAGTATTTTTTTAAGTAACGCGTGCATTTACTCTCGAAAACTAACATGCGGTGAAGTGAATATGATGAAGACCAGAACTGGCCGCCTGAACTCCACAGTAAACAGTTTTTCATGGTGATAGGATATTCCGATTAAGATAGTTAATCGACTATTACCAAGTAAATTAAAGGCGTTTTTTTATAATATAGCTTGTTAGTAAAGATAACAATCATGACATGAGACTTAAATATCTCACGGTATAAATGAACTTTTTTCTACAATGTCGTCTGTGTTCTTGTTCCCAGCAAATTCTAAATATTGACACACGGGACCCTCGAGATGCATGTGTAAATTGTCTGATATTGAGACAAGAGCTCTTTGAACGTGCTTGTCTAGTGAAAATACATCTGAAATATATTTTAAAGTGTGTAAATTGATTTATCTTTTATGTAATGCAGCGATACAAATATAACTGTTTACATATACTACTTATAAATATTTATCTATATATATTATTATAAATTTCAAGGTTTTTTTTTATAAATGATTGCAGGCACCTACTGCGAATTATAATTATTATATTTGATTCCCGCTACCCAAAGGTTGTCTTGAAGAGATCGCTCTTTAGCGGTAAGACCGCCTTTTGTTTGCATCTACTTATTGTATTTATGTTCTGTACTGGTGTGCAATAATAGCTATTTGCGATACAAGGGTTGTAAAACAAAGAAAGTCAGATATAGCAGATGTTTGAGGCTCAAACCGCAGGTGAGGGTCATAAATATGCGAGAGAGGGCTTTCTGTTTTACGACCCGTGTTTTGTACACAATTATACGTCACCACTTGGCGGACGCGCAGCGTGCGGAAAAACGCGCTTTTTGGCAAGGTGTGGTGTAAAGAGTATTTGTAGGTATTGTATTGTACATATTGTATGTACAATCAGCATCAAAAGTAGCTACGCACATGAAGAGGTCAAAAGCTATTATTCCCTTATAATAATGACTTTTGATCTTTTCAAATGATTTACTTTTTAATGCTGACTGTACAGTAGGTAGTGAGTTACTCTGCTCTGGCGTGAACTTTTTTACGTAACGTTTCCGAGCGCGTGTAAGGTTGATTGAAATGTCATATTCCATACTAAAAGTGCTATTAAGCAGGGTAGTCACAACAGTTTGAACATAAGATAAATAAATCTGTCATTTCACTACAGAAAATGACATTTAGATCAACCTCACCCATGCTCAAAAACGTTACGTAATTACCCCGCTGGTTACAGTCACCGCAATTGTGTCTCCATAACATTATGACTTGTAAAAAACATGAAGTATACTTATTTTTGACATAAGTATAAATTATTGTATATATTATACCTATACACAACTGGACTTAGAACCCGTTAAAATATATTACTTAGTATGTATGTATACAGACTGAAAAAGAAAAGGTTTAATGTACACCCGTAACGTAAACCTAATCGTTAAAAACAATCGCACTCAAATCGGTTCATCAGTTAGGGAGGGAGCAACAGACACACACAGATACACATGTAAACTTATAACAACCTCTATTTTGCGTTGCGCTAACCTATGAGGGTTAGAAATGAAATTTTGAATTGCACAATATAAATCTATATAAATTCAGAATTAATATTCGTGCGTTTAAAATAAATGCTTACAACATAAAAATATCTTAGATATTACGTCTCAAAATCTCAGTAAGCCAGCTATTATTCTTTCTGAGGAATTGCCTACAATGCGAACGAGCGGCCCGATAACGATTTCGAGAAATGGCTCAACTTCCTAGGTTATCTCGGGAGGCCCAATTCGGAAGGAATTGTCCGTGTATCGAAACAGTATGTTATTCGTCTTGATTCATGCGCTCCTTCTTACGTAAGCGTTGTGCTATTGTGTGAGCAGGACGTACTGATATTAAGATGACATTTGTAAATAATTGAAAAGGGATTTAGTTGTAAAATTGAGGCTAGGATTTTATGATAAGTGGTCTTGACGGTGTTAACTTTCAGGACATATGGGTAAGATTTGATTAATGCGAACTTACTACGAGTAGAAAAATTGTCCGTTAGGTGTATTTTGCACTACTTTTGTACGGTTGTTAAAAATTAGTACAAAATAAACCTAATGAATTACAAACCTCACTTGAGTGTATGAATTACCACTAATAACTTGTAATTATAGTAGTAGTAATGAGAAGGTTACTAAAATCCTTTAAATAACATCAGCTACAATTAGCCACAATCCCTTAGCGTATAGTCCCATCATGTAGAGAATGAACAACATTTTCAGAGCTTACAAATAAACTTGAAATTGGTTTGGAACTTGTAACTCGTATTAGACATTTTATGATCTCGTACACGCTCGATTTAAGACAGACCTTCTTTTATGTTCTCGAGTGGACCGGCCACTCGTGGGAATTATTGCTTCGGAACTGTTCCATTCGATATCACCCTTTCGTCTTGACCGATAAGTATGAGATTTTTTCACACACAACCTAGCCTGTTCGTTGATACCGTGCAAAAATATATTGAATGCATATAGTATTGTAATTGAATAAGTCCTCCATAAATATGCTCTTACCTGAAAACCTTAATACGCTGATATATTTTTGACCAAGTTGTATGCACCCATATTGGTGCGCTTGCCTGAAACTACCTACAATAGTAACTTCCCTAAAAGTAAATAACATATTAATAGAAATTTTATAAGTTTTATCTCATAAGAAAACTATTTTAGAAAAGTTTACCATGGGAAAAAAAGCACATAAGTCAATTCTTCTTCAATGTAGGCATACATATAACGAAGTGTAAATTACATTCATAAATATTGTAACGCTCTTGCGAGGACGTACATAATAGAATGATCATTTTTGAAATATTGAATCCAATTATAATTGAGCCTGCCGTAAATACTCGTACACCTTTTTCATAATTATTTTACCAAGTAAACCTAATCAAAAGAAAACATTTTAACACTACCTGGTTGTGAAGTTAGTGTTAACACACACACAAACTTTAATTCTTTATAATATTGGTATCACAGACCTCGCAGGACTCTCGAAGACCGATACGGAATGGCACCCCAGTTTGATATTTACTTTTGTGCTCGGATTTCAGGCGGTATTTGCTGTGCCTTGGTCCAGTTTCAATTAAATCGTGTTTACGCGGCCACTGTTGTGATGGGCTTAGCTGATACACCACTGCTTATAGGTTCTGGACTTATGGGAGTTCAAGTATACGGCAGCTGATAAATGGTGGGACTTATTTGGAAGATATATTTAACTACCGAGTTATTGCTACTGTACATTTCATATAGAAAGTGGAGCGTGGAAAAATAGAGGAGTAACGTTTGTTACTACAAATTAAATCTAAATTTGGTACCAATCTCATATAAGTGTCAGTGCATATTTGCGCTTAGCCATGTAGAGTATCTACGCAAATAAAACACATAAGTAAATCAAGAACATAACTGATTGATCATCATCATCATGTCAGCCGAAAGACGTCCACTGCTGGTCCTGGCCTTTTAGGCAAACAAAAAAAGCAACGTAAATTATTCACAAAGTCAAAAAAAAGTTACACAATTGGGCCCTAAGAGGGAGCAGAACTGATCCCAAATGAAATAGGATAAAGCTATAAAAGTGATGAATTCCTATAAATTAATGGGCTTTAGTTATGCCTACGAGTATAGCTTAGGTTAATTTCAGACACATATTGCCGCCTCTACAAGTCTACATAGGTACATACTCGTATACCAAGGATATAAGTATATTTCTTAGATACTTTTCTTAGAAAGATTATTAGGTAGGTCTAACTAGTCAAAGACTAAATTTATTACGATCTCCTTCCCATGAAACCTTATCAGTGCATGCATGCTCTCAGACATAACCACAGTCGACAACTGTTTGCAAAACTACCCCTGAACTTTCAAAATAACTCACGACCTCTTTGTTAAACGCTAAACACGGACAGTCGGCAATCTAAATCGCAGAGAAAAATATCTCGGGGCGGAGCTGGGTATCAAAGTGGGGTTCACGAGATGTCGTAGATAGAGCCTTTGCGAGCATTGAGCGCCCAGTTAGCATTCAGAAAGACGCCGCGGGCGAAGGCGCGATAAAATCGTCGGTGAGTGCACCGCGGACGCGGGTGCTTAGCGGCCGCTGGTGTCGGGAGCATTTGTCAGCGACATCTTACGCCAGAGAAGCACCCGTCGCTAGCCGTATTTATTTTCCTTCTTAGGTTAGGTATTAGTGCATCTGTGAGAGTGAAGAGCTCGTAAAGCAAGTTATAGCAAACCGCCTGTTATCCGTTTATCAAGGTTGTTATTACGTAATGTTTCAAAAGTACATACGTTACCTACATATGTAAGGTAGATCTGACTGTCATTTTTTGTACAGAAAAACTTAATCGTCTACACAGCCGAGTGTCCGGTGAGATGACTGGCGTTATTTAGAATACAGTTTCCATTATTATTTCAACATTCCGTGTTTTCCACATCATTATCTACTCCATTAAATTTTGTTCTCATAAATATTTCTTGGATACCATAAATGGTACATCCAAAAACTCTATTTTACTGTGATTATTTATTTTAGTACTCTTGTTTGACACTGTTGGTCGTCGCAAGTTGCTACGTTCATAAAATAAATAGCATAACATATTTCTAAGGAATGCCTGATGCCGGTGCAATCCAACAGTCAAAGCTACATTTCACTCTACACTGATTGCTTTACTTATAGGTAATAATCTTAGATACTGTACTTAGAATCTTAGTATTCAAACCATCATTTGTAGGTGACCGCCTTCTGTCCACGCTAGCCGATCCATCCGTCCGTGTGTCCGTTCTTAACTATTCAGCTGCCACTCTTACATCAGCAGTCACCTGACGACAGCCTGAAGAGACAGGGTACGGAACTAGTGTATGAAATTATGGCATTTGTAATGTACGGAAGGGACATGTTAAATGTACCTAGGTACATGTGACACGTGGTGCTTAGAATTCTAGTGGAATCCGAGTTTTTTGTGTAAATCTGATGACCATGTAGTGAAAACAACCTTTAACCTATTAGGTAGACCAACTAGCAAGAAAATTACGTAACGTTTTCAAAAACACGCTATAGCAGTTCATTAGGTACCTATCTGTGTTTTTTTTTTGCAAGCATGTTAATTCATGTAACCTTCTTATATACATACACACATATCTCACGACTATATTCCCTATATTTGACTATATTATTTTATTAACTAGAAGTGAACCGTAGCTTTTATTTAATTTATAGTTGAAATATATCCAACTAAAACCATCTGGTTACCGAAACCATATTCTTGTTTCGGTTACCAGATTTTTTTTTCCGTGCAATGGAAGTATTATTCTTTCACTACATATTCCAAAAAATACCGAATTGCAAAGCTTATGAGCATCCTCACTGATCAGAAGCAAATCACCTTCCCTAACAACTATAGCTGTGTTCTATAGAACTGCTAGTAGTAAGGGACCTACGCTGCTATCCAAAAAACGTAAAGGTGCCTAGAAAATTTGAATATGCTTACTAACCAGTATACCTCTTTATATGTTGATGTCTAAATCTATTAGATTGAGTTGTGAAACTCTTTATTAATACAGCGATCCTTGTACTGAAAGCTAATAATTCACACCAGCTATTCAAAATAGGTAGTCATTGTTGTTCTCGAGGGCTCAAAGCACTTTTCTTTCCACATTACATGGCGATAATTACTTTTTCTTCGGAATAGCAGGTGTAATAATAAAAAGCAGTATGTGTGCCAGCCACTCGGTAGCAAAATTATTTCAGATTGGTGTAAATACTTAATTGAACCCCTCGATATACTTACAAATTCTACTATAGAATCTTTCGCTTCACGCAGGGTTCAATAGACCGCCCTCGCCTTTAATATATCATTTTTCTCTATTGAGACACAACTTACCCGGTTTATTTCATGTTGTACTTACTGATAACTAGAACCAAACCTTTAATTTGACAACAATGTGTCATCGT
Source organism: Notocelia uddmanniana (assembly GCA_905163555.1). Lineage (NCBI taxonomy): Eukaryota > Metazoa > Arthropoda > Insecta > Lepidoptera > Tortricidae > Notocelia > Notocelia uddmanniana. The sequence continues at coordinate 14,246,247 of LR991053.1, forward strand.
GAGGTCTGGCGATCTTACTCACCACCAGGTGCAAACACCACTAGCGATGAAATTGGCGAAATATTCATGTTGTTTCTTTCAAAACTTTGTATCTTTCCTATAAATTACATGTAACTTGGTGCGTGCACTTTACGCTCGAAGTTGTAGACGATTACATTTACCCAGGACAGACTGTCCAGTTAGGTAAGTCCAACTTCGAGAAAGAGGTTAATCGTTGAATCCGACTCGGCTGGGCAGAGTTCGGGAAGCTACGGCACATCTTTTCGTCCAATATTCCGCAGTGTCTCAAGACGAAAGTCTTTGACCAGTGTGTGTTGCCAGTGATGACATATGGTACTGAAACGTGGTCGCTTACTATGGGCCTCATAAGAAGGCTCAAAGTCACCCAAAGAGCAATGGAGAGGGCTATGCTGGGAGTATCTCTGCGTGATCGCATCAGGAATGAAGTTATCCGCAGCAGAACCAAGGTGACCGATATAGCCCTTCGAATCGCTAAACTTAAGTGGCAGTGGGCGGGATACATAGCACGTAGAACCGATGGCCGTTAGGGCGGAAAGGTTCTCGAGTGACGACCACGTACCGGAAGGCGTAGCGTGGGCAGGCCCCCCACACGGTGGACTGATGACCTGGTAAGGGTCGCGGGTGTCCGCTGGATGCGGGTGGCGCAGGACCGGTCATTGTGGAAGTCTTTAGGGGAGGCCTATGTCCAGCAGTGGACGTCTTTGGGCTGACATGATGACATGTAACTTTCGAAAAAAACAAAACTGACGTTTGTCTGAAAAATACAATCATACACGTACATATAGTCCGAGCGGAATGAAAAGTCACCTGTTTGTATGAGAGCCAATATATTCCGATTTACTATTCATAATAGAATATAATAATGCGAAAAATACAATGTATTATACACGTAAAAAACTTAAAGTTGCGAAAGATTCAATCGAAGAGCTGCAAGGAAAGGTTCTGTATTTTTTTGAGAACCTTTGAAAGATAATTATCTTCTTTTCATATATTTTTCATCGCTAAACACCACCTACAATAGTGTGTTAAATTGTGATACAAGTCGGGAAGGTTGATCAGTGATCACTGGGGAAGGCCGAGAGTGTAATGATCATGCCTCACGAGTAAGTAACATACAACGTTTTTCAAAACAATTGCAAGGAAACAATAAAAAACTTAGTTCAACATTTTAATGATATGCAAATATACATCGAGAATGACAATGATTACAAATATTTGTGAATTAATGGCGCCCGTTAACTATTTTTGTGAGTTTTGCCCTAGCGCAGGAGCAAAGCGAGGCTTAAACGAAATCTTTATACAGCCACAATAAAATTAACATTTTCGTATTCAATATAAATTCGTATCAATTTTAATCAAGGATATATTACATATAAGTTTACGAAATTAAACCTTTTATATTAAACTTAAATTTAAGAAGAAATGTAGTTATAATATTCACACAGTCTTTAATTAATTTTAGTCATGTAAGAATCCATTTGCCAAGATTAAATAAATCCCATCAAAAACATATATGTGAAAAAGGGAGCCAAGTTCAATATTCACCGACAAAAGAATTGAGATCTGAATGGGTGTCAAGTTCCGTAGATTCTCTGAAATAGTGCCAAGTCCGGCACTAAATGGTTTACAGTAAAACTAATTTACTGCGGCTTAATGCATTTTGAGTTTTAAATTGGCAGTTTTCTTAAATAACCAACAGCTTTTATGGTATTATAACATACTGCATAGAAAACTGCCAAGTTAAGGCTCAAAATGCATTAAGCCGCAGTAAATTAGTTTTACTGTAAACAATGTAATTAAACTGTAATCAATAACTGTAAATTTGTGAAATTCTAGGTTCTAGTTGTTCTATAGGATCTTAATACATGTACCAAATTTCATTTATGTTAGATAGATTTGGAGTTATTGGGGGGTCAAAAATGGCTCCAAGCGGTTCGTGTAAAATAACACACGGCTGCTGTCCGCCAGTTCCTGGGGTGAACTTGGCTGGACACGCTGCCGCGTGTCTAGAAACTGTATAACCTGGTTTATTTAAGAATGTACCTGTGTACAGCTTTGCTTCGAGGTGCAATCATGTTTTAATCGGGACATAGTAGTATTCATAATAGCAAAAGTGTTGTGGTAAAATAAAACCCTCGTTTATGATATCCTGGATTATGCGCCTAAAAGCTATGTAATAAGAGCCATACGTTACGAGCAAAACGTGTGGTAAACGTTACGAGAAAAGCTTGTACTATGGGTACTAGACGACGATATACATACTTATACAAATAAATAAATACACTACCGCTCATAAGTATTTAGGCACCCATACCTTTTTCCATACATCTGTATACAAAAATGACTTTCAGAAATACACTGCCAGAGGGCCTACTCCGAACTGCGAAAATCGAACTTCGTGTCGTGCCGTTCCTTTCACTCTCGTGTTAATCACTATATGACGGAAAGAGACAGCACGATACGAAGTTCGATTTTCGAAGTTCGGAGTAGGCCCTCAGAGTCAGTGAGTCTCTTGACAGTTTTGCGTGCATTATGATTTTTTTATTTAGCTGACTTTTTGAGCCTTAAATCGGTGCCAGAGACCCCCCTTTTAAAATTGTAGTTTCCTTTTTGCAATGACCTTAATAACTACTAATTGCTGGTTCATACAAACAGACTACACTTTTCTACATAGAAAACATCCAAGGCTTGAGAACAAATATTCGTGCTAATTACACAAATAATGCCCTTACCGGGATTCGAACCCGGGACCTCCGGCTTCGTAGGCAGGGTCACTACCCTACTAACTATTTCCTAAGCCAAAGTGGTCGTCAAAAGCATGTTACGTTATGATTTTACAAGTTATGTTTATAAAATAGAAACATTTAACGGTTGGAGTAAGAGTCCTCTTCACATAGTTGAATAGAGCTAGCGGGACAGTGATATTTTATTCAGTGTTTCAGCAACTCTGTTTGTTCTACGAAGTTTTTGTTACCTTTGAGAATGCAAGAGATAAAATGGCTATTGTGTTGTCAACGGTCGCTATCGGGTAAATTTTCTATCGAACTGAGCACGAATAAGTTGCTTAGTTTGCTAACTTTTTTAGGTATCATGTTGCAAGTTCAGAAATGAAATATATTTTTTATTACATTTAATTAATGATTTGTTGAAATATGTACCTGTGTAGAGTATATAGGTACCTGTACCTACTTAATATGTATTTATTTACTCTAGACTTTATTTCACGTTACATATAATTTAGGTCCTTGGTAGTAAGATATTGGTTGATATCAAACGCACATAGGAACCTCGTTGAGTTCATAACATTTTTATTTGAAAAAAATGTCATGAACTCAACGCCACCACTTTTTTGCGTATGTGATGTTTTACAAAGGGGATGTTTTATGAAAGGGACTAAAGGACATTCGGAGAGCGGACCATATGTGACCAAACCACGTTTTACCTAATCCTTATATAACCGCTGTAAGCTTTCAGCGCTTCTCTACATCTTAAGTAAAGCTTTGAATTGAATAGGTACCGAACAACATTTCAATTACAGCTTTACCTCTCTTACTAAGCCGTTTTTCTCTTACAGGTCAAAGCAACGGCACCGAAAATGGACCGCAACGGTTATTTTTTCTACGTTACATCTACGGCGAAAAAAAAGAAAATAAGTTTGATGCAGCCAAAGCCTCCTCGAGTGGCCTTCGTCGACAAACGCCGGCCTGGGGTGGCAGAGAGGATAGAGTGCGAACCGCGGGCCAGTGTGGCTCCTACCGCCACGGAGTACGCACGTGAGGACTCTATGACGCAGCGAGGCCCGTCGCCCGCGCCACGCGCGCGCTTGTATACGCAACTCGAGAGTTATCAGCCGCGATATCATACCATACGTGAGAGCAGTGATAAGAAAGTGGACAGTGAGTGCCGGAGAAGAAAAAAGGATCAAAGGATTGTTGGACAAACACAGAATATTTCGAGGTAAGTAAATAATATTCTGTACTTAAACGTGTTCTTATTGTTGCTATGAAAAAACGCCGATTAAATAATCAAAATGGAATCTTATTTATTTATTACAAAGGAGATGCAAAAATAAACCAGAAGTTTGTTCCTGAATTAGGTATCAAGTTATTTACCTTTTCAAACTTTTTTGCACAAATCACATATGTACAAAAGCCGGTATTAATGAAATGAAAATAATTTATTCCAGAACAAGTCCATATTTGCCATTACTAATATTATTATAAAAAATACTAATATTATTAACGATATCACGAGGCATGTTAAACCTGTCAGCCAAAGGGCTCCCAACAAAAACAAAGTAGAAAATGTGTCCAGTGAAAAAAAATATACCAATCAGTCCCAGTACAGTTGCACCTGAAGGATACCTGGGGTCCGCTACCTAATCCCAAGAATTGGCGTTTGCCTCCGACGTGGTATAAAAAATGTCATTATAGATAATTAAAAAACACGATGTAACTGTTTAAACATTGACATACTCGTTTGTTGTCTGTGCTGTTCATAATTAAGCTGGCTTCTGACAAAACATTGATCTCCAAATCTATAAATTGTATTGCTACACAGTTGAATATTTATTGTTTGAACTGCATTATCAATCAAAACAGTTTGTTCATGGAAATTCGTGAAACGGTTAATTTTAGGAATACAAAATGAAATTAGCTAAACAGTCATGAATTCAAGCAATGAATATTGATAAATTTAAATGCCCCCAACAAAGCCAAACTGGTGGAAATTATGAAATTAATTGCATGCATTTAATTCGACAATTGGCTGTTAAGGTTCCAGTTTATTCAATTGGGTTGTTAAAATTGACATAAATCATGAACTAATAAATTCTCCTGTCAGCTGGTTACACATAAATGATTAGCTGGGTAGACTGGATGTATGGTACATTTCTAGGTACGGTCGGCGTAAGAGATGTTTTTACGCTCTACACCTAATTATTTTTTCTTATAAGACTAATAATACGAGTATGATCTGTGTCGTCCATACGAACATTTATTTTAACTTACGATAGTGTTGTTAGCAGTTTTATCAAAAACGTATACCTTTTAAGTTCTTCCTGAGTTTCCATTCTTTGTGTTCGGTAACGTATCTCCAGAACTATATTAACTAACAATAGCAGCTTTTTATTAATCGACAAAAGCCTTTTCCCAGAATCAAATCTGTAGGAAAATAGGAACGAGTCACGTTACGCTTTTCTATGGGCAAACAACATCAGCTTACGACACTTTATTAGTCTTTATGTAGGTATTTAAATAAATATATTAAAAAAAGCAGAAAATAGCTGAAACGTGATGTTTTCCAAGTATTTCCGAGTGTTTTTTTGTTGGTAATGTAAGAGTTATTTATTTTTACGGTTGTCAAGAAAATAGTAGTTCCGACAAGTAACCTTTGTACATAATATTAAAATGCATTTACAGTACATATGGTGCTAGATTACCGCACGAGGGCGGTAATCAGCAGATTACGTGCATATGTCGAAACTTTAAAGAGCCATATGTCCTGTAAAACGTTGTACGATACACGTGCGAATAGGTAATTCGCAACTCGTGTCGATTTAAAACACTCCCTTCGGTCGTGTTTTAATTTATCACCACTCGTTGCAGATTTCCTATTTTCTGCACTTGTATCGAAATGTACCATTACACCACACCTTGCCAAAAAGCGCGTTTTTACACACGCTGCGCGTCCGGAAAAACCCACTTTTTGGCCAAGTGGTGGTGTAAAATTGTGTACAAAACACGGGTCGTAAAACAGAAAGCCCTATCTCGCATATTTATGAGCCTCACCTGCGGCTCGGGCCTCAAACTTCAGCGATATCGGCCTTTCTTTGTTTTACAACCCTTGTATCGTAATGTACTATTATTTCTCCATTTCCCCGTACGTAGTCTTCCGTTAGCTACACAATTACCGCCATATTTGGAAACTCACCTTACGTTCAATATTTACGTGTAACTAATGCGTTGAATCACGACGCCTAACAACCTTTTCATAACTGTCGTATTGTATTACGATGTACTAATAGACAATAATTTACCTTAGCATTACCTTTTACGGTCAACCTTCAATCAGATAAGTAGGAACCTTCAATTATTCAGCCATAGCTGGTCGTAATTGCAATCTCATAAGACATGGGATCAGATTCCATACAGAGAACGGTTTATTATAATCCTCTTTACCATAAAGAGGGGCTAGTAATTTAATGTGGTGTACAGTCACAGAAGTAAGTCAAAAGCTCTTATAACCATATATAAAGACCTTTGGTCTCTTCATACGCTTCAAAAACGTAGCTTAGCAACTTTTTATGCCGACTGTATTTAATGAGCCCTGTAGTTTTGATCCCATTAAAAACATAAATGTAATAATGGGAGCCAAGTTCATTATTAAAAATATGCGATGCATGGTTGTCGTCTTCACCGACAAAAGAATTGAGATCTAAATGGGTGCCAAGTTCCGTAGATTATCCGAAAAGGTGCCACGTCTGGCACTAGATTGTTTACAGTAAAACTAATTTATTGCGGCTTAATGCATTTTGAGCCTTAACTTGGCAGTTTTCTATGCAGTATGTTATAATACCATGAAAGCTGTTCAGAAAACTGCCAAGTTAAAGCTCAAAAAGCATTAAGCCGCAATAAATTAGTTTTACTGTAAGAAATCTAGTGCCAGACTTGGCACATTTTCGGATAATCTACGGAATTTGGCAACCATTTAGATCTCAATTCTTTTGTCGGTGGAGATAACAACCATGCATTGCATATTTTGAATATTGAACTAGGCTCCCATTTTTATATTTATGTTTTTGATGGAATATCATTGCTTTTTGTCAAACTTCGCCAAATAAATGCTTTTCAAGAGCACGAGTCACTATACAAAATACTCAAATCGCTATAAGTGCACCTTAAATATTTGAAGAGTTCCCTCGATTTCTTCAGGACCCTATGACCAGATTCTGACCTGATGACAATATGACCACCCTGGAAATATACCGATGCAAACAAAAAAAAAACCAAATCATTATTAATAATTAAAAAATCACTAATTTCTGGTTTTTTAATGGATACGCACACAATTACCAAGATGCCAAATTACACCTTTCTAGGTCACCTGGAAGTGGGTTAGGTTTATGATTACTAGTCAGTCAGTCAGTCAGTAGTAAAACTGCCGTTTTTTGGACTTAAATATCTCAATAACTATTTCACCTATATTTATTTTATGAAATTGGGGGTTCTAGGTTGTTCTAAAGAATCTTAATACATGTGTCAAATTTCACTTTCAATAGGTTTGGAGTTTGGAGGTATGGATTTGGAGGTTTGGAGTGTACGTTAGATAGATTTGAAGTATTTGGAGGGTCATAAGTGGCTCCAAACGGTTCGTGTAAAATAACACACGGCTGCCTGTGCGCCAGTTCCTAGGGTGAACTTGGCTGGACACGCTGCCGCGTGTCTAGATTTGAGATGCAGATGAAAGGTATTTGACAATAGTGCGTTATCATGAAAAGGTTGATGTAGCACTTACATTTTGCATTCCAATTCGATAATTCGGAAGCTAGCGACCTAAATATTTAGATGTGACATTGGAAAGCGATATGCAATGTATAATTGACCCCCAACCGGGCCAAGTACTAGAGGCACCAAATAAATGTGTTTTATCTTCACTAGCGACTGGATGTAGAAAATAGAGGCACGAAATAAATACCTGTTTGCCTACATGTAACATAGTTAGGTACCTACTAAAACTATTTATGCCTGACATTATTTATATTAACCTATGAACGATATTGCCTTCGAGATGTGGTGTTGGCAAAGACTTCTGCGCATACCCTGGACGGCTAAGAGAACTTATTAGTCCATCCTACAGCAACTGAAAATTACCACACGCCTCTCCACGATATGCCGGGAGCGCACGCTCAGCTTTTTTGGACATATCATGCGGTCTAAAAAGCATGACCTAGAGAAGCTGATGATCCTAGGTCAAATGGACACCAGGCGTGCTCAGGGTAGAGCACCCACGAGATGGTCTGATCCTGTGAAGAAGGTGGTTGGCGGCAGTATGCAGAGTGCGACCCACATGGCTTATGACCGCACTGTATGGAGACAGAGCATACCTGGTCGTGATCCTCAGCAATGAGGGACCGAGGAAGAAGAAGATGAACGATTATGTGTGGTGAAAATCGGTTCCACCACCACCACCATATCAACCGATGGACGTCCACTGCTGGATATAGGCCTCCCCCAACTTCATGGGGGGTAAAAGCCATAATCGCCACGCAGTATCTCCACCGCACTCCAGGAATGCTACTGCCCATCCCGCGGTGGTATTGGTCGTAGTTTTAGGACATACCCGGGTCCAACTCGGGAACGGGAAAATCGGTTCAACTTTCCTTATTTCTTAATTAATCTTAAATAGCAGTTCACTGCTACTTTATTTATCTACACGTAAATATGATAAATAATTTATCCCTATTTATACGTACTAGTCATATAGGGGCCGTTAGCTAATATGTACAACGAATCGTTAAAATCAGAAGAAAAATCAGGGTCAGCATTGCGCTTGCCATTGTTCTGGAGTCGCTGACCATAGGCTACGGTGTCTGCATACCATTAGGTAGATCTTATGGTTGTAAATTTTGAGGTGGCATATGTGCCTACTGGCCATTCACATTAATCATTATTTTATTACGTACTTATCACCGTTTTAAATTAGCTTAGGGACGGTTTGTTTACATTCTATTGTACTATCGTAAGCATGTCACTTGCCGAAAATATAGAAACCATGACACAACTAGCGTGTTTAACAATCAGCCACCGAAATCTGCAGTCGTACTTTCAGCCATATATCAGGCATCTTTTAATAGTAAAAATAATCATTCTTATTTGCACTCGGTTTGCTGTTCGTAAGTTCCACGTTCATATTAAGCTGACTTAAAGTTTAATAGTTATTTGTTCAACAAGAGAGCAAAGTAAATTTTTGCTGCGAGTGTTTATGTTGAGTCCGGAGTAAGCGAAAGATTCTATAATTGAATCTTCAGCGTAGCGAGGGACTCAAAGACACGAGATGCAAATATCTTTGCTCTCGTGTGATACATACAACTTTTCACCTCAGCGGCGAGAACATATAATGCAAAGGAATAATGATAGAGAGAATGAAGTTACTTAACCTACGATATGAAAAATTAAAAAGTTAGTTTTGTTCACGCTCGCAGCAAAATTGCATTTTGCTCACTGGTTTCAAGCCAGAAAAGTCGTTTTCACGCTCGCAGCAAAATTGCATTTTGCTCACTGGTTTCACGCAGCAAAACCGCCATTTTCGAGCCGCTGAGGTGAAAATAATATTATGCTATCAGGAGTGCTCAGCAGAAAAACTAAACTAAACCAAAAAAACCTCGTACAGACATCCAATCTCCGACTGTTTTCCTTTAATTTCGCTCCATCACTGCGGCCTCCTATCAGGCTCATGGTACTCTCCAAAGAAAGAATTTCCGAATTATTCCCGCTAGTGAGGTGTCATTTCGAGGAATATTTCCCTGAACGGCACATACGCCAGATTGACCAGTACAGTCACTATGATATACCTACATAATCTATACTCGTACTATCTATACTAATACTAATAATATTATAAAGCTGAAGAGTTTGTTTGTTTGTTTGAACGCGCTAATCTCTGGAACTACTGGTTCGAATTGAAAAATCTTTTTGTGTTGGATAGTCCATTTATCGAGGAAGGCTTTAAGCTATATAACATCACGCTGCGACCAATAGGAGCGAAGACGCGGACGAAGTACGAGCAACAGCTAGTACAATAATAATGGCATTCCGAGGAAAAATGGTTGTGCGAGTGACACAAGCCTACGTCATAACTGCTATCGAGCCTATCGGTGGTTGGTGGTTGCAGTGCAGTGTTCGTGTGTGTACAGGCTGTAAAGTGACGTAGGCTTTTGTCACGATCCGGAGTAGCAGACCTCGTTTCCTTAGACTATAATCATACATACATTTTATCTGTACTCATTTGAACAGGCATCCTAACCTTCTGAATACGATGTTTTTTTCAAGGCATTACGTATGTTCAAATATTTCTGAACACTCTGAAGTGTACAGATGTGGATGATGGCCACTGGCCTATCTCGAATGTCATTGCAGGAGTACTTGCGTTTTCTCAAATAAATTTTCCAGCTATGACATCATCAATTTCTTATATGAAATTAAAAAAAATGTTTTCGTCGCAAAGTCATCGAACGGGGTATCAAATGAAAGGAATTCACGAGCTACTTCGAAAAATATAATAAAAAAATGTTTTATGTTCATTGAATATAGGAAAAAAATGAAAAATTTAAAATATAATTTTTATTAATAAGCAAAAATTTTAAATATATATTTTCATACCTATATAGACCGGTATGTCATCGTAAAATTGCAAACACCGTTAGTTTATAATCTGACGCGTAAGATTATACAGTACTAGACTAACATATATCATTGAGACTAACCCATCGTTATATCTGATTACGTAAGGACTAGGTCGATTATCAACTAACGGTTCTTACAATTTTACGGCGACACATACAAATATAAATTTACGTACCCTTCATGATGACAAATCCTTATTTAGAGACACATTTGTATGAAGGAGACCTGATAATAATGATTTTCGTCCAGATTAGATTTGAACCGAAAATCATTCTTCAAAAGACTTTCTTGACAATACAACTTTGTGCGGAGTTTTCCAGTTTAATGAGACGGCGTGGGAGTATCGATGAGATGAGGGATCGACCCATTTGCATAGATATTGTGTTCATAATTCCATCAAACGTGTATACACATGGAATATAACGAAAAATATAGTATAATAAGAATATGGATGTGCGACCCATCGCCCACTGGGTTTCTAGTGCAATCAGTGAACGTAGGGCAGCTTATGGCGAGCTGTTAAGAAGTAGTGACTGTTTAATTATCGATTGCCAAACTATGTTTTTTGATTTAACAGTGTTTTACAACACAATTTCGTTATAGTATTATAGCTACCGGATTATGGAAGGATCTACCAAAATGAAAACAAAATAAACTTTTTCAGAAACTGTCGAATTGTCACAGAAGTCCATTTACCTACATCATGTATTGAATTCTTAATAAATAATAAAAAAGTTACGATATAGACAGTGGCCGTTCAATGCGTTCAATTAATAGGTATCTACTTCGCTTCCGACACGTTAATTCAACATAAACTGTAAGGTTTCTGATTCACTAGCGAGCAGTGCTTACTTTTACATTTTACTTTCCTTTCCATTCCTGTTTCTTCTCAAAGGTTTTCCTTCAATTTGAAGGGGCTTCAATGACGACACAGTAATGCTATATGTATATACTCGTAGCTATATTCTTCGGTACCTAAAGTCAGTGTCATATCATTAGGTAGCAGCCAAAATCGCCAAGTATGTCGTATCGTAACACAACCTTATTCCTATTTATGTATTCTTTATTCAGAACATATTTTATGATATGATTAATATATCAAAATTATTGTGGAAGGGAAAGTAGAAGGAATGCGGACCAAGAGAACATATATTGACCAAATTAAAGGAAAAGTGAACGTTGTGTCGTATCAGGCTGTTAAAAGAAAGGCTGAGGAAAGAAATACACAGAAATTGCTCCACTAACAAGAACCTAGCTCTTAAATACATTATGATGATTCAGAAAATCAAACACCGATACAGGCAACAAGTACATAACATAAAATAAATAGTTATAAAGATATGTTGCGATGTATTTGGCTGCCTAGGCTGCCACTACACTAAACTAACTAGTTATATGATGCCAACTGTAGAGTCGATTTCGATACGTGAACAAGAATATTGGGAAGGAGATAAGGAAGCTCTTAGCTTTAGTTCATTAAGAGCTAGTTGCACCAACTTACGATTACTGACCGATCAACGTTAAACATGGCGCTGACAGAAATATGTGAAACTTTCCATACAGTTACATTTTAAACAACACCGCTTATAATTACTGACGGTTTGGTGCAATCTACCTAGTAAAATACCGAATAGGTTAGCTTATGCCTTATTTTATGATATTACGCTTTTCCGAAGGGTCTAAAAGTAGCACTATTGCTTTCACTCGCGTATCCGACATCCGTGTGTCGTCCGTCACACATTGTTTTTATTAAGGGTTTTTTAACTTCCTATTGAGCTATAAATTAGAAATTAATGTTTATTATTACGTATATTTTACGAACAAATACTAATATATTGATAAATCACATTTGTTTTTTAGTTGTACGAAAATTTCGGTGCGCGAGTCCGACTCGCACTTGGCCAATTTTTTATAACCGACTAGTGGTTCCAATTTTACACCGACATATTTCCAATTCAAATATTTTATTTCAGATCTTGTGATCCATATTGTTACTCACAATTTTACTTAAAATCTATGTAAGTACGTAAGTAGGAGAGTTAATTTATTCTAAGAACTACTTGAGTATGTCATAGTAGTTCTGACCTTATGTACCCAGTGCCACAATATGGGGCAGTCAAATCGCCCAGCAATCACCTTCAGAATGCCATTCCGACTTTCCCTAACGCGACCCATCAGTGACGTGACATAACGCATATTACTTTTCATAATTATGTATCAAAAGTTACATTTCGGTCAGTAAATTAAGTGTCATAACATTGCCACTTCAACAGATGATTTATTGCAAAAAAGGTTTCTCTCATAACGTAGTAAATTGTTTGTAATCTGAGGGCCCGATTTATGAAGTCAGCGCGAGAGGTCACTTTACATAATTCAACGTATCAAGGAGATAATTTGCCTCAGACTCGTTGTAAATGTTCCTTAATTGTATGTTGGGTTCTCACTTCTCAAGTTTGTGATTTCAGAAAGTGTTTAAGTAAGAATATTATTATGTTGCCTTTTGAATATTTAGTACACGTATATATAATTTTTTGTCCCTTAAAATAAAATAAATATTGGGGGACAATTTTACGCAAATCGACCTAGTCCCAAACTAAACAAAGTTTGTATATTATAGGGACTAAATAGATGACGATTAGATACTTACATAGATAAGTAAATACTTTTAAATACATCCGGGACTCGAAACCGGGTTCTCTGGCTTGGTAGGGGGTCATAACCAACTGAACCAAAACGGATGAGTTTTTTTTTATATATACAGTAGTTATTTCCCGCGAGTTCTTCCGCGTAGAACTTGTTATCACCTTAGAGAAATAATTGCTATTAAATTATTATACACGGCGAATGCGTTTCTCACCTTCGATTCGCAGACGACATAGTAATTATGGCTGAATCGCTGAAGGACTTGACGGAGATGTTGCAGAGCCTAAGTGTTTCTTCCAGACGGGTGGGTCTGGGAATGAACTTGGATAAGACGAAAGTCATGTTCAGTTTATTTGTGGACCCACTGCCAATCACCGTCATAATGTTAGCATCGAAGTTGTTCAGGAGTATACCTATCTAGGACAGATAGTCCAGCTAGGGAGACACAACTTCGACAAGGAAGCTAACAGAAGAATACAATTGGGCTGGGCAGCATATGGCAAGCTTCTTCACATATTTGAATCGCCACTGCCCCAGTCCCTCAAGTCAAAAATCTTCGACCAGTGCGTACTTCCGGTTCTTACCTACGGGACCGAGATGTGGACGCTTACAAAAGGCCTCGTCCATAAATTCCAAGTGATATGGAGAGGACTATGCTCGGAGTTTCTCTGAAAGACATAATCCGGAATCAGGATATCCGACGGAGAACCAGGGTCACCACCCTAGCGCTCAGGATAAGCAAGCTGAAGTGGCAATGGGCGGGGCATATTTGTCGAAGAGCCGATGGCCGATGGGGCAGACGAGTTCTGAAGTGGAGACCGCGAACGACTCGCCCTGTGGGACGACCTCCCGCCAGGTGGACCGACGACCTAAAGAGAGTAGCGGGAAGCGATTGGATGCGGAGACCGAGTGGTGGCACGAATTGGGGCAGGCCTATGTCCAGCAGTGGATGACTGTGGGCTGATGATAATGATAATGATGAAATTATTTTAATGGCATGCTTATTTATTACTACTACCCCATCCAAATTTTCCACCTTCTTTTCACCCCCTTAAATTTTTTTCCGAAATAAAAACCATCCTTCTTGGGGTCTCTAACTACATATGTATCTCGATGCCAAATTTCACCTAAATCCGTTCAGCAGTGTAAGCTTGACGAGGTAACAGACAGACAGAAGTACGGAACTACGGACAAAGGGACAGACGGAATGACATATTCAAGCATAGAATAAGTAATAGATATAAGTATGGATATTTAATAGATTCCAATGTAGGGGTTCGCAGACAGATATAGACTTAATTATAAAATCAGTATGAATAGATTGAGGCGAAGTCTCTTTATTACTTTAAATACTTATATTATTATTTCAGTCTTATACATCTATAATGAATAAGACTGAACTGGTACTGCACTGGATTTTGTTGTAGTAAAAAGTAGTCATTTAATCTACATAGTGCTGAATTATTCCAATAATTTAAAGATATTTACCGTCGGTAAGCACGAAACTTGTTTTGCCAACAAAGTATCAGAAAAATCTTAATAAATTATGAGTGAGTTGGATGTACGCCACGCCATATTTAATATTGCCACTTAATAAAATATGATGGTTTATTAATATCCCCTAACTTATTTATGATGTTATGAAATGTTGTCGTTAAACTTATTTAATTTATAGTCCGCATACGGTTAATAATGAATTATGATATTCTTCATAATTTATGTTTCTACATGGTGAGAGGATTATCGAATCTTAATTCCGTATTTTGAAGTCGGTAAGTACTAAATCAAGGGGGTCAATTCGGGACTTCCGTGTTGGCTAACTTGATTTCAATACCCGAAGCGTGCTCGCTTTAGGTAGCAAAACGATTGCGCGAAATACATTCAAATCGAATCGGAATGCAAAACGTACATCGAACCGACCAACCTGTAATATGAACCCATCTGGATATGTGAAGAGATGATATTTATACAGTCTCGAATTTATTATTTACTAAACAAATAGTTAATATCGTTCACATGCGTGTATTAATGAAATTTTTCGTAAAACAAAAACTAGTCAGCCTGTTTAGGCTAGTTGGTAGTGACACTGCCTCCGAAGCTAGAGGTCCCGGGTTCGAATCCCGGCCAGGGCATTGTTTGTGCATTTAGCACGCATATTTGTTCCTTGGGTCTTGGATGTTTACTATGTCGTTAAGCCAAGTTAGAAGCCTTCGGGCGGCTTAAAAAACTTCTAACCGTCAAGTTGCCCACTCACTTGACAAAGGGGGGTCGAAGTTGCACCACGTCCGTAGGGAGTACCGTTTCCCTACACGTGACCCCTGGGTGGTGCTAAAAGTGCAACAAAAACTGACAACCGTACTTGTCTTCTCGAAGATCTCACGGTTCGTAAATAAATGCCATACAATAAAAAATTACTATGTATTTAAGTATGTAATGTATTTATATATATAAGTATGTATATCGTCCGTCGTCTAGTACCTATAGTACGAGGTTTGCTTAGTTTGGGACTAGGTCTTTTGGTCACCGACTTACATATATGTACCAGACTTCAACTCGATCGGTCCATTGGTTCAGAGCAAATTGACTGTGACAGACGGACGGACAGACAGACAGACGTACGAGTAACTATATAAGGATTCCTTTTTTTTTCCTTTTGAGGTAAGGAACCCTAAAAAGGTGAATATTTTTACTGAGCGCGGGAAAATTCCGGAACTCTGAAAATCCAGTAATTCGTGAAAGGGCTCTTAATGAGACTTACCTACTACGCGGCTGAGCAATATTGAAGATTAGTATGATCCCTTGTAGGATATTTAACTTCTTCCGAATATCTCAGCAGCAAAAGTTATTAATTAATATCAAAAATTAAGGTATCTCATGATGAAATACCGACATAATAAATAGATAATCCACAAGGCTTATAAAGTAATTAAAAGTTAAATTGAATGAGGATCGGCGTGTTTCGCTAACTTTTATATATATCCTAGGAAAGTATTCATTAACAATAGAACTGAGTCTTTTCCAATTACTTCAAGAGACGCAAAAAATGTAATCAGGATCAAAAGCAAATAAATCTGATACATTATGTATAGCATTTCCGTAGAAAGGTGATTATAACTTACTAACACAAATCAAGACATGTAGGTGTAAATTGTAGGTAGCCGTAGCCTTTTGCGTGCATTACGAATTATCTATGTACCTACATACTTGGTAGTTGAATTAGTATAAAAACAATATCTACATAGATTCAATCACATGATTAAATCATCAAAAAAAGTATTCGAAAATTACCACGGGTATTTTGATTAAGTAGGCCTCTAGTGTCCATAGGCTACGGTGACCGGTTACCATAAGGCTGGCCGTACGCTTGTTTGCCACCATCGTTGTATCGGATAGGTAAAAATAAGTCTTAGAAATAATCGCTGGAAAACCAGTGCGGGTGGGGACTTCACATACACCTTTGAATATCTTCACAGATGTATGCAGGTATCCTCAAAATGGTTTCCGTCACCTAAAAGCAAAATAGCAAGTGCACATACATAAGTTCCGAAGAACTCCTTGGAACTTGAACCACTAGGTTATTGTAGCTTGCGCCCGGTAGTCCGGGCATAGCATACGACTACGGTATCCCCTGCCTATCATAGGACCGTGACTAAAAGGGGATCCTTGGGGTCGAAGACGGTCGCAGTTGGGGGCTGCTATCATCCATTAAAACAGATGGTAGGACCTACAGAGGTGTGACTCTAGAGAGGCACTGGTGCGTTCCGAAGTGAGTTGAGGAGGACCATCGGGGGATTTTATTCGGTGCAAGTCGGACATAACCTCCGCACTGTCCCCGCGGAGCGGTGGTATCCATAACGGATTTTCGCCCCGGAGAAAAAAGAGATTACTGTAGCTTTTTACCGACTTCAATAGAAGGAAGGAGGTACTCAGTTCGTTTGCATGTTCTTTTTTTATGTATGTATGTTCCCCGATAACTCATGACTACGTTGGCTGATTTTGATAATTCTTTTTATGTTTTAAAGCAGGTACCCCGACATTAGTTCCATATAAATTTGGTGAAGGTCTGATGATGGGATCTAGGAGTAATCGAGGGAACTCCCCGAATTTGATAGGCACGCATATGCCGGTTTCGGTATTTTCTGTAGGTAACCAAGCATTGGCTCACGGAAACCACAAATTGTGGCAAAGCAAATATAAAATTGAAGACGGTTTTTTTTGGTATAAATTATTATTGCGAGATTTAGTATTTTCACCAAACCTTCTTTCAACACAAATCGGACTCGTCAATTTTTTTCATATAATCAAATGAAATAAACGGTTCAACATTGATTGATTTTCTTTTAATAAAACTCACTTTTGTAATTTAATACATCTCAGTAATCGACTCCATACAAATGCTATTGCCACGTCCATTGGCATCAGCTTCATCAATACAAGATCGTTAATTAATTAATTAGGTTTCCATTCACCTGGCCGTGTCGGTCATTGATTGACGTCATGTACTCCCTTTACATGGTTGACGTCCGATCTATTACATTACATGTGATGGTACCTGTAGATAGCTATATTATAGGAGTAATTAGGGTTCCATTCTAAAATAATAAAAAAGGAACCCGTGTGGTGCCGCTTTGTTTGTCTGTCTGTCTGTCACATTGCTAAATATCTCAAGAACTACCTTATGCTATCGATTTGAAATTTGGAACGGTTATAAAGAAGGCTAACCCAGTTGCATGGAACATGCACCAATTTTTTCATGTATCTACTTAGTGCCTGGTAGACTGAACATTCCTCGGGGTAGTGAGTAAAAAACCGGAGAAATAGAATTGTCTCGGAAATCGTTCCAGTAAACGTATAGATAGATACTCTGGAGTCTCCTGTCCCTAGCTCACATCATTTTCGTACCAATTAGAGGAGAACGGTAGTAGATAAAGGAACGGATGTGTGCATGAACCCAATATTTACAATTTTGTGTAAACGCACACATCTTCAAAAGTGGCGACAGCAGTACCGGAATAATTTCGCGGTTAGGGCAAATCTCCTTCTTTCTATAATCTGAGGGCCCTAAGGTTATGGTGTCTGCTTACCATTTGGCAGATGGTTTTATGCAACCGTCGTGGTAAAGGCTTTAATTTGTGACCCCTTAAGGTTTACAGTTTTATCAAATTGTATAGAAATATTAGAAATTCAAAGAAAAAAGAGCGCGAACTAGAATGTACAAACAGTAAGTTGACACCAAAGTACTTGTAATTATATGGCGTCAATGATGCTCAACATTGCACATCAAAATATTTTGACAACTGATTCCATCTCCATTTATTACTCAGATTCGAAATATGTATTCCACTCGTGTCTGAGATTACACGAAGTAAGTTTTATTGGAACGGGAAAACTTACCAAACCCACTTTGCTAGCTTTGTCTACTCGAACTTGCAAAGGTCGGACTCGTGACATACAAAAGATGAGCATACATTTTTAATGTAGCTCTTAACATAATGCGTTAGATGGAATGAAATTTTCTAAAAAGGATGAAAAAGAATGAGTAAGGTTGTTACTCGCTCGTATAAATGTAGATGAGAAGTGTGACTTGCATTAGCATATTTTAGCCGAACGAGCAGGTAACATTATTTTTGGAGACATAAGTATTCGCAAAGTAGCATATTTTTAGGGTGTAAAGATTCTGCTTACTAGACTTAGCTATAGGCTGCTAATGTCTTAAAACGATTGGTGACATATACATAAACTACGAACAATTATTTACAAAAAAAAATAGATTAGAGATTAGTTACTTGCATCTTACTTACAATTATTTAATCTTGAGTCATTAAAATTGCTGTTCTACATTCAGAAACGGCACTGCTATTTTTGTAACAAACATTTTTTCGAAACAACACTCACAATGTAGTTTTACACTAAGGAAAAAGCTTCAGAAACTCAATTAAAATTTTCTACGAGGTATTTCATCAAATGGTCTAAGTTCCGTCCACGAGTGAAATTCCTAACGACCTCCCCTCCCTTGCTACCATAAATCAGGGGAATTTGCGAGTGAATTCGAAAAAAACGTCCACGGCTCTTTGATTGAAGTTAATAGTTTCAAGATGGACTTTTTGCTGTAACTTGCAGGATTTTTTCTTTATACCGTAAGATTTTACGATACCTTTACTAATAAGGTCCTGGTAATGTTATGAATTAATACATCTCAAACTGCACTTAGTGGCATATTCAAATGTACTAACTTAGTAGTTGTAGTGTTTAATTTAGTTTTTAAAAACTGTAACCATAAATATATCTGAAATGACTACCAATATTTGTTTACAGTAGTCTCATACACTCCTTCCCTTTATTCATATACTTCCACGAAACCTATACGTAAAATATAAAATGCAGTAAAAAATGCCATTTTAATTGCTTTTGTCTTTATCTGTCACATTGTCAAATTTTATTCGTTTGTAAAGGATTAAACATATTGTTATTGCCACAGGTTTTAATATTTTTACAAGTTTTTATTTAACTTGCACTGTTCGTATGTAAGTATGGAAATATGTAGGTAAGTTGTAGTCAAAA
Source organism: Notocelia uddmanniana (assembly GCA_905163555.1). Lineage (NCBI taxonomy): Eukaryota > Metazoa > Arthropoda > Insecta > Lepidoptera > Tortricidae > Notocelia > Notocelia uddmanniana. Next base: position 14,265,875 of record LR991053.1, read on the forward strand.
TTTGCAATCCATTATTCAGCCGTTTGCCGGTCTCCGATTGAGCTGAAATTTGGCATACTTGCGGAAGTTCTGTGACAATGTAATATTATGGCACCACCGATCTGATCTGATGATGGAGATGGAAGGTGCCCATAGCAACTCCTAAACTACACTAGATAAACCCGTCGTGTTTGGGGCTCATTCGATCAACGAGTAATGAAGGTAAAGTGAGAAAAAATACAGTCGGCAATAAAAACTTATACCAAAAAAATACTTTTTTGACAGAAACTTATTATGAAGGGGTCTTTTGAATGAGTATGTATTCTTATCCGGTATTCGTGTATACAATATATACTTCCACATACATATTTAGATTGTTGATAAAATAATAATAATAATAAGGTTCGCGCCTTCAACGCCTGGGCCCTTGCTCACATACTCCTTTGGCATATTAAGGTGGACTCAGACTGAACTCGATTTCCTGGATCGAAGGGAGCGTGTACTGCTCACTGCGCACCGTATGCTACACCCACGATCTTCTGTTATGAGACTGTACATCCCGCGGAAGCTTGGAGGTCACGGCTTCTTAAATGCCTAAGACCTTCACAACCGCGAGGTGTGCAGTCTCAGGGATTACTTTCTAAACAGTGAGTGTGGGATGCATCGTGACGTAGTGGCAATAGACGCATCTTTCACCCCGCTCTCCATGGCAAACGAAAACTGGCGCAGATTTAAAGTACTAAGCACCGAGGACCCCAGGGCGGTATGGAAGAGTAAGGAGCTACATGGGCGGTTCTACAAGGCCCTTGCGGGGCCCGACGTAGACCTGCTCGCATCGGTGAATTGGCTACGTTTTGGGGATCTTTTTGGGGAAACTGAAGGTTTTGTCTGTGCAATTGCGGACGAGGTTATCATGACGAACAACTACCGGAAATATATCCTGAAGGACGGTACGATCGACATTTGTCGGGCATGCCGCCGTCCCGGCGTCGGATTATTTCTGGTTGTAGTCATCTTGCTAACGGCGAGTACTTGCACAGACATAACTTGGTGGCCAGAATTATTCACCAGCAGCTTGCTCTTTTATACGGTCTTGTGGACTTAGAAGGGCCGTATTATAAGTACACACCTGCGCCAGTTCTCGAAAATGGGATCGATCTGTCATCACGGGCAGGACTATTGTAGCCAACAAGCCTGATATCGTGCTGACAGATCGATTGAAGCGCCAGGCAGTACTCGTTGACATCACCATCCCTCATGACGAGAACTTCGTGAAAGCTGAGAAGGACAAAGTCAGCAAGTACCTAGACTTGGCACATGAGATAACCGCCATGTGGGATGTTGATTCAATTATTGTCCCGATAGTCGTCTCTGTGAACGGTCTAATAGCGAAGAGTCTCGACCAATATCTCAAGAGACTCTCGTTAGATGGCTGGCTCAAGGGTCAAATACAGAAGGCGGTACTCCTGGACACGGCGCGGATAGTCCGGAGGTTCCTCTCTCTGACGCCCTAACCACCGGTAGCTTAGGCTCGCCTCGCTGCCGGTGGCACCCTAGGTTAGGTTTTTTATAATGCTTTTATATTTTGTATGTATATGTTTATATTTTACTTGTATAAATTTATTGTAAAAAATCTAACCTAAGAAAAATAAATAAATAAGGTGAATAATAATAATAATATTGGGGGGGACAATCTTACACAAATCGACCTAGTCCCAAACTAAGCAAAGCTTGTACTATGGGTACTAGACGACGATATACATACTTATATAGATAAATACATACTTAAATACATAGAAAAGATCCAAGACCCAAGAACAAGTATCCGTGAAGAATGCACAAATAAATGCCCTGGCCGGGATTCGAACCCGGGACCTCTAGCTTCGGAGGCAGAGTCACTACCAACTAGGCTAAATAGGCCGTCAAAGTTGAAAAAAGTGCATCAACTTCTAATTCTAAATTTATATTAAACTTCTCGATGTGCTGTATCCTATTATTTAAAATTAAATCATAGTTTGCAGTTTTCGTTATGCTTTGTACGCCGGGAAATCATCTGAAACATAATATCACAAAGCAATGACGCTTGTACGTAAATTGTACTGGAAATAAATATTATGTAACGCCACGTAAAAATGCGTTCGTACACAAATCAGCACAGAAACTTCAAAGCCTGACGTAACGAAGGCACTCGTGCCACGGGCAAATTAAAATATTCCCACAGATGAAACATTGTGTTTTCAAACGGAAATTTTACTGCCTAAGTTTAGATTTTAAATTATTAAGTTTACGCTGAGCTTTTTTCATATTATAATCATGGAAATATATTTGATTAAAGAACAATCACTCAGTATTATTACGTTAAAATATTCTCAATCAAATAATCTCAATGTTTCTTAAAATTTTAAGACCTCACAGATTTTTGTAAAATAAAAACAGGTCTTTGCGGATAATTTTCATTGTATCAACGTCAATATTGTGATATTCTTTTATGTGCCAGTTATAATGAGATCGGTGAATGTATAATAAGTACAATCAACAGCAGAAGTAGCTAAGCATTATAAGGCTTTCACAAATATCTACAAAGAACCTTATTCTCTTGACATTAAAGTCAGTGTGTTCTGCTGCTGATTGTGCATAATTAAAAAAATCCTCATTCAATTAAAAAAAAACATATTTATACTTCACAGAATTCGCGTTATGTTTATTAAAACCTTAAAATCGTTTCGAGGTTTACTCTCTGTAATTGTATGTTTCTTTACACCACACCTTGCCAAAAAGCGCGTTTTTCCGCAGGCTGCGCGTCCGGAAAAACCCACTTCTTGGCCAAGTGGTGACGTAAAATTGTATACTAAACATGGGTCGTAAAATAGAAAGCCCTTTCTCGCATATTTATGACCCTCGCCTGCGGCTCGGGCCTCAAATATCTGCGATATCGGCCTTTCTTTGTTTTACAACCCTTGTATCGTAAATAGCTATTATAGATTGTTATGAATATGCCTACATTTCAGCACGTTGTAACGAAATAAAACCGGTGTTGTAGGGAAAATTAGAATTATTAGATTCATTATTTAGTGTAGTGAAGAGATGTAATGGATGTCACCGAAACGAAAGGAGTAAGTAAGAACCGTAATGTATTTGGCGTTCTTTGACATCTTGCATGAGTATAACATGTATTTTAATGTGTTATAGACCAACAGCAATTAGTATTTTTTATTTTATTACTGAGGTGACTGACCTGACCAATACGAGTAGTGGGTGAAAGTTGTCAAATAAGATAAAAAGTTTCATTGTGGTTGAAAACGTCCCTATTTTTTATCGTTACAACCACAAAAATCAAGAACATGAAATCAGTAAGCAAATTAATTTCATGCACTGCAAACTAATGCTACTTAAAATTTCCAAAAATGGGTAATAAATTAGGGTGCCTAAATCAGAATAACTTAGTAGCACAATATTCTGACATAAAAACAGAGAGATAAATTTGGAAATGTCACCGGTCCCCGAGTGAGGCATATTCGACCTTTTTCTGATTTATGATGAGGCTTGCAGGATAGGCCGCGGCCACACTGCAAGTGAAAACCTAATAAGTATGTAAGTGTGAAATAATACAAAAATATCTGTACTTTAAAACATTATACAAGTATTTACATATTTGCAAATGGATATTTGCCACATCACATGTTTAAAATTATTACTTACACGCCACTTTATGCATATTAAACCATCAAAATATTACAACAAAATTTTACCAAAATGTTATAAGCTGAAGTAACATCAATAATTATGTTATTTTCTTTATCGTCTATAATATTAAGTCAAATAAAAGGAATCCTTATGTAGAAATAAATAATAAATTTGATGACAATTATATATGTGCAGTCGCGGAATTCGGCACTTTTCAACTCTACATTTATTAATGCCGTTAAGGTCGATAAGTGACGAACCTTTTCATTCCGTGACTATACCTAACGCCACTAAAACAGCAAAATATTTATGGTTGGTTAGACAAATTGTCATAACCATCTGTCAATATGTAGGAACGGTGTAGACTTTGCCAAGAATAGGTGTACGGTCTCCCCCGCCTGTTGTAAAAAGCGACTAAAGGGGGTCATGGGGGTTGCGAGGACACCATGTGGCAGGGACCACAGTACCCGACTATCATCGGGGGAAAAATTGATAGGAGCCAAAAGGAGTAAAGCACAAGGGGGGGGGGGGCTCCAGTGCGTACAGTACTGAGATCCTGGAGTCCTCCGCATTATTAGAGCGCAGATTGCGGTTACCGTGGAGTTTTTAGTGGATAGGAATACCGCATAGCCCTGTCATTCCCCGATAGCTGGGTACCTGGATTGTAGGCTTTCTCCACGAAAAAAAAGGAGCCGTTTCGGAGGCCGCTAACGTAGAGTTAGGTTTGCCTCTAATTTTTGCCCTTTATTGTTGTCAAATTGTAGTTGGTCCCATATATATATTTGATCATCTCTAAAAAATGGTTTGATTGGTACCTTAACTAAAATAGTTCATCTTTTAGGCTCATTTTTAGGCAATTAATTCACACCAAATTAAGTGTGACTTTTAATTCACACCAAATTAAGTGTGCTCAGTAAGTGTGACATTTTCCTTAGAGTACCTCAATTAATATTTAAGGTTTTTAAATAGTCATTGCATTAACGATGATATTATAAATGTCTGCAGTGATATGTACGGGCCCTTATTTAGTTTCTAACTTGATCTACGGATTTCCGGTTTTTTACTCAAGTCGACTTTATTGGGCGTGATATCTTACAGACTGCGAAATGAAAAGAAACAATAGGGTGCAGTCGACTTGTTACTTATAGTAATGTAAGTATATACTATATTATCTGATCATTTCGATCCGTTTTGAGGGTTCCGTAGTAAAGAAGTCCGTCCGCCACTTAGCTCAGTAACCAAGATAAGATAGCAATCAGGCCAACTAAAAGGTGACTACACGTTAAGTGAGCATGCAATTGTTTTCTTGCAAAACCTTATCAGTGGGATATTGTTGAATAGCTCGTTTAAAGGTAACGTGAGGTTCTTTAACCTTATTAAACTTTCAATTGCTAATTTTGTTCGAGCCAGTGTCCCTCCCTCTACAGCTAAACGGTTGCTAGTGCTACTGGGTCATTATAATCACCATATCAGCCGAAAAACGTTCACTGCTTGACAAAAGCATAAAGCCTTCCCCCTTGGATCTCCACAATGACCGGTCTTGCGCTGCCCTCATTTAACAGCTTCCGGCGATCTGGACCATCTGATTAAGGCTCTTGAATGGTGACAAGGTGGACTCAAGAACCTTTCTGCGCCAGTGGCCATCGGTTCCACGAGTAATGTGCCTCGCCTACTGCCACTTGAGACTTGCAACTCGCTGAGCTATGTCAACGAGCCTGGTTCTCCTACGTTCTGAATCGATCTCGTTCGGACACTTCCAGCATAATTCATTCTATAGCCCTCTGACTCTGACCTTGAACTTTCTTGCGACCACGTTTCAGTTCTGTATAAGGCAACACACACTGGTTAAAAACCTTAATGTAGTAACTCTGCGAGATCGAAAATTAGCAATGAAGAGATGTGCTGTCAGCAACAGTCGATCTTGCCACTAAAATCAAAACTAATATTGAACAAAAAAACTACGTTCTTGGTATATTTATTGACCTCAAAAAAGCTTTTGATACTGTAAGCCATAATTTGCTCATGCAGAAACTCGAAACATTGAAAACAACAATGTAATGATAATACTTTTAAATTTTATATGACGGACGATACAGATTGTAAAAATTGTTGACTGTAGTAGCGACTCAATAGCTGAACAACGGTACTGAAAAATATCTTGGCTTATTACTGGCTGACAAATTGAACTAGAACAGACACACCGAGAAAGTCAGGTCTTGACACCCTTTCCTGACCGGAGCATTAAGAAATTGCGCTAGTTGTATACCTCACGAAGCTCGATTCATAACTCATAAATCGTTGGCTAAATCCCACTTAGAATATTTAATTGAAGTATGGGACTGTGCAGCCAAAACAAATCTTCAAAAGTTACAGACATCACAAAATAAATAAATTAAATGCTCATTTAAATACCATAACCTAACTAGAACAAAATTACTTCATACACAAACTAAACTGTGAAATGGAAGTGTGAAGAAGTGGCTCTGTGAGCTGTAGACCTCGCAATTTTTTTTTCATATGTCAAAATTTATAAAAACTGACTCGACATAAAATCTATATAATTATCGAACCTGCTCACAAAATTTCACGAGAATCGGTTGAGAAATGCTATCTGTAGAGGAGAACATCTGGACAGACAGACAAACATACGAAAGATTTTTTTCGAAAGTTGAAACGGAGACGCTTCGATCGCTCGGTCAACTATAAAACCTTAAACAACTTTACCCATACTCAATATGCATGCTCATCATAAAGGTACTGACACATGAAATACACTCTCAATTTAAGAGTGCGCAGTACGTTCGGTTCTCCATACAAACGTATTTACGCTCTTATTTTAAAACGCCATGCTAGAATAACATGAAACTTTGTATACACAATTGGATCTGGCATATCTAGGTCGGAAATTAGTTTCTGTTGCTTGACATTATAATGGAGAAAAAATACAACGAATATTAAGGGTATTTCATACAAGCCGTAGAAAACTCAAAAAACCGCTGTTTTTTTTTTCTTTTACAATTTCTAGCAAGAGAAACTAATTTCCGACCTAGATATGCCAGATCCAATTGTGTATACAAAGTGTCATGTTATTCTAGCATGGCGTTTTAAAATAAGAGCATAAATACGTTTGTATGGAGAACCGAGCGTACTGCGCCCTCTTAACATTCACAAAAAGAAAACTTTGACAAAATTAAAGAAACACAAATGAAATAAAATTATTTAAACATGGAACTGGATATAGAAGGAAAAAATATTGTATCTGAGGGTGCACAAATGTACAATAAATTACCGAAACAAGTAAAGGAGTGTAAATTAGGTCAGGAATACTATTTAAAACTAAGTTAAAAGCTTATGTATACAGGATGTTTTTATTAATTTCCGTTCCTTCTAGCATATAGCCGTATATAGCCATAGAAACGACGTAGCATAATTAGTTTTTCAAAATTTAAGTAAGACGTATTTTTTCATTTTCATACAAAAATAATAATTATATCACAAAGGTTGAATGTAAAACGGCATTAAGAGTTAACGTGGAGTTAAGCAAAATTTAATGTCAAGTATGACAATACGGAATTCAAATGACACGCACGTCAACATTGTTTAATTGTTAAGGATGTTTTATATTATACTAGGGGTGTTAATTAACGAAAATGAATTCTTGAATATCTTCGAAATGGTACGAATTGGGGTACTAGTATCTAAGAGAAGATTACTTTATTTCATCTCAGGATTGTACCCTCGCAATTAACGGAATTCAATAAAATCATCCTGTATAATAATATTTATTAAGATGTGTTGGAAATATCTTATACCTTAAGTTAAACTTGTAATCTCATTTAAGTGAACTATTGTGTTCTTATGAGTAATAAATGTTTTTAAACCGTAAAACCAAGGTAAATGAACAGATAGATTATTCGATTAAATCCAGCTACCCTGAAGTTAAAAAACTGATCAAATCAGCTGTCAAAAAATGTTGGAGCAATTATTGGAAAAGTGGTAACTCAAATGCCTTATCGTGTGTTAGAGAATCAGTTTTTAAAACCCCACCGATACCCTTCACGTGTAGAAGAGATCAGATCGCTATTACTAGGTTAAGAATAGGACACACAAACTTAACCCATTGCTATCTTATCACTAAGACTGAAAAAAATAAATGTGATAAATGCGGTTTGGAGTTAACTGTGAGCCATATTTTAATTGAGTGTTTAGCATATAAGAAAGAAAGAGAGATCTGTAAGTTACCTAACAACTTAAATGATTGTTTAAATGATGGATATTTACATGTACTCAGATTTATTAAATTAATCGATATATATAAAAAAATTGTAATTCCCTTGTGGTCGTTAATGACCTTTGTTGTTAAAAAGCGACCTTAAATAAAAAAAAAAAAAAAAATGATTATGATAAAATATGATGAGTTGACACCTTTAGCTCGCCTCTATTATTATGACTTAAGATTGAAAGTCGCAAGTATTAGGTAGTTACCTTATTTTAACGACTTTAAACTTTTCCAATGCATCCATATGACGTGTTCCTATGCCTGCTTGATAAAAATCGTCATTAATATAAACACATAACACGATAAAACACAAGATGCGATGATATTCGCCATTTTATGCAGGTTATAAATTATGACAAGATTTATAATTAATTTTCGCCAACTTGTTTCAATCGTGGAGCAATTAGTGAAGTCGCCGAGTTCGCCGCTAAAATGCTCTACAGTTTTACCAACAATAAATCAATGAACTGCCCTCAGGTCCTTTGGTTTTTTACCCGATTGAGCGATATTTTACAGCGCACGTTTCGTTTATGACCCTCTGATTAATTCGTCTGTTAAACTTGTAGTTTTTACATCGTAGTGTAGCTGACATTCGTGTTTTTGATGAGACTCAGACTGATCTACAAAATATTAAAATAGGTATTGGCGGGGGCAGTAAATCAAAGAATGACATTTTATTCTCTTTTTGTTGACTTTACGTGTTACTAAATTCATAGTTGCATTTATTTAAATGTAATACAGTCACATAAATATATTTTGTAACACAATAACACTCTTGCGATTATTATATTATTAGATTTCAGTAAAAAAACGAATATCCGTAGATCGAGCTTAGTACCTAAATAAGAGCCTGAACTCATAAATAATAACAATATCATCGTTAATACATACAGATTTTATGACTGTAGAACACACATTTTAAGCAAACTTTGACGCTATTAAGCATAAAATAATAAGCTACATATAAACGCGCTTTGAAAAATTCACAAAAACTACTCTGAAAAACTATGAGTACTACACATTTTGAAAGCGGTAAATAAGTTTTCCTGATCTCATTTCTGTTCTTTTTTAAGTTTTTGTAATCAGACGGTGATTTCCCGCGAGCGTCGTTGATTAGTTTGTCTGTACTTGAATAAATAACAGCTGTTTGTGTCCAGACATTCATGTATCTCATCACTAAGTTCCACTCTGTTGAATAATAGACTAATTTTAAAAGGGGTGAGTGAGACACATGATTTCGCGTCTTGGCTCGATAAAGGCTGCGTGTAGGTAAAATGCTTGTTTATGCGGCTTAAAATTTTTCCTTGAGTTTAGACAAAATATACGAATAATCTACTTACGCACACATTAACACATTTTAAACATATGGGGAATGCAGGCATTGAAAAATATAAGTTTCGTTTGTTTTCGTAAGTTCAGGACATTAGAGGTTTCTGGTTTTGAATAAAGTAAGGTTTTGCCCTGTTGGAAAATAGTGGCGATGAGAAAACAAATGCGTTCTCCTATTTTATTGAATTCCAAAAAAAAAACCAAAATTATTTTCCACCGTTTACCAAAGGTTATCAAGGGTCACCGGAAATCACGTTTTTATTGTGTCCAAATATGATCCTACCTCTATGCCCAAGGAAATATCCCGCTGGAATTGAATTCATGTCGTTGAAACGTGACACATATGATTCTGTGACAATTCAAGATATCGATTTAAAGTTACACGGTTTTCACACATTATTTTTAATGAATGGGACTTAATCGCGTTTAATTTACCTGATTTAAATTGATTAATGGATATATAAATCAGTAAAACTGACAATTAATTGATTTATTTATCTATACCAAATTGCAGCTTTCTAGCACTAACAATCACGGAGCAAAGCCTCGGACAGACAGACAGACAGACGGACATGGTGAAACTATAAGGGTTCCTAGTTGTCTACGGAACCCTAAAAAATGACCAAAGATGTATATATGGAGCAACGATTGAGTGGTCATATTCACAAAAAAAAGGATAGGAAGCATATTCAAGAATTGGAGGACAGGATATAACTATTAGAGAGAAAACTAAAAGGGCCTGCGATTGAAATCCGTAACTTGCCTATGCAGTTGACCGAAGACAAGGAGTATGAAACAAAGGAAAAGCTCTGTGCGGTTATGAAGAACATGGGACATGCAATAAATTCCGAAATAAAAGAGGAAGATATTAAGTATGTATTCACGATTAAATCAAAAACGGAGGCCAAGAAGACCATTTTTGCGGAGTTTACTTCAGTACTTAAGAAAGAAAGGGTGATTGATGCAGTCATGCAGTTTAACAAAGGCAAAAGAAATTCAGAAAAGCTGAATGGAAGCCACTTGCGACTAAAAGATAATACATCTCCAATCTACGTTTCGGAAGCGCTTACACGCAGTGGACAAAAATTACTGTACGTAACACGACAGTTTGTCAAAACCCATGGATTAGCACACGCTTGGTCTTACCGTGGTGCAGTGTACTTACGAAAGGCAGAAAAAGAGAAAGCCATAAAAATAGATAGTGAAGGAGACCTTGAAAAAATCATAAGTGGTAAATGACTAGTTATAAAGTTTATACTCATTCTGTTTATAAACACACTAAATAATTGTCTTAATATTAAGCTTATATACACAAACTTTACACTCACAAATTCAATGCATGATTCTTCTACAGTTAACACAATCTCTCTCATACACAGCTACCATTTTAAACATATATATATATATCACCGCCTCTATCTTCATTCAATAAAAACGCGTCTAATTACCTTTATAGTATGCACAGTTTTACCGGGAATATTTGCTTCATTATTCTACTTGTACATTCAATGAATTAAATAATATACTTGATGAAATTGACGACATAACGGTATCACGAACCATTAGTGCCGACGTTGAGTCCTGTAAGGAGTTAGTCCCTCTATCAAGCCTGACAATTTTGGTTCAAAATATACGTAGCATTAATAAAAGCTACGATGAACTGTGCGTTCTCCTTGCGCGTCTTGATGTTGATTGTGATATTGTGGTTCTCACCGAGTGCTGGCTTTCATGTGTGCAATCGGTACCAGAACTTTCAGGTTATAATCAATATAGAAATTTTAACAATCTTAATCAAAACCAAGGCATTGTTATTTATGCCAAATCTTACCTACAATTTCAATTAGTTGAGCCTACGTTCCTTAAAGCTAACTGCCTCGTCCTAAACATTAACTCCTTGTATACTGTTATAGCCATTTATCGTTCGCCTTCGTATAACAATATTCAAACTTTTATACACTCGCTAGATCAAGTCTTACGTAACGAATCTGGCACTCAAAATGTAGCTGTGGTCGGTGACATAAATATCAATATACTGGATGATAATTTAGATCCACGGGCGGGACAATATTTAGACATGTTAGCTTCCTACCGTTTACTCCCGTGCCACAACTTGGTCACTAGACCCGACAGTAACTCGTGTTTGGATCACGCGATGTTAAAATCTAATACACAGGCGTTGACTATAGTAGTACAATCTACGTTAACTGATCATAGAGCAATTTTGTTATGTCTTGCACAGACTAAACCTAAAATAAATATTGTATCTACACGGACTAAACTAGACAAATTAGCGTTTACATCAGACTTGAATAAAACAGATTTTAGCGAAATTTTAAAATTAACAAATCCCAATGTGGCATTTGTGTTATTTACTGAAACACTACAAAATTTAATTCTTAAAAACACCACTATATATAAATTACCTAGAAGCAAAATTATACTTAAGCCCTGGATTACTCCTGGACTTCTAAGATGCATTAGAAACAGAGTTTGGCTCCACGCGAAACACAAACAATCTCCTACTAATGAAACACTTTTAAGTTAACCTATCGTAGATATAGAAATTTCTGCTGCACTATACTAAGAAAAGTCAAGATCCAATATGAAAAAAATGAAATTAATAAATCAGGGAATAACAATAAGCTCTTGTGGAATGCCATAAAAAATATCACGTGCTCAAAGAAAAATAAAACTCCGAATGATACAATGCTTGATGCTCATGTATCTCCTCGAGTAGCTGCGGATAAACTAAATCATTATTTTGCTAATGTTGGTAAAAGTCTATCGGAAGCCATAATGACTAATACTAGTTATAAACAAGCTTCTACCTCTTTATCTGGTAACATGACTAAACTATCTAATTCTATGGTGATGCTTGATACCGATGAAAATGAAATTGAAAACTATGACTTTAAAAACCCGCTGCACGGTAGGATGTGATTAAATTCCAAATCTCATGATAAAAGAACATAAAAATGTATTTGTCCCGATTCTAGTTAAAATTTTCAATGACTGCTTGCATAAAGGTATTTTTCCGGACAGTCTGAAAAAGGCTCTAGTCATACCAATATAGAAAAGTGGGGAAAAGCACCTTCCAGGTAATTACCGTCCAATTTCAATATTACCGTCGTTTTCCAAAATTCTTGAACGCATACTAAATAAGAGGTTGGTTAAATTCCTAGAGAGGTACAATATACTAGCACATAATCAATATGGCTTCCGAAGAGGTTGGTCTACGGATGACGCTGTCCAAGATTTCACCCAATTTGTCTCGGACAACCTTGACAAAGGCAAGAAGTGCATATCAATTTTTATGGACTTGGCTAAGGCCTTCTACTTCGTACATATATCGTTGCTCTTGTCCAAAATGGAACTGCTCGGAGTACGCGGAGTAGCTTTAGACATTTTCAAAGATTATCTGAGAGAGCGTACACAATGTGTCACATTGGGAAACGTGGCAAGCAGTGATCTGCCGCTCACCTATGGCGTCCCACAGGGGAGTATTTTAGGCCCTACACTGTTCCTCATCTTCATAAATGATTTATGCAAACTGGAAATTCCTGAAATGAAAATCTTAACTTATGCAGATGATACTGTCCTCCTATTTGATGAAAGTACATGGGTAGGTGCTTTCTTCTTTCTAAACTTGCTTACACTGAATATCGATAAGACCATGTACATCACACACTCCATAAGAGACTCGGGATTACCTCCGTCTAACCTACAGTTAATTGTACATCAACATTCGGATTCTATGAGCAACATATGCCTATGCCAACCCTTACAGAAAACTAACACTACAAAATATCTAGGAGTCATAATAGATACCAATCTGAACTTCAAAGCACATATAGTGTTACTTAGTGGTCGCGTTCGTAAACTAATGTATATCTTCAAAAAATTGAGACATGTGGCGGATATCTCACTTATGAAACAGGTTTACTTGGCCCTGTGTCAATCGCTCCTTACCTATTGTGTATCGGCCTGGGGTGGTGCACCTAAAACTAGCCTCATACAATTGGAGAGAGCACAACGTGCAGTCTTAAAAGTCATGCTCTTCCTACCAATCTTAACCCCTACAGATTATCTCTATACGGCAGCTAAAGTCCTGAGCGTCAGACAACTTTACCTCCTAAATATAGTTTTAAAATTCCATTCTACGCTGGTTTATGACAGGCAACAATCATTAAACACCCGTCGACCATATATCGAATAAAATCGGTAACGGACTGGCTTTTAAACAAAAACTACGAAGAAACAGAGGACATTCTCAATATAATCACATGACACACACAAACGCACACACACACTCACACACTCTCTCTCTCTCTCACACACACACACACACGCACACGCGATCGCACACACACACACACACACACACACACACACGCGCGCGCATGCACTCAACACCACATTATGCATACTCATATTTTTAAAACCATGCTTTATTAAGTTAGGTTATCTCTACCGACAATATTCTTGCTTTACTTGTTTTGTTTTTAATTACAAATTTATACGGGGAGGAGCACTGTTTATCCTAAAACACAGGCTACAAACTATCAGCTATCCTAAAACAGCGTTTCTAGTTTTAAGGAATCATTTGTAAAACTTGAACTTGAATAACCTATTACTATTATTATTAATGTTTTATTGCTCCTGATATGGCCGAGCGTACAATTAAATTTGTTGACCTCTTTAAGTGCACCCCCCGCTCCTAGTGTCACAACGTGTATTGTTCGCAAACTGACCGGCGTAAATGGATATCAAGAATCACATCTTTTAAAGGCACGGTTTTTCTAACTACCCGTAAATTGGTCTTTATTAATCACTAGCTGTTGCCCGCGACTTCGTCCGCGTCTTCGCTCCTAATGGTCGCAGCGTGATTTTATATAGCCTAAAGCCTTCCTCGATAAATGGACTATCCGTTCTATCCAACACAAAAAGAATTTTTCAATTCGAACCAATAGTTCCTGAGATTAGCGCCTTCAAACAAACAAACAAACTCTTCAGCTTTATAATATTAGTACAGATTTATAAACCAAGGTCAAAAAGGGTAAATTAAATCTCAAACAAAATTAAGGGTACCTCTCCTAACACGTAAACTGGGGATTATCCTCTACTTTACCTATATCGACCCTCGCCTGCGACTCGGGACCTATGAATTGTCTCGGATAAAATGGCTCGTTTTATGCACTTGTTGTACAATCTACTACCATGAAACATCTTTTGATAAAGAGAATATTTTCGCAACATCTTCGATCCAAAAGAGAAAAAATTGTGTCCCTCCACTCTAACTTTTGAAATAGGGGTCTAAAAATAGAAAAAAGCTTAATAAAGATTTTCAACGAAAACTATAGCGGATATTATCAGTTAAGCCGTTTTTGAGTTATCGTAAAAAATCTTCCCTTCTTAGTAAAAGACTTGTGAATCGGTGCGAAAGTATTTCCTTTTGCTTTTTATTGATTTTTTTAGGTAAGTTAATTGAGCAATTATGGAACCCTACACTGACCATTGCCCGACGTGCTTTTGGCCGATTTTTATATCTTGTTCATCAGGTTTATTTACTACGCGTATGTTTTCAAACTATAGAGTTTTAGCAAATCAGTCGTCTTTTAGGCAAACATGTACCAATCGTTGATATCATGAAACCATTACGTTGCGATATTTGCTTGAGCTGCAATAGACCATGGTAGACATGAAGGTCATTTATAAGAAGAGATAAGATCATTATGACTGCTTTATTTGAAACATCATTAGAAAGCTACACAAGAATTATCCAATGATCTGTCTCAATGGTAAATGTCATAGAACTCATAAAAACGGACAGGACACTCGGTTTCAAAAAAAATCAAATTACTTATTAGTGGTGGCTGGTTCGCCAGTTGGGTATTTAAAGCAACATTATTTTATTTCAATTTCGTTAACTAGGCTATGACTACGTGCTCTAAGCATTGCATCTTAAGTGGCGTTAAGCTTGATGCTCAGACGTCTAGACAGACCACCGTCATGGACATAATCTACGGTTAAATTTGGGACCAAAGCAGCTTTGGCTTGTCAATAGCACTCATGCAGTCACACAGGAACTGGGTCAGCCCTGGACTGTTATGCACAACAGTTCATCGTAGCTCGGCCGAACCAGTGTAAGGCAGGTCTCTGATAACGCGTTGTTATTACGAATCTGGGCGTCTAAATATTGTTAGGATGATGTCAAACAATTGTGAACAGGATTCGCTGGGCTGACAGAAATATCGCTTCACCTCAACTGTTTAGAAAACCAGGTAAATCAGACTTCTGACTACGCGATGGTAATATGAATCCTGGCGTCATAGCCTAAGGGTGAGCGGTGAGGTGAGGTGAAAATTGTGAATAACATAGCAGGTCAGGTCTGTGGCAGCTAATCTGCGGCCAGTGATCTGTGGGACAGGTCTGCGAATCCTGATCGTTATCGGCAGACAATGGACGATTAGGGACCGATAGTCGATGCTATCGGTAGAGGCTGTGTAGGCTCCTCACTAGGTGCGCGGTGTAATGCATGAGTGAGATGGGAGCCACAAAATACCGTCCCGCTTATACATATGCTTTATTAATGAATTTTATTTTTATTTATCTATAAATTACATTAAAAATTAAATTTATAGATAAATGACAAACTAATACTTACTGCCTGGTTTGGAAAATATATAGGCACTAAATTGTTGTTCCATTTCTGATAGGTAAAGACATCTGAGAAATACCGATATTTTTACAGTAAAAAGCTTATTCTTTCCGCAAACCTGTCCAACTAAGCTTAAAACTCGAGTACCCTTAACTTGGCGGAACGGCAGAGAAATAGTTGTATTTTACCCTCGAGTGTGGAATTGAAACACGAGCCAGCGAAAGGGTTCTATAGTTCCCTATATAGAATCCTGAGCGTAGCGAGTGTTCAAACACACGAGAAGTAAAATATAACTTTGCACCCGTGTGTAACACAAATCTTTTCTCCTCACTATAGCGAGGAAAGTGCAACATGCAAAACACACAGTTCCACAGGCATGATTTTTATCACAGGAATCACTGATTGTTTACGATATTATAACAGAAAACTCTGGAAGTTGTGTATAATATTTACGTGAGTCGGGAGTCGGTGACAAGTTGCGTATATTTTAGTTGGGATTGACAATGATGACATTTCTGACGATGCGTTTTGAAATTGCATCGACTCAACTTGTGCGTTTACAATTATACTCAATATCATAATAAAAAATATGTTACTTATAGAATATGAAGGTTTACGACTTAAATCATTAAATAAAGCTAAATTTGGTATTTTTTATTAAATTCATAAACCATTTATTTAATGATAATTGATATCAAAAGAACCATTATTATGAGCGTTTTACGTTTTGTTATCTGTCAAAAGCTACTCAAACACGCTCCAAGGTCAAATTACTTTCCCCACTTGTGGATAAAATGCGTTTTTACCCGCTTGCTTCAAAGGATAAAAGACGGCTTCCGAGCTAGTAGAGGGGAAAACTTTTTTTCCATGTCTGTATGACTCCCGTGTTGGAATATTATTTTATCAAGCCAGCACATAATATTTACTAATGGACCTAATAATATTATTAGAAATCGCAAGAAATTTGAAAGAAGAATATTGACACTTTTAACACTTAAGTACTGCACTCATGACACACATGCTGAGCGCCTGAGCGGAAAACGGCTTTCGTTACATAAGAGAATTTACGCTACTACGACGTAATAATCGTAGTAGGCAGCGCTACGCTTCCGACATGAAATATTATAACCAAAGCTGTGTACATTGTTTCAAATGGCTCAATTAACATAACATTACTCAGAATATCAACACCTTTTTGAAACAACATGCCATATTAAAAGAGGTGTCACTATTAGGAAGGAACTCAGAGCATTTTATAGGTACCGAAAAATGTATAATGAAAAGTAAAAATAATCTATCCTCTTCTAAAACTTGACTTAAAAACTTATTTGTGAGACACTCTCAGCCAGTCTGTGACTTGTACCATACGTAAGGTTTGACTTACCGGTATTTGCCTACGTATCTAGCTGCAAGCTAAAAAGTCCCTCATTGTTCTAGACAAATTACCTGCATAGGATAATATACGCGGTGCGTTCACTGTAAAATATTGCCTCGATAGAACTTGTGCCGAACTTGACCTGTGGATATGTACGGCGTGGGTTTTATGCGATGTACTCGTAACTTAGATATAGATATTTCAGTCGTTTCAGTGAGAACAATTGAGTTGTAGTTTGATTATGATATAAAGGAAATTTACATTTATTAAAAAAAAAAAGTTACTGGTTCGATTATAGGATGAAAGGTAAGTTTCGTTAAGTTATTAATTATGTTACGAACAGGTGTCAAATAAATTGTTAAAACTATTCTAGAGTGAAACAGTTGTTTACTATTAACATAATTCGTAATTGATGTAAATAATAAACACGAAAAGTCATATTTAACTTTCCCTCGCCATTAGAATAGGCCTTGTATATCATGGGTATAGTATATATATATATATATATATATATATATGATACGTATAAAATTATTGTTGATACAGGTGCATGAAAGAGGTGACGAATGATCCATTTTTATGAGGCTTGGTCGAAATTAAGCCGTAGTTTAGTGACATACCCCAAGTTTTACAGACGGGTATGAAAACATGCTCCGGCCGACGTTCGCGAGCTGGTCGTGGAATTAAACTACATAATAAATAAGTGAGCGGATTGGTTTGAGAACAACAGAGGCTCTCACCGTGCCTACAGTAGCGCTTTTCAAATGGCACACTAGCTTAAATAACGCTGCTAATTTTGAACGAGTAATAATGATAAACATGAATTATGGTGAACATTGTTACTTTGTCATACTTTATTATTATTTTCTTCTATTAACTTTCTTACAACACAATATTTATTTGACGGCAACAATAGGTACGGGTTGTATTTAGAGTAACATACCTGTTTGACAATAAAATTAAATGTTGCATTTGATTGGAATGCAGGTGAGTGGAGTGCAAATTTTTGGCGCATATTTAAGAAGAAGAATACATTTATTGCCCAGAAAAAAACCTTAACCATACATAAACAGAATTAAAATCACATCAAAACAATAGTACGGGAGACAAATAGCCTAATATAATAGTAATTTGAAAAAGCTGAGGCAAAGGGTCCCAGGCTCAGCATGTGCGGGCAGGAATGCCCGGCGCTGGTTTAATGCGTTTTTTAATTCCTTTTACAATTGAACTGATTCCGTTATAACATGAAATATTGTCATACAATTTATATGAGTAACTTTCATGTCAAAGTGGAATCAATTAAATGGTAGGCAAATTAAAAGCCTTGCCCAAATGAGCCAAAATGATCCTATTTGACAAAGTGCATTTGATAAATAATTTTCCTATGGTAGTAAATAAATACTCCTAGTAGTTTTTAGCATTTTAGATGACAAATCATTCACCAAAAATTGAAAATTCGAGTATATAAGTATATGACTCTTAGATATAAATATTTTATAACAAATAAATAAAATATTTTTGATGTTTCTTACTTAAAATATTATATGTCGAATCACGTCTCAACAGTCTTATGCAAAGCTTCTGTGTCGTCTTTCAATGTTTCCCGGCCCAATTGCTCCTTGCTGCAGCTAATTCCAGGCCAGCCTCGGGGCGCGAGCTTCTATACCACGTCACAGCGCGTACCTCGTAAGCTTAGAGCATTTTAATGCTCTAAGCTCGCAAGCCGTGCATTATGATATTTCTGCAACATTAAGGATAAGTATGTCACAGGTTTTTGAAGGCTTCCTTGATAAACTTTGAATTAAACCTTGGAACAAAGAATTTGGCATGTTAAATTTCTGCCTGTTTATTTATACAATTTTACAATTATCTTGCTAATTAAATAATTACTTGCCTTATACTAACAAATTTTGAAGTGACACCTCATCATCATCATCCATGTTTACACGTTCCACTTCCTCTCATGGATGTATTTAGACCAATGTCTTCGACTCCCAACTCCACAGATTCTCATGTCTACAGATTGCCATAATCTTCTGATTTCCTATTCTACGGATTCCCAATTTTATGTACAGATTACCATATGATACACCGTGCCATGCTTTACAGATTTGCAATTCTATAGTATCCTATATCTATAGATGCTAAGCTATTACATTTTAGTACATTCCTATTTTCCCTGTGTGGTATTGCAAGAGATGCCTAAGGGAATAGGTTTGAAATATGTTATAGGCGATGGGCTAGCAACCTGACACTGCAATCAGCATTATAGTAGTACTAGCTTTTCCCCGCGACTTCGTCTGCGTAGAACTCATTCTCGCTTTAGAATTATTTGTTTTCTCATACATCTTTCACCCTTCTTTACATCCCCTTGAGAAATAATTACATTCAATATGACATGCTCTTTACCGCGCACGGACAAAATTTTAATAGAAATCCTATTTTCAAAACGAATCATCATCATCATCATATCAGCCGAAAGACGTCCACTGCTGGACATAGGCCTCCCCCAAAGAGTAACAAAATGACCGATTCTTCGCCATCCGCATCCAGCGGACTCCTGCGACCTTTACCAGGTCATTAGGCCACCTTGTGGGGGGTCTACCCACGCTGCGCCTTCCGGTACGTACGTGGTCGCCAGTCGAGAACCTTTCCTCTCCAACGGCCAACGGTTCTACGTGCAATGTGCCCCGCCCACTGCCACTTAAGTTTGGCGATTCGGAGGGCTATGTCGGTTACTTTGCTTCTACTGCAGATGGCCTCATTTCTGATGCGATCACGCAGAGATACTCCCAGCATAGCCCTCTGCATAAGCCCTCTTATGAGGCCCATAGTAAGCGACTACATGTCAATGCCCATTATGTCATCACTGGCAACACACACACTTCCATCTTAAGACACTGCAACAAAATTATTTTGAGAATATGAAAATACCTGCTAACTTGCTAAGTTACTTTCATCGCGATAGTAAGAGTAAAAACTCCCATTAATTTGGAGAAGAGGTTAACCTAACCCTAAAACAGTAAATGTATTGGATTTATAGCTCAAAAGCCACAAAAGATTAATAAAAAGCAATGATAGTACATACCTTTGCGATGTTATACTTTTTCGTTTACACCAATAACACGAAACAGTAAATGTATTGGATGTACAGCTCAAAAGCCACAAAAGATTAATAAAAACAATAATATTACATACCTTTGCGATGTTATACTTCTTCGTTTACACCAATAACACGAAACACGGTTCAAACATCTTTTGAGAGAACACACATCTAAGCGACCAAAATTCTTACGAAAATGGCGGGTATATTGGAGTTAGCCGATAACTTTTAAACTCGTGGAGGGAATTCATCATGTGATTTAAGCATTTGTTAAAATAACTGGCAGTGGTAGCTGTCTTTCTCAGGTGATGCATCTTTTTTTTTTTTGCTACATAATGGTGGGTAAAACGAAAAAATGTAAAGAAATGGATTTAGCGTGTTTACACTCATAGAAAACGATATTATAGAAATAATTGCTATTTAATTTCTAGTAGGGGCCCATACAAACTTTTACCCCCCTTTTCGCCCCCTAAATAACGATACCCGGAATAAAAACTATCCTATGTCCTTTCCCGGGACTCTAACTATCTCTATACCAAATTTCATCTAAATCGGTTAAGCGGTTTAAGCGTGAAGAGGTAACAGACAGACAGACAGACGGGTGACTTTCGCATTTATAATATTAGTATATATATGGAAGTATGGATGGATAGTATGGATATAGATTAGTATGGATTCTCTAATGGATGTTTCCTAGGTATTTAAGTATGTATCTATCTATATAAGTATGTATATCGTCGTCTAGTACCCATATTAAAAGTTTTGCTTATTTTCGGACTAGGTTAATATGTGTAAGATTGTCCCCCATAATTATTATTATTATTTATTGTTAGTACTCTAAAAGTAGGACTGAAACTACGGTTCCATGAACTCTGCCTACCCCTTTTGGGAACATAGGCGTGAGAATATACAGTAGGCCATGAAAATTATAAGCAGACTTGTTATTTTGAAAGTTTAATAAGTTATTCTGAAGGATGGCAATCTGTAGAATTGGGAGCCTGGCGACTTGGGAAGAAACCGTATTTTCAAAAACTGCGTCAAGTTAACTGGAAAATACAGTATCTATAATTACTGGTCACAATAATAAGCGTTTCTGTTGTTGTGACTTCACTGGTTAGAGCGCTGCGGTTCTCTTTAGATATTAATATCTAGTGGTTTACTGAATAGTGCAGCACTCCACGAGGGCTTACAACGAATGAGATTCTCCAAGGTAAATAATAAAGGCATGAAGAAATTTTATAATAATTTCTTACAAATATGACGGAAAATTAGACCTTTTAAAGATCTATAACACATGCCTATTTTTTATTTAAAAAACCGGCTGTTAAATTTTTTTACAATTAACGCCTCGCCTATTCAAAGTTCCTTACTTATTCAAAAAAACCTTACTCTGCAGAAATGCCAGATTATTTCGTGGAATAAGAAGTATCACCGCATTTGCGTTTCTAACCATATTTGATTAAAACACTAAACTAATATACTTCAGGAAAACAGGGATTTCCTTGCTTTTCTTGGGGCTATTTAAAATTGAGTAGGATTTTTTTCAAATAATAAACTTTTTTTCTTTTATTTACACTCTGCACGGAATGCTAAATACGTTTACGGATACGTAATAAAATATATTTGATTTAAAGTATGTAATCCTATGCTATGAAGCTAAATACTTGTAAGTATTTAATTTCTATATTCATACATAAATTTACTCCCATATTCCGAAAAGGGGTAGGTACTGCACACGAAAATTAGTTAATTTTAGTGTCACTTTTAGCAATTGTAGGTTTATGACGAAGTGTGATATTGCAGTAGTTTCTATATATACACTTGTTTACTAAATCAAATATTTTTTTGTTACTTTTTTTATTTGCGCATGGGATGTTTATTGGTTATCGTACATTTAGATTTTAAAAATTCATTTGGCCAACCAACACAAAGACTGTCATCAATTTATTTCTCACTAAAGTGAAGAAATAGCTCGGACCTGAGGACGTCTTTACGATACGTTTTACGTCTTCGCTCTTGTTTAGTGGTGACCCCTTTTGTTTAAAGATTAAAATAGTCAGCCTTCTTATTTTATTTGACTTGCCGTTTGCAGCCAGTCACACTATCCTCGGTCTCATTTATTCTTCATAAAACTACAACTTGGAAAAGTTAAAAAATCCCCGACATTTTCATTTCAAAGCTTAATATCTCAAAACGGCTAAATAGATTTTCATGAAACATGGCTAAGAACACTCGGGATAAAATTATCTATGACACAAAAAAAAACTAAAGGTTCATCCGTTTGGGAGCTACGATACCACAGACAGATACACAGACACACACGTTTAACTTATAACACCCCTCTCTTTACGTCGGGGGTTAATAAATAAAAATATTTGCGATTTCAAACACGTCTTTTGGAATATGCCCAAAGGTTGTCTGGTAGAGATCGCTCTTTAGCGATAACACCGCCTTTTGTTTGCCTCTACTTATTGTTATTACGTACTGTATTGTGTCCTTTAATTGAGGTGTGCAATAAAGATTATTGTATTATATGTAGTACTAGATGAAAGCCCGGCTTCGCTCGGGTGAAATAAATAAGAAAGAAATAAAGTAAACATTTATTCGTGACAGTTATGCAAACGACGAAAGAAATAGTGTACAAAAATGTATAAAATAAAAACATTACAACAACGGATTATGATGCAACTTCGTATAGAAATATAGTCTGTAGTCTGGATTAACATATGGAATAGGGAGTAAAAGATTACGCTGACGACGTCACGGGCAAAGGCTAGTATCTTTGCAAGTTAATCCTAAGCATTTTTATAAGGGTAGTATTTAAAGGCACATAACAAATTTGACACCGTAATCAGTACTGATTTGTATAGCTAAAATACTAATCGTTCATTAAAATTCAGTTCAGATGTGCAATTGTTAAATATTGATGTGCCAGTCAGTATTTTTGGTGCGAAGTCAGAGCTGCTAACGCGAACGAAAACAAATGAAGTTCGTGTATCTCCCTCTCTGTCGAACTTGCAAAATCGAGCGACACAGAGGGAGATACACGATGTTCGTTCGTTTTCGTTTCGTGGTAGCAGCTCTGTATTCTCCGCCAAATTCTCTTAAGTGGGGCCCTTTACACTCAATATTATGTGTCAATATTATCGCGATTTTTAAAATTGTATGGGGTCTGTTAAACGCTTAATATTATCACAATACTTGGTGTGTCAATATTATCGCGGTTTTCAAAATCGTATGGACTTTTCTTCAATATTCATTGCACGTGATACGGATCGTGATATGAGTATATCGCGTGATAATAACAACCATGTAACAGGCAATATTCAGTGTCTCGCGTGATAATAATAACAGTTGGTAATACTTTCTCCAATTAATGGAAGGTATTTAACAACTTGTTCCGTTTTGCCAAAGGTTCACATTCCGATACGCGCACCATCCACGAATAGGAGCCGTCAGACCAGAGGGCCTACCGCGATCTGAAAACGAAGTATTTCCCTCTCCGCGCTCGAATATGCAAGTGCGACCGAGAGGCATATATATTTAGTTTTCGGTTGGTAGCACTTTAGTCGGAGCGCGGCGGACGGTCGAAAAAAGTCAAAGAACATTCCGTGTGTTGTCTGTCACACATATAATTTTTTAACTTCCCATCGACCTATGAACTTGAAATTAGGTGATAATGTTTATTATGAAGTATATTTTACCAAAAATATCAATATATTGAAAAATCACATTTGTTTTTTAGTTGTACGGAACCCTCAGTGTGCGACTCCGACGCACTTGGCTGGTTTTTATTACATTTTGAATTTTATTTCTCTTATAGTAAAATACCCTATTCGTTTTAAAGTTGACGCCTGACGGCCTACCACGAACCAAAAACGAACTATCTTCCTCTCTGTCGTTCGAATATACATGTGCGAGAGAGAGGCAGATACTTCGTTTTCGGTTCGCGGTAGCGCCTCTAACGTCCGAGCGCGGCGAACGGCATGAGCTGGGGGTCTACTCCGAAATTCAAAATCTGAACTTCGTATGGTGCCGTCCCTTTCACTCTCCTGTCATAGATTATATGAGTGAAAGGGACGGTACCATACGAAGTTTGGATTTCGAATTTCGGAGTAGACCCCCAGTACCACTAAGTTATAAGATAGAGCGAGATAGGGATAGAATTTTGCTAGACGTTTAAAAGCTATAAGTCACCTAGTAGTTTGTCACAACAAAATAGAGACGCAGCTTTAAGATGGCGGACAGACTCAGCAAACATTCAAGTGGTGTCCTTTACACGATTAATATTATCACAATACTGGGGTGTCAATATTATCGCAGTTTTCAAATTTGTATGGATTCTGCATCAATATTCACGTGATACTTATCGTGATATGAATGTATCACGTGATAATAATAACCATGTAACATTCGCTTGAAGGCGGTTGTTGTGACAATCAGCCTAGCTAGCACGATAGATGATACCGTTACGTTTTATGTGACGTTTTAATACATTTCGCCCATATAACGTGACGGTATAAGTTATCGTGCTAGCTAGGCTGATAGGTGTATAGAACGCTTGAAAACTACAAAAACAAAACGCTGCAGACGCGGCTAGCCGAATCCACGCCCAGCAACCTGGCCAACACACCGGACGCAAACATAGTTTACAATTTCTGAACGTACCCAACCCGACGCTGTCAACAGTATCTTCTTAGTAGTCTGTGCTGTCAACCAACAAATTTAATATGGCGGACCTTTTGTCGTAAAATTAACACTTTTAAATGCAAAATACGCGACAATCCGAATTTTGCGGATACATATGTTCAACTCAAAAATCTTTATTTTTATACGTTCTTCAATTTGAGACAGGTCTCGTTCGGGTCTACCGTACCCCTGCACGAAATTATTAATATAGATACGTAAAGGTTCTCTAAAATAGGTAACGATAGAAAATAAATACGAGGCTTCGCACTTTCTGTCCCGCTTGAAATTGTTTAGGTAAGCTCTAAACCATGGAAATATATTATTTATCTCTTTATAGTTTGGTTTAGTTTGAGTATAAGTATTTTCTTACAGCCTTTAAGCTTATATGTCAGTTAAACTAACTATTTACTTAAACTATTAAACAATTATGCATCAAATGATTTGTTATATTATTTTAAAGCCTGAGATGCTTGAAATATGTGTGTAATGTGATATTTTCCCGTACCGTATAGAGTACATAGTAAAGCAAACATTATCGTACATGCACGCAAAGTTGTCACAGAGACGAGTATTTGAATAAATTACCTGCGCTAGCAAGCGCATCTCAAATAGCATGTTAACTGCAGCCCGTCACTCGGCGCTGGGAGTTACTTCTTGAGATTCGTTTTACAGGGGATCCTTAAGTAAATTTGTGGAACCTCTGCAGCTTGGGTGTAATATATGTATGTATTTATCATATTTGTCTGTATTTAAGAATTTATATTACATGTATACAAAAAATAATAATTACATTAAATAATAATTGTATATATATTTTTGTATACATGTAATTTAAATTCTGAAATACAGACAAATAGGAAAAATACGATAATTAGTGGTTAATACGAAAATGTTAAACTCCAGAATAATTAAAACTGATGTTGTAGACTCGCTGTAAAAAAATCGGCCAAGTACGAGTCAGCCTAGCGCACCGAGGGTTTCGTACAAATAAAAAAAATGATTTATCAATATAAGTACATAATAGTAAACGTTATTATCACCAATATTTCAAGTTCATAGGTCAATGGGAAGTTTAAAAAGTCTTCGAAACAATTTAAAATATTTTTTAAGAAAAGAAACCGACTTCAATGGGGGAGGCCGGTAAAAGATTATTATACTTAGATGGTGCACTCTTAGATAGATATACAATAAAATAAAAATGGCTATAATGTATGTTTATAATGGTAGAAGACTAAGTACCCTCAATTCCTCATGGAATCATGAAAAAACCTTGCTTGCTTGACAAACAAAACGAAGAGAACAAATCGCCAAACGTGAACTACGCGTCGTTGAAGAGTTCCGTTCTGATCATCATCAGCAGTTCCACTTCATCAAATGTCACTTTTATGAATGAAAATGCTTGATTAGTTCATGAAAATACTAAAATCACTATTTGTGTGCCTTTCACATTTGAGGAGTTCCCTCAATTCCTCATGGATCCCATCATCAGAAATCAAGCATGACAAAAATTAATCGTAAAAATAGAAATTGCTTAACAAACACAGCTAGGAGGACAAATCGCCAAACGTGAACTTTTCGTCGTTGAAGAGTTCTGTTCTGATCATCATGATCACATTTTTGGATGAAAATGCTTGATTTGTTGATAAAAACACAAAAATCACTATATGTTTGCCTTAAAGATTTGAGGAGTTCCCTCAATTCATCATGGATCTCATCATCAGAACTGCGTTTTGACAAAAACGGGACCAACTTGGATATATATACTTATTTTCCAAATCAGTTAAGAAATGACGGAGTTATGGACTAACAAACATTAAAAAAAAAAAAAAAAAAAAAAAACATACAACCGAATTGATAACTTCCTCGTTTGAAATTTTGAAGTCGGTTAAAAATAGTTGTCTTTGGTGGCGAGTCATTCCTTTGTAGATAAATAATGAGTTCTAAACAAAGATACCCTACTCGATGGGGTAGGTTAAAAATTGAGCGCCCCCTTAAGCTGTATAGGAGCCCCCCTTAAAAGCATTAATTTTATTTTTTGATATTTTTATAGCTTTGGGTAAACAAGATGCGTTTTTTGGCTGTAAAACCGACAGACAGTGAGTGACAGCAAATAGGGCTCCGTTTGGACCCTTCGGTTTCGTAGGTATGAAAATGAATGTTCATCATTTTATTTAATTAATTACGTCGTTGTAAGAGTAAAATACCAATATATAAAAACACAGCTTCTCTCGTCTCTGCGGTTATTCACCCTGTGGATAATATTGGGATGCAAGCAGAACAATCCTATGCAAGTCTGAGATGCTGCTTATTTACGCGGTGCATGTATGAGATAATTTATGCATGTCCCTGTTAATCCAGGCGAAATCTTGCTCTGATTTGACAAGATTATACAGACTAAGTTCTGATTGTATTATACAGCTTATTTTTTGCGTTATTAACAATACTTCAAAACGAAGAAATATTATTATGTCGTATATATTCATCATTGATTAGAATTAAGTTAATTTATTTTAAACATTTGTAGTGCCAAATTATTCATGTTATAATATTAATTATTCCATTACCTACCTACACTACTTATTAAGTAGATCTGTAAACGAGCGCAGCAGAGGAGCTTTACGTGTGGTTTTGTAAGCGAGCGAAGGATTTTGGCAATCCATGAGTTAAAGAAAATGTAGCACATTACACAATTAATAATTTCCAACTTTCTGTGTTTATGTCGCAAGTGTCGCTTTTTAGGGTTCCGTAGTCAACTATGAACCCTTATAGTTTCGCCATGTCCGTCTGTCTGTCTGTCCGTCCGTCTGTCCGAGGCTTTGCTCTGTGATTGTAAGTGCTAGAAAGCTGCAATTTGGTATGGATATATAAATCAACAAAACTGAAAAAGCCGGATATAAAAACTTATTTTTTTTAAGGGTAGTAGTTTTTTAGTACAAGTAAAGTGGGGATGATTTTTTTTTACTTCAACTAACCCTTTGGTATGGGGTCCTGTTGAATAGGTCTTTCAAAATGAATTGAGATCTTCATAAAACATTTTTTGATAAAGTGCATATTTTCGGAAATATTCACTCCAAAAGTAAAAAAATGTGTCCCCCCTCTAACTTTTGAACTGTGGGTCCAAAAATCATGAAAGTAAAGCTTAATAAAACTTTCAACAAAATCAAACTCAAATATATTTATTCAAATAGGCCTTCAGGCAGCACTTTTGCAAGTCAAAACTGATTGTACTGTTATATAATATTTAGTCTAGTTACAGTTGGTGGTGTACCAGGTGGTGGCCATGCAGAAGCTTCCAGGCATCTTTGTCTTCCATGTATTGGCTAATTGTATTATAAGCTTTCTTTAATAAAGTAGATTTTACATGGAGCATGAATTTGCTTTCTGTGAGCCCAGTGATTTCGTTAGGAATTTTATTACAGAACCGTACAGAGTTTCCTAGGAAAGATTTTTTATTGGTGTTAGATAGCCTAAAGTTAGGTACAGCTATTTTATTTTTGTTCCTAGTATTAAAATTATGAATGTCACTATTTAATTTAAATTTATTTAATTTTTCACGCACGTATTTAATGTTTTCATAGATGTACAAAGAAGGTAGGGTCAGTGTTTATCTCTTTAAAGAGTTATCTTAAGGAGTCGCGAGGACGCATCTTATAAATGGCACGAATCGCACGCTTTTGCAATATAAATATAGTTTCGATATCTGCAGCTGCACCCCACAACAAGATTCCTTATGACATTAGACTATGAAAATATGCGAAGTAGACTAAACGAAAACTATAGTGGACATGATCAGTTAAGCCGTTTTTGAGTTATCGCAAAAAGTCTTCCCTTCTTCATAAAAGACGTATGCAATACTGCTATTCCCTTTTGCTTGTTATTGATTTTTTTATTTAAGTTCATTGGGCGACTACGGAACCCTACACTGACCATGGCCCGACATGCTCTTGAACGATTTTATTATTTTACACATTTGTTTACCCCTTGATTGCCCCGACGTCAATTCTGATTTTACAGCATCAGTAAATCTATACGCGTAAAACGAGTTCAGCATTTCAGGAAATAAAATACTAAGTCCTTTTTATAGCCTAAAGTTAATAGGACCAACATGTCATAGGCCGTTTACTTTAGTCGTTCCCTTCGTCATAGACTCGGTTTACAACTCGAAACGTTTAAAGGTTTAATGTGCGCCCGACGTTAAATACAACGTAAAACGGAATGAATCTGCATTTATGCATTTAGATGTGACGGGTGAGGTGCAGATTTTTTAATTTATCTCCGGACTCAGGACGCTGAGATCTTGACTTTTAGCAATCTGATTCGAAATACGTTTTGCAGTTTCAATATTTTACAAAACAATTTTTTTTAGTAGCAAGCTGAATTTTTTGATGAATAATAATAAACGTATAGCATTTATTTTTTGAACCGTGAGATCTTCGAGAAGGCATACGGTTGTCAATATTTGATTTATGTATTTTTAAAGCGTAAGTACTAAGTTTACGCAGTTTTGAATCGCTAGCAAAATTTGAATTGAATTAATTTATTTTTTAAATTTGTTTTTAACTCACGTTATATTTCGAATCAAGGGCTTGTACACAGGGTGTGGCCTATAATAGGAGCAAAAAACTAAACGGTACACTATTGAGCTCTCCAGCAATTATTTTTAATGGTTTGAATTGAAAAAAAAAAGTTTATTTAAAAAAAAAACCCAAAAATTTATTTATTTATTTATTATTTATAATTATGCTCCAACTGACCAAGACAGTACCAATTAGCATTGATTATTTATTTTGAGAAAGAAGTATTTTTGAATTCCATTTCGAGGTTTAAAGTTATTAAACAATTTTAGCCATTTATCCCGAAAAATAATCAATTATTGAAGATATTTTCACAAAAATGTGTATGACATTATCTTATCTTATCTTAATTATATGAGGGCCCTTGATTATGATTGCCCCCTCCTTTATAGTTACTCCAAGCTGCTCTCCAACATTTCCACAAACCGGATGATGGAGCTCAGCGGGAGTACTCTGAATTCCTTTGGTTCTGGATAGCCATTACCAAAGTCATTCATTCTTTGTCTGGCAAGGGCGTGACATTCACACAATAAGTGTTCCATTGTCTCGTCATCCTCGCCACACATTCTACAGTCTATGTTGTCTGATAGTCCCATCTTGGTCAAGAGATCCTTGACCCCGAAGTGACCTGTAAACACCCCAGTTATAATTCTAAGTTGCTTTCTGCTGAATTTCCAAAGCTTCTTGGTCCAGCTTGGGTCCACTCCTTCGATGATGAGCTTTGAGTGCCTTAAACCCGCCTCAATCCTCCACTCCTGTTGGTGTTTGGCTTTGGCGTAATCCTTTAAGGCCGATGTTATGGTTCTCTGCGAGAGTCCCACAAACGGTTCTGGACCTACAAAATGGCCTGTAGATCCCATTCTTGCCAGTTCATCTGCTTTTTCGTTGCCGATGAACCCCTCGTACCCTGGTATCCATACTAGTTGCACTTTGTTATGCCTTCCAAGCTTATTCAAAGCTTGTACGCCATTGTAAACTAGTCTAGAGTCCACTCTCGGCGCTGTAAGCGCCTTGAGGGCTGCTTGACTGTCACTGAGTATATAGATAGTCTCTCCTTTGGTTCGTCTGTCTATATTCTCCTGTGCACAGGCAACTATGGCATATGTCTCCGCCTGGAAGACAGTCGCGAATTGCCCCATGCTTACACTACTTTTATAGTCTTTTGCATAGATGCCTGCTCCCGTACCGGATCCCATTTTTGATCCATCCGTGTACCAGATATTGTCTTCACCACCAGTATCTAGTGATTCCAGACCTTCAGCCCACTCTGCCCTCGAGGGAACTTTTATATTGAAGTTCCTGTGGAATACAAACTTGGGTTGCATTTTGTAAGCCTCAGTCTGTAGAGGGATTTGCGCGCTTCCGACTTAATCACTATATGAAGCGGCGGTAGGTCCAGTAGTACTTCTAGCGCCGCCGTTGGCGTGGTTCGAAACGCCCCTGTTATAGCCATGCATACTGTTCGTTGCACCTTTATTAGGTCATTTCTGCATGTGCTCTTTAAAGTCCTTGGCCACCATACCAGGCTTCCGTACAGTAGAATGGGCCTCACCATGATGGTGTAAATCCATTTCAGTACCTTTGGGTTCAAACCCCATGTTTTGCCATACGCCGATCTACACATCCCAAACACTCTCAGTGCCTTCATTATGGTGAGATCAGTATGCTTTTTCCAATTCAGTTCTTTATCCAGTGTGATGCCTAGATATTTCACGTCATTAGACAGTTCTAGCACCCTCCCGTACAGTTTTAACGACTGTATGCCTCGAAGGGTCCTTTTCCTAGTAAATGGTATTACTACAGTTTTGCCTGGATTGATGGACAATTGGTGACAGTTGCACCATTTCTCCACCTTCTTCAGTGCTTCATTCATGATTCCTGATACTGTGCTTGGAAATTTTCCATTAACTAGTATCACTAAATCATCCGCATATCCTACCGTGCGAATAGGACCACTATTGAGTTCTTCCAGGAGTGAGTTCACCACCAGACTCCATAGAGTCGGCGACAGTACCCCACCCTGGGGACACCCCTTTGTGGCCGTGGCTATTATCTCATCTCCTAGAAGAGATGACTTTATTAGTCTGCCGTTTAGCATATTCCCTATCCATTTACATATGGTTGGCTCTATGCCGTGTCCAGCAGCCGCTTCGCTAATAGCTTTATACGTGGTGCGATCGAACGCTCCCTCCACGTCTAGGAAAGCCGCCAGGCATAGTTCTTTATTCTCTATGGCCTGTTCAGCTCTGGTTGTTACCAGGTGCAGTGCCGTTTCTGTTGACTTCCCTGGCTGATATGCACATTGTAATTCGTGCAGTGGATGCTTTTTTAAAGGGCCATCCCTTATGTGTCTATCTACCAGTTTCTCTAAAGTTTTTAGGAAGAATGATGATAGACTAATTGGCCTATATGATTTGGCTTCGCTGTAATCCGCCTTGCCTGGTTTGGGTAGGTAGGTTACTTGTACCATCCTCCACACACGCGGTACATGTGCGAAGGCTAAACACGCCCTGTACAATCTACTTAGATGCGGGATTAGTACATTAGCGCCTTCTTGTAGTAGAATGGGGTAGACTCCATCCGGTCCCGGGGCTTTATACGGTTGGAATGTGGAGAGTGCCCACTTTATCTTTTTATGATCCACTACTTTTTTGGACGTGTCCCAATTGTGCCTTGTTGTTTTTGTGGTTTGTTCCAACGCACTAATTGTCTCCCCGTCCGTTATGCTCTGGTGTATTTCCGAGCCCGGAAAGTGTGTGTTACACATCACCTTAAGGGTTTCTAACCCCGTTTTTGTCATGTTTCCGTCACAACCTCTAATGGTTGTTAGCGGGGCCGACTTCGTAGTAGCTAGTGCCTTTGTCAGTCTCATTCCTTCTGGTATGGACTCAATTTGATCGCAGTGGTTTATCCATGCTTTCCTCTTATCCTTTCCCACAGCTTTACTATATTCTGTGAGCTTTTGTGCATAAAACCCAAAGTCATTAGCTGACTTTGCGTCATTAAATACTGCCCTAGTTTCCCTCCTGAGCTTTGCTATCTCTGGGTTCCACCAGGGTACCTTTTTGGCCAGAGTTCTTTTCTCCGGGCAGTTGTTAGTATAGGCCGTATATACAGCTTCTACTATCTTGTCCGCTTCAAATTCTATGTCAATAATAGAGTTTAGCTTACCTTTTGGGTCACCTAGGTCCAACTTCAGGTCACTTCTAAAAGCCGACCAGTCGGTGTTCCTGGGATTCCGTTTACGTACCGTAGCTATTCGTATTTTAGTTTGGTACCTAAAACAAATGTATCTGTGGTCCGAAAGGGAAATATCATCAGATACATGCCATGAGTTGATACTATTGCTAGTGTTGTTAGTAGCCAACGTTATATCAATTACCTCTCCTCGTCTAGAATTGACGAAAGTGGGTTCATTGCCTTTATTCAATAATTGTAAAGAAGAGCTCACCAGGAAATCCAGTACTTTCTCTCCTCTCCTGTTGACGTCCGAGCTGCCCCAGACGACGTGGTGCGCGTTTGCGTCGCAGCCGATGACCAGGTTGTTGTTCGCCCGGCTGCCATATGCAACCAGATCCCGCAGCTGTTCTGTGATGGGATCCGCTGCCTCATAGGGAAGGTAGGCTGATGAGAAGATGAGCTCTCTACCCTCCCCCTTATTCTGGATCATCACCGTGGTGAGATCCCTGGAACAGAAAGCATACAAAGGCATAGCATTGATGCCGTTTCTGACATACATGCATGTCCTCATATAATTGTCTGGACACAGGTAAACAATCGTTCCTCCTGTACCACCTAAGCCTCTTATTTCATTTTTATATACATATGGTTCCTGAATAAGAGCAATATCGAACTTGTCGCATTTAAGCTGCCGTGCCAGAAGGGCAGTGGCTGCCTTATTGTGTTGTAAGTTAATTTGTACACACCTTATACCCGCCATTGGCCTTCCTAATAATTGGGCATGCTGAGGTCAGCAGCCGCCTCCTGGACAGTCTCGTCGCAGGACATGGGAGACAGGGAGGTCTCCAGGTACAGCTCCGCCATACCTCGCAAGTCCTCCGAGCCAATCGCCGATACCGGCGATGACTCTCGGGTCATACGAGATCCGGCGCGCCCCCCACTGGATCCCACCCCATCCCCCGCCTCCGACACCGATTGTCCCTCCTCCTTGGCTGCCTCAGCCGCCTCGGCTTCTTCGCCCCTGGTCGGTGGCGCCTCCACTACTGGCGCCCTGCCTTCCTGGGCCTCCCTAGGCGTCTGTCCCCCTCGCCCGTCCCCGCACCAGCGTCATCCTCAGCCTCTCCAAGCCCCCTCTCTTCGGCGTCTTCTAGGAGCTTGAAGGTGCTGAGGTCGACCCCCGAGTGCAGTTGGTAGCCAGCCTCCTTAATGACGTCGGCAGACACCCGGTCCATCAGTATGATCTCCACCTCCCCGATTGCTGAACTGAGCCAGGTGGCGGACTCCCTCCCTTGGCAATTGACGTGGAGAGCGCCCGCCACTATGTTGCCGAAAGTAATTCGGGGCAAGGGATCAGGAGCATCAGCCAGGAGCTCCAATATGAAGCCCTGGATGGCCCCCAGATGCCCCACCCCAATCCTTTCGGCTGGAAAGACCACTGGGACGATGGCCATCCTCTCACTCGCAGCCACCTCAGCAAACGACGTCGTAGTCTTCGTTCGCTTGGGGTCACTGGCGAGCATAGGGGAGTCCCCACTGGCTCCCAATGGTCTCTTTTTCTGCGCCTCCTTGGGCCCCGATTTGGGTGCATCCTGGGAGGTGCCCTCGCTCGAGAGTCGAGCCCTAGCCTTGGCGTTATCTCGCCTCTTCTGCCTCCTGCTTGAGACTATTCCTCCACCGGACCGCGCGTCCGCGCCCTGGGGTGCGAACACGCTATCAACGGCGACCGGTACGCCAGCAGGATTTGGAAGAGGTATTCCGGCCGGCCGGTTGCAGATGGACACAGTTCCGCTTACCGTTCCTCCGGCACCCGCACCAGTCGGTCTCCTTTCGGGGACCTGCTGGGCGCGTCCTCTTTTCGACCCTAGGGGAAAAGGTCGGACGGTGCCTCCGGTTCGGACCGCTCCACCATGTCCTCTGCCTCTACTTGCGCTAGGCGCCTTCTGCGTCCTTACGGACCCCCTTACGTGACTGCTACCCGCTCTCGCACCACTGTCTGGGACAGCGTTGCGTACCGCCGGTGCAGCATGTGCGCTAGGCGCCTTGGCCTCATCCCTTTCGGGTACGGCTTTCTCTCCTCCTTTCGTCTTAGGTACATTGGAATCCATGTAGCCATCGACCTTGTTTCATCAGATTGGCTCCCCACCCACCACGGAGCCCTCACTCGGGGATGCATGAATGCACCAGGGCTACCAATCTGACATAGCCCCCCAAAGTGTGTTGTCTATGAGTCCGCACGGCGCCAAGACACTCGTCATCTCCTCAGACGACTCGTGACTCGTGCTCCGCCGACTACAGACCCCACACCCCAGGAAACTCGCCTCGCGTCCAGATTACTGTCAACGCAGCAGCCGATTGATCTCAGTTGGCTGGACCAAGACCTCCCGTGTGAAATGAATCCTGACCCAAAGTAGAGTGTTGCCTCACAGCAGTATCTATTCCGACTGCTGATCGGCTCAGCTACCAGGACGACATTCTCCATCGATACGGGTCCCCACGCACGGCACAAACACGTGGGTGGCATTTTACCGCTAACCATCCTTCTTTGCGGATGGAGAGCCCGCTGCGACATGCCACGTCATCGCTTACGGCTGATTATAGGGGATAAGCGGGATAGGATGGGTTTGGATATAACAATTCGGGCTCAACTGATTGTTTCCGTTCTGCCTGTTTCTAACGGTAGAACTAGGCAGCTAACAGGCAGTAACCTCGAGAAGGAGCACAATCAGTTTTGCCTTGGGGATCTTGGCAACTTTGAGCTCCCCCCGAGGCCATTCACCATGTTAACTGCCGGACAGGCAGTTACCATAGAGACAGACCCAACGCAAGTAGCGACCGGTCGCAAAATTTCCTTGCACTTGGACCCACCTCCCCCCTGTATGACATTACTTTGACCTCTTTTGACTCTGCCTGTATTGATGATACTTTGCCATCTTTTCATTTAAAAAACCAAATAACACCTCTCATCTGTGGTAGTCAAAATTTCACTGACAAACGTCACGTTTGTCAATGGCCTTGAAGTAAACAAATTCAAATTTAAACGTTCTTGCATCTTACGAAAACAATGAAAACTCACTGATAAATTAGCCGTTATGAAACAATACTTTTCGGTCTGCTATTTCTTCAAACTAATTGACTTTAATATGGTAACAGAGTGGTGGCTTGAACATATTATACTTTCCGAAAATACATAAGCATTATGGTTCGGATTTGGTGCTATAAACTCCATCATGCTTATGTTTTCCAGCTTCGGCTGGTTCCTGAAATCTGCTTTAATGAAGTGGTCGCTCATACTTTGCAGCTCGTTTGTTACTAAACTTACAAATCATACCGTTAAAGTTGGAAGTTAGTATTGTTTGTATAAAACGTGACTTTGATATGATATATATTAAAAACATATTTGTCAATCTTGTCATATAAATACGTCTCATGCTTGGGCTAATGCCTTGAATCAGCCGCGGCGTGTATATATTGAAAAGTCATATATGATTTTGTTAAATAAATTATAATGATTAAACTACGCTTTAAAATTCCAAATTAGCTTTTTTAAAATTGTCTATATTTAGTGAAAAGAAAAGAAAAATTATGGATAAAAAATGAACAATGCTAACAGTGTTGTCCTTTGACAATGTAAACCATCTGATAAAAAGTGAATAATTTTAAAATTAACAATTTTATAATGCATGTATCTGACTTCGTTCCGAGACCAAATCTTTTCTTAATTCAGCGCCCATATAAATCAAAGATCGTTAAGCAGCCGTAAAGTAGTCGTGTCGTAAGCCTGTAACAGCTCACGTAAGTCGACAATTATGTTACAGTTACGACTGGCTAATGACGGTATAAAACGTCTTTTGTTATTTCTAAACAGCGCCTAATTGCGTTATGCTTTCATTATTCGAATAAATAGGTTTGACTGTTTGTGTTTTTATAGTAGATTTAAGAGCATTTGAAGTTAATTTTTTCAACATGAATTTAAAATATTTTTAAAAATCGCTACCGCCTAAGCCTGCGTTTACAAAAGACAACGATCACGCACAAGGCTGAAAAGGGTTTTTAGTGTAATTTTACTGGAGATAGGCTAGCTTTTTAAATATCATCGGCCCATATAAAGGATGATTCACAGTAGACCGTTCCGTGTCCGGGCTGGCCCGTTTTCTATAACAGCAAACGCAACGGCCGGCGTATTTCTCTAGAAGAAAACGGGCCGGCCCGGACACGGAACGGCCTACTCTGAATCATCCTTAAAGTGACTTGATTGGGATCTGTACACTCACTTGCTATCGGAAAGCAGTACAGGTGATGAAGTGGGAAGAATATGTAAAAATGTTATGTTTGTGGCATAGCAAAATACAAAATTGGAGTCGTTTCTTTTTGGGATAAATTATTTATTCTCATGCAATTGAAGTTAAAAGTAGAGTGTATAACTCTGGCATGAAAGTCATATTACTCCTCGAACTGTTTTCCCTCACTTCGTTCGGGAATAATAATCATTTCGTTGTGATATGGCTTATTTTACAATTTACTATTATAATATATCTGTCTAAAATATAGTCAATTCAAAAATGTAGGGTTTTTAAACTCACGGCAAAAGGTATGTAGAATCATAACGCGCTAAAACGTTTTATTCGGGGAGAAAGGGTCGGCAACGTGCATGTGAAACGTCTAGAGTTGCAGGTGTCCATAGGCTGGGCTGACCGTTTACTATTAGGCGGGCCGTACGCTTGTTGGTCATCGACGTGGTATAAAAAAGTCAAGTCCCTCGCTGGCGTTAATTCGTTTGCAAAGTGTAGTCTGCTACATGCACCTGACAAACTGACGGGGTGTCGATGAGACATTTAACGTCGTGTGTTCTTATTTCATATCGACGCGTTTCGCACGTTCACTTCCATGCGCACCGGGCTAACATGCCAGGACAAACGTGTCGAATTCGATTCCTGCATTAGAATCCATCGTATCCATACTAATATCTATCTGTCTATCTGTCCGCTGAACGGATTTAGTTTAGCATAGATATATACAGGGTGATTCAGGAGACGTGAGCAGGACCAACACTACCTACATAGTAAATGGCAATGAATTGTTCACCATTGTATTTAAGTGAAACACCCATACCTTTTTCCTTTATTTTAATTTTTGTTAAGTTAAAGTTTAATTCTCTACAATCATGGTCACCCATCAACAACTGGTTTATAAAGATTAAACCTCTAACTGTTATGACAGCACTTAAATTACGAAGAAAGTAAATTGTCACATTGAGTGAGATACGACATTTCAAAAGTAATCGGACTCCGATGACATTCAATTTGACACGGATCACTTGACTGAAGTATTCTGATTGTAGAGTGACCATGAATTTCGTAAATAATTTAGTTTTTAACACCAAAGATAAATGAATGTTAATTTCACTAATAGCGGTACGAAGCAGTAACTTATGATCTACTGAATGCGTAGTGTTGAGCTTGCTCACGTGTCCCGAATCATCGTGTATTTTGAGAGCCCCGGAACAATTAAAGCTGTTTTATCCCGCAAATCATTCTTTAAGAATGGTGAAAGTTTGTATACGAGAGCATGTGCTTAAAATAATTCAATAGAAATTATTTCTCTAAGTTAAAAAGTTTTACGCAGACGAAGTCACGTACTTCGCCAGTGTTGTCTTAAAATGAAGACCAGGTAGCTTCGCCGGTTCTCGTCCGATTAGTGGAGTTGCCAACTTTGTGGCGGGAAAATAATATGTTGAACTATAGCAATTTATACGAATAATATTTCTTTTTAATGGCAATATACTCTATTTTTCGCCAAGTTTAAGTTTTAACTAATAACATACACCGTTATTCTTGTAAAAGATGATAAATGAAAAAGTATGGTTTTTGCCGGTTCTCGTCCGATTGTCCCGGTTCTCGTCCACGCGGTGCCAGTTCTCGTCTATAGGAAAAGAGGAGTGATTCATACACTCAAAAACCAATTTATGAGTATAAAACCTTTAATGCGTAGGCACTTAGCTATTTATCTTACAATGTTTTAATAGTTAGCTTTTGTTATTAAGAAATAAAGAAATGATATAATAATATAATATTTATATAACTTATTTTTTATAGATATAAAAGGTAATTATTGAGTGACCCACTGTAGCACGCAACTTTCAATCTAGAGGTCGCGGGTGTGAACCCCTGCTCTTTTTAAATTTAATAGAAGTTTTTCGGTGAAGGAAACCATCGTGAGGAAAGCGGTCTCATCCCAACTAGAGCTAGTTTTTCCTCTGAGTTGGAAGGTCAGATGGCAGTTGCTTTCGTAAAACTAGTGCCTACGACAAATCTGACGATTAATTGTGAAAGCGGAACCCGGGGTCTTTAGAGCATAACCGGGAAAAACGTTATGAGGATGATCATGCATAAGCATTTGACCCCTATCTCAGTTGATGGTAAGTGATGATGAGGTCAAGGGTGTAAAACGCGTACCTAGATAATACTGCCCATTCACTCATCTTAAAAAGATCTAAGTTGTAAATAATGAAATGGAAATAGATTTTTCCGAAAATTATTCCACTCTTTAGCTGTCTTCGTAAGATAACTAGAATCAAAACGCTTCGTGCACATCAGAGGCATGTCAATATTGTTGTTAACAACATAAGGGTCAAACCATGTCGTCCACGCGTTGTCCTAAAATGGTCAGGAAGGGATTAATTCGTGTAATCCTAGCACACCGATATGCAGGCGAATTTCCTACGATGATTTATACATTGCATCTTAGCTTCAACCAAGTCCATGTTAGATACTAATGAGCTTCCTGGCACGCTTATCAATCAAAGCCAAGCCAGCTGATATTAAGCAAATCCATCTCCGAGCTGGCAGCAGTACTGCATATACCGTACCTGTACTTAATAGTTTTATAATTTGCCCAGGTGTGAAGTACCGCTTCACCTTAAAAAGGTTGTCAAGTTTTTGCTGGGATCCTGCAGTTTACACCAAGGATTCAATGTAGGACCCAAAGTTCATATTGGACATGCTGCTCATGCCAAGGAGCTGTAGATGGTCAGAAATTCGCAAATTGGTATGAATACACTCCGGAAAGTTGGGAGTCGAGAGTTCGTTCACTCTGTTTAATAGTGATGAGACACGTCTGTGCCTTGGATGTATTGAATTTGACTTTATTAGCATCGCCCCAATCTGAAAC
Source organism: Notocelia uddmanniana (assembly GCA_905163555.1). NCBI lineage: Eukaryota > Metazoa > Arthropoda > Insecta > Lepidoptera > Tortricidae > Notocelia > Notocelia uddmanniana. The sequence continues at coordinate 14,305,892 of LR991053.1, forward strand.
TACTCTAAAAGTCAATTCCGATTCATAATATCCTGTCGACGAGATTGGACTACATCTTTATTGGCCTGTGCTTTGGAAAGATATCTGACTACAACAGTGCTATCATCGGCATACCCACAGGTACCAGTCATAAGTCGTTTATATGCAATAAAAATAAGGTAGCAGGCAGAATAGGTCCCTGAGGGGCACTGACATCTAAAGCCATTTGGCTCGATGTGTAGCCTTCTGCTTGTAAGACCACACGGGTCAATTGCCCGTTCAGGAAATCAGCTATCCAGTTGCTTAGGCCAAATTATATCCTGATATATATTCATAATAAATAATAGACTGATAACTTGATGAACAAGCTTCCTGCTTGTGAAGCTTGTTCACTAGGCTAGCATGCCTCGTGAACTGAAAACAAAGTATCTCGCTCTCTGTCAGTCGAATATGCAAGTGCGACAGAGAGTCAGCTACCTCGTTTTTGGTTCGCGGTGGCGCCTCTGTCTTAAGCTTTAGAGATACCTCCTGTTGCATGTGTTGCTATAACGCCTAGAACCAGGCATATTCCACCAAAAGTTATCGTGAAACAAAACTTCCCTTTGGTAAGCTCCCCGTGTAAGTTGTTAGTCATTGCCACAACGAATATTGAAAGAAAGAAAACACTGCCATATATAATATTTAAGTTAAATAATTGTAGAACAACTTTTATGCCCGACTATACATACAATGGGCCATGATGATCCGATGTAAAGGAAGCAGTTGTGCGTTAAAGGGAGATAGACATATTTTCATCTCGTTCCACCGTATAACTGCATCCTGTACGTTGGCCATCATGGTCCATTGTGTGGATCCGGCATTAAATAGGTTCTAGATTTGTGAAGATAAAGTAAGAACAAAAATAATTTAATTGAATGTCGATTTCCTATCAACTTACGTCATCGTACTCTAGTCTTGTTTATGGCTAAAATTTGACAGCTAACGTCATCAGTAAAGCAGTGGACCTTATGTACCTAATACCTATCATCTGTATTCATTTCAATAATTATTCTGTACTCAGACCAAGTACGTCAATCAACGTCAACTGAATGTCGAGGTTTTGTGTTCCGAGCGAAGTAAAATTTAGTCTCTAAATAGTGCTTTAAAGTATGAGTTTAAAATTGACAAATGAAAAGTTATATTTTTTGGATTTATTGCCTGTAGTCCTGGTGTTATTTTTGCACCCCTTAATCACGCAGGAGACCATATTTTCAGTGTTGGTTTTTATTTATTTATTTATTTAGGTTCGCCAACAGATATAACACTATGTGACTTACAAAATAAATTATGTGTACAAAAACAAGGCAGAGTGTTTATCCAATTACAGGCAAACACAACATGTACGTTGAAATAAAGCTAAACATTGTGAAGTGTTTACAAATATGGAAAAAAAAGAACACCTTAGAAGTAGGTAAGTAGGTAGTTAACAGTTATTTAAGCTATAATTTATAAAATTTATACAAAAACTTTTTAAAACTCATTTGAGACATTGACAACAAATCCACCCTAGTGGCTTTGAACAGCTTATTATGTTCCCTACAAATTCTCGGAAGAACACTTTGGGAACCAAGATTTGTGCGATAGTTCTTAATGGCAAGAGGCCGGAAATTTACTATGCGAGAGTTTTGTCTAGGAACTGAGAATTTAATCATACCCAATAGCTCAGGGGAATCAATAACCCCGGCCAAGATTTTGTGGAGCAAGACCTGATCAGAAATCCATCGGCGTTTGTTTTTGACGGTATGTGACAGCATGTCGACATGTACTAAATAGCTTTGGGCTTGGTTTTGGTTTGTGTATGTGTGAGTGAACGTGTATTTACGTAGTGGGCTTGGTTTTGATGGCTTCACTAGGTTGTTCGTGACACTCCGTCTATATTTTTTACTTGGTCTGAGATTCTGTACCTTGATTACCTTGCTGCAGCTTGATCTGATTTCAATAGACGAGAACCGGACCTACGCGAATATCCAGAAAAATGACCCCAAGCCGGTTATCCGTCCACGTAGACGAAAACTGGCAAATACGCAAAATTGATGGTCCGGTTCCCGTCCACTAAATTTATACAGGTTTTAGGTAAAATAAGTATAATTAACACTCACTATTTTCTTCGTTATGTATATTACTAGTAATATGTGCCAAAAATATCACTGCAATTAGTTAATAACAATAACAAAACTTACTTCAAAGTTTTCCTTACACACTATTTTTTTTGTAGTTTGGCGTGGTTTTCGAGGCTCTAAAATGTGGTGTAAACTTTCGTTAATTATATCTTAGTCACACGTTGTTAAATAATGTTTGTTTATAGTTAGCATTGTAGGTTCGGTATTAAGGAACGCAAAGAGCCAAAACTTGCGCGGGTAATTGTTTATATACTCCTATTCTATGCATTTGTAAGGAAGAAGTCACTCAAAAGGACGAGAACCGGCGCTGGACGGAGAACCGGCGAAGCTACCCTATGCTTTTAGATTACGTAATGTTGAATTTCAGCTTATTCCAAACCAAAGTATACATTTAATTTTATCAAGACTTAGCAAACTATAATAATATAATCAACATCAAAAATATCGTATTTGGACGTGGACAATTTGGAATGAGAAGACTATAATAAAGTTATTAAAGACACGACACATACACATACTAATACTTATAATATTTTACTACACGCAAATAGCAGTTGCAGTATCATATTCCTTACATCAGTAGATTATAACTTAGCCATTTATTTATCAAGCCTTAGTTATCCAAGCTTAAGTAATTTTAATTTGAGTTATATTACATCGAGGAAGGGTTGAATATCGTTGAGGATGGTCTGAAGTGTAATGATATCGGCTGGCTTTGATTGAAAGGATGCATTCATAGGATGCGATCGTTAGACGGGATGCGCTACGAGGATACGTTGACACCATACCGGCTTAAGGCCCTCTAGTCCTGCGAGAGTAGGTATTTAGCGCTGTCCTGGCGGTGCGTGAACAAGCCCGCGCGGACGAAGCGACTGTGAACTCGGATGACCCCGCTAGCTTCATACTGGTCACAGTATAGAAATATAACTGTATTTTGACTTAAGAAATGCATTAATTATGATTAAACTTTAGTATGTCATTGATATCATTTTTTAATAAATAGGTAGTAAATAAATAATTGAAAGTCGAACTTACGGTAGGATCCATTATAATGAAAAAAAAAACAGAATTCATAGTACAACCCTGAAATTCGTTATTTAATATATGAAACCTAAGAACCTAAGAAATATGTCTTATACCTCTCTACTCGATTTGTTTAATAGGTCATGCAATTTTTTATCTATTTGTGTTATATTTATACAGGGTGTTATATTTATTTGTCGTGTGCGTGTCATCGTCATCATCATCATATCAGCTGATGGACGACCACTGCTGGACATAGGCCTCCCCTAAAGAGTGCCACATAAAATACAGACAGAATATTTTTTGGTGGTTTAATTTATTCATCAAAAGTTATTAGCTCTCAAAGCATAAAAAACATTGCGAAGTTTTTACTTTTTTACTATTTATGCGAAAGGTTACCGTATTTTTAAAAAATAAATACCAGAAATGATTTTTACATAAAGATGACAAAAGAATCAATATGGTATATAAAATTATACCAAACTTGCCACGGTAGCTACCTGGAAATGGGTAGATCTTATAAAAGAAGATTAGCTAGAAAGATAGAAAGTGTATAAATTTTAAAAGGGTCGGCAACGCGCATGTGACACCTCTGGCATTGCAGGCGTCCATAGGCTGCGGTGACCGCTTACCATCAGGCGGGCCGTACGCTTGTTTGCCACTGACGTGGTATTAAAAAAAAGACGGCCGGAATTAATGTGTTGAAGCTCACAGCTTAAAAAATATTCAAGTGCAAAGCAGTACTCGTAGATCTCTTACTATATCTACAATTTCTGGTAATAAACATTTCATTTATAATTTTACCAACTTTGGTTACATTTCTGGAGGGGTTCAGTTCAGTTGTTATACTGTCATTTTTATACTGTGGCACTATGACCATAATTTATTTGTTAATAATTACGGCTTTTTTCATTTGGGTTTTTATTGCCCTTCTTAAATAATTTGCAACCATTATATAAATTCGTCAAAAACTGCTTGTTTGGTGCACGAAACTGTCGCGGATAAAACTGACACAGGTCCGTTGTCTGTAAGCGCCAGCGCGCGACTGATCGGGCCTGCCGAGCCTCCGCGCTCGCGCATTTCGTAGGTATTTAAACATATTAATTCATACAATCATTTTATCTTTTTAAATTCTGCAAAAATGTCTAGAAATACTGAATGGCTTTAGTTTAGTTCAAAAACTTTATTTAAAACATCAATAGTTTAGTCGTCAGATTGTAAATGCTTTACAAAAAGGAGTAACTTTGGGGTCTCTTTCTATCGAGCGAAGTTCATTAGATCGTGTATCTGAGTGCAACTTTGACTAGACTAGATCCTTAAGTAAAACATAGAATTTTTTCAAATTTTTAAAACCCTTTTTCTACGTTTCGGGTTGTTTTTAGAAAACTCGAAAACGCTAACTCGCTTGACGACCTCCCCTTAAGGATGATTCACAGTAGACCGTTCCGTTTCCGGGCCGGGCCGTTTTATATGACAGTAAACGCAACGCTAGAAGAAAACGGGCCGGCCCGGACACGGAACGGCCTACTGTGAATCATCCTTTATTAGTACGTACTAAGTTGACTTGATGACTTATAGGTTATCCACCAATTGGGATGGCGCTACAAATTGGGGTTTTCTTTCAGCGTACCTGTGATACAAATATTGCTGGTAACGAAACTTTGGAAATGTTTTACTATTTTTAAGTGAGTGAAGATTTGAATTAATATGAATCAGCTTAAATAAGCATGTGGGTTTAAAAAATAAGTTTATTACTATAAATGTTTTCAAGTACCCACATTTTTGAAAGAAAACTTGCACAATACAATCTCTTTTTTAAGATTATCTTCCAAGCTAAGGGTTACTAATTCAAGTATTTTATTAATTTAATCGATCTAACCGAATCTTATAAAACGGGTTTTATACTCGTCTACTTTGATATTTGAATTAGAATGCTACAGACCAAGGCACAAGAACATTGGTACGTTTGTAACCGAGAAGAGCGAGAAGTCTATGCTCTATCGTACGATGAAATATTGATAATACAATTGGGTACTTGTCATTTTTTATCGGTTTTGATATATTAATAAAGTTGTAAATTATACTCTGAAACGAAAAAAAATGCGCACATATTATAAAATGCATATTTTTTTACTTTCATGTTTCGCGCTAAAACGCGACCAAAGGTTGTGTGACGTCACACTAGTAAAAATGAACTAACCTCTACGTGCCGTTTCTACGAAGTAACTTGTATTTCATCTGTGCCGTTTCGAAGAGTTGTATCTCACCTAGCGGTATGACGTCAATAGCAACATGGGGACGTTTCGATCATTTGTCTCACAGATAAAAAAAACCTAAACTTATTAAAATAATATTAATTTATAAAATTCGTACTTCGAGCTGAAAGGCCCCTGCCCAGTCGTCAGGAATACAACTGTTATTTTTATTTTTAAAGAAGTACATGGCAATACCCGTTTCTGTCACCATATCGGTTATTAATTTAAATCAAATTATTTTGCTGACGTAGGTAAAATATTCTATGTAACTTACTAATTACCCGCTGCGCTCGTTTTATAACAGCGACCCTCGGAGTTTCAGAACCCTTTTTATGTATAACTGTTGCATAAAATACTTATTATATTATAGCTTTATTTTGATACTTGCATTATACACGTCCACTAAAACAACTAATTAGAAAAAAAAACCTTCCTTCTCAATGAGCCTATTCATTGACTAACACAAAGACGTGGAGTCGCAAATGACGCAGCTTCTTTTAATTGAATAATTCCGAGGAGTCTCCTTATTACAATTCATAAGTGACTCTTGGACGTTAAGTATTATTTTCAACACTTTTTCACTAGAATTTATAATAGAATTCTGCTGGGTATCTCTTGAATAATCTGTTTGAGATGAGAAATACATAAATACATAAACTCACGCCTGTATTAAAGCGGTAGGCAGAGTAAGTAAAATTGAATTCAAGTGCTACTCTTAGCAATCCTATAGGTTAAAATTGTCAACAATTCACCTCCAGGTGAGATGTAGTTGTAGAAACATGAATTAGTTTCATTTACTGAAAATAATATATTGAATATGTTACATGACTATGGAGTGTTAAGGATCATTTAAATTCGGTACAGCTAAATTGCTTTAGAGACGTTTTTGCATCTGTAGTAGTATTTGTATATTTACAGGCACATACGTACACAATGACGTATAGAGGTACAGGCACACGTCAACGTGTGTCAGGCTGGCTACAGAGGTCACAACTACAAATGCAAAAACATCTCGAAAGTACCAATTTACCTGTAGTTCTTTTAGTATCTGGTATATAATATAACAGACTTTATAATACTGCAATAGGAATAATTGTAACTGTTATTATTTATCTATTACATTATTATGCGTATAGTTGTGTCTTGACAGTTAATTTGACACTTTAATCAAATCTGAGGGTCGGCAATGTACTTGTGAATGTTATGGAATCGCAAGTGTCCATAATCTTACTACCAGGAAGGCCATATTCTTGTTTGCTACCATCGTAGCATAAAAAGCGGCCATTTGCGTGTCAGGCCACGCGCAATGTAGGGTTCTGTAGCTGTACAATGTATACCCACACCAAGTTACAGTTTTCTGGTAGTAACGGTTACTCAGCTAAACCGCGGATGGACAGACGGACGGATATAATAATAAAGTATTAAGTCAAACAGAAAGTTAGGTCCAAAAACTTGAAGAATAGAGATTAAAGTGTTTTCTTTTTAAATGTTAAATAGTTTTAAAAATGGAATTGCTCTTGGCCAGCACCTAGCCAGGGGGCAAACATATATGAACTCGGAAATACACAATCACAATACAAAATCAGCCATTGAGGGTAGTCTCCCATTGAATGATTACTTACATCCCTTGGTTACGTAATCTTTCCATTTAACAATATACTATTTCATTTCATTTTAACGAGGTTTTTAATGAGTCCGTAACCAACTATTCAGTAGCACGATTAAGCCTTTGGCGTCTAGCGTCACCCGTCCTCTTATTCTAGTAGTCTGTATAACGCTTCACCGCACCCTCTACGAACCAATGCTTCAGACCTCCGATTATGTGTTGTTATTACGAGTCCCGGCGTCAAGATATACTAGAGGTGAGCGGTGAGGAGAAAATTGTGAATAGCCTAGCTGGACGGACACGGGAATTGCATTAAACTTATAATGGCGGGTATCACTTGAGTTATGCAACGGCTTGGATTCATTAACTATTTTTTCCTCCCTAAAAGACTCGTAGATGTACCTACATGTCATATATCACAGCTGCATTTCACAGTTTATTATAAAGAAAATATACAATTAATATGTCATTTCATCGTGTTACAATTTATAACATATAGTGTAGCCAAATGGATAGCAAGCCATCAAATTATAACAACAAAAAGTAAATTAAGAAAAATATATTCAAAATCTTAAAAAGTTATGACTTGAAAGTTTGGAAAAATTATTTTTTTCAAATTGTCTAAAAGTACTTTTAAAAATAAATAAATATTATAGGGACATTTTTTTACGCAAATAGAACTATTTATATAGTAAGCTCAATAAAGCTTGTGTTGTGGGTATTAAACGATTAGATATATTACTTAAATACAAGTCTCAGGAACAAATGTTTATGGCAACCACATAAATAAATGCCGTTACCGGGATTCGAACCCGGGACCTCCAGCTTCGTAGGCAGTGTCACTACCAACTACTTAGGCTAAACAAGCCGATAAAATTATATACATATAAAACGACAGTCAGGAATATTATATTTTATTAAACAATAAACTGTATTACAAATATGTATGTACCTAGAAACATCATACATATTACATAAACTCACGCCTATATTCCTAAAAGGGTAGGCAGAGCACACGAAAATTAATATCAGTGCTACTTTTAGCAAGTGTAGGTTTATAGATGGAGAAATGTGATATTGAAGTGATAGGTTGCTAGCCCATCGCCCACAACACACTTCAACCTGGTTCCCATAGTCGACTCTTACGACACCCAAGGCACAGATCAAAGAATACTAGTACAGATACCCAATCCCATAGAGAAAAAGTGTGCCTTCCTAAGGTAGGCTATTCGGTAGGCAATTTTTATTTCCATAGTTCCAACACTAGATGCAGTAACTGGGTTAACACGACTGTGACGCTGTCGCCGTGGCTAATAGTTTAGTAATGTATTAAGATGTCACTAAATGGCGTGACTTCTCTGGCAGCGAGTGGAGACGCGCGACGTCCAGGGGTTCTTTAAGGTTGTGTTTATTCAAAATGAATAATATACCTAAAGCATTCATTCAGTTTATTCCTTCATCGTTGTGCGATTCCAAATGTTTAATACCTACCTATAGACTATAACTATAACATGTTTATTTCTTGTATTGACATTGATATGTTCCCTGATCACATTAGGCGATTTTGATAATTCTTTTTTTGTATCAAAGTAGGTACCCTCAACGAGGTTCCATATAAATTTGGTGAAGGTCTGACGATGGGAACTAGGAGGAATCGAGGGAACTCCTCGAATTGATTTGATATGCTTATGCCGATTTCGGTATTTTCTGTAATTAATCAAGCATTGGCTCTCCGAAACCTCAACTTTGGTGAAGCGGAACTGGTGATGATGACCACAGATGACTTATGGAACTGCTCAATGATCTAGGGCATTTCACAGATTACGATAAAATTTCGTTGACGTAGCCACTAATGCTCGTCAACATACACATTTTAAAGTGGAACTTATGATGAGTAACTGAACGTCAGTATGGGTTCCCTGAGGAATCGACGGAACTCCTCAAATATCATCGGCCCATATAAACTGACTTAGTTGGGATCTGTAGTAACAGTAACCACCTCCTTTGCTATCGGAAAGCAGTACAGGTGGTGAAGAGGGAAGAATATGCAAAAATGTCATGTGTGGGGCATAGCGAAGTACAAAATTGGAGTCAGGTTTTTTTGGGTATAAATTATTAATAGTTTTATAAATTGTATAAATATATTAACTTTTTACCCGACTTCAATAGAAGAAAGTAGGTTCTCCGTTCGTCTCAATTTTTTTATGTATGTCATAGTTATGCGTGTGTAAGTTCTAAAACTTTCAGTTACGTAACCGGGTTGACCATACTTGTATGTGTAAGCTCAGGAGCGGTCGCATCTTCTGAGTCACTAGTTGCCTTACAGTTATGTTTTAAAACTTTTAGTTACGAAACCGGGTTTGCCATACCTGTATGCGCAAGCTCGGGAGCGCTCGCCTCTCCTGAGTCATAGGTAGCCTTACAGTTTGTTATAAATTGACGTTAGCGTGTTTTTAGTTTCTTAAACTTTTTGATACGAAACCGGGTTGAGTATACTTGTATGCGTAAGCTCGGGAGCGCTTGCCTCTCCCGAGTCACTGGTTGCCTTACAGTTCGTTATATATTGATGGCGGCATATTTTTAGGTTCTAAAACTTTTGGTTACGAAACCGGGTTTGCCATACTTGTATGCGTAAGCTCGGGAGCGCTCGCCTCTCCTGAGTCACTGGTTGCCTTACAGTTCGTTATATGTTGACTTTAGCGTGTTTTTAGTTTCTGAAACTTTTTGATACGAAACCGGGTTGAGTATACTTGTATGCGTAACCTCGGGAGCGCTCGCCTCTCCTGAGTCACTGGTTGCCTTACAGTTGGTTACATGTTGACTTTAGCGTGTTTTTAGTTTCTGAAACTTTTTGATACGAAACCGGGTTTACATACTTGTATGCGTAAGCACGGGAGCGCTCGCCTCTCCTGAGTCACTGGTTGCCTTACAGTTGGTTATATATTGACGGCAGCGTGTTTTTAGGTTCTGAAACTTTTAGATACGAAACCGGGTTTACATACTTGTATGCGTAAGCACGGGAGCGCTCGCCTCTCCTGAGTCACTGGTTGCCTTACAGTTGGTTATATATTGACGGCAGCGTGTTTTTAGGTTCTGAAACTTTTAGATACTGAAACTTTTAGATACTGAAACTTTTAGATACGAAACCGGGTTTACATACTTGTATGCGTAAGTTCGGGAGCGCTTGCCTCTCCTGAGTCACTGGTTGCCTTACAGTTCGTAATGTATTGATGGCGGCGTATTTTTAGGTTCTAAAACTTTTGTTTACGCAACCGGGTTTGCCATACTTGTATTCGTAAGCTCGGGAGCGCTCGCCTCTCCTGAGTCACTGGTTGCCTTACAGTTCGTTATATGTTGACGTTAGCGTGTTTTTAGTTTCTGAAACTTTTTGATACGAAACTGGGTTGAGTATACTTGTATGCGTAAGCTCGGGAGCGCTTGTCTCTCCTGAGTCACTGGTTGCCTTACAGTTCGTTATATATTAATGGCGGCGTATTTTTAGGTTTTAAAACTTTTGGTTACGAAACCGGGTTCACCATACTTGTATTCGTAAGCTCGGGAGCGCTCGCCTCTCCTGAGTCACTGGTCGCCTTACAGTTCATTATATATTGATGACAGCGTATTTTTCAGGTTCTAAAACTTTTGGTTACGAAACTGGGTTCGCCATACTTGTATTCGTAAGCTCGGGAGCGCTCGCCTCTCCTGAGTCACTGGTTGCCTTACAGTTCATTGTATATTGATGGCGGCGTATTTTTTAGGTTCTATAACTTTTGATTACGAAACTGGGTTCGCCATACTTGTATGCGTAAGCTCGGGAGCGCTCGCCTCTCCTCAGTCACTGGTTGCCTTACAGTTGGTTATATATTGACGGCAGCGTGTTTTTAGGTTCTGAAACTTTTAGATACGAAACCGGGTTTACATACTTGTATTCGTAAGCTCGGGAGCGCTCGCCTCTCCTGAGTCACTGGTTGCCTTACAGTTGGTTATATATTGACGGCAGCGTGATTTTAGGTTCTGAAACTTTTAGATACGAAACCGGGTTCGCCATACTTGTATGCGTAAGCTCGGGAGCGCTCGCCTCTCCTGAGTCACTGGGCGCCTTACAGTTCATTGTATATTGATGGCGGCGTATTTTTTAGGTTCTAAAACTTTAGGTTACGAAACCGGGTTTGCCATACTTGTATGCGTAAGCTCGGGAGCGCTCGCCTCTCCTGAGTCACTGGTTGCCTTACAGTTCGTTATATGTTGACGTTAGCGTGTTCTTAGTTTTTGAAACATTTTGATACGAAACCGGGTTGAGTATACTTGTATGCGTAAGCTCGGGAGCGCTCGCCTCTCCTGAGTCACTGTTTGCTTTACAGTTCGATATTTAATCGTAGTACTACGTGTTTAAAACTTACTTACGGAAGGCGGTTGGCTTTACAATAAAACCAATTTTGGGGCATTGGAATGTGCCTCCGTTCAATATGTCAGTAGTATTTTGTAGTGTGTTAATGCACTTTCTTGCGTAGATTTATTCGTTTGTCTTAGTAGAAATCGTTCGCTGAAGTGCTACTAGGTACTACTAAACTGGCAAGATTTCACTCCTTTACGTTAGTACGTAAATGAGACTTAATCGCGACCATTAAAATGTAATTACCTTTTTGAGAATCACCCGGCGTTTCGGATGTGTCACTTCAAGCTTGGTTACGAACTGGGCGTCTACTCCGAAATATGAAATCGGAACTTCGTATGGTGCCATCTTTTTCACTCATATAGTGTATGACAGGAGAGTGAAAGGGACGGCACCATACGAAGTTCGGATTTCGAATTTCGTAGTAGACCCCCTGACTCGCGTGAGCGGATATCAACATCTAGCCGCACGGGTTTTATTTTATGCCCATTCCAGTCAGCTCTCGATTAAGAATGTTGTGTTGTGACACATCCGAAACGTCGGGTAAACCTTAAAAAACGTGAATATATTTAATTACAATCGATTAATTCCGGCTACTTATAATAATGTGTTTGTAATCTTTTCCACTGAACAAGACATTATTATTGTGACTCTATAATCTTCAAAAGGCACGTCGTCGTGCGTAGATTTATCTGCCAGGGTCCGAAGTCAGTGCCAAGTCGTCGTAAGTGCTGTATTCGTCCGAATCCGTACACATAAACAGTCGCGAACGATGAAGAACACAAATCACAATATCCGTTTAGAAGGCCTGGTCGTCGTTATTAGAAACAAGACTAATCAAATAAAAAACAAAAAACCCGACCAAGTGCGTGTCGGACCATGCACAAAGAAGGGTTCCTTACCGACACCTCTCATAATCTACATTTAAAACCACTATACAATACATTTAATAAACAAGATTAATTATTTAAAAAAACTTAAAAAACCTGACTGCGCTCCTTTGTAATTTGGCGCCAAAAATCCGCCTTTTTGTTTTTATTTTCATTTTGATATATATTCCCAGTGTCACTCTCACAGTAAATACGAATCTAACGTCACCTCTCAAGCTAAAATCCATCGAGCCGTTTAGGCCCCTGAGCGTGCCAAACAATTATGCATACAAACATACTCTCGAAAAACATAACCCTCCTTCTGGCGCTGTCGGGTAAAAAAGGTCGTATCTTCATAGAAAACTTACGGCACTTACGCTCTTTTGTTTTGGCGAGACAGTTTTTCATCAATAACTCAAAAAGCGTTAAACCTATCTTGCTCAAACTAAAAATCGTTAAAAGGATTTATTAATCATCTTATACAATACATCATCTTGATTTTTTCAGAATTTTAAACTTCATATTTTGGAAATTAGAGGGGGGACACACTTTTTACGACTTTGACAGATAATATCTCACCAAACAGTTGACTTAAATGGAAAAGTTTTCTAGAAACCTCTATGTCATTTTTGAAGGCCTATCCCTAGACACCCTACACGCCTATGTGCATTGGAAAAAAAATTACTCCCCTATTACATGCATGGGGTGCCCCCCTCGTTTAATATTTCTTTTTTATAATTTCACAACATATTTCTATAGCGGTTCATAACATACACCTTCACACACACAATTTCATAAATGTAGTGGTCATAGTCTCCGAGTAAATCGGCTGTGACCAGGGCTTGAAACCGGTACCGAAAATACCTGTAACATACCGGTATTTATAGGTTTTCTTCGTTTCGGTTCCAGAGAACCGGTTAAGAAAAAATACCGGTATTAGAACCGAAAAATACCGGTTCTTTATAAAGGTTCCTACACTTGTATGCGATGTTGCCATTTCGTGCGTATGCGCGGCGCGGCGGCGGAACTTAGGTACCTAATGCAGAGGCCGTGAAGTAAGGATTGCTGGACGAGTTTGGGATAAACTGCCGAGTCGTAGACGAGGCCGGATAAAACGAGTCCTGCAATCCCTGTTCCGGCCGAGGATTGTACAGTACTTTCCTCAAACATGTTTGAAAAAAAAACAATAAAAAACTGCAATGTAAAAGAATAAAAAAATACAAGACGTCCAAAAAAAGCAAAGCATAGCAAATAAAAACACGAAAAATGCAACAAAAAAATTCAAAAGAACACGAAAAAAAACAAAAATGTCAATATAATTAAACATAAAAGCATAAGAACACGAATAATGCTTTAACAAATCCAAAAAAAAAAAAACAAAAAACTTGACGAAAAGTACAAAAAAAGGTAGGAAATTACTTATAAAAACCAAAAACTACGAAAAAACTTTTCAACAGTCCAAAAACATCAAAAAAACACGAAAAACCGTAAGAAAATAACAAGTAAAAACAAAAAAAAAACAAAAACCACAAAAAAATCGTAATAAACAACTAACAACACGAAAAATGCTACAAAATACAAGCAGCATTTAAAAAACACGAAAAAACTAAAAAAATACCAAAAACACGTATAAACTAAAAAAAATCCAAAAAACATGGAAAATCATTTAAAATATGACAAAAGTACAAAAATATACGAAAAACTTTTAAAAAGTTAAAATATATCAAAAAACACAAACATAGAGCTACAAAAAAACACGAAAAAACTAAAAAAAAATAACAAAATTCACGAAAAATTTGAAAGAAACAACAAAAAACACACAAGATGATACAAAAATACAAGCACGACTTAAAAAAAACAAAGAAAAGAACAAAAATATATACCAAAAAACACGTAAAACTAAAACAAAGCCAAAACACTAAATAAAACTGACGAAAAGTTTAAAAAAAACTTTTAAACATTCCAATAACACCAAAAAACAGCAAAAGCGCTATAAAATAACAATTAAAAACTTGAAAAAAATACCACAATTCACAAAAAAATCGAAACAAAAAAACCACTAAAAGCAATAATGCTACAAAAAATACCAAAAATCATATTAAAATAAACAAAAAAAAACTGAACAAAGTCCATAAACACGAAAAAACTAAAACAATCCAGAAACATCAAAAACAAGCTACAAAATTACACGAAAAAAGTAAAAAAATACCTATATTCACGAAAAATTCGAAAGAAACAACAAAAGCTCACAAACTGATACAAACACGACTTAAAAAAACATATAAAAGAACAAAAAATACAAAAAAACACGTAAAACAAAGCCAAAACACAAAACAAAGCTGACGAAAAGTACAAACAAAACTTTTTAACATTCCAAAAACATCAAAAAACAGAAAAACGCTACAAAATAACATTTAAAAATTAAAAAAAAACACCAAAAAACCGAAAAAAACAACTAAAACACGAAAAATGCTACAAAATTCAAGCACGATTTAAAAAACACGAAAGAATTGAAAAAATGTAAAAGAAACACGTGAATACTAAAAGAAATACCAAAAAAACATAAAAAAAAAACAAAAAACCTGACGAAAAGTAAAAAAAAAACATAGGATAAACTTATAAAAAGCCAAAAAATACGACAAAACTTTTAAACAGTCCAAAAACATCAAAAGACACGAAATAAATACATAAATACTCGAAAAAATCGGAAAAAACCAACAAAAAACAAAAAATGCTACAAAAATTCAAGAACAATAAAAAACCCCGGAAAAACAAAAAAAAACAATTTATATAACATATTAAAAATATATATACATCGTGGCGGTTGGCTCTATGTAATATTTCCTTTATCAGTTGATTTTAGTAAGCAAATTTAAAAAGTTAGACCAGCGGACACTAATGTTAATTGCATACATTTTCCATACATTACTCGCGATGTGAGTGTTTGTGACCTCAGTAGGTCTATCTCTCTCACTCACTCCACTCGCATTTTCGAGTATCGGTATTTTAACTGTTAAAAACCGGTAAATTTCATCAATTTACCGGTTCTCACGGTACCGGTATCATTTAGGGTACCGGTTTTAGCAATACTGGTACTTTAGCCAGTACCGGTACCATGTCTGATACCGGTTCCAAAAACACCGGATATTCAAGCCCTAGCTGTGACATACGGACGGACGGACGGACAGACATGACGAATCTATAAGGATTCCATTTTAAATCCTAAAACCCGACTGCGTTTCAGTGTAATTTAGAATTTGGCGCCAAAAAGCCGCCATATTTTTTTTTATATATCTAGTGTCACTCTCACAGTAAATACTAATCCAACGACACCTTTCAAGCTAAAATCCATTAAGCCGTTCAGGCTGCAGAGCGTGCCAACAATTATACATACATACGTCATACATACATACGTCATACATGTCATACATACATACATTTATACATACATACTCTCCAAAAACATAACCCTCCTTCTGGTGCAGTCGAGTAAAAAACTAAAAGAGCGCTTATAACTTATTTGGAATCAAACGAAACGAAGCTACACGCAAAACTACGCATCAATGTTTGTACACAAACCGTCTGTGAGTTTTGTTACTTCCATTGCATTATTAAAGATAATACGTTGTTCGTTACGTTACTTATTTGAGCTTAGATTTTAATAGGGTCGCTAGGCCGGTTAGCGACCACTTAGCCGAGTTGCGCACTTTAGATGAGTCAAAAAATGTGAAATCTACACTCGTCATAGATGGCAGCTATGTAAATGGGTCCTGAGTATTGTCAAGATGTGAAACTAATAATAAAATATAGCACTTTCATCCATAAATTTGGAAAAAAAGTAGAAAAGGTTCCAAAATAACGAATGTGTTAGATAGCGACCACTTGCGTCGGTTTACGACCACTTGTGAGCTGGTTTGCGACCACCATGCGAAATAGTGTACAATTACTGAATAAAACGATTGAATACTATTGTTTTCGTATTTTTTTGTGTTTTTAGCCTTAAAAAGGCATTGCATGGTAATAATTATACAAATGGTCAACATAAAGTATCTAATAATCTAACGCGCTATGCGCATATCCAGCAATCTTCCACCGAACTTATAGCACATAATAATTAATAATACCTATTAAGTACTGAAGTGCATCTGCCTTAATTAGTGATGAGTTGTTGACGTTTAGCTGTCATTTTTTGCCATAGACAAGATAGGGTTGCTGACGTTTGCGTTTGAAAAAGGGGTCCGTTACACGGTGATTATTATTGGTGATCCTGGTGTGTCAGTATTACCAGCAATATTCTGTATTGAAGCTGTATTGATTTGGGCATTTACACAGCAAATATTATCACGCGTCAATATAGTTCATATACTCTGTAATAGTGAAGAATTCCTTGTAACTATGCCAACATTCAGAAAAATAATTTTTTTTGTCGCAATGTTGGTCCACATGTAATCTTCACTCTCCAATAAATGAAAAAACAGAGGTAATATAAATTAATCTATTAGGCTACAGCTTTATTAATCCAACACAAGCTCTTTTAGTTAAAAATCGATCGCTAAATGAGTGGCAATGTCGGAAATACACAAGATTTGGCAAAATATGGCAGCTAATATCATGATATTATCACGATGCGTTTGTATGACAATATTATTGAAGACCCGCCCCTTTTGTATCGCGGATTTCAAAATATCCGGATAATCCGATACTGCGATACACTTCAATATTCACGTGATACGGATCGTGATGTGAGTGGATCGCGTGATAATAATCACCGTGTAACAGACCCCAAAGACCTATCGAGTAGACCTATAGAATAGCAGTATTTTGGAAATTCCATATAATTATCGACTTTGCGAGGTCTACAGCTCACGGAGCCACTAGTTTTTAGTATAAGTAATCCAGCCACAAACAGTGTCAGTAGCATAAAAACTGAAAATATGACTCTTTCCTAGTATTTTTTAATTATACCACGATTCATGACAGTAGAAATTGTAGCAAAGAAACTAAAAATATATACTCGTCTACTTTTTTGCCTAATCTGGGCCCCTACCGCGAAGTGCAAACGAAATTTTCCCTCACTGTCACACTTGCACGTTCGTACGTAAGTGCGACAGAGAGGGAAACCTTCGAAAGCCGTTCGCGGTAGGCACTCTGGCTACGAATCCTGTCGGTAGCAGTGAAACTGAAAATGAACGCTATTTTTTTATCAGGGGGCCTATGATGCTAGCCTTTTTATCACTTATCGTTGTCGATAAGACATTCGTCACGTTCTGACAAGTATGTGAGTGCAAGAGTGACGGATGTCTTACCGACAACGATAAGTGATAAAATGGTTAGCATCATAGGCCCCCTGGTCTCCAACCCTGTCAGCGGTAGGGAAACTTCTTTTAAATATTTTTATGTATAAACACGAGTAAATAGAAAATAAAAGGAGCCTAACTCATCGAAAGCTTTATTACTATATTAAATGTACTGTTACTATTTTATACTCAGACCAGCCTAGCTAGCATGGTCGCTTATATGTCGGACTTACAGAAGTGCGAGAGGGACGAATGCTATATGTCCGACATATATGCGATCATACTAGCCCCACTGAGCGCAAATCGCCACAGTTCTTACCCTCTCTAAAAATATATTTAATATTGGCCAGCAATACACACATTACATTTAAATGGTCTGTTCATTACATCCATATATGACGATCCAGCAAAAATTGTACACTTTAGATGGAACCATCTGTGACAAAAATCGCACCCAACATTTTTATCTTCGTCGTCTTCAGCGTCACTAATTAAAATATCATCACATTCGGTACAAATTACTTTTTCTTTATTGTTTTTCTTATTTTTCCTTCTTCGAGTCCTAGATTTTGGCATCAGATCTCTCTTCATTTTCTTTTGGTTAGCTATTTCTAATCTTTCTTGTTTTCTTTTTAGTACAGCCGCATGTTTTTCTGCCTTCAAATTTTCTTTGTCCTCATAAAACTTTCGCCATGCGCTAGATGATATTGCAGCTGGTGTTTTTATTTGCTTCGGTTTTTCTCGTGGCGGCGGTTCAGGAATAAATAAATGTTTACTGAATGCATCAATTTCTGATACTATTGCTCTTTGGGTGGGTATGACCGTCACATCATCTCGGGTAATTAAACAACTACCTTCATCTAGAGTAATCAAAGCATTATCATCACTTATAGAAATTAACGAACCAATTTCGGTACCCACACCAGTACCAGAGAGCGCCGATAAGGTGTCATCAATTGTCATCAGTTCATGGGCAACGACTGCCACTTCGGAATGAGTCATCTCATGAGAAAGTGGTTGAATATCTGCTGTGACACTTATCGTATAAGATCCAGTTATAGACATTTCATTATTAGATATAATTTCTTCAATTTTGTTGCTATCTACCAATATAGTTGGCAAGCATCCATCAATTACGGTTGCACCACGATGAGAAATGGATTGAGGGATAGGATGAATTTCTGCCGTGACACTAATACTACTATTAGATTCAGCCCTGTTTTCGTCGTTTGTACGTGATGAATCGCCACTGATGTTTGTCGGAAAAGCTGGATCTGTTATTGATACACCATGTATGGAGTTTTCCGTTTGAAATGATGTGGATATATTAAATGAACTATTACCAGATGTTATATACTCTTCAGAATCTATGTCACACTCGCTTGTAGACCCTTTTAATTTATGCAGTTCCTTTAAAATAGGTGCAACTTTTATCTTTTTTTCTCTTAATATAGGTCTCAGATATTTGAGTACTTTTTTGGTGGTGGTCAGATCCGCGTCAGTAATATTTTCTGTATCCGTCAGCCCGTTCTGAAAATATTCTAGCTTATTTTGAATACATTTCGTATAATCCACTGCGTCCGGGTTAAAAGGGTATATACCACATTTGCGATACCCGCTCTTTATATTCTCTGCCATGTTTGATTCTTCCAGTGTATCTTTGAATAATTGACAGAAGTTGGTCTTGGTAACGGACGAGTTGATATTCTCAGGTTTTAACAAAAACCTTCTTAGGACCGTCGTCCAAGACGACTTTAGAGGGCCGAAAACACTTACGTCTGCTGGTTGAAGTATATGAGTTGTGTTAGGAGGGAGCGCATATAAAAAGATCCCAAGTTTTTCACACATGGTACTCAAAACTAGCGACATATGCGATCTATGGCCGTCAACCAGAAGTAGTATTGGTTTTTTTATGCAATTTCTGTCAAGCCAACTGTTAAAATCATTAGTGATATATTCAAAGAATACATCCGACCGCATCCAGCCACTTTCTGACTTCGCGAGACACCATTCTTCGGGCATGCTGTCAACAACAGCACGTCGTGGACGTAGGTATGGAAAAACAATCAGCGGTGGGCTTATTTGGGCATTGGCGTTAAAAGTGATCAAAACTGTTAAATTGTCTTTTTCATTTCCAGAGTTAACCTGATCCAAGTTACGGTATCCCTTTGGCGCTAAAACTTTGCCAGTCTTCGGGCACAACGAAAAACCACTTTCGTCCCCGTTGAAAATACGGTCTGGGCTTTCCAGTATGTCCTCGTTATTAGAATCCCTTAAGAAAATCTTCAATTCCTGAAACCAGGTTCTTATGGATTCTTCCGTTACCCTCGATCTTGCTCTATTAACGCTTTCTGCAGTCCGATATGACAACTCGGTATGGCGCTTTAAGAAATTTAAATACCAGGTTTGTCCGGGCCGATCGTCCTTGAAGGGATTCGGTGTCCCTCGATCCTTAACAATTTTTTGGACAGTATCTAAAAGCTCCTGCTTTTTAATTGGGAATCAACACTTTGCAATGCTTAAAAGCCAGTCTTTTATCTGTTTTTCACCTTCTAGGCCTAGTACAGGATCTGGTCCCCTTGTTTCGACAGTGTCCTTCCTTTTTCCACTAAGTCGATCCTGTATAGTAGTTCGAGGTATATCATAGACTCGACAAGTCTCTCTTATTCCTTTTCCAGTTTCTCGAATATCATAAAGAGCTTTTTTTATCGTTTCGTCGGAGTATTTCACAGTTCTTTTTTTCTTTTTAGCTGTTTTGGCAATTATCGGGGGTGCCATCTGAAAAAAACTTAGTAAGTATGTATGTATGTAAGCACTTTATTGTACACAATAACAGGTTTAAGCATATACATATCACACAAGATCGAAGGGTTTTAGTTTTACATAACGTCGGCTGAAGTCGGCTAACCGACGATAAATACCAAAAACCTACATTTATCTCTAGTTGTCAATAAAACGAATTCTCATACAAAAAAAGGTAGATAGTGCGCTTGAGACTCCGGTGCGCCGTAGTGACAAGCGCACTATTTACCCATTTCTGTACGAGAATTAGCCTATAGACGCTTGCGACTCTGGAAAATACGAAACAAACCGTAGCTGCTACCGACGGTGTCTTACTTAGAATAATTTGCGAAGGTAACTTGAATCGGATTGTGCCGAACCTATATGTAATATAAACAAGAGCAAACTGTTGTACAAAATGTACACGTTGCTTTGCTCTTGAATGTATATATTTCCAAACTAGTTTTTACCCGCGGCTCCATGGTAAATTGTATTCAAATCCGTTCAGCGGTTTAAGCGTGAAGAGGTAACAAACAGACAGACAGTTACTTCCCCAATTAGTATAATTATAATTTAACCCTTAAATGCCTGGTGTACGATGCAGCCTACTTAACCAAATTATCGAAATTTGTTAAAAAGTAGGAATTGTTTATGAACAAAATGGCGGCAATGTAGAAAAAGTCAAAAGTTTAAGGTTTTTTTTTCGAGTGTTTTACTAAGTAAGTAATTATTTTTTATTAGAATGCTGTATCACACATGTTTTTTAACAAGAAAAAAAATCATGCATTTAAGAGTTAAATTACCTACGTCCCCGGCCCGTCATAGGGACTTCTCCTCTTCCCTGTCTCTGTCCTTCAGAAACAGAAGACATTGATCAGCAGAGAAGAGCGCCGCGATTCTCTCTAGAATATCGCTTTCCTAGGGAGTTACGCGGCTCTGTTCTCTACTCTGGCTAAAACCACTATTGGCTGACTAGTCTATAAATCGTAGCCGCAAGAACCAATTTAAAAAAAACCTTTATGGTCGCAAATTACGTTTCATACATAGACCCCTGTTACACGGTGATTATTTTCACGCGATCCACTCATATGACGATACGTATATGTGAATATTGATGAATATTGAAGCGATATTCAAACAATTTTATTTTGGTGTCCTTGATAATAAAGACATCCTGGTCCATCCTGGACCCGGGTATGTCCTTAAACTACGACCAAGACCACCGGGGAATGGGCAGCAGCATCCCTGGAGTGCGGTGGAGATACTGCGATCGCCAACCCGCATGCCAAGCGTGGCAATTATGGCATTTACCCCCCATGGAAGTGTAATTGTGGCACTCTTTGGGACAGGCCTAATGTCCAGCAGTGGACGTCTTTTGGCTGATATGATGATGATGATGATGATAATATTCATCAATATTCACGTGATTCGTATCGTGATATGAGAGGATCGCGTAATAATAATCACGGTGTAACAGACCCCATTATTATCACAATACTGGGATGTCTTTATTAAGCCGGGTCCGCTGCACCATGTTTGTAAACATCTGACATGATATCCACCAATCGCGGCAAGCAATTTTGTTAGATGTTTGAAAACGAACAAAACAGCTTGCGCGATTGGTGGATAACATGTTCTAGATGTTTGCAAACATGGCGCAGCAGACCCGGCTTTATCAAGGACACTAAAATTGTTTGGATTTCGCTTCAATATTCATCAATATTCACGTTATACGTATCGTGATATGGGTGGATCGCGTGATAATAATCACTGTGTAACAGGAACTATTCATAAAACTTAACCTCTGCTAACTAAAATGTCCCTTGTCTAGTTCCCACAAGCACAAATGTCAAAGTGACATATAAAGACAAACGAATTTTAGCGGCATTTTAAGTAAAATAAGTTTGATGGACGTTTATGAATAAAGGAGCTCCTAATTACTTACACGTACTAGAAAGGGACATACTAAGACAAAGTACGCCTCTTTCAGGCTCACGTTTTCGGCCATAGTAAGTTCTCTAATTATACGTAGTATCTCCTACTTCTATGGTGGTCGCTATCTAGCCTTATTGACAATTGTGCATTTGGGTTACCGACCACTACATTTTATTGAAATCTTAGTTTATAATTTACTAAAACTTTACGAAATAATTACAACAACTAAATCATCTAAGCAATCAAACGGCTCTTTTCAGTATATAACTAAAATTAAGTGACATAACTTACCTTTTGGCGCCAACCGTCGCGTATTTTTTTTCCTAATTTACAGTACGTCAACACGCTGCGGATTCAATGCGTGAACTAAGGTTTTTTTTTCTCGTTTTGGATTAAGCTGACAGTTTAAAAAGTTTTATATTTTTTTAAAGAATCTATTTCAAAATGATTTGTCATTCACTCTTTTTCATTTGGGTTTGTAGAAATGTTAATATCTTCAAATGAAGAAACTTAGTCAGTGAAGTGGTCGCAAACCGACGCTGGTCGCGTAACCGGCGTAGCGACCCTACTTACACGAAGACAAAACGGTGTTATGTGTTTATATTTTGCAACACATTATTTTACCTAATACTCTATTTTATACTTATAATATACAAGTAATATATTTGAGACCATATTACACATCACATAAGAACATTCAAAAACGAAGCGCGTAGGGTTGTAGTTCGCTGACCGACCTTGACCGTTGCATCTACAACCAGTGCAGTGGTCAACAACATTTTTATACTGTGTTCAATGAATTATGGCAAGGATGTGTAATTAATTTAAAATAATATCTATTACATTTCAAGAGGGCATTTTACTTGTTTCCGTTGAATTTTATTGTTCTCATTGCCATTCTAACTAATTAAGGTACCTATTGGCTATGTGCGAAGTAGGTGGTGGGGGTAAGCTAGGCGATCGCAGCGCACACCATGGCAGAAATGTGTACTTACCTGGGACATCTGTCAAATTTACTTTTGATGATTTCTATTGGTTTCTTAACGGTTTCCTACGATTCGTTTCGTTTGTATTTATTTATTTATTTTCTCGTTTACTAAAATAAATAAAATATTAATGTGTCACCACTTGACATCTCCGAGTTTGACATTGTCTCGGGACCCCTGACGTATGACGTTTCAGACGTGCACATAGCCAATATGTATATACGGTGAAGAACCAAACACAATAAAATAACTACTTACGTCAAAAAAATTGGAATGGTAAAACGCTACGATTACTGGATTATCACTTATTATAGGGATTATACAAATTTTCACTTAAATGAGACATTTTCCGTTTCTTCCGTGGTGACACAAACACCTTGAAGGGGCGTGGGTCACTTGGGGTAGATGGAGTCGGTTCCATGTCTTTAATAACACCAACTTTTAATAACAAAAAATTAACAACGCAAATAAACTCAACGAATAGTAACAAAAAAGATAACAAACACAACAAACGTAACTTAAACAGCGATTTAACAAGTAAAGAGTTCGAGAACTATGTGACCACAAACGCATCCCACTATAGAATACCGCTTTAACCCTTAACTTGGCAAAAAATAGAGAATGTCCCTAATTCTATCCTCGGTGACGCTGAATAGTCATACTCATACTGGTACAGAAAAAAATACAAAAAGACGGTCAAAGAGTGTGGGAAACCCAGGGGACGTTGCCAAGTTAAGGGTTAAAAAATATTACAGCTTATGATCATGGGACCAATAACATTGCAAACAAAATAACACGTGCTTAAGATCCCGTCCGTATACCTGCGAACCTAAGGTTTACAATCTCTGCAGCTGGCAATTACGGTTACTGTGCGAGCGTGAGGGCACTATTACTGTGCGCGTGTGACAGAGACAAATATACATAGAGCTGTTATAGCACCATCTAGTGAAAAAACTCAATAATACGTGGCAAGCTTGGAAGCTCACACGTAAGGTATCAATTTTATTGTATTTAGTAAAATACAAAATTTAGTATCTATTTTATGTGTAAAATAATATTTGAGACTAAAATATGCTATGTGAATTTATTGGGGTGTAAAAATCATTATTTTCTCAAGATTACGTGCAATATTATTTCACGTGATACCTGTAGCGACATCTATGAGATTTTACTAAGTATTAATTATACGTTGTATGAGATGGGTGGCCATGCCCAAGGGAAGAAAGGGGGTGGTGCTATTCTAACCCGGCACCACACGGGGCATGTATGTACCTAACCGCACATTTAAGGATGATTCACAGTAGGCCGTTCCGTGTCCGGGCCGGCCCGTTTTCTTCTAGAGAAATACGCCGGCCGTTGCGTTTGCTGTCATAGAAAACGGGCCGGCCCGGACCCGGAAAGGTCTACTGTGAATCATCCTTTAGCTGTCGATTTGAGCATTTCGAGTTCAGCAGCTTTGTTGTAAATTAACTCTATTTTTTTGTCTTTTGCGCTGTTCTGATTTCTGATCCCATACAAACATTTGATCCACTCTAAGAACTGGTTCGAATGGCGTCGGGAAAAAACAATCATCTACCCTAGTAACGCTTATGTAGATCTTCCTTTGTCGTCAAGTTTTGCTTCCATTGGATACGAGCATTGCCCACAATACGCTAGTTTCCTAGGCAATTGCATACCACAAGTCACGTATAACATTGTCGGAATAGGTACTTAAATTTGCTTGATGTTATGTATACTTACGCATACGTAAGTACGTCATAACGTATGCCTTACGCTTACTACTGCCTTATGTATGTACTCGTATTACTCAAAACTCAGTCATACGAAATTTAGCCCGTTTGTGATACCTACTTACATTTATAATAAAAAATATTCGCAGCAAGAAATGCATTACGTAGAGCTACTGTCTCATTTAAAGTACCTAGGTAAAAAAATTATAGATGAGAGCGGTAAAAATAAATAAATAACTCACGAAAATACTCTGAAATAAACAAGCTTCAACTTATTTTTGCTATATTAAAGAAAGATACGTGACTTTTTCGTATTTTCCTAAAAAATCATATTAACAGCGTTTTTTATACGTTTAATTAGAAATTGATGATAAGACTACAATTTATCATCCCTATTTTGATATTGGTAACACATAATAGTACTAAATGAAAATAGCGCCAATATTTGTGTATTTGTACATTTGTAATGTATATTTGTTTTGACGTAAGTATGTATGTATATAATAAAACCAACCATAACGAACTTCACACATCGCAGCGGCCAGGATTACCTTACTAGTGCAGCCTTAATAGGGTTCACTACTCAAATGTGATAATCAACTTACGCTGTGGTTGTGTTTAAACAGCACATTTTTATGAACGTCTGTAGTCGCGATGAGTTTAAGGTACTGTTGCCTTTAAAGTGCATTTCGGTTAGGGCACGTCAGAGGCATTTAATGACAAAGATTTTTATTTGTCCAACATAGGTAAGTACAAGGTGTTCGTTAAATTTGTTTCACTATATATATATTTTTTTATTAAAAATGGGATTGCTCTTGGCCAGCATCTAGCCAGGGGGCAAAGATAAGGCCGACGATGAAGCGAGCTCACCCAGAAGATGCCTATTCACTCGTGCCTTAAAAAGGTCCAGGTTATATGAACTCGGAAATACAGACGCCGGCAGAGAATTCCAAACCTTAGAAGTGCGCATTATAAAAGAAGATGCAAAGCGCTTGGTTCGAACTAGAGGAATTTCGACCAGGTAAGGATGGTAGCCAGCCGTACGTCTGGATGTCCGATGGAAGAAAGGGGAACTATATGGTACATACCTGCCCACAATTAATTCCCACATAATATCTCATTTGCGAATTTAGCGCTGGTTGGCGGTCGGCGGCGGCGCTTGTATTTACACACACAATTAATTCCGTTGCCGTAAAAACCACAAAATTGGTAGTATGCTTTAATCTGAGGTACTTTATTCCAAAAAAATATACAAGCAATCGAAGTAATTTTCCTTCTAGCTCCATCATTTAGTCACACGGTAATGGTACCAAATTATTGTATTGTCACCCATAGGGGGGGTATACATACCTACGTACCTGATCAATGTTTGAGATCGATGCAACTAATCGAAGTGGCTGAAAAATGACTTACAAGATTTTAAGCAGATCAAGTTAATAAATGTCTTGTGACAAAGCACGCGTTTTTAGACAAATGTTGTTAGGATGTACCTACCAATCTTCTCGTTCCTAAGTTTAGAATTTGAAACTTAACGCAGGTGCTAAGTCCTTCAAAAGGGTTTTTCGTTTTGGAGGACCGAAGTTACAAGGGATTACCTTGTACGCCGGAGTTCAGAGCAATTATCTGACTGCTGTAGCCTTTGAGTGTATTAAATAAATAATGCTTGGGCCGGCGGGTAAGCCCGGTGTTACCTTTGGGCTGGGTTACTATGTATCTCGAACATAAGTTTATCGATCGAGTTCACTAAATTTGACAGTCTATAACTTTATACCTACCCTATATCTTCAAGGCACGATTTAGCAACTGTCCTGTGACCTGATCAGAGTCGACATTTTATCTTTGCATTGCAAATTACGGATTGATGAGTAAGTCAATTGGTAGTGCGTCAAACGGTTACGTACTCGTACGTATGTTTTTGATATGCTTGATCTATGAGCATCCTTACCTATCAAATTAGCTGGCATACCTGCACAATATTTATTATTTATTTTTAATTTTACTTTTCTTCATATTAATGTGATTGTATTATTAGTTTCCAAATTTGACATGTTATATTGCAATGTCTATTTTGATTAATTTTTTTAAACGATTTTCTACTAAATTGTACATTCTAGTTTTTGTTTTGTTTTGTAATTGACATGTCTGTAGTTTTTGAAGTTATTTTATTTCAATTAATGATACCTATGTTTGCGCTGATTTTATTACTTGTGATTTTACTTAATTTATTGTTTTGTGTATGGTTAATTTTAATATGGGCACTGCCTGAAATAAATGCTATTATTATTATTAATAGGTATAAACAGTTTCACATGTTTAGCCCATAGCAGCATGCAAATATGAGTACTAAATTTTTAAATTAAAGTTCAATTGGTATCAGGGTACAATTTGTGTTCGGGCCAATTATTTCAATCAAAATACTTACGCTGCGCCACCCGCTGCGTTTTCATATAAGTAGTAACTAGGTTGCCTGAAATAACAACAATTTCTGGTAAATGACCAACCTTATGCAGAATTTGCTGAACCCTCAGGAACATTAGAGCAGAAAATATATTGTCCTTTCTAAATACTATTTCTTTACTCAATCCAATAGTAGCGCTGTTTATTTAGGCCGCGATCTCTCTCACATTTCTTTGTCGGCCTCTTTACAGTCTCCGCAGTGATCAAAGCCCGAATTCTGTTAAACTATCAACGCAAAAATGGGCCTTTTGCACTATTTGACAGGGTTCTGAATGGAGTAGTAATAATTTGGTCCATGGAGTTTAGCTGAATGCGGCCACTATACCTTTCTGTATAAAATATTCAGGATATCTTGACTGTGGGACGCGCAGGCCATATTAAAGGTCGAGCAAGTTTTAATAACAACCTCTATATTATGTGATCACTTATCGATTCGGTCCTATTTTTGTTATTCCGCTTTCGAAGCTCACCAAATTGGAATAGCTCGTACGAATATTTTGCGTGAATATATGAATTAAATGGTTTGCGTATATTTTCTGGTACGGATATCTTTCAATTTTGTTGCTTTTCGTTGGTAACTTCCAATCCAAAACGATTATTTACAGGGATATTTAGTTTGATTTTGATCGGTATAAAGCTTTTCGTATGTTATTTTATTTCCGGTTGCAAAAGCATTCACTAAAACGAAATGTTCTTAAAAGTAGGATACTCATCAATTAAAAAAATTTTAGAGGCGGGAAGATTAACAGAGTACTGCACGGTGTACCTTCGCCGCGTAATCACTCATCCTGAGGAGGAACTCCGGTTGCGTTCGAAACATGTCGCCTAGCTTAACAGTTTATACGTGACCTTTAACCGTTATAATGCTATAGTATTCAACATGACTCATGAAAGTTTCAATCCAAGATTTAGACAGGTTGTATAAAGAAAGTGGACTTCACCGCAAAAGGAAGTTAGACGAAACCAATGTTCGTCCACTTGTTTTACTCCGACTGTTATCACAATGGATAAACACTTCATTTAAGCAGTCAACTTAAAGTAATAAAAAACCAAAATTGCTTAACAAGCCTAAACGACTACGGTGGCCTATTTACTCACAACCCCACCTGACCACGAAATAAACTAATTTTATTAATTTTAATCACCACCTCGTGCGTGCTGACACACATTAAGTCCTGCCATGAAACATGGGATTCGATAAAATGCCATAGAACGATATAGTAACGCCCCTTTTAAAGTATCATTAAAATGTGTATTAGGACGATAAGCCATATTGTTAATGAGGACCGTTATGGTTAATGTGGTATGGGTGGTTTACAGTGGCCACAGAGTAGTTGCGCAGATTTACTATTTCGTTGTCAATATTAGGAGCTCAACTTGCCTTCACGCGACGTGTGTAAATATTTGTGGACTCACTGTCCCAATACACATACATACAAGTGTGTAAGAAAGTCGCAATTTTGTAATAAATCACAAATGATTTTGACTCCATAGATTAGCATCACTTAATTTTTTTGGTACAAATCTAGCGAGAATTTTATGATATCGTGCTGTACGTGCGTATATATATTCCCTCAACTATCTCAATGTCTCATGTCTCATAATAAGTAAATATAAGATCAACAATGGCTGGGTTTCGATGACGGTGCTGCCCTGTAACACATCGATTGAATTTACTTTTTATTATTGTTCATAGTGTCCCTATATATTTTGTACCCACTTATTCAATTTAAATAAACTATATTTATTTTTAATATAAGATCAACTCAATACTAATGAAACCTCTGACCTAAACGTGTTGTGTAAAGAAAGACAAATGTGAGGTTTAATGCCTACTACAATGGCTTGTTTGGATGTGATAAGATTTTCTACACGCAGGTCAACTGTATTCTTTTATTTCAATATTTTATTGTTTTTATGAAAGTCAGCGTTGGCAATTACATCCAAAACATATTCGATATTGACGTTAGTAGTTAGTGTTCAAAAAAAAATGATTGGTAGGTAGTAATACAAAGTTTTCATCCGACTTTGTCAGAATGGACTACCGTATCGACTACCACCCCTGAAGTCATCCCTCAAGCGATGATTTTCTAGACAGAAGTTATTCATTTGTACGCCTAACTCAACTTTAATCCGTTTAATTGGGTGGTAAACAAGTATTCAAACATCCGCGATCACGAACACTCTATCTATAAAAAAAAAACATATATGCATTTATGTGTTTAGCTTTAGAAAATATTGAACACCAGTTTAGGTTGGTTAATGAATTTTAGCATTCCGCTGGCCATTAGCCATACTACACATAATCACTTAATAAAATAAATAAATATTGGGGGATAATCTTACACAAATCGACCTAGTCCCAAACTAAACATAGCTTGTACTATGGGTACTAGGCGACGATATACATAATTAATTGCATCAATATGATCATCATGCATCAAACTAGACACAGAGCCCTAAAATGATTAATTAGTATTACACAGAGCCCTAAAATGATAAACAGAAATTAATTATGCAATAAGATTATCGACAATCGGATGACGGTACCACGATACCTGCATAGCTTATATTAGGTATTCTGAAACGTAGATATATCAAGACCTACTAATATTACATGTGGATTAAGTAATAATAGCCTCTCGGCCAGTTCTCAAGAGCTTTTGACCCGCACCATATTTTGTTCTCCTATTTATTTCTTTTGATTTCTAATTACTGTAAGTTATTTTACCAAAATTCGATCAGTCTCATGACTGCAGTGATCGTAAATTTTGTAGCATTTTGGGTGCAACGTAGTGGTGTTAATGGAGTTGGTACGGACAAATACAATTTACACGGTTAATTAAGGTTAATATTAACGTTATTAACGTTTAAGAATCATAAGAATTTAAATCATTTATCCCAATTCCGCTGCACCGAAAATGCTACAAAAGTTACGATCACATGACTCTGCTTGTAGGTATGAATTTTCATACAAAACCTCATTCTCATGTCACTCATCCTCCCTTTGGAATTTAATACATTTGATATTCTGTAAATTCTATTCCTTTCACAGCGCTTGATGTTTTCATGTGCAGTCGCTATCAAATAAATGTTCACTTCAGGATGTTTAAAATATTCAGATTCAACATGCAGTTAACAATAAAGTCGTGTTCAGATGTTTGTTAGCACCTTGACCATCATGTATGTCGCTCCGGTGTAACGGTAAGCCAAGAACTCGATTTACCACATTTTATATATAGTTTTTTTGTATTAGCATGTGGTATTTAGCTTGAAGATATCATCTTGACTTGTATTTTTCGCACGTTTTCGTACTCGTTATAAGTGTGTCTATCTAGTTGTTCATACTTTCCACTCAATTGCGCAAAGGTTAGCTGGAAGAGATCCCTTATAGGGAAAAGTTCGCCTCTGTACTCTAATCTTGTGTGACATTTATATGTTTTAAACTGTTATTGTTATTGTGTACAATAAAGTGCTTACATACATACATAGATTATTTGTTTAGGTTCAATGGAGGTAGAACACCTTCGTGGCTGACTACGCATACAGGTGTGGATAAAAGACAAGCAGTAATGACATTGTAATCAATTGACTGCTGCACATTGCAATATATTGACACGGCAATGATCTATGAGGCATCTTCCTTCTGTATTCGCAGGGAATGCTTTCTCGTTTTCGTTTATCAATTTATCATTCGACAACTGGATTGGTGGTTTAGGACGTCCGTTTTCACTTGTCGTTGTCAAGGTATTCTTTGAATGAAAAATTATCTGAAACAAAATTTTCTAAATGAAAACGATTTCCATTCGAAATATTATATATTTCGTTCGCGTGATTTTTCGAGGCTATCACTGTATATCTTAATGGCTTTGTTTTGATATAGCCCTTTAACTAATCGTTTTGTTTAAGTATTCAGATCACTTAATGTTAAAATAGAACAGAATTAATTTAAAACTTGACCGCTGACTGACCCGAGCTGACTAAAATTTCGGTTTGCGATAAAATAGTATTTTAAGTAGTAGTTTCACGTACTCAAAATACGTTTCAATTTTAAATTAATTGGGTAGCGAGTCTCTAAGCTAAAACTAATTGAACTTTCAGAAATTTGTGTGTTTCAGATTCAATTATAATTCACATTGTCACCAGAATTTCGGTAAAAAGGATAAATTGTTTTAGTCGAATCCGTTTTTCGACATTTTCTTTATTATTTTGACCCTTAACTTGGCAAGAAATAGAGAATGTCCCTAATTCAAGCCTCGGTGACGCTGAATAGTCATACTCATACTGGCCAAGAAAAAAATACAAAAAGACGGTCAAAGAGTGTGGGAAACCCAGGAGACGTTGCCAAGTTAAGGGTTAAACATTATTGCACAAAATAAATTAGTACACTTGACATGTGAACGAGAAATTATCAGACACTTATGACAAGATATACGCCGTCGTTTGAGTCATTCACACGCAGAGTCTTCTTCATACACTTTACTCTTCTTTTTAATGTTTTCGGTATGTGATTAAATATATACACGTTAGAATACAGTTGACTGAATCTTAAATAACTGAATAACTGAACAACCAATAAAACAGAATCTTGTAGGTCATGTTCTACTCACTACTAATAACTAGATTTGACTAAATATTTATACACCTGCCACTACTACTTACATTAGTACATACATGAGTACATTCATATATGTACTATATATACTAATATTATAAATGCGAAAGTCACCTGTCTGTCTGTCTGTTACCTCTTCACGCTTAAAACGCTTAACCGATTTAGATGAAATTTGGTATAGAAATAGTTTGAGTCCCGGGAAAGGACATTGGATAGTTTTTATTCCAGAAATCGTTCCATACCATTTTCTCGTTTTACCCATCACATGTAGCAAAAAAAGATGCATCGCCTGAGAAAAACAGCTACCGCCAGTTTTTTTAACAAATTGCTTAAATCACATGATGAGTAACAAGGTAGGTAGGTATATACTGTTAATGTTTTTTTTATATTTCGTGGCTTTTGAGCTGTAAATCCAATACAATCACTGTTTTGGGGTTAGGTTAAGGAGTTTTTATTCTCACTATCGCGATATACGTACTTAGCTGGTATTTTTCATACTCTCAAAAGAATTTTGTTACAGTGTCTCAAAACGAGAGTCTTTGACCACTGTGTGTTGCCAGTGATGACATATGGGCACGGAAACGTAGTCGCTTACTATGGGCCTCATTAAAGTCACCAAAAGAGTAATGGAGAGGGAGGGATATGCTGGGAGTATCTGAGCGTGATCGCATCAGAAATGAGGCCATCTGCAGTAAAACTCAATTATCTGACATATTTAGCCCTCCGAATCGCTAAACTTAAGTGGTAGTGGGCGTGGCACATTCCACGTAGAACCGATGGCCGTTAGGGCGGAAAGGTCCTCGAGTGGCAACCACTTACCGGAAGGCGCAGCGTGGGTAGGCCCCACACAAGATGGATTGATGACCTGGTGAAAGTCGCTGTAGTCCGCTTGATGCGGGTGGCGCAGAACCGGGCATTGTGGCACTTTTTGGGGGAGGCCTACGTCCAGCAGTGGATGTCCTTCGGCTGATATGATGATGATGAATATTTTCGCATAACACCAAATATACATTTATATATTATTGGGGGGGGGGGGGGGGGGGAATAACCCAATGATATTTTTCCAGTCTTCCGGGTTTTAATATTTCAACTTCAATTTTTTTTGTGTCGCCTATAAACTTTCATAATATTCTGTTATCAGGTTTAGACTCTTAGCCGACGATATCACGAGTTGCACGCGGCCGGAGTCGCGAGCAAAAGCTAGTACTTACATAAAACTATATTATAATACATTTACACTCACCTAAGTATCCGAAAAATGCGAATAATGCAGGGGTCAGCCAGTCTGAGTAGACAATATTATGCATGGAAACAATTCATCCCGCGGCTAGCGGATTTGTCTGTGGTTCTTCCGGAATTTACATTTTAAAACAAACACTCATGCAAGTCAAACTGCAAATAATGGACTTAGATCGCATCACGGACTTCTGGGTATGAGGCATTATGTAGTTATTCGAAGTACCTATTCGAACCTTCTTATGTACCTGCATACACAAGAAATTGAATATGTTTAAATAAATAAATATTAGAGGACGGTTTTTATACAAATCGAACTAGTCCCACAAGTGAGTTCAATAAGGCTCGTGTTATGAGTACTATACGACGATATATTTAATAGATATATACTTAAATACATACGTTATAAAACATCCAAGTCTCGGGAACAAATGAACAAATGTTATACATCCTACTCACGTCGGGATGAAATAATTACTGTACGCGAAATAATCAGTCTTAGCTATAAATATGGGTACCTCCAGTGTGCATACAAAAATAGATTTCTACTCCTATTGTATATACTTTAGCAATATCATTATAGGTAAAAAAACTTAGGTAAAGGACCTGGGGGCCAATTCTCGGTCCGAGCGAGATGCATGTCTATCGTGACATTGTATAGAATGGTAGAGTCACTTGTATGGAATCTCGAATAGAGATCATCTCGATCGAGCCCGAGAATTGGCCCCCTGTTGTATGTAGTTGTAGCGTCTCGAATAGACATTACATGTTTAAAATGTAGAACACAAACAAAACAAATCTCTATTCGAATACGCCACAACTACATACAACAGGGGGCCAATTCTCGGGTTCGATCGAGATTCCATACAAGTGACTCTACCATTCTGTCCAATGTCACGATAGACATGCATCTCGATCGGACCGATAATTGGCCCCCAGGTCCTTTCCTTAAGTTTTTTACCTATACCGACTACATTTTCCTCGTTTCGCACTTGACAGAGCTATATGTATTACCTGTATAACGATATCACCCATGTCTTCTTGTCCGATACGAAGCACTTCTGGTATGTTGGTGCAATGAACTGCCCACAGCAGATTTTATTGAGTCAGTTATGCCATGTCTTCTCAGCAAAACGTCATATCATGAATGATCTCTTATTCTCCGTACTTAGGCAACAGAAAAATTAATTCTTTCAATGACGTAATGATCATTGTCACCTAACCTCTGCTCTCCATTCAATTAGATCCCACAATAGGCGCCTGTGTGAAAGCGAGCCATCTGGAAGGAATTCTCGGTACATCGGACTAATAATTATTCCCATTGTTTTATTTATACCGGGATAGACAATGGTCTAAGGGTTGCAGTGGGATCGTATTACACGCAGCACAGGATTAGTGCTTGTGGCGTAGGGCGTAAAAATCAAGTTATTTTAATTAAAATGGTGGATTTTACTACATATATGCCACTGTA
Source organism: Notocelia uddmanniana (assembly GCA_905163555.1). Classification (NCBI taxonomy): domain Eukaryota; kingdom Metazoa; phylum Arthropoda; class Insecta; order Lepidoptera; family Tortricidae; genus Notocelia; species Notocelia uddmanniana. The sequence goes on from LR991053.1 coordinate 14,340,684, forward strand.
GCTTACCGGTAAAGTACGCCACTTTCAATTTGGAGGTCGTGACTTCGAATTCCAGCTCGTTTTAGGGTTTTTTTTTAATTTATGTAACATTTTCATATGTAGATAACAGTCGCTTAAATTTTAATATATAAGCAGCTTGCTGTAGTCCTATTGGTACCGTAAACCGGGGTAACTTTGATCTACTAGGGTGACGCTGTTAAGATAATCCAGCTTTTACACCTAATTTTTTTTTCGTATAACTTTAGTAGTTCATACAGTTTCACAGTTGCGGCTTTCATAATATTTTTTTAATTATCAATGTTGCTCCAATTTTACCCAATTAGAAATATCCCGGTTCACGGTACTTATAATTTATGAGAATAGAGGTAAGATTAAAATTTCACATTAAATTCCAATAAAATTACACAATACTAAATTCGCCTTCATTGTTTAATGCAAAATTTGGGCCACTTTAAACGTAAAAACTTCAAAGATTGGTAGCGTTCGGCTTAAAACGCAGCATAATGTCAATAAAGCTTACCATGACAGAGCCGGATATTACAATATTTTCATGGACTTTGATGAGGCAAAGGGAATACTTAAATGCAGCGAAATAATTAGTTACGAAGCTAGCGTGTTTTATTGTGACACACAGCTGGTTCGGCTAGTGAGCACAGACACTGCGCTCGATAACTTGTAGAAGAATTTATTGATTAAAACTTTTACAATTTATTCATATTTTTTTCCCTAACCAAGAGTCAATTGCGTACTTAGAACTAAATTAATTAATTTTCATCTTTGAGGTCACGCGACGTTTTGAATGTGTCCTATTCTTTGGTTGCGAACAAACCGTAAAAACAATATTGTTGGAGAATTTGAGGGATGGGACTTTATTACCTGATTTATTTAATTATGTTTCATTTCAGACCATAACTACTGTATTTATAAGACCATAATTAGTGTATCGCCGTTTTTGTGAACTAGTTTATTTGCGTCACAAGAGTAGCATCATAGAATATAACTTTTTTGCATTTCAAAATAGTATGAAGATCAGTCCTGTAAGGGATGATTCACAGTAGACCGTTCCGCGTCCGGGCCGGCCCGTTTTCTATGACAGCAAACGCAACGGCCGGCGTATTTCTCTAGGAGAAAACGGGCCGGCCCGGACACGGAACGGCCTACTGTGAATCATCCTTAACAGTGTATAAACGTATCCACAGAGAATTTTGAAGAACTTGATCAAATTGAGTAATATATTGAAAATAAAGTACGAGTACCAAACCACAAACGAGAACCAACCAAATTGAAGGTCGCGTTTAAAAAACATTAAGATTTTCATAAATTGAAATTCAACTATTTTATTATTGCATTCCGACATTTAAATTTGTTGTTAATCCTACCCGCCCCTATTTCCAGTGGGGGATGCATTATTAATGCAGTGACGCGACAGTACCCGAGACGGGAGGGGGGATGCGGCTCGCGGCAATCACATTAAAATAACCCCAGTGCATGCTGGGATTGCTGGGACTCATTGTTATACTCTCTTTATGGGTGTGTGTAGTCTTAATTTGTAACGCTGCTCGATAAATATTTGTAATAATTATCAATTTTTCATTTCTAACATCAACATTTTTGTACAGCGTTGGTACGCAGTTCAATTTTTAAAACATATCAATCGAGAACACGTGTTGTAGAAGTAAAACTGTTTTTACCGCCAGAGTACGCTAAGTATTTTTACAGTTTTATATAACTGTACGCGAAAATCCTTTCAAAAATAGAACGCCACGTCTTTAAGACCAAAATAATTCTGATAGATAAGTTTAAGGAGACTCATCTTGATCTTCTCTGGCATTACAGACCTAAATATGTCACTTTATGTATTGTATGCCGTAAGATTAGTCTATTTTTGATTTTAATTTAGTAAGTAAATGAACTTGTCCCCAAATTTGTGCAAATGAAACCACAACTTTATTGCTGAAAGTATACCTAATAATTTGCCAACCGTTCAGTTTTATTAAAAAGAATAAATTTCTGACTTTTTTTTTCTTTTACTCCTGGTAATTTGGAAATTATAATGCTTTCCACGAAATCCTTTGTCGGTTCGTTGTGCGTGTCCACCGATGATTAGTCGGAACTTTGAAGAACACCATCATGTGGAAACGAACTCACGAATCGAGACGACCACCGACGGATCGTTCGTATTCCTATCACCGTATTTCTGCGGCGGGAACATGGGATTAGATCTAGCGGGAGCGGGTATGTAAGAGCAAGCGAATTTACTTTATTATTTGAATAAGTGTAAATTACGGGTGAAAACTGTTCTTGTTAAATGAATAAATAAAATATGCTTTTGTAATGCATCATCATCATCAGTCTAAGATACTCCCCACTGCTGTAAGTACGCAGGCCTCCTCTCATAGATGAGAAATAATTGTAATACGTTAGATATATCATAGATTTAAAGAGGAAAAGGACTTTCTCTTTATTCCATGAATAGTATCGTAACTATTAGGTCTGGTATCCTATGTGCTGAAGTTAGTTATGTCACAGAATAAGTAATAGTTTATGTTATGATTTGCCTCTTTGTTTTTTTTTACAATTAGGTGTCATTCGACATGCTTAATGATGGCTTTAGGTTGTTAAACCGTTTAGTCATAATAATTTTTGACCTTCTTTATCACTCATTTCATTCGTATTTATTCATATTCGTAGAAGAAGAGAAAACTAGTACCGACAATGTCATAAAATCAAACTCGACGAAAAAAGATAATACCACATGATACTGCCGACTACTGATTGAAGCTTATCACTTAGGCGGTCTAGCTGTGGCACGAGCCGTAGCGAGTTGTGACACAGTTGTCACTGTCACGACGCAGACGTGAATTCTAATGAAGTGGCGCGCGAACGTGATCATGGAACCAACTCGAAAAAACACAGACACTTTTGAAAGTTATTCTCTAAAGGATTTCGAAAAGTTTGCGACGTGCAAAAGTTAAATTTTGGTAATCAGATTGGTGATTGACGGTAAGCCTTTAAATAATAGGAGATCGAACGCAGGCAAGGAAAAAATCTTTTGAGTTAAATCCATCAATGACTTACCTATCTAACCAATTTGTATTAAGTAGATTTTAGTTGTCGTTAGGGTTGATGAAATTCGGTTACTTAGAACTTATTACACAGATATTAACCCCACGTTGTCTTATCATATTTTTTTTCATTTTCCTTTTTGTCATGATATTTACCACTACGTATTAACATCCAAGGAAGCGTAAAATATCTAAACATGCCTTAACGCCTTGATGATAAGCTATCATGTTCATATGTTAGTATAGACGTTGTTTGTTTGTATGAATAATATATGTTAATAGCAAATGTACCCTCAATCAGTATTTCAACAACCTACAAGAAAATTAAATTTGAAGGAATTTATCTGGCAAAGACAATAGGTAAGAATAATTGAACATGAATGAAAAAAAAAGAACATAATTGTAGTGCGGCTGTGATATTTGGACGGACGGATGGATGGACTGACAGACATGACGTAACTTTGGGTTCCGTTTTCGCCATTTTGGCTACGGAACCCTAAAGACTCAGGTTATTGATTTATAAATCTGTATTATCATAAATATTTATGAAAAATCTTCGATAATTATAACACAATAGAGATTTGTTGTACATTTTTTTATTCTGGAAAGAATTCCGTTAACTAGGTAACTACCTATACATATTTAGGTTCGTATAAAAGTTAATGTGGGAAATGGGAATACTAAGTAAGTTGCGTGCAAAAATAGGGCATAATATTATAAGTTATTCAGTAAATCATCAATGTTTTAAAAATTGACTTGTAACTTGAGTTGCCTACTTACATATTGTTTAGTTCTAACGAGTACCTAAAACATAATCTGTCCATGTCACAACATACTGGTACAGCGTAAACAAACTATAGACAAGACCAGTGGTGCCGCCTTGCGGGATATTATGACTCTTGCAAGTTCCTGACGGAATAGGAGACTCCGCGCGGGAATTGATTCTCACATTAGAGGATAGATGGCGTTAAAAGCACAGTATGAGGAGTAAGTCAATAAAAACTAACAGCTACCTAAATATTAATATGGTTAATTTAGATGCTTTCTTCTTAGTTATTTGTCATGCTATATTTATGTTTGTTTATACATACATCAATGTTAATACATTGTTTATTAGTAGAATTGTTGAATACATATTTTTTACCTATATTAAATATGTTGACAAATTAATCGTGGAAAATTCGTATTAAGTACTTTAATTATTTCGCCAAAAGAATACCTAAATAAATTAAGAATTCAATGAAGTTTCGTTTTTCAAGATTCTCTTGCAAGTACAGTTAACTTACTACTTTCGAATCGTAGTAAATAGGTATGCATGTTATAAACATTTTACGTGAGATTCACGGTCTAAAAGAATAAATATAGTCTTCCTATTTTGAACTTAAGGCCTTAAATTATGTGGATGTGATGTGCGTAAATTTCATTTCGTAGGAAACCATCACGTCTGTCAACTCATGGTTTACATTATAAATATCATTTATGGCAGATAAAGTATTCAGTTCAATATGTTTTCCTAGTTTGAATAAAAAAAACAGCCTTCAGTTTACATTTTATTGCAATTTTTTTTTTTTACTTATTTTTTTTTTTTTTTTGTTGCAATTTTTACTATTGATTATTATTTACCTAGTGTTATAAAGTCATTATGCGGGGCGGTAAAGACTAAGGCCCTAAAATTAGGCAAGGTCGAGGGAAATGCTTTTTAGGGTTCCGTGGCCGAATGGCGAAAACGGAACCCTTATAGTTTCGTCAAGTCTGCCCATTTGTATGGGACAGGGGATTTACTCGGAAACTATAAGCACTATATTTACGTAATTTTGTAGAAAGGTGTATTCTATGAACGGCTACATAAAAGTGATCTGAAATCACGAAATCATATTAAAGTAGGGGCGGCACTATACATGTAACTGGGGATAAAATAATCAATACACATAGGCGTGTGGAGTACTACCCTATGGATAGGCCTTTAAAATGATATTCCTAGAAGTTTAAAAAAAAAAACATTTATGTCAACCATTGGTGAGTTTGACCCCGATCAGTCTGCAAGGACGATAAATATTATGCGATCGGAGGCTTTCTTTATTACCGCCAGTGGTAAATACACAATGCTACGTCTCGCGCTGGCTAGAAAGTGCCACTTTATTGGCCAGGTGTAACGTAAAATTAAATGTCAACTTTGGAATCAAAACTTGCCAGGTAAAAACAACACTACTTATTCGTACTTATTATAACACCTTAGCCGCGGAGCTGATAATTTAGTTGTCCAACATTATTTGATGCATTGGTGTACGTACACGTTACATAGTCCCGTGCCCTCTTTCTTCCTATGAGTGTCGTAATGAGTCGGCTATGACCGAGTTGAAGTATGTTGTGGGCGATGGGCAACAGCCTATTACTGCAATATCACATCTACATCTTTAAACCAGCAATTGCTAATAGTGACACTGAAATTAAATTTCATATGCTCTGCCTACTCCTTTTGGGATCACAGCTCTAACACCTATTCTACCTAGCAGGGTTAGAAATTTGAATTTTCGTTAACAGACGTTACTGGGGTGTTATTCACAAATCAACTCGCCCTTGCCCCTTTTTATATGGAAACTGTCAGAATTTGACAAATGACATCTATATAAAAACGGCTCAGGTGACAGGTGAAGACGAGTCGGTTTGTGAGTAAGAGGGCTGCTTGATACAAAACTTATCTTATCTTATCTTATCTTAATTATATGAGGGCCCTTGCGGATGCACTTCGACCCTATGGGATCTTTTGTGCAATTGCCCCCTCCTTTATAGTTACTCCAAGCTGCTCTCCAACATTTCCACAAACCGGATGATGGAGCTCAGCGGGAGTACTCTGAATTCCTTTGGTTCTGGATAGCCATTACCAAAGTCATTCATTCTTTGTCTGGCAAGGGCGTGACATTCACACAATAAGTGTTCCATTGTCTCGTCATCCTCGCCACACATTCTACAGTCTATGTTGTCTGATAGTCCCATCTTGGTCAAGAGATCCTTGACCCCGAAGTGACCTGTAAACACCCCAGTTATAATTCTGAATTGCTTCCTGCTGAATTTCCAAAGCTTCTTGGTCCAGCTTGGGTCCACTCCTTCGATGAAGAGCTTTGAGTGCCTTAAACCCGCCTCAATCCTCCACTCCTGTTGGTGTTTGGCTTTGGCGTAATCCTTTAAGGCCGATGTTATGGTTCTCTGCGAGAGTCCCACAAACGGTTCTGGACCTACAAAATGGCCTGTAGATCCCATTCTTGCCAGTTCATCTGCTTTTTCGTTGCCGATGAACCCCTCGTGCCCTGGTATCCATACTAGTTGCACTTTGTTATGCCTACCAAGCTTATTCAAAGCTTGTACGCCATTGTAAACTAGTCTAGAGTCCACTCTCGGCGCTGTAAGCGCCTTGAGGGCTGCTTGACTGTCACTGAGTATATAGATAGTCTCTCCTTTGGTTCGTCTGTCTATATTCTCCTGTGCACAGGCAACTATGGCATATGTCTCCGCCTGGAAGACAGTCGCGAATTGCCCCATGCTTACACTACTTTTATAGTCTTTTGCATAGATGCCTGCTCCCGTACCGGATCCCATTTTTGATCCATCCGTGTACCAGATATTGTCTTCACCACCAGTATCTAGTGATTCCAGACCTTCAGCCCACTCTGAAACTTTTATATTGAAGTTCCTGTGGAACACAAACTTGGGTTGCATTTTGTCGCACCCCATGTTTGTTATTCTGTCTAAGAAACTGTCCGTTTCCATGTTTGTGTGTTTCGTCTTCGGCTTGCTATCGCTCCACAGCCCAAGAAGCCTCAGTCTGTAGAGGGATTTGCGCGCTTCCGACTTAATCACTATATGAAGCGGCGGTAGGTCCAGTAGTACTTCTAGCGCCGCCGTTGGCGTGGTTCGAAACGCCCCTGTTATAGCCATGCATACTGTTCGTTGCACCTTTATTAGGTCATTTCTGCATGTGCTCTTTAAAGTCCTTGGCCACCATACCAGGCTTCCGTACAGTAGAATGGGCCTCACCATGATGGTGTAAATCCATTTCAGTACCTTTGGGTTCAAATCCCATGTTTTGCTATGGCAAAACATCCCAAACACACGCCGATCTACACATCCCAAACACTCTCAGTGCCTTCATTATGGTGAGATCAGTATGCTTTTTCCAATTCAGTTCTTTATCCAGTGTGATGCCTAGATATTTCACGTCATTGGACAGTTCTAGCACCCTCCCGTACAGTTTTAACGACTGTATGCCTCGAAGGGTCCTTTTCCTAGTAAATGGTATTACTACAATTTTGCCTGGATTGATGGACAATTGGTGACAGTTGCACCATTTCTCCACCTTCTTCAGTGCTTCATTCATGATTCCTGATACTGTGCTTGGAAATTTTCCATTAACTAGTATCACTAAATCATCCGCATATCCTACCGTGCGAATAGGACCACTATTGAGTTCTTCCAGGAGTGAGCTCACCACCAGACTCCATAGAGTCGGCGACATTACCCCACCCTGGGGACACCCCTTTGTGGCCGTGGCTATTATCTCATCTCCTAGAAGAGATGACTTTATTAGTCTGCCGTTTAGCATATTCCCTATCCATTTACATATGGTTGGCTCTATGCCGTGTCCAGCAGCCGCTTCGCTAATAGCTTTATACGTGGTGCGATCGAACGCTCCCTCCACGTCTAGGAAAGCCGCCAGGCATAGTTCTTTATTCTCTATAGCCTGTTCAGCTCTGGTTGTTACCAGGTGCAGTGCCGTTTCTGTTGACTTCCCTGGCTGATATGCACATTGTAATTCGTGCAGTGGATGCCTTTTTAAAGGGCCATCCCTTATGTGTCTATCTACCAGTTTCTCTAAAGTTTTTAGGAAGAATGATGATAGACTAATTGGCCTATATGATTTGGCTTCGCTGTAATCCGCCTTGCCTGGTTTGGGTAGGTAGGTTACTTGTACCATCCTCCACACACGCGGTACATGTGCGAAGGCTAAACACGCCCTGTACAACCTGCTTAGATGCGGGATTAGTACATTAGCGCCTTCTTGTAGTAGAATGGGGTAGACTCCATCCGGTCCCGGGGCTTTATACGGTTGGAATGTGGAGAGTCCCCACTTTATCTTTTTATGATCCACTACTTTTTTGGACGTGTCCCAATTGTGCCTTGTTGTTTTTGTGGTTTGTTCCAACGCACTAATTGTCTCCCCGTCCGTTATGCTCTGGTGTATTTCCGAGCCCGGAAAGTGTGTGTTACACATCACCTTAAGGGTTTCTAGCCCCGTTTTTGTCATGTTTCCGTCACAACCTCTAATGGTTGTTAGCGGGGCCGACTTCGTAGTAGCTAGCGCCTTTGTCAGTCTCATTCCTTCTGGTATGGACTCAATTTGATCGCAGTGGTTTATCCATGCTTTCCTCTTAGCTTTTCTCACAGCTTTGCTATATTCCGTGAGCTTTTGTGCATAAAACCCAAAGTCATTAGCTGACTTTGCGTCATTAAATATTGCCCTAGTTTCCCTCCTGAGCTTCGCTATCTCTGGGTTCCACCAGGGTACCTTTTTGGCCAGAGTTTTTTTCTCCGGGCAGTTATTAGTATAGGCCGTATGTACAGCTTGTACTATCTTGTCCGCTTCAAATTCTATGTCAATAATAGAGTTTAGCTTACCTTTTGGGTCACCTAGGTCCAACTTCAACTCACTTCTATAAGCCGACCAGTCCGTGTTCCTGGGATTCCGTTTGCGTACCATAGCTGTTCGTATTTTAATTTGATACCTAAAGCAAATGTATCTGTGGTCCGAAAGGGAAATATCATCAGATACGTGCCATGAGTTTATGCTATTACTAGTGTTGTTAGTAGCCAACGTTATATCAATTACCTCCCCTCGTCTAGAATTAACGAAAGTGGGTTCATTGCCTTTATTCAATAATTGTAAAGAAGAGCTCACCAGATACAGAACTAGTTTAATACAGGTGTTTGACAGTGAGTGCACGTTATTAACGTTCCTCCAAACCCGTGAGTACAGTTAACATTTCTGCGATTATGACACGTCTCGCGCCCCATCGCATTGTTCACGAGAAAGCAATTCCGCGTCACTCTGACAGACAGACAATTTGACACCGTATTTATTATTAAATCGAGATGAAATTAGTATCGTGACGGGGTGACAGCTGTCTGTTGAGCTTATTACGGTTTTGGTATTGTTAAAGACAAAGACAAAGTATTTATTTGCTAAACATAGGTTATACAGATGTTATAAAATGCAGCTTGGTGTCACTATGTCTTGTCCGAAGGTGTAACAAAATATAGTAAGTACTTAAGTTAATGTTATATCCAATTTTTATGCAACGTGCTTTTCTTAATACATAATAACATAATTAGTGCGACTTTAAAAATCGTCTTTTCTATATTCGTCAATTGAATAATATGCCTTTTCCGCTAGAAGACCAAACAGTTTCTTTTTAAATAGCATTTGATTTTCAGCGTTTAAAATGTTTCTTGGTAACTTATTAAAAATTCTTGATGCCATCCCAAGAAAACTTTTTGAGAGCATGGCTGTATTACATGTTTATAGATTACTATGAGGCAATAAGTAAAGAAGACACATTAATAAAATTCCAATGAATCTTAACTTAGACTTGTCCGTTTTTGTAACAGGTAGTAGGTATCACACATGGGGGGTATTGGGAAAAAAGGTAATACTTATACTGCCCCTTTTTGCCTAAGCTACACGCATTTTTTTCATATCCAGCGACGGTTAATTTTTGGTAGTCTACTATGTAATTTAAATTCGCTACATTGCCTAAGTTTAAACAGGCCAGAACCATCTACGTATTTGTGAACGTCGTACATATGATGTGATAAAAATGTACTTAAGTAAAACTAAGAGTTCCAGCATATTATGAACTTGTGTTGCCATATTTTTTCCCACGGATTTACGTACTGATCTAAAATATATCACATGGTGGTATAGTATTCTTTGGCATAACCTCTTGCCAGAGTGGTCGTGGACATCGCGTTAATGTTCTGGCCATCACGTAAATTTGGGTAAGGTACCGTCCAACTCATCGGCGTTCTTCTGCATGGTCGGATCTTGACTTTGCCACGCACTCACAGGCGTTCGATAGATTCGCATCCGCGCCGCGACACATGTCCTAAGAAAGTGATAATACGAGTGTGTACTATGCTTAAAACCCTCTGCTTGATGTCTAGCTCTAGAACTATGAAAAACCGGTGAAGTAACATATACCCTTTAAAAATAAGTCTAAAATAAACTCATGGCTGCTCTCCGGCGGAAATGACAAATTGCTCCAGAAACTTACTCCACGGTTCAACGGATACTAATCCTTAATTGCCGAACAATCATTTTAAACCGAACTTCTTAACTTACACAAACTTTGCGGGAACTGGTAAGGTGATCAGAGTCACAATATAAGTATAACATTCAGTACTATTACTTCATACGATGCGAGGAAATCTGTGTACAGATTAAGTGGGAAGTTTTCCCTGTCAAAGTATTTAATGCCACTGAGATAAGCTTGTATTTCACCTGTCCTGTGGAAAAGGCTTTTTCACTATACAGTGTCTTATTTTTCTTTAAATAGGATAAGGAAACGCAGTTGGTAACATAAACATACTTACGTTTAATATTATTAGAAACCAAGCTAAACTTCAGTCATCGTTTATTTTCTATCACAATTTAAATTGCCAGCAGTCTACCTATATAACAAAGTAAATTGAAAAGCAAGTATAAATGACAACCCTTAATGTTGTGTTTACAATGATGTTAGCTTACGCAAGTCCTTCATTAAATGTGCGGATTTAGTAAATTGAATTGTGGTGTTGATTTTTTTTTATCGAAATCGTTAGAGCCGTTTCCAAGATCTCCAAAATAATTAAATAAATAAACATAGTTACATTAAATAATTGCTCGTTAAAGATATTAAATAGATAGAGTAAGGAAAGTAAGCATTCGCAAGAAGTAGGTAAGTAATAAATATGACTAACAGTACCCATATTAATTTCTTAATAAATAAGATTCAAAACCTAGTAAGAGTACTTAAGTGGTGGAGTTAGTGCCATTTTTATAAGAGGCATCTTGCCTTCTACACAAGTTACGCATCGTCAACCCTTCTGGAAGGACAGAGGTTATGATCACTTACTAGGATAACGATTAATCACTACTTACTAGGTTTAAACAGTAATAACTAATTTCGAATTAGACTACGAATGATACTTAGACTGTGTTACACTTAAGCGCGCTATGTTTGTGTGAAAAAGTTACTCTTAAAGAACCGACTGGTAATAGATAAAAATTAACGAATTACCGCAGTCGCGTTAAAAATTAACTTCTATTTGATGTTCTGATTCCTGCAAATTGAAAATAATATTATTGAAAAAGTTCTTGATTCAAATCATTTAAACCGGTTTTGATTCGTTTTCTGTGTAATGTATTGTAACGAGACAATTTTTTTTTTGCCTTAAACAGTTTTGGTCTTGGTGCAAGTCATAGACTAACTGCATACAACACTTCTAGTCATGCTTACATCTCTTACACATATAACTAAATCCTTGCCTAATTTTAGTGTTTATAGTCTCAGTGCCAGGACCCGCTTGGTAGGCGCTAGTCTCGTAGGCACTTTTCTCTATCTACGGTTTTTCTTATGTTATTGGCTACAAGTAAAGTGTTGCGAAATCATTAGCAGTGAAAGTGTTAATATATTGGATACTTTCGTAGTTTGTTTATAGTGAGATTAATCGAAGCGATTTCGACCAATCTCACTATAAACCAACTACACTCGATTAATCAGTGGGGCAAGGATCAGGGAGGCGCATGGCTTCGAATAAATTCGGCTCTAGCGCACCTCTATGGTGTCGATATACCTGATGGTGTCGGTATACCCGATGGTGTCGGTATACCCGATAGTGTCGGACTGTCGGTATACCCAACGGTATACCCGGGGAATACGTCACCTAACTTACATAAGTATGCCTAATTTCAGCTCAAACGATTGAAATATCTGATTCCACCCGAACAAACATAGTTATAGCAAGTTAAATAAAAGCTTTAAAAAAATGCCAAGTTCGTAAACAGTTTCGTAAGAAGTGTTATCCAGGTAACTAACTGGAAACAAAGTTAACACTTTAAACTCTCGCGCTTTATACACGTACTTAAAATATTTGTTTAAACGGGTCTAGCCACGATATTTATTTATTTACCTTTATTACCGATGTTTCGACATGGGTTGCACCGGTCCGTGTCCATGGCAAACGTGACGTGTCAGAAAGTTGTCAACGGAGATATGGGTACACGAATACAACATTTAACTACCCCATAAAAGTTTATAAAAATGTGAAGGGTAAACCCAGACTCGGAAGTCAGTTGCAAGATTTAAACCAAACACACATGTACAGTAGGGCTGCAAAAGTGCATGGACAATCTCAGGAACATTTTGTTCGTGATAGTGTGCATGCATTTTAAGCAACTTGAATAAAAGCTTGTAAAAAATAAACAATTAAAAAACACTCTTTTGATTTTTTCTCTATAAACGTACAATTGCCTAGATGGATGCCAAATTTCAGCATTCTAGATCATCGGGAAAAAGTCAAACATTTTGATGAGTAAGTGAGCAAGTCAGTCAGTCAGTGTAAAAATAGTGATTTCTCGGTCGTCAAAATCTCGAGAAGGGTAAGATTTTATTGAAATTCAGGATTCGGTACCTAATTAGATGATGATCTTACTTACAAGACTATTGATTTGCAAGTGTGTAGGTCAAATAGATTTTACGTTACTGGGGACTCAAAAGTGGCCCGACATGGTTCGCGTAACTTACGGCCGGTGTGTCACTTTTGCGAACTTGGCTGACAGACTGCTGTGTGTCTAGACTCTGTGGCATAACTTATTTCTGACTTACTCGCACTCTGCCAATTATAAAGAGGAGGGTAGATTTTAGGCCGTACGAACCCCGCTGGTTTTTCTGACGGTTGAAGTTTTCTGAAGTCACACCCCAGTTAGTGAGGCTAGCACAAGTAAGACAAGAATCACAGTCGCGCGTGTTACGTTGTGTTAGCCCCCTCTAGTTCGAAATATCGATATAAAAAGCAATTTAGGTCCTCGCTTGTCGTTTGTGTACTACCGCGTTAGTGCTTTAGAGTACAAAGGAGCGTCAAGCAGGTCCCCATAAGAGCCGTGTAAATTTATCCAAGGATAGTGAACCACTTTGAGGCGCTATAGCGAGTTCTTGCACTTCAACTTCTGCTTGTTCACTTCTCTGAAATATGATAGGAAATCATATGATACTGTATGAAGTAATGTAATGGGTTTGTTTAGAAATATAACTTTTGAGTTTGTACTTAGATAGATTCCTTGAATTTTTTGTACATTTCACACTTATATTTTAATGATCCGTACGTTGGTCCACGTGCGATCATTCGGTAGGGTAGGACGCTTGAATTCAAAACTTAGTATGTTTAGATTCATCAAATAATGTAGGGGAGCCTGGGGTCAATTGAAACGTGGGTCATTTGGAACAAGTTCAATAACTCCGTAACGAATAGTCGTAGCGGCGGGGGTCTCAGGGGGGAAAGAACCGGCGTTCGGGTTGGAACCTGTTAAGCAGTGCGCGTCGCGGCTCCAAGCGCGTCGGACATTTTAAAGTGACTGTGTTACTTTTTCGGCACCTAAAGTAAGTATTTTTCGTGTTTTTGTTTTGTTTATTGATAAATAATCATTGACAATTTGTTACTGTGGTTTAAACTACTATATCTACTTAATAAGTATTTCACTTTAATTTAAAGTAGTTTGTGCATGCCTACTGTGATTCGTATTTTTTTAATGTAATTTAATATTTGTAAAGAGGTTGATGGGGCAATAGAAACAAAAAAATTGGTGGCAATAGAAACATGTTTCAATTGACCCCAGTATAAATAAAATAAATATAAATAAATACTGGGGGCAATCTCACACAAATCGACCTAGTCCCAAACTAAGCAAAGCTTGTACTATGGGTACTAGACGACGATATATACTTATATAGATAAATACATACTTAAATACATAGAAAACCTCCAATACCCAGGAACAAATATCCGTGCTAAATGCACAAATAATGCCCTGACCAGGATTCGAACTCGGAACCTCTAAATCTTCCGAGGCAGTGTCACTACCAACTAGGCTAAGCAGACCGAAAGTATATGTGTTGAGTATGTGTGTTTAATTTTCGACCAATGAGTATGTGTGTTTAATTTTAGAATAAAACAATACCAATTATATTTTTTCAGCCCTCAACTACTAATTTGTACACAAGTCAGTCAACTATTTTTTATCAGGATCAACCAGGCCATTTCTGCTTGCTCCACCAAGGGTGTCTGCAAAGGGTAGAAAAAAGAGAAAATCGTCTGAAACTGAACAAAATAATTGCAAAAGACAGACAAAAATTGTTAAAAAAAATTGAGTGGAAGAAATAAAGGCAAGGGCAAGAGAAAAAGAAGGAAATAAATTAAAAAAGCTTCTTGTTCTGAAGATTGCTTTTGCCTTGTTTGCATGAAAAGCTTCGGGGCCAGAAGACGCGGAGAAGGTTGGGTGCAATGTTCTGGGTGTAAGCTATGAATCAGATAAATATGTTTTTTTTTTTTATTTGTTACCTATATCGCCAATAACCAAAGTTGGTAAATTTATTTATTAAGTTCCTAAAAAAATGTTAGATTGTATCATAAAACTTTTAAAATTGATAACTAACTTTATAATTAATGTTTAACATTGAAAGTTGATCTAATTACTGAAATAACTCTGTTCTGTATTAAATGATAGGTTAAGGCCAATGAGTGCCATATTGATTATGTTCAATTAAAACCTGCATTTGGGTGAATTTATTATAACTTTTCAAAGTAAAAAAATACTTTAATAATAAAAAAGTTACATATCATTAAGCGTTTCAACTACCCCCCACCTTTGTTTCAATCGACCCAGACCCAGGGACGTTTGAAACATTTTCCATGATTTTATAAAAAGCTTATAACTACTAAAAGGTACGTCCTGAAGACATATAAACGTTAGCATTATTTAGCCAGATAACCTGGCTACAAATGAAACCTTTCACGGCCAAATTCGGTAGAAAACTAAAGCAGGATGACCGATTTTCTCGAAAACGTTCCAATTGACCCCAGGCTCCCCTATACTCTTTTCCGTTCACCCCATAATGTACCTAGACATTTTGTTTAATTGAGATAATTACTTTATCTATTTGATTGCGTTTGATTGTATTCTTTAATTGGTAGATACCTATATGGTACCCATACCTCCGATTATTTGTTGTTATTTTTGTCAATACGAAAAACCGACAAAATATTAATTTAGGTAATAATGACGTAAAGAAATGCCTGCTGTACCTAAAAAACCATAGTAACAACAGAATAATTTGAAAAAAAACCATAACAAACGCACTTACCTAGATTAGATCGTTCTCTTAGAAAATCGTTTGCAGTTTGCCGGACTAAATAATGAAGATACCAAAAATAACCTCAAAAAGCAACGAACGCAGTTCGAGACGAAAGGTTCCCGACAACGACGCAATTTGTAAATTATTTCTGGCGTACACGCCTATTAGGACATCTTGATAGCTGCCTGTCGACTTCTTTCAACGTCTATTTAAAAGCTACCGAAAAACATCAAGCTACATTACCATCGGTCAATAGCAATCATTCAAATATCCACCTTATGCTGAATGTAGTTAGGATTTAGTTCCAGCGCTCGGGACGAAAACGTAAATTTGTCAATGCATCTCGCGGAGTATTTATGGCAACATGCATTTCCAGTTTGCATTGAACTACCCTGCTTCCCTCTTCTATTTAGTTTTGTATCTCTTAAAGGGAATCAGTAACTTGTTAGGGGTTCTTCTCTGTATGGTTGTTTTATACTCGTTTGGGCTCGTTCTGTTATGATGTCGGCTTCAAAGGATGTGGATAAGCGCTAACATATTTTTAAGTGGTAAAAATATGGCCGTTATTTATGGATTATCGGAAGCAAAATGCCATACACAATCCATAAGTAATATATTAGCGGAAAGGTACCCTTGGGGATTATTTATGGTTATTTATGTTCGTCAAAAATTTTAATATTATCGGTCTGTATCGGTATGTTTATGTGTAAACTAGTCTAATCTCATGAGTTAATATTAACAAAGTATGGTAATTATAATTTACGTTATTGCAGCAGGCGGGAAAAAGCAATTCGTGGACGAGTTGATCTTGACGGACGAACGCAAAGCGGAGTGCGTCAAAATATACGCGTGCACGAATTGCCATTCCCGCCGTGGCATATATATTATAGTGCTTTTCTCAAAAATTAAATGAAATTAGAAAGTTACAAGAAAATTTTTAAATGAAATTTTAAGGAACCAGTAATAAAAACCCGCACCCGCCAGGGCGCGCGCCCGCCGCCGCCGCGCCCGGAAAACAAAAGACAGGCTCTTTACTGGCCTAGAACTTCAATTTTGTATGATATTTCATTGTTTCGCCGCACCTAAAACGTTATACTTTGCCACTTTGCGGCCCATTAAAACGACCATGACGTCATTATTTCATTGCATGTTTGAGAAAATGGCTTTTATGATCTGCTTTTTGACATAAACACGCATAAATAATTTTGGTGTATAAATAAAATAAAATAAATAAATATTGGGGGACAATCTTACACAAATCAACCTAATCCCAAACTAAGCAAATCTTGTACTATGGGTACTAGACGACGATATACATACTTATATAGATAAATACATACTTAAATACAAAGTATATATTTATCTATAATAGTATGTAGTATGTATGTATGTATGTATGTATGTATGTAATATGTATGTATGTAGTATGTAGTGTATGTCACTAATTTCTTTATTTTTATGTCGTTATCATATTACTGTCTTTAAAAGTCAATTGCTTCATAAATCATTATTTTATTATCTTACACCGCCGGTGGCAGTAGCCGCGTGAGGTATGAGTTATGACAAACATGACAGCGCGACAGACGATGCTCCGTTCGATGCGAATGATACTTCTCATTATCTCAAGGTTTTATTTTGTTGAGGGTGAGGTAAAACACTCAAGATTGAAGCCAATTAAATTCATATTTTAACAGACAGACGTAAGACAATGAACTTCGTATTAAATTCTATTTCCAATGTGATGACGAAGTTGAAATCCCCTTCTGAGAAAGTGTTTTCATACCTTAGAGTTTTCTATCATCCTTGACAATAAAAACCAAAACTGTGCAGATTTGACTATTAATAGGGACAGTTAAGATTTCTGATCTAGGGTTATACACTTATAAATCTTACTAGCATTTGCCCGCGGCTTCGCCCGCGTACTAAGCGAAATTTTTAACCGTCTACAAAAAAGAGGTTCGTATGTTTGTTATCTCGCGTATAGCTGAACCGATTTAGATGCGGTCTCCAGAAAAGTAGTTGTTACATTCTGGGGGTTTCGGTATACGAAGTTTGGTGATTGTGATTCATTAGGAGATGAACAGATGAAAAGTCAGTATACATTCTGAGAACCGGCAAACTGTAGAATTTCATTTGATTTTGGCAAAAATAAGGATCGAAAACTATTATCATACATTTCCGACAGGCCGAAGGGGAGAGGGCCGATGAAATAAAAGCATGTCTTAAATGGCCCTTAGTAAAAGTATCTGTGTACTACAGTAACACCAATAGGTCTGATAACGATCAAGCAGCGCGCAGCGGTCATAAACTCTGGTCCTTTGAAGTACAAAAATACGGCTAATTCAATATCACGTGTAACATTTATTTTTCCTTCAATTAAATTTATTAGGTGGGTTTTGCCAGTTCCCATTGGAGCATCCAAAAAGAAAATTTGGCCTCACTTCCATTCGCACTCCTTACTGTCAGTCCGTCTGTTACAACCGATCTATCTAAACTATCAAGAATTTAGAGCGCTCGTGGCCCAGCGGCACCCGCCTACCGCGTGCGGTATGCGATGTTAAGCAATGTGGGCTTAAGCAAAATTAAAAAATTAAGAGACCTCTCGGACATTCAGATATCGATTTTGAACGAAATCGGGACGAAAATGAAGAAAATCAATATGGCCGCCACTTTTTCCAAAGTTTACCTCAAATTCATATTAGGGGACCTCTCGGACGCTCGGATATCGATTTTGAACGAAATCGGGTTGAAATGAAGAAAATCAATATTGTTGCCACTTTTTCCAAATTTTACCTCGGAGTCGTATTAGGGGACCTCTCGGACGCTCAGATATTGAATTTTGAACGAAATTGGGACGGAAATGAAGAAAAGCAATATGGACGCCACTTATTCCAAATTTTACCTCGGAGTCGTATTAGGGGACCTCTCGGACGCTCAGATATCGATTCTGAACGAAATCAGGACGAAAATGAAGAAAATCAATATGGCCGTTACTTTATTCAAAGTTTAGGTACCTCGGATTCCTATTAAGAGTCTTCTCGGACGCTCAAATATCGATTTATGTCGAAATCGTATCGGACGACACTGATTAATAAAACCACTTACAATACATTGAATCAAAAAAGGTCGTATCTTCATAGTTAACTCACGGCACTTCATGTACCTTTAGACCTTATAA
This sequence comes from Notocelia uddmanniana, assembly GCA_905163555.1. Taxonomy (NCBI): domain Eukaryota; kingdom Metazoa; phylum Arthropoda; class Insecta; order Lepidoptera; family Tortricidae; genus Notocelia; species Notocelia uddmanniana. Next base: position 14,359,367 of record LR991053.1, read on the forward strand.
GGAACTTACATGCCAAATTTGGTATCTCTCGAACCAGTAGTTTGGGCTGTGCGTTGATATGTCACTCACTCAGTCAGTCAGTTTCTTTTCTTGCAATTTGGCACCTACTTTTAAAAGTTTTAATGTCCGCAATACTACATTTCTAAATCAATGCCATTTTCGAAATTAACGACCCAAACAATCATAAAAATGACACCCATATTAATATTTAGACATTCCAACCCCCCCGGATCCCAACAGAGGGGATGGTATTTAACGTCCTCCACGTGGGATTTTAAAATCATTGTTGTTTTCGTAATCAGCGACCCGATAAACCATAGAAACAACACCCATATCGATTTTCAGAATTTGTCACCAGATGTCCCCATTTTAGGGGTTGATTTCTTAAAAAACCTGAAACACATGTTTACTCATTTATCGCTAGAAATACTCCTGTGAAGTTTCGAATAAAATAATCCAACTAATCTAGATACAAACTTCGGACCCCATTTCACCCCCTTAGCGGTTGAATTTTGAAAAATCCTTTCTTAATGCTCCTCAAGACCTTATATGGAACCTACGTACTAAATTTGGAATCTCTAGAACCAGCAGTTTGGACTGTGCGTTGAAAGAAAGAAAGAAAGAAAGAAAAAAACATTTATTAATGACAAACACAGGTAATAGAAGTTTATAAAAAAATAGGACGAACACTGTTTGTCAGAAAAGGGCCACAGCTCAGCATGAGGCTGGCAAAGCCAGCGCTGTTCTTCCGTTGTGGCCCAGGTGCAAGCCACAGCTCGCCGACGACGCGGCTATACTAGCCGATTTTTCTGACAAATATATATATATATATATATTTAACATTTATAAATTCTATTATGTTATTTACCACTGAAAATAAAAATTAAATGTAAATGTACGTGCAGACCACACTTAACCAGCCTTAAAAACTATTCTTAATCTATAGTACAAACTTGCAAAATTGAAACAAACTACCAAGACACTATTGAAAACGAGACGTCAATTAATGGGGCCTCCCACATGACATGGTAATTATTATCACGCGATACACTTATATTTCTATATATTTCTATACGTTGATATGCCAGTCACTCAGTCAGTCAGTTATTTCTTGATGGCACAAACTTTCAAAAGTTTTCATGTCCTTAATATTAAATTTCAAAACCGATGCCATTTTCGTAACTAACGTCCCAAAAAACCATAAAAACGACACCCATATTAATATTTAGACATTTCATCCCCCTCGCACCCCATCAGGGGGGATGTTATTTCATGCCCTCCACGTGAGATTTTAAAATCATTGTTGTTTTCGTTATCAGCGACCCGGTATATCATAAAAACAATACCCATGTCGATTTTCAGTATTTGTCACCACCTTTCCCCCTTTTAGGGGTTGATTTCTCAAAAAACCTGAAACATGTATTTCCTCATTTATCGTTAGAAATACTCCTGTGAAGTTTCGAATAAAATAGTCCAACTAATCTTGTTTCCCCATACAAACTTCGGACCCCCATTTCACCCCCTTAGGGGTTGAATTTTGAAAAATCCTTTCTTAGTGCACCCCTAGACCTTATAAGAAACCTACGTGCCAAATTTGGAATCTCTAGGACCAGCGGTTTGGGCTGTGCGTTGATATGTCAGTCAGTCAGTCAGTTTCTTCTTTTATATATTTAGATGAGGAATATTTTTTGTTATTTCATACTATAATTTATTGTTATAAATATACTTATTGTAATTAACACATTATTATGATGCTTTCTTGCTTTCGTTTCCTCTCTGTCTTTTTTTTTCTTTCATCTTTATACATACATACAACTGATTTCGAACAGACATTTAAGAGGGACATGTCCTCTTCAGATAAATTTCGCAGGTAACCCGGCTCCTCTGAAGGCACCCACATTTGGCGGTGCGGGATCGGTACGATATCAGTAGATATGCAGTCAGTGTCAACTGTCAGCTGAGTCGGACAGATTTATTACTGCGCGCCCTTATTTAAAAGAGTAATTCCGGATTGGCGAGGGCTGCGATACATATTACAATGCAATAAGGTTATATATATATATATTTATCTCTTTCTAGTCGACTGTACATGTTATTATACACAATATGATAGATATATCGTATGCATAGCGAAATGCTAATAAGGCTGTCATAACATAATTAGCTAGTAAATCGTCGCATCAATATGCAAATTTATTGACCATTGGGAAGACAATGACATTCGTTGATGTTAATTAAGATAAACCATCGGTAATTGCTGTAATTTCAGTTTATGACGCAATTTAATATTTATTGAAATTGCGCGTCAACAACAGAAGCTTTTTAAAATATCATAAAAGGTGAGGCGAATGTTGAATGGGTTTTAGTTTACTTTGCCCAAGGATATTATGGTCTTAATTATATCTTGCCAGGTTTTGGTTCCAAGTGTTCCTACAGATTTTCTTTCTTCTCTGATGTTTATGACCTTTACCTACCTACCTAATAACTTCCAAGTCTGCTAATGACGAGTGATCTGTTCTACAAATTAGCACTAATATCCTTTACTGGGTGAGGATGCGTTACCATATCAACAAACAAAGACATCAAACTTCTAAAATAAGTGCAAAACTCAAAATGTGTTTGATAACATTGGAAAATCGCATCGAAATTGCGAATCGCATAAACTCCGCGCGCGCTATCAACAATAATAAATCAAATATACACCGCAACGGCTCGGGAAAACAAATGAAAGCGGGGAAACTTTCATTCCGTACTCGGAGTGCACTTTACTCGAAACGTTGACACTTCTAATGGTGGTTCTCGATTTTTCGTTGAGACAGCTCGGTGAGGTGAAATGTAAAATATAATTAGATTTTTGGTTATTAGTGCGTTGTTAGTAGTGAACTTTTGTTAATAAGTTAAATTTTTAGTTTGGAAATTATTTTTTTATTCTTCATTGTATTGAATAAAAAAAACAATAATTAAAGATAGACTTTGCGACCAAATTTGTCAACTGTTTGTGCAAATCAGCAACATACGATCAAAATACGATCAGCAACATTTTGTGCAAATCTTTTCACTAATAAAGTTTTCAAGATTTTATGCTTCTATTTGAGAAACACAATGTTTCTAATCTATTTCCCAATGGGAGTCTTTTTCTTTGGTTTTAGTATTTACAAATAAAAATTCTAGTTCAAATAATTTCGTCTACCTCACACCAGTAGTAACGCGTACAGTCGTGTTTACTGTCCTCTCCGAGCAGGACACTGCACTAACCTCAGACACTTGAGTTCGCGATTGTTTTTGAACAACCGTAAATGGGTTACAACGGAGTTTGCCTCTATTTAACAATACAAGGCTTTGAGAACTTTGGTTTAAAAAGTACTCCCTCGTTTTTCTGTGCCGAGAATTTTCCGTGTCATATGGTTTAAGCAGCTGGAATTTTTCAGACAATTGAAACATTTTTAGACATTTTTTTTAATTTATGAGTATTTTTTTCTGTCATTCCAATACCTGAATGTTTCGGATTGCAACTAATAATATTGCAACACACAATGATTTTTTTTAAACTTTCATCAAATCTATTTTATAGGTAGCTAAGATAAAACATTTATTTATGCACCATAAAAATATATACAAGAATACTTAACCAAAATAACTTAAACAATATAAATGTACTTAACCAAAATAACTTAAATAATATAAATAAAATTAATAAAACAGGCCCTTGAGGCATTGTACCGAGGATGCTGGCGGCATTTTCTCGCTGTATCGAAATGCTGATACGTTATGCGAGAAAATCCCCAGCTCTTCGGTCACCAGTTCACAATTTCTGCAAATAACTTGTGCGCACTGGGACCCCATGAAACTAGAGTTTCGACGCCAAAAGGTACAAAGCTGTAGTCTCTGCCGAGGCCCTCGTATTTATTTACGCTTTTTTAATTTTGGCGTTTTCCATTGCTGCACCCGCTTTTACTGTAGTCCGTTGGAGCTGCAATGGTGCCAGCAGTGTGTCTACACAGGCAGCATCCCACACCAACATCCATCTCAAGCTTCCACGACCTACGGACACCGATCAGGTATCTTACCATCGTCTCTGACCATGCCAAGAAGAGCAGCCACATTGACGGTGGCAAGTGACCGGCAGATTATGTCATTAAGCGTCGCATGTCTTGAAAAACGGCCTGCACTTTTTGACAGCACAATCCATGGTATCCCAGTTGGTCCACATTTATGCCACAAAAGCATATTATTTGGGGTAATTTTAGCTTATTTTTTTTATATTTACCTGTCACATTCTTTTTTTTGCAGTCAATGCGTATTTTATTTAACTTAGTTTAAAAATAATGAGGTTAGTGTCTCTATGGCTATAAATTAGGTATTAGATGTTATAGTATACTCATTTTTATTGAGGTGCATATCTTATTGGGCGTTATTTATCTCAGTAGTAATTATGTAACGTTGTCGAGACTCCGTTAAGTAGATATTAATACAATTATCCATTTTAAAAATGTTAGTTAGATCTACGGATCTACATAGCGTAAGTTCGAGACGTTACATATGTACAACGACTATTTTCGCATTTGAACTCTCTACTTGTATCATCTGATATGTATGTATGTAAAGTAAACTTATCTTGGTTCAATGGTGTTAGTGAAAAGGAATAATTACCAATTTATATACACTGTGTTGGTGGATTTGTTTTATTATTTCGGATGCAAACTAAGCCCCGTCGCGCGGATTGATATGGAGACTAAACAAATATTTCGGTTTGTTCGTGACACACGGGCAAAATGTTTATCAAAACAAACAAACTAGTATTACACTTGCGTATTTTGTCTGCCTGTTTTGGATGTCTTTTTTAAACGCCAAGTTTTAACAATATCACGCTCACACTATAATTTTACTCAACCATTTCAATATTCTGGACAGGCTTATAAATAGTGATATTCGCGTAATAATATAATGTAAGTTACATTCGGCTAATTGTTAATATCGGAAAACACTGGAATTTTCTTAAATATTAAAAGCAGGACAGTATTACATTTCCTTTTGTTATGTTTTTTTTATTGCTTGAACAAACAAAATAGATAAGTTTAACAGAAATTTGACATTTATTAAATCATCCGTCATTTGAATTAGGCGTTGAGTAAAATACTAATTCCCATTTTTGTTTAGTAACAATATTACAAAAATTGTTCAATCATGTACAAACAGCAACATGCTAAAATTGACAATTAGTAGACCTCACGTTGTAATAGTGTTCATACTCGGTCATCATCATCCATCAGTTAACTGTGTTCTCAATGGTAAGATTAAAAAGTTTTCCACCACTCTATTATTAATAGGTTAAGGTTCAATATAATCTTTCGTAGCTTACTGTACTTCCCAACTTGATCGACGATGGAATGACGGCAGAATGTTGGTTGCTCCAATGGAATTGAAGACATATTTGCTTGATTTGACCCCAGTAAACTCGTCACGAGTTCGCCACACACCGCTGTCATGTCTCTCGCCGCATTCATTTGCATATGAAAACCTTAACTCAGTGACATGGAAAATTTAATCTTTTCGGTAATTAAATGAGACTCACGGTCCGCTGGCCCAATTAACGAGGACATTTTTAGACGACCAGGGACCAGTTAAGTGAATACAATACATGTTCGATCTCTCCAGTTAAGCTTCTGCACTGGAATTAAAAGGCTTTCGGTATTTATTTACAGTTACAGTGCACCGCTTAAAAAATGGGTGTATAAGTACAAATTATTTCGACAATGCTCAAAAATAATCCCTCACAAATTGTCTTTATTTTAAATAGTTCATTGTTATCTTCGCTTTTAAAAACTACACGTTTCATAATAATGAATTCATGATATTTGTTTCAGGTAATTTTCTGATTATTTTTTATCGAATAGTACCTGTTATGAGGTGAATATTTTACAGTCAAGACTTCCTGTCAACTAGGTAAGTACAAGTAATGTTTTATGGTATATTGGTTGTTGAACAGCACATAGAAATAACATTAAGTGCAAGTCCAAAGCTGTTTATCTGGAAGGCGAGCTTTACAAAGTTACGTGCGTGGCCAGCCCTAGGGTAGATTGGACGGAACCGCCACTAGGCGCTAAAGCTCCTACCGCGAAACGAAAACGAACGAAGTTCGTGTATCTACTTCTACCCACTTTACATTAGAAGTAATATTTAGAAGTAATGTTAGTTATCATGCATTGGCTGCACGTCAGTTTTAAGTTTTCATTAAAACTATTGTATATTTTCTCATGTAGGTAAGTGAATTTTGTAAATTGTTTATGAGAATAAAGTTCTTAAACCATATCTCTATCGCTTGAATTTGCAAGTGCTACAGAGAGGTAGATAGACGAACTTCGTTCGTTTTCGGTTCGCGGTAGCAGTTCAGGTGTCATCGCCAACACAGTTCACTTACCATTTCCGCATTTTAATAAGGGGTCACGCATGGTCAGTTGGCATTTGAACTTGCCCTTAGTACCGCCTAAATGACGCATGAGGAAAAAATCGAGGGAAAACTAAACATTTCAAGTCACTTTTTTATTGTTGTGGACGCGCTCCACCCTGATCAGTGGCGAGGACCGGCGCTGTTTACGTTGTGAGTAGAAGCCAGCACAAACGCTCCAACACTCCATTTTAATCAAAAATTGCACCTTTATTAAAAATCTTGTGTGTAATATTTTCAATGTTTCTATAAAACTGCGAAACAATGTCATTTTCGTGTTCAGAGAGTAACCAGAAATCTACCAGGAGAGCATTTTACTGGGACGCGTTAAGCAGCTTCGCGGAGACATAAAGCCTGCTACTAAGACAGTCGCACTCAGAACTTGTCGTCCGAAATACCAACTTACATTTACCGTGATAAAAACGACGGTGCACAAATATCAGCCTTCAAGTAATGGACATAAAACTGCAAGTAGCGAGCAATACTGAACAAACTAGCTCAATTAAAGTGGTGCAGTACTTGCACCTACCAAAACGCCATTACCTGTATTGAAATTGATGTCGCTTTATTATGAACCATATTGCAAAGAGAATAAGCAACAATAGTTTACACTGTACGCGAAAGATTAACGAGGCTTTTATAGTTTACGACATAATATTAAACCTTTGAGTGGTTGGAAAAAAATTAACTGACATACCATTAAAGAATGTTAATGGATATAAAAGTCCAATAAAATGGACGACAGACAGTATTATTGATGTATTTATTTAATTTTGAAATGAATTTACAATGTCATTTAAGAAATAAGTGACAGAAGTAAGTAATATGTATGTACCACTACCACCACCATATCAGCCGAAAGACGTCCACTGCTGGATATAGGCCTCCCCCAATTCCATGGGGGGTAAATGCCATAATCGCCACGTTTGGTATGCGGGTTGGCGATCGCAGTATCTCCACCGCATTTCAGGGATGCTGCTGCCCATCCCCCGGTGGTCTTGGCCGTAGTTTTAGGACATACCCGGGTCACAAAATCTATTTCTACGGAACAGATGAAATCCAAACGCATGTCTGTTGTAATAATGACTGCGATAGAGAATGCTTTACTTACCCATTTTATCAGTAGATGAAAATCAATATGATCGCCCCTCCAGCGTGATCCCGCTCACATTATAGGCGTAATACATAGAAACATACGAGTACATTCAATGGGTGTATTTCAAATTCATCTTTATCATCATCATAATCATGACTCTCTGGACGTTTAAATGCTGTACTGTGCTCTAAAAACTGTCAAATGGTGTATGTCAAATTTTGATAGTTTTCATGTAAAACGGGTGAGGGGTGAGGTGAGAGGTGAGGACAAATCGGCTTGTGAATAACACCACTGTACATAGGCGTTCTCTCATGAATGAAAGGGATGAAAAAATCCAGTTAAGAAATCTACTTAAATTTCTCTCTCCGATCACGTAAGTTATTAACTTAAGAGGTATACTTTGTAATGAAGGAGATTTCGAAGAACAATAGTTTCTGGATTTAATTGTGGAAGTTCTTTTTCTATTTTTAAGCTGGCGCCAAAGTTCGTTGGTGTGGAAACAATGGGCGAACATTAGTAATAGGATCGTCTCGAGGAGCTCTCCGACTTTTCCGATAAGCTTTGGACACAGACTATGTAACAAACAGCATCTTAACCGGGTTACCGAGCATATTGCAAGAATACAAAATTCTTTGCGAATAAAATACCAAATAAATTAAAATTACCATTCTCGTACCCTAGTACACTATAGAGCAAAAAAGCGGCCAAGTGCGTCATGAACCACGTGCAATGTAGGGTTCCGTAGCTATCCACCCGTGACATTATTATGCGAATTTTAAAATGTCACAAAGTCATATTTTCTACATATTTGCAATAACTAACAACATATTGAAGTAATCAGGGGAAATTGTACGAAAGATTGCTTTTCAAAGTAAATTTCTTAATTCGGCTATTACTCGTTAACTAGTAATGTGTACATGTCTGTAGTAGTTTTCTTAAAAATATTATATTTACTACTATCATGATTATTTTCACATACCGAGTAGCAACCGTTTAGCTGGCAGACGGGGGAACACTTCACTCTAACAAGATCCACTATAAAAAAATGTATCACACAAATGGATAGCATAACCAAACAATGGTCAAACCCGATCACATTCTTTTTAAATGAGACACCCCAGACGATGTGTTTTGCAAGAAAAAAAATACTTCCCCTTTTTACGTATTGGGGAGTTACCTTAATTATTATTACAGTACATATGGTGCTACTTTACCGCACGAGTGCGGTAAACAGCAAATTACGTCCATATGTCGAAACTTTAAAGAGCCATATGTACAGTAAAACGTTGTAGGATACACGTGCGAATAGGTAATTCGCAACTCGTGTCGATATAAAACACTCCCTTCGGTCGTGTTCACCACTCGTTGCGAATTTCCTGTTTTCTGCACTTGTATCGTAATGTACTATTATTTCACAAGATTTTTATAATGGTGACTTGTCGGCGTGATTGATACTATGTACACTTATGCCAAATTAAAGCTATCTAGTAGACAGGATTACTGAGCTAAGCCGCGGACAGACGGACGGACATGACGAAATTAAAAGCGTTCCTTATTTACTACGGAATCTTAAAAACGGGTACACTTTAAGGGAATTAAATACGGGTGTTCCCTGTTTTTTTTCTACACCGCACCGTTTGTTTAACTAACTTTAATAATTCCTTTTCAATTTCAAGCATATACCTATAATCAATATACTTCATATTCAATCATTATACAATTTAACAGTGTGCGTTCACGAGCAGCGCGGGAATGCCAGTCATGGCACTGAGTAGACATTTGCTACGGATATTTATTAGGTTATTTGTTTACAGTTAATATATTGCGTGTGATACTTTTACTGTGAGTTAGTCCCGCTATCGATGCAATGGATACAGTTTGCTTAGGTTCGATTTTAAAAATGTTTAAAGATTTAAGATTACGAAACTAAACCTATTGAAAGTTTCTTTGGACTAGTAAACAATAAAAGCAGATTTCGCTGAAACAAGTAACTATCTTTTTGAGAGAATCTTAGAACAGTTACAACTAAGTAGCTACATATAATATCGATATTTGTAATTAGGTAATATATTTACTGTTACTGCTTAATTTCCTAGTGTTAAGAGAGCGACGTCATACGATGTAGAGTTAATACCATGTAGCGTCGATGTTAATGTTGGAAATGACAAGTGGTGATAGATGTGGTGGTGGTGGTATTTAGTTCTTTGATTTGAGCGTAATGATGTCGCAGAGATGTCCTCACTAAATAAATAAATAAATATAGGGGGACGTTAGAATTACTGTTAAAAACGGGGTATTTACCATTTATTACTTTTTATGAGCTCCAGATATTTCGGCACCGACGCAAGCGCCATTGTCCAGGATTACTTAACTGTCGTGCTGCGAGTTTTAGTTGTGGTCTACCCACACACCATAGCGCACTAAAACACGCAGCGCGTCAGTTAATCTTTGAAAATAATGCTTCCAATAGTGCCGAAATATCGGAAATTCATAAAAACTAATATGTACATGGCAAATAACCAGAAATGTTTAAAATCGTACACTAGGAGGTCTTAAATAAATCGATCTAGCCCTATAGTAAGTGCAATAATGTTTGTGTTATGTTATGGGTATTTAAAGTTGTCGCACACGTAACCGCTCGGCACGGCGCCACCTCAATTCGAGCCGTCCAGTATTCTTTGTAAGAAATTTCATAATGTATCGCACACATATCGACATCGGAACAGCATCGCCTCGCCTCGGTATAAGTTAACAATCTGCAAGCGGCGCGCGGGCAACTCTCAGTCATCGAGCTTACGTCGGGCCGCCATCGTTCCCCCCGCGGCCATCGACGATCTTTAGCGGTCACCTAGCCGCAGCCACGCGGATACCTCGGAGGTGCTGAGCCGTTTCCGTTACGTGCTCGCGTATGGTCGGCGAGCCGATGACGTGAGGCGGCGCCGATCTGTTGCCGAATGGTTACGTGTGCGACAACCTTTAGTGACGAAATTAAATAGGTAGGCAACGTAGGCAATGTCAGAATGGTTGTATCCCTGACACTACCCGCTGCTTTTTTCAACAACCCAGGCGCTTAGTATATGAGATTTAAGATCACTCCTAATGCAATAAACTGTAACGATAACATCTCAAATAAGGGATAACAGTAACAGTTATGCTAACTGGCAGTCGTTATGAGCGCAATAACCCTTAGAGCATAACTCGGACATGGATACAAGATGTTCCCGTTTTATTAGCTTTTATGGTTCTAGTTTGTTCTGTTCGACAATTTGGTGATATTGATATCGCGTTGCTTGGAAGTTGAGATTGAGACTATTGATAAATTGAGAGTTGGTGGCAGAGTGCAATCATATAAGTACAGTTCGGGTACCGTGCGGTATGGTTTGGTTTGGGAGAAAACAGATACTCTTAAAATTTATTAAGTATTATTTTAGTATCGATTAAATATTTAAATATCGTACCAGTTAAGCTTGTATTTGGACGACAAATGTGACCCATATAAGTTGTGTGACTAATTTTATTTTCTTTATACATTTAAGATTCGTCGCCTTGAGCAATACCCGCGGTAGCTCAGTTGGAAAGAGTAATGGACGGATTCCAGAGGTCGTGGGTTCAAATCCCGATCGGGTGATCAACTTTTTTAAAATTCTGGTTGGAAATTTATACATTAATTATGTAATTCATTATTATGGATTTTGTTAAGTTCCTATTTTTGATATCATATCACTTACTTACAAATAAACTAAATCGTTTGATATTATAAGTAAATAACTTAGTTCTGTATAAAACTATCCTCTGTATCTTTGACGGCCTGTTTAGCCTAGTTGGTAGTGACGCTGCCTCCGAAGCAAGAGGTCCCGGGTTCGAATCCCAGCCAGGGCATTATTTGTGCATTTAGCACGGATATTTGGTCTTGGATGTTTTCTATGTATTTAAGTATGTATTTATCTATATAAGTATAAGTATGTATATCGTCGTCTAGTACCCATAGTACAAGCTTTGCTTAGTTTGGGACTACCTCTAGGTCGATTTGTGTAAGATTGTCCCCTAATATTTATTATTTTTATCTCTTTATTTATTTTCTTACTTAAGCTAGGTTTAATTATAATTATTATTATCTGTACTGAACTATGGGGACCCGGTTATGTCAGGCCACCGTGGGATGGGCAGCAGCATCCCTAGAGTGCGGTGGAGATACTGCGATCGCCAACCCGCATGCCAAGCGTGGCGATTATGGCATTTACCCCCCATGAAATTAGGGGAGGCCTATGTCCAGCAGTGGACGTCCTTGACTTGATATGGTGGTGGTGGTGGTATAAAACTAAGTACTCTTGAAATCTAAATTCGATTCCTAAATTCATAAACATCCAGTGACTTGACTCATACTGACTGAAGCAATCGATATTTTCCCTTGTGATAACGATATTTAATAGTCATTACACTTCTGCACTTAAATGTAAGACGGTGACGCCGACGCAACATATTCTTTGGATAGACTAGCAGTATTTCTACACTCAAAATGAAATTAAGCTAGGTTTAATTTACCGAAACAAATTAATGGTTCCTAAAATACATATTCGACTGAATGTATCCCATTTGAATCAGTTTTATATTTCTCGTACTCTCTTTTACGGCAACCCTAAAGTGCCATTGCGAACGTGAGTGAAATTAAAATCTGATTCAAATTCGATACGTTCAAGTGAATAGACAGCCCAAACGCAATCCTTATCTGAATGTCATTAATTAGAAACTGGCTGAAAACTATAGTTTCAATAGAGTACGTTTAACTGACCGGACGCCGAACCGAAGGGGATATTCTGGAAGTACTCGATACCAAATTTTATTTACTTATGTTATTTGGCTGGTAATAGTATAATCCACTCCATCCCGTCTGCCTGGCATTATAATATTAATCTTATTATCAGCGAACTCTGTCGTCAAGCGCAGTGTTTGCGCTGCTTTCTTATTCACAATCCGACTCGTCCTCACCTGTCACCTCACACTTTACCCGTTTTTAAATGGAAACTGTCAAATGTCATTTTGACAGCTTCCATATGTAAAAACGGGTGAGGTGGTGTAGTGAGAGGTGAGGACAGGTCGGTATGTCTGTGAAGATGGCATATCAAGTACCAGCAGATCATGAAATAATTGGACTTCTATTCGCATAGAACATAGTTCTATAATTCCTGATAGGTTTTAGCAATAGTTCCGGTTTGTGAATAACTCCCCAGATGTGATCCTTCTCATGTTTGTTATAATACTGTACTGTAACGCATGGAGGCCCTATCCCTAATGTGGTTACAAAGTCAATATCCTGTTCATGAAACAAGTTTTCGTCAATACCTATTAATGAAAGAATGTTACAGTCTAACCAATAACCGCCCATTGAAACCAACAAAATTAATTAAACAGACACGTGCGTGCCGACGTACCCGACACAACGTGTCCGACACGACACGGCACGTGCCGTATATCAATCAGGAAGACATAGGATCGGGTCCATTTGTTTCGCGATGCCAACGAATTAATAAAGTGTACTCGTTGTGTTAGTGTGGGTTCGTGTTAAACAAATGAAAGATATAGAGGTAGAACACACGCAGCTATTACAAAGAGAATATTGACAATATTCAAATGAGACCGGTGTATCCTAAGCCTGGAGCCTGGGGTCCGCTTTGGCACCTAATGCCAAGACTTGTCGTAGACACTAATTTTACGAAACTAACAGCCGTCTGACCGTCCCACCCTGAGAAAAACCTATATAGACCTTTTTGGGATAAGATCAGTTTTCTTACGATATTTTTACCTTCACCGAAAAGGTATTGTTAATATCAAATGATATTTCGTACATGAGTTTTTTGTAGAACTCAGTAGAAGGAGCCGGGGTTCGAACCAACAACCTCGAGGAGCCGTATAATGATTGCCAGTTTATCAGTTATCGTCGTGGATGTGCGACAGTGACGGGTGTCTTATCAGTGACGATAAGTGATACATACAATGGCAACCATCATTTGCCCACATTTAAAAGATGAAGAGAGACAAATACTATTCAAGAGAAAAAAACACTATATCTACACTTATGTGCGTAATATAGACTATCGTAGCTCAGTATGCCGGTGAGTAATATAACCCTTTACGAGCACGTGTGATGAAAATAGCTATTCTTGCCACTATATGACGTAAAATACAAAGTGCATAGTGCAGGACGTAAACAAGCGTTGAAAAACGTATCAATCTTAACCACCTCAAGGAAATTACACCTCCTCCGTACTTACGTATTCAAAAATAAATTACAAGTGTATTTACACCATATTTCACTTCCGCTCGTGCAAGAATGGCTTAGATAAATGGTAGCAGAGTTATACTGAAACGCATGGATTTCTTTCAAAACTACATACGAGGGGTGATCAATAAGTTTTGATAATCAGTATTAAATATGGGAGATATGTAAATTGTTATATTTTAATTACAATATGCACACTTTCTATATTTTCTAATAATTATTAACGTGATTCAATTGTTTTATTTTACCCCAGTAAAAACAATTTTACTTTTAGAGGTTATACCTTCACTAAGTCATCACCAGCTCGTGGTTTTCTTGTAGTTATAATAATAATAATAAATATTAGGGGACATTTTACACACAAATCGAACTAGTCCCACGGTAAGCTCAATAAAGCTTGCGTTATGGGTACTAGACGACGATATATTTAATAGATATATACTTAAATACATAGAAAACAGGAACAAATGTCTCTGCTCACCACAGAAACAAATGCCCTTACCGGGAATCGAACCCGGGACCTCTAGCTTCGGAGGCAATGACACTACCAACTAGGCTAAACAGGCCGAAGAGTTGGTTGGGAGTTGGTTGGTTGGTTGGGTTGGTTGGGAGTTGGTTTTGAACATATGTGAATGAGAAGTAGTAGTCGGAAGTTAGGGCTAAATAACAATGGGAACGGTTACCAGTTCTGATCTTTACTCCAAGAGCAGCACCCTTGTCAATTAGAAGGCTCTGAAGTACAATTTCTGCAAAAGAATCGTGTTTTTTTTACTTCAGCTTATTTATTATATATTTTTTACAACTCTGATAGAATAATGATATAAACTCTCCAATAATATTTCAGCTCAATTGGTGAAAGCTAATTTCGCAGTTTTTATTGGTAGGCCACTAGGCATCAATAGTCCAGGAAGAAATCGAAAAATACACCCTAATATTGGTGACAGGGCTGGAGATAAAAAAAACCACTGCACATGTAACTTTATTCTTTGAATCATAATTATGAACCAAGGTTTTATTTTCAATTACAATATTCTTCATTAGTGTGTCAGGACATTTTCCACACCACTCCAAATAATTACAAAGTACCAACTCTTATTTTTGCCATCTTGTTATTTTTCTCATTCAGATGTTTTTTGTTCAGCAATTACAGAAAAACAAATGAATAATATTTACATATTTTTATTCGAATTTAAAGTTGATTAGTGTCATGGTATAGTCCACAATTAAAGAGTATCATTAACAGGGTGGTTCATACTGACTATCAAAACTTATTGATCACCCTCGTATGATATCTACAAAACCATTTTTAAGTGGAAATAAAGGACATACAAATTTATGCTGGTATTTTATTTCTTTACATTATGAAGAGTTAAAAAACACGTCAAATAATAACCATCCAATGACCACATAAAGCAATCCATATTCCGTAACGCGACTTCAATTTATTACTAAAACTGCGGAAGGATAACTTTCTCGTCCAATTTATGGGTTATTTCGTAAAATGTGCAATAGATCATTGCCTCTACTACGGCATCGACTCCTATGGGAACACAGAGCACGCAATTC
Source organism: Notocelia uddmanniana (assembly GCA_905163555.1). Lineage (NCBI taxonomy): Eukaryota > Metazoa > Arthropoda > Insecta > Lepidoptera > Tortricidae > Notocelia > Notocelia uddmanniana. The sequence goes on from LR991053.1 coordinate 14,374,751, forward strand.
AAATGCCGTGACAGCATGACAGGCTTGTGTGACGGTCTTCAGTTGTTTCTGTTATCTTGTTCGATTTTCAAATTGAAAATAAGTAAGCCGATATTGAGAATTAATATTTCAAGAGACGTTGTTTACATGACAAGTGAAATAATATAATTTATACCAAAAAAACGAATTCAATTTTGTATTTGCTATGCCACAATTTGTGGTTTCCGTGAGCCAATGCTTGGTTACCTTCAGAAAATACCGAAATCGGCATATGCATGTCTATCAAATTCGAGAAGTTCCCTCGATTACTCCTAGATCCCATCATCAGACCTTCACCAAATTTATATAGGACCAATGCCGGGGTATCTGCTTTAAAACAAAAAAATAATTATCAAAATCGGCTAACATGGTCAAGAGTTATCGGGGAACATACATACATAAAAAAAGGACAAACAAACATGCAGACGAACTGATTACCTCCTTGCTTCTATTGAAGACGGTAAAAATCAGTGTGTATAAATACGAAATACTCTACGGGCATGCCGCGGTGCTGCCCCTTCAAAAATACCTTATTTGATATGATTCTACATCTTTTATTAATTATATTATTTACTAAAATATCACTAACTATGAAGAACATAAAATACAACATTAGTTTTAAAATTTGCATATAAACAAATTTTTGTCAATTGAGTTTTGAGTTCTGAAAGGAGAGTAATTCGTGAATTGAAAATATCTAGATTTCCCCTTTGTTAACATTAATGTTTTTTGTACAATACCAATAGTAGCGGCGGTGCCTATTTTTTTAACTGGACCTTTATTTATGCACCATTTCCGCGGGGAGGACTTTGACAAATGCTCGCAATTTTTGCTTCCGCTCATTCCTACCTTCCTTTAGTACGCGCAGATAACTATCTGTTCCGCTTTGTTTTTAAAAGAAGCAATATTATATTGTTTATTTATATTTTTTCTTAAAATTTCAGTAGACACATTTCAAAATTTATATTTTCCGAACCATCATTGACATGTAGGTATACCTTATACCTTTATATTTTTTTAAATCTTTTCTTATGGTTTTATATTCAAGCACTTCAAGCACAACAGTGACGGGTCGATTAAATAAAAACCCTTGTTCATAAAACTGAGCAAACTAAAATATGTTTTGTCCCCCTATTTATCACAAACACAAACGTTATTACGACAAATAGAGATATTCACGGCATTTTTGATAAGATTGCTGAACGTACAATTTAGCTGTTTATTCTCAGATTAAGTAATTATTCTTGCTTTGACGAATCGGGTTAAAACTAAGTAAAAACTTGCTTATCAATATGATAATAACACCTAAGTATATAATCTTGCAGTAAAAGGATGTCAAGTGTGTTTAACTTGCAAAGTACCGGTCTTACACTCAATCAATTTCTAAAGATGTACATTACTGACTTAATATTTAGTAATGAAATTCCTTACGCTAACTTTACCATTACTCATCGGTATCTCTTATCTCGCAAATTGTAAACCTTAACAAATATTAATTAGAAAAGATAAACCTTGTAATCATATCTCGCTTCTTTCTCTGCAGATAGATTTAATTGTAAAGTTTACTTTGCAAAGGGCCGGCACCCGTCATCTGGTAAAGAAGATGGTTACGCAGTGCTGTGATTTAACAGTAGAGTAAAGGAAATCCGGTCAAATAAACTTTAAAATTTTATTTGTGAACACCAATTTAACACTTTCTGACATCGTTGTTAGTACACTAGTGACTAGTTTAAGATATACCTATACCTACTCGTATTTAGCATTAAGGAATCCTGGCGCCAATTTGGGTAAAGTTTTTATTTAAAAAAAGTACCTATTATTTATTTATTTTTTCTAGCCTTAGTTTTATTTCTTTAAACAGTTCTTTCTATACTATATCTAAATATATAAAAGAAGAAACTGACTGACTGACTGACTGACTGACTGACATATCAACGCACAGCCCAAACCGCTGGTCCTAGAGATTCCAAATTTGGCACGTAGGTTCCTTATAAGGTCTAGAGGTGCACTAAGAAAGGATTTTTCAAAATTCAACCCCTAAGGGGGTGAAATGGGGGTCCGAAGTTTGTATGGGGAAACAAGATTAGTTGGACTATTTTATTCGAAACTTCACAGGAGTATTTCTAACGATAAATGAGTCAATACGTGTTTCAGGTTTTTTGAGAAATCAACCCCTAAAAGGGGGAAATCTGGTGACAAATTCTGAAAATCGACATGGGTATTGTTTTTATGATATACCGGGTCGCTGATAACGAAAACAACAATGATTTTAAAATCTCACGCGGAGGACGTGAAATACCATCCCCTCTGTTGGGGTGCGAGGGGGATGAAATGTCTAAATATTAATATGGGTGTCGTTTTTATGGTTTTTTGGGACGTTAATTACGAAAATGGCATCGGTTTTGTAATTTAATATTGTGAACATGAAAAATTTTGAAAAATTGTGCCATATTTCAAGAAATAACTGACTGACTGAGAGACTGACATATCACCGCACAGCGCAAACTGGTGGTTCTAGAGATTCCAAATTTAGTATGTAGGTTCCATATAAGGTCTTGAGGTGCATTAAGAAAGGATTTTTCAAAATTCAACGCCTAAGGGGGTGAAATGGGGGTCCGAGGATTGTATGGGGAATCAAGATTAGCTGGATTATTTTATTCGAAACTTCACAGGAGTATTTCTAACGATAAATGAGTAAATATGTGTTTCAGGTGTTTTGGGAAATCAACCCCTAAAAGGGGGAAATCTGGTGACAAATTCTGAAAATCGATATGGGTGTTGTTTCCATGGTTTATTGGGTCGCTGATTACGAAAACAACAATGATTTTAAAATCCCACCTGGAGGACGTCAAATACCATCCCCTCTGTTGGGGTCCGAGGGGGATGAAATGTCTAAATATTAATATGGGTGTCGTATTTATGTTTTTTTTGAACGTTAATTACAAAAATTGCATCGGTTTTGAAATTTAATATAGTGGTCATGAAAACTTTTGAAAAATTGTGCCAAATATCAAGAAATAACTGACTGACTGAGAGACTGACATATCACCGCACAGCGCAAACTGGTGGTTCGAGAGATACCAAATTTGGCATGTAAGTTCCTTACAAGGTCTAAAGGTGCATGAAGTGCCGTGAGTTCCCTATGAAGATACGACCTTTTTTGATTCAATGTATTGTAGGTGGTTTTATTGATCAGTGCCGGCCGATACGATTTCGACATAAATCGATATTTGAGCGTCCGAGAGGACTCTTAATAGGAATCCGAGGTACCTAAACTTTGAATAAAGTAACGGCCATATTGATTTTCTTAATTTCCGTCCCGATTTCGTTCAAAATCGATATCTGAGCGTCCGAGAGGTCCCTAATACGACTCCGAGGTAAAATGTGGATAAAGTCGCAGTCATTGATTTTCTTTTTTTTTCGCCCCGATTTCGATCAAAATCGATATCTGAGCGTCCGCGAGGTCTCTTAATACGCATCCGAGGTAAAATTTGTGAAAGTGGCGGCCATATTGATTTTCTTCATTTTCGTCCCGATTTCGTGCAAAATCGATATCTGAGTATCCGAGAGGTCTCTTAATACGAATCCGAGGTAAAATTTGTGAAAGTGGCGGCCATATTGATTTTCTTTTTTTTCGTCCCGATTTCGTTCAAAATTGATATCTGAGCGTCCGAGAGGTCCCTAATACGACTCCGAGGTAAAATGTGGAAAAAGTCGCTGTCATTGATTTTCTTTTTTTTTCGTCCCGATTTCGATCAAAATCGATATCTGAGCGTCCGAGAGGTCTCTTAATACGAATCCGAGGTAAAATTTGTTAAAGTGGCGGCCATATTGATTTTCTTCATTTTCGTCCCGATTTCGTTCAAAATCGATATCTGAGTGTTCGAGAGGTCTCTTAATACGAATCCGAGGTAAAATTTGTGAAAGTGGCGGCCATATTGATTTTCGTTTTTTTCGTCCCGATTTTGTTCAAAATCGATATCTGAGCGTCCGAGAGGTCTCGTAATACGAATCCGAGGTATAATTTAGAAAAAGTGGCGGCCATATCATTTTTATATGTTCCGTCCAGATTTCGTTCAAAATCGATATCTGAGCGTCCGAGAGAATTCTTAATACGAATCCGAGGTAAATTTTGGAAAAAGGGGCGGCATATTGATTTCTTCATTTCCGTCCCAATTTCGTTCAAAATCGATATCTGAGCGTCCGAGAGGTCTCTTAATATGAATCCGATGTAAAATTTGGAAAAAGTGGCAGCCATATTGATTTTCTTCATTTCCAACCCGATTTCGTTCAAAATCGATATCTGAGCGTCCTAGAGGTCCCCTTATACGAATTTGAGGTAAAATTTAAAAAAAGTGGCGGCCGTATTGAGTTTCTTCATTTTCGTGCCGATTTCGTTCAAAATCGATATCTGAGTGTCCGAGAGGTCTCTTAATACGAATCCGAGGTAAAATTTGTGAAAGTGGCGGCCATATTGATTTTCTTTTTTTTTCGTCCCGATTTCGTTCAAAATCGATATCTGAGCATCCGAGAGGTCTCTTAATGCGAATCTGAGGTAAAATCTGGCACTCCATTCATACCTATATGCAAAAAAGTTTAATGTTACTATATAGGCGTGTGGGGTAGCTATGGATTTGCTTTTAAAAACGACATAGAGGTTTCGATATTTTTTCCATTTAAATCAACCTTCTATTCTTTTTTAATCGTATGGCATTTATTTACGATCCGTGAGATTTTCGAGAAGACTAGTACAGTTGCCAGTTTTTGTTGCACTTTTAGCACCACCCAGGGGTTCTGTGTATGGTAACGATGGGTACTCCCTACGGACGCGGTGCAACTTCGACCCCCCTTTGTCAACTGAGTGGGCAACTTGACTGTTAGAAGTTCGCAAGCCGCTCGAAGGCCTCTAACTTGGCTTAACGATTGCAGCCGGGATCAACGGCTTAGCGTGCCTTTCAAAGCACGAGAGTCAGTTAGTAACCACTCAAAGCGGTCACCCATCCAAGAACTGACCTGCGCCCACATTGCTTAACCTCGCACACCGCACGCGGTAGGCGGGTGCCTTTGGGCCACGAGCGCTCTAAATTATTGATAGTTTGTGCCAAATTGCAATTCAATAGGTCCAGTAAAAGCAACTTGGTTGTAACAGACGGACTGACAGTAAGGAGTGCGAATGGAAGTGAAGCCAAATTTTCTTTTTGGATGCTCCAATGGTAACTGGCAAAACCTACCTAATAATTTTAATTGTAGGAAAAATAAATGTTACACATGATATTGAATTAGCGGTATTTCTGTACTTCAAAGGACCAGAGTTTATGGCCGCTGCGCGCTGTTAGGTCGTTTACAGAGCTATTGGTGTTACTGTAGTACACAGATACTTTTACTAAAAGCCATTTAAGACATGCTTTTATTTCATCGGCCCTTTCCCCTTCGGCCTCTCGGAAATGTATGATAATAGTTTTCGATCCTTATTTTTGCCAAAATCAAATGAAATTCAACAGTTTGCCGGTTCTCAGAATGTATACTGACTTTTTATCTGTTCATCTGTTAATGAATCACAATCACCAAACTTCGTATAGCGAAACCCCAGAATGTAACAACTACTTTTCTGGAGACCGCATCTAAATCGGTTCAGCCAAACGCGAGATAATCGTGGACAAACATACGAACCTGTTTTTTGTAGACGGTTAAAAATTTCGCTTAGTACGCGGGCGAAGCCGCGGGCAAATGCTAGTATATATATATAATTTGTACTTAATTAAGTTTTGTTAGAATAATAAAGTAATTTAATTAACTAAATATTAATTGGCTTAATATCTTATTTTTTATACTAGAAAACCCCTAATAGAAGATATGACTCATTCTGGTCGTGTTTTGGGGACTCTTCGCATTCATTATAGTTGATTTATAATCGGTTTTCGATTTTTAGTTGTATTAAGAGACCGCTCTGATGACAATAATTTAACGTCTGTTAGCTGATGTGCTCTTAAACAACTGATAAGCTGTATAGGCTGAATATCCTGCACTGCAACTGCAAGTGCGGCGGTCACTGAAAACTATCTTTATTAGAAATTTCGAAAATCATATATCATAAATATCATCATAAAATGATATTGTATGTGTAGTGTACACAGATCCTTAATCCCTTGCAACTTAAATGTGTGTTTTAAGTTCATACCTATTTAGAGAAGCTAGCTCATGAGGATTAAGATTCATATTCTGTTTTAGCTATAATGTTATAGGTCGCAATGAAATTAACGCAGCGCGAACGAATCTCGAGTTTTAATTAAAGGCGAGTGTCGCCCCGGGCCGCTTCTTCATTACACGGCACCGGCGTGGCTCCTCAACCCGACTGCCGCTTATTTTGAGACAGGACTTATCACAACTTCATGACATATGGCTCTGAATGGGCTCCTTTCCAAAACGCGTCAGGAAAGCCTTCGAATTAGATGTGAGTCGTATTAGTTCTCGCTGTTACACATCTCGCCATGATGGTTTCATTCCGAACCGCGTACATTCAGATTAGATTGAAGACTCGTATTTGATACAGCGTTCTCGCGTCACCTGTTCTAAAATACCAATTCAATTTAATTCAGCAGCACGCCTGGAAGGGAGACCATGGCTTGGAATTCCGCTCAAGCAAGAGATATATCTGCCTCCACTTAACTTATTGGTTTATTAGGTAAACCTTATTCCCATTCTGTTGTGTTATTCTTATTCCATGTTATTCTTGTCGCGTGTGAAAGCGGATGCGCACAACAAATGTAAATTTGGTAACATACGTCGAGTCATACAGACCCCTATGTCAACCTAATTAAATGCACGAATAGAAAAATAAGTCAAGACAAAACACACATGACAAATTTGACACTGTGCACTCATTGTAACCATTCTAATAACTCATTGTGTCAACAAACCAAAAAAGACGTTATAATAAATCTTACTCAATACCTAAGGCCTTCTCTGTTCTCCGCGGAGTTATTGCTTTTTAATTTGAAACAGAAGGAAAAAGGCAGTAACCAACGACAGCACTGCCCAGATCCAATTATAATGTAATACTTTGAAATAATTTTTTACGACCCAGGTTTGACGAGGTTCAATAAATTATAGAGACGTAGTATAAAAAACTTTGGGGATAATAAACGCAAAAAAAATGTTACAAAGTTTAAAAAAACCATTTTATCTTAGTACAGTCAGCTGACCCTACTACATACAAACTTCTATGCAAGGGAGGTCACGTTTCTCTGCAAGTACATGGCTTTCTTTAGCTTTCAAGTCACATTGTCTATAACTCCGAATATTTGTATAGTATGTTTTTTTGTAAATTAACGAACTATTTTAGCTTTTTAAAATACGCATCAAACCCTTCTAAAACGAGAAACAATAGGTAACAGTCCTCGCTTAATATTAATGAACTTTTCAAAACACCGTACATTTTGGCAGCTGTAAACGGACGGATTGGGCTTCGGGCGTGAGGGCATACAGCACTTTAAAATTTATCGAGTTTTCGTGTTTTCCCACCCCTTCGCAGAAATGCGCGTCCGTTCGGTCGCCTCGCACGGTGGCAACATCACAACCAGCGGCCGTTTCAGTTACATGTTTCTCGAACTTTTTAAAATTTGAATTTGTTTCTATTGTGATAATGGTTTTACACGTTCTGCTTGGTGGTATTTTAATGGAGTCCTACTAGCATAAGCTCGCATCTAATGGATAGTCAGTATTGGTACGATAAGGTGTCGTGGTGGCATTTACATGATCATTATCATTCGCTTGCCCTTGTCCTATTTACTTGGGGTCAGCGCAGAGAATAAAGTTATTAAGAATATTTTGTATTGATACATATGTATGTCAGTCTGTAAGGTTTATGTTAATATGGGCCTTTTGTTGCCTGAAGCAAATAAATAAATAAATAATACTAACGGTTCTGCAAGACGTAGACCACGCTATTTTTTTTTTATTTCAGAATTTCCCGATACTGAAACATTGACAAAACAAGTCTATTATCAGACTGTTCACCAAATTTCACGTGAATCGGTTGACAAATGCTAACTGTAGGGGAGAACCAGCTGCATTGTTGTCCAAGCTGAAACGGAGATACTTCGGGCTCGCTCGGTCAAACTACCGACGCCATATTTAACGGTAATCTATCTGTAATCGTAAGATCATGCAACCCCCCAATATGGGACTACCAATGGTAATCCTGCAAGCACTAGCGTTCAAATGATCGGTAAACTGTTTACTAAAATAAAATTAAAAAGGTCCACAGAATAAATAACGGCAGTACAGGCACGTCGGCGTAATGAGTGCTGACGTCCCTTTTTTAACGCCAGACACCGGCCAGACAGACAAATAGAGATTTATTGCAAGCAATGTCGGTTAATTTTTAGTATTGGAACCCTTTTTTGGTATTGGAATTCGGCCCTGTTAAAACCATTTTACAAAGTTTCGACACACTTTAGGTACCTATAAAAAGATCGACCTTTACCTACATTTGTTTTTATTTTTTCTTATGATTTATACCGAAAGTAAATTTAAAGAATCCGCAGTCGTACGCGATACGTATCGATTTAATTGAATGAGATTAAATTGGTGTCATAATTGGTTGGCGATCGCGCACAAAGATATAGAGACCGTACCAATCAATCCAAATCAATTATCAGTACACTATTAGCGCGTTCTTAAATAAACCCCGTATTTGCAACGTGAGGGCAGGTCAGTTCTTGGATGGGTGACCGCTTTGAGTAGTTACTAACTGAGCGCTCCCGTGCTTTGGAAGGCACGTTAAGCAGTTGATCTCGGTTGCTGTCTACGACAGCAGTCGTTAAGCCAGGTTAGAGGCCTTCGGGCGGCTTGAGAACTTCTAACAGTTCTAACAGTCAAGTTGCCCACTCACTTGACAAGGGGGGTCGAAGTTACACTACGTCCATAGGGAGTACCCACCGTTACCCTACACGTGACCCCTGGGTGGTGCTAAAAGTGCAACAAAAAATGGCAACCGTACTTGTCTTCTCGAAGACCTAACGGTTCAAAAATAAATATATATATATATACGATAGGCATAACAGTTTTGTTGATATTGACATAACCTAAAACAAATTGTCAGCTAACTAGTCTAGTCCCGAACAGGAGGTTATGACAATCCTGACGCCAAGACTATCGATATGCCCCGTTATAACCCAAGTCACGACCCAGACTGGCTGCGAAGCCTGGTCACAGGCTCGTTAGTCCACGGCAAACAAATTTGATTACCTAACGAGCTACAGTTAGACGCTTCTAACGTTTGGACCCGCTGTGTGCAAAGCACGTTTCAAACAAATTAAGACTTTATGCGGTTGGCGCAAAATTGATTATGAAGTGAAAGAAACCCAGACACAGAGTCCGAACTTTGAAAGTGATGTCTATGAAAATCATAATAAATATTAATCAATTAAGGTTTCATCGGCCAAGAATTGTCATCATGATCATTTTCATTGGTATCACACCTTATGAAGTAAATATATTTATTCTCTTTATATGTTTTGTGCATTACTTAGGTATATATTTTTTTGTTTCGTACAAAAATATGTATGACAATGAAATACAATATTAACGCTTGGCACCAGAAACCGGCTACCATGTCGCAAAACGAACGTGCCTCAAATACCGATACAGACAGTTTCATGATTCGCTCTTCCATTGCTTTTCACCAAGAGCCCGAAAGGACAAATTAACGGGAAGAAATATTTTATGTTTTTTTATTGCACAATGACTGCCATTGTCGACCACTTGTGCCTCATTAAGAAGAAAAAAACAATTAAGCTGTATGCACCTGAGCAATATTAATTTTACCGTCGTTTAGCTGTACCGTATAACCTAATGACACAACGCACGATCTATAATTGCTTGAATTTAGATGTCTCGTGCAAGTTTGAGTTGGTTCCCTCATCGTCATACATACGTCGCTCGCTGAGAACTCCGGGCGATTCGTTTATGAGCATTGTGAAGTTTAATCCGGTCGTGAATGGCATTGTTTAAGGCTACGCCAAAGGGTTGGTTGTGAGTTCAGAGTTGTACGGCATGCATTTACTTCATCTTATTATATGCATGAACGTCACGATCATCTAAATAGGTCACACTATCCCACGATGTTATCGAACTTTCCAAAAATCACCCAAACGGTCAAAAAGTCAGTGTTTCAAAACTTTACTAGAAAAACCGTGATAATAATGTTGGTCATTGTTAATAGTATAGGTAATGGTATTAAACATTTTATTACTGCTCATTGTTCTTGGTCAAGTCATTTAAGTGGCAAATAAGTAAAGTATATGCCTACAAAATCAGACTCCGCTTCAATTTCAACCAGAATATAAATAACTTATCCCTTACGGAGAACTACTAACTAAAGTTTTAAGATTGCTAAAGTAACTAGAACAAAAAAATATATTAAGTGTTTTAAAGTGCATTTAAACCTACAAACCGGGTGTTTTTCAAGCGGGTATAGCGCTACTTATCTAGGTACTTTGTTATTCATGAAAGTCTCAGAACGTTACGTAAAGATACAGGCGGATTAGTCAACCTATTCAAAAACTGGTGGTCGATCCGATACTTACTTTTTCCAATTTAATTTTATTCAACAAATCACCCACTTGCTTTAGCGCGCATACATATAAAACATAAACATATACATCGAAACCAAATTGAAAAGCGAAATGTAGTATCTCTCTGATTAACCAGTGATGAGTAATAACACATTATTGATAAGTATGCTTTCCTAACCATATATTATTGTATCGTATGTTACCATTACTTGCTGCATTTTGTTACAACAAGGATAAAGTCCAGATAATAATGACTTTGATTGAGATAGAAAACATGTTAATTTAGCCGTTACCGAGAATATGGAGTAATTTGTAGCTCGCGAGATGGGAGCGGAGATTGTGGATCTATTAAGAGAACTGGTCACTGTCAGTGTAAACGACTCGATAACGTTGATGGTCCGATTAAGTTGATTAAAACTGATATTGAGACAGATAATGTAAATAGGAAAGCAGGATCATCAAACATGGTCTATATTACTTGGTATAATTTTTAAGAAATAAACCGACTTCAATGGGGGAGGCCGGTGAAAGATTATTATACTTAGATGGTGCACTCTTAGATTCCATACAATAAAATAAAAATGGCTATAAGTATGTTTATAATGGTAGAAGACTAAGTACCCTCAATTCCTCATGGAATCATGAAAAAATCTTGCTTGCTTGACAAACAAAACGAAGAGAACAAATCGCCAAACTTGAACTACGTGTCGTTGAAAAGTTCGGGTTCTGATCATCATCAGCAGTTCCACTTCATCAAATGTAACTTTTATGAATGAAAATGCTTGATTAGTTCATGAAAATACTAAAATTACTATTTGTGTGCCTTTCACATTTGAGGAGTTCCCTCGATTCCTAATGGATCCCATCATCAGAACTCGAGCATGACAAAAATGAATCGTGAAAATAGAACTTGCTTAACAAACACAGCTAGAAGGACAAATCGCCAAACGTGAACTTTTCGTCGTTGAAGAGTTCTGTTCTGATCATCATCAGCAGTTCCACTTCATCAAATGTCACATTTTTGTATGATAATGCTCGATTTGTTGATAAAAACACAAAAATCACTGTATGTTTGCCTTTAAGATTTGAGGAGTTCCCTCAATTCCTCATGGATCCCCATCATCAGAAATCGAGCATGACAAACATTAATCGTGAAGATAGAACTTGCTTAACAAACACAGCTAGGAGGACAAATCGCCAAACGTGAACTTTTCGACGTTGAAGAGTTCTGTTCTGATCATCATCAGCAATTCCAATTCATCAAATATCACATTTTTGGATGAAAATGCTCGATTTGTTGATAAAAACACAAAAATCACTATATGTTTGCCTTTAAGGTTTGAGGAGTTCCCTCAATTTCTCATGGATCCCATCATTAGAACTGCATTTTGACAAAAATGGGACCAACTTGGATATATATAGTTACAATCAAAAACAAGAATTTTCCAAATCGGTTAAGAAATGATGGAGTTATGGAGTAACAAACATTAAAAAAAAACATACAACCGAATTGATAACCTCCTCTATTGAAATCTTGAAGTCGGTTAAAAAATCTAGGTATCTACAACTTTCCGCACACTAGGCAAGCTCGCACACTTTACCGACCATTTATGCTTAATATGCTCTTTATCGTAACGATTTGAGCAATATAGTTTAATATCATATGTATTTTATAAATACTAGTAGTTGTTGCTGAGCTTTGTATGTATAATGAACAAGTGTATAACACCATGAATAGAAAATACAAATACAAAAATACAAAATCTTTATTTTAGTTTTTACACACATTTTAACAAAAGAGGAGGTTGGAACCTTCCGTTAAGCATTTCAATATGGAAATAGTAACAGAAACTCCCAGGTAGGTTCGTTCGTTACCTTGTGTCGCTCAGAGCGGAAAGTAGCTTTAAAACAAAAACTATGTATGTACAAAAAAAATATGAAGAGTGATGATTATGATCACAAAGCGGTATTACTAGAAAAAATAGACCGTAAAAGTGTATATGACCCAATATGGACCCTTCCATTTTACTACAAAGTACTAAGTCTGTCAAACGACTTACAGACTTTCGACATCTTAATCAAATATATATATTTAATGGAAACTAACACAAGAGTTTACCTATAAATAAACTACCCTTAGGACTGCCCGGGTAACTGATATTACCTCCTTGAACTCTGGCTTTTACACTGATTCATACAACACAAAGTCACAGAATAAGGAATAGTACAAGTACAGAAATTTCACTTCCTAACAAAAACGGCGTTTAGGCATAAGAAACGTGCCTACTCTCTGCATCTCTGTCTATCGCATAACTTGTATTCATTCACGCGTGGCACGTGTAGCCCTAGGGTTGTCACGCCAAAAATACTTCAATGATGCAAAAAAATGTTCTACCTCACCAGATGTCGCTTAAGTACAGTGAACCAATATTTATTAAGTACATGTTACTTCACAAGAATAATAAATCTCATATTTTTTTAACGAACCATCTAACGATACCCTACACGGTGGGTTTTGCAAGAAAAAAAATGCATCCCCATTTTACGTGTAGGGGAAGTACCTTCAAACTACATATATCGTGTTACATTTAAAATGAAAGTGCTCATTGTGTGCATCTTATATATATTTTTTGTTATTTTAAAATAATTATTTTAGAAATTATTTAAGATAATAGCCAAAAAATTACCATTCCCATCTTCATCTCCGAAACTACTGGGTCTAAAATATAAAAAAATACATTTCAAATCATCAACCAACAGGTTTTGTCGGACATACAAATCAACAACAAACACGTCACAACTGCATACAACAGGACAGGTCATCTTCTTATGTTTTTCAGCTATTTATACCTACACTTTGTCCGTGTTTCAAATGCTATGACCACATGGTATTTTAAACACCAACTAACACTAAATAAGTACCTACTTATTATTACATATACCAAACTAAAATAAAAAAAACTTACCGTTCAAAATTTATAGGCAACTGAAAAAAAGATACACCAACGTTCCTTCGGGTATTCAAACAACCATATACACAGAGCATGTGTGGCCGGTTATCGGTTTCATCGTGGGTTTTTCATCACACAAAAAATTACGTAGTAACGCGCGGTTCGTCGCGATCAAGTCGGCGGCGCGCGGCAGCGGATCACAAAATGACACGCACGTACAGTATGCCCGGACGGCGGCGACCCGCGACTGATAGCTAGAGTCAGGGTTTTCGAGCGTTAGGTTATTAAAGCGGCGCGCTCCACCCATTGCAAGCTCCTTGACAAAGTTCAAGTCACAATGGTTAGTATCCGGTTCTCATAAGTAAACACCGTATTAACTAATAACTAAGATCCCTAACATCCACGGTGGGTCAACCGCGACAGGTCTCAAATCATGTTGGTTAAGTACAGGTAATAGTTGAAATTTGATAAGCAATTTTCGGGCTCTGTGTATCCCAGGCTAATTGACCGACAGACAGACATTTATCTGACTTGACTGTAGTGCTCGTCTATTTTCAGTACTACCTAATTTCTATTAGATTTTGTACTTGTATTGTACTTAAAGTTATTGCATGGCAGTGTTTTCAAGTTTATAATCATTGTAATAAGCTTATTTTTTGGGAGAAAATTCCTGACTGTCGAGTTTGCTTGACGTTTCTTCTCGACACTGGTTTTCTTTTTCAGAAACGCTAGTAGATATTCGAACTTGTGTTTTTAGACTTGTTAGTGCTATTGCGGCCTACCTGCAGAATAAATTTCACTAACGGTCGACTTCAAGAATATGTTTACACTTTTACTGTTGTTTTAGTGAAAAGTATTATACATTATCCTTTAATATTGAGCGTACAATAACGACACATTCAACATTACTAAATCATACAATTTTGAATGGTTTTCAACCTTTAAGAACGGTAATAGTTGCCATATTTGATTTAACCGTCTATCCGTCCCAAAATCCTGAAATGAGCGTGGTTACTCTATTTTTACAATTCATTAGAGAGCAAAGGTGTCTTTAGCGTCAATGACTGGGGGCATAACAAAATAACCTTAGCGTCCTTTCCAAAAATACATAACCTATTATGGAAATTTACGACGAGTACTGGGCAATTCTTTAACAGGAAAAAAGCGTTTTAAGCGACGCCATTTTATTTACGATCACTTTACGAAATGCTGTTCAACATGTTAACAGCCACATCACTTGCACGAACTGGTAATAATGTCAAAAGTTCTTCTGAAGCAGATTGTCATAGTCTACAACAAGATCTTGACAGTTTTTATGAATATTGTTCGAATAATTATCTGTACCTTAATCTAGACAAATGTTTTGTGATAAGTTTTACTCGTAAACAAAATGTAATCAATTTTACCTACCTTATTGCTGGGAAGCAGATAACTCGTGTTAGTTCTATTAGAGACCTAGGTATTACTATGGACTCGCAGCTAAATTTCAATAATCATATAGACAAAATTTGTAATAGTGCCTATAAAAATCTAGGTATGATATTACGGATGGGCAAACCCTTTAGGCGCCCCTGCACCCTTAAAATATTATTTTATTCTTACGTCAGAAGTATTCTTGAGTTCGGTTCTGTGATCTGGTCCCCTCAATATCATGTCCATATTAATCGCCTTGAAAGAATACAAAATGTTTTCTTGAGGTCACTGTGTTACAGGACCGGTACACCTCTGGAATCGTCAGCAAAGTCTGCCAAACATTTTGGCATGTTCTCTCTCTGCAATAGAAGACTTTTTCTAGACACAATTTTCCTCTTCAAGATATTAAAAAATGAAATAAATTGCCCAAATTTGCTGCAAAATACAATGTTTCATGCACCGCATCGCACCTTACGTCCACGTAATTTGTTTTATGTGAGTTTCGCACGTACTAATTATTCTAGACATACCTTTTCCAAACGAGTGTTAAAAAACTACAATGAGTATTTCTGTGATATTGATCCATTTATGCATTCTATTGATGTTTTAAAAGAACGTACGAGATCCAAATTGTCATCGCTATAAAATATTTAAGTGTTCTATTTATTTTCTAGTGTATCTTAATTATTTTCTTATTTTCCTTACTCGCTAAGACGCTTTCGTTTAGGTATTTTACTCAATGTTTGTATTTATGAACCTCCAGGTCTGTTTATATATATATTTCAACTTACCTCTATCTTTTTATGTATGTGTTCTGAACAATAAATAAATAAAAAAAAAAAAGTTAAACGCGTTCCAACATCTTATTTGGATTTTTATGACAGTTAAAGATGAGATTAACAAATCACAAATCATCGTATCGTATTTGATTAATATCGTAAAGTAATATTTTTCGTAATACTAGAACTAGATCAAGGTATTTGTATAATATTACAGATATTACTTTTATGTTTTGTATTTCTCTTTTGATTAAAATTGATGAATAATAATAACGGTATTTCTTGGATATGCGTGTTAATTTTTATTTAATGTATAAGTACCTTCAAGTATATGTTATATAAATATCAAAATTATTTGAACCTAGTCGCATAACGCTTTTAATTTTCATCTTATAGTGCTTACTCGTATAATTTTTGAAAAAGGAATTATACTGTTAATTTAACATTAAGAGATGTAATTGGTTACATGGCCTAATAGTATGTGACGTAGCTGTTGTACGCTGTGACAGAGTGGTGTGTAACCAAGTTAAGTGTGACGCAGTGCATTTCCTTGATATGTTAGGATGAGGGAGGGATTTATATGACGATAGATTTAGATTTAGAGGCACTTTCATTTTAAACAAAATTTTATACTTGAATTTTCTTTTGGCAGCTCAGGTAGAAAAGCCAATTTTGAATTGTAGCCATATAATTAAATGATTCAGTAAAATTCGCAAAGCACGATGTTTTTATTATGTTGCAAGAGTTATTTAGGAAAGTGTGATGTTAATCCAACAACAGCAACATCGAAATGCTTGAGCTCGCTGCGCACCACCCCAGTAACTTTGTGGGTCATTTTTCATTTAATGTTCTAAAGGACATAAACTACTTTATACGTTATTCGACATCAAGATGTAGAATGTTTTTAATACTTTATGTTTAACCCAGCTCTATAAACTCTCTATTAGGGACCAAGCTGTGGTCCTTCGAAAATGGTCCAATTTCGTCCTTAGCGTTTATTTATATAATGTCTGGGTTCTTCTGGGTTAACATGGATGTCACAAACTTCATGAAACCGATCTAGTTTTGTCACGAAAAATATGTTTGAAGATTGATTCCTCACTTTGAAAGCAATAATAATACTCAAAAATAATACTTTTTTAAATAATAATACCTTTCATAAATCTCTGTTTAGCCCAATGGTTGGCTGGTAGAGAATGCCTTAATTTGGCAGTAAGCCCATCATCACTGTTTCAGCTTGGTGGCTAGTAATAGAGTTACTCATACATTTTCCGTGAATTTCTCGTTAAATACGCTCACAACATCCATACATCATACACGAGATTAACCAAGCTAACCCTCTTCGCATTACCGCTCTTTCGGCAGCCATCGCCGTGGTAGTCGTTATAAAATTCATGCTAATTGCGGCAGGGAGTGACGGTCCATTGACGGTGTCACTCCGTAATGGCTTTTAAGAAATGTAATAAATTATTCTACGCTGCGCCGCCAGGTGACGTGGGAGTCGGTTGTGGCGTAGAGGGTGAGAGTCTGTAGAATCTTGAAAATAGTTGCTTTCGTTTTGTAAATGTGCATAGTGTAGCTTGTTAGGTATTGAGGGGGTTTGGAAAGGAGCTTGTTAAGAGTAGCAGTTGAGTATAGGTTTTTTCAAAATATCAAGAAACCAGAACAAACTATCAAATAAATTACCCTCATAGCCCACTGGGTGGAGTCCGATTCGAAATGAGAGTTCTCTGACATTTCTTTGGGATACTCCCACTTTCATATCATAGTGACCACGGGGTACTTACGCAACGTGCGTAAGGCTCTCGACTTCTAGATCTAAAAGTCAATTTCGATAGTAAACATTATAGTTAGATTTACCATCGTACGTTCGCAAAGTAACGTGATTACCCTGAGGGTCATAAAAGAAAAGCGATATCTTAGGGACTATCTTATTCTTCTATCGAAACTGGAATTGCAGCCCAGGATTTACGGGAAGAATACACGTACACTCTGTTGTTTGTGAAGTGAATTTTATAAACTCGCTTTTTTTATAAACAACCTTGTTTTTATATTGGTATTAGAGTTAAATTAATACACAAGATATGGTGCAGTTAACATCATTTAGTTTGTTACAGCCAAGGTAGCCAAATATATCCTAACACAACCTTTATTACGATACTAGCATTTTCCCGCGGCTTCGCCCGCGTTCTAAGCGTAATTTTTAACCGTCTACAAAAAAGAGCTTCACTGTTTGACCCGTATGTATGTATTTACGTATGTAGGTATGTATGTATGTTTGTCCACGATTATCTCACGTTTGGCTGAACCGATTTTGATGCGGTTTCCAGAAAAGTAGTTGTTACATTCTGGGGGTTTCGGTATATGAAGTTTGGTGATTGTGATTCATTAAAAGATGATCAGATGAAAAGTCAGTATACATTCTGAGAACCGGCAAACTGTTGAATTTCATTTGATTTTGGCAAAAATAAGGATCGAAAACTATTATCATACATTTCCGAGAGGCCGAAGGGGAAAGGGCCGATGAAATAAAAGCATGTCTTAAATGGCCCTTAGTAAAAGTATCTGTGTACTACAATAACACAGATAGGTCTGATAACGACCAAGCAGCGCGCATAAACTCTGTTTCTTTGAAGTACAGAAATACGGCTAATTCAATATCACGTGTAAAGGATGATTCACAGTAGGCCGTTCCGTGTCCGGGCCGGCCCGTTTTCTTCTAGAGAAATACGCCGGCCGTTGCGTTTGCTGTCATAGAAAACGGGCCGGCCCGTACACAGAACGGTCTGCTGTGAATCATCCTTATCCCTTATTTTTCCTAAGATTAAATGTATTAGGTAGGTTTTGCCAGTTCCCATTGGAGCATCAAAAAATAAAATTTGGCCTCACTTCCATTCGCACTCCTTACTGTTAGTCCGTCTGTTACAACCGAGTTGCTTTTACTGGTCCGATTGAATTGCAATTTGGCACAAACTACCAAAAATTTAGAGCGCTCGTGGCCCAGCGGCACCCGCCTGCCGCGTGCGGTATGCGGTGTTAAGCAATGTGGGCGCAGGTCATTTCTTGGATGGGTGACCGCTTTGAGTGGTTACTAACTGAGCGCTCTCGTGCTTTGAAAGGCACGTTAAGCCGTTGATCCCGGCTGCTGTCTACGACAGCAGTCGTTAAGCTAAGTTAGAGGCCTTCGGGCGGCTTTAAAACTTCTAACAGTCAAGTTGCCCACTCACTTGACAAAGGGGGGTCGAAGTTGCATCACGTCCGTAGGGAGTATCCACCGTTACCCTACACGTGACCCCTGAGTGGTGATATGAGTGCAACAAAAACTGGCAACCGTACTTGTCTTCTCGAAGATCTCAAGGTTCGTAAATAAATGCCAAACGATAAAAAAATTCTAAAGGTTGATTTAAGTGGGAAAAGATATCAAAACCTCTATATCGTTTTTAAAAGCAACCCAAAGATACCCCACACGCCTATATAGTAACATCAAACTTTTTTATGGCATGTGTGGAGTGCCAAATTTTACCTCAGAATCGTATTAAGAGACCTCTCGGATGCTCAGATATCGATTTTGAACGAAATCGGGACAAAAAAAAAGAAAATCAATATGGCCGCCACTTTTACAAATTTTACCTTGGATTTATATTAAGAGACCTCTCGGACACTCAGATATCGATTTCGAACGAAATCGAGACGGAAATGAAGAAAATCAATATGCCCGCCACTTTTTCCAAATTATACTTCAAACTCGGATTCGTATTAGGGGACCTCTCGGACGCTCGGATATCGATTTTGAACGAAATCAGGTTGGAAATGAAGAAAATCAATATGGCTGCCACTTTTTCCAAATTTTATCTCGGATTCGTATTAATAATTCTCTCAGACGCTCAGATATCGATTTTGAACGAAATCGGGAAAGAAAAGAAGAAAATCAATATGGCCGCCACTTTTTCATAATTTTACCTTGGAGTCGTATAAGGGGACCTCTCAGACGCTCAGATATCGTTTTTGACCGAAATCGGGACGGAAATGAAGATAAGCAATATGGCCGCCACTTTTTTCAAATTTTACCTCGGAGTCGTATTAGGGGACCTCTTGGACGCTCAGATATCGATTTTGAACGAAATCGGGACGGAAATGAAGAAAATCAATATGGCCGTTACTTTATTCATAGTTTAGGTACCTCTGATTCCTATTAAGAGTCCTCTCGGACGCTCAAATATCGATTAATGTCGAAATCGTATATAATCAAAAAAGGTCGTATCTTCATAGGGAACTCACGGCACTTAATGCACCTTTAGACCTTATAAGAAACCTACATGCCAAATTTGGTATCTCTCAAACCAGCAGTTTGGGCTGTGCGTTGATATGTCACTCACTCAGTCAGTGAGTTTCTTCTTGCAATTTGGCACTTTTAAAAGTTTTCATGTCCGCAATATTAAATTTCAAAATCAATGCAATTTTCGAAATGAACGACCCAAAAAACCATAAAAATTACACCCATATTTTTTTTATGAAAAACCATAAAAATGACACCCATATTATTTAGACATTCCGACCCCCTCGGACCCCAAAAGAGGGGATGACATTTCACGTCCTCCACGTGGGATTTTAAAATCATTGTTGTTTTCGTAATCAGCGACCCGATAAACTATAGAAACAACACCCATATCGATTTTCAGAATTTGTCACCAGATTTCCCCCTTTTAGGGGTTGATTTTTAAAAAAACCTGAAACACATGTTTAGTCATTTATCGTTAGAAATACTCTTGTGAAGTTTCGAATAAAATAATTCAACTAATCTTGATTTCCTATACAAACTTCGGACCCCCATTTCACCCCCAGGGTTGAATCCTTTCTTAATGCACCTCAAGATCTTATATGGAACCTACATACTACATTTGGAATCTCTAGAACCAGCAGTTTGGGCTGTGCGGTGATATGTCACTCACTCAGTCAGTCAGTTATTTCTTGAAATTTGGCACAAACTTTCAAAAGTTTGCATGCCCACAATATTAAATTTCAAAATCGATGCCATTTTCGTAATTAACGTCCCAAAAAACCATAAAAACGACACCCATATTAATATTTAGACATTTCATCCCCCTCGCACCCCAACAGGGGGGATGGTATTTCACGTCCTCCACGTGAGATTTTAAAATCATTGTTGTTTCCGTTATCAGCGACCCGGTATATCATAAAAACAATACCCATGTCGATTTTTTAGAATTTGTCACCACCTTTCCCCCTTTTAGGGGTTGATTTCTCAAAAAACCTGAAACACGTATTTACTCATTTATGGTCAGAAATACTCCTGTGAAGTTTCGAATAAAATAGTCCAACTAATCATGTTTCCCCATATAAACTTCGGACCCCCATTTCACCCCCTTAGGGGTTGAATTTTCAAAAATCCTTTATTAGTGCACCCCTACACCTTATAAAGAACCTACGTGCCAAATTTGGAATCTCTAAGACCAGCGGTTTGGGCTGTGCGTTGATATGTCAGTCAGTCAGTCAGTCAGTCAGTCAGTCAGTTTCTTCTTTTATATATTTAGAAGATAGATATGAGTATTTATCAAGCAGATCGTGGGTAGTTTTCTCATGGCTCGGGCCAAGCGCCGGCGTCAGACGCGACGTGCTCTTATCGTTCCTGGAATTCGTCTTTTACTAAGTATTTCACAAAAAAGATATCTCTTTCGGAGGGCGACTTTATTTGCTTTAATCATTGTAAGAAATTCATTGTGTCGCGTGCTGGTATAGATAATAAATACACAATGCTACTGTTTTTGACATTTTGTTATGAAATTCGGGACATATTTCATGAATAACAACAACCACCTTGCACTAATATGTTTAGTTTACGCTGACCGGTTTAGCTTAGGTACTAGGTTCGAATCCCAGTAGGTATACCTACGCCAGTATTTGTGACGAGAATTATCTATTTTTTCTGCGTCTTGTTTGTTTTCTATGTGTAATATATTTATATATTTGAAATAGGTACGCCGTCGTCTAGCACTCACAACACAAGGCCTATCGAGTTTAGTTCGATTTGTGTAACCTTGTCCCAGAATATTTATTTATTTGTCATATTTAATTAATCTAACAAGTCTTGTCTTTTCTTTGCCTTTGTAACAAAAATAGTGAACCACTCTATACTGGTATGACTGGTCCTCACTTATATATAGCTTGAGAGAAATTGAGACCTTTCTTTTTGAGCAGGTGTTACGGGGACTAAAATCAGATCAGATTTGATCACAGGTGAGGGTATATAGGCAAGCTCATAACTTTTCTTTAGCGTATCAATTTACAAAGTTTTACATTAGAGCAGAGTCGCCAGTGTAAAGAGTATTGATTCAACAACGTTCACTTTAGGCATTATATTTCCGACCATGTGTTGAACGTGTTCCGCACCTACTTTGGTGTCAATCCTGGAAGTAGTGCCCCACATATCTATTCATATTCAAGTTTTTAATAAATGAATCCATTACAATCATAATAAAATTTAATGCCGCATGTCCCACTTATCCGTTAACATTAACCACATGATACGAATAACACTCATAAAACTTATACATAATGTTACTAACTTATCACCTGAAACTTCACTAGACCAACTCCATCTGTAAATTGTAAATTAAAATTAAAGAGGTGCCATAATGCACACATACACAGAAAGCACAATACCTCCATCTGTGAAATCTAAATTAAAATTAAAGAGGTACGTAACACACATGCCAGTAGGTCGTATGTCCTCACTCAAGGCAGTGCGCCAGGGGGATCATCCATCCTCGTTAATAATTAACGTTGTCAAGTTGCGTATGTCACGCAGAGGGGGATGGCCTACTGGATTAGGGTTATCATTGAGACTGGGCTGATAAGAATGAACAAAACTTCTACTTACCCCGATTCGTTTTAAATATATACAATGGATTTCTGTCTTGATTCACTGGCGCATTGTTTGGTTAAAGCAGTTCGTCGAATTATGATGTACCTATCGATTTCGAAACGCGAGACATCATTATTATAAGCTACTATAAAAAATAAATAGTATAATTTCGTAATCAGCCGTTATTAATAAGACTACAACTATAGGTACCTACTGTTAAACTATACATAATTGGATAAGAAAGAGTCTCGGGTTAATAGGTAGTCTTTGTCGCGTGACAAACAGTCGCGTGGCCAATTCTCGAGTTTTGAGAAGCTTGACTCTGGGTCCGGTACTTTTCATCGTGTATTTATTTACATATTAGTGTACGTAATCCCAAAAAAGTCTAGTTTTCTCTCTAAGATGGAGGGTCAGATGGCAGACGCTTTTGTAAAACTAGTACCTCCGTCGATTCTTGGAGTTGAGTGCCATTCGGGATCCCGACCTCTAAAGAACACAACCGGGAAAACGCAAACAGAATGTGCGATTAATATAATTTGCTTGCTAATAATTAATAACCAAGTATAATTTTACATGGGATTAATGAATGTGTCCGTCAACTAAGTAGTGTGTTGTCTCATACTAGGCTACATTGTATCTGTGTATAATGTGTGCATAATACGCTTTCGCGTTCGAGGTAGCTTTCATTCAAGTTAACAGCAGTCAATTATCTGGCATTAACTGGCAGAATAAAACAAAGCATTTGGACCTAAAAGCGTTACCTTTTCTATGGAATTCAAAAGCAACAATAAAAATAATCAAGAGCTGCTTCCACCGTCGCTAAGTACGGAACATTAACAATTCAAACACTTTCGTGAGCAATAAATTAACTCCGCCGTACATTGGGTAAATCAAAATGGCGTCGTACGTAATACTTCAGCACTGAAGTGGTGTAAGCTAACACATTACAGCGGCTGTGGTCAGTTTGAGCCAAGCATAATATGTAGCTAGCGTAGCGATACCCATCGCGGACTTTGTACCTACGAACTACACCTATCTTGACATCGTAATGGTTCTCAATATAATTTGAGACGTCTAATGGTTCAAGTACGCGGCTGTCGAGTGGCTACCACTCATGCGTTTGTCGGAACTTTGTACTTACTTACGGAATATCATTTATTATTTACCGTTGGCTTTTCGGTGAAGGAAACCATTTGTGTACCTACATACATCTGCAAATAAATTCAAAGATGTGTGTGAAGTCCCCAATCCGCACTGGGTCAGTGTGGGGACTAATACCCGTTCCCTCTCAAGTATTAGATGAGACCTGTGCCCAGCAGTGCGATTTATATAGACTTATAATTATGATGATAAGATTGCTACGAGTGTCGACCACGACAGCTTACTCAGAAGCGCCATCTCATAGGAAATTATAGCAAAATTATTCCTCAATTTTTCAACAGATTTTCGTGAAATTTTGTGAGCAGGTTCGATAATTATATAATTTAAATTAAAACTAAATATAACTAAACTTTATATAACAAAAAAAAGAAAAACTACATTCGCGGCTACACAAGGTCACTCGTTGGCGGAAAAGAACCCAAGATGCTGGCGGCGTTTCCCCGTTGCACAGCAATACTGAGTCTTTGTCCGAGAAACGCCCCAGCTCATGGATCACAGGTAAATCGAATAAGTTTTTTTTAATAAAAAAAATTATTCATATATTTTTTTCTTTTTTTCATATTCATTTCAAATTACAATTTCGTAGAGCAGACGTTTTGCTTTTTATAATAATACGATTGTTACTTATCTATATTATAATCTGCAATCTAATTGTGTATTGAGAATGTGGATGTGATCGATTAGCACAGAATTTAATTTTAAATACATAGTTTGTACGGAAATTCAATATATACGAAAATACCAATATTGAATTTCCATAAAAACAATACAAAGTGTAGCCATTTTTTTGCTCTTCATTGTAGTTCCAATTTCATCTTATCGTCAGCTAATAGAGACTTTATTTTCTAACAATTACTTTTAATTCAGTTCGTTGTTACCGCTTACTCTCATGACTTGGTCCAACCAGCAGCAGTTGACTGTTTCCCTTGGCTTCCTGCGTGGCACTTCCTGGAGACGTCACAGCCTGTTGTTCGGCATGTGACTTCCACCGTATAAGGAACGTTTTTTACCGATCCTCTAATATATACGCTGCTGAGGAATTCGGGGTTTCAGAACTTGTTTTGTTTTGAAGGCGTTTTTGTGTACTACGACTTTATCGGTCCGCTTGCATATACACGAGAAAAAGTGCTAGTCAAGTATACAGAAAATCACGTAAATGTAGCGTGATTCAGTATAGCTCTATCTGTAAAAAGGTTAATTCAAGATTTATTTATTTATTTAAAACATGCTTACATTACAGTTTGTCCAATGCGTCATGAAACAAAACTTAACTAGATATATTCATACACATTTAAATTATATAAGTACAGTTGATTGCTGAGCATCGATCTCCTCACAGAATCTTAGATATTCATAGTACACATCCATCCATGCAAGTAAGTCACACTCCGGTGCTGATGCGAAAAGCGCGTTGAGTTGTGAGCATGTTGTGAGAGAGCGCGAAGCCACGGCGAGTTCCTGCGTGACACAGTTCACACAGTGCGTGTGCCGGCACCGCCAACAAATCGCATCGACTGGGCCTGAGCGTTATCCTGGGGATATTCGGAGCATACATTCGCACGAGGCGACTCACTAGTTCTGGACAGTCCGACTCTCCACGTATGATTCGACAAGCAGTAACCAACAAGTTGTAGCTACGCTTCACCTCCAAACGAATTATAGCCTAAAGTTCCTAATAGGTATTGGGTAGGATACAGGAACGGATAGTACCCAAAAGAATTCAGATACCGTAAGAACGTTTTTGAACCTTCTCTAGTAAAACGTATAGGTACGTTAATTCGTAAGGGTGCCAAACGATTGACGAAGCCTCAAGCTTGCTTCTAACGAGAGCATTATAAACTGGCCTAACTGTCCCAGGATCTAGAAACTCACGAAGGTTGCAAATTACAAAACCCAATCTTCGATAGCAGCTTTCAGCAAGTGATATTATGTGCTCATGAAAAGTACGCCGCGTATCGAAGACCAAGCCGAGTGTCGCCGAGATCCTCATCGCAGGACACACGGTTGATAGGTTCTACTCAGAGCATGTATTGAGCATGTATCGGGGTACGCTTACGGCAGAAAGTGCAGACACAACACTTGTCAGAGTTGAAAATAAGTTGATTATCCATACTCCACCAGTAGACCAAATTGATGTCCTCTTGCAATGACTCAAAATCAGTTAACTTCTCCACACCGCAAACTAATTTTAAATCATCAGCACATACGAGATGACATAGCTAAGTAAATGCTGATTAGGCCGTGGTAAGAATGCCAGCGGGCGCCCATACATACGAGTACATTGGCCCGCTCGCCGACCCGCTGCCCGGTAGCGTCCAGACCGCAGCCTTTAGTCAAAACTAAAAGATATTTTATGAATTCCTAGAAATATCAGTAACAATCACTGTTAGCCAGTGCATTTTGGGACAATTATTATTGCAACGTGTTTAGTGAGTTATGTTTTTTACTTGATGTTTTTCATATTCTCCTAATATTTGGTCTTAACTAATTGATGTAGAAGACGTGCACATATTTCATTCCGACAGCAATGTGTACGAGTATTCCTTTGGCAAGGTATTTACGTACTTTATTTTCCCCAAAAATCTGGTACACGCTCGAATCATTTAATCAAATTTCACAGAATGCAGTCGCAACGCAACCCTTACTGTGTTACTGCTCAGAATTCTCCATTTTAAATCATCGCCCTTCTCGGCACTTCTGCATTTACGAAATAGCCGCCCGCCTATTAAATGTCTATTTTTCACATTCAAAACGTTCTCGCCCCCTTACGAAACAGTTGATTTTTAAGGGTTTGCATTAGGGTTGCAAAGATTTCGGACGTTTTCAAGAACGCACCGAGATTTCTATAGTGGCTGTTTAGATAAATGAGTTTTCAGCTTTGCGCTACCGTCGTTTAGTACCATGGCAAAGGGGAGAACGTGTGGATTTGGACTGGTATTTCCCAATAGTCGTATGCATCATATTGAATTTAAATTATAGAAGAAAATTACTTATTTTAATGAGAACCTGAGGTGAAACTTTTTACTTTTTTCAAGAAAATGACATGCATATATATGCGCGTTTTTACCCCATACCTTACACTTAGATACAGTATAACCAAAGCATCAAGATAATGGTATAAGTAAGCATTTTAATAGTTTTAAGCCACAAGTATTTTTTCTTTGAAAGTTTTCGTAACAATCCAACTACACGTCAGACATGTCAAAGACAAATAATAATGTATTCACTATTGAACCTAAAACTTCGGTTGCGAGTGTCCGTCAAACAAAGAAAAATACTCTACGGAACGTCCCAACCAGGTTCGGTGGAAAAGTTTAGTAATATTTTATTTCTTAATGGAACCTGTCACTTCGTACATAGCTTAGGTATATTAAAGCTTGAAACGCACAGAGCGCGCAGCGTCGTTGTGGGGCGGAGGCGGTTTTGCGGCAAAGCGAAAACGGTCCGGGGACGTCGCTCCAAACAACCGCGCGGGATAGTGGAGCGAAGGTGGCGTGTGTGACACATATGTCAACACCAACCACAAGCAGCAACCGACACTATCGACAGTCGACAGTTTCAGAGAAATCATAAATGTAAAACCGCCTCCGCCCCGCACTGCACCGCGCCCGCTCTGTGCGTTTCGAGCTTTAATAAAAATAACCTGTACCTATACTTTATTAGTACATTACGATACAAGTGCAAAGAACAGGAAACTTGTAACGAGTGGTGATAAATTAAAACACGACCGAAGGGAGGGTTTTAAATCGACACGAGTTGCGAATTACCTATATTCGCACGTGTATCGTACAACGTTTTACAGTACATATAATATATAATATTATAATATATTGGGGGGGACAATCTTACACAAATCGACCTAGTCCCAAACTAAGCAAAGCTTGTACTATGGGTACTAGACGACGATATACATACTTATATAGATAAATACATACTTAAATACATAGAAAGCATCCAAGACCCAAGAACAAATATCCGTGAAAAATGCACAAATAAATGCCCTGGCCGGGATTCGAACCCGGGACCTCTAGCTTCGGAGGCAGAGTCACTACCAACTAGGCTAAACAGGTCGACGTATATGGCTCTTTAAAGTTTCGACATATGCACATAATCTGCTGATTACCGCACTCGTGCGGTAAAGTAGCACCATATGTACTGTAATAGTACATTACGATACAAGTGCAGAGAACAGGAAATTCGCAACGAGTGGTAATAAATTCAAACACGACCGAAGGGAGTGTTTTAAATCGACACGAGTTGCGAATTATCTGTTCGCACGTGTATCGTATAACGTTTTACAGTACATATGGCTCTTTAAAGTTTCGACATATGCACGTAATCTGCCGATTACCGCACTCGTGCTGTAAAGTAGCACCATATGTACTGTAATAGTACATTACGATACAAGGGTTGTAAAACAAAGAAAGGCCGATATCGCAGATGTTTGAGGCCCGAGCCACAGGCGAGGGTCATAAATATGCGTGTTTTGTACACAATTTTACGTCACCACTTGGCAAAAAAGTGGGATTTTCCGGACGCGCAGCGTGCTGAAAAACGGGCTTTTTGGCAAGGTGTGGTGTAAAATAAGTTACTACACGCATTACGTTCTCTGTATTGTTATTTACTTACAGTAATGTTTCAAGGCAGACTAATATCGATGAAAACATAATATGTACCAATTATTTAACGACTGTGTGTTCATGTAGGTATCGGTAAAAAACTTAAGAAGATGACCTGTTGTATGTAGTTGTGACGTGTTCTAATAGACATTACATATTTAAAATGTGCAACACAAACAAAACAAACGCCTATTAGAACACGCTACAACTACAAACAACAGGTCATCTAGTTAAGGTTTTTACCTATAGGTGGGTCATTAAATTGTCATTTAATGTAATTACCGAATATGTATTTTAGTACGTTTCAACATATTTTCATCTTTAAAATCCATTACATCAAAAGGCAGACTGCCGAGATGCCCATGGGAGTTTCACATGCAGCAGAAAATGTTATTTAATTTAATACCTACTACTTCTATTTTATTGTATTCGTGTCACGAAACATCCTCAACGGTCATTACTTTACTGCACCTATGATAAATACATTTTTGTAATCATGTGAATGTGAAACATAAATAAAGAACCTCATCTCAGTCTCACAGTACCCAGTGAATTGTCATTCGCAATCTGATACACACCATCATTATTATGAGATCGCTATCTTCCAATTAAGTATCTCCTATCTACCAAAGAAGCCAATGAAACATTTTCTGATTTAACCATCCATTACTGCAATCATCGAGCAACTGCTGTATTCGAAAGGCATACAGTTGTTCATTGTATATGTATATAAAGCTCGTGAGTATTTTATGATAATTAATTGCAGATAATTATGAATTCGTTACTTTTATCGAAATATCCTCATCTTATTAACATTGGCAATAATAAAAAGTTTCTACACAATTCAGGTCTTAAACTGTACGAATAATAAATTTTAGTCCATTACCCGACTTATTCAACATAACACTGACCTGTGAAACAGAATGAAGAGCTTTTAGAAAAACGATATCAGTGATAAAATGAATTGGCAATTTGCTTGGCCTGTCTGGGAACTCTAGGACATTGCCAAATTCTTAATTTGCCGTAATGCTATTTGAAAATACCGTAATACAGTGTACGGGGGCTAGCTTTTGCCTCTTAGTGCATACGACTCATACGAGTATAACCATCACTGAACTATACCACTCCTTGATTAATGCAAATTGTGCTCTTTTTAAGTAAGCGATAAATAAATAAATAAACAAGTGTGTTGTGTACTCCACAAATAAATTACAATTACTTTACCATAATTTGGTTCGAACCTACTGGGACGCCAATTACTCTCCCCGCATTACGAAAAAAAATCCCTTTGAAAATCAGAAGGATACTGACACGAAGCAAAAGTTATAGGTATCCTAGAGACCCTTTTGCTCAGCGACCAGCCCTTCTGTACGCCCACATTGATGATAAGTAATTGGGCCACATCAATCGGCGGCCGAATGCGGGCGATCCGTCGCCTGTTGCTATCGACACGCGCATTTGTTTCTATAAAGACGGCCATTTTTTGTCCTTGCTGATTGATAAATGCCCATCTCTAACTAATAATGTCTGATAATCGAATTCACAATATCAATATAAATGTTTAAGGCTACCTCTACGGGCTTAAAAATTACCATTGCTCGGTTGAAATACCTCAAAAATATTGGAGATCACAAAATTACATTTCAGTTATTGACAATAGTCAATAACTGAAAATATTATACTAATTTATTTTAGATTCGATACCATAAATTTAATGTGTAATATAGGTATATTATACCGTTAATCTTGACATGAAAATATCTTCACGTAATGTGACCCAAACCTCAATCTGTTAAACAACCGGACTTTTTATGCTAATCATCAAACAAGTGCCTATCTAACGTGACGTTTAAATGGTGCTTAAAAATAAAAACAACTTTGAATTGGGTGTTTTATACACACGCTATGGCACAATTAAGGTTGTTCACGGGTGCCCAGAATTAATTTAGGAAACTAAAGGGACAGCTACTGATTGTGACGCGATAATCGCGTCATCTGGTTAGAATTGGTAAAAGTGACCTTTTAAATAAAAGGTGTAACGTAATTTTTTTTTGTTAAAATTTAATTTTATGCTTAATAATGGAATTTTATTTAGGGTTATTGCCTTTTAAATGTTTGCAGGTAGGGTTGCTGGGTGTCCCGCTTTAGCCAGAAATATCCGCCTTTTTACGGTCCTGTCCGGCCAAATTTTTACGCGTCTGGCCTGTCCGGCTTTTGCAAATTAACCATCGACTAAAAATAATAAAAATACAAACAACAAAACAATGACAAATATAAAGTCAAGGTCGGTTTTTGAGGTTTAGGGCTTTGTAAAAATGGTATGTTTGGCTTTTTGGTCAAAACGTCCGGATTTTTTAAAGCCATACATCCGCTTTTGAAATTTAGGGCCTGGCAACCCTATTTGCTGCTAACTACCCTACTAACTCACGTCATTATAAAATATATAGGTAATGTATGAATTATCACTGTATTGGACTATGCTTGTGCTCATGTTTTGAATATTGAAATTTTTATACGAGCTTAATCTACATTATCATTATCACCTTTTTATGACAACACCTTTAAAATAGATTTGATAAATATGTTAAAAACCTTAACATTTTTATCACTTTCTTAAATAAATTACCCCAAACTCAAACGACCACCGGCAGGTAATGTTGCCGTTTATGAAAATCATAAATTCCACCTTTACAACTTTACGTTAAGAGATACGTAAGTAAATGTTTGCTAACCTATCAACAAATTTATGGCTCAAAAAGTGCCCGGTTTAATGAGCAGATAAAAAACGAATGTTTTGATAAGTGTTTATGGAATACTTCATGTCATCGGTTTATTTATTTAGATTATATCGCATGAACGTGATAATTGTACTATAAACCATCAGCGGCATTTGTTTGCCAGTTGCTATTCTTATTTACTGACTTAAGGCGACTTCCTGACGTGGCGGGGCGGGATTGATATGTCATAGATATTTTGTTGTTTGACGTAAGCTTACTGATGTGAGAGTTCCTCACTTGATAAAATGCTTTCAGTATTACGTTTGCGCAGTAGTAATACCATGCGCAGAAATGGGGCAGTTTTATTTATTATTATTTTTACCTGGGCAGTACTGTATTGATATCAGTTGACACTGACAGCTGACAGTTTTCTCATATCGTACCGCCTCCGCATCGACAAATCAGGAAGGTGCCTAACCCACCCACAGTAAACCGTACTTCAGTACCGTACCGTAGTGTACTGTACATATGTAAACACGTACCTTTTTAACCCTTATTGTCATTGTGACAAGAGCGAAAAAGGCAAGTCTTTCAATTTCGTTGACTGTACTTTACATGAGAAAATCACTTCATGTTTTAGCTGCATCAGTCCATTGTGTCACAGGTCACAGTGTATTTACGTATACCTAAAAGCCTAAGCCTAAGCTTGCCTAAAAGTAATGCTTGGTCTTACTCATCCACTAAAATGCTCCCCCAAGAGGATCACTTTACCATAGACAGCACTGCTATAACAAGTTTACACATCCATTATATCGACGCACAAAAAAGGGAAACGCAAAGAGTTTTGTTTATCCTTGTCACACGTTAGGTTCCTTTGGCCCGAGATAAAAGTGTGTTTGTTTTAACACGCTGGCTTTGAAGTGCGAGATTATTTTCGCGTTTCATTATTGAAGTGAGATGTTATTTCGTTTGTCAATAAAGTGAAAACATCCTTATGCATGCTTGAGGAGATAATGAAAGGAGAAAGTTAAGAAATTTCTATTTTCATGCACTTCTTTAATATTTGTTTACATGCTAACATATATATTACACACACGAGTGATTTTAAAGATTACTGATTTTTACGTATTTGAAATACTTTATGTTTTTTATGATATTTAATTTGAAGAATAACGTGAATTACTAACATACTAACTTGATTCTAAAATCCGAAGGGGAATTAAGAGTTCGCACACCAAAATATGATGTTTTAAATTAAATATAGAATTGCCAAATAAGATTGTTATAACTATACCTAATTACCAAGATCATAAATAATGATAAACTTACTAGTAATATTTTCTAAGCGATATTAAAGCCTGGACTACATTAATAATAAGAGGAAGTTGATTTATTATTCATCCCACTGCCGTTCTTGCTAAGCAGTCCGGCGTCACAGTCAGTAGCGAATGATAGCCAGCCATATTATATCACTACCTCTTAATTTATACAAGGTGTCTCTATGAATGCAGTTTAGCTTCTTATTAAAATTGATGACATGGTTGCTAAGAACAGATCTTCGTGTGTATTATAGTTTCAGGCTTTCCCATACTGACCGATTTAAATGAGATATCCTGTATATTGTACTTTGTATTTTAACATATATAGATCGAAAGTTATAAGCTCTTACTCAAAGCATTCACAGATCCCCTCCGTAGACAGGATTTATGATTGTTGGAAGTGGATTAATCACACCATTTTTTTAAGATTGAGTAATTACTGCTAAATTTAAACTGCAGGGTCGATCATGGTAAGAAATGTCATTTTTAGTATGGAGCTCGAACGCTCGAAAACGTACTTAATACCAATCATCAGGTTTAAGTTCTTTGAATACGTTTTGTTTATGGTTTTCCCCAGAAGAGCTCACGGATTTATACAGTGAAACGATGCTTTATTACCTGCAGTATAATTAATTAGCTTAGGTAAAAGTTGTTGAGCTCTAAGCCTCGCAAAAAGTTGCGTTATCACTTTGCTGCAGATAAAGCGGTTCTATTTGATTAAAATGTCAAAGAAAAACTAATATGTTCATCAAACCCTGTATGTACTCGTACTAGGAAACACGCTTATTACTTGTATTTGTACTTTGTCTTACATTTCAACCCGTATTCTTGTATGTATAACGTATAACTAGTCATTATAGAGTAAAGTTCATTTGTAATATGAAAGTTCGAGCAGGGGCGTGTGGGCACACACCGAGACCGACACGGCGCATTGCCTTCAGACACCATGGGACGATTTATTCCCATATTTTGAAGCTTATTAGGGGATATTGAAAGTAAAAGACAGACAGTAAG
Organism: Notocelia uddmanniana; assembly: GCA_905163555.1. Classification (NCBI taxonomy): domain Eukaryota; kingdom Metazoa; phylum Arthropoda; class Insecta; order Lepidoptera; family Tortricidae; genus Notocelia; species Notocelia uddmanniana. The sequence continues at coordinate 14,408,202 of LR991053.1, forward strand.
GAACAATATATAACAAAAAGTAGGTAAATCTTTGTATGTGTCTTTTTAAAATATAATGTATGTACTAACTTGATTGAATTAAGTACTCCAAAATTAATATGCGGTGTTTGATTCTGCAACGACTTAGTATGATTTTTAACTTAATACAATAAAAACTTTTTTTGTGTATTTCCTTTAATTGTAGTGGTTTTTCATTGTCAACAAAACTCAAAACGTTCAGTGTAAGTTTCCAAAACATATTCCAGTACATTAGTTTCCAAAACATTAATTTCTAACTTAATGCAACTGCACACCTAATTCATTCACATTACAAAAATTACATTGATACAACTGTCACAATCATGCAATTATGTGCCTTCCCTTCTTTAAAATAGAGGTACATAGTTTTAAATTTGAATGTCAGTTACGCGTGACTGGTCGACGAATGGGACGATCAAAAAGTCCTAACGTTGGCGGATGTTTTAGTTATCACAAACATTGTTCTAATATGAATAGGGTACACTGACTAAGTCCCAACAACATTATAGGGCCTCTTGTTTTGTATAGTGACAGAATAAATGATGCTGTGTAATCAGCTGTGAACAGTTGATTATTTTAATGCTTTGTCTGACGCCGTGGCGTCCGGGAGGAAGTGGACATATTAATTCGTATACCGCATCACTGACCATGTGTTGGAAAAAAATGTAATCAGCTGTGTTAGCTAAAGATAAATAGCTATCCATAGAATATCGTAAATGACGCATTCGTGCTTCTAATGAAGACATTATTAGATTTATAGATTAATAAATAATACTGAAAGGCTATTTTTCTTGGCTATTATGTTGGAGAGTTTTCTTCCCTACCACGGTAGCTAATCAATTTGATTTTATGGTAAGGATATATTTATGCATATATTTTAACTAGGGTACTTATAAAATGTTTCCTAAGATTTTATCTGAAAAGGCATATCCAATTTATGTACAATTTATCTCTAACAACGTTATTTTATTTGAATTACCGCTAGTGGCTAAATGCCAAACGATGACCCACCCATTAACATTGCCAAAAGACAAAAGAATAGCGTCACATTTAAATAATATAGAGTTCCAGCACACATCTAATTTAGATAAGAGTTTTAGATAAACTGTACAAATCACTGCTGACAAAAACGACGACTCTGCATAGCGTCTTTCAGATGCAAATAGCTGTATTAAATTTGCAATTTAAACCTCGATAACGCCTAACGTTGTAGTTCAAGCGAATAGAGATTGGCGTTAAACTTATGTACCAGATGATTTATAAATAAACATATTGTCTTATTTGATTACGGGGAATAACGCTAGGAGGACGACGATGTTGCCTTATTTGACAGTGCTTTTAGATGAAACTTGGATTTTTCAAGGTATTTCAATTGTAAACTCAACGCACCAAAACGCCAAATCAGTAGGAAAAAAATGTTTTTCTCTTTTATACTCGTACAAGTATAGCCAGATTTTACCATTAAATTTTTTATTAGTTCAATTAAATATAATCTAAAATCAGAAAACCTTTTAATGCACGTATATTAATCTAGAGTAATAATACATACATATACAAATGTAGTGAGTAGTGAATACTGTTTTCCCATCGACTAAACTCGAAATATGACTAGACCCGAAGAAGTGTCAATAAGTTATCGTATTATTTAACATTTCATGTCCAGGGGTCGGAATTCTCGTAGCACTTTTCAGCTCTCATAGGGACTTCTCATTTATCGACTTACGATCTACATATTATATCGATACATTATAGAACACAACATGTTGATAAAGAATAACAGTAGAGGTAAACAACAGGCGGTCTTATCGCTAAAGAGCGATGTGTTTCAGATAACTTGAGTAGTTGAAAATGTGAAATAGAGATATGCAATGAAAACAATAACAAGTTAATAGTTAACAATTTCACATTTAATTAGTTCAGTTCAGTGCTTGTGTTTGTTTGTTTGCATATGTCTATACAACTACTAATCAAAGTTCATCAGAATGATGGCTAGTACCTAAATAACATGATATCATTAGGTACGATGGCAATTTTTGTTTTGAAAAAACGTCTCTAATTAAAGCCTCGTAATAAGAAATCTACAAATTATTTACAAGGAACAATAAAATATTAATATAATAATTTCTATTTAAAATTTCCAAAAAGTTGGCATCCAAAGGTTATCTCGAAGAGATCGCTCATTCGCGATAAGACTGCCTGTTGTTTACTTTACTCTTATAATATTCTGTATTTATCGACGTATTTGTACATCGGAAGTCGATAAATGAGAAGTCCCTGTGACACCTCAAAAGTGCTACGAGAATTCCGACCCCTGGTCATGTCAAATGGCAAAATACTGACAGTTTTCATTCTGACACTTGACATTGAATAATAGTAATAAGTTTCACATTGATAGACATGAACTTAATCATTTAATTCGATAATTGATATCTACTCGAATCTAGTCGTATTTCAAGTTTAACCGATGGGGAAAGCATTATTTTCTACATCTATACCTACCTATCCATACTAATGTTAAATTTTAAATTCTGTAAGTCAGTGTAGTGTCAGTACAAGCTACCGCGCCGTGGCGAGCACTGCCCTCCTCCCTTTCCTCTCATGGCAGTGGGGTCTCCTCCTCGCTCCGCCTGAGAATCCCTGTATTCGAGGCATCGGAATTTTCTCTCGTTACCGAAGACACCAACTCTTGCGGCAGTGAGGTTTCCTCCTCGCTAGTCACAGGACTAGGCCGATCACCCTAGAGTCCCGCCGAGGCCATGCGGTTCACCTCCTCACACACCCAGGACTCCAGGTGCCCATGGCCGAGAGGCGGCGGTGTTATACCTCACTCAGACCCAGGCTTCCGCACTAACTGTCCGTTCCGCAACTACTAACATGAAGTCAGTCTAAATCCACTTTTAAATTTTCGTACCGTAGTTTTCTAATAGGTGAAAGGTTTCAGTGATTAATAAAGGGGCGTTAGAAGACCCTTAGTTATTACAGCTCGAATCGGTGTTTGATTTCTGTGCATCCTCGACTGAGCTGAAAACCCTCGTAAGGCCGTAACAGTCGAGGAGTATGTGTGTGCGCTGAACTCATCCATCATATTTCGCATTATCATAATTATTGGTTTTATTGGTATTTTATTCATTTCAATTTTAAAACGCAAAACCAACTTTAATGATTAACAGAAGGAGACGAAATATTTTGGAAATATTCTTTTAAGGCGTAAAATGGGGAATGGAGCATTGTACAACAGGCCGCATTATAAGTTCTACGATTGCGAAACCGCGAGTATACGAGTATTTCGATTGATATAAAGCTAAAAATTGGTTTCAGCAACGAAGCTTCTGCCTTGGGCCGCACATCACCGTTGGCGACGCGTACGCCCCGAGAGCCTTCAGACAATGAAGATATCCCTATTGTAATGGTCTAAATAGGTTTTATGCCCTGTTGTAGGTGTATTTTTGTACATGCCCACGGCTAAAGGGAAATACCTCCGATGAAAGGAGCTAAACCGTTTAGATATTTGCACTTAATCGAGGTAACTACGTAATTTAACTTGGAGTTGTAGGTTAATTTTGATAAGGGACTCTTAAGATTTTAGAGGTTCGATAGGGTTTCTTAGCACTAAGCAATCATTGTTTTTAGGGTTCCGTACCCAAAGGGTAAAAACGGGACCCTATTACTAAGACTTCGCTGTCCATCCGTCCGTCCGCTGTCACCAGGCTGTATCTCAAGAACCGTAATAGCTAGACAGTTGAAATTTTCACAGATTGTGTATTTCTGTTGCCGCTATAACAACAAATACTAAAAACTAAATAATAATAATAATTAAGGGGGGCTCCCATACATAAAACGTGATATTTTAGCTCTTTTTTATGGCTACCACTCGCCGAGCTAGATCTCAAAAACCGTAATAGCTAGACAGTTGAAATTTGCACATATTATGTATTTTTATTGTGGCTACAACAACAAATACTAAAATCAAAATATTAATAATAATTAAGGGGGGCTCCCATACAACAGAGTAGTTGTTGGCGTTTTTTACTGTATCTCATGAACCGTAATAGCAAGGAGGTTAAAATTTTCATAGATGTTGTACTTTTATTGCCACAATAATAACAAATACTAAAAATAAAATAAAAGTAATATTTAAGGGGGGCTTCCATACAACAAAAGTATTTTTTTCCGTCTTCACACTTATGTATACTCGTAGGTAGCAATTTCAATTGCACTCTTCTCCAATTTATTTGCTACTGGCCGTGCCTTCATACACCTACTTATATTATAGTCGACGTCCAATTCTAATTTCTAAGCTATATAACTACACTAGTGAGTCTGTGAGCTGTAGAACTCGCATTTTTTTTTTGTCATAATCCTAAAACTCGACAAAAAAAATCTATATAATTATCGAACATGCACACCAAATTCCACGAGAATCAGTTGAGAAGTGCGACCTGTATAGGAGAACATCCGGACAGACAGACATACGAAAGAATTTTTGTTGAAAGCTAAAGCGGAGACGCTCCGCTCGCTTCGCTCGCTCGGTCAACTACTAGAAAGTTTCGTCAAAATAAGTTCAGTAGTTTTTACGATTAGAATTTACATCGGCACACAGACTTTCACTTTAATGATATTATTAGGATTAGTACGGTAGAGATGTTCTGTATTGTCATCTGTAAAAGTCAACTTTTGTGCTCGACCTGAAAATAGTGGAACTACACCCTGATAATTTCCATCGAACTGGGTAAGGTAGCCAATGTCGTCGCTTAAAGGCAGTGAGTAACGCCGCGGGGCGCGTCAAGTGATGGGGACTTAGCAGGAATCTCTTAATTTATAGCCTTGCACTAAGCTGCAGGCCAAAGCATAAGAGGGTCGCGATTAGTAAAACACGTGCTTAAACAGAAAAAAAATGCTAGCAAGACGTGCTGGTGATTAAAATAATCCCACTGTTGTTTGGTTTTTTCGATTAAGTTGTTACGTTATACATATTTGACTAGGTACCTAATTATTCGATTTAAGATACAGGTGATTCTATTATACTCGTATATCGTGGTGTTTACAAAAACATATTTAGTTGTGAAACATATGTGTACCAATACTGTTATAAATTGGGACCTATGCTTTTTTCTAGATCATTAGGTACTTGAGCCGGGCCTGAAAGTCTGAAGATAGGAACATGACATGTAATCAATTTGTTAATGTTTGAGAAAGTGATTATACCTTTTGGTAATCAATACTCGAGTATCTAGTATTTTTTTAATGTATATATATCCGTATATCCGCTTGTACTTATAGATTGCACCCATACGTCCTGTTATCTACAGACTCATAGTGGGTGAAATAATCTGATTTGTCCATTTGCCGGCCGTGGCACGGTAACAAACGGCCTCTTCGATTAACAGGATTGCTTTTTGTACTCTTATTCTGATTATTGCTAGCGTTAATCGGGGTATAAATTTTGTGTCCTTTTAAGCTATAGTGGGATTTATTTCTATTAAGTGTTTTTCGTTGTATACTTTCGGTTTATGACTGAATAGTGCAAAGAAGACTGCGAGCTTTTAATTAAAAAAAAATCTATTATGCTTACTATGATTTGTACCGTCTTTACGCATTTTTATTAGTAAACTAGGCTTAATCACGTATAATTACAATTATTTACCTCTCAGTGTCACTCGATGCGTGTATCTCTTGATAATTACAGCAGAAAGAGAGAATTGTCAAACTTTAAATTATGGTTACCATGAGCAATACGGAGGACTAAAAAAGTCCAAGGGTCATCGAAAACATATATTTGACATCAAATTGGACTTGCGACTGATCGTGCAAGTCAGATCTCAGTTTATCTCGTCCCCCGTTGTGCCGCAAATCCCGGGACATTTGTAACCGGCCCCGGGATTATCGAGGCGCCCCGGGCAAAAACTGAAGCCTATACAGGATATGCCTACTCAACCTCGTATCTGTATGCCACAATATTTTGAAATTTGAACCCTACTACGTATACCATAAAGCTGTTTGTTTTTTAATAGTTGAATACAACAAAAACCTTGCAAAGTTAACAGCGGCAATGCCTCGGCAACACCAGAGGCATAAATTCCGGGAATGATTCATGAATGCAGGGATGAAGTTTTTGCTTGCCCAATTAATTGGTACTTTAGGGAAATTGTCGCCAAGGTGTGGAGTTGAATGTTTGTATTTCATTGGGGAGTCACCGATTCTTAAGCACTAACAAAATTATATCGCTATATTTTTGTCAAACTGTGTAAGGCAGATACAAAAGTAATAAATAGATACTAGAGATTTAATTGCGTAGCGTTTTGTAACTGCAAATTGCACGCGCTCACACTATTATAGCCATAGAACTATATCAAAATCATTAAAGATGTAGCAATATATAAAATATGCTAATACATTGCAGGTATATATAAAGTATCGTTATTGGACCTCATTTTTTCACTAGAATACTGAATGGTCATGTACCAGTGGCGGCTGTACCTTGAGTGCGCTCGTGCGTTGCACTACCAAAAATTTAACACCATCAATACCATCGTCATCAATAAAACAATCTCAATTATCTGTAATATACATACAGATATTACATTAAAAAAATGCAAAATAACCAACCACTACGCTATGTCGTAGACTTTAAAACTCTTTTTCGCTCAGTCTCAACTCAAAAAACCTCTCCGTGCGCTTCGTGGAGCGCACGCACTAGTCAGTACATTTTCTATGAGAAACGCCTTAGAACGCCAGGCGCGTGAGACGGAAGATACTCCGTACAAACTCTATGAAGAAATAGGTGAATTCGGTGCGCCGCACGAAGCTCGCGTATGCCCGCGTACTGCCGCTATATTACACTCTTATTTATGCTGCCGCTTAGCCGAAGATATCCGAGAATTTGCCGACTAGACACGAGGCGGCCGGCCGAGTGGATGACTCATGTATTACCCGACCAAGCGAAGTTAACGCTCAAAATATAAAGCTTTTCTTGCGCACCAATTGTCAAGTTCGCTTAGTTGGTTAATAACATGTCCTGTGCACTTTTCTTCGACCTTGTCCGTGCAGCGCGCTATTATTCGTTTCGTGTTTATTGTTTGTTTTTGTATGTAAAGTAAGTGTGCCTGTCTTTTGTGAAGTGAGGAACCGTGTATTTAATGGAAAGAATAAGTGTGAACAATAAAATCGAGAATATTAAAAACAATAATAAAACTGTTAGTAGGAAAACGTGGTTGTATTGCAATTTTTGAGTTATATAATATAATATTCCATATATCCATAAATTAGCGCACCACCGGTTCTCGTAGTCAGCAGCCGCCACTGTCATGTACCACCACGTTACGGTACGGTGGTCTTATACCGAATATAACTTCTGAAATTAAATATTGAGCTATACTCTATAGCGATTTATTTTATTCGTGATTTGTCTGTGGCGACACCGGCGACCAATTAGTTACGATCAAATCCAAGCCTCAGATATAACGAACATTAAGAATGGATTCTATTATCTATATTATTACAAAGCTGAAGAGGGTCGAAAGTCTGTACATGGAAAGTATTCGAAAAAAAATTGGCTGGGGATACTTAGAATCGATAACAGATCACGTTCCAACAATTTTTAGAATTTTTGTCTGTTTGTCTGTTTATCTGTTTGTCTGTTTATATGAACGCGCATCACGTGAAAACGGCTGAACTGATTTTGATGAAAACTTTACTAATCTGTCGAGTAAATACCCGGTCAGGTTTTAGGCTATAAAAATTGTGCAGATTTGGGATAAAGGGGGGTAAAAATAGGGGTTGAATTTTGTATGGGAACTCCTATAATCCATGAGTTACAGGTATGAAAATTGGTAAGCATATACTTGACGACAAAGGAAAAACATCCTCATTCAAAATTTGTGAAATCTTAAGATAGAAACTGAAAAAAAAGTAAACGCAAGCGCTGCGCCGCGGCGCTGCCCAGTGTGCGCGCCAGCCACCACGGTCTCTTCAAATTTTGAACACTATTATGATTTATTCCCTTAAGTAACTGTGACTCTAAACCCAAATTTCAGTCCCGTTGTCTAGATTAAAAACTACATATATGTGGGATTGGTACTTTTTGATGGTTGTGTAAAGAGCTGGCTGTTAGATGATGAATAAGGAACGTTCGAATGTAAGTAGTTTGAATTGCTTTGGAATGGCGAATGAGTTGACGTATGATTCAGTATGTAAGACGATCTGAGCGAGACAACATATTTTATAACATGTAAATAAAACGAAGGATTATTTAAGAAGAGTTTACTTATACATATATATTATAAGTGTACTATTTGTCCCGATCATTTTCCATCAAAGGGATATTAAATCGGGGATGCAAGTAAGGTCTATGAAACGGGGTGTTTTAATCCTCATACGCCATTCTACGATTTAAGTTTCAGCCATTTGGGAGTATAACAGCGTGTCAAGAAGTTTAACTTAAAGCATAGCAGAATTGTAAACAAGTTGACGATTCATTATGTCAAAACCGAAGTATCATAATTCCTTCTGATTGTTGACGCTATTTTTGAGCACAACCTTTTCGAAATTAGTTCTGCTTTGCGTGTACATCAAAATACATTTGTGATACTTTGGCATTGTTTTTATTCATATGCTTAAATACAAAAACAGCTGTTTCAATGCTCACTTTGTATCATCGGTGTACCATTTAATTTTGTCGTGCGTTATTTTTTACGTAATTGTTGACCCTTCACACCATAAAAACTGTTTGATATAAGAGATCACTTGAGCTGGGCAGCCCAATCGTCAGCATAGACAGTTGGAGCATCTTAGATGTATACTTCGAAGAGGGTCGAAAGTCTGTACATGGAAGATATTCGAAAAAAAGTTGGCCGGGGATACTTAGAATCGATAACAGAAATCGTTTCAACAGTTTTAAGAATTTGTGCCTGTTTGTCTGTCTGTTTATATGTCTAGGCATCACGTGAAAACGAACGAATGGAGTATAATTTACCCTCATTAATATGGCAACTGGATCTTCGGCGACGACATAGCTCGGCCTTCGGCCTCGCATGCCTTGCCACTCTCCTTCGGCTTTTCAGTCATCAACCTAACATGAAGAATCTACTCTGTTGGGAGGCTTGGCCTTCAGCCTCGCGTGTCTCGCCTCTCTGCTTCAAGCCTTCGGCCCTCAGCCTTACATGAGAAGCCCGCTCTGTGTGATTATTCTCGCATGCCTTGCCGCTCTGCTTCCGGCCTTCGGTCATCATACTTAACTGAAGAACTCGCTCTGTTGGGATAACGTTTTACGGCAGAACTGCGTAGCGAGATTTTTATCATTGTACAATGTACATGTAATGTTTTTGTTTTTGACGAAATCCATTCGTCTAGAATCGGTACATTTGATATTCCGAAATAAGCGTTAATCATTCGTTTTGACAATAGGATTTCTAGGGAATGTCATATTGACTGTAATCATTTCTTAAGGGGGTGTAAAGAAGGGTGAAAGATTGTATCATCATCATCATCTGAGGCGTTATAGCCGCGGGTGGGCCCTAGGCTGCCTGGTCAAGCAAATATCTCCAATCCGATCTATTCGTGGCTTTCCTTCTCCAACATGTCACCCCTAAGTTCCTGGTGTCCACCTGAGCTTGAGAAAGATTGTATGGGAAAATAAATCATTCTAAGGCGAGAACGAATTATACGCGGACGAAGTCGCGGGCAAAAGCTAGTTTATAATATACTCATGAAGTGCAACAACTCCAAAGACGCAGCTTCGTAATTACGGACGTCGTCTAACAATAAAATACAATGGAAATAGTTCGCTGTGAAGCAGAGAGCGTCTTCGACAATGCGACTAGAATCCATACTAACCTAATAAGGTTCGATGGGATCAATCAAATTACGAACGGAACTAGTTTCCGTGCTAACGGTTAAACTGCTTAACCTACTTATGGAACAAAGGTTCGGTGTTTATTAAACCTATTTAGTTGAGCAGCTGTGTCTCCTTGGAAAATGGAATTGCCTCATTTTCGACAGTACTTGATCATGGTGAGAGAACATTTTTATGTGGCCTTTTTACATTCCAAATTCTATAAGTTTCTCCAAATGTTAATATATATATGACTGTATATTGTGAAATATAATTTTATAATTCACAATAATGAAATAACTAAATGATCGATAAATAAATGCAAAGACTAATTTTTAAGGAAAGTATTTATTATTTTGCTGGGGCGGTGGGGCGACAGAAATGCTGTATTACATTTTCGTCTTATTGCATGATTCGAGTTATCCGATAAGAAATAGTTAGAAATTTTAGTTTAATCTAATCCTTATTATATTTAACAAAGGAAAATAAGGATTTTATTAAAATTTAGATAAGCTACAATAAGTAAATCATAACAGTAATAAACATTTTCAGTAATTGTTAAAGATGCCATTAAACGGTCTTGAAACCTAACAATCTGTCTCTTAAATCACTAGTATTTAAATGATCGTATCATACGAGTAGGCAACGTAGGCAACATCATGAAGGCATCGTTTCAACGTCGCTACTTCACACAATTAAGTTTCTGTTGTTTTCCATTTCACTCTGTTTTGATACAATGTATTTAGTCTATGGAAAGTTGTTTGTTGATATCCTTTCCTTCGAATAGTAGCTAACTTCTTTATACAAGTATCATTATCTATACTAATATTATAAAGCTGAAGAGTTTGTTTGTTTGTTTGAACGCGCTAATCTCAGGAACTACTGGTTCGCATGAAAAATTATTTTTGTGTTGGATAGTCCATTTATCGAAGAAGGCTTTAGGCTTTATAAGAGCGAACAATAGGAGCGAAGACACGGACGAAGTCGCGGGCAACAGCTAGCTTATTATAAACTTGAATATTTGTACCGACGAAGTTCCATTGAATAGCAAACACCACTGAACGGATCATGACGAAATTTCGAGCAATGTAACTTAAGAATATAAAGGTATTGATTTGAACTAGCACAATATTCACACGTTATGAATCGTCGAGTGACCAGAAATTGATAAATAATTTTAAGTGGTTTACCGTTTACTAAGAATAGTATACTAGTATGTAAACTATAAGGCGCGGGCAGCAATTACATAGTAAACAATAACTTATCTCCTTTTCGTAATTAAGGACATGAATAGTAGTAATATTATGAGTCAAAGACTTGCTGCAAATAGTTCCTGCCGAACTATAAATGTAACTTGAGTATTTATTTTGTTATTGATCAATTCCAAACACTTTTTTTTTAAATAAATTGTCTTTAGAAAATAAATATTAATGTCTGAACCTGACGAAGGATTATTTCAATGTTATCTCATACGACAAACTCCTAACTGTAGTCTTAATTTTTTGTAAAGTTTCATCACTGATTTTCCTCAATGTAGTTGACCTGCCAAGCTAGCATGATCGGTTTTACGTAGCACGTATATCATTCGTCCCTCTCGCACTAATTATACTTGCTAGTGAAGGACGAATGCTAATATCTATATACCGACGTAAACGCAATCATGCTGCTTAGCTAACCAGGCTGTTTACCAACTTTTACTCATCTTTCCCGTTCGTAGACAGATTTTTAGCTCAAGTTGTTTCGTGAGCTCTTATGTTTCGGGAAGGAATATTGTTTTTAAGACACATTTGTATGACAGCCTATAACTAGCACGTTTCTCTGAATAGCCCGAGGTGTAAAGACCGGGGGTCACGCACTAGGCTGTCTTTTGTCCCCGCCTCGAGTGCAAATAGCCTAGCGTTTTAATTTCAAAATGTCTGCCACTTCGACAGAGCTTATTTCGCGTTGTAATAGCGATGGGAAATTAGGACAAAGATCTCAGAATGCTATCGGCCCGCGTTATTTGGAAAATGTACAGTTATCAAAACAATCGACCAAGTATTATGAATATATTACATACATTTATAATACAATACACGTAAAGATTGTGACTACATGCGGAAACAATGTAGTAATTTCGCATGACGATGGAGACAACTCAAGAAACAGAAGCTGAAATTACTATAAGAAACTTTCTGTATGACATAAATGAAAAAGACCGGACAAGTGTGAGTCAGACTCGCCCACCGAGGGTTACATACAAATTTGCAGGAACATATTATAAACATATACGAATATCTTGAAGTGGTTACTCCACTTATATGTATATAGTTAAAGAGTATATTTTTTATGATTTAATTACAAATGTATAGTTATCAGATTTTTCCCTGTACTTGTAGTAAATGACGATATTAATTGCTAAATTGATATTTCTAAGTCACCGGAAAGTAGGTACCCTATAAATATTGATACCCTAGAAGTTTGATTTTTTTACAGTATCAAGGGACTGTAGACCTGAGTATATGGTTTTAATCTCATACCTCCACGCGTTCCCGAGATGAAGAGTCTTGACAGACAGACAGCGGACAACAGACTGATCTTCTAAGGGTTCCGTTTTCTTTCCTTTTCAGGAATGGAACCCTAAAAAGTAACTTTACGACTTGCTGTAGCCAACTTTCTACTTCCTTATCATTCATAGCGTGTAAAAGGAATGTGTCAACTCTCATGAAACTGTCAAAAGAGAAAATTAAAACCCATAATTTTCTTGTAACTCGAGATCACATCTCCCATTACCTACAGTCTTAACAATTCCTTTACCGAGTTCACAAAGGCAATTTCGCATTAAAGTGAGTGCCAAAAATGCCGCGAACATTTGCCATATTGCGGGGTAATTTCAAATTACGCTCGGTTCACTTGGTCCAACCCTCCACTTGTTCTGGCTTCAGCCACAGTGGGAAGAATTTCAGCAAGGTCGTTAAGAACGTATGCTAGTGTTTTACGAATTCTCAGTTTAACCTGGAAATTTAAATTCTGCATAAGTAAAAAACAGATTTTAAGTTGCATGGTTTTACACTCTTGTGTATATTATGTACTTCTCAGAACATCCTTCGAAGTTACAAAGTTTCAACAACGGAATATTTTTTTGATAAACGCACAGACACAGAGGGTCTATCTGCGATGTATTGGTTTTATATCAAATTTACATTCATCGCGTTAGGCAAAGTAAAGCCTACGTTTTTCTATCAGACCTATAAGAGACATATAGACCTCCACAGCTGCTGAATATGCGTCAAATCATTCAACCCGCAAGTTTACTAAATTCTTATCATTTCAACACCGTACCGTACTCGTACGTGAGGTTAGTATATACTCGTAAGAACGCTTCGATCTTTACTGAAACTTACTTCACTGTGCTTCGAACGAAAGTATTTACTTTGCTTCGACGTTTTTATTACTGTTCCAAGCGTTAGTTAATAGTACATTTCGATGCTAGTGCGGAAAGTATGTCATTTCTTTACGAGTACCGAGGGATGCCACGAGCCGCAGGCGAGTGGCAAGACTCGGGACGAGTGAAGAATGACATTTCCGCACGTGTATTGAACGACGTTTTTTAATACAGTTGCGAAAAAATAAGAAAAACAACAAGTAATATTTATAAATATAAGGAGTCATGCATTGGAACAAGCATAAATTTAAAAAAATTGGAAAAGTGAAAAGCACTAGGGCGCGAAAACCAACTTTCCGCACGCTAAACAGCTACGTAAAGTAGCACTTTTTGAGCAACTGTATTAAAAAATAATTATTGCGTTATCCTGATTTATGAAGCAAATGTTAAGAGGCTGCAGGATTTTGTGTGCATCCAAAGATAAATTATCTTTTATATTTATTGCATTAGTTTCGAGAAAGTAACACGATGTCATTTCTTTGTCTACGTTGTTAACTACTCCTACTGTTTATCTACAAATTATTATAGAAAACTAAAAGATACTTAGCGGAAGATTTGAAGTCCTTTGATATACCAAAATCGGAAATTATTTACAAATCTTACCCCTTTAATGCATAGAGGATGCATGCTTACATAAAAAAACTCATCAAATGTTATTGAATATTAAAACATAACTTCCTTAGGTGTTATTATATTTATATTTATCACTCAGATTTGTACAGTTTTGTGTTAAATAATAATTACAAGTGTTTTAAGTAGAAGGGCGGCAGTTTGGCATAAATTAGTAAATTGTCGAATAAAACATGTTTTTTTAGGCTTTGTTATTATTTTATACTTATATGAGTTATTATAGGTATATCACAAATAGTGTACCATACTAATTATAATAAGATTTTTCATATGTATGTAGTGGTTCATTATATATTTACATATATTGGACCCGGGTATGTCCTAAAACTACGTCCAAGACCACCGGGGGATGGGCAGCAGCATCCCTGGAGTGCGGTGGAGACACTGCGATCGCCAACCCGCATGCCAAGCGTGGCGATTATGGCAATTACCCCCTAATGATAGACACAAACAGGCCACGGCCCCGAGGTTCCGGCGACCCCCAGTACCCTGGTTCTGGTAGCGGCCAGGGTACTAGCGGGGTCAGGGGTGCGAAGAATCTCCGGTTAAGATCCGGCTACCACCACCGACGACTTCTGGCCCTGGCAACATACAACACGCGAACACTGCGGACCGACGAAAAGATAGCGGAACTGGAGGAAGGATTGGCGTTGGGATATCGTAGGGTTATCTGAAGTCCGAAGAGAGGGGAAGGGCACGATAACCCTCAAGTCCGGCAATTTGCTCTATTTCCGGGAGGGCGACCAACAGTCCCAAGGAGGTGTCGGATTTATCGTCCACAAATCCCTCGTGAACAACGTGGTGAAGATCGAGAGTGTTTCGGCTAGGGTGGCGTACCTTATACTCAGAGTATCCAAGAGGTACTCGTTGACGGTCATACAGGTGTACGCGCCGACCTCGGCACACGTCATGCATAGTTCCAAAACCTACTTCACCGTTGTTATGGGGGATTTGAACGCCAAACTAAGCAAGAGAGACGGCAATGAGCTGAAAGTGGGGCAATTTGGAGTTGGAAGTCGGAACCACCGGGGCCAACTACTGGCTGGTTTCTTGGAGAAGGAGGGACTCTACATGATGAACTCCTTATTCAAGAAACGCGAGCACAGGAAGTGGACCTGGATGAGTCCCGACGGTGCAACAAAAAACGAGATTAACTTCATCATGTCGACGAAGAGGCGTATATTCAATGATGTCTCTGTGATCAATACGGTTAAAATCGGAAGTGATCATCGTCTGGGAAGAGGCAAGTTAAAATATTTAAGGGATAATGAGAGCCATAATATTGCTACTCCTAGTTATTTACCAAAATACGTAAATACATTTTTGTTTCGAATGGTTTCTTTGTGTGTTATTCAAAGACCCGAGAGACAGGTAATTTTAGCGGCCCAAGTTAGGACTACGAGTATCTTGTGTCGTGAGCATGCAATTACAACTTATAATATTGTAAAACTAAGATAAGCTTCCCATTGTTTGAGACTTTCATTCCTAAAGGTGGATACATATATTGGTTGTTTTGAATTAAGATTGAACGTGTATCTATGAGTATAGGATGCGTCTCAAATACTATGACGTATACCTATATGCTATATGCTAAAATGTATTAACAATTGTCTTTTTGTTACAGGTAAATTAATCCAAACTTATCTTACTGGAGTTACTGGGGTAAATATTTCCTATCTCAAAATTGATTATACGGATGATTTAGCTTTTTTTCGTAAAGAACGCCCAAATCAATTTGTTAAAATAGTTTGCTTCTTCTATTTACAATATAAAATATTTTTTTCAATAAAAATAGGTACGAACATGAACAGAACACCTATTATGAACAGGCGCACTACACTAAAATGGTAAATTTGGGAAGGCTCAGGTGAGCCTTAAACAACTAACGCTTCGAACTAACAAATACAAGCCCTTTACGAATTCACTGAAGGATTCTAAAAGGTTCTGATTAAGAAAATGTATGTATGTACAATCCAATTATTACCTGCAAGTTATTAATAAGACATAGATTACATATTAATTATACTAGTAGCCCTGTGAGCTGAGACCTCGCAAAAAAAAACATTTTTTTTTTTAAACTGACTAGACAAAATATTTAATACAATTATCGAACCTGCTCACAAAACTTCACGAGAATCGGTTAAGAAATGCAACCTGTAGATGAGTTCATTACAATCCCCTGCGTACAACTGATGTGTTTAGTTTGGTTTTTTATTTGGCAAAGTGTGCAAAATTGATTTTGAGATGAGAAACCGCTAATGTGAACTGAATAAACAAACGCAAGTGTACTATTTGTATATGATTGACTTAAAACTGCACTGCACTAAACTCGAACAATATCCCATCACTACGAAGTAATCTCATACGATCCCTAAAACGGAGCAGTCAATTAACCCTTAAAATGCCAGCGGCGCCATATGAAGCCCCCGCTTCACACTAAAACATATCACTGGGTCTTACCCGATGGGTATACCAAAGTAACTAAGGACGGCACGATATGATGGGACTTGACAGCGGACACAGCCGACTTAGTAAGAGGTAGGGCAGACAAAATTGACCCTTACTTACGTAGTAATAAATAATCTTCCTTCATGCTATGTAGCTGTATGAGTATAATGAGGTGCGGTGAAAATCGGATTGAGACATTCATTAAATGTAAATGGGCTTTTATTTAGAAGTCCATCGATAGTGTGCTTTGATTCGGTCATGTTTTCCTATAGCTAATGACAGGTACGAGTATAATCTAAACCTTTATATGTAGACGTAATTTGGTTGTCTTTGTAATATGTGTATAAAAGCTCTGACTAATGTGTTTTTATAGTATCTATTTTTCTCTGACACATACACGGTACGCATACGATTTATAAAGGTAAATGTCATAATGTATAACACCTTAATGCTCATTAGTTCACACAATTGTTCGCCACTATTAATATGGCGTAAGATGGAAAGTGATGGGTCAGTGTCAATGCAAACGTTTTTTGTCCATTTTGATATTATGAATAATATAGAACAAGTAATGAGATACATTTTTTTATACCACGTCGGTGGCAAACAAGCGTACAGCCCGCCTGATGGTAAGCAGTCACCGCAGCCTATGGACGCCTGCAAGTCCAGGGGTGTCACATACGCATTGCCGACCCTTTAAAAATGTATACACTCTTTTCTTGAAGAATCCCATACTGTAGTTCCTCAGAAAAACCTCGGCAGGGAGCTCATTCCACAATCGGAGCGACACATAGATAAATAGTATAAATACATTAAATTCCCACGACTTAAATAGTATCAAATTGCTAAAACAGACGCATTCTAGGCTTGCTCACCCTCTCAAAACAAACCAAACTTGCCTTTCACATCGATATACAAATTTGAACCTTATGTCAACGTATTTAGAGGGGGGAGGATTCTTGTATAGTAGTAAATACAAAGTTTGTAGATATAAAAATCTGCTACAAGAGTGTTTGGAATGACGTTTGCATTACGGGGGTCACGAGCCCCTCAGGGCTATACTATGCTCCGTAGACAGAACGACCTAACTGACATGATTTCACCTGGAAAAGACAGCATTTTGCGTAAAAAGGCCAGTGCGGGCTAGAATTAAACGGGTCAGTGGGCAGGTAAATATTGAAACGCAAACAAGTTTAACTCACTTTAATGCACCACTGATATTTATATTTAGGCAGCAGGGGAATTCGTTTTGAGATTAATTTTGGACGTGCTCTGATTTAAATAGCTAGGATTTTTTATTATAATCACATCTACACTAATTTGTAAAGAAACATGAAACATGTCGCTAATAGTGACTTTACGGTGAGTTTCAACCGTTTTTCTTTCTTGGACATTTACATTTTATTTTTTATTACAGTTGTTTTTTTTTTATTGTAAAGCTTAAGAAGAGGTAAATTCATCATTGGGTTTTTATTATTTATTAGGCTCATACTTGTTGTGAAAGTTTTCTAAAATGCTCCAAATTATCTTCATGAACCCTTTTATAATACAAAAATAATTTCAAAGCTTTATGTTAAGGCTACTAGCAATTTACCTTGGTTTTAATTTTAATGTCCCTTCGATATACAAGGAATTGTAAAAGTAGTAGGAAGTAATAAAAGCTTCCATAAAATGAGGCCAGAGAGATGATAACAAAGCATAATGAAGTTGTTTATTCGAGCGATAAAAACTAAATCGAGGGGTGGGTAATGGCTTTATTTAGGGAACGTCCTGGCAACGTATCATCGCGATTGATTTGATATCAAATCGTAATTAAATAGTTTTGTGAAGTAATACCAAGTAATTTAATTTGAGTCGGCATTTTGGATTGTAAAATTATATCACTTTGTCGCGTGCCCTGCTCTTTTTATCGGTAAACAAGAAACATAAAATTTGTAAAACTTTATAACTAAAGATTCTTCAAACCTCGGAGCATGAACAATTGAACATGCGCTTACTTTTTACCCCTGTTATAATTTCGATATCATAAATAATTATGGAGTCATTCAGGGTATATACAACCAATATCGTCATCGCTGTCGTCTCGTCGTTTATATGATATTTAAAGAAGTTGTAATAAACAGTAGACTTGCTCGTTGCTCTTGGCTCTTAATCTGTACTAATATTATAAAGCTGAAGAGTTTGCTTGTTTGAACGCGCTAATCTCAGGAACTACTGGTTCGAATTGAAAAAAACTTTTGTGTTGGATAGTTCATTTATCTAGGAAGGCTTTAGGTTATACTCGTAAAACATCACGCTGCGACCAATAGGAGCGAAGACGCGAACGAAGTCGCGGGAAACAGCTAGTAGGTAATATGTTTTAGATTATTTTGTCATATAATTTTCGTATACATACATATCACATGTGGAATGAAGGTCTCGAGTGGTTAATACTACCGTAATGAGTAAGTTTCTTTGTCGTGGTTGTGTTAGTCGATGCGTGAGGGGAAAATTTTGTCAATTATCTTATTTGACTGCAAGTGTAAATATGTTCTAAGCTCGAATAGCTATAGAAAAACTAATATTTTAATTAAGTACTGTAGGTAGCTGACCAGATGCATTAGGATTATTAAAAAGTTGGAAAAACAAGTTCTC
Source organism: Notocelia uddmanniana (assembly GCA_905163555.1). NCBI lineage: Eukaryota > Metazoa > Arthropoda > Insecta > Lepidoptera > Tortricidae > Notocelia > Notocelia uddmanniana. The sequence goes on from LR991053.1 coordinate 14,427,185, forward strand.
TCTTGTGGTCAAATGTTAACGGCTTATTATGTGCATTTCAGTTATATTTCCATTACATAGAATTATAACTAGGAACGGAGATTATTTTTATTTGATTATGAAATCAACTTCAATTGGACTTTCTAGCCTTTAAATTTAGATATGACCATAGAAGACGCGAGCCGAAATATGTGTAAAACTGAGGGGTCAAAAATAACCATTGGTTTGTGATTGAAAATGAAATGTGGTTGTCATATCGGATAACAAATATGGAATTGTTACTTAATCTTTAGTTTAAGATTTTTTAATTCTTAAAATTAGTTCTTGACTTAAAAGGCATGGAAATTAAAAATATCTTTTTGTCGACTATAAAGGATTGCAAATGAGCCCTCCGAAACCGGCCGCTCTCTAATTTCTCTTTAATTAATCAGTAATTATTTTGTCCTAATGGGTTATCTGGGATTTCAATTAATCGATTGATTTTGGTACTTTGTTATAAACATTATATACAGGGAACCTTTGTTTTATCTGATAGATAACGTTCTGGAAACAATGCGTAAAGCGGCTGTGCGAGAACTTATTTACTATGAATATGATAAATATTCGTTAATTATTTGGGTAACTTATTCCTCCTAAGCTAAGTGAAAATTAGGTAGGTAAGTACTTAAAAAACACATATGTAGGTAGTTTCGTAAAGGTACAGTCGAGTTCAAAAATATTTTTACGGCTCGACTGTACTTTGATTTGTATTGATTAACTTTATTTCTGTCTGTGAATGTAAGAGAATGTATGTGGGCATTGAGTTCCACAAAGGTTATTTTCTGTGACTCAAAAAAAACCGGCCAAGTGCGAGTCGGACTCGCGCACGTAGGGTTCCGTACCAGAAAAAAACGCCAACAACTACTCTGTTGTATGGGAGCCCACCTTAATTATTATTATTATATTGATTTTAGTATTGTTTGTTGTAGCCACAATAAAAATACATAATCTGTGCAAATTTCAACTGTCTAGCTATTACGGTTCTTGAGATCTAGCTCGGCGAGTGGTAGCCATGAAAAAGGGCTAAAATATCACGTTTATTGTATGGGAGCCCCCCTTAATTACTATAATTATTTTGTTTTTAGTATTTGTTGTTATAGCGGCAACAGAAATACACAGTCTGTAAAAATTTCAACTGTCTAGCTATTACGGTTCTTGAGATACAGCCTGGTGACAGACGGACGGACGGACGGACTGCGAAGTCTTAGTAATAGGGTCCCGTCTTAACCCTTTGGGTACGGAACCCTAAAATAACCAAATGGTGAAGAAGAAGTTATAAATAAACTAGTATTTAAATACTGAAAGCAGCGAAACTATTCCAGACCAGAGACAATTCTATAGAAATAGACTTGTATTTTTAGCGCATGCTCTTTCTGACACAACGCTTAGTGCACGTGGAATCAAACAAAATACAAAACCAATTTTAATTAGTTGCGTCACTTCACAGGAATAGAGGCCCAAATTATAAATAAATATTAGGGGACATTTTTTACACAAATCGAACTAGTCCCACAGTAAGCTCAATAAGGCTTGTGTTATGGGTACTAGACGACGATATATTTAATAGATATATACTTAAATAGATTAGAATCTTTGACGCTACTACACATAACATTACAATCTGTCCGTTCCACCTTTAACAATGATTTAATATTGGAAATCACTTAAATTTTCGCACAAAAGTCAGTGTACAGTGAAATAGTGTAATATATAATGAGAATTTAATCAGTTTGTGATGAAGATGTTGTAAATAAAACGTAAAATACCAACAAAAATGCTCATGCAATTGTGATTTAGTTAGTTTACCCGCTTCTCAAAAATCTCATTACCGCGGAGTGGTGCAGTCGAGAGTGTTGGCTGCGTGCAGTGCGTAGAGGCGTAAATAGCGCGCGCGCGCGCATAAAGCGGCGGTTGGTTGTGATAACGCGCGGGCGCTAGATCTAATAAGCGCAGAAGCGACGCTGCTATATTGCGTTAGACTGAGCCTCAGAGAGGGTGATACTTTTATCAGTAGCGTAATTCGTCATAATTGAATAAACAAATATGATTTGCAATATATGCAATGTGGTCTTGGACCCTAGTGACACCATTAAATGTAAAGCATGCCACGAGAGCCAACACTACAAATGTGCTGGGCTGACTAAAACAGATTTCGACAGAATTTTACCTATGAACTTAATCAAATGGAAGTGTGTGAAATGCAAAACCACCAAAAAGTCAGTCTCAGCACCCGCTGGCTCCCCGAAATCGCCGGCACCAATTATTGCTCTTAACGAACAGACTCCCGGTGGCAGTACCGACATGCCTTCAATTGTTAGTATTGACTTGGAGGCCCTTATGAGAAACCTGGATGGGAAATTTGACCAGCTGTTCCAAGAAATGTCTGAACTAAGAAACAGCTTCAAAAACGAATTCGAGTCGTTGGCTGCATCTGTACGAACCTGGTCTAACAAATGTATAGAAATGGAAAATGCAGTCAGTGCCATAAAATCGGATCTGGATACAGTGAAACAGGAAAATGCGGCGCTCCGTTGTCAACTTAATGTACAACTTGATGCACAATCGGACCTGAATGCAGTAAAAGAAGAAAACGCGGCGCTGCGTAGTCAAGTAAATGCATTACATGACGCGCAAAACGACCTTGACCAAAAGTCGCGCCAATGTAACATAGAAATTCAAAATTTACCGGAGCGCAAGTCTGAGAACCTGCTACACGTCGCTACAGCAATCGGACAAGTGCTCGGCGTGCCAATGTCTAACGAAACCATTAAGACGGTACATAGGGTGGCCCATAACGCCTCTAGCGACCGTCCCAAGAACATTGTAGTGGAGCTGTGTTCCCGCCGCCTGCGAGACGACGTGGTTGCGGCGATGCGAGCGCGCCGTGGCCTCACCGCGGGCCAGCTGCTGGATGCTGCGGCGGGCACGGGCGGCGCGCGCCTCGATGACGCCCTGGCTAATACACGGATCTACATTAACGAACAACTTACGTTAAAAAATAAGATACTTTATTCTCGAACTCGCCAGGAGGCAAAAAATAAGAACTACAAATACGTTTGGATTAAGAATGCCACCATTCTCGTCCGTAAAGACGATAACTCTCGCGTGTTCATTATTCGGAGGGAGTCGGACATATCTAAACTGTGATGGTACGGTCGATGTTCTCTGGATATGCTCGTAGTTGGTGTATCACCTGTTCATAATGGAAATTTTCCGATACTAGTTTTTATTTACTTACTTTGTATTTTTCTTAGCCTTAACAAGTGCCTTATATACTCAAAACTGATAATGTTTCAAATAAATTATCTTCTTATTTTAACTTACGTACATAAAATATTATCCACATTTGTTCACAATGTCCACACCAGTTTATTTTACATAACTAGATTTTTAAACGTATATACATTTACTTACTTAACATCTGCAAATCGAGTCCTACCCGCCATATATAAACATGATTGTTACAATTGTTACAAGCCAAAAGTGTTCTATTTTTTTGTTAAAAATGTCATGTAATAAAATGACGTTGTATTATCAAAATTGTGGTGGACTTAGATCGAAACTTATAGACGTACGCTTAAATATACTACAATGTAACTACGATATTATTGTGTTGACTGAAACATGGCTCAGGCCCGATATTAGTGACTCAGAAATATTTAACGATTCTTACAACGTATTTCGGCGTGATAGGGATTTGACGGCTACGGCGAAAAAGGACGGAGGAGGAGTACTCATAGCTACCAAAAAATACTTGCATGTAATTCGTAGACCAGAGTGGGAAACTATGAGCGTAGAAAATATCTTCATAGAAATATCAACACCTGGACGGAAACTTGTAGTGAATGGGACTTATATTCCTCCTAAATCGAATCTTCTTATATATAATTCATACGTCAATAAACTTATGGAGTCCAATCTTGTGAATCTTGATTGCGATCTCTGCCTCGTTGGTGACTTTAATTTGCCCGACATTTGTTGGACCCAGTCGGCAGGTGGATCTGAGTTTCTGTTAGCCGGCGGCGACAATATGGGCCATCGCGAAAAAACTATGTTAGATGCTGCAAAATTTCTAGGATTAAACCAATATAACAAATTCAAAAACGTGAATAATAATATACTAGATCTTCTACTGTGTAATATTATTTGCCAGGTCTCCGAACCTGAAATCGAGCTATCAAACGTAGACAGGCACCATCCCCCTATTCAATTTACAATGGACTTATCACCCTTAAGCACTTTTCCAAAGGCACAAGTACCAAAATATAATTATCGCAAAGCCGACTACATTACCATATCCAATGAGCTCAATAAAATAAACTGGGACTTGGAACTGTCTCATCTGGACCCAGATGACGCTACTGATCACTTTTACTTCCTTCTATTTAATGTAATTGAAAGTAATGTACCGCTTGTAAAACAAGTTACATCTAAATATCCCACATGGTTTTCTCCAGCATTACGAAGAACCCTTAAGAGAAAAATAAAAATTTGGCACCGATGGAAAGTGTATGGCTCTTTATCTGATTATGCAGAATATTCACTTCTCAGAGCACGCTGTAAGGTCTTAATATTGAAGTGTTTTAACACTTATACTATAAATACTGAGAATTCTTTACGTAACAATATAAAGCCATTCTGGTCTTACGTAAAAAGTCTTAATAAACAGGCATCAGATTACCCAGCTTTAATGCACTATAATGACAAGTCTTCAGACTCTCCGGAAGAAATGGTGAAAATGTTTTCTGACTTCTTTAGATCGGTATTCGAACCACGCCAATCAATAAATTATGGTGACCTTGAAAATGTACCTTCTGCTGAGGCAGTCGCAAACCTTTCCGATATCACTTTAAGTAAATCCGTTATCCTCAAAAAAATCAAGGCTGTTGACGTCAATAAAGGTGCTGGACCAGACAGAATTCATCCATACTTTATTAAAAATTCGGCTCAAGCTCTACTTACCCCGCTTCATATAATTCTTAACAAATGTCTTTCTGCGGGTGTCTTTCCCCATCGATGGAAAGTGTCCTATGTAACACCTATTCATAAGTCGGGTTCTAAAGCGCAGATTCTGAATTATAGACCCATTTCGGTACAATCATGTATCCCAAAAATTTTCGAGGGTCTCATACATGACATCGTCTATCCTTCCGTTGAAGGAATCCTTATTCCTGAGCAACATGGATTCATGAAAAACAAGTCAACTGTCACAAACCTGTTACTTTATACTAATTATTTATTTGAATCTATGGATGCGAGGGAGCAAGTTGACGTAATTTTTACTGATTTCCGGAAGGCATTTGATAAAGTGGACCATTTGCTTCTACTGAAGAAATTGGCGTTCAATGGTATTCGCGGAAATCTCCTTCGCTGGTTTATTTCTTATTTAACGAATAGGACCCAGATTATTGTTGTCAATGGTTATAAGTCTACGGAAACCGAGGTCACATCCGGTGTAATTCAGGGTTCAATATTGGGACCACTGTTGTACATTATTTTTATTAATGACATCAAGCTTTGTTTTCCAAATTGTAATTTTGTTATGTTTGCTGATGATCTCAAGATTTATAAGACTATTAAACATGACAGTGATTGCAACATGTTTCAAAGAGATTTAGATTTGTTTTATAGCTATTGTCAACGTAACAAGTTGCAACTAGCTGTAGACAAATGCATGCAACTATCATTTACTAAGAACCGTAAAAATATTGTTCGATATGATTATAGTATTGGTAACGGTACAATAAATAAGGTAAACAGCTGTCGTGATCTGGGAGTAATATATGATGAAAAGCTGCATTTCAGTGACCATATTGATAACATAATCTCCAAAGCTATGCGCATGTTAGGATTTGTAATACGCTCAGCAAAGCCGTTTAAAACTCCAACGTCATATTTACTACTCTATAAGTCACTTGTAAGACCGCTCCTCGAGTATGCTTCAGTGATATGGAATCCTAAGTATATTAAATATACCAAGGCCCTAGAAATGATACAGAAACGGTTCCTGAGGTCAATGCACCGTAGATTAACGGGCAAAAAAATATCTTACATTGATCTCCTCAAGAAATACAATATTCCCTCGCTTGAAGCCAGACGTAAAATGACAGATGCAACCGCCTTATTTAATATTTGTAGTGGCAATTATAAAAGCTCCGAACTTCTTGGGCAACTCCGCTTTAGAGTCCCCGCGCGCAGCGCGCGCTCCCTGCAGTCCCGCGCCTCCTTCGCCGTGCCGCTCTCCTCGACCCACGCCGGGGCTCGCGCACCTTTGCACCGTATTTGCGACGCATATAATAAGTCCTGGGTTTCAGTCGACATATTTAATGTTGGTAAACAGCAATTTAAGAAAAAAATATTGGATTTGACAATGGATAGTGTATAATTTAATGAATTTACGATAGGCAATACCAACTATAGCTGTTGTTTAGTATCTTATGTTGTCTCCACTTTTACTTCTTATTAAAGTATTATGTCACTCTATCATCATTCATCATACATCAGGCATATGTATTTACTCAACACTCTATTGTTGTAAACTTTAGTAAATTAGTTAAGTGTAGTATTGCAACTCTCTTATATGTTTTAGTGAGAGCTGGAAAGGGAATGAGTGAATGTTCCATAATGTGTTTCAGAAAACTTATTTCCTTCTCACTTATTCCTGTTTGCTTTCCAAATAAATAAATAAAATAAAATAAAAAATACATAGAAAACATCCAAGTCTCAGGAACAAATGCCTCTGCTCACCACAGAAACAAATGCCCTTACCGGGAATCGAACCCGGGACCTCTAGCTTCGGAGGCAATGACACTACCAACAAGGCTAAGCAGGCCGACAAATTATGACTTTTAATTAGCTTGTACATGATTAAATTTATCTTCATTTAGATATCGCTTTTGTTTCATGTCCCTTTCATTCTGATTTTGAAAGACAGGGACATTAAAGTGGGGTATCCCTTTGAAGCGCCAGCGACGTATCATATTTTCAATCCTATGTTCCTACTGCTATTATCGTAGTATATTATTTTTCTTTAAAACAGGCGTACAAAGTACTATATTCTTTAAAACAGGCGTACAAAGTACCGCGTCAAATCTATCCTGTGTCGATGTAATTAATTCGACTGAAAAAAGGGGCCACGCTTTGGCTCTTTGTTATTTGAGCTTCAACCGCGCACCGCGTAGAGGACAACTTAATCGAGCTTTCGCCAAGACTTAAACACCAAGAATACCAAGATTGAAATTTAAATTCTTTGCATTTACAAAATACATACAAAATATTATATTTCGTTTATTGAAAAAAATACTGAAATAAATTCCATCGGATTATTATTTTTGAAAACTGAGACATTGTATTACTTACATAAAAGAAAATATGAATTCACAGTTATCACATTTATACAATATCACAAACAAAATAAGTCATTATAAGAGTTTATGTTACTAAGGCTTAATGATATGTAATATTAAAAATATGTATGTACATACATCTACAATAATACCAATTCTTATGCCTACCATAATAACGACGAAAATGGCGGAAGGGATAACATTATGATCATGCGACTACGAAAACGGTAACATAAATCCATGATACTTCACGAGCCATTCCCTTTCCTCTTTCCTTGCTTTTTCGTCAAATTAATTTATGTAAAATATATATACCTTTGCTTTTTAATATCTATTCGTACCAACGTCCATCAAATACAAATACCTTAAAAATTGGCAAAATGATACGTATCAAAATTTTAATTTACCTGTATATGATTATCAATTAACTTTACAGTTGATAACTTTACAGTAAATGTAACTAGAACCTAGCTTAAAACTGCTGATCGCTTGTCCTAATGTCGACTAGCTGCCCTCAGCGCGAGTGAAGCTGTGCCGGCATGGGGGATGCGCCAGATAAACTGAAGTTCAGAATTCAGTAGCACGCCGACCGCGGACGGCGAACCACGCAGGCCCCGCGCCGCGTTGTGTGTGCATCCTATAGCGAGTACTGTTGTAGTGGCTGGTATATTATTGTGAATGATTGGCCGGAGATTGGTGAGGCTTTAGGTTCTGATTTTTTAATGGCAATCAGGCGCTAATTACGTGTAAATAAAAATAAGTTTAATTCGAGTATCTCTATAAGTTTATCACTTATATGTAGTTAATTATTAAATTGGGACAAACAACATATCTCTAAATATCTTAAATCCCACAGAAAAGAGCATGAATCAGTTATACATTATTGCACCATTTATTTACTAAATAATAGTTACGTAGGGTCACTAGGCCGGTTACGCGACCAGCGCTAGTTAGCGATCACCTGAAGGATGAAGTTTTTTGCAATGAATATGTACCACCACCACCATATCAGCCAAAGGACGTCCACTGCTGCATGAATGTGTACATTAATATATATTTACAATGCCCTAAAGAAACGGTGAGTTGTATGCATTTTGTTTTGTAAAATATCCCTTCAGTTCATCAACTCCATCCAAGTGGTCGCAAACAGGCACACCAAATTAGCTGATCGCTAACCGACCTATCAATCCTACTTATGTTTAGTTATTACCTAACTATATAAAGTAGAAAATTATGCAGTTTTTAAAATAATAATATTATTATTTTCTTGAATGGCGTGTAAATATAAATTATTCATTTTAATTACCTTCAAATACAAACCAAAAATTATTAACTAAGCTGGCTCGATGACCCAAAGAGGATCTTGGCCTCTGTCACAAAATAACGTTACTAGAAGTATACACCAAAAATTAAAATAATATGTGTTTTGAAAATGACTATAACTGAAATCTGGAAATAACTAATTATTTAATTACTAATAATTTATTAGATAATCTGAAAATATGTGTCATATTTTTAAACCGGTCAATCTATTTACGAGTTGTACATTGCACAAAGTGATTGCAATTTCTATTACCCCCAAACAGCCAAACCATACTTCATCACATGAATCTACCTTTTACTAATCAAGTACTGATAAATGACTTAAAATACTCTTGTTCTTAATAAACATCGAACAAATTAACTAGATTTATGTAGAAATACAACCTAACCGAACCGCAGTTTGATTTTATGAGCCAATTTTAACCGTAAAAAGTATTTTTTCCCACTTTTCGTACCACAATTACGTTAAGTGCAGAAGTTTCTCGAAATACCGTTGTATTCCAGTAAACATTGTACTGAAGGGAAATAAATGCTAAATGGAATCGGTGGTTTTCTTTTTCTTGTTAGTTTTTATTCCTTGATGGTAGAGTTTAAAATACATAATAATACTTACCTAATACTAATTCATGGTATGATTTGACTAACTTTTAACTAGCCTTGCACTTGCACTTGTATTTTACGTTGAATACTATTGCAACATCAACTTATCAAGGAAGTGTAATTTGTACATTAATATTATATATATCCAATTTATTATTAAAAAAATATATGTATGAAATTATCAATAGATAAGTAAAATATGTATACAAATAAAAAAAAAGAATACATGTTCCACGATTTATTTTGAGCTAAGGAAGTGGTGGCCTAGTCTGCAATTTACTTATACCTTCACTTAATAGTCATTGCTCTAATGCAAAACAACGCCTGGCCACATTAGATTAGTTTTCATAAATGCGTTTCCTTCACTATTTTTTTACGCAATAAAAAAATTAAACTTCGTATACAAAGCTGATAGATTTTTCCGTTTTCGACTGGCGTGTTTGAGCGAGTACATTTCCAGTTACCTATTTAGTGCATTCTTGCTAAACTATGCTACGCATCGGAGCGTTTAGCTTGTACATTCTTTAGGTAATTGATCGTTAATACATCTACTTCCAATGCTTTTTAATGCACTGTACTAATTTTTTTGCATTTAATTTAAAAATAAACATTCACGAGTAAATATATATCTTATTTCTTTTTACTCGGTGTAGCGACCGAGTAAAAAAAAAAGAAAGCCTCTCTTGTAAGTAGTGCCTACGAACGGACTTATTCTAAGGCTGGGTTGCACCGACTTACGATCACAGACCGATCAACGTTAAATAAGGCGCCGGCACCGGTGAATTTTAACGAACGCAGCTTACGATTACAAACGGTTTGGTGAAACCCAGTCTAAAAAGCATTCCATGATTAAGATCGAATATATTGATTAATCCGCAGTAAAAATAAAATTGTGAATGTCAAGTTGTTCATGTATGCGTTTATTCCTTAAGTTTTCTACTTATTTAAACAAACTTTAGTAAAAATTATATAGATAAAAACTTTAAATTCACATCTGTAGGTATATAAGATCCATGTATTCATAGCCCCATTGACATAATACACGTTATATAGTAAAGCAATCGTGCAACATACGCTAATGAAATTTATACCCCGTAAACCGTCGTGGTTGTTTTATAAAGTGCAATAATCATAAAACCCCACGAGTCTGTCCCCCGCTACAGATGCTTTTCATTCCGTGAATTGGTCTGCCATAAAGATACGTTTTTGGGGCTTGTAAAATGTTCAGGTGTTTCATGGTTTTTTAATGAATAAATATCACATTTTACAAAAATCCAATAGAAAAATCGGCCAAGAGCATGTCGGGCCATGCTCAGTGTAGGGTTCTGTACTTGCCCTAAGAATTAAAAAAAAAAACAATAACAAGCAAAAGGAAATAAATACCTTTGCAGCGTTTCATACGTTTTTTATTAAGAAAGAAAGACTTTTTACGATACCTCAAAAAGAGCTTAACGGATCATTTCCGCTATAGTTTTCGTTGAAAGTCTTTACTAAGTTTTACTTTCATGATTTTTTTCATATTTATTGGACCCATAGTTCAAAAGTTAGAGCCCCCCCCCTTCTCCCCTCGGATTTCATAATATTTTCGAAAATATTCACTCCAAAAGAAAAAAAAATGTGTCCCTATCTTTTGAACTTATGGGTCTACAAAATTTGAAAAAAATCATGAAAGTAAAGCTTAATAAAGACTTTCAACAAAAACTATAGCGGACATGATCAGTCATGCCGTTTTTGAGTTATGGTAAAAAGTCTTCTTTTCTTAATAAAAGTCGTCGTCGCTTTGAAAGTATTTCCTTATGCTTGTTATTGATTTTTTTAAATTAAGTTTAGTGGGCAACCACGGAACCCTATACTAAGCATGGCCCAACATGCTCTTGGCCGATTTTTTACTTAGTATTTTTAATAAGAATACCTATTTATGTCGTTAATAATTTGATTAGTCTTCCTTGCCTTCTCTTATACGTCTTCCATTATAATAATATCATGAAATTAATTCGGGCAACTAATTCAATGGACTTCAGCAACGGAAAATAATAAAGAAGCTTCTTTTACAAATTGGGTGAACCAAAATTTTGATAGGCGTCTTCCGTTAATTCATAAATTAATTAAAGTTGGCCGGGCTTCTGGAGACAAAGTTGGTTGTCATTGCGAATGATAAGCAGGGTTCATTAGGATTCACCCCATTGACTCGTTTGACCCTCCACGCAGGGCACAGGGTAAAAACAGTACGAAATAGGTGCGAATGAAGTTGCTTTCTAGCGAGAAATTCATTATACTAGAAATGCGAAAGTATGTACGAGTATGTATCTGTCTGTCTCTCTATTACCTCTTTACGTTTAAACCTCTTACCCGAATTAAATCAAAATTAGTGTAGAGATAGGTTGAGTCCCGAGAAAAGACATAGGATAGATCCGAGATTAAATCTATTTAATCACGGAAATCATTCCTAAGGGGGGTGAAAAGCTTTTCAGCTTAATCAAATTATTTATGGCTTAATCAAAGTTACCACTATATTAGATTTGTCCACCTAATGGCGTTTGCAAATTGCAATACGAGTATGTATCTTTCTATTATTTCCTGAGATTATTTCAGACAAGCACTGGTATGGTTTATTAGGCACTGTTATTGGTTATTGTTTATAAGGTAGTTGACCCCAAGTATCCTTCAGTATGCATCTGTACCGAAATAACGGTAAGATGATAAGGATTGTATGAGAAAAGAACTGTATTTACCTTGATGGAAACCGGAATCGCACGACTTATCTCTTGGCACGCCTCGGCTTGCCACCATTATCTTGTCAGGCAATTACTTATTTTCCGCACCTCGGCAATAATGTAAATTTTAAGTTAGCAGGAGTATATTTTTTCATGCAAACGTATACATACATATGTATACTGGTGTTTGTGTATTTCAATTGGGGTCACTTCTAGCAATTGTAGTTTTAAAGATGGGGAAAAATGCAGTGATCTGTAACATCACATATTGTTAGCAATATATCAATGTTCTTAGCCCACCGCTCAAAACAAAATAAATACATTGAACTTGGTTCCCAGCATAGTCGAGTCCCAAAGGATGATTGGGGGTGGTGTTAATCTAACCTAACACCACACGGTCTCTATATTTTTTTCATTTCAGCCAATAAAACCAAGCAGTGCCCATTGCAAATTATACGAACATCAACAAAAACCAAAAAAATCTCAAAATTGTATGGAGCAATTTTATCACGCTCATAATCAAATACTACAAAGGTACCCATTAATATTACTTATTTGGTAAAATTGTTTAAAAGTCGCGACTATTTTCGTGCTGTTTTTATCATGTTGCCTACCGTGAACAGGGGCTAACGAGTGGGTCACTCCAGATTTGTCTACGTAACTCGGATGATAATCTGCGTAAACTCACCGAAGGGGTTCGAGAAATTTTAGAGTGCCCATTCTTAATCAATATTACTTACGGGAACTGCATGCAGTTTCCGTCAATTTAGCATAGGTATATAAATAAACATAAAATAAGAATTAACAATACAGATAGTAAAAAATACAGATAGTCAAATGGGAAATACTTTCAATGTTTTGGGATAAATAAATAGCTAGAGTGTCTAAAATGCCATCCGCAGTTTTTATATAAGTATTTATAAAGCTATACTCGTTATCTACAGTAGTTTTCTGAAAGTTTAGTAGAACTTATTTACAATGATACTGATTTTATGAAAATACTTGTAAAAAACGTGAAAATGAATAAATAATCAGCAGTTTTTGCAATCATACTTTTAACTGTAAAAGTTTTAAATTTATTCACTGCTTGCGAACATGTTTAATTACGGCAACAATAAAAGGCAGGTCATAAATTTTTAACGTCTTCGCAAAACGGGAGTTTCATTTAGTCCCTTTGCGAGTATTTTATGAGACACTGGAGAGACGGGTTGTATAAAAGAAAAGTTTTTGAACACTATGAAAGATTAATTCTCAATTGTTGGTGAAAAAGATATTTTTATCAAAAAGGTACTTCTGATATATAGGATTAGAAACAGCTTCTATTTAGCATCATTTATTGTGGTCAATGTTTAATCTCCAAGAAATAGTTCATTGATCGTAAGAAAGTTTCGCGTGTCAAAACATTAAAAGATTTTTCGGTTCTATAACAGTTGTTAATTAGTATAATTATATTCTGACGAAAATGACAAAATGATACGGGGTCTTAACTCTGCTTTAAATAATAAAGCATTAAGGTGAGAACAATAGGCACCGTTAGGTACTTTCTAAAACAATAATTTTAAACGCATAAAGCAAGGAACGACCTGAAATTTGTTAATTAAAGTAAATTTCAAAGTAATTTATGCATCTATTGTTTTACTACTTCACTGTTTAACGATCTCCAATTAAAGTTTACAATTACTAAGTTGAATAATAGCGGAATAAGTCGTAAAGAGCAAGCCTTTACGCCATGTGTTTCAGGCATAAATGAGGGAAATTCACTCACCGTAGATGCTATAATATAACACATAAAACGTCACAAATGGTATGATTCTACCCTCACAAAACTGACTTTAAGTAGTTGGATATAAAACAATACAAATATCAACAAACATAATCTTCAAATCAGTGGCATTTTTTATTTAAATGTTTTTTTTTTACGTTATATATGCAATCAGTATAATACAGTTTTTCTACTCGGTCTGCGTCGTGGGTACCGAGTAACCGGAGAGATTTTAATATAGTTTTTACATCTAAAAGTTACTGTATAATTTCAACCTAGTTTTCGCGGTTTTGATTAAATATAAAAGCAAATACTCGTTGTCACTTGTTAATTGTGAAGCTTTCATTGACATGAAGTGTACTAGAAATTTTATAAAAAGTATATCCGACTGACATGTTTATCCCGTCCCAGGGTTATTATTGACAAAACACAACTCATTTTCGTACTACTCAAAGATTTTCAGGTCATACTAGGATACAAAAATGATTAAATAATATAAAACCAATAGTTAGAATACAAAAATGATTAAATAATATAAAACCAATAGAACACCACCCCAAAAATAAATAAAACCTTCAAAACCCCACGAAATAATCCAGAATTTACACGCTATCTGTAGTTACTTGTTTAACTATAGATTTGATTGGTTATGTACCTTACCGGCACAGTTTACTAATATTCCAGCCATTAAATAGTAATATTTTATGACGAACTCCATAGTGATCGTGAAATGTGAATATAACTTTTTAAATACAATGAGCGTTGAAACTGTCAAGTTTTAAGATGGCATCATTCAGTCATCAGGAAACACAGTCCAGTCCGGCCAAGGAATTGCCAAGGTAAGGTTTTTTTTAATATCCTCACCACAACTATTTGTATTTGTTAATTTCCACAGATCTAAATAATAACATCAGCACTACCGTGAAGTCTGCAACAATCAATTAACTTTATTGTTTCATTCAATTTAAAATATATTGCACCCTGTTAGATTATTATTGAAACACGTGCAATATTGTTATGTACGTGACATAAATGATATCTTATAAAAACATTAATATTTTTTTTGTTAAAGGTTATTATCACTGCGACACGTCAAAATTAAGTACTTTTATCTGTTGGACAAATGCCAGACTTTCACGCACTAATCAGTATTCTTATATTGATACCACTATCGCTTCATTGAATGAAAAGTGACAAATGATTGACAGACAATAATATAATATCCATCGTTGTTTTATCAACCAGAACATTTCTAGGGTTCCTCCTTTTAAGACTGAAAATGGAAACTCCATCAATAATGATTATTTTTATCAAGAACGTGTAAACATATTAAGTTGTGTAGAAATTGGCAAGATGGACAGAATCCATAAACTAATACAGCATGCATGGCCTTAGAATTATTAAGATAAGCTTTTGTAAAGGTTAATTGTGTAGTAATTATGTTCGACATAGGCACCGCAAAGTTTGTCACAAAATTTATTGATTAGAAGCACGCGGTCTTGAGCCTTGCTTTGTCTATAGTTGTGCTAGTAATTAGTAACGTCCGAAAGATAGATCCGATAATAGTCCTTACTTAAGATTCGGATTATCACGACGTGTGCCATTATGCCGATAAGGTATATTTGCAAGATGCCATTGCATCGGAGAATGTCACATTTACAGCCCTTATTGTGTCAGGGGACCACTTCTTATCAATTGTTTCATCCTCATGATAGAAGATTTTGTCACTGGAACTAATCAATGATTCATAGCAGACATGTCGATATCTGATCTGTCTATTGGGCAGAGCCAGCTCGTCAGATTAAAAACTGAAGATGGTAGAATCGTTTCGTCCAAACCTGAGCTTCTGAGTGAGATAGAGTGCTTTTATGGACAGCTATACACGTCAACTAGCAGACCCGAAGTTGGTCTGGCGGAAGACCGAAGAGCTAGATTAACCCGGCACTATACCGAAGATATCCCGGACATCAGCCTGTACGAGATTAGAATGGCTCTTAAACAGCTTAAGAACAATAAGGCACCCGGTGAAGACGGAATTACAGCGGAACTCCTGAAGGCGGGTGGAAAACCGGTCCTTAGGGCCCTTCAGAAGTTGTTCAATTCCGTCTTACTGGAAGGGAAAACTCCAAAGGCATGGAACAGAGGTGTGGTGGTCCTGTTCTTCAAAAAGGGTGACAACTCCTTACTGAAGAACTACCGACCCATCTCACTTCTGAGCCATGTCTATAAGCTGTTTTCAAGAGTCATTACGAACCGTCTCGCACGCAGGCTAGATGACTTCCAGCCTCCCGAACAAGCCGGTTTCCGAAGAGGCTTTAGCACCGTAGACCACATCCATACGCTCCGTCAGGTTATACAGAAGACTGAGGAGTATAACCTGCCCCTCTGTTTAGCGTTCGTGGACTACGAGAAAGCCTTCGATTCGATCAAAACCTGGGCTGTACTACAATCTCTCCAGCGGTGCCAAGTGGACTACCGCTATATCGAAGTGCTGAAGTGTTTGTACGAGAACGCCACTATGTCAGTCCGACTCCAGGGCCAGAGCTCGAAGCCTATCCCATTGGAGCGGGGAGTCAGGCAAGGAGATGTTATTTCTTCTAAACTGTTCTCCGCTGCACTGGAGGATGTTTTCAAGACTCTGGACTGGAGAAGGCTAGGCATCAACATAAATGGCGAGTACCTCACTCACCTTCGGTTTGCTGACGATATAGTAGTCTTGGCTGAGACCATGGAAGATTTAAGTACAATGCTCAATGACCTCAGTAAAGCCTCCGAGCGAGTTGGTCTAAGGATGAACATGGACAAGACGAAGATCATGTCAAATGTCCATGTCGCACCAACTCCCTTAACAATCGGACACTTTACGCTCGAAGTTGTAGACGATTACAATACCTAGGACAGACTGTCCAGTTAGGTAGGTCCAACTTCGAGAAAGAGGTTAATCGTCGAATCCGACTCGGCTGGGCAGCGTTCGGGAAGCTACGGCACATATTTTCGTCCAATATTCCGCAGTGTCTCAAGAAGAAAGTCTTTGACCAGTGTGTGTTGCCAGAGATGACATATGGTACTGAAACGTGGTCGCTTACTATGGACCTCATAAAAAGGCTCAAAGTCACCCAAAGAGCAATGGAGAGAGCTATGTTAGGAGTTTCTCTGCGTGATTGCATCAGGAATGAGGCCATCCGCAGCAGAACCAAAGTGACCGATATAGCCCTCCGAATTGCTAAACTTAAGTGGCAGTGGGCGGGGCACATAGCACGTAGAACCGATGGCCGTTGGGGCGGAAAGGTTCTCGAGTGGCGACCACGTACCGGAAGGCGTAGCGTGGGCAGGCCCCCCACACGGTGGACCGATGACCTGGTGAAGGTCGCGGGTGTCCGCTGGATGCGGGTGGCGCAGGACCGGTCATTGTGGAAGTCTTTGGGGGAGGCCTATGTCCAGCAGTGGACGTCTTTCGGCTGACATGATGATGATGATGATGATGATGTCGATATAGATCAATCGATATTGTGAGATATGCCAAACTTAACTACAATAGTAGTTAATGTAGCTTGAGAGTAGAACATGAATTGTTATGAGATATTCTTCAAATACAAAATTATGTAAACAGTGTTGAGTACAAAATTATCATGACATTGAATGCAACGCATGTTGAATAGGTATATGGTAAATATAGCCACTACATATTCAAATATTTTAACCATGTTACAGTCTTTTGTCATATGGCCTACGCTATATGTAGACGTCAGCGCTTAAATTTAAAAATGTTTTATTCTACGTAATTGAAAATCCCGGTGATTTTTAAACCAACCTCCGCAGTGCTAAACGGACGCTCACAATAGCGGCAAGTTGTTGAACGCGGAAAGCGTTTACGGCAACTGCAACAAAACCTCTTTTATCGACGTCGGTGTATGAAGCGATTGGGCGCGTATCGGACATTGAATGTTTGGATAATTTGAATATCTTACTACGAGAACCCTTCAAAACTAACCCTACTTAGTTTTCAGAAAACTTAACAAATCTCTGTTGTTGACTTAATTTTGTCTTGACCCTTTCAGGCAAACAAAAATGTTAATGTGACAGACAAAGACAAACGAATTTTAGTGGTATTTTAACTAAAAGGTTTAATGTACGTTTGTTAATAAGGGCACAAACGGTAATTCGTTTCAATAATAATTTACTTGTAACAAGCGGTTATCGGTTTTCGGGCTTATAGAAGAGTGTAATTAAAAAGCGTTATAAATGTCGTAATATGTATTGAGCTACCAAACGTTGATCTGTCATTTGGTTTTGCAAAGCTCCCAAAGTATTCCAAACTAACCGTCCATCATAAAGTTGACGTTTAGCAACAATGAAGTTTACCTTCTTCGTAAACAAATATTTGTATATATTTGTCAATATGTTGTTAGTTAAGGTAAACTGCTTAATGATTGACACCTAAATGCCCAATGCTATTAATATGACATTTGATTGAGTGGCATGTATTTGGTCAGTGACTCAACCATTTATCTTATTTGGTATACGTTTTATAATGTTTCTGATTTTGATAACGTTTTACATACTACTTGACTCTTGGTATTCCTCTTGATTTGCATTCGAGTTCGCCTAAGCTTTAAGCCGTGTTCGTCTACCAGCAGTAGGGGCGATCCATTTTGGTCCGCAGGCGGATGTAAAATCAATACGATGACTGTGAAGAGATCGTACACGTTTGTTTTTGCCCGTTACGTTTTAAAATGTTTATTTACGAAGCAACTCGTTTACTTGCAACGCTGTTCCGTTTGTTGTTTGACCAAAAATTATTATATCCTTTGTAGATCACTTCGTAGTGTTTTTATTTTTATTTTGCAGGAACATTACGTTAGTTGCTTATGCTTCTATTACTAAAGTATTGCATTATCACTTTCATTTGTTATTTAAACCCTTTAGGTACATTTAATAATAGCAAATGATTGTATTTCTTAGGTGTAGGGACATATATGTACCTCGTTTTTATTTCAGATTATAACAAATTACATGCGATTTCAAGGGAAACAGTCTTGCAACGGGAAAATATTCGGCGTTTTATCTATTTAACGTAACATTGAGTTACTGAAATAAGTGAGATTAAAACTATATTATTCTCTGATATCTTAGGAAAACGACAAAACGTCAGCGTAAACGACCGTTATAATAATAATCTTCAAAAAATGAGGTATATCATTAACACTTTTATTTCTTGGGTATTTAAAGGCATGGATATCCTTGTAGGTACTTAATTTAGTGAAAACGGCGAGCGATTACTTGCACTTTAAGAATAGTACTTGTTAAGTTACTCATTATGTTAATACGGAGATCTATTAATTTTATTAAATAGCTTGTAACGTCAATGTGACTGAAATATGCATCTCGATATGTCAATAGGTACTGATAACACATATATGCGGCAGATACATATTATTTTTAATGATATTAATGATGCATTATATTTAATAATCACATATCTGTACTTATCTGAAAACCTTCTGTAGGATTGTCTTTGATTGCCCAAATGCCATATTTTTTTATATTTAATATTAGTATTAATTACGGCACGACATGGCTCAATATTAGCATTCCCGGGCGGCTAATGTTAGGCGAAATTAAGGAATTCCTCGCATTGCGGCTTTTCTGTTTCGCGTCCAATCTAATTTTATTCCTTTTTATTACGTAATGCCAGCATTATTATGAAATCAAACACAATCTACTTATGAAACTGACGTTTATTAGTAATCAAGTTTCAAATGTCTATCAACTAAGTAAAATTGTAATGTTTTTTAAACACACAACCATCTTTACAGGTCTCCCCAATGCGACAGTGTGGAAACTCTTATTTCTATGCATAATTAATTATTCTTTTATTTTATTCAAAATATAGTAAAAGTTACTACGAGGTTAATGTATATATTAAATGACTACAACTAGTAAATTGTATTTCAATTCTTTATTTAAGTTTAGTACTTCGATTTTCAGAGGTACCCATTCGCTTCTTTCAAGACATTATAAAAACACACCAGAATCGTACGCATCAGCAGTTTTTATTATTGCAAAGCAAGCACCCTGTTCCATAGCAGGACATGGACTAAATTATATAAGAGGAGACGCCTTTTATATGCTCTAAAAATCCAAACAAAATTAGGCATCATAGCCATTACTTCTGTCGATATCCACAGCAAAGATGCGATCCGAAATTTGTATATGACCCAGCAGTAAAATCATTCGTATTCGTTGGATTTAGAGGTACAATGTTTTTTAATCGTGGATGGAAGTGTTGACACTTAAAGATGGTGGAGCATAAAAATCACACGTAGCTGACCACTACATTCTTCAAAAATATTTACCTGCATATCGACAGTATTCTCACAGTCATCTATGAAGTTCTTATTTATTCTAAATCTCTTTGGAGTATGTAATAATAATAATAATGTGTAGTCGTGGGTATATATGAAATTATTTTCACTACCGCTATCCAAAAATGCGGAACTAATTTAGTTCTCAAATTATATATATATTTATTCACCTTATTTATTTCTTTTTCTTAAATTAGATTTTTTACAATAAATTTATACAAGTAAAATATTAAAATATATATACAAAATATAAAAGCATTATAAAAAACCTAACCTAGGGTGCCGCCGGCAGCGAGGCGAGCCTAAGCTACCGGTGGTTAGGGTGACAGAGAGAGGAACCTCCGGACTATCCGCGCCGTGTCCAGGAGTACCGCCTTCTGTATTTGACCCTTGACCCAGCCATCTAACGAGAGTCTCTTGAGATGTTGGTCGAGACTCTTCGCTATTAGACCGTTTACAATGGGACAATAATCGCTGAATCAACATCCCACATGGCGGTTACCTCATGTGCCAAGTCTAGGTACTTGCTGACTTTGCCCTTCTCAGCTTTTACGAGGTTCTCGTCATGGGGGATGGTGATGTCAACGAGTACTGCCTGGCGCTTCAATCGATCTGTCAGCACGATATCAGGCATGTTGGCAACAATAGTCCTGTCCGTGATGACAGATCGATCCCAATAGAGCGTTGCACGACCATTTTCGAGAACTGGCGCAGGTGTGTACTTATAATACGGCACTTCGAAGTCCACAAGACCGTATAAAAGAGCAAGCTGCTGGTGAATAATCCTGGCCACCAAGTTATGTCAGTGCAAGTACTCGCCGTTAGCAAGATGACTACAACCAGAAATAATATGCCTGAGTGACTCTCCGGGACGGCGGCATGCCTGACAAATGTCGACCGTACCGTCCTTCAGGATATATTTCCGATAGTTGTTCGTCATGACAACCTCGTCCGCAATTGTACAGACAAAACCTTCAGTTTAAGAGAGCGCTGTTTATTATTATTAAAAATGGGATTGCTCTTGGCCAGCATCTAGCCAAATTCCAATACACATCTTATTCACAAATCTTTCAACAGTGTGGAGTAGCCTTAATATAGTGTTTTAAAAGCGCATAGCAAGGCTGTCACGGCAGTAACCTTATTACGTGTATCGAGTCCCGACGGAACGTCTCGCGACGTATTCTCGCTGCTTAGTTTAAGCGTGTCAGTGCTCCTTATCTAGGACTCCGGTATCTAAAGTTTAGAACGCCTCTGGAGACTGTGTGAGGATTTCAAACGGTGTGACCGTTCGAATTATCCGTTATTCATGTCGACAGAGTAAACAGTTTCATTAAATATTAAGTACTATGTAACTTGTTCCACGGCTAGGTAGGTGTCGTGGGTACAAATCTCGCCAGGGGAGATCAAATTTCCAATTTTTTATACCGGATGGATATTCACATTTATGATACGAATTCTTTGGTACAGAGTCGCACTTACTAATACACGCAGGAAACATTTCAGTCAAGCCGGCAAATACTCATTGCATGCTAGTGATTTTTGAAACTTACCGTAAAGCAATTACTTTCTGCGTGAAAATTAAATTTTCCACACACGACTGATGACTCTACAAATATCTGGGTTGGCCTTAACACACATGTAACGTAAATGTAACGCAGTCAATAATATATGCCGTAAAAAGGGCGGGTGTTAATAGAGGCACAGTTGATCCCGGAACCCGATCCAAATTGCGGAAACTCATTGCAATTCCTTCCACAGCCTGTCTTCCGGGACGGGTGAAATATACAATTTTAAAGGTTTTTCCCGGGAAAGAGACATTTGCATAGGTGTGGTGCCTTTGTCGGTCTGTTTAGATTAGCGTCACATTTTTGGGTAACATAGCGATGCGTTGCGGAATATTAATATTGTTGCGAGGAATGGATTTGGTATGTACACATTCAGCTCCGATATTTTGTCGCTGTCATGCGTTTTCCGATATGTAGCGAAATCTGCCTACTAACAGGAGACCCGCCTTCCCGGTCCTTTACAATCTCATGTACCTTACTTATCGCTATAAGTATTCTGTACCGCTATACTTCAAGTATCATCTCATTGTAACAATATTGTTATAAATGATGCAATCTAACTTGACAAAGGATTACTGTCAAAATCTGTGTAACTAAGTCTACTGACTTACCTTACCGGTCCGTATTAGTCTACTGACTTACCTTACCGGTCCGTATTTAAATTTATTTTCTGAAACTATGTTATATTAAAAACGATCAGGACTACTCAAAAACTAACCTCATTTTGATGCTAACTCCGTGTCAAATATAATAAACTTTCGTCATCTGAGACCTAACCGTCTTCCAGCTAGCACCCCATATTTCACCCCCACCGATAATCGCCCCATAACTTATGGCTGAAATGCACCTCGGCAAATATTAAAAGTAGGATAATGCCCCTGTGATTTTAAAACAAATTTATGGTAAGGGAAGTCTTGTAATCGTGAGTTACTAGCGGAATTTTGGTCGGTTGGGTGATTTTTGTATTAAGAAATCAAATCAACCTTCAACTTGGTAACAATTGACGATTGCCACGAGAATGTGGAATAATAAGGAATTATTTCGATACATTACTTTATTTTGAGAGAAAAGTTAAGAATCAATTACTAATACTGAAGCTGTAAATACATTGTTCCTGCTTCCGTGAAGAACACCTATATTTGCTGCGGAAATCCGTGTCCCGAACAGAAATAAGCACCCATTTCGTTTTGGCAACATAAATATATAAAATAACATGAAATTTTTAGCTGTCGATATTTTTTTATATATTGGGGACAATCTTACACAAATTATACTTGGTCTATGGGTACTAGACGACGATATATATACTCATATAGATAAATACATATAAAACATCCAAGACCCAAGAACAAATATCCGTGCTAAATGCACAAATAATACCCTGGCCGGGATTCGAACCCGGAACCTCTAGCTTCGGAGGCAGTGTAGTGACACCAACTAGGCTAAACTGCAGGCCGTATTTTGTGCGGTGTGCAATTTATTAGCCATTAAACTTCATAGCGTCTAATTCCATAAACAGATAAACCCTGGCTCTCTATAAATGGTTACCGTCATGAGTAAACTATAATGAATTGCCATCGAAAATCGTCCCAATCGGTCCCTATTGATCCTTTTTACCGGTAAATTTAATTGTAAACCATAGAGGTTTACCGCGGACCGACAATTTGTCCCCATTCTCAATTACTTCGCTTGTTTAAATTATTTAAATTTGGCGATGCAGCAAACAGCATAGTTTATTAATTAACTGTACACATGTGGTTAATGTGACATAATGTGTCGTTGCTTATGCGTAAAACGCGACCAAAATAACTCGTGTAAATAAATCTTGGAACTATTTATAGTTTACGATGTTATTGGTTGTTTAGTCCCCTTTGAACTTAAATAGGCTCATACTTGGAGATTAGAAATCTTTTTACTGCACGAGTTACAGAGAAAGTTCTTGTAACAAACTACTGTGCAAAGAAATATCGTTATTTTTTCGTATCCAGCTGAAGAGGTCCATCTGACTTAGAGAAAAGTACTGAAATAATAATCCAGAAATAATTTATTTAGGTGCCTAAAAATAAAGTTTGTAAACAGCTTTCTATATTTAACTTAAGCAAAGAGTAAAAAAATACCAAAAACCCGACTCTAAATTCCTCCTTCATGTGCCTATATTATTTGAGGAGTTCCTTCGATTCTTCATGGAACCAACTTGAAGGTACCTACTCTCAAAAAAAAAACTACCGAATTGAGTGATAACCTTTTTTGAAATGTTTTGTAAACAACAACTAGATAATAAACACCGTTAAGAGCACGATTACTTCACGATTCGATGCGGCAGAGCCTTCTCTAACCGGGTCAAAAAAGAATTCCAGAGACGTGAAACAGGAGATATGGTTGGGATACAAGTCGACGAATACCGGTCCTAAAAACAGACATGGAATGGGGATACTTGTACATATGTTTTCTTCTGTCAATAATCGCTAGAGGAATCGCGGCCCGATTGTACAAGACGACGTCGATTATCAAACGATTGTTACACCGTCTGATGGCCGCGTTAGGGTTTCGTTTAGCCGGCGCGTCTGGTTCAGTGGGCCGCGCCCGCAGCATCCGCATTCGAACGGCCCGCTTTTCCGCGCCAAGGAACCCCACCTTTAAGATCGAATTATCGATACAGATACTTGCAATGCAGAAATACAGTTTAAGTTCTACACGATGTTGATAGACACCATTACTTATAAATGTGAAAGTAACTATTATGCACTCGATTAGTCGTTTGTTCACCAGTCAAAGACGAGTGCTTCAGTAAAAAGTGGGTCAATAACAACAGCAGCCTAGTTTGGTATGCATGTTAAGCGGCTTATCCATTATACTCAACTACTATATATCCTGAGGGCCTACGACGAACGAAGTATTTCCCTCTCAATTAGACGAATATGCAAGTGCGACAGAGAGGCACATATTTCGTCTTCGGTTCGCGGTAACTCCTCTGCATTAGAGCGCAGAAGGCGGTCACCGTGGAGTTTTTAGTAGATAGAAATACCACATAAATTAACCCAGTTATTCCCCGATGACTGGGTACCTAGATCGCCCGTTTACTACACGAATAAAAAAGGGTAAAGGGTAACCATGTAACTTTTCAAACGTACGATATAGATAAATCTAACTGTAATTTTTACCATGGACTATGACATTTGGATTTACCTTACGCACGCTCAAAAACGTTGAACAATTAACCCGCGCGTCGTGAAAATTATAGTTTGGCATTGCGAGCATTTCGAACTCCTGCCAAGAAAAATTGTCACAGTTGGTGTCGCTGGAGTAATATTTACATTTAATAGCTAAGTGTACAAACAAAATAAAACAATATTTGAATAAATAATATGAATCAAATTTAAATGAGATAGATATATACATTTTGGTTTCTATCATCACAAAGCTTTTAATTGAATCTCTTTTAAGTGTGCGCCTATTTCTACCTGTGTCTATTGAACGTACAAATGAAAACCACAGGATAATGAATTAAAAACAAAAGCTTGGATTCTGGGCCACTGGCGGTTCACAAAGGAATATTCTCTCTTATTTGATATTTTATTTTCTCTTTGTAGTTTCAGGGTGTATAAACATTAATAAAGTTCAATACTAACGCAAAAGAAACAAAGTTATTTCTATAATTTTCAGGCAACAAACATACATTAAATGCAAGTCAGTTCTGAGTCTTGTGCCTTAATAAGAAAACTATTTTTTATAAATTTAATGATTTGGCTGGTTTGTTTTATACATGCTTTCAGTGTAACATTTATCACTAACGCTAGCAGTGCAGTCAACGCAACAAGTAACCGTTTTTACGTAGAAGTTATATATAGCAGAGCATTACTTTCCTGTACAATTTAGATGATTCTACTGATAGTACAAGGATTTAAAAACAAGAACTTAAGTTATACTTCTACCTATAGAGTGATTACTCATCAGAGTCAGAGTCGGAATTTACATCTTACATAGATTGTCTTTTTTTATAATACGTAAGTACCTAACTATACATGAAATAAAATACTAACAAAAATATGTATTTCAAATGGGTTTGGTAAACCAGTCAGTATTTTGCGACCAGTATTTCTGATACGTTAACCTAGTCTAGCGAACTATGGAAACCAGTAATGAAGGTTACACAATTATCCTGATCTCCGGTTCAAACACATAACATTATACATGACGCCTTCCCAACAATAGAACCTTTTTCCGCCTAAAGCTCGTTTTTGCAACTAGTAGGACTTAAAAATAGTAAACGCAAGCGTCTTTACTTGAAGTCTTGGGTTCGATTCCGATCACGTACGACCATTCGTTCCAACGTATCGGCGAGGCAGAACACCTGCGTTTAGGTAGCACCATTAGTTCGGCTTATTTGGGGTTGCTTTGTTTTTGTTTTCGGTATTGATTTTTTATACATCTTCTATTATTACTATGATTCCTACGGGAAGAAACCTTTACAATATGATACAAATGCTCTTACTATATGCCTCAATATATGGAACTAATACAGAACATATAAGCTTAAAAGTATAGGTAAACAATAGGCAGTCGTATCGCTAAAGAACGCAACTCTTACAGGCAACTTTTAGAGGTGGGGGTAGCAAAATTTTCTGCATCTGCGTAGAACTTACTTACGATAAGTGAAGAATGCCTACTGACAATTTAAGAAATGTATTGGAGATATTATGTAGTTAGTAAAAGACTGCGTAACAACAATCCAATAGGTAATAAACACTTTTTGTCACAAATTTGGAACATCGTGCCATTCTCGAATTAGTTTTCATGATCATCAAAAACGATGTTTCCATAGCAGTGTTTGAATCTTCCGAAATAAACGTAAAAGTATAAGATGAAAAAGGTGAAATAAAATATTATTTTATTTCCGTTAGGTACGTAGTTCGGTTTTTCTTTATAGATTCAAAAATGCCTCCTGTTCTTTTCAATGAACTTTCATTTGTATGAAGTTTGCCTTGCAGGTAATCAATCAGACATTCCTGAAATATTGACAATAAACTTAAGATTCCTGTTATTACAATGTAAATTTAGCCTCATGAACATGCGAACATTCAACGAATAAATGCAACCAATGAAATTATAATTGTTGACCGACCTCTATTCACTTTCTGAAAAAGTATATCAACCCGAATAATAATGCCAGAACTACTTCAACATGATCAATATAATCATAATATTTAGGTATCTCTAAGCAATCACCGCTAAATAAATCTAATAAAAAATATTGTAGCCGCGGCGCGGCGCCGCTAGGATATCAGTAAAATATTTCACAAAATCTATTATTTTTTGATAAAATAAACAAATCTATTGAAAATAACACTAATCGCAGAAACCCTTATAATCTTCAGTTTCAAAAAGGATTACTTGTTGGGATCCGACGTGATCCAATCTCTCCTATGATTGATATGACGCGCGCTCTGGACAGACACATTTTTTACGTCTGTTTCAGATACAATTTTTACGTCTCCGTTATGACAGTCTCTTTTCCAAGTGAAATGATTTATGCTTCTTGACTGGGGTTTCCAGGTGTTTTGGGGGCGCCACGTTGTCTAGCATTCGTAATTGTGACAGATCTGTTTCGAATGATGCATTTGCGTTAGACGGTTTGGAAATGTTTGTTTTACAGAAATGGGAATCTATTTAGGCTTGGAGAGAAGCCTAAACCCTTTTCATATGCCTGCATACGATCCATTAGAATGATGTACTACATAGTTTTAGATAGATTCGTGTGTGTCTATTAGTTATGAATTTCCTTTATTATAAGCGTCCAAGGTACCTATTCGATTTAAAATGGTGTTAAACTGTACTTTGACATAGGTATAGTGTATGGGTAAGAAAAAGACAAAACATATTTTACGTAACGGAGGCTTATTAAGTTTATGAAGGGGGTAACTGTTTAACATGTAACGAACCTTGAAGAAAAAATGACGACAGTGAAATCTTACATTGGAGCTAGGAAGTTCCCCGCCGAACATTAACATTCATGGCTACCAACATCAGCAAGTACAGTCGGCTAAGTATTAAAAGTATAACAGCTTGCACTGTGACGTTATGCATAGGTAGCGGTTTTAGCCGTAGCTTTAAACATATCTACGTACATTTTATTATCAACTGTACCTAAGCCATTTTTTCTAATCCCATAGTTACTGACTTTGTAGTAAAAATTGGTAAAGAATTTTCGCACAGCTTTCTAATTATTATACTAAATTTTTACTTACTTAGGAAAGCAAACATTGAAAATGTTGAGAGTTCTAGCGAATTCGATTAAGCGTTCTAATTTACTTTAATTTCTGTGTAATACCTAATACGAAAATAAACATGCGTATTGTTTTAAAGTGACATTTTAATGCGGGTCAAAACGTAACGAGCGAATAAATCATTTTGTCTACCCACCATTCACCTATGAACCAATTCACAATACTAATATGATTAAAGTATAAAAGTATACCTAATTGGCACTGACTGTACCAGAGCGAAATCGTTAAAATGCGCCCCAGGCACAGGCTCTGCCTATTTGCCGATTCGCCAGAGTCGACAGAAGAAAAGTGAGGTTTTACTGCAACTAGGAGTGCTGAAAATGTATTCATCGTGACTACGCTGGAGATTAGAGGTTATTTTTAAGTTCCTAGTCTGCCAACAAAGTCGAAAACGATTAACTTTCTACTTTAGTCTCGTTTCTTCTCTGCGGGAGATAATCCATGCAAGGTGTTTGTGAATTGGGTGGACCCGGGTATGTCCTAAAACTACGACCAAGACCACCGGGGAATGGGCAGCAGCATTCCTAGAGTGCGGTGGAGATAATGCGATCGCCAACCCGCATGCCAAGCGTGGCGATTATGGCATTTACCGCCCATGAAATTGGGGGAGGCCTATGTCCAGCTGTGGACGTCCTAGGGCTGATATGGTGGTTTGTGAATTTGGTGTTACTAATTGTATATATATTATAACATACCTAAATTGATAATAGTACTTTTCTCAAAAAGCTGTGATACGTTCCCATTACAACCACAAATGTGGCATGCGAAAATAAATGATCATGGACAATTATTTAAAGTGTCCAGGTGATCGAAGCTACTGTCCAGGAAGTAAGTTATGATAACCCATTACATACCATGTGATTTGACGGGATCGCTGCTACCGTCCAGGAAGTAAGTATGAAAACCCATTACATATCACGCACGGACTGAGCGCCGGTAGGGGCCAAACCGGGTACTGCCGCTGGCGCGCCGCTGCATTTAATATTTGTCCTGAATAGCTTACGTACTGGTATCTGCAGTAATGTACTATTACGCAATAGTGTATCACCAAACTAATAATAGTAATAATCAAACACTCCATGAAATAAATACTACTGTTAAGACCTTTACTCAATGCAACTACAATATTACATTTAACAGACATGAAAACATGAAACACAAAAACGGAATCTATCATTTAATCCCAGATGACTAGTTCTATGAATGGAGATCGATCGATCGCAAGCTCTTATAAAGTGTCACAACCAGCCGCGGTCGGAATCCATTCCGGGAGAAAAGATTTTAAATAGAAACATGCTTTACGGTAATCCTGCTGTCCCTAATACTGGATGAAATGTCTTGCGCAGAGCTTGACGAAGTTTGATCGAGATTTACAATGCTAGAAGAGACACACACTAAGACTGTGAGCACTAACGCAAATCATTTGTTAAAGAGTTTGCTTATATACTCTGCACCCTAGTTAAATATATCGCTTGGTCTTTTGATAGCGGATTGGTGCGCAATTACTTCACCCTAAAACAACATACACTTAAAGAAACCTTATCAAATGCAAATAAGCTCAGAATATAGAACAATGAAGGGCACACAAGACAGATATTTATAAAAATCTTGGGGAAAAAACATTGTCGCGAATAATTAAACATATTTTACAATAGAACAAAATACTTTATTTATGTACAAAGAAAATATATACAAGAGTACTTAACCAAAATAATACAAATAAAATTAAAACTAACTTAAATCTAAAACAGGCCTCAAGGCATTGTACCGAGGATGATGGCGGCATTTAATATTTTTTTTACAATTGAACAATGAAATTAGTAAAATATAGTCACTGTTTTCCTAGCAAATATCGTAACTGACATCATCTAGCGTCCCTACGTCCGTGCACCCTTATAAATGACAAGGGTGCGATAGTAATTTACATAATGTAATCAGGCGCGAGAGCCGATGATTCCTCCGAACTTGTTACACAGGAAAATCATGGCATTTTAATTTCGTTAAAAACTCCGACGACTGGAATGCGATTCCTTTGACTGACTTATGGCTTATTATTGGCAAATGGTCGAGAAAATTTAACGTTCTTTTGTTTTCCGGATTTTTTCGACAGCTTACACTTTTCATTCCTGATCTCTTTGAAGCTGAAATGTTCCTTTTTGTTTGACCCAATTTTTTTAATCTTTGTGATAGTCAATCATGCTATTATTACTTATATCTCCTTACTAGCTTTTATTTTAATTTGGCTCATGATGACTTGATATATTATATTGGTTATTTGGTACTGTTGTTGATGTGTTTATTTTTAACGTAGTTTTTGAATTGCACTCGTGATTAATTTTTTACTGGATACAAATCCTTTAGGTGCTATCATAAAAATAAAATATTAACTGCCTTATACACTTCCTGTAGAGCGGCTAAAACAGTCTTCTTAATACTTACAGTAAACTTGTAGTATACCTTGTGTTCGCATGAACATCTTCAAGCTCTCGTTTGCAGGTTGCAGCAATGTGCCTTTTCAGAATCAGCTTCGTTATTCTTATACTGCATGATTCTTTAATCCGTTAATTGCGAGGGTACATCCCGGAGATGAAATACTTAAAGTAATCTCCTCTCACACACTGGTATCCCAATTTGTACCATTTCGAAGATATTCAAGAATTCATTTTCGGTAATTATCACCCCTAGTATAGTATAAAAGATTCTTAACAAATTAAAAAATGTTGATTTTTTTAAATCTTGTAATGGTATAAAGGTCTAATTTCCTAAGTGGCCAGCTACATAAAAAAAGGTTCAGTGTCCGTCTTAAGATCTCATTACGAGTAATTGTACCTTCTCACACGAAACTTTTCTAACACATTCGCTTGACATGTCATTCTAAGCCTAAGTACCAACGCAAGGTGATGTGTCCAAATATACTTACCCCTACTCTGATTTCTTACTACTCTCTTTCAGATTCACTCAAACCTTTTCTTTTCAATTAGTCTGTTTACTTCGCCTTTTACCTTACTTGAAAGAAGACTTCGAAGGAGACACGACAAACTATACAGGGCGTTTGGCAGACGGATGGACATACGTATATACCGGATGGATGAGGTCATCTGCGACGTTGTCAAGGACAAAAAATTGACTTGTTTCTTGTACTTAACCACGTAGCAGATGACCTCATCTATAAGTATGTGCATCCATCTGCCAAACATCCTGTATATTTAAAGTATAAATACAGACGACTCTATCTAGAAAATCTCTAAATATATGCAAGCAAAGTTCCATGCTGTCATGATATTTCGATATTAACTGCGTGGAAGCAGATGCGCGTGAAGAGAAAATATTGCACTACCGATCACATCCTTATGAAACATTCTTTCAAGTTGTTATGCTATCCCAAGCAGTAACTACCATTATTTACTATACAACAACGAACCACTAGTTTAATGTTTTCTTCAACTACAGGTGTTTAGATGTATGTATTTTAGATGTATTTTAATATACAAAATATTTTTTTAAAACTACAACTAATTGTATAAACACGTGCACTAGCACCTTTTTTTTTATTTTCTTATTGTTGCTGCGGTAATAATATACAACAGTTTATATTATTACTTACTTTGGTAACAAACTGCACTTTTCAATTACAAAGTTAATTCTAACACAAAATAATTTCTTTTTTATTGAAATCGTAATTTTATTAGGTGGTTTTTGGTGAAAACTGTAAATACTTACTTAGCTCTTATTTGTAGGGTGTGCATAACATAAGGTCTATTTTTTCTGAAAGTGAGTATCACAAGTTTTTTTTGTTTTCCATTCATCAATGTCAGCCGAAACCATTACAATTGTAAACCCAGTCAATTCCCATGCAAACAGTAAGCAAACTGAGCCGTAATAAAGTAGGTTGTAACTCCGGAGCCCACCGCGAACCAGCCTTTTTGTATTCATGGGATGAAAGAAAGTTATCCAGGTGCCCCTTCTTGCAGCCTTTTGAAGAATTCCGAACATTTTTAAATTACTGCCGTTTGGTCGCGGGGCTAGGAAGCTGGCGAGTCGGTAAGATTAATAGGACGCAACGTATGTTTCTTAGTTGGGAGTGAGTACTGCAGTTAACTTATTATTTTACATTTGTTACTTAAAATTGTATTTATTTAATGACTTTGTTTTTTGCGTTCTTGCGTTTCGTTTAGACAAGTTGCTATGAGAAGAAAAAAATAATGTGAGTAAGGATTCCGTAAGCATTTTGAAGACTACTGAAGGAATAGCAATGAAAACGGATAAGTTTGTCAAAGGCATTATGTAACAAAACGTTGTTATTTCTTTTAAGAGTTTTTTTTTCATGAACAATGAGTGTTCTGATTGGTTTTTGTAATTAATTCCCTCTAGTATTCGAATATATGTTACAATTTGCTTACCATAGACACTCTCCTGGCCATACCGAAGTCTTACTCATTTTGTCTTTGGGCGTAGGGCGTAATACTCCAGTAGAAAGGTTTTAATGTCTCCATCGTAGCGCCCTCTCGTTATTAATTTTTAAAACTCCAATGGATGCCATTTTTCTGTTTTATTCAAATGTTTACGACGTTTTACGTGATGAAGTTTTTAATGAAAAAAATTAAGAGCCTCTCAAGCCTTTAAAATAATGAGTTTTTTTTTATGTTTACGTTAAACTGTTTGCATAGTCACATTACTTAAAAAATATTAGACATTTGGATACAGTCATGTTACATCATTATCCACACAGAGCTCGTTACGAATACATGCCAGGTAAATTTAAATTCAAAATCCACCATTGTAGTTACGAGTATATTTGCACGTTCCGCACGCCACGCTAACTAGATTCAAGTTATTTATTAGCACAAGTTAACATAACATTGCATGTTCTAATAATGCTAATTAGAAACTACTAATATACCATTTATAACCGAATATTGGTCCCAGGCGGACGGAAAATTTGCGTGTAGACTTCAGCAAATGATCAGTAAATTATTATTTGTTAAGCAGTTTCAACAGTTGATTCAACAGCGTTCCTGTAGAATATTGCGATGCAATAAAATCGTGTTGAATATTAAATAAATACTTTACTTTACTTAACTTTGAATGAAATAACATCACACATACATTGCTTAAGTCGTGTGGAAGTATAATTATATACCCAGATAGTAATTAACATCGTGACGAAATCTTAGACACTGGTTTCAGGCCATTATTGTGAATTTAAATCCAGTGGTGTTTTTGAGCAAAATTGCTAGTCCTGTAACAAGCTAATAGATTATTTTTTTATATATGCAGAATTTTTAATGTTCTTCAAAATCAAAATCAAATGTTAGTTCTGTAAGAAGGCCTCAAGTGCTCTTTTACAAGTCATACAGAAATTAATACAATATGGAATTTTGACATGACAACAGTGGCAATGAACAACATACTAATACCTGGGCACATAATTATGTAGTCTGTTGTTCATTACCACTGGTCTCCGAATCCAGTAATACAGAGATGTATACTTTTTTTTTATATAGAAAACTCCCGTGAGTTTGAGACATATTAAATATAATGAAACGGGTCACTCACGTCTTAATCAAATCCTTGATTAAGGACCGCGAACCGATCTGAAACATGTCGAGCGATATTCGACCTTTAAGACGTGAGTGACCCGTTTCATTATATTTGAGATGTATACTGTCTAATGTCAGATCGACGACTATCGAGATGGGTGACGACTGTCGAGACTGAAACTTTGGCCATGGTATATTATTCTCCAAGTAGTCCTTGGTCTTATAATATCCTTTTTTCAGAAGGGCATTCTTAATACAATGCATCTAAGGGCCCTTAGACGCATACGAGTAGACCCTTTTGTGAAATCTTACACACCCGCCCATGAACGATTTTCTTACTTTCTGCAGTCAGGGCATGAGTAGTATATGTTTATTTCTTGTATTGAAAATATGTACACCAGACTGCTTCTTGAAATTATTAATATTTTTATGAGTGTACATTATTACACCTAATGTGTATTGAGAGGCTACCTGTGAGGATGCCTATATCTTAGAATCGTTCTCTCAGCGAATCTCGAGAGTAAATAAGTATACAACAAATTTCTCTCTTTTACAGAACGAAGACAGTTTCGGTGTTAGCTGCTTTTCCCCAGGTCTGAATACCATAAGACACATAATGCTATGAAAGTAACTAAAATATACCAGCCGGGCTGTTCCTACGTCGGTGTTTTAATCGTTTTCTGGAATGCGCGGTGGAACTGAGCTTCTTCGCTAGAACGAATATATGAGGTGTCCATTATAAGTTGTGGTTCAGCGTAAGGCCCAAAATTAGGATATGATCTACAAGTTCCAGCTTCTCTTCATTTAAAACTATGTGCACATGCAACTTGTCATATATATCGAGAACTTTACACATTTCGTATAAGAAGAATATTGAAGAATTAAAAAAAAATCTCATTTGTTTATTCCACAGGTTAGCAGTCAAATATATTTGCATTTGCTTTGTTTAATTTACTAAACCACTTCTAAACCCAACGTTATAAGTTACCGCAAGACACGAGCACCGCCGAAATAAATTCTCCTACGTACTGACTTTCCAACTTTCCGAGCAAACTTGAATCCCACAAACGTCGTATCGAATTAAAATATTGTCTGGCTCCAAATTAATTACCCCATAACACGATATTACGAAAATAGGGGGAGGATTAGGGAATTGGGGCAAGTTGCCGTAATCGGATGAAGGCGATTAGGCTTGATAAGACATGTGGCGGAAGGGCCCAGGTGTAGAACTAACGAATTTTGAGGCAATATATTTGTATGCTGCGTGTCTGCTGAGGCTCCCTTAGTTATGATCCGTTAAGAGGATTACTCTGCGTGCTAAAATTATGGTATCAGCTGATCATGTGTTTTCTAAGTTATCGTCTTATTCGAATTTAGATAGTGCGGTTTCATATTTTTCTTAAACAGTTTTCCAAAGTTAAGGAACCTCATTAAAGTTTATTTTCAGTAGTGACGCCTCAAGATTTAAAAGAATAATTAATCGGTTAAGCTCATTAATTATCACTATGGGCGTTTCGAACTTTTCGGATGTTATTCTTTAGGAAGAATGTTGTCGCTGCGGTACCGTATATTATCCTGTATAATATTTATTTTAATGTCAAAAATGCCTCGCGAGAGGTAAGAAACCTCAACAATATATAAACTGATGCATTAAGTAGATAAAAGAAGATACTACACAGACAAGTTGACATAACACAACTGCCGTAGATTAATACTGGTAAATGTTTTAACTTCGTTTCTGATCCTGCTGCTTAGATTTATTTCCACAGACAGCCTAAAAATACGTACAGACACACACGGTTGCAGAAGAAATGTGGCACGGCGTCCATCTTAATGCCTCCCTGACTTCCAATGTGGTGGTAATGTAGCGTGCAAGCTGGTATAAGGGCTCGTATCCACCGCTAACGAAATATAAAGCTTCATAATTGTGATTTAAGTTCATTCCCTGTAGTCCCGTGGAAGCAGTTCCGTGCGGAACTAATGAGACTTTTTTTCCCAATAGTTCCGTCAACGGTACAGAGTGGTAGTTAGGTACGACGACGAGCGAAGCGAGAAGGTGTGTTAGTAGAACTGTACCTACCACGCGCGAGCCGAGCGAGCGAAGCGAGCGTGCCGTGGCAGCGGCCGGCGAAGCGCCACAACTGAACATTGGGAACGGAACTATTGGGAAAAAAAGTCTCACTAGTTCCGCCACGGAACTACTTCCACGGGACTACTGGGAATAAACGGTGATTTACTTAAGCAGTTCTGTAAACTAACGTGAACTTTTAGAATTATTTTAAATTACATAGTTGATAGTATAGCGCACTGATTGTTGTAATTAGCTTCATTAGATTATAACATTAACTGGGACGTCGGAGTACGTATTAACGACACACCTTTTTTTCTGGGTATAGCTAAAAGAGGATTTAGTTCATTCTGAGGTCGGTATCTAAGTGTGGTCCTATGTCTGTCCCAATACATTTAAAGCAATTATGAGGCAATTACGAGTGCTGCCCAATCATTTCATGTGTTATTAAAACGACTGACATGCGCCTTAAATGACATACAATTAGGCTGCTAAGTCTCAAACTAAAATCGAAATAAGATGTGAGTTACTTATGTTATGAGTTAAAATACATTGCATTCCTGAATTTGAATGACGTACTTTTTTCTTACTATTTTGCTTTGACTAATAATACTTGTTTTTCTTTGTTTCAGGTAAGTTTCATCACACTCCATTTTTTATGGTTTGTCTGTATACTCCCATTACTACTTCGAAGCAGGTGAAGTCTTCATTAAATTTGTTTTACTACCTGTTTTGGTTAAGAACTAACTACATATCCTACCTAATATAAATACGAAAAGCAGATTCTAAAATGCAGTCCTAAAAGGCGAACAACGTTTCATGTGCGACATAGTCTAGTCCTAGCACTCAAATTACTACAACGTGTTTAAAGACTAAGTCAAGTGGCAAAACCTTCTACATCACCCTAGCAATCATCCATGGTAGTATATCCTAAAACGCGCACAAATATACATTAAATGTCCCGTCTGGCAAGATTTCTAAATGAGCTCCCCTCCCAGACAGCCGCAGGCGTTTGCTAACCCAATCTCGCTGGATACCCCTTCCAAGTAGGCAGCCGTAGCGAAATATGGGAGCTTGAATCTTAATTTTGAAAACTTTCTAAGTCGGCAGTCTTGCTTAGTTTTGAATTTATTTCATGGATTGTTATTCGTATTTGACAATGCAACGAATTCTAAGTCTATGATAGTCTATTGACATGACTCATTTTTTTTTTCAATTCTGGTGTATATAACTAAAAAGTATTTCTACAGGGTGACATCAGAGACGTAATCAGAAGCTAATTTTTCAGACTCTACACATGATCGCCTTTTGAATGCAATAGTTGTTACATCGAATAAAACAAGTTTTTTTTCAATTTTTTACTAGAAAAATAATAACGCCATACTTAAATCATGGTCACCCTATCACTTTTGACACACGTTGTATGAGGGATGACAAGACGTCGTGTGGTGTAGGGTGACCAAGTTGTATGAAACATTATTTTTTCTGTTAATAATTTTACTTTTTATAGGTATAGTTATTAATTTAGATTTAGGCCTTAGTTAGTAATCATATTTATTTTTGTTTCTTTGAACCTGTCATGTATATTTTGTGTTTTATGTGTTAATAAATACAAACTAGGAAAAAAATGGTAAGAGAAATGTATTATAGCGTTTAAATCGCATTGAGAAATATTAAAAATTTGAGAAATAATAGTAAATATTGCAAGTAGTAACTGTGATATTATCTTTATTGAATTTGTCTTTCAATACTTCATCGACTCAATTAATTTATAATCCCGTCTCCGATGTCACCCTGTATACATTCACAAAACGTAGAGGAACGAGTTTAAGGGAGTAAAGCTAAAGCAACTTGAACATAAGGAAATTTGCGCCAACCCCAATCGAATATGGGAAATTCAATATTGTTTTATAATTTCAATATAATTGTTATTCATACGTATTGCTGCCCGCGGCGCCGCCTGCCGATACGCCCACACAATACACGTCAAATACAGCCCTACCCAATTACGTCCAATCCACCGTTACTAACGCGTTCTCATGCAAAAATACTGAAAATGACACGCGGAGAGAACATTTAATTTTGTTTGGCTTGTCATCAGTAGCAAGTCTGCATAGACAGGTGCTAACAATCAGTAGCACTAGCAAGCTTGTAAAAACTGGTGCTAACAATGAGAAACCAATAACGGAAAATAGTCTGTATTAGACGCACCTACATTCTTTAAGCAAAAAAACATCCCCGAGCTTGCACTCAAATTAAAATAGTGTGAGTAAGTATCATGAATACATGGAATATAATATTTAGGTTTATAATAGTCATGTATAGACTTATCTCGTGTGTTAATTGGTAGTCGAAGCCAAATAATGAAAATTTAATTTAATTTTTTTAGTAAGAATATCTGTGTACACATATTTATGCCTCATAACTTCTAGAGAAGTTGGAATAAAAAATACTCACTTTGTGTAAGAACATACTTTTTAGCTTGAACGTGGGTTAGGTTTCATTAAAGTGTTCTGTTTTCTAAAAGCGTTCAATGAAAACTTCTCTGTTATTGGATAGAAGCTAATTTTACACCAGCTCTTATCGCCAAGTTCACTTGAACATAACATTACCGTGAACAACGGCTCTAATGGGAATGCAAATGCTGCTTATTGCAGCTGTTGTTTGTCGATAGTGCGACTACGGCTTTAGTTTAGCAGCTAAATGTTTAGTGCTGTGACCCGATACCTAAATGAAGTAATTAACCTATATTGTTATTTCTAAAGTATTCAAATAACTATTAGATATGGCTTATATTTACTGTAAAACTTTTCGTAGCGCTACGCGCTCATGGTTTTTCTGCCTTGCAGTGAAAAGTGGCTGCGATCACTGAGCCCACCAAGCGGTATAGTGGCAGCGAAGGAGGGCCAATACACAAGTAGTGCATAGAATAAAGTATAATCGGCATATGTTATACTAGCTGTTGCCCGCGACTTCGTCCGCGTCTTCACTCCTATTGGTCGCAGCGTGATGTTATATAGCCGTTCCTCGATAAATGGACTATCCAACACAAATAGAATTTTTCCATTCGAACCAGTAGTTTCTGAGATTAGCGCGTTCAAACCAACAAAGAAACCCTTCAGCTTTATAATATTATATAGTATAGTATAGATAGGGTCGATCTCAAATAAATAGGACGGTGTATGTGTATAATTTGTATGTACAAAGATGTTCGGCGCAAATGTGACTCCAACGGGTTAATTACGCAACGTGCGTAAGGTACGAGTAGATCTAAATGTTATTTTACATACTAAAAAAAACCGGCCTAGTGTCGGCCTAGTCGGACTCGCGCTCCGAGGGTTCCGTAAAAAATATCTTTATTATATGATGTAACTAAAATTTACGGTTTTCGCGATTTTTCTTTTATCTGTGCTATAAGACGTTTCTACGTACCAAATTTCAAGATTCTGAGTTCACGGAAAGTAGTAGCGTCGAAAATTTGCGGAAATTTGTGGCATAAACGGTTGCATCTTTTGATTGCGTTGGCTTAGAAGTTTGATTTTTTCACAGCTCCAAGGGACATTAGACATGAGTATTTGATATATAAATTCCAGCTTGATACCTCCACGCGTTCCTGAGAAAAAGGGTCTTGACAGACAGACAGATGGAAGGACAACAAAGTGATCCTATAAGGGATCCGTTTTTACCTTTCGAGGTACGGAAGCCTAAAAATGGCAGATCTATCTATCGTACATTGGAATATTTCCGTAACGTAACAACAAATCATTTTTTTTTATCTTTATCGTTCATTGCCATGGCGCCGCATTACATACCAGTATAGGCATAGTACCTCTTTATTTACTGTGGTGCAGCAAACACACTAATGGGATGCAAATGCATTTGTCTGTGCGTTCACGCAGCTCCCCAACTATTTAGATAGCGTCGGATGGAATACTTGCCATTGCTTTGTGGGCGTAGGTGTTTAGTTGTGTTTAGTATGAGAGCTGTTTTCAAGTGGATACTAGTTTGTTGGCAGGTTGTATGACTTAGCGGCCCTACGCTCAATATTTTCAATTGTTTTTTTTAATATTTTGTTCCGTTATTAATGCTAGATGGTGCTAAAGTTAAAGTGATTCTCCTACATATTTAAATTTCTGACTAAGGAATTCAAAACTTTTGATTAGAATTCAGATTGAAAAGTCAAATTGCAATAAAGTTGTCAACCAAATACTAGAATACTATTATGTTTGAGTTTATTTCACATTGATGGTTATTCTATAATAGTGATAGCTAGTATAATAGAGACGAAAATAAATAGATATGCAACGTAAGAAGCATCCGCTTAATGAAATATTCGGTTGCATCCCCGATACAACTCACTGCTTTTTCTTTCGTTGTCAATATTTTCGTAGCGCTACGCGGATAGCGATTGTTGTGAATTTTTGCCTTGTAGTAAAAACTGGCTACGAACATAGGAATCTATTAGCAAAAAGCAAAAAAGCGAAAGCTTTATGATTATGACAATAAATTATTGATATAGAAGCGAAAAGCAAATAACTGTTTCTTCGTTTCTGTTTGGTACATCACTAAATATTGACCCCATCACTATTATGTATATAAAGTGAGGTGGCAACACAGCCTTCTCTCTCTTATTCCAATATGGACGCAACTGATAGCTAACATAAGTGTGTGCTCTGAACTGTTTTATAAAATATAATTTAACGAGTAATAAGACAAGTTGTTTCTCTTCATCAACACCTAACATGGTGTCAGAAGTGCACGATGGGCGATGAAGAACAAAAATCAAGTCAATCGAGTCAAGATCGTCACGTCGTAGAAATGCCGGGTGAAGACCACGAAGGCAAGTCACAAGGGCCATGTGCATCATTTCGAAAGCTCTTTATATCGTCTGATGCAACAAATAATAACGCGGAAGACTGGAAGAGATGGTGGCAGCGATTCGACATATACCTTCTAGCGTCGGGTTTAGACAAGTCGGAAGAAAAAAGAAAAATAGCGATAATGCTTCATTCCATGGGAACAAAAGGTTTGGAAATCTTTAATTCATTTAATTTGGAGCTAGAAAAGTGCAAATTACTCGATGTCAAAAGCAGATTTGACAGATATTTCCAACCACGAAAAAATCTGACCATGTGCAGATACATATTTTTCACAAGGAAGCAAGCCAAATCCGAAAACATCGACGAATTTATAACTGATTTAGAAAATAAAAGCAAAGATTGCGAATTTAAAGACCTTCGTGAATCTCTTGTCAGAGATATTTGCATCGCGAACATGAATATGGATTTGTCACATGTACGCCAACGTCTACTTCAAGAGCCAGATTTGACCTACACACGAATGAGAGAAATTGCAAACACAGTCATCGCAGCGCAGCAAGATTCAGACAGAATCGTCAAAGAAAATACCGTCACTGAAAACGTCATGCAAGTAAGAAGCAGAAGTCATAGTCATCATCATCACCGATCATCGAGTCGATCAAAGTCAAGACAGCCAGCGTCAACGTCAAATCAGTCAGTGTCAAGACAGCAGTCACCGGGCCGAGCACAAACCACACAGTCACCTCCACAAAGGCAATGGCAGCGCAGTCAACAACCACTATGCAGTCGATGTGGACAGCTGCATCGCTACAAGTGTCCGGCAGTCAATGTTCAATGCAGGTTATGTAATTCTATTGGTCATTATGCTAAATGTTGTTTTAAAAACAAAAATGTTAGACATTTAGAGTCGCTAGATCTCGATGATGAAGCCGCTGAGTGCGCTGAGAGATTTTTTGTAGGGACAGTTCAGGGCAACCAGAAAAATTCAAAGTCATCTTGGAATTTAAACATAAAAGTCAATGGTCAGGATGTTAACTGCATTTTAGACTCGGGTGCAGACATTAACATCATGTCACTAAAGTCATATCAATCATTGAATTTACCCAGTAATTTATACAAATGTAACATAAAAGTATCTGGTTTTGGGGGAAAAGACATACCCATTATTGGGCAGTGTGAACTAGATTGTCATTTTAACTCTGTATCGGAAACAATAGTTTTTGTTGTCACTAGTATAGACTGTCACACTGTGCTAGGATTGCCTACATGCGAGCGCATAGGAATTATAAAACGTGTATACACATTAAATAAAGATAGTAATTGTCAAATTATTACAGAATACAATGATGTATTTCAGGGTCTGGGGTGTCTGCCTCCTGTCTGTCATCTCAAGCTGAAGCCAGACGCAGTCCCATGCATTGATCCACCAAGGAAAGTTCCCTTCGCACTACTTCAAGACCTGCGTGAGGAGCTGGATCGCATGGTACACATGAAAGTCATTGAGAAAGTCACGAAACCAACAGCCTTAGTTAATTCTGTCGTCGTAACCGTCAAATCGTCAGGTCAGTTAAGAGTTTGCTTAGATTCCAGAAATCTCAATAATAGCTTAATGAGAGAGCACTATCCATTAAAAAATATTGATGAGATAAGGTCACAATTAAAAGGTTCTACCTACTTCTCACATCTAGATGCATTCTCAGGTTTTTGGTCGCTAAAGTTAGATGAAGAAAGCTCAGATCTTTGTACCTTTCAAACCCCATTTGGCAGATATAAGTACCTAAGACTTCCTTATGGAATAAATGCAGCGACAGAAATATTTTTTAGAATAATATGTGAACTCTTTGGAGATTTAGAGGGTGTCTTCATTTTTGTAGATGATTATTTGGTGTATGGAGAAACACTTGAAATTCACAATCAGCGACTTAAAAAAGTTTTAGAAAGAGCTAGGCAAGTCAATTCAAAATTAAATAAGTCTAAATGTAAATTTGCAGTACAAGAAGTAGAATTCCTAGGATATATTTTCAATCGAAATGGTGTCAAAGTCAGTTCTGAAAGGGTTGAAGCTATAAGGCAAATGCCAACTCCCAGTAATGTCAAAGAATTGCAGAGATTTCTTGGCATGATCAATTATTTAGGATGTTTCATTGAAAACTTGTCTGAGAAAACTGCTTTATTAAGAAGTCTATTAAGAAAAGATGTGCAATGGCAATGGGATGAAAACTATGAAAAAGCATATTGTCATTTAAAAGATATCATATGTAAAACACCAGTTTTAGCACATTATGAGGCAAACTTGCCATTGGTTCTGTCAGTAGATTCATCACAGTCAGCGGTTGGTGCGGTGATTATGCAAAAAAACAAGCCAATTGCATATAGCTCAAAAACATTAACTGAGACTCAACAAAAGTATGCTCAGATTGAAAAGGAGCTATTTGCAATTGAGTTTGGATGTAGCAAGTTCAATCAGTATGTTTATGGGCGCAAAGTCACTGTTCACACAGATCACAAACCATTAGTCTATTTGTTCAAAAAACCTTTGCATGATGTACCTGCCAGATTGCAGCGTATGATGCTAACATTGCAAAAGTATGACTTAGAGGTAGTTCATGTTCCTGGAAAAGAGATGTATATATCTGACACTCTTTCCAGAGCAGCAATGAAGGATCATTTTATTCCAGAGAGTGAGTCAGACATACTTTGTCATGT
Source organism: Notocelia uddmanniana (assembly GCA_905163555.1). Taxonomy (NCBI): domain Eukaryota; kingdom Metazoa; phylum Arthropoda; class Insecta; order Lepidoptera; family Tortricidae; genus Notocelia; species Notocelia uddmanniana. The sequence continues at coordinate 14,470,296 of LR991053.1, forward strand.
AAATATAATAGAGTCAAATTTAGCCATCAGTAAAGAGTACAAAAATAAAGTCATACAGGCAACCAATGAAGATGAGTCACTACAACTATTAAGAAAATATTATTTTGAAGGATGGCCCACTAGTAAAGACAAAGTCAGTCCACTAGTGAAGTCATTCTATAGCATTCAAGGTGAGATAAATGTCATAGGCAGTTTACTTTTTAAAGGGTCCAGTTTAATTGTACCTAAGTCCTTGCAAAAAGAAATCTTGAGTAAAGTACATGAAGGTCACCAAGGCATAAATAAATGTTTAAGGTTAGCAAGAGATTCATTATATTGGCCCAATATGTCTGCTGACATAAAAAATGTAGTTGAGCAATGTGATATCTGTGCCAAGTTTAAGCCGTGTAACCAGAAGGAACCATTAAAAAATTATGATATTAGCACATATCCATGGCAGCGGGTAGGTATTGATCTAATGCATTTTGACAGTTCGACCTACTTAGTTGTAACTGATTATTATTCCAAATACATAGAATCAGCTTTGTTAGGGAAAAATAGTACAGCCCAGAATGTTATAATTAATTTGAAATCTATATTTGCCAGACATGGGATACCGATGACACTTGTGTCAGATGGTGGTCCTCCATTTCAGTCTTTAGAATTTAAATCCTTTTTACATAAATGGGACATAGAACATGTGGTTACAGCACCTTATCATTCACAGTCAAATGGGCAAGCCGAGAGCTCAGTAAAAATTCTAAAGAATATTCTTAAGAAATGTAAAGAAGCTGGATCTGATCCTTATCTGGCATTATTACAGTACAGATGTACAGCTAAGAATAATATGTTGTCACCGGCAGAATTGTCTATGTCAAGGAAATTAAGATGCAATATTCCTATGAATTGCACAAAATTAAAACCCAAAGTTGTAACATTTAAAGGATATAAGCAGTCTGCTACTAAAAATAATTTGGAGATGTCGAGACATTACAATAGAACTTCCAAGCCATTGACAATTCTTAATCCGGGTGATCATGTATATTATAAGAAAAATCCTAGTGCCAATTGGGAGAAAGCTGTTATTGTGAAACGATTAAATAACAATAGGTCATATATCGTCAAAAATGAAAACAATGTAACTTATGTACGGAATAGAGTCCATCTCATACATAGATATAGCATTCTCAATGATACGATGCGATCCAGCCCATCACAAAGGAAAAGCATGGAGCTCGTAGATGCTGGACGGGAGACAGGGACTCCGGAACCTGCAGGGTTAACACCTGATACCACGAATACCAAAATTACCAGATCTGGACGTGTCATTATACCTGTAAAACGCCTTATTGAAGAAATGTAAATTTTTTGTTGCTTTTGTTTAGTCATTTCAAACTTGTAATTATAACTAAATGGTATATAATGAATTTTGTCATTAAACTTAAGAAAGGGGATGTTTGGTACATCACTAAATATTGACCCCATCACTATTATGTATATAAAGTGAGGTGGCAACACAGCCTTCTCTCTCTTATTCCAATATGGACGCAACTGATAGCTAACATAAGTGTGTGCTCTGAACTGTTTTATAAAATATAATTTAAAAAAGTAAAGACGGGGGAACCTTATTTCTGGCTGTGTAAAGTATAATGAACTGCTTGATGATCAATGAAACCTACATTCTTCTAACACAGTATCATCTTTTTTATACGTTTATTAGATTAAAGATACTCGTAGGCGCGGATTTAGGCCCTAAAACCATTTAGTTAGTGAAACTAGAAATCAACACAGAATAACAACTAATACCAGGTACTAATAGTAAATAACTAATTGTAACGACAACTTAAATACTATTCGTTCATGAGTTTATTGTTTATTGATCTCTCCAAACAAAAGTTTTACCTGCACTCTTACAATCTTAATAGCAAGATCTAGAAATCCGCTTCTGGGATCAGGGTATACTATAGCTCAAATGTAGTGGTTATACAGCAACCATTATTTGATGTTGACCGTGCAGATAAAAGTACCTACTCAATCATAATATTACACGTCGCACACGATTATTTTACGTAAGTAAAACAAAAATAATGCTATTTCATTTGGTCACAGTTAATATTTTCAGTCACGCTTCGCTACAGATATCCCGTGGGATAGCGCGCATACGGCAACAACGCTTCATTTTATACCCGAAAACGCAAAGTTCACAACTATATCAATATTTTTAGTCGCAGCTTTGTTTCTGCGTGTTTATTATCTACCTATTGTTTTGCTGAAAAAGTGGATATGACATCAAATGACATTTTTATCGCAAAAGGTTGGTTGTTTTATTTGTTTGGCTGAATTGAGTTCAAAATAAACTATGAGTTCACTCACTTCACGAGGGTTATAACTTCGCGTGAGTCATCGTTTATAACATTTTCAATCATCTGAAGCTACTTACGCTTTATATAATCTGAGTTTCTGAGTAGATACTCAGATTATTTATAAAAATCTGAAGAATACCTTGCTACACTATTCTTCAGATAATACCTATTTTATGATATACCTATGTATACCTAACTACACATTATGTAACCAATTTCTTCCTTGTAAAATGAGTTAGCTGAACGCTCAACTTAATCAAGTCTTATTGATAAAAATTGTAATTTTGATGCTTTTCATTGCATATTCACTAGATTATAGACGCTTGTAATATTTTTTTTACTACGTCTGTGGCAAACAAGCATATTGCCTGCTTAATGGAATATAATAAATTGCACCATATTCATTTCATGAAACAAGAAGACTGTTCAAAATTGAGATAAAGCTAGCACTTGCAAATAAAAAACTACCGAATGCTAATCACTTGCTGTAGTTGAAAACATGTCCATCTGTTAAGTTCTGGGTCGAACATATCAGGACACGGCTTTGCTTTAAAAAAAGTCATGTACATTTCAACTCGGGTTTCCGCTCATATTTAAATGTTCTCGACTGTAACGCGCGTTGTTATTGCTCTATTTAAACATAACATTTACATAAGAATGTACCCCTCAAAGCTACATAGCGTTTCACCTATTTAACAAAGCAAGATACAAACAAACAGAGTCGGCCGATTTGTCGAGATTATCTTCAGAGTTAATCAAGATGAACGCGCGCTCTAAACCGTGGTTAAATGTATTAATGCGCTGCGCAGAATGTTGCTGCCTTATGGCTTTGCTCTTTCTGTGTGAGTAACATAGACCAATTGTAAACGTAGCTATAAAATAATTATACGAATGTCCAACGTCAAATACACACATGTTGTGTGTGTTTGGATGTAGAAATGTCTGAAATAAATATTTTATTATTAGATATCACTACTTCCAGCCAATAGATACGAGTATGACGCCGCTGATGCGAGTATTATGCACCTTTGTATTTCTTTATACATAAAACACAACGGGATTAAACACAAACAAAAAGCAGAAGTGCAAAGGCGAGCTTATCCCTTTAGAGGATTTCTTCCAGCCAACCTTTGTTTTATTAGTTTGCATGTAGGTATAAATTAATTAATAAATACAACAGTAAAAAACAGAAAATATTTAATAACATATTGCCTTGCTTTTCTTCCTGGTAAAAGTTGACTGAAAAATCTTGTATAGTTATCTTCAGCTGGAAAAATACTTATGTTTGCGGTTAGATATGCAAAATTTATCAAAGCAAAATAGTATTTCACTAATAAGGCTAGGATTGTTGCTAAACCATGTACAAGATTATAGAATTCGAATGTTATTAACTTGAAAGCATTTTTGGAGTTTATACTGGTGAATTCCTTACTTAATTTAATACGTATTTTACAAAACTTGTTCCGCTACTACAGGTACTGTTTAAAATATACAGTACCTATTTATTACACACATTTGCAAGTGAAATAAATGTTATGTAGGAAATATTGTTATTGATTCAAAATCATTTGCAAGTCAAATAAAATATTATTCAGACATAAAAAACACGACCTAGCCTACTTCATTTCCCGAGGACACAAAGCACGTCATAATGCTGCACAATTTTCGACATGTTTTGCTAAACCATTATTTTGTCCCCGAGTGTATTTGCGCGTCATCACACTCCGGTTCCTCTTTTCTCTTTTTAATCACTGCCGCGTAAAAAAACTGTTTTCACAGTTGGTTTCAAACATATTGCTTTATGCCATATGACGGCGTGTAGTTCCGTAAATACGGGGTAGCATTCGGCCCGTCTGACCGTTTTGTCGCTCGAATGGATGTATGAAAGTTGGAAATTTTATTTTCGTTTTGTTACATTAATTTATGATTGTTTCGTTCTCGGACGCGTTAATTTTCCGTTTTTTTAATTTATGCTTCATTCAAAACTTAACTTTCCAATCATTGTTAAAGGATGTTATTTATATTCGTACGAGTATTAAGAATAGTAAGTTCTACGAGTATGTCATTCTATATTCAAATACCAACATCAAATTTAATCATAAAAGCCAAGAACCCTACAATAAACTAAACCTTTCAGTACCTATAAATAGAGGTGATATGCGCATCAAGCTGCTACGGCCGCTTTTACACCACCTACGAAGACGACCATAATATGCTACGCATTGTCATGCTACGACGTAGCAACGTATGATCTGAAAGTCCATGTTTACCGGCTCAATTGAAAGTTGAATTAATGCAGTCAGTTAATTCCAGAGTAAATCAGCTACCACGGTTTGAACGTTCAGGTTCAGGATATGTAGTTATTCAACTACTATGGATTGATACTAGCGATTCTGACAACCTGCCAGCCCAATATCACCTACTGGGTCTAGATGTGAACCCGGTATGTCCTAAAACTACGACCAAGGCCACGGGTGGATGGGCAGCAGCATCTCTGGAGTGCGGTAACAATAATACTTCGATCGCCAACCCGCGTATGCCAAGCATGGTAATTAGGTATAACATTTTACCCCTCGGCCCAGAGCCCGGGGCCTATGTGATGATGATTGTGATGTCTTACGTTTAATAGCATCAGTAGACTCATCGAATCTTATTCATAATGGCTTACTCATAACATGTAGTTCATATAGGCGCATATGCCGACAACACCGGCTGTGAACAATAGGTAGATAACGCATCGGCATAAACCAGCGGTGTCGACGATAACTCACGATAGGGGAATGCACCAGATGTGATTTACGCTCCACGTCGACAAGTACGGGATGGCGTGAAAAATATCAAGAGCTCTGACGGATATCTTTAAATTAAAATAAGAAAGACCCTCAGATTTTATTAGAATCACTTTCATATTGATCTGCATAGTTTTGTTAGTGTAGGTATATATAAATTTAACCACAGAAATTCTAAAAATGTAACCCGTTAACCTAAGATATTGAGCTCCATCAATTAAGCGCAGTTGAGCCTTATGTTGCTACGTCTGGTATACATTATTCACGTGAATATGTTAAATTAATTAGAAAATCTCTTTTTTGCATTAGTTATGTTGTGTTGTGTTACCTACGGCTTCAGCTTTAGTCCCTATGCGGCCAACGTCACTGGCAATGCTAGACTGACTCGTGTTTCATTAAACATGTACGCTCGACACCAAAGTTGTGCATACATTTTCAACCTTATTACCAATTAATAAAGTGAGAATCGTTATCATATTTTTAACATAGACGATGCTTCTTTTTAAATGAACGTATGCCTAGCCTGTACCGGGGCGTTTTTCAGAAAAAGTGCTTGCACATGTACTTTTTCCCGGCATTTCCATGTTTTATGTATAATTGTTGATACTAAGCCAATAATTACCCCATAATCGGTTCGTCAGATTTAATATGGCGTCATATTTATTTACATACATACATAAAGTCACGCCTAGATCCCAATAGGGGTAGGCAGAGCACACGAAAATTAATTTCAGTGCGACTTTTAGCAATTGTAGGTTTATTTGTAATTAATGTAATTTAAAACTTTTCATCTTGTGACAAAAAAATCAAACTTTTCCTGTAAAAAAAAATACTAATTTCAACAATTAGTTTGTAAAAAGAGTGAAAACAGGGTATGTACAGTTTTTTTAAACGCTCCCGACTAAAACTCGATAGTAGGGTCTCCCGCGGGATGTTCGTAAATCTACCGCAAGTCGCGCGACAAAAATATCATTATGCAAATTTACATAGAAATAAAACGCCTCCGCTGCATTGCAACCGGTAGCCATTTTTCAGAGCGCTATTTTGAGAACGTTTTAGGGTTGCCGCGTATAAAATTTATGTAACTTAGAATTTAAAAAACCTACGTACCCTTTTCGTATACATTACTAAAATAAGTTATTGCAGAGCTTCTTTAAATTTATCGTTTACTGAGTACTTGTATTTTCATTCTTCACCATTCCAATCGTTTAAATAACTTTCGAATGCTTCTTTATTTGTTGTTGACCAGCCAGCACCTTACACCCAGTCAATACCCATTACGATAATCCTTCACTCACTAATCAGTATCTATAAACGAAACTAAAACTAAAATTCCAACTAAATCCAAAGCCTTCATTCTGCCATGTACATTTATCAGACAGCATTTTGTTACATTCTTCCGTCATTCTTCCTCAGTTACGGCTCGAAAAATCTGAAATTCTCAAAACGCTCTAAAATAATTCCCAACATTCTAGAATCTCCGTTATCCTGTTAGCCCAGCTCAAATATGACGGGAAGACAGCTTTAGTTCCGGAACACGTAATAAACACAAATACTATTGTGTAAATCGCTACAATGAACGTCTGCGAGAACTACTGTTACATTACTCGAACACGCTGAATGTGTTATGAGGTTCTGGTATATGATTTTAGTCTAGTATAGTTATTCAATGTCTGAAAATTACTGTTTATTTGATAGCACAGATTTGACCCTTTTAGACTCGATTTTATAGAGATCTGTTAGATTGATTAAAAAATGTACTGCGTTCTGCGTTACCAAAATTTGATCTGACATTTGGTCCAATAGATTTTTATAGAAACCAGGCTTAACGTGCCTTTTTTAGTTTTTTTTATACCTAACTAAGTACGAGTATGAACAACTATTAACGTGTGTTTCCATTTAGGCTACACTACTGATCTGCAAACATGGCTCATTTGATATCGACGCTTTGGCAACATTGTTAATAATTACCTATACGAATTTATCCAATTTTCTTTGAATACCAAATTATTTTAATTTATTAGTTTGATTTATTTCAAGAAAGATGGAGTAGGAGTAGTAATATTAGTTTACTATATTTATAATTTGTAGTGTTAAGATAGTTATTAGTGTCTTTTTTTTAATATTCCAGTTTGAAAACAAGAGTAACTTGTGATATTTTATTTTTATTTTACATTTATAAATATCATTTCAAACATCAGTTGAAATCCAAATATTTGAAAATAAAAACGAGTTTTTCCCGGTCATATTTGCACCCACACAATAAAATCTTACTTTTTAACGAAAGCATCATATCCTTATTAGAGTTATTCAAAACCTTTTCATAATTTAAGTTCATACATACATACATACATACATATAATCACGCCTGTTTCCCAGAGGGGTAGGCAGAGATCACGGAATTCCACTTGCTACGATCCTGACATACAACTTTCGCTTCATGAACTTTCATAATTTAAGTTCAATTTATTTAAAACTAACTAATTTTAAGTTCAAAATTCAAAACCAGTTTTAAATAACAAAATATCGGCATAGAGAGAGAGAGAAGTGCATATTTTACATTCAGCCGATTATCTACAAGTTCAAAATGTGACTAAAAGAAATAAATCCAGTTTTAAATACCAAAGAATATCAGAGAGAAAAACTATGCCAAAGAGACAAAAGTGCTGTATCTATACATATATTACATGTCTCAGCCGATTGTCTACAAAGGTAATAACATCAAGGCTAGAGTTAATCCAAATACAGTCGACCGCATCTTACAGAGACCAGAGCCAAAGGTCGGCAGTCGAGGGGACGCCGGATTTGGGAAAAACATACGTCTGCCACCATTATTTAGTTTTGCGCGAAGATTATGTGAAACAGAGGATAGAATAAAGCAGTCTGTGTTTATGTGACTTCTTAATAATGTTAATTTTACCGACGCAATTATGAACTATCCGCGTATTTAAAAAAAATACGGATGAAATTGATGACTGATGATGAAGATTGTGACGGAGTGTATTAAAAAACACTACGAGAGTATTTTTTTATACAACGACACTGGCAATCATGCTTGTGGCTTGCCTGATAGTAAGCGGATCCAGAGATGGTGGTATTAATTACTGGTAGCAGGCTGGCATGGTTGTTTATGATTTATGAATAAGGATCTTATCAAACTATTTTCACAATGCAGAACCTTTCACGCTATAAAAAAAGGAGAGCTGACTTCAACAAAACATGGATAATGATGTTAGCATATATGCGTAACGTTTACCTTTGAACTCTAAATTGCCACACTCATCCGTTGCAAAAATTGCATCTAACGCGTCACATTCTTCTCATTTAAAATTCCTTCCTGACTTAGCGGGCCTGCTGGATCTGTATGTGGTATTTTCTACTTTACCGAGATATTACTTATATAGTTTACTGACAGTAAAACATTTGCGCAGTAATATCTTGCTCAGAGGCGATATGGATGCAGTACTGCGTAGGTCCAACGGTCCAACTTCCCTGCTTCCGCGCACCCCGCTCCAATCTGATGTAGGTACTTATTTGAATATAGGCACGCAGTAAAGCATCTGTACTGCCTCGACTGATAGTTGAAACTAACAGCTGACAGGTTACTTATAGTGCACCAACAAATGATAAAGTGGCCTCAGTGTTACCTACTATGCATTAATGAAATCTTCTGAAACTTTTCACTCACACTCGAACTCATTCCGTTTTCTCTTTACTCACAAATTCCCAGTGCGTGGAGACGCCCTAAAATCTTGCAAGTGTCAACCCTATCCCCACGCACACGGGTACTCGAATATGGTTTTTCTCATTTCCTCCGCCGGGATGCTTGTACATTTATTTTTATTCGTATTTGTATTCGTTTCCTGTAACGCCGTATTTTTTTCGCCACGTTTCTATCTGTCGTATCCGTCAGAGCTATGCCGTGTTTCCGAGCCTTTGTCAACGTGTTATAATGATGCGCGGTTTATTTTTATCGATTATCTCTGTACAAGTCGGATGAGAGTTCGGATCGTTTGCGTATTGGACAAATTATGTTTTGATACTTTTATGAGTATTATTATAAGTAAAGGTTTTGCATTATGTTCTTTTATAGTCATTATAGTGAAGAGGAAACATTAGCTGAGCCCTTTTTCAGATTTGAGATTACTAAACCAATGTTTCTGTCGCTAATGTAAAAATGACCACTGTTTCCTCATTTTTTTTTTATTTGTGTCAATTAACCACGTTTTGTTTAACTGTCACATATTTTAATATAATAAATAATAAGGGACTAGTAGATATTTAAAAAAAAATGAGTGTCATAAATTTATTTGAGCTTCTTAGCTTTAGCAGAAACCTTAAACGGTAAACGGTTAGCCCCACTATACCTGAGGCACGTATTTTCCTAAAACGCGTGTGTAAATCTGGCAACACGTGTCGCCTACTAAATCTGGCCTACATAAAAAAGACCCGGAAAAAAACACCGTAACTCGCAGCTAAGCCGGCAACGCGAGGAATTCTGCTTTATTGTACTCGTTGAGTATAACTTATACATATAAATAGGTTCGCTTACCTGTAACGACTACAGAAATTCTAGCTGTAACGTTGAGAGACATGTATTTTTTTCCCAATTTAAACAACAATAAAATTACTCTTACTTGCGAGTACTAACAAGTACTAATTTTTTCTGTTCAAATGGTTAAGCGTTATCTTTTCACTATCAAATGAGTTATCGATTATTTCACTATTGATAATTAAAAGTTATATTCCGTTATATTTTTACCTGACAGAGACCGCCTTTTGTTTTACCTCTGTCTACGTGTATATTTGTTCATTTTCGATGTGTGTTTGTTTTGATGTTTTATTATGTGAGGTGTGCAATAATAGTATATTACGATACAAGTGCAGAAAACAGGAAATTCGCAACGAGTGGTGATAAATTGAAACACATAAATTGAATTGTATCGTACAACGTTTTACAGTACATATGGCTCTTTAAAGTTTCGACATATGCACGTAATCTGCTGATTACCGCACTCGTGCGGTAATATAGCACCATATGTACTGTATCGTATTGTTGAAAAAAGTATTTTTTTAACAGCTGTTTTAACCTAAAGACAATTTGGTTGTTTCATTAATTTATATTTTTTACCTATATATTTTTTTTCCTTGTAATGAAATCATTAATGGACGATTCATATCAAACGGCCGGAGTCGGCGTGCATGCCACCAGAGTCAAAGGAATTTAAACCCTTCATACAGAAGCTAGACTTTGTATCCAAATGGCAGCGGCAGCCGACCGGAGCCGACCGGCTGCCTGCAACCCATTTAAATATGAAATCTAATTTCTCGAATTCCTTTGACTCTGGTGGCGTGCGCGCCTACTCTAGCCGTTCGGTGCGAATTGTCCATAACTTATGAGATACATAATGTTAGTTATTTTTATAAATAAGGATTTTTTTGTAATTTGTGTAATTATATCTAGTTTTGTTTAAATTTACGTAAACAGCGGAGGCGTGTTCAGTTTAAGATTGGGTTTGCTCTACTGGGCCTACCTACGATTATGTTATCTAAACAATACGCTAATTGTATTTTCAATTCGTATGTATGTATGAACTGATAACAGCTACTATCAGCAAAATAAACCCAACTCCCTCGTTCTCAACTTTACTTCATTCCTCAACCATGTGGGGCGGAGGACGGATTACTATTCGTATTTTATAAAAGTCAATGCTCGAAACTTGAGAGAAAAGATTGCTGGGTAGTTATCACCCCTTTTTGGTGAGGGGAGCTAAAGGCACATTTTAAAACTGAGCTCACATTGGAGATTTATTGTTTTATCGAATTCGGAAGTTTCAAGAGCCTGAATACTATTGTTTTAGGGGAAATGTCACTATATTGTTTTATACATACAAAAGATTTAACCAATCTAGTCGTAGAATAAGGGCTTTATCTAAGGTTAATATTGTATCGAATAATCTGGAAATAAACTCTATTCTCTGAAAATCAAAATACTTATACTGAAAAAGACTATTAATATCATTTATCCATAAACGAATTCTATTCTTGCTACGTTTTATTCGACTAGTAAATAATTATATTTAAAATTAAGGATAAATCAATAAGCAACAGATTTTTTTCCAATCTAAGCGTATTTCAAACAATTTCCGTTTAAACGCAATGTTTAATTAAAACCACATCCCAAAAACAATAACGACAATAACGCAACAATTACACACAAAGACAAGGAGCGATCATCTTGCCATTCTTTTGTGTGGACTAATAGGCCCGCACAATGCGCGCTTTGCCGAAGTTTCGCCATCGGATAACAATGCCACACGTTTGGGGGAGCATCGCGAGACGCAAGTTACGAACGGAAGGAACTCACAACAGCCTTATTACTCGTTACATGCAATAGGACGTTTAGTCACCTACACTAATTATACAAGTTATCCTGGTCTACTTTTGAATTACCTATTTTATTAAATTGGTAAAGTGAAAGATTTATTTTTCACGAACATCGGCAGAGTGACAGAAGTATGAAAAATGACGCTACTGTTTAAATCCCGCTAATGGAAAACATTTTAATAATTTTTTGGCTTAATGTACTCGTATATGAACTGTAATCTTACATCTTCATTAGGATTCGATAAATAAATAACAGGTAACAAAAGCAAAATCGTTTATTCAAACTATCGAAATCAGGGCTTATAAAAATGAGCAGAGCAGGGCTTATAAATATTTAGCGATGTTTTTTATATATTCGTGCACGTAGGTTGGGTTTCACTTCATATAGAAATATGCATATTTAGTAGGTGAACCTAGGTTGGCAAAATATCAAATACAGATTGTATTTTATATATTTAACAATGAAGATGATACAACCAACACCAACTAATGCATCAAAACCGCTAATGTTCTCGCGACTTTCTTCCGATTGGTCCCCTGCATAAAGCCGCAACTTCAGCCCGCATCTACCCCATGATGTCTAATGAAGAGTTTTGTACACAGAGGGACGGACAACTCTTTATTAATGGCGTGTGCAACTTTTGCTTTTAATGTCACGCTTTTGATATTAACTAAGTTTTTAAACCTCGTATCGCCTTTTTGTTGTTTTCAAACGATACTTCATCTAGTTGATTACGTATAGGTAAAAAACATAAGAAAAGGACATGTTGTATGTAGTTGTAGTGTGTTCGAATAGACATTACATATTTAAAATGTGCACGACGAACAAAACAAACGCCTATTCGAACAAGTCACAACTACATATAACAAGTCATTATCTTAAGATTTTCATCTATTTCGTGTTACTCACGCTACGTAGATTTTTAACCGTCATTTTTAGTGTTGATAGTGATATTTAGATTATTTTGTATTGTATTTCACAGTGCTATGGCTTTTCATTTTTAGTAATCAAAGTTACTTGACGGATATATAAGGTTTGCGGTCATATGAAGTTTAATATGAGCTGCCATAATATCATTAAACAAACTTCAAGGGATAAGAGATATATTGGTAGTTACGAGTCTTCGTTGCTCTGTGTTAGAGAGACTCGAACAACTTGTGTCCAAAATCGAGACCACTCTAGTTAGAGTCTCTGATTGGGGCTAGCATAATCTAGTCCACCTCAACCCCACCATGATACACATATGTGCGTTCACCGGTAAAACTTGTATGCTTTGTCTTGTTTTTTCACATGATAAAATTAACCACAATCAGCCCATTTTCAAAATGAATGCCCCTCTCCATGTAGAAATTGTTTAAATGCCTGAGTTTATGATGTAGTTATTACGCCTTTATCGTATAAATGAACGTTCAGTGTCTATTACTCTACGCGCATACGAGTGACGATTTAGTTAAACACTATTTATCGATTTTTCTGTTAACTAGCAACACCACAAGATGGACTGATAACCTAGTAAAGGTCGCGGGAGTCCGCTAGATCCGGAAGGCACAGAACCGGTCATTGTGACACTCTTTGGGAGACGCATATATCCAGCAATAGACGTTTCCGGCTGATAAGATGATCATACTTGTAGCAATTTTAACCATACACTTAACTTCATTTTTCACGTGAAACCAACTAGGCTATTTTTCATATAATACATATTTAGTGGCACAAACACTAGGTTAAAAATATGATGTGCTTCGCAGTACTCACAGGATAGCAGTTTTTCACATCAAATATTCATACGACGGATGCTGTAAGCACGTGAACAAAATACGCGAATGTCTGTACATGCATATTCTACTGATAAAAGTAATTTGCGCGTATTTAATGGCATGTTTAAGTTTTAGGGATGCTAAGTAAAATATAAACGTGTCACGGAGGCATAAGGTACTGTCTCTGGAAAACGACTACAGGCAAACTGTTTATTCCTGGCCATATTATTCTAGCTATCCCAGTTGGCTCAGTGGTAATATAACTACACATTTAACTTAAGCCAAATTAGCTCTAAGGTCCCAGGATATCCTAGTGCTTGCCAGAGACCCCTACGTATATACTTGATACTTTCAATCTTAATTCAGAGACGGATCAGTCTAAACTGTTTAACATTAAATTGGGAAGTACATCTTATATTTACAGGACGTAACAAAAAAGATGGCGATTTGTTTAAGGCGTTAATTGTTATTGCATTTTAACTAGAACTAAGTAGAAAAAAAAAAACAATTTCGACACTATTTTTTTTTAAAAGCGTCATAATTGTATGAGTTTATTTTTAGTCAGAACTGTATACCCAATAATATTACCTTATTTTTTTAGTCACATCGATGCTAATAAACATGGCTATGTTCTCTTCTCATTGCCGTCAAAAACATAATAAATAGATTGAAGAATAAGAAGTAAACTGTGTGACAAGGGAGCAAAATTATGTAAGTACTTACGGCGAGGGCGATATATTGAATCTTGAGCGTAACGAGGGATGCAAATGTTTACGCCTAAGACAGATATAACTTTGCTAGAGTTAAACAAACACAGCTGTTTGCCACATGAATAGAGTTGAAATCGCATTTTATAACATGTAGGAACGTTGCAAAAGTAATGCTAGATATGCATTTTACTGGCGGGTTGCCATAGAACCAAAAATTCGTCTACGGAAAATAAAAGGTGTGACGCTATTTTGAATTTAGAACTTTGCTAGCGTGGCGTGTCGCAACTTTCATCGGATAACCTTTTTTGGACACGAACGAAACAGAGAAGGCATTGTTAACATTGCAAAGGGATGAAATAAACAATAACTTGTTTATACATCGATTCGAGTGTAGTCGTCTATAAAATGTATTTCGTACGATTGTCCTTGGAACATTTTATGACTTCTGTTTTATTTATATTCTTACCTGTCTACACTTTTTGTTCGAGTGATCGTACTCATACTTACTATTTTATTTCATTTTGCTATCGACCGGTAACATGTGCTTATAGTAAATCGAAATCGTTTCAAAGTAAACTTAACTGAACACGTAAGAATAAAAGCGGTACTTTAACAAAACTCCTGAAAAAAGTAGCTTACAGTCACGCATCCCCTTAAATCGTGGCGTTATCGCGTCTGAAATATGTAACGTTCCCGCCTTAACTCTCAGTCGTTTTATATTTACTTGTCACGGGGACAACCCCAAAAAAGGGATATTTAGGCTATACGCACACACGCACCTAAACACAGGAGATCATGAAACTTTGTATCCTTACATATTACATCAAGAATTTAGAAGCCAAATTTCAATTTTCGTGTGTTTACCAATTTACTCGTATTGTTTCGTGTGTTGTTTTCGTTTGTGTTTTGTTGGTTGACGATGTTGTAATGAAAGGCATTGACTTACGACAATTATGATGATTTATTTCCTTGATGCCCTTACACAAGTTACATGGTTCAAATCCAATAACACTGTTTATACTCTTACTTCAAATTGTACAAGAATAACTATTATCTATTCTTCTCAATAACTTTGATTGAATTAAAGTTAAAGAATGAACTCACTCGGTCCAAGCAACGGCTTCTTTAATCTCGTATCCCCACCAAAAAAGGTAGGGAATCAATATCAAACTTCCGATCTTGTACTACAATACTATTGCTTACTCTTCATTTAAACAAATTATACAAAAATAAAATACCTGTAGGTATTTTACGAAATCATCACAAGTAATGTTAGGTCAGAAAACTTGCTAACCACAGTTGCTAACTTACGTTCATGGTCACATAAAATTCACTTGATTGTAATTCGCAATACCCTCGCATTGCACGTGCAACTCACACTCTCACACTTCAGACACACGCATTAGAATTCTTAGGCTTAGAACACACATGTGCACGGACATAAGAATTTGGCATTGTATTGCTTTTTGGTTGCCAGTCAGTAAGTCAAATAGAGCAGAAAACATAGGTAAGTAAAATAGATTTTTAGTTACCTATGTTTTCTGCTTTTACTAATTAATTTTAGATTTTACTAATAAATTGTTTTCAAGAAAACCAACCCTCTTTACTATGTTTTAGCTTCCTTTTAATTTTAGAACATATTAAAATATGTAATGTGACGCGTGCTCTGCCTGCACTGTAATAAAATTCAAATCACAAATAAATAAACCGTTTATACCGCTATTTAACGCCATAAAAAGGCAATGAATTAAAAAAGTTCATTCCAAATGAACGAGTGAATGAATGAGTGAATGTTTTACGAGTATTAATTGTTACGTGTAATTGGGACACAATGGGTTCACGCACGCATGGGTTGACGGTAATGAAGGTAGTTTTAGTTTTAGTCGATACGCGTTCTACTACTTTATGCGGGGACAATAAAGAATCACATCGTTCAAGTACTTATAAATATGAACTAACTCACTTTTTTTAATTTGTAATCACTGGATTGATTTCTGAATGGAATACTAGCTGGTTTTATAGTTCCGTAAAATCTATCTAAGATAAAATAGGTATTGGTAACTTCATTAGTTTAGATTAATAATTATATTTGTATGTCGATCACTACTGCTGCTAGGAAGTATACTTAGTATACTACTTATGTAGTTTATCAGAGCACTGTCTATCCGTCTGATCGTTGATGCTCTTTATTTTATAAGATGCTACCATATACGATCGTATCGTGTAATCTGTCTTGCGCAAACAAAATCAATACATAAAAGCGAGCGGATATTTTAATAAAATAAATCTGATCCTCGATACAAGCGGCTCTCATGCCCGAAGGCGTATTCTATCAAATGTCAAGCGGAGACCTTTCCGGATTGTTTTCATCGCGGCCAGCGGCCCGTAAAATCAACGGACTCCGACAAGCAGGGATGAGGCGAACATGGCGGTGTCGGCGTTTGTGTAGCGAAAATGATTATTTTTGGCTCAATAATGGTATAATTATTCTAATTTTAATAACAAATATCACGCAAGTCAGAGGTTACAGTCTTCCGCCACATCACCGAAACGAAACCTAAGAAATTGAGGATTTGCAAGCGTATATATCCTCAAATCAATTAGTGATATCAACCGATGTTGTTCTAAAGCGTATAAAAAGTTATGTGAAACAATTCATCGACTCTGATGGGTCATCACTATTGATGATCTGCCAGGGGTGGTCGGTCCAGAAGCAGATCTATCTATACCTGCTCAACCAGTGACCACCCTGGTATGGCTATAGGTCGTAGGTAGGTACATAGGTTGAAATCCTGCATAAAAGAGATTTTTTTTTATATGTCAGTATTGTTTGAGACTAAGATTTCGGTAGCCGAAGTTTGTGCTGCTTACAAAGTATAAAATTAAAATAGTTACATAATGATACATGACATGACATACATTTTACAACTTGCTTTTCGTGTAGTCATGACACCAAAATCCTTGTGGACAATAGTAAATTATTATATTTAGAGTAGGACGCTAGTAATTAAATTTGAATCAAATAATGTTCAATGATTTGCAGCAAGTCACACGCAAATTAATATTTTATTCTCAGTAAAATTCAATTTCAAAATTATTTATTCAGTGAGTTATATCTGTCTCATCCATATGAAAGATGTCCTTTGAAATCGGATGTCTCAATTCTTGTATTCGGCGAGTCATGTGATTTTATTTTGTATCAAACCAATATCTTCTGGAAAACCAATTTACCGTAGGTATATTTGAGAAACAAACTTATAAAATCTTGTAAGTGTACTACCTAATTATAATAAAACCATATTATTTCACAGTTTTTAATTCCGCCTGATTGACACAACTATTCAAATTAGATTAGAACTGTATTGATTTATCATTGTGCTTTCGTATAACTATAACATAGCTGTGAGCAAGAGCACCAACAAAAACATCATTTCAGTTTAATAATAATAATACGTCAGTAGCGAGACCTACAATGGAGCACCTTGCCATAAAGCCTCAAGCTACAGGGTGCTAGAGGACATATAGAAGTTTCACCATCAACTAAAAGTTTTATCCTACAGAAGCCCGAGCCAAAAGCCAATGCACTGAAGTTATCTGAGAATTCCCGCTGAGGAATGTTAATAGTTGTAATCAGTATGAAGTATGGGGCACCTCACGTCAGCTTTGCACGCGAGGCCCGCTAAGGAGAAATTTCAAATCGGACTAAGTAGTTCAAGTTTGGTTTAGCTATGAAAATTCGGAAATACTATACCGATCACCACCGATCACCGATTCACCGATTATTTTGAGGTTACATGTACTTTTTCGATATTCACCTACTTATCTAGAAAATTTTCGAGCTCTCTGATACATATATCAATATTGTCAATTTCTTGGCCATAAAAATACTAGATAAATTGTCACATGACTTACTAGGGCGATTTCTACCTACTACTTTCATAATTAGAGAAATAATATCCTCTGTAAATATGGAGTAGGTAAGTACCGAACATTAACTCTGACATAAAAACAATGATCTATTATTTCAGTTCATTCATAAACACCTCATGTACCGCGTTCCGTACGTTAAGAATTTTCAATTTTGAGTGTCTCTCGAGGTATTATGCTATTAAAATAAAACCGGGCGTAGCTGACATCACGTAAGCGCCATCCATCAAGTGTACAGTCCCCTTTATGCGGGGTATCGACGCGAAACGAATTTTTGAAAAATGTAAAAAGGTCACTGCAAGACGGCACGTTTCGCTCATTTATTGTGTTAGGTATTGGCTATTTGGGGGTCCACAGGAAGAGAATTTTTGTCCTTCGACAAATTCTTAGATGATCTATTTCAAGTCTGATATTTTTAATAATGCAAAGCGTTCTTTAAACTGTCATGTTTGCTTAGATTTACATTTACGAAATAGTTGAATGCGGTGCCTAAATATTCGGTTATAGTATTTTATTATATAAAAGAAGAAACTGACTGACTGACTGACTGACTGACATATCAACGCACAGCCCAAACCGCTGGTCCTAGAGATTCCAAATTTGGCACGTAGGTTCCATATAAGGTCTAAAGGTGCACTAAGAAAGGATTTTTCAAAATTCAACCCCTAAGGGGGTGAAATGGGGGTCCGAAGTTTGTATGGGGAAACAAGATTAGTTGGACTATTTTATTCGAAACTTCACAGAAGTATTTCTAACGATAAATGAGTAAACATTTCGTTTCCGTCCCGATTTTGGTCAAAATATCTGAGCGTCCGAGAGAATTCTTTATACGAATCCGAGGTAAAATTTGGAAAAAGTGGCAGCCATATTGTTTTTCTTCATTTCAACCCGATTTCGTTCAAAATCGATATCCGAGCGTCCGAGAGGTCCCCTAATACAAATCCGAGGTAATTTTTTTAAAAAAGTGGTAGCCATATTGATTTTCTTCATTTCCAACCCGATTTCGCTCAAAATCGATATCTGAGCGTCCGAGAGGTACGGTAATACGAATTTGAGGTAAAATTTGAAAAAAGTGGCAGCCATATTGATTTTCTTCATTTTCGTCCCGATTTCGTTCAAAATCGATATCTGAGTGTCCGAGAGCTCTCTTAATACGAATTCGAGGTAAAATTTGTGAAAGAGGCGGCTATATTGTTTTTTTTTTCGTCCCGACTTCGTTCAAAATCGATATCTGAGCGTCCGAGAGGTCTCTTAATACGAATCGGAGGTAAAATATGGCACTCCATACATGCCTGTATGCAAAAAAGTTTAAAGTTACTATAGGCGTGTGGGGTAGGTATCTATGGATTTGCTTTTAAAACCTTTAGTTTTTTTTAAATCGTATGGCATTTATTTACGAACCGTGAAATTTTCGAGAAGATACGTACAGTTTTTGTTGCAGTTTTAGCACCACCCAGGGGTCACGTGTAGGGTAATTTGTCAAGTGAGTGGGCAACTTGACTGTTAGAAGTTCGCAAGCCGCTCGAATGCCTCTAACTTGGCTTAACGATTGCAGCCGCGATCAACGGCTTAGCGTGCCTTCCAAAGCACGAGAGTCAGTTAGTAACCACTCAAAGCGGTCACCCATCCAAGAACTGAACTGCGCGTCCACATTGCTTAACCTCGCACACCGCACGCGGTAGGCGGGTGCCGCTGGGCCACGAGCGCTCTAAATTCTTGATAGTTTATGCCAAATTGCAATTCAATCGGTCCAGTAAAAGCAACTTGGTTGTAACAGACGGACTGACAGTAAGGAGTGCGAATGGAAGTGAGGCCAAATTTTCTTTTTGGATGCTCCAATGGAAACTGGCAAAACCTACCTAATAAATTTAATTTTAGGAAAAATAAATGTTACACGTGATATTGAATTAGCCGTATTTCTGTACTTCAAAGGACCAGAGTTTATGACCGCTGCGCGCTGCTTGGTTGTTTACAGACCTATTGGTGTTACTGTAGTACACAGATACTTTTACTAAGGGCCATTTAAGACATGCTTTTATTTCATCGGCCCTTTCCCCTTCGGCCTCTCGGAAATGTATGATAATAGTTTTCGATCCTTATTTTTGCCAAAATCAAATGAAATTCAACAGTTTGCCGGTTCTCAGAATGTATACTGACTTTTCATATTATCTGTTAATGAATTTCAATCACCAAACTTCGTATATCGAAACCCCCAGAATGTAACAACTACTTTTCTGGAGACGGCATCTAAATCGATTCAGCCAAACGCGAGATAATCGTAGACAAACATACGAACCTGTTTTTTGTAGACGGTTAAAAATTTCGTTTAGTACGCGCGGGCGAAGCCGCGGGCAAATGCTAGTATTTTATAACACACATCGAATACAGAACCAACCATTTAATCTAGTTTACTTATTCATTTTTGAATGATATGTAGAATGTCTGGAAAGTACCTACTTAAGGATAAATGTGTTGGATTTCTTTTTCCATCACAAAAATGCTAGAATTTAATTTTTGTAAATAAATTAAATAGAACTGTTAGCATTCAATATCTACTTTCCAGAGAAAAGGTGTATACCTGCAGGGTACTCACGCAACTTTTCGAACGTACGATACTTAGGTAAAATCTAACTGTTACTGTCACTATGCAAAATTATAGTGAAAATGATAGTTCTATCTTACGCAACTACCCTGGTGAACTTTCAGAGCTCAGAAAGCTAATACAGTAAATAGTTTTTAGACAATACATTTAAAACGGTCGAATATTTTCCTACCCTACTTATTTAATTCTTTATTACTGTCGATGTAAAACCGGGTACTAATTAGCGAACTGTAACTGTAACCGAACGAATACTAACGAGTTCGAGTGTGTACGTATCTGAGAGTATGCCATTCACCTGCTCATTCCGAGACGCTCGGGAACGGTTCGTGAACCTCGTATACACTGGATACTGTACCCGTTCGGTTACAGTTACAGCTCGCTAGTGAGTATTAAGAAGCGCGCGCACACACACACACACACACACACACACACACACACACACACACCAAAAACACACACAAACACGCACACACACACACACACACACACACACACATACACACATAAACTTACGCTTATATTCCCAAAAGGGGTAGGCAGAGCCTACGAAAATTAATTTCAGTGCCACTTTTAGTAATTGTAGATGAAGACGATGGAGAAAATGTGATATTGCACTGACTGGTTAAAAAGCGCTACTTCAATAAAACCAGTGTTTCACAGTATTTTCAAGTACATACAGGCTTTATAATATGAAAATGTCCTTAATAGTTATATTTATTTGCAGGACATCGACAACAAAATGCAGCGGCTCGCCGCACCGGCGGCGGCGCGAGGAGGACGCGGGCGCCGCCGGGTTCAGCGCGGCGCTGCACAGGACGCCGCCGGCGCCGCCGCCCGCGCTACTGCGCCGACTCGGTGTCAAAGAACCCACTGGCGTCGGCAAGGTAAGCCTGTAACCTTGCATTTCTAGGGCTAAACGGCTCATGTTGGGGGTGAAAATTAAATAAGTATAATAACGTTAGTATAATTGGTACACATTTGATGATAACCTCCCAAATATTAATGGTAAATTCATCGCAATTCAGAACAGATATCGAATTATCCTAGATTGTCTGAGTCACTCTTTTAATTATTCAATTTATCTTTTACGTTAGTTAGGTCGGTGCACTCACCAAATACATATACACCAAATACTCTTCAGGGTATTCAATAATCTGAACATGAATTCTAGCACTGTGCTATATAATTTTGATGGTGACTGTACAATATTTTTATTTGCGGTCATAAGCAACGGTGTCTGCTTACCATCGGGCAGGCAGTAAGCTTGTTTGCCACCCTCTTTGTATACAACTATTATAGGTACAGTCAGCGTCAAAAGTAACTGAACAAAAGTAATAGTCATGTGTAGTGTCTAAAGATACACATCATTTAATAATTCAGAATTATCTGAGATTTTAAGTGTTCATAATAAATGATCATGGCAATGACGCAAAAGTAAAATACCAGACATTTCCCAAAAGAATCGGAAACAACGAAATTTCAAAATTAACGGATAGCGCACAAATTCACAATAGAATGAACGCATTTGACGCCTTACAATATTTTCGTTTGAAATTTGACATTCATCGAGAACAGATCAGTAATGTCATGCGATACATTCGTCCCTTTCATTTCGGCTTCGACGTCATGGAGTCTTCATTTGTTAATTTGGGAATCGCTTATTACACATTTTTATATGTTTACACTTTACTAGACCAAGTGTAGAGTAAGTTGTGACAGATAATTAAATTTTCTTCTTCTTATGGTGCCTCTCCAACTAGTGAAGGTTGGCAGTCAGCTGCGCATATCTCTTTCGGTCTTTTGCAAGGTTGAAAAGCTCTGCGGCACTTGTGATTCCCGTCCATTCTCGGATATTTCACAACCACGATTTCTTCCTACGGCCAACTGATCTTTTCCCTGCCACTTTGCCCATTATAATTAATTGCAAGAGCTCGTATCTAACGTGCCTAAGAACGTGACCCAGATAATTCAATGTAGGTACCAAAATAGTTAAATATTCGCTAAATGTTAAGTGACATGATAAGCATAAAATGTGCTAATATGCAAAAAAACTTGTATGCGGCGGCAGCCCGAAGGTTGCCATAGAACCTCGGAAATTAAAGAAAGCCCTACTTTACAGATGGACTTGTTTAAATTATCTTGTGTATTAAAATATCCAAAAAATATATACAAAGTCACACGCACAGTCTACAATTTTTCACAGCTTACAGGTAAACAAAAATATTTCTTTTCTTGTTTATCTGACTGCTCTGTTATAAGCTGTGATATTCTGTAGAACTAATTTGACTTGATAAATGTGCACATATTTCTCATCGAATTGGCGCACGGATATTTTTGGCTAATAGATCGTACATATATTTATGAACTCGACTGAACAAAAATGACGATATCATTTGACTGCAGTTTCTACGTAGTTCGGAATTCGTGGTGACCCTCCTGTACAGACATGTCTATAAATATATATAAATATATATTTCGGAATTTAAGTGTGAGAGATAAGATACAAAAACACATACACATTTTTAAACGTGACCGTATCTTGTGTTTGGACGTATAAAAAACCGGCCAAGTGCGTGTCGGACCACGCACAATAAGGGTTCCGTACCGACACCTCCTAATCTACATTTAAAACCACTATACATTTAATCACAAAAGGTCGTATATTCATAGGAAACTTACGACACTTACGCCCTTCTGTTTTGGCAAGACAGTTTTTCAGCAATAACTCAAAAACCGTTAAACCTGTCTTGTTCAAACCAAAAATAGTTGAAAGGATTTATTAATGTAACATCATCATCATTTTTTTCAGTATTTTAAACTTTATAGTTTGGAAGTTAGAGGGACGGGGGGGACACACTTTTTACGACTTTAACAGCTAATATCTCACCAACGGTTGACTTAAATGATTTTTTTTAAACCTTTGTGTCATTTTTGAAGGCCTATCCATAAATACCTCACACGCCTATAAATAAATAAATAAAATAACCCCCTTGGTACATGTATGGGGTGCCCCCCCAGTTTAATATTATTTTCATAATTTCATATCATATTTCTATAGCGGTTCATAACATCCAGCTTCACACCAAATTTCATAATTGTAGTGGTCATATTCTCCGAGTAAATCGGCTGTGACATACGGACGGACAGACAGATAGACATGACGAATCCATAAGGGTTCCGTTTTTGGTCATTTAGCTACGGAATCCTAAAAAGGTAGAATGAATAAATTATACAGCAGACAGCGTTATTAACTTAAATAAAATCACAAATCAAACGTACAAATTATCATGCACGAAATATAAAAACTGACTCGACAAAAAAGACCTCTATAATTATCGAACCAGTACACAAAATGTCACGAGAATCTGTTGAAAAATGCGACCTGTAGAGGAAAGCATCCAGACAGACAGACATACGAAAGAATTTTTGTCGAAAGCTGAAACGGAGACGCTTCGCTCGCTCGGTCAGTAACCAATTTGATTAGATAGCTTCCAGAAAATTAAATTGAAAAAGGTTTTTTTTTTAGAACAATGATTTATTTGTATTGTTTCCAAAGAGTTTTTAAAACTTTCAAGTACTCATGAAACAGTATTTTCAGATAATTATGAAATGACACGTGGTCAAATAATGATGACAACTATGAAGTGATCTATTTTTGGAATTTAAAATCTAGTTTTATTTTGAAGTTAGCGCTCCCCGTATATTTTTGACTCAACGGTTATGTCAGACAATTCTGGCTATTTAAGCCGTCACAATCATTTGATAATTTCATACGCTAAGCTACTTTTGATGCTGACTGTACCTCTTTAAGGATAATTGTAGGGAACGTTTTAATCCAACCTATTACTGAGATACAGCAGTATCACTGTTTCCATCTTTACTTTCAGTATAAAAATAATGCGGTTGTCTTTCTTGACTTGAATCCAAAGATAGAATGAATTTATTCTCCTAGTTTACGACATCTCAAATGTCATTCCACACATTTATACGCCGCCATGTTATCTGTTTTATTATGATGAGATCGATAGATACATTTTATCCCAAGGGAAACAATATTATTTTGTACATATTCGGCGAATAATTTAGCGTATGAACAGTACGAAGTAAATGAGTTGGTAAATTGCGTGGTTGAAACCACAGCATTGCTTTAGATACAACAGAACAATGCACTGAACATGTAAATCAACAACCGCGTAATGAACATGCGATTTGCCTTACACTACAGAATACATATCCTGCACGTCAATTTTGAATTTGAAATTGTCATATTTGATTTAAAACGAAACTATATTAATTTCGGAAGCATTCTACTAACTACAGTACATTGCTTCCAAAAAAAAGTAAACTTATACCTTCACTTATCTAGTTTAGTTGAGGGCCCTTGCGGATACCTTTGGACCCAATGGGATCTTTTGTGCAATTGCCCGCTCCTTTATAACTACTCCAAGCTGTACTCCAACATTTCTATAAACTGGATTATGGATCTCAGCGGGATTACTCTGAATTCCTTTGGTTCTCGGTAACCACTGCCATAGTCATTCATTCTTTGTTTGGCAAGAGCGTGACATTCACACAGCAGTTCCATTGTCTCAGTATTCTGGCCACACATTCTACAATATACATTGTCAGATAGTCTCATCTTGGTCTAGAGTCATTTGATCCCGAAATGACCTGTAACACTCATACTATAATTCTGAGTTGCTTTCTGCTTGCTTTTATAATTACCATTGAAACTCGTAACTTCGCTTATAGCTCGAAACACGCAAAGCAAGCGCGGCGCGGTGCGGGGCGGAGGTGGTTTTTAATATTTTGATCTTCCCGAAACTGTCGAATGTCAATAGTATCGATTACTGTTTCATATGTCATACACGCCGCCTCCGCTCCACTATCCCGCGCGGTTTTTTGGTGGGACTTCCCCCGGACCACGTTTGCCTTACCGAAAAACCGCCTCCGCCATGCAACGACGCTGCGCCGCGTTCTGTGCGTTTCAAGGTTATATGATGCGTATCTTTGCCTACTACCACCAGGACTATCATGGTGCCAACTTTCAACTCAACACAACATCAAATGAAGATAATAGGTACAGGCGAACTATAATAATAAATAATAACAGGATTTGAAAGTATCAATTATACGACACTAATTAATAACACCTAGCATGTTTCATAACCAATATGAAATTAATCAGATTCAGATGAAATTTAGTTGCACAGATGACAAGAAAAATGACTGAGTCCAACGTGTCACTAAGTGGACCGAACCCAGCATGACGCTGACTTTACTGCCAATAAAATTAAAGTTTATTCAAATGTGCATTGTTATAACAAACGCGACTGTTGATTACTTACAAAGGCGATAAATTAAAACGATCTTAATGGTCTTTTATAGGGGTTAAATCCCTTTAAATTGTTTTATTTAATGAGCAACAATATCGAAAGCCGAAGACAATATTACAAAGACTATAAATCATTTTCAGACCCGTTCAACACACATTTTTAAGAATATCCCCTTTAAATTGCAAGCAATTAACCCCAGAAATCGCTAATAATCCGATTGATATCTCCCGAGTTAAGGCGCAGTTCATTAGCGCAAGATCATCAGTTGTCTCATTAGAGGGAACCAATTAGCGTGGCCGGAAACCGGCCCCTTAAATCATTGGGAAGCGTGACTCGCGTCCGTTATTGAAACCTGTGCCATTTCGCAGTATGGGGAATACAAAGAAAACAAGTTTCACGAGGATGAAACAAAGTTTATTTGTTCACAATAATATATTTTTATGTCATCATGAATTTAAGAGTAAAACTCTTGTCGGCGTAGCCGATGAAGTATGCAGTTCTCTCCACCTTATCCTATCCAGAGCCAATTCCTTGGTTTCCTTATACGACACGACTTCTATTTTCTCTTTTATTTGTTTTTATGTAATTTTTATGTAATTTTGTAAAATATTATAAAACGCAGTATGTTCATTTTATCGCCTCTGATAAAGCACGTTTTGATAATTTCAGCTTTAGGTATAATTTCACCACTTCAAGGATTACGCATTTTTACATTGACGCGCCTATTGCATTACAATATGTACAAGCTGCCATCAAACCCCAAAACTCTTGCCGCATCATGTAGTTTGCAATTCAACTTTAGGTATACTTTCACCACTTCAAGGATTACGCATTTTTACATTAACTCGTCTATTGCATTACAATTGCATTGCATACAAGCTGCCATCAAACCACAAAACTCTTGTCGCATCATGTAGTTTGCAATTTGTACACAGCTTAATTGTCGATACTTCATCGTGACTATCGTGAGCGTTAAAATCGGGAAGCGTAAAACGCATAGCAGCGTAAACGCGGCTTTTGCGTAATTTAAATCTTCAGGTCCATTTAAATTGCAAAAAGTTTAATCCAAGTTTATAACAACGTTTCTACTTATAATGCAGTTGTCCAATTATTACAGCCCATTACTCTCATCACCGGGTATTGGCAGTTCGCCGCACAGTGCACCGGCCAGTTAGGTAACTGGATTAGAACTGTACTAAGTCTGAGCTAAGCTGCCAATGACGAGACGTGAACTGAATTCGAGATGAGTCAAATTAAATAAGTCTTCGTCTTGAGTCGAGACTTTACTTTCTGTGTTTTAATGGGAACGGTGAGATTGGACAACCGATATTAAACAAGATTCACATAATTTCTGTACGATTTAAGAGATTTAAAGCAATTTTGATACTGGAAATACTTTTGAAGTTTACCTATATGTAGTGGGTACTCTCCGGAACTACTCATGCGATCCCAAAAAATATTTTATCAATACATATAATAGAATGTTCGTAATGGACATACACTATATTATATCCCGCGCCTTCATCTGCATTCTTTGTGATTTATTTATTAGAAGGTAAAAACAGAAACAGTCAAGAGAATACAGCGTATTGGTATGTTGGTAAAATAACTTAGGTATAGATGTTTCCTTTCCTCATATTCATAAACTGCTGATAAACATGTGCAAGTTCTGGTTTGGTTTTATGAATAAAGGAATTAATCATTTTATTCTTGGCCTTTACGGTACGAAAACTACGACATAAGACAGACTAATTAGGTGCATAGAGATTCTGAGCTTATGGAACAGATATGAAGCCGTGGCGGGGAGAAGCCAGTCAAATCGCAGCACAATCAAAGCTCGCGGGATCGTTAATTGTCTTTCAGTGTGTGTGTGTGCGTGTTATGTATATACGACAGCGCTTGGCTAACGTAGTTTTTCACTAAATAAGCAATTCATTATGTTTAACACGTTCTGGCAACCAGGCCGTATGTACGGGAAAAATGTATGACTCGACAAAAATATTGATTGCGATATCGAAAACGATAAACTCCAAACGCCTTTTCAATTGTTACAATATAATACGTATACAAGTTGTATTAATTTTTCAAAAAATATAAGTGTATATATATTAATTGCAAAAAAACGAATTCATTATCTATGAAATTAAAAGAAAGGCGTATAGTTTCTGAGACTTCAGAACCAACGCTCTGATTGTTTTCTAACGCAATGCTTATGTTTTATCTAGGCACACAGCTACGACGGAAATACATCCGACTGTCTTTATTTTACTTATTGCTGGACAGAGGTCAGACAATAGGCTTCTTTAAGCGATCTTAAGTCTTGCCAAGCCCCGCTCACAAAGAGATGACCGATTCAAAGATTTCTCTTCTCTATTTTACTGGCTTTATAGAACAAGCAATCTTCGCAAACTCTTAAAACCGGTCATGTATTATCAAATATTCAGACTTTATTTCCCTGGCGATACGGTCCTTTTTGAAATGAATTCATGATAAGAGATGGAGATTTTGCTCATTGTTGTAGGAGGGGTTAGGCAGTCCCGTGACTTCCATATTTTTGTGTTGTTTTAGACTGGTACGCTTGCGTAAGTAAAAGATAATTTGATATAATATGTATAAGATAAGCTGCGGAGAATATTTAGATGTCACGGAGTTTGTACTGTGAACGATTAATTGAGTAGATACCAAATCAATTACCTGTTTACCCCGTGCTTTCAAGTTCTGAGGAATCGTTTCAAATTTCGTATTAAACGACTGAATGCTTAACTTCACTAGTGATATTTTATGTATTAGTGGGTACATACGAATATATGAGGCTTTGGAAGTATGAGTAACTACTAGTAAACATTAATTTATTATTTAATTCGTTTGTATTATATATTAAATTTAAAAACTCACATATCTTTTCCAAAATTTAAATAATTACAAATAAATTTAGGTATAAGCAACTCGTAAACTGATGATATCTAATTAAAAGTATGTGACGTTTTTATCGTTTTGGTTTCAAAAACTAAAAAAAATGTCTTTGTTCTGTGTCATATTTCACACCATGGAAATAGTAACTTAACTCGTTAATACTCTTCCCCTGCTTGGTTACACCAGCAATTACGGCAGTGGCAGGGTTAATGTGATAAGTGACGCGCTAACAAGCTCCAGGTGCAACGTGGCTAAGATTTTTTACAAGTAAAGGTTTATAAAGATTTCCCGCTTGTTGGGGGATGAATTTCTATCGCCCCTAATTTGATTAAGCGAGGCAGGCAGCTAGAGGGTTGCGATATCCTGTTAAAGCATGCAATTTGAGTTGCATACTCGTACTTAAAAAGAGCCAAATTTTATAAAAATAGTTCTTTCAGAAATTAGTAGTACCTATTTCTGAAATTTCAGGCGTGCATGTATGCTGCGTTAAAATAGAGCACCAAGAGGTGGTGTCATCTTTGCCAAGGTGGTCGTAAGAGTTTATATTATAGTATGTTTGGATTGATAGGGTTACAGTGTTTGCTGCTATATCTTTTTTTAAGCCTACAATTGCGATAATTGAGACTGAAAATTAAATGACCTGTGCTGTATGTCATCTCCCGAGTCCGGGGATTCGTGATATATCGATTCATAAAAAATACGACGACAGACGACGACTCAGTTAGTACCTCTTTAAGAAATACTCTTGGAAGTTTACAGGTTGGTTTTTGGTTAATTGTACATGAAAAAAATGAGATGTGGGCCAAATTTTCGGTAAAACAATTTTTTATTTTTGTTGATAGTATTTTTTTCTTACAGATTTGTTTAACTTTTTAGGAAATTTTTGGATAGTACACAGTGAGACGCTAATAACTTCTGCTAATAGCTAAACAAAAAAAAACAAATGGATGTATGATCTAAAGAATTACGCGAGGAATAATATACAAGCAAAAAATGTAGTAGACAACATTTGCAAGTATATGAGAATTATTCTTTTTGTAAAAATAAGATAAATTTTGATATCATTTTTGACAAGCATAACTAGTTATTGCAGATTTTTTGTTACTGATTGTAGTTTACGGTTACTGATAAAAAAAAATATGATTGTAACTACACGGCAGTTTCTTTTTTGGACAAATAGATCAAAAGTTACGTGTACTATCCAGAATTTACAAAAAGTTTAGACATCTGTAAAAAAGCTAAAATGCCTTAAAAAGAATAAATAGTGTCACCGACAAAAATGGCTCAAATTTCACCCCTTTCAATATGTAAAGTCCATCTGAAACCACCCTGTATGTAATTTCAAAACGAAACAACCGATTCGAGCAAAAGTCTTTATTATAAATTGATAAGGTTAATATAAAATGAAGTAATAAAGAGTTATTTCTCAGATTTTTTCACAACACTGTTCTCCCTATACAGCCATTATACGAGTACAACATCCTGAACTATTCAGTATAAAAAATTAACTCCTGATGGCAAGGCATTTGCAATTCAAGAGGCAACGAGGCTAGATAGTACAGAGCACTCGTGAAAAAAATTCTTGGCGACGCTTGCGCTAACACGACCTTACACCGTCGGTTTTTATTTTTGATACGGTGTAAGATATTGTTGCTGATAAAAAATATATAATCCATACAAATTATTTTGCATAGATCATAACAAAAGCGTATATGATTTGGTGGTGGTTCCAGACCATTATCCCGTACAGAACAACATTGAAAATGTTCCTCGAAGTTTTAGAAAAAATAATATTTCTGAGCATGTGATACAGGAGCAATAATATAATTCCAACCGTGAAACTTTTTTTTAAGTTATTGAAAATTTCACTTAAGTGATCTCAAGTGAAATTTTCACAAACTCCACAATAATGATCTGAAATCAGTGGATACAATTTCCGTGTAGCCTGTACATAAAGTGTGTGCTTGGTTTAACATATGTCCAGTAATCCAAAGTTAGGGTGCCAATCGTTTAAATCAAGGATTCAATCATTGTAAAGTTTACCGTAATACTACATTACACATAAGTATAAACCATATAACACGCATAAATTAATCTGCATATTATATTTGTCAAGTACCGCAGCGGTCGCCTTTCTTTGATTTATTTATTATCTTTATAGATATAAAACACTAGACGCTGCCCGCGACTTTGTACGTGTATAAATTAAACCTAATCCCTATTCTGATGTCTAAGCTGATACATTATTGAAATATTTCATCAAAATCCATTCCGTAGGTTTTGAGATTAAAAGGGACAAACATTGGCACGCACTTACACTTTTATCATATATATTAGATAAGTATACAAACTAACATTAGCATAGTAGATTGTGTGTACGAGCTTAGCACATCTTAATAACTTGAATAACAACGCAAATATGTATATTACGACTATACCATACGATACAATTACAAATCTATACCCTGTCTTTTAACGTCCGCCATTTCCGTTCGACTGGTTATCGTCGAAAAACAAGAGAACGGAAAAGAAATGAAACATTTCAGAAAGGCGATCAACAGGAAAACCGTTACAAAACATACAATAATGGC
The DNA here is from genome assembly GCA_905163555.1 of Notocelia uddmanniana. NCBI lineage: Eukaryota > Metazoa > Arthropoda > Insecta > Lepidoptera > Tortricidae > Notocelia > Notocelia uddmanniana. The sequence continues at coordinate 14,501,651 of LR991053.1, forward strand.
TTTAGAAAAAATAAACGCTTTGGCCACTTGTGTGTGTCAAAACAATCTCCTGTGTTATTAGGATCTAATACTATTGGCAGCGTCTCCGGGGATCCCACAAGAGTGAAGTTAGCTACAGATATAAAGGACTGGGGTTTACTGTGAATAGGATATATTCGTAGTAGAAACCGTAGAGGTAGAATACACTCGCAGTTAGAAAGGGGCTATTCATTGCTTTCCTCAAATTCAAATGGTTTATTTGCTTATGTACTTATACACATGCAAATATATAAAGTTTTCGCTGCTGGGTAACCAAATTATATTGAAGAAACAAAAATAATGTTTTCTCTTCAATAAGCATTCCTAAGTTACGTGAAAATTTGTTTTTTGAAAAAAAAATGTCAAACAGCGGTAGAGCATTTAGTGTTCTTTTCTGATTATATATATTATGTTCCGATCGCTATGATAGAACCCACTTTTTTATCAGATTCTTGTAAATGATGGAAGGAATGAATGCCTTCCTCTAAAAGTTTCGCCCCACCTTTCAATATAAATAATACTGCTCAATGCTTATTAAGAACCGTTTAGTGTAATGGAAGGTTTTCCAGAATTAATAATTATGAAATGAGCAAACTTTGGAAACGCTGAATAGAAAAAAAAGTAAGTAAGTGTATTCTTCCCTACTATTCCTACGTCAATTTGTACCGTCCAATGGAAAGGCCGGCCGCTGCCCACGGGATTAAACTCCTTATTGATTATTGGACCCTTTTTTATTGTACGGGCCTTAAGTGATAGGCTTCATGCGTTTAACTAGTATATTTACAACAGTTGTAAGAAGGAACATTTTGCAGCTGTAATTTCAGTCGACATCGTACAATACTTAATTACTATCTACCTCTTATGTAAAAAAACATACTTCATAGTTCAAAACTACTAGGTATAGGGTACTTTATATTCATCTTGAAATTATTGCTTTAGTTTTTCACAATGTTTAATATCATATTAAAGTGCTGTTAAATACGTAGGTAACCTCAGAAGGATTAATTTTAAAGAATAGTACATTACTATACAGGCCAGGAAACGTAGGGTTGTAGGCCAAGTAGATATAGACGGCCGAGCGTAGCGGAGCCGGATTGGGATACGCGGCCTGCAGCCCAACGTTTCTCGCCGAGATTTGTATTGTATAGTGCTTTTTTCAAACATATGCAATGAGATAAAAAAATACACCTATCAAAAAACAAACCGACCAAAAGACGCCATGTTTAACATTAAAATTAAAAAAAAATTACTTCCCGGCATATACCTTCAATTTTGTACGAAATTCCTTTACAGCTCTCCCGAGTTGTTCCGCCTGTAATGTGATACTTTGAAGCCTGTTAGAACGCAAGAAATGACGAAATTTCATTGCATGTTTGAGAAAACTGATATACTGTAGTCAAAATGTCAGCAAAGACCCTGAAAGAGTTAGATTTTTAGCGAATCGTCTCTATTCGAGTTCGATAATTCTAAACTTCATACTTTATTGGTCATGATATTTAACTAACTACACTGCTTCGCTTCTACGCATGAAATTACTAATGCGCAAACGTATAACTCAAGTACCTCGTCAAGTAATGAAATCTCTGCGACATCAGTAAGCTGACGTCAAAGAACAAAATACCACATATCGATCCCGCTCTGCCAAGTCAGAAAGTAGCTTTATCATCATCATCAGCCCGCAGTCGTCCAGTGCTGGACGTAGGCCTTCCCCAATTCGCGCGACCACATCCGATCCTCAGATCTCCGCATCCAACCGCTTCCCGCCACTCTCTTCAGGTTGTCAATCCACCTGGTAGGTCGTCCCACCGGGCGAGTCGTTCGCAGTCTCAACTCCAGAACCCGTCTGCCCCATCGGCCATCCGCTCTACGACAAATATGCCCCGCCCATTGCCACTTCAGCTTACTTATCTTTAGTGCTATGTCAGTGACCTTGGTTCTTGGTACTTGGGAAAGTAGCCTACTTCCTGCTAATCGCTACCGCTTGTGTCATCCGATTGGGCACTTACGACAAGCAACCACACATCCCTCAATTCGCGTATAGATGATTTATACAGTACACGTTATTGATACTACAGACCTACTTCCTTTGATGTCCTCTTGATAGGAGGGAAATATACGAATAGAGTATAGTGTGGCTTCCATCGTACATATACGTACAATTTATTAAGCCATATGGGAATAAAATCAATGAATAATGTGATCCTTTGGACTAGACGGGTTATTACGTAACGTTTTCAAGCGTGCGTCAAGTTAATCTGAATGTCATTTTCCACACTAAAATTGATAGATCTACTCGTACCTAAGGGTGGTTTGACACGTTGTACTCATATAATCAACTAGTAGCATTGAAAATTTTATGAATTACCTATTTGTTAGTAGGTAATCGTAATTATGTAGTAGTAGTAGTAGTTAATGTTATATATGTATGGGTAATACACACATCAGAGTAGATTGAACGGTGTACGAGTATACTCGTATGACTTAAGCGGTCATAGGTAGCATTTTAAACTAAAGTGAGACATAACTATTAAAGAGAAACCGTGAGTACGTCGCGGTCGGCAACCGTGTCCACACTCATCCTGATAAAGGACTCCAATTGTAGTGCGAAACACGTCGCAAATAGTGACTTTACATTTACATGTGAGTTTCAGCCGTATATCTTTTTTTAAGTCATATGTAGCCTTAATTTAGGTACCTACAAGGGACACATTACCAATGTTTATTAAGCTTTGATTGTACGGACCCGGGTATGTCCTCAAACTACGACCAAGACCACCGTGGGATGGGCAGCAGCATCCTTGGAATGCGGTGGAGATACTGCGATCGCGATGATTATGGCATTTACCCCTAATTTAATTGAGGGAGGTCTATGTCCAGCAGTGGGCGTCCTTGGGCTGTTATGGTGGTGGTGGTATGACTAAGGCGACTTCCTGACTTGACAGGGTGGGATCGATGTTTGGTATTTAGTTTGACATGAGCTTACTAATGTTATAGAGATTTTCTCTCTGTACGGGATACTCTCAGTATCTCAGTAGTAATATCATGCGCAGAAGAGCAGAACTGCTTCCATAACGCCAGGCTTAGGTACTAATTATAGGATCCCTGTAGCCGGGGCATATACGATGGGACCCACAGAGGTGTGACTCTAGGGCGGCACTGGTGCGTTCCGACGGAGACCCCAGAGCCATCCGAAATGAGTTGAGGAGGACGATCGGGGGGTTTCCAGTCGGTGCAAGTCCGACATAACCTCCGCACTGTCCCCGCGGTGCGGTGGTATCCATAATGGATTTTCCCCCCTGGGAAAAAAAGGTACTAATCATAGACGCGCAGTAAAAAGCGCTGCTGACTCGACTGACAGTTGACACTGACAGCTGACAGCTTACTTATATTATATCGTACTGCCTTGGTACCGACAAGACAGAAAGTCGCGTTACTTTTAACATGCTTGCAAGCTAAACCGCTTGTCAAATTTGTACATGCACTTTCTAAATTATGGAACAGATATCGGATTATTTTCTCTACAACATTTGTAAATACTTATATAAACTCACGCCTTTATTCCCAAAAGGGGTAGGCAGAGCACACGAAAATAAATTTCAGTGCCACATTTTACTGCTTTAAATGAGTGCTTATTTTTCTCTACAAATACAACAATTATATACGTAGTAAGGGTAAGAGTTCTAAAAATTCGAGAGTCGCTGTACAAAAACGAGCGTGGTAGTTTTGATATAAAAGACTCCAAAATTTCAAGATCTAATTATGTAACGTTGCATATAATCTTTTTTCTATGACAGCAAAATTATATAATCTAAATTAAAAATCGATATGTTGGCCGAAAACGGGCATTGGCGATGCATCTTAAAAAAAAACGATTTGTATATAATAATCTATGGAAATCCATTTTGATTCTCCCACCAAGTCATATAATGATTTGTCCATGGATGTAAGTAAGTCACGTAATGACTTGTAAAGTTTATTCTTTTAATACTTCTGTCAGTCATTTAATTGACAGATGACAATGCTAGAGTAGAAAAAAAGCTATTTTAGTGTCTCCAAAATTACTACAAAATGTGTCTAATATTTTTTCACAATCCAATAGTTGGAGTTGTTAACAAAATTCAATTACCCGCCAACAAGTTGGACGGCAGCGAAACTCAATTTCACGCGGCATTCTATTAACGTTGCGGTGGTGGAAAATGTTAACCTTTGAAAATATTATGCAAATTTTCAGTAATGAATATCCTTTTTATTTAAATAATCTATATTATAGGTACTCAATGTAGGCTCGAGTGCTACGTTACTGTAAAATACTTAAATAACGTGTTTTCTTTATTTGTTCGTAAATAATCATAACGTGAATGAAACCTATTTTGTACCTTTTGTTTTTGTGCAACAAATTTGAAGTACGAGTAAATAAATATTATAGAAGACACCCGTGAATTTCAGACATATTAAAATATAATGAAACGGGTCACTAGTGGCTTTTAAGGTCGAATATCACTCGACACGTTTCAGGCCGGTTCGCGGTCCTTAACATAAACCGTTAGGTCCAATCTGAAACATGTCGAGCGATAATCGACCTTAAAGACGTGAGTAACCCGTTTCATTATATTTTATTAAATAAAGAACACTTTAGTTATATACGCGCATAAGCGCTATTAGCAAACAAATGGCACAGCAACGCACGCCATAGACACACAATGATCATAACAAAACATCACTCACCACACATCAGACATTACAGCCCCCGTATACACAAAAAAAGCTAATGAAGAGTGCATAAAATCCGGCAATAAGCGGCCGGCGGGCATTTTATCAAATTATTCGCGCTTGGCGGTCGGCCAGCTAATACATTCGCGCGCGTAATCTTTATATGTATTCCATACGACCATCGCACCTGGTGAGACCATTTAACGAGCCACATGAAGATTATAGTCCTAAAATGAATGCGAATGGAAGTTTATGATCGAGTTATTGTTTTTTCTCAAACATGCAATGAAATATTGATGTTATGTTCCTTATAATAGGCTGCGAAGTATGACGTTTCAGGTGCGGCTAGGACAAGAGATTGTTAATGGAATTTCATACAAATCTTGCAGGCCTAGGCCGGCAAAGTCTTCTTTTTTAATTTCCATTCCACATAAATATTTGGCACAGGCATCATGACATTCCGCCACTATGCGTATTAAAAATGTAACTTTGATTTTTTTTTGTTGTTTATTTCATTGCATGTTTGAGAAAAGCACTATACATACCTCGGCGGGAAATATGGGGTTGCCCGCCTTAGACCTATCCGGCCTCGCTTCGCTCAGCCGTCTATATGTCTTCGGCCGGCAACCCCTTTTGTCCCGGCCTCTGTAGTAATGTACTATAATACCATGATTCGTCCAAAGAATAGACTTAATATATGTATGTTCTTATTTCAGTTTTGGATGTGTCTGGATTAGATACTCCAAAACTATTGATGGGTATGATATCAAGATCGCCCACTGCTGGACATAGGCCTCCCCCAATTTCATGGGGAGTAAATGTCTTAATCGTCACGCTTGGCATGCGGGTTGGTAATTGCAGTATCTCCACCGCACTCCAGGGGTGCTGCTGCCCATCCCTCGGTGTTTTCATGTTCACCCAACATGATATCAACCACAAACAATATTTCCTATCTTGACTGATCTTACTCCAAAAAAAAGGGTACTTAGCTTAATTGTCGGCCTGTTTAGCTTAGTTGGTAGTGACACTGCCTATGAAGCTAGAAAGCTTGGGTTCGAATCCCGGGAAGGGCATTTGTTTCTGTAGTCAGCGAAAATATTTGTTCCTGAGACATGGATGGATGTTTTCTATGTTTTTAAGTATACATCTATATAATATTCAATATGTCGTCGTCTAGTACCCATAACATAAGCCTTATTGAGCATACTATGGGACTAGTTCGGTTTCTGTAAAAAATATGGCACCTAATATTTTTTTCTTTATTTCTAAGTCTGACAATAATTCTCGATTTAGTTAGTATTTTTCATATTGTATTGTTGGGTATCTTGCGTAGGTAGCGGACCCCAGGCATCCTTTAGGATGCCACTGTACAGGGAATAACGCTAGGAGGATGGATTGTTGTGTATCTTGCAGAAACATTTGTATACTTTGCAAAATTCAAGTAAAACTTTCACACTATTTAGTAGAATACATTAAAATATTTATACCCTCGCAATAATAATAACGTCTTGTTAAAGTTTAATTAAACCGTAAAGCAGTTGCGTCCGCGACAGTCCAGTCTAGTTCACAGCGAGCTAATGTAAGCTATTACACCGCTTGTTTCACTCGGTTTTAGCTACGGCTAAATGTAAACAATGGCTACACCATGCAATACAGCGAGCTTACTGGCTGTTATTACAACTTTGTCGTTGCGCTTCTTTTTACAAGAATATTATAAAATCAAGTGTTCGCTGGATGCGGGTGGCGCAGCACCCATCATTGTGACACTCTTTGGGGGAAACCTATGTACACGACGACAAATAATAAAAAAAAAAACTCCGACTCCAAACTTTGCCAGACCCCATCCCCTTGGTATATAATTTGAGGAGTTCCTTATTTTGCCTTACCCCATCCTCTTGGTATATAATTTGAGGAGTTTCTTCGATTTTTCCAAGATCCCGTCATTAGATCCAGACTTGGTGACAATGGGACTAAATAGAAAACACACCCTTTCAAACAAAAAAAGAATTTCTGAAATCGGTCCACTAGTCTCCGAGTAATCGGTGAACATACATAAAAAAATAAAATAAAAACTACGTACTGAGAACCACCTCCTTTTTTTGAAGTCGGTTAATAAATGATAAAATAGCAATCATCATACGCCCGCAGGACCACAACACCACATACCTACCTAAGGGGCAAGTAGTGATGCTATTATGGCTGCGGTCTTCTGTAAGGCGGAGGTACTTCCCCAGCTGGGCTGCTCCAAATTTGAGCAAGATGACGTTTCGCTATGCCCTACCTCTCCTTTTTAGGGTTCCGTAATAAACAATCCTTATAAGTTATAATTTCACCATGTCTATCCATCTGTCTGTCTGCCGTTACCTAGTACCAGAAAGCTGCAGTTTGGCATAAGACAATTATGCCGTATCAATTACGACGATAAATTTATATAAATTTTCGAAAAATTTCTTGCAAATCCCGCGGGGTATCGTTCGTAAAAAAATATATGAGCTCTATTTAACATTTTTTTTATATAATTATCATGATCACATGTACTACTGTCAGTGTAATTGTGCCATATTCGGCACATTGTGACCGCGAGAGGGCGGAACAGTTGATCGGTCGCGGACGAGTGCGCGGCGATCGCTGGCGCCGCTCGTTAATCAATTAGCCGGTTGTTTTCACGCGAATTAACGCCCACTTCCCTTCCAAGATCGGGCCATTAAAGTAGCTGGAAAGTATATTGTTGATAACCCTGTTTTTTTTTACCCGCACGGTTATAAAATAAACATTCTCTCTACACCAAAACTAGGAGGTTATTTGTGATATTTAGTGTAGGTATATGTTATCCTCTAAAACTCAATTTATTCATGACATTTATTTATCATTATAATTAAATAAGGACTCTAATTTAGTGACAATATTTCCTCAAGTTAAGGCAAACAATTCTCTCTCCTTATTATTATCCTAGCGCTATCCCAGTACAGTTGCATCTTGAAGGATGCCCGGAGTCCGAAATTTTCTGTCTCTTAATCTTAGGTAAATATATCTAATAAAAAAATATTACGCTTTCTTAATTTTTATAGAGAGGTACTTAATGTCTTGTATTTATCATCGAAACCTAAATTCACGTAAAATAAAATATCAGGACGATTTCATTGTCACATACACAACGATAACAAAATATCCGATAAAGTCACACGTAAAAATAACTAAATAACTCGCCCTTTTCATGCCCCCACTTTTCCAAATCACGGTCCTCAAACACAAAACGTTTTTATTTTTATTCCGGTTTCAGCTTGATTGATTCCGCTTTTCCATTCCTGATTGTCACAGCCACTTCGCCGGGTCGGCTTCTCGCTTTTTGATATTGCTTCATGAATTCAATTACCTACATGGAAAAATAATACCAATTTTTATGGTTTCGTTCGCATGTGTCAGTAGGATACGAAACTGAATATCCCCGGACTTCGCGTAATTATATTACGAATTGTATCTACTTACATCAAAAAACTTCGACTACTAAAAACGCCGGTACGAGTACAGCCTTAAATGATTTTCAATGCTGTGTCGATAAACACTAGTAAATACTGGTAGTTAGCCTTTGGCAAGGGATTGCTGATCTGAAATTATGAAATAGGCCTTACTACTTTTACTTAGGTACTTAAATCTACACACGACCAATTTTACGAGGTTTTTTTCTTACTATGTGTGTTCGGCTGGAATCTTGCAACTCCATTTTGAAGCAGATATCTTCAATCGATTGAGCCGAAATTCGCATACTTATTTAAGTTCGGTGACAGTACAATATTATGGTACCACCGAGCTGATCTGATGATGGAGACGGAAGTTGGCAATAGCAACTCCTAAACTACATAAGATAAACCCATTGTGTTTGGGCTCATTCGAGCCGTCTCAAGGAGTGGTTGATGATTGTGAAAAACTACAGACTACAATAAAAGCTTGTACCAAAAAAAAAATACAGAAACATATTAGCTGACTGTATTCAGTGGCAGCTTCTAATAAATTTTAACTCAGCAGTTGAAACTGATCTTGGCTATCTTTAATATTATTTTCTCTTTAATATTATTATCTTGACTATTTTCAATCTTACATTCTGCACATCGACTAGGCGATTAATGTTCAATACAATCGAGTCGAGAACTCACAGTACAGACCGCGGTGTTGTTCAAATGCCCGTTTGATAAGCTTATTACCGCCACAAACGTCCACAAAATTAATTAGCCCAGCCAAATGGTCCATTCCGTTGTGGCGCCGGTGACGAAAGACATTCCGTTACGACTTACATATATTATTATAATCAACTGTTATTAATGGCATTGACATTTGGCGCGGATTTTTTAATGCCCGATTCATAATGCTTTTCAAATTACTTAGGTATGGTGACACGTGTAATTGGTGAACGTCCCAATGCTGGGCACCTTAATGCCCAAATTACCAAATAAATGACACCTATGAATGACTTCTGTTACTATAACATAAGATTAAAATTACAGTGCAATTTTTAACCTATTTCACGAGTTAAGGTTATTTTGTACTAATCTGACAGCTAATTGGCTGGTGTCCCCATGCAAAAGCCACTGAAAAGCACTGTGGAATGCTAAAAACTAAAAAGGTTTCATAATTTATTAGTCTTATCAGACATTTAAGATTGAAGAAGTCCTATTTTACACTGACTGCTAACGTTTGTGAATTCATGCAATTGCTACGAGTACGAGTACTCGCATTTGCAGCAAAAGTATACTTATACTAATTCGTCATCGAAGTGTAGACATGACGGCACCTATTAATAATTATTATTAAATATAAGATAACCTGAATATGTGGAATATCGCCAATGTATTTTGTTTGTACCACAGCATAAGATATGAACTCATAATGGTTACAGGTAAAATTTGTGAGCCGCAGTTATTTGGCTTTTAAATCAATGTGTTGTTGATAAAAAGGTGCTTTGTTTAGGGGTTATCGGCGGGCCACACGGAAGCCAATTTTGAGGGGTAATGGCCAATTTGCTACACGCTGGGTGCTGTCCTGATTATTGGTTTGGGTTCCAGTCTGGAGATACTTATTTTAACCTGTATCATTTTTCTAAAAGTAACGCTATTTTGCATTAAAAGCTTTTTTCCTGATTTTAATCGAATACATATTTCCGTTGCTATAATATTTTGTGCCAATAAGTAACCTTCTGGAAATATAGCGATTTGACTTTAAACATATGAGATGTCCCTCTAGCATGTCTTGTCCTGGCTTCTCACGTCCATGTCTATATTTCAAAATGAAATAGGAAATGTGATGGACACTTTTTTTTTTGCAAGTCTGATATCTATTTATATTTTAGCGACCTAGTTGAAAATAGTGTCTTAACGCTTAAGCTGGGTCATTAACCGTTTACCTGATAAGAGAAAACATTCAGGCTGCCTGTTGTTGCAAACTTTCTATAAAATCAGTTCTCGAACTATTCCAACAGCGTTCACATATGCACATAATAAAGAAGATAAGCTCTTGCTAATGGCGGAGCAGTGTGGCCACATCTTTATTTACTGCGCCGATAGCAGTATCTTTTCACGACGGGTGCTAATGTGGATAAAGCTTTACACGGAATTAAACTTCGATACTGAACACACGAGTACAACATACAATGATCTGATATAGATATTTTTGAATTTACATGCCTATAGTAGCAAGTGCAATTGACGTACATAATGCAGGTAATATGCTATTTTATGATAGGTATTTATGTAAACTCATAATAGTAAACTGCATGTAATAGCAGTATGGCATTGCAACTATGTGAGCACACATTATTAAAGTAAACACTTTATTCTTTTTACTGGACGGAGACGTCTAACAGTTTTTCTGAATTCTTTGACTAGGGCTAAAACGCAAAGAACGGTAAATCGAACAAAAAAATCTTCACTTATCAGATATTGCATTCAGCCAGCAAATGTTGTTTCTTTAACTGTTTTTATTGGTAGCTTGTGGGAAGTATATTATTAGGGTGCGGTTACGAATGTGATGATATTGTGTTCGTATATTTAATTGCGAGGGAACAATCCTGAGATGAAATAAAGTAATCTTCTCTAAGACACTAGTATCCCAATTCGTACCATTCCGAAGATATTCAAGAATTCATTTTCGTTAATTAACACCCCTAGTATAGTATAAAAGATCCTTAACAATTAAACAATGTTGATGTTCGTGTCATTCGAATTACAAATTGTCAAACTTGACATTAATTTTTGCTTAACTTCACGTTAATTCTTAAGGCCGTTTTACATACCCTTGGTGATATAATGAATTATTTATTATGATAATGGAAAAAAATCATTTTTTCGTGAATTTTGAAAAACTAAATATGCTACGTTGTTTCTATGGCTACATACGGCTATATGCTCAAAGGAACGGAAATCAATAAAAACAACCTGTAGATCCGTGCAATTATTAACTTTCAAATTCGCGAATTTGACCATGTGATCTCTCATATGTAAATATCAGTAAATTTCATCCCCTAGCGCTTATTAATATGGTTTATAGTATAAAATACAGATGTGTTATTACCCGGGTTGCAAATTATCTGGGTACCGTATATCATGCAAAGCCGGATAGCTGCTTCTGCTTATCTAAATACCCAAACACAAATATTAGAATAGAATAGCTTGCAAAGCTCCGTTCTAAACGTTACAAACTCCAAAATTACGTTTAAGACAGGATCGTACCCCGTGACCCATTAAGGACCATATTTACAACCCATTGGAGCGGGTGCGGCGATGCCGTGACTGCGAGACGTTTGTCCAATTAACGCTATAAATACCTTCAGTCACCGCGAGTACTTACCTAATAAGCATTACAATAACCGTATAGTAGCTGATATACAATATTTCTGAACGCAAAGACGCCGTTAGCGGTTCGCAGTCGATAAAAGGGATTCCTGAACGACCTGTAAACTCGGTTATGAAAGCGTTATGTAACTTTAATGAAACCTTTCAGCAATAATCAAATTTAAAATTAAAGACTGACAAAAGCAGTTATCGTCGGTTGCAATTGTTATTATTATGTTGTTGGACCCGAGTATGTCCTAAAACTACGACCAAGACCACCGGGGAATGGGCAGCAGCATTCCTTGAGTGCGGTGGAGATACCGCGATCGCCAACCCGCATGCCAAGCGCGGCGATTATGCCATTTACCCCCCATGAATTTGGGGGAGGCCTATGTTCAGCAGTGGACGTCCTAGGGCTGATATGGTAGTGGTGGTTGTATCAGGTATCGATCTCAAAATTATAAAAGGCAGAAAGCTGCCGCAGCACACGGCTACGTCGTATGTTTTATGCAGTTCTCTACTTGTTTAAATGAAGACCGTGGCTTCCACAGTGTCACGCCACCATTTGCACGTGGTTTCGATAAAGTGCGTAGTGTACACCGAGGTGGCTCATTCGATTTCAATTAAATTACATTTTAAAACTTAATAGTCAATTTATACTTACTTTTTACATATATGTAAAGTAAACCTTTAACTACAATTTATTCATTATTTGTATCATTTGACCTGAATATGCATTAAAATGAATGCGAATTCAGAGAGTTTTACAACAATGAGAGAAAACTGATTTTCAAAAGCTGCTCTCTTTTCAGGACAGATCTATTCTCTTGCAAGCTGTGGCAGTGGAGCCAAGCTCTATTGTACAGGCTAGGGTTTGATTCGCTTACATTGTTGTTTTAATTTACAATTAGAATAAGGGGTGGATGTAGGTCGTAAGAAGCTTTGGTTGAAAAAAAGGAGACATGATTTTTGTTCACTACGTCGGATACAAAAAAATATTTGTCACTTTTCATTAGAAATATGTCAATAAAATTTGTTTTCATGTTTATAAAGAAATAGGAGTCCAAAAGATGTAAGCATTCAGTTTTCTCGACTATTTATCAGGGCCGCTACTCCATTCGTTTTAATCCACACAAGGGGATATCTCTAGGATATTACTTTTGTTTTTATGTCTCTAGTATTTTATTTGGAAATACAGGCATAAACACATTAACTCGTGTATACAAAACGGGGTAACACATGTCATACAAAATGGGATACATAATGTCTCTGTAGTTATGCTAAACAATATTTATAAAGCGGCAAGGTACTAAAATAACTGATAATTACTTACAAGTTACCTAATCATCAAAACTACCAACAAATACATTAAAACTCAAAAACTACATAAAACAACTGACTTGATAATGAAGCAAATGTGCTCTTAGTCTAGTATTCACCTCTTGCAACTAGCAGTAGGTAAATCTCGCTTATTTGTCTTGAAATTAACTAAAACCCTGACTGCAGGTGAGACACGAAAACAACGCTCAAGCACCGAATTACACGCTCGCTATTAGTTACATTAAAACAGTGGCGGACACGGAAACGCCATAACTATGCTTTATTTAAATTTATTGTTCCACACTTTAATATAGCCGCTCTCCAGGGCCCGTGAACTTTGCGGCGGAGTTCACGAGTGAAACTAATAATGCGCGACTCGGAACGGCAAGCGCGTTTCTCTTTTTGTTTACCGTTTTCGTGGCATGTGGTGTAAAACGGTGATATTTACTTAATGTATCTTAAAGAAAAATACATTCCAGCTTAAAAAAAATAATACTGTTTTAATATTTTAATATTATTTATATCTATATCAAACAAAAGATATTTGAAGCTGATAGATACATACTTATTTATGTATGTACATATATATATATTTTATTATACATGTGAAAGAACACAACCACAAAGTACAAAAGAGAACTTATTTTAAAGGATGCTTTCTTTCTTTAATGAGATATCTTATTTAGTCATATTATAATTGCGACAATGGTAGGTGCGCCTGCTGTTGGTGAAAAAATTATAAGGGGACAATTATCGATAGTTACTAACATTAAACGTGGATACACTATGTATGCTGGATTGCTACTGTTGTGGCTTAAAAAAATCCGGCTGCCTCCTAGAACTCTTATTTAAAGAGTCCGGAACCAGTTATTAATTATGTTCCATAAAACTATAATCTGAAAGGAGAAAATTCCGCAGATTCCTTTATGAAAAATATCAAGCGCAATTTAAAATTGACTCGCGATTTGAAATATAAAGGCAATTACTTGGTAGCAGCCAAGTATGCCCTAGAGACTTAGAATATTAATGCGTATCGTGAAAAATTTCCTTTTGAAGCGGACTTTTGCTAGGTATTGGTTATATGAATAGATCAAACATGAATCCACGGAGAAGCTGAAGTATTTATGTTTTTTTTTTAACCCCGGTAGACCCGGTGGCCCCGGGTATGTCCTAAAACTACGACCAAGACCACCGGGGAATGGGCAGCAGCATTCCTAGAGTGCGGTGGAGATACTGCGATCGCCAACCCGCATGCCAAGCGTGGCGATTATGGCATTTACCCCCCATGAAATTGGGGGAGGCCTATGTCCAGCAGTGGACGTCCTAGGGCTGATATGGTGGGGGGTGGGTGGTAACCCCGGTAGGGGACACCCATTTTTGAAATGAACGCTATTCCTTCTAGAAGATATTGTTTCAGTGTGTGGATTCTATGTATTGCGTTGCGGCTATATGCTTATATAAGGTGTGTGCAGAAACACGCTGAAGGGGCGTTCATTAAAAAACTGGTTTCACTCTAGTTTGAAATAAGGAGGTTTTAATTATTGGTAGTCTCAACATGCACACAGGAGAAAAAATATTTGTCTTACCAGTCTCGGCTACGAAACGTTGGTGACAAGTGCGTTTTCAATTTTCTTAACGCTCTGGTGTTATCACGGTACAAGAGCACGTTTACACACGCGTAAATAAGTTTTATTTTTCTTTTCTTTTTTTACCCTACAGCGACCTTATTACTGGGTAAATGCCTCCCCTATTGATTTCCACTCGTCCCGGTTCTCAGCAATCTCAGGACAGTTGCGAATGTGTACAGCGGGGTAATTGCGCAACGTTTTTGAGTGTGTGTAAGTCATTTTCCATACCCAGTAAAAATGAAAGTAAGATATACCTATAATACGTTCGAAAAGATACACGATTACCCTGCCGGTCGTTCCGTCATCTCGCATATAATTACGCAACAATTAACTATTAAAGTGTATTCCAGCCTTAAGTTATCCCATCTCACCCTTAATATCCACATAAAGCCTATTTACAAATAAAAGCAATCGAAAACTAGAACAATCATTAAGCGGTTCGCACACGACGGCGGCGGCGTACACACGTGCGGAAGATTTACGCTAAAAACTTGGCCCGTTATTAAGTTGGGCCGTATATCGTCGCGATGCGTTGACGCGTCTGTCGCGTAACGAGCTTGGCTGTATGTTTGTATGCAAAAGTTTTTAAGGGCCTTTAGGCCGGATCCATGGTCATTTATTTATTTATACATTTATTTCTTTCAAATTGACTTGAAAATAATGTGACTATAGTAGCTGTTGGTTCGAATAAATTTATCAATAAATAAGCAATTTCACAATGTCAAGTGTACGAGTAAAATATTTTTCTGGCGGGAGGTATCGTGACGCGAGAAAGTAATATTCGTTGCAAGCATTTTTCACGAATTTTGGACTGTTAGATTCACATTCATTTGATGCGCTCTGATGTGACGGCTCTTAATATTTCAGACGCGAGAGCATCAAATAATTCAGAATTTTTGTCATTTCGGCAAATGTTGAAGACAGTGCTACAAATTACTACTGTACATGACGGACTGATAAACCTGAAATTTAACCTGATACAATTTTAGCTTATACATAATTTTATTTTTGGTATAATTATCGTTTTTAAGGTGTCAAAGTGAAAACAAAATTTGGTCCAAAAAGCGGCGGGATAATTACGCAACGTGTTCGAGCGTGTGTAAGGTAGATCTGAATGTCATTTTCCGTAGTAAAAGTAAAAAAGTTACGTGACTATCTAGCAGGGTATTTGAAATGTCAACGACGATGTAATTTAGACCTATGAAAATTTTTAAACTTTAAACTTTTTACACTTTTTTATCAGTAAAAAAAGTAAAGTTTTGTTTGGTTTTCTACGTAAGATAATTTCTTCATTAAAGCTTTTTAAAGACTGATTTAAGAGCTTACGATATATCGGCATGTAAAATATCCATTTTGAAGTAATCTTTGAATCACTGACAATATATGTAAGTGTATACGCGTAAGTTAACACTTATGTCAGCGATTGTACTGAATTAACAAACGTGAATGTTTTATGTACTGGCCGGGTGTTTGTCACACTCAGACCACGGCACGGGCAGTGTTTAGGGATGCACGGTAGTAATTGACATATGTCAGTCACCCTTCCACAAAAGTTTACGCGTAAAACTGTTGATGAAATGCGCCTCTGCGTAAATATGTACGAAGCAAGACTTGCAGTGTGAAAATGAAAACCAAGACTACTGTGTAGTTCTCGCGCATACTACATTCAAATGGAATTAATTGTCGTCATTCTATTAATATCGGCAATATTTGCAGTACTCGCACGCATAAGGCGCACTTTGTATAGCTCTTTGCTTGGCTACTCTAACCCTGGATACACAATACACATAGCATAAAACTTTGTTAAAAACAAAAGACGACTTATTTTCAAAACTCCCTTTGGTGTGATGAATTACCTAACAATAACTTTCTTTTCCGCCATCGGTACATCTCGCCAAATTAGGCCCTTTGCCGAAGTTCTGGTCCTTCTCGACTCGCGTCACGTATTTTTCTCAACGTGTGCACCGAAGTTGTCAAAGTAGCAAGTTAGGGTGAAATAATTCTTGCAGAAGAAAAACTTGGTGACATGTTCACTTTGTGTCGGATATTTTATTTCATTGTTTACACGTGATATTATTGGTGCGTGATAGCCTCGGAACAATAAAACCGGGTTATATTTTATGATTCATTAAACCTAACCTCGGATTTATTTTTAGTATCTCGGTATATTTTTAGGGTTCCGTAGTAAACAAGTAACCCTTATAGTTTCGTCATAACCATCCGTCCGTCTATATGTATACGCGGCATGGTTCAGAAATCGTTACAATTTCAATTCAATTTCAATACCTACTACTTACTACTAGGAAGCTGTGGTTAGGCATAGTTATACAAATCAATCACGCAGTCAAAGCCCTAGAAATAAGTTTTAAAAAATTAGGTTTATTAATTAGGAAAATGCATTTTTTTCTCGAAATACCCATCGATGGATAGATAGCTTTTTGATTCACGAGTTCAAGTGTGTCCCCCTGGGCCAGCTAAACGGTGGCTACTCTGAGTATGTGAAAAAATAATGGTAGCGGTATATGTAATGAAAATTAATTTAAAATTAAAACTATTACACCTATGCTTGACAAAAATAATAGCCGAACTTAATGAATGTAGTACCGGGAAAAAACAACTTTCGTACATTTTCCATTGATTACTTAGATAATAGATTAGAATGCAATGTCGGGCGAGGTCAGTCCTTGGATGGGTGACCGCTTTGAGTGGTTACTAACTGAGCGCTCCCGTGCTTTGTAAGGCACGTTAAGCCGTTGATCCCCGTTGCTGTCTACGATAGCAGTCGTTAAGCCAAGTTAGAGGCCCCCGGGCGGCTTGAGAACTTCTAACAGTCAAGTTGCCCAGTCACTTGACAAGCCTAATCCCAATAAGGTCTAGTTTCCCCTTCGGGTTGGAAGGTCAGATGGCAGTCGCTTCCGTAAAAACTAGTGCCTACGCCAATTCTTGGGATTAGGTAGCGGACCCCAGGCATCCTTCAGGATGCAACTGTACTGGGAATAACGCTAGGAGGATGATGATGAGATTAGAATGTAAGTTGTGTCAAACATATAGTAACTATAAGTTTGTGAGCATTTTAGTCCTCGTAATGTAACGTGTGGTGTGGGCAACTATGGCACCCTACATTGTGAATGGCCCGACACGCACCTAGCCGGTTTTTTTGACAAAATTACCTATTGAAAAAGCCTACCCATTCATCGCTGACGTTATGCTTGCGTGCGTTTCTGATAATAGTAACGGATTCTAATAATAACTTTACCCGATACTCTACCAAATGGCTCTTTACTAGTTAACTACTTACTAGCATTTTCCATTTAAATTGTGTAATATTTGTTTGTGCTAATTCCCTAAATAATACTCGGTATGTTGAACTTCCTCAAAGCTTACAGTGCTTATAGTTTAGTTACATCAGGTATGCAAGCGATGCACTAGTTCGTGGAACTAATTTGTCTTGCGAATCTTCTTGAGCTCCCAGCTGTAGTTATACACTATGCTAAGACACCGTTACATGTTGTCACTAGGCCGTGGGTCTGAGATTGACTTTCTATCTATATCTATATATAATATATATATGTATATGTGTGTGTGTGGTGTTAGTTACACCATTTATAACTTGTAAACGACAGGGCAGTCTTTAGTGCAATAAAGATTAAATAAATCAATATTTTTATTGTGCCGGAATTGACACTAAAATTTAGCGAATTACTCGTCATAAGATCCAGTAAACTTAGATGAATTTTGTAAAACCTCATTAAATCTTACCTGAGCATTTGAAGTTACCAGGATTGCCTGTAACCTAACAAATCTGCATACAAACATCTTAAAAACGAGCTCGACTTACGTCCACGTCACAAATAAAGCACGGTTCGAGATAAATTTAAAAGTGAAAAAGGCAAAACATTTGAGCGGGCAGGGGAGTAAAGTGCCTCATTATGGCTCGATGGTGCTCGAAGGGCGTTCGGCAAAAAGTTAGCAAAGCCGGCTAGACAACGGCGGATCATTAAGGGAACGACTAAACTGACGGAAACATTCAACCTGAAATGAAAACACTTTTTTTGCTTACATTTATCTTATTAATTATATTTATAATAAGAACCGTTTATTTCGGTTAACTGAGACCCATATACACATACTGAAAAAAACGAAATAAACCTAAACCAATTTAAAATAACTAATTACCAGTACCTACTTGTCTTATGTCACACAACCCCATAAACCTTCGACCAAACATTTTTTAATGTGACAGTCACACATTTTGTTCGCTTAATTCTCAGAATACTCTTGCGACTACCCCTCAGTCGCTGCTGCACGGCTAGCACAAGACAGCGACTATCCGTCTCTATCCAATGGCTACACACAGAAAGAGACGGATAGTCTATCTCGCGCGCGATATAGCTCGCGCGCCGTCTTGTGCTAGCCGTGCTGCAGTGACGCACACTTCTTGCGCATGATAGCGTGGAAGCCATCGACGCGCGCGCTCACGAACATACCTGAAGCGCTACATTTCAGGGGCAGTCCTATCAGCATTATGAAATAATAATTGTAGAGGACGCGTAAGGCGCCGGTAAGCTCGTTACGTATATCGAACCCATAAGCCACCCGTATAAACTATTTGGCAATTTTGACATCACGTGTACAACGGGCAAACCTACTTATACTTAAGGACACATTATTTTAACAAGTTGATCACAAAAAATATTTTTTATACTTGCCGAGCCGCGAAAATTCCCGTATGAAGAAAAGGCTTTTCCCAAAAACGTCCATGACAGAAGCGAACATTCCATTACGATTTAGCATTTCGTAGGTGGAAATTTACGTACCTAAATAATTTCCGCTATCGTCATATATAGAAGGTAATTCAACATTCACACAAAAATTACAATCAATTCTATGAAACCATCTGCGTCGTGCTGACTGAGCGATGTACTCGTTACATTGGTAAAAGTGTAAGATCATGCAGCAGGCCGGAGGGCCCCTAACTGTCACACAGTAAGTTTAAGAGCGATTACGTGACTAAGCGGGGCTTCTTCGACGCCACAAATTAAACAAGTTTTGAATTTCAACTCACTGTCGAGTTGCAAAAGTTAATTATTAGTTAAACGTTGTTTTGTCTAAGGTTTCGAGTGTTTTTGTTTCAAGCTGTGGGGTTTAGACACAGGATAGACAAAAACACGACACAGACGATACGCCTTACATTAATTAACCTCGAAAGATTTCAGAGTTACTAGTATATCTATCACTTTGAGACTGCTGCTAGTCCATTGCGTAAGATAGATTTTCCCTTCCAAAAAATGACAGACAGCTAACGT
The DNA here is from genome assembly GCA_905163555.1 of Notocelia uddmanniana. Lineage (NCBI taxonomy): Eukaryota > Metazoa > Arthropoda > Insecta > Lepidoptera > Tortricidae > Notocelia > Notocelia uddmanniana. The sequence continues at coordinate 14,521,454 of LR991053.1, forward strand.
TTTGAAAAGGTTAATAATCACCACTCCGTTTTTTTATATGACACATTACAAATGTCGATAATGTGTTTATCTGATATACACTTGCACACAACACATACATTCTAAAAAAGAAAGTCACTTCTCACTTCCACACTGCTCTAATAAATCTCTCGTCGAAAAGTAACTTAAAATACCGCCCAACTATAAAGATTTAAAAGCAAAATCTGTTTTAAAGTTGGCTCGATCATTAAAATCGCAAGTGTAGAAGATATGGAGTAAGTTGTAAATTTAAATCACTAAGTCTAGCGAGTTGGGCAAGTTGGGGAACTTACTGCAAATTGGATTACTGTGGCGGGCTAGTTTGACAAGGCGCAAACTGCGCGCAGCTGCATGCGAGCTTAGGTCCTGAAGTGTACGCAAACAAACTGGATATTTTCTTTTCAGCTCGTTCGCTGGGAGCACTGCGTCTGTCCAAATACGATAAAGTGGAAAATGTCGCCTTTACACTGGGAAAACTTTAGTCTGACCCAGTTTTAAACTAAATTTCTGGATGTATTTATCCCATCAAATAAATGATAAGTACGAAGTTTTCATTTTAACCTGGTACGTACTACAGAGTAAATAGGTATACATATATAAAAAACTAAACAGGTTAAACATGAACAAGCCCTCTACTAGATTTCTACCTGAGCAACAGTTTTTACGTGAATGTCCCATACGACAATGACTCACGCCTGTTTTAGTTTTTTTAAAGTTAGTTTTAGTATTATTTTTATTATTTAAGTTATTTTGGTTAAGTATCAGTATACATTGGTATGTTCTTGTTACATAAATATATGATCCATTTCCTAATGCCTATAATGTCATGTTGTACAATTATTTAACACCGCATGCTAATTATAAAGTGAAGTCACAAATCATTGTATATAAATAACAGTTGCTCGTTTTGATTTTCTTTATACTGGTGAATCTACGAAAGCTGGCGCAAATAGATCGAAAGAAAATAATGATATCAAAACCAGGCCCGCGGTACTACTATCTTTATCATTCGCATTAACGAGTGTGACTTCATGTACTGTGTTGTACGAGTGTCATCATAAATTATCAACGTGTACTTAAAGTTCATTTCAGTCATTGCATCAATACGCGCCAGTGTTAGAGCGAATGTTCAGATCTTTTTGAGCACCCTGACGAGTACGTATATGAGATGACGACTGCGCCTGAAATATGTAATACCCACAGCACACACTCGTGCGATACGTCTCACCCAGCAACAATTCAGTCGAGAGTCGTTTTTATTTCGCAGTTTATGAGATCGTTTGCGGCGATTCCTCCCTGGATTTACCGCCACTATCAATTCCGCAGCACGGCTAAACAGCCGACATTTCACAGTGTCCTATTGGACTTAATTTTCTACAATTGCTTTAGAGTTTGAGTCAGCGGCTGAATAAAATTTTAATTGAATTTTACCCCTTCCGAGTAAAGATATAATTAAGTTGGACGCATTTTTCTTGTTTATATATTTCGCGGTGTGCTTTTAGAGGTGATTTTAGTTTAATGACGTTATTTGGATTTAATTAATCGTAATCATAATCTTTAATCGCAAGAATACTTAATTCCAAATACACAGATGTTATTGTGCAAGTACAGGTGACAGTATTCGATCGTTAACGACATGTAAATATTACTCATAGAGAAAACAAATTAATTAGATTAATTAAAATTAGAAACATTGCAATTACAATGCTGACGAATCGTTTATTATAGTTACTTCCTTCATCTGAAATCTTGCAAAGAACTCATGCTTTGTTGCAAATTACGATCACTTTTAAGACATCTTCGTGTGTTACTGTTTTAACAAGTTCAACTATGTAAATTCTACGTGTGAATTGTACAACAGGAATCTCACAGGCTGTTACCATGTTCCCAGTGTCGGGCGAAGCTCATTCGTTGTGTAATCGGTTTCACGTTTTAAGCGCATTTGAACCCGAGATGTACAGGTCTCTATATCAGGGGTATTTTGCTTTGGGTAACCTCGTGGTTCCTCTTTGAGGTCTAAGAATTAATTATTATATTTCAAAACAACAATCACATAGATACCGCTCTAAATAATACATTTTCACTAATTCGTATCCATTTTTCTTATGGTTCAATGTAAAGCAAACGTACGTCTACTTTATATGAGTACATATTACTTTGGTTTGGACTAGATAATGTTATGATATAAGTTGGTACTTACCTTGCTATATTTGCCATCCGAACCGTTGTTCTATTCGCGTCTCAGAGCTTTATGATCCCGCACCACTACTTATAGTTTCTGTTAAGGCCAACTGCTAGAGCATAGACACTAAGACCGCCAAGTATACTTTTTTGTATTCTGTGCAATAAAGTTTTTATATAGTATTATATGGTATGGTATAAAACCAACTAGTATATTTTTGCACACAAGCACCGTGATTAATTGATTATTCACGACCTTAACCAATTGTAACATATTTGATTTTTTTATGTATAGTAGCAATTCTCCGTATACTATATTCAACAATTTTTATGACTGCACAGAAAGCATTAAACTATTTTGTATTCCAACATTTATTTCAATACCTGCATTAGTCGAGATAAATGTTCGCACGAAGACAGCCAGACCTTCTGTTTGGTTTGAGTCTGCCTCCCCTTTGATAATTTTCACCTGCCCCCTCGCGAATTTATACCGGCTGAGATAGCATCTCTGCCGGAAGAATTCGGGGTTTGATTTAAAGGAGCTATGTTACTGGAACAGCCATGTACATTTATATCCTACCAATAGGTACCCAACAACTAAACAATATAAGTACAGTAAATTTGCACAGATTACAGCAGTCGTACTTTATCATAAAGGGATTATTAAAGCACTATTGAGATCACCTTATATTTATACTATGTAAAAAAAGATTGCGAAAGATATTTAGGTGAAGTAAACAAGGTGTTGTGTCTTGAGGACGTACGTAATCTTCTAAATGAATGTTTATATCTAAATAATGTCTTAAGTACTACTTAACTGAACCTACTGAAGTTTGAAAGAAAAGGCAGGTTTGATGACCCCACCACCACCATATCAGCCGAAGTACGTCCACTGCTGGACATAGGCCTCCCCCAATTTCATGGGGGGAATGCCACAATCGCCACGCTTGCCATGCGGATTGGCGATGGCAGTATCGGTTCGGTGACAGATTAGACAAAATATTTCCTAATGATTTAATGATTTAAAATCTTGTCTAGAGTTCATTATACATATAAGTATACTCGTATTTAAAACCCTATCCCTGGTTTCTTCTAATTATATTATAGTTAATAATATTAGCCGTCTGTTTTCAACTCCTTTGTAAATTCACTGAAAAATACGTTATTCCTTCCATTACTTGCACATCATACTCCCCTATATCTACAGGGGAGAAGTGTCGTTTACAATATTACGATGTTAACCGCTTACGGCGATTTACATAATTCACCCTGCCCTCTATTAAACGTATGCTCTGATTTAATATCTAACCTCAATTGGTCGTATAAGAAGGGAAACTTTCATGTATGACGCGGTTCATTTAGTTAATTACAACTTTTGAAGTTAGTATAATAATGTGGATTTAAACAAATATATTGTACCAAATGATTTGAACGGAAATAAAATTGTTTTAGAAGTCTAGAAACTGGTAGGTACTTTGATCTTTTTTTATTTAGATAACTTTTTGGTGAGGATTATCCCAATCATATTATAATTAATGTGTAATGCTTACTAAAAGTGCGTGGTTTTAACTACTTACTAATTGACTATGAAGAACATCCACTACTTACATGTCAAACTTACGCTAGGTATATCATACAATTAGTGACCATTTTTGTATGGAAAATTACTTTCATATCAACCTTACGCAGTCTCGAAAAAGTTACGTACGTAACTAATATTGGGTACACCTGCGTTGACACTCGCCGATCAAATGGAGATCCACCAAAACACCAAACGATGTTACAAAAATAACATAAGGCAACTTGCAAGAAGTACCTAATGCCTTGCAATATCTTCCAGTGGCGTCACACATAACAATGACGCAGTGACAAAGCATACATTATTCATACTAGGATAATCTCGTCCCCTCTCGTGGGACGGAAGAACGTAAGTCACTCGTTTGTATGAAGCGGTGGTTCATTTTGAGGACCATAAAATCTACTGTTTCAAATAGAAAGCGTTACAAAGAAATTGGTATCAGTCGTTACAACTCTGCTGAGATATTAAAGTTTTCGTTTAAAACTGTTACTGCAGAGTGTACTTTTGTGCCACCATATTTTCAAAACCACTCATATACAAAAATGTAGATACCTATATGTATATCGATTCTTAGATCACTGTATTGAACAACAAACACGCGTGGTTTATTTATTTAAACAAACAATGTTTACATGACTTTATACTGATGTTTACAGACAATTCCAATGTGCCATGATATAGTTCTGCTGCCAAAAGTATCAGAATAATTATCATATTATTCAATACAATGATCTTATCTAGAGATATTTAAGTTAGTTGTAATAACCATATAATTGCAAATACAAGACTCCACCTCACACATAATTTTACCATTTTCACAACTTTAAAAACAAACTTGAAACGGGGTGTGAAAATCACAGTTAAGAAATAATAAAACCAACTCGCGTGCTGTGTACGTCGTAAATTTGGCAAAACTCATAAACGGTGCTATATAGGCTGTGCAGGCAATATTTCGCAGCTCATTCCACCTACCCTTGTGTCCGCAGGTGACACTCCTTTATTGCCCCTATACTCCTAAACTGGTGTAATACTGAGATTTCATAACATCGTCGTACATTTTTCCTATTGCTCGTGAACGAAATAAATGTTACATTTTTATATTGAAATCTGAGTTATTTTGTATCCTGATAGGTAAAGGATACCCATATACAAATACTGAAGTTATTATTATTTTGTTCCTACTAAATTAAGTGTTCAAACCTTCTAGTATTACATTCAGTATAAGTTAGTCAACTTTACTTAAACTTAATAAGATTTCCCATCAGCAGACAATTTTATGTGATCGTACTAAAAACACAATACTTAAATGGACTCCCAACGAGTGATTTTACGACGCAAAAAGCACAAGCCGTAAAACAACTCATAAACAGCTATTCAAAGGCTTTTCACAAAACGAAGACCGTAAGGTTTACGTAAAGGTAAACATCTCGGGGTTGCCGGTAAATCGACGCAAACTGCGTTCGGCCGATAAACTTCATGCCTGCCGAAAACTGACATTTCATCAACAAACTCGTCTCGAATCTATCATAAAAAAGGAATATTTTACGGGACCCCTAGAAGGAAGGGCACGTCTTCGATGTATTGAAGGATAACCTGACAAACAAGCCCGGAATTTGAGCACAAAATTTATGTCAGGGATCATTTGTGATTTTATGCAAGTACCTAGGAGAATTAGGTCTTTTTATACAATTGTAATATAAATCAGGGCAATGATAATGCATGTCGCGTGTGTATCAAGGCGTAATCTTATATCAATGCGTGGAACAGAAAACATTGGTAAACCTACGAAACAACTGATAAATCAACTTCTTCAAAAATAGTAAAACAACTGCTTCGTAATCCGTATCATTTACATCCCAAGTTTATTATATAAATTTCTCAGTTTAGCACATTTGAGGCGCCGAACGGTTCATTATCTTGTTTAATTTTCCACTTGGTCGCTCGCGCATCTTCGCTGCACCTTCGGTTTTGGCCCAATTTTACGGAAATTTAAATTTTGCCCCCGCCACGCTTCGGCGGATTGGAGCATAACTGAGCAAGGGTGCAAACTCCCCCTACGTTTGGATGTCTGGTTATTGTAATTCCAAATCATAGGTATGCTGTAAAAGATCATCTGTGGTAATCGGAGTTATTGGGGGGGTGAAGATACAAATGGGAATGTGAAGAGAGAGAAGATACTCTTGTTTGTATTGTTCTTTCGATATTGAAATAAGATTGCAAGTGCAAATAAAGAGATAGCTATAAATAATTACAACGTAAACAACAAACATTAGTTCACGTTTTATTAAATCACTATGTCAAACCGCTCATAAGTATTTCGGCACCCATACCTTTTTCCATACATCTGTATACAAAAATGACTTTCAGAAATACAATTAGTAGTTATTTAAGTCATTGCAAAAAGAAAACTACCATTTTAAAACGGGGGTCTCTGGCACCGATTTAAGGCTGAATACGTCATCTAAATAAAAAATATAAAATGCACGCAAAACTGTCAAGGGACTCTGACTTGGCAGTGTATTTCTTTTAGTCATTTTTGTATACAGATGCATGGAAAAAGCTGTGGGTGTTACTTTATACTTATTCTTTTTATTTACTTTTAATAAATATATATACTTACGTGTAACTGTCTGTGGTATTGTTAGGTTCCATATGATGTACATCCGATTTAAGTGCGTTTTTGTTTAAACCAAAGCCGTGTTTGTCGATATGGTTCGTAGTTAAGTTTGCTGTGTAATGGTCTTTTTATTTTTGAATTGAGGTTATAAAGAGAAGAATAGAGGTCGTGTAGACCAAGGTTCGTTGTCAACAACGAAAGAAAAATTTAAATCTGTCCAATAAGGAAATGTCCGCCTGACGAGCCATTTAACTTGTTGACAGCGACATTCGTTTTTTTCCTTCTTTTTTCCTCAACTTCCACGGCAGTTTGTCAACTGCTATGGAATATTTAAACATCTATAGCATGTTGTAATGGAATTTACCTATGCTATCATTTTAAGGGTAACCCGTGCCTGTACTGTCGCTCGATTTTTTATTTTATTTTTAACAGAAAGATGTTGAGGAAAATAAATTATACCGTCATTTTTACTCTTCTTTTACTCTTGATTTGTGTAATATGTATCCACACCAGGAGAGTGATGTTGGGTTTCTTGATTAAAAGTAGACCAATAAGTATTATAAGTATTATTCATTCGATATCAACTGCTGAACCCTACGTCCCACAATTTGCCTGTAAGAACATTACAGCTGTAAAAATGAACTGAGGTTTAATCAAACCTAACATCAGTACAGTGCTTCACTGAAAGTCACTTTGTCAAAAATCTTTACTGGTATTAACTGCCATCATATTGGACTAAAAAATATACCTTATCCCATCAATTCAGAGCAGATATTGTATAAACACTGCTTGGCTTATACTTGCTAGCCAGCGTTAGTTTCTAACACGATGTATTAAGATTGAATATCGCTTGATTGTAAGTCACTTTAACATCAAGTACGAGTATGTTATTCACAATCATCATCATCATCATCATCATGTCAGCCGAAAGACGTCCACTGCTGGACATAGGCCTCCCCCAAAGACTTCCACAATGACCGGTCCTGCGCCACCCGCATCCAGCGGACACCCGCGACCTTCACCAGGTCATCAGTCCACCGCGTGGGGGGCCTGCCCACGCTACGCCTTCCGGTACGTGGTCGCCACTCGAGAACCTTTCCGCCCCAACGGCCATCGGTTCTACGTGCTATGTGCCCCGCCCACTGCCACTTAAGTTTAGCGATTCGGAGGGCTATATCGGTCACTTTGGTTCTGCTGCGGATGGCCTCACTCCTAATGCGATCACGCAGAGTAACTCCCAACATAGCCCTCTCTATTGCCCTTTGGGTGACTTTGAGGCTTCTTATGAGGCCCATAGTAAGCGACCATGTTTCAGTGCCATATGTCATCACTGGCAACACACACTGGTCACAATGCTTACCGACAACTCCTTTAAGATATAACCATTATAAGTCTGACCATTGATTGCATAATATAAAATAATTTTTAGGGTCCGTACCAAAAAGGTAAAAAAGGAAACCTCATGGTGCCACTCTGTCTGTCTGTCGGTCTGTCTCTGAGAAGTCTGAACTGAGAACGTATTTTATTATACATGAAACCAATATTAAACGGCACCAAATTAACCAAATCGCAGCTAACGTTATCAGAAATTTTAGATGGGTACAGCAGTGCTCTGCAGGATTTCATAATTTCAATGTTTCATTTCAAATGAATTCAATATACCCCGAACTGTGATTTGAGTAACCCGCGCATTATATGCACTTTTTATTATATTTTATTTGCAAAATAATATTGAATATTTTAAATGCCAAATAAATGTACCATTATTTAGTATAAGATTTCTGAAGACGCCGGTAGTAGGTAATTCTGATTCTGACACACTGAAGACAGTTTGAAATAAGTATGGATCGGAATCACAGGACTATACCTTAATTGTTGCATGCTCGGGTTGAAGTTATAGTAAAGATGAGTGGGGGAACTGTACCCGAGTTGGGTTGTGAATGGCGCAGCAGCGCGTGCGACCAAGCGATATCGACGGCAGCGGCAGACGGCCGTGCGTCAGTCAGGATTTACGGATTTACTCATCAACGGCTGATACATGGCCAGACGATTGAACATCGATTTTAATGTACAAATGTTAATTTTATTTGTTCTGTCTAATCTAAATGAACCCTCATGTCATTCAAATTATATTATTGTAGTATCTTACTCGAAGATTCGTTTTACTTTATTTCCGTAAGCGATATTTGTCATCGAGTCAACATGATTCTGGCGTATGAAAGTTGAGACCGCGATTTATTTAAATATGCTATCTATGTCAAATGTGTCAAACGTCACTTCATTTTCGTGTCAATAGAGACAAATATTGATTGATCCTTTACGGGTCTACCGAGGGTATTAGCAGTTGCATCATGCTTTAGTATTACTCCGCTTATTTATACTTTCGTATAAATATTAAATAGACATCACATCATGCATCTTGTTTTTGGATGCACAGTATTTAAGTACAAAAAATATTATTTGTTGGGCCAACTCTCGTTATATATTATTTGTAACATTATAAAATGTTGCAACTCGTAGTTTTTTTAATTATCCGTTATTTTCTAGTTTCCACTTTCATAAGCCTAACTGAAATCATTAGTCACTTATGTACTCGTAATTGTAGAACTTCCTTATTTACGCAACCTAATAAATGACGATTATAAAATGATACATTTAATTTTATGTTAATGTCACAATATGTTAGTGTATGTAGGGCATACATACATTTATTATCAGATTTTCTGGACGTATTTATACGAAAGAACATTAATTATTCATCGTTTATAATGCAAAATATGCACATGCTAAAGAATCAATACAAGCGATGACCAGTACTTCCAAAATAACTGTCCATTAAAATAAACAAATAAAAATGACTCTTATTGCAATAAAACAAACCTGAGCCGTCAAAAAATTCGCTTTCAATTAGCAAGTGGATTTAAATTCAATGGAGCGTTTGATTTGCCGGCGGCCGAGAGCGGGCGCCTCTAAGCCATCGGCGCCCGTGTGTGCGGCTTTACAGTGACTGCTCCTACGCCATTGTATTCGGCATTGACTTACATATCCATAATGTAAAGTCATGGATCCGTTGCTATCTTCGCTTTTTTATTTTTTTTTAATCACGTGCTCGGCGTTATATGTGTTTTACCTGAGAAAACAATTTTTCCGTATTTGAGACGTAGTGAGATCGATTTTTCACCTATGTTTTTAGAAAACCATTTGCACGCAGACAATATAATTTACGAATAAATAAAACTCAATTATACTTTATTTTAAATTTTTATAGGATTTTGTACTAGTGTAAACATGACGACGATTACATCTTCTAAAGAGCTCAAATTACAGAAATAAACAACGGAATAGGAATACACAATAGTAATACAACAAGTACATTTATATAATTAAATTAATAATATTCCACGGATACCGCACATGTTGTCAACTTGTTTAACTAATTCAACTCAAATTATTAGTTAGATGGCAGTTAGCAGAGCGGGAGTCGTCTCAAATCACGCATAGCGTAATTAATTACTATCAGATTAATTACGACACGATTCCGACTTGAATCGCTAAGTGACTTAGTGGATTTGTGGTTCGATCACACGTCGGCGTATCTTCAGATACACGTAAACAAGCTGCAGGGCAGAAACGCTCGTAAATCCATAGTCCTCTTGATTAGCTTACCTCGTAACTGTGGACTAGAGCTTGAGTGAAATACGAGATTTCTTGATATGGCGAAAGTGTCGGTTAACCGTGCCTAGTTATTAGCACACCGCCGTAATACACAACGAGACTTTACAATTTAAACTTAATAATCCACACCGAAGAAAAACTCACTATCTAAAAACACTAAAAAGCGAACAATATTATTCATCATCATCATCATGTCAGCCAAAGGACGTCCACTGCTGGACACAAGTCTCCCCCAAAGACATCAACAATGACTGATCCTGCGCCACCCGCAATAACAATATTACGTATTATTATAGCTTATTTATTTATTTAAAGGACAAAAATCACTTTCAATCCATTCTCACTAATTAAAACGTAAAGTTTACTGCGCTTCGTATTTACTGATCTGTTTGAAATTGGTGCCAAGCCAAAACACCGAAAAGCAAACCAAGGCCAGCTCATCAGCATGAGATGATGATTACCAGGCGCAAATACTTGGAAGGCTTTAGAAAATAATATATGAAACACGTAATATCTACGTGCCTTTAAAATTTTAGGGTTGCCCTGGATTTCCCCCATCTTCAGATCATGACTTGGAGACAAAGGGACCACCTCAGGAGTATACTCTTTCGAATAAAAAAATGTTTTTTAAATCGTTCCACTGTTGTCTTCCTTTTTTGACGTCGGTTAAAATTTTTGTACAGGAGTTCTCATTGAAAGTTGAAAGTAGTTGCTAGTTTTTAACTAATTCGAAATAGAAGATGGTGATTTGGACCATGATGTCAAGCGATTATGCTTTAAGTTGTTATAATAACGAGAACTTGTCAGTACTTGGCTCAACCTCAAAAAAAGAATATTTTTGTTTCTGCTAGACAATTCTAGACATTTCAACCTTCCCAACCATTGCATGGCTCCTTGAGTCTGCGTTAAACGAACCGTGGGTATTCAAAAAAAAATAAAAACTCCTTTGAAGAGAAGCCGCGTTTGATTCACACCTCATTTCCTGTGATATTACTCTATTTAACATTAGGAAGCCTAGCTGCTAGCGGTTATTTTCTCATTAATAACGTTCATGTTATTCTATTTACACCTTTATTAGTAAGTACAAAACATAAGATACGCACTAAATGATAAGACCATGTACTTACAGCATCATCTGGATTTCCGCATATGTATTAATATACTCGGAAATGCACACCGCCAGCAGTGGATATAACTCTGTGTGAAATAATAAGGAATGATAATTCTTTGTTATAAGACGGAGGGTGCAAAGGCACGCAGACCTTAGGGAAATATTTGCCCACGCGTTCAAATATTGGTTCCGTGGGGCTCACGCACGCTTGTCAGCCCTATGTGGGTCACGAGACCCCATTTATTAGTTTACAATACCATATAAAATACTTTTATTGCATACTTTTATACAGGTTACAAAACAAAATACAAACACTGCAAGATTATTTGGAGTTTCCATAGGTTTTAATTCATTTGTTATTTGGACTTAACGATGTTTGTGGGTGGCGTGTTTGTAAGGAGGTTACATATAATATTGTTTAGTTAATTACATTTAGTTACAAAAATAGGCTTAAACTATCTATCAATAGCAAAATTTAAAAGGCAAAGGAATTTCTATTGTAAAGTGTATTTCTGTAAGTAGTACGAAAGCATCTCTTCAGTTATTGTGGATAGTATTCAAATAAAAATATAGCTAAAAATACGTGCTGTAAAGAATATGTACGTGTACTTAGTTCTAATAGTTGATTGTAATTGTCTCACAAAATAGATGATTACTAAATAATCAGTCATAGACATCTGGTCCGGTGCTTGGCAAAAAAATATGCATCAGAGGATTCGATGTGTTGAGAGTCAGGGACCTGAGTCTAGCTGTAAACACAAAGAATCCTCAAGTCAATAAAGGGTTGGCAACGTACTTGTGATTCTTCTGGAGTCGTAAGTACCCATAGGCTACAGTGTCGGCTTACCATCAGGCAGGCCGTAAGCTTGTTTGCAACCGTCGTTGTTTTTATAAAAAAAACTAAAAGTGGACCTACTTTGACGTAGAAAACGTTTATCTATAACGCATATACATATATTTTACGTTGTTTCAGGTGAAGGTGATGCTTCGAGTCGGCGCTTCGGGCGAAGGTCCCTTCACGAGTGGCACTCAAACGTTCTCCCTGGACAAGCGCAAGAAACAAGTCAGCCTCTGCGAGAATGTTGCTGGTGCCACCGCTCCCCCCGAAGACAGGAAGGTCGGCGTGGCCGCGCCGAAGATGTTTGCGTTTGACGCGATCTTCTCTCAAGACGATTCTCAGGTAGTGATTATATATAATGCCCCCTCATTCTAGACTAAAACGTTTACATTTTATGACCATTTCATTATAAAAGATAATTTGGGAGCCAAATCTTTACCAGTACCTACAACACTAAAACTTGTTTCAAATCTTCGCCGTCGGTAATCGCAAGTTACGTCCGTTAAAATGTGTTTAACTTTTTTCTATGAGATTGCAGTTACTGGCGCTATACCTATTACGTTTACCAGTCATTAAAGTGCCCTAAGATCAGCCTCTGCGATAACTTCAATATCACCACTGCTCTGTCCGCAAAATCGATACCATAATGGTATTGAATTGGGTACACGTCAATATTAGTCGCCATATCATATTTTTGTACGACTACACTTTAGTAATACTTTGGTGTTACAAAAATTTAATTAATGATAAAATTACTGGCACCTATACAAGAAACCCGAAAGACAAATTCTACCAAACGGTTAACTTCATAGAAAAACACGTTCAAAACGTTTATTCTCTTCATGACACAAATAAGCTCCCCAATTTAACTGAAAATTGGCAATTGATCCCACGAGAAGGCGCTAGTTTAGTGGCTACAAACCAAATTACTGCAGGTAAGCCGACATTTCATTTCACGACCTTTTCAAAACTGTACCTCTCGACGCGACGTTTCGCGCCCGGTGACGACTTTATGAGGTAAGTATCTTTTCAGCTATTTTGGAGATAAAATGAAATAACGTTAGCTATTTTGTCGCCCAGGGACGAAATGGCATAGGTATAGTTATTTGTTATACAAGGGTGCAAAGTTGTATTTTACCCGCGAGTGTGGAATTGAAACACGAGCCAGCGAAAGGATTCTATAGTTGAACCACGAGCGAAGCTAGTGGTTCTAAAATAGAATCCTGAGCGTAGCGAGTGTTTCAACACACGAGTAGTAAAATACAACTTTGCACCCGTGTGTGACACAAAACTTTTTCTCCTCACTATAGCGAGGAAAGTGCAACATGCAAAAAACACAGTTCCACAGGCATGATTTTCATCACTGGAATCACTGATTTTTTTACGATATTATAACAGAAAACTCTGAAAGTTGTGTATATTTTAGTAGACATTGACAAGATGACATTTCTGAAGATGCGTTTTGAAATAGCATCGACTCAACTTCTACGTTTACAATTATACTCAAAGTCATTATAAAAAAAATGTTACTTATAGAATTTTAAGGTTTACGACTTAAATCATTAAATAAAGCTAAATTTGGTATTTTTTATTAAATTCTCAAACCATTTATGATAATTGATATCAAACGAACCATTAATATGAGCGTTTTACGTTTTGTTATCTGTCAAAAGCTACTCAAACACGCTCCAAGGTCAAATTACTTTCCCCACTTGTGGGTAAAATGCGTTTTTACCCGCTTGTTTCAAAGGATAAAAGACGGCTTTCCGAGCTAGTGAGGGGAAAAATGTATTAATTATCAAGTATAACTTCTGCAGGTCATTGCTCGAGGTACCTACTTCTTGCAGTTTTATTATCTCGGTTGGAATGTTAGCAGCAGAATGTAACTGATTATGTGTACAGTGTATTTTTAATTCAACGAAAGTGAAATAAAGTTTAAGCCACACGCACGTTATTGCGCCATTGCAGTATACCTATTAGTTGAAAATAAACCTCATCTGAGTGATATTCCGGTTGGTTTTGTTATGGCATGATTTTTCAAGTCGGGCCCCGTGCTCTGAATTACCCTATGACACCCTATGGTAGTGAGTAGAAACTACCAAATCGCTTAGTACGAGTATTGAAACATTAAATAATAGCGAAATTCCGGTTGGGTTATAAAGGAGCCCGGGGTCTGTGTCACTTATGGCGTTAAATAAATATATGAAAACACATCCTTGCACATCACTTATAACCCAACTTATTGTAGCCCATAGAAAATAAATTGACTAACACAAAATAAACTATTAATAATTTTGTAGGTTTTCTGGAGTGTTTACGGCAGTCGAGATTACGTCAGCGTTAAACAACTCCATCGAATTGCTCTGTAAATGTTCCAAACATTTATATATGTTTTACGTACAGAAAAGCAATTCCGTATAATCCGCTGGCTCTCATTTTTAAACCACCACTTTGCCGCATCGCTTCGTCAAAAATGTCTCTACGAGAGCTCGGGGAACAAAATCCTTAAATTTTTAAGCGTGCATCGTTCGTGTATTAGCAAATTCTGCATTCTTACAAAATTCCAGTATTGTACTGTAAAATGACAGGAATGCGCTAGAATATTAAATGTGCGCAGGCAGTAATGCAGTTATTTAACGTAGTTTAAATATTAAACTTCTCAACCATCATTTTGTATTTTATTAGCATCAGAAACGTTTAGACTATTTCGTGTCGGCATGGGTAAGCCCAAGGCTATTTTGTAAAATTAATGATTAGATAGCTGCATTAAAATTAATTATAAATGGAAGCAGTTTTCCTGACAGACATCACAGTAACAGTAATAGTAACAAGTTATTAAATTAAAAGGTAAATTAAAACAGCTAAGTAGACATTACTATTTAGTTAACAAGTGATAGCCAAACTTAAGAAATGTACATGCACGTTTTCATACAATTTCTATTAAAGAACGTTGTTAGTTGTGTCAAGCACACAGAAAATATAAGTTTGAGAACTTTGAAGTTCTCATAATGTAAGGGGGGGGGGGGGGGGGGGGCAACTACGGATGATCCCTACAAAGCACATGGCGCGACAATTTATTTAGATTAACTATTTTTCTTAAAAATTCGATGAAATTCACACCGCACCTGAGCCTAATTAGACTATTCTGCAATTTCCTCATAAATTCCACCGTAACTCTGCATCCCGCAGTCATTAATAGTGTGTAATCCCCTTTATCTAGCGCGTTAGGCACTGGCTTAAATGCGCATCGGAATTACATTCGTACGAGTTCCCTAATAGTACATTTACACGTAAATACGGCAGTTAACGATTGGGTATTAACCGAACATTAATGAAATTATTATGGCTCCATGCGTAAGTCATTTATGTGGTGCGACGCCGTTACTGTGTTATGTTTGTTTGTTTTGTCTGTTATATGCATCTTATTTATGTAAGATTTATTGCACAATCTCAGAAAGTATTAATGATGAATTTAATTACCTAATGCTACTAGTAAGACGATTCCTAGCCGTTGATGCCATCATTAGGTAGGTAGGTAAGGAGGATGTTAGGTATACCTCAAATAAGTAGCGGGTTATGGTGTAGCAAAATTAGAATCTTGAGCGTAGCGAGGGACTCAAAGACACGAGATGCAAATATCTTTGCTCTCGTGTGATACATACAACTTTTCACCTCAGCGGCGAGAACATATAACGCAAAGGAATAGTGATAGAGAGAATGAAGTTACTTCAACTAACCTACGATATGAAAAATTAAAATGTTAGTTTTTTCACTCTCGCAGCAAAATTGCATTTTGCTCACTGGTTTCAAGCCGGAAAATTCGTTTTCACGCTCGCAGCAAAATTCCATTTTGCTCACTGGTTTCACGCAACAAAACCGCCATTTCCGAGCCGCTGAGGTGAAAAGTAAAATCCGTCCACGGCGCGTTGGCGCGCGTGCAACCGCGCCCCGACGCGCTCTGACTCCGCCACCCGAGGTCGACGAGCACAAAGTATAAATTTAGTAACATAACTTTATTTAATAAATTTAATTATTTGTTCAATTTCTAAGTGAAAGCGGAAGTACATAACTCGTATATAAAACCCATTTATCTTCTACTTTATATCGATCCGAGCCGCAGGCGAGTAAATTTTCTCGGGTAAGATGGCATGTTTTTTGCACTTGTTGTATAATCTACTATTTTGTCATGCTGGCCAAGTGCTAGTTCGGGACTTCACATAATTAAATATTATCAGTATTGATAGTACAATTATTTCATGCCATAGGACATTATACATTACTTAAGTTTGACTCCCGCTTAAAGCAGGTACTGTGGCGTGCAATAATTCAGCTGACAGCCCGACAGTGGGCTGACAGCGGCTTACGGGCTCCGGCCCGGCTTAGCGGACGGTCACTTTGTATTATAATGGATTTACATAGACACCATTTAGAGACACCACAAGTCATATATACGTATACTCCAGATCAAGGTGTCTCTGGAGTAATTTTTATTATATGTATACAGCTAATAATACCCTTACGGCCCTTACGCGGACATTCGGAGAATTCCGCTACAATTATAAACTGTTAAGTACAGTTGGGGTGAGAAAAGGTTCGTCACCTTAAAATCGCCATTTGCTTGCACCAAGGCAAATCAGTCCTGCCAACTTTTCATTTCAAAAGAAAACAGAAATGTCGCATTGACGATGATAGCCTGTCAGGCTAATCAACTTATAGTGACAGGTCAACTACTTAATAAAAGATATTTCGCTAATGTTATAACCAGCTTCATCTGCAATAATTGCAACTCTTATTCAATTTCCTCGGTTAATCAAATGAAAAACGACACAGATTTATTATTGATCGCAAAAATTACAAGACGAAATATTGACACTGACAAACACAGACAAATAAATAGAACATATTTGAGGAACTCTTACAAATTTGTTTATTTTTTTTAGTAGTTACAGGTAAATTACTTTAAGTATGCTACTGACATCTGCTCTTATTCCATTGGATATTCTACTTTAACAATTATGTAATAGAGTTTCTATTTTATAGACACTGTCTTAAAACCGTATGTTTCTAATAGAAACTCTATTCTATTACCTAAGCATTAAAGTAGACTATCAAATGGAATGAGAGTATATGTCAGCGTCAAACTCAAAGTAATCGTACCGTAAAAAGGTTTGATGTTGATTTAAAACTACACATAGATCAGAGGTGTATACTATTTGAACTTTTTTTATCATAACAAGTAAGTATAATTTTACTGGCACTTATCTACTTAGTACTTTGATTTCAAAAGGTACTAAGAGTATATGACTTTATAAAGAAATAAATAATAACTGACGAACGTTTTTGCACCCCGACTGTACCTACATCGGTAGAAATAACAAAATTTGAAACACTTTATTAAGTATAGTTCAAATTAGCTTAATTCGCAGAAGTTGTATTTTTTAATTGTAAAATTTCATAAAAACGTTATTTATTTATTACACTTGCACTAATCTTTGAGTTTCTGAATCAAAATAGTGATTAAATTCCTTAATATTTTAAATACAGTCTGTAAAATTACAACTTTAAATTAAGGAGTGGTCAGGTGATATTGTTTTCATACAGAATAAATTACTTCTTGGTTTTTTAGAAAGTAGTTTCTTAAAAGTATTCTGACTCTTTCAAGGTCACCCGTGAAACTTTATCATTTATGTTATCAACTATAATAAAAATATTCACTGTGTCTTTTTGCTACATTGCTACAGCTACGAGTTTCTGTCTATGGCGTAGATCTACTACGAAAAGCTGTATATATACTTTCTACTAAGTTTCATTTGTCGCCCACGCAACACTGTCTCTTAGCAAAATACGAGTATGTATGTGGACACAACACTGATTACGTCCCTATTATCTTTCTCTTATGCTTAATGTAGTCTCGCCGTCTCGTCTTATTCGATTTAAAAATATCAATTTCACAAGAAGTTTTATACTTTCCTTTAACAAATACTCGTGTAAGAAATACGTAGGTACGTAATTTAGTAGCTTATTCTAAAACGAGCTAACGACCACAAATAATCTAAATAACTCTCTCAATTTGTCAACTGAATAAAACACCTCGCATACAAATTGCTATATTTTTTAAATAATTAACTGCCCTCTTACGCGGGATCTAAACGCTTTCAATTAGCGACGAGGGGCCATTAAAATTTTCATTCACAACAATTTCAATATTCCCGCCAAATGAATTGTTCGAGTGGGGTTGCTGAAAAGGAATTTAAATAATTAATGAGTAATATAGTCGAATCAAGTAATTGACCTACTACCTGATTATTTTGATATTTACGTAACTTTTCGCACATGTGAATAAGAAACTATTATAACTCGTACTTCATATTAACAGGTCTAATATTACGTAATTACTATACGTGTATGTACGTACACGATGTACCTATATTGGTAAATACAGACAAATGATGTTATATAATTACAAAAGGGGAACTTAGCTTTGTAAAGTAGGTTATCTTACATCCGTTTAGTTTAAGAACAAGATTTGGCGAACATACTTTTATTAAAACTCAGTAGACAAATATAACATGTATAAACACAGACACGTGCTCTCTCATTTACACTTTATCGCAATGACCTAGTAAGTACCTCAACCTCAAGTACGCTGCTCTTCATTAGCATGACTCCTAACTTCTTGTATTAACAAGGTATTTATATTGAAAACAAAACTTAATCCTACTTATTATTCAGTAAAGATAATAAACCGGTGTACCTGCCAAGTCAACGCCATTGCTAACTATGCACAAAAGACCGATTATATCCCTCATAAACAATTTACGGCACTTAATACCTGCCCATCGCATACCTAATTAATACCCAGTACTTACTACCCAAAACCTCATAAAGTTTTAACAACAGAACCTGATTAAGTAAAACCAAAACTAACAATTTTGCCTATCGTCATCCAATAACAAGATATTGCATAAACGTGGTAAGTTTGTAAGAGACGATGACAAGCCGTTATGTATATGGTAACGTTATAAAGTGGCAACTTCGAAACAACATCGCAAGCCATGTAATCTCGGCGCTCGCCTTAAGCCCTTTTAATTATCTCGAGCCGAAAGAAAACACGAGTTTTCCCGAGGTGTGCCGAACGACGCCGCCGAGGTCTACCGACGGATCCCGAGGTATGCCGCGACTCAGCCCGGCTTTGCAACGTAAACATGATGTAAGTGCCAGATTTGCTTAAATTATTCAATGCATTACCTCTAACCCTGGCGTGGCGAGGTTTTCAACGTTCCATTTATAACAAGGTCAACGTTATCAACGTAAACACATTAGTAGGTAGGAAGCTAGTTGTTTTGAATAAATTTTTTGTTCAATATTATAGCCCAAATGGAGTTACTTTCATATTTAAAGTAAATTTGAGTATTGAAACGGTATGTATTTTTGTTCCAGACGGAGATATGCTCGAGCGCTCTCACGGACGTCATTCACGCGGTGATCAACGGGACAGACGGTTGCCTCTTCTGCTTCGGACACGCAGGACTAGGTAAAAAATATACCTTTTTATCAAATATGGACGTAACTCACTACATATTGAACGGCGAAGTGTAAACTTTATGGTCAGTCATAAATAAAAAGAAACATTGCAGGCTCGCCCGGCCCGACAGCAATGTTATGTTATCGAGTCCCAAAGTTTTCAAAAAGAAACGAGTCGGACTTGCGCACGTTGGGTTCTGTACCGTTATACTCTTAAATATTTATTTTATTCTGTTTTTTAGTATTTGTTGTTATAGCGGCAAAAGAAATACATCATCTTTGAAAATTTCAACTATCTAACTATCACGACAGACGGACGGACAGCGGAGTCTTAGTAATAGGGTCCCGCTTTACCCTTTGGGTACGGAACCCTAAAAACAGCCATACAAAAGATGACACAGGTCGTATACAGCCAATTCGAGTCGTATTTTTCTGTTGGAAATACGACGTCTGTGAATCTCTGTAATAATTTGTAATTTTCGACGGAAAAATATACTTGCGATTCTATTATACGAGTATTAAGTTTATATTTATAAAACCTTAATTTCAATTTCGTCTTTTTTCGTGCATCATTAATGTACTAGGTTTGTTGCAAAGCTAAAGAGTTAGTTCAAAGTCAATCAGTATGTGCTAACCTAAATACGTGGCGGTAATTAAAACAAGATAGGAAATTATTCACTGAGTTTCCCCAAAATAAGCGGCATGTTCTCTAAGCTCGGTTTTAGTGGGATCTGGCTCCCGGAGAAGTTTCATTTGGCGAGCTTTCATTCAATTTGCATTTAAAACCATAATCCTCGAGGTAGGGGTAAGAAGAGGCTTGTTACTTTACCTCGTTCTGAATTATCGCCGTAATGAAAATATAAGCCTCCTTATTGTTCTTACGGATTATTATACTGGGCCGGATTGCTCGGAATAACTCGCAAAAGCGATTTGCAGAGCATTAAAATCATGACCTAATTCGCTCGATGAAATCTCTGTGCATTGCACCATTTATTTTAATTTTTTTCTAAAGTAAAGTATACAACGCGGGCAGATGCTTTCAATATACCTACTTCAAAGACATTCTATACAGCCCCCTAAAACCACTAATGTTACCAGGTAAGAATCGGTTGAAAGTGGTAATTATGCTAGACATTTGCTACGTCAGCGATACTATATTGTTGCGACGGGGGTATATAACAGTTTCGTTGCTAAAGAGACATGTCAGCAAGATATTCGAAAATTCACCATGTCATTACAACTAATCCGTGGCCCAGTGGTCTAGACATTGGTCTATGTAGTCAAAGCACCAGGGTTCGATCCCGGCGACCGACATGCTTTTTGTAAGATGTTTTTAAAGTTAACATTTTCTTTCCGCTGAGTAGCATGGAAAGTTCTAGAAGTAACTGAATGGAATATTCAGTGCTTAAGAACATTTCTAGGAAAGTGTATGGGATTAGAATATTCCGGAATCGTCGTTACAGCGCAAGTTTCTGGAATAGCCAACGCTACTCGGTACAAATGAGTAATGAAATGAATAGCGAAATGAATATCGAGATTATCGTCTAGAATATTCGGATAAGGCAAGGGGACTAAGTCCTTGGTACGAGCAGTACAGTGTGGAATAAATTAAGTGGAGGATCGGAGAGATTATCGAAGAGAATACGGAAGTGAGTTGTTAAAGTAGAGTTAAAGTGGAGTTAACAGTGGAGTAAAGAGAAGTGAGATGTAGTGGACAGTATCGGTGAAGTTATTAGCTGTATCACGTATTAATAGGCGCGGACTTGGTCGACTTGTGAGTGTCAATTGAGTCTTTATTAGTACGCGGGAACTCAGTAAACTTTGTCAGTGTAACTAAATCGCTTAATAAACCTATCGTCGTGCTACAGAGGTATTTTAACTCTATCCCGTACTCCACGCTCGTAACAATATTTTAGTTTGCGCTCGCGTCAGCAACCTTAAGTAAGACCTATGTAAATCATGAATGATAAAAGTATTCGTACTTTAAAGTACCTGAGGCAGCGTCAAGAATGATTGTCGCTCGACACGAACATACTCCAGAGTAGGTAGCATAATGGTACGACTTCGTTACATTTCAATCTCTTGGACTTGGAACTTCGTTCAGAGTAATATAAATTATGACTATTTTCAAGGAAGCCGCTCACCTTGTGCGTTTATCAAACTTTCAATTAAGACTCAGACTCTTTCCCATTTCGATGCAAATTCGGAGGCGACGAGGCGAGGCGGGCGGAACTTCGCGCCGCACTTTATAGTGCACTTGATAAATAGCAAAATAACTTGCGGTCCGCTTTGTCGTCACCAGCTTTGAATACTGAAAGTTTTTCGGAAATAGAAAGCTGGGAATTGATTGAACGAAATGTTACTCTACTTGGAAAGGTATCGACATAAATTAAAATAACAACGAAGTTAATGTTTGCTACTACATTTTTACTTAAGCGTCATTTTCACAGATAGTTTTCTTCTACTATGTATGCAGTCAGATTTATAGGTCATGTAGTCATTTACTATGAAATATCTATAAATTAAGACTAAATAAAACTCAATCCTCACCTCAATCTTTAGGTTATTTCATATATCTACGACTTAACACATTGTCAGCAAAAATAACAAAGCATGAAACATGTAAAAGAGTGAAGCATTATTAGGAACGACTTCAAACCTTTTCTATCAGCATATTCGATGATTCACTTAACCTGCAGGTAAATCGTACACAATGCTTGGGCGACCGGACTCGGCGGCGGCGCTGGGTGCGATTCCATGCGCCATCGCCTGGCTGTTCCGGGGCATCGCCGAGCAGCGCCACAAATGCGGAACTCGGTTCTCCATCCGAGTGTCCGCCGTCGAGCTCTGCACGAACACTAATCAAATCAGGGACCTGCTGACGCCGTATCAAAACGGTGAGTTAACAGCATCTATTATATAAAAGTGAAAAAACAGACAGGGATAAAAAGTAAGGGGAGCGAGCGAGATAGCGCCTTCCAAAAAGCACGATCTCCGGTGACACGTTTCTCGAAAACTGCACGCGTAACACGAAAAATAACTATTGAAATCTATTCTCTGAATATTTCCCCAGAATAAGAGAATAAAATTTACCGCTTCCGTTGCGCATTCTTTTTACAATCACCTATATAAAAGGTACAGTTTCGAACTGGGGCCATTTTTCGGAAACGATCGGCTAACGTCGCGTGGGTCTCGGCTTTGAGCCACAGACTACCACAAAATACAGTATATATATACTGAGATAGAGATATCAGTGAAATACTCCACATAGATAGTAGCGCCGCCGTGATATTTAGTAAGAACTAACCGCACGACCGCTGCATCTATGTCACTCCAATATGCAAGTATATGCGATCTATCTCTAGATAGCACCCAGGGACATCTGGTACAAACAAGTTAAACTAACATCTCCATAGAAAAATGCGTACTTCGAATGTTCCGTCAGATTTTTTTAGGAGTCGCGTTTTCATTCTGTGATGGGGGAAAATCGAAGTTGTCATTTAATAGTTTTCGAAGGCAATGTCCTATTCAGCCAAATTGTATATTGTGGCCGGGATTTATGGTATTAATTCAATTTTGTAGGTGAATAATGCCTTATCCGTACAAAGTATTTTTAAGTATTATTCCCACGTGTAAAAAAAAATATTTTTTACATTATTTACTCACCCTTTTCGATGTGAATAGTAATGAATACTGAAGCAAAATCCGTACAATTTTGAAAACCGCAATAATATTGTTATCCCAGTATTGTGATAATAATTTGCTTCAATATTCACGTATTGTTATATGATTGTATCGTGTTATAATAATCACCGTGTAACAACAGGCCCCACTAAATGTTTGACGTCGACAATTTAGTCACGTCCGCCTCTTTCGCACTTACAATATCTTATGCAAATGCGAAAGAGATGGATTATCGGATCAGAGGTGCTATCGCGAACCGAAAACGATATATCTGCCTCTCTGTCGCACTTGAGTATTCGAGCGACAGAGAGGGACATACTTCGTTTTCGGTTCGCGGTAGGTAGTCAGGCAGTGCGTAAACGCTTTTATAGCTTAGACAGTCCGCCAAGTACGGTTTTGGTCGGTCTGCGCGCGGTTTAAAAAAATGCACATGTAGTCTGTGGAACTAGAGTTTTCTTTCCTTTCTGTCATTAACGCCCGCGACGTTTATTCACGTGTCATTTACGCGGGTGGAGCCACGGTACGTCTAGTATAATAATAACAATGATGGATATTTTGCGACAGAAAACAATGCTTGAATTGTACATAATGCACCAGTTGGGACAATGAGTCCAAAGTCATTAACTTAATGTCTTTTCAGTCGTGGTTCATGAGAATAATTCTTAGGGCAGGTTGCACCAACTTAACATTACAGACCGATCAACGTTAAATATGGCGCCGATAGCTGTCAGCCCATAAACATCACAAATTTTCCATAAATACAATCAGATTTTAACGAACACAGCTTACGATTGCAATTACGAGACGGTTCAGTGCAACCCACTCTTAGATTATTCGTATTTGTCCAGCGAACGCTTTCGCTCTTAGTGTCAAAACCGCGCGAGCTTGTTATTTTACTTAAGTTATCCCAAAAAACAATTTCCGCCCATTCAACAGACACGGAACAATCGCCCGGCGTTTATCTTCGCGACGACCCTCTATTCGGCACGCACCTACAGAACCAGTCAGAGCTGCGCGTGCACAGTGCGGAGAAAGCTGCCTTCTACCTAGATGCTGCGCTAGCAACGCGAGGGGCGAGGGAGGAGGGAAAAGATAGCCATCTCTTGTACACGCTGCATGTGTACCAGTACAGTGTTGGCGGGAAAGGGGCCGGTAGGTTATCCAAAATTTCATTTGTATTTTTTATTACAAAAATGTCTAATATTTATACATCACAATCGGCTGTTTACAATACAGTCGTATAGCTCATATGTCCTCCAAACTAGGTACCCGACGTGCCCTTAAAACTATTTTAATTAATTACATTTAATTATTCTAAATACATTTACTTACGTTAAATGTAGAAATGTAGTTACTTCTTTATTTTTCTCATCGTAGCTATTCAATTAAACTAGGTAAAATATAACTTGTTCTTACGAGAATCACTACAGATCAAAGTTAAGGCTGATTAAATGAGTAAACTAATGAAAGTTTCTTGTTCACAGTCGCCGGAGGTCGGAGTCGCCTGCATTTAATTGACTTAGGAAACTCAGAACGAGGAAAGGCTAGCGGAGGAATCCCGCTTTCTGGTCTAGGAAATATATTACTCGCCATATTTAATGGGCAAAGACATTTACCTTACAGAGATCATAATCTCACACATGTACTAAAGGAATGTCTTGGATCGCTGACATGTCACACTGCCATGATAGTGCACGTGTCACCAACTGTACAAAATTACTCTGATACATTGACCACATTACAGTTAGCGTCACGAATACACAGACTAAGAAGAAGAAAGGTAAAATATTCAGCTAATAATAACGCGGGATCTGGAGGTAGTTCTGGAGAAGATGCCTCAAAACCTAGTAGCAGTGAACCGGACCCTTCAAGCAGTGACTTGTCTGCTGACACTGTCATTTACGTCGGTCCGTTAGATGATGCAACTGATGGAGAACATCCGCCGGTGTATATACCACACATGAACTCCGGTGACAATAGAGGTGTAATAAGCAAAGCGCTGAGAGGTTCAATGTTAGAGCATAAACATAAATCATCTTTATCGAAAGTTATTGAAGAAAAAAGCCCTGTCCATAAACTGCACTCCTCTCCTAAAGCTTCCCCTGTGAAGACCGCTCTTCAATCTTCTAGTCACACTCCAAAATCTTCGCCGGTTCATTCCGCTTCTTCTAAACTAACTCCAGCTAAAAAAGCATGTTCAAAACATACAGAAGATGTCAAAAGTACTAGTGATGAACAATGGATAGATGGGCCTCGAATATCAAAATCAAAATTGGTTGAAGTAAGGCATATCATAAAAGAAACTCAGGAAAAGCAACGTGAAACATGGATTGATGGACCAATGCAAGAAACAAAATTACCTTTACAATTTGAATCAGTACCAATTCAACCAAACCAATTACCTTTACAAATTGGTGTACTTGGTGCACATGGTAATGAAAATATTGGATACGGTTACATGGATAATCATAAAAAGAATATGATTAGAAAGTGGGTTGAAAATCAGACGTCACAAATTCACAAATCTCGTCACAATTCACCCAGTCATAAAAGTCAGACAAGTCACAAAAACCCAACGCAAAAAGCTCCAGAGGAACCGGAAGCAATACACAAAATGGAACCTTTGAAAGATGCTGCAAGACGTATACACGTTGAAGAGTCTACTGTAAGAACTGGCCTAAAAGCTGCTTCGAAGGGTAATTCAATAGAAGAAGAAAATATAGGTCCACCAGTTAATGAACCGCAAACTCCAAAGAAGTCTTGTAGTAAACTTCCAGCAAAGAATGATATTGATGACGACGATGATAGTGAGGAATTAGCAGAAATTCCTCCCGCTCTGCCTCTAATACAGCCCAGTAGTTTAAGTAGTAGAGAAGTATCCATAGAAAGCTTAGATAGTAAGTATAAGGAACGCATGAGAATGGATGACGAATTAATTTCTAACCACAGCAGGGATATTGATGCTCATGGCCTAAGCAGGCTCGCAGAAGATGATGATGAAATCTTGGAAATAATAGAAATTGAGGAACAGTTAGAACCAGTTCCAATGCAAGATAGTTGCTTACAAGTAACCGAAGAAGACATCGCATTATGTATGGGTTACACGGATAATCATCTCTTAGATGTTGACCAAGACGACGTCGAAGATCATCCACTTAGGATTCTTAGTCAAGAAAATTTAACTGTAGCATCAACATTTACAGATACGTTATCTCTATATAGTGAAGTCGAACGACAAATTAGAAACGAAGCATATCTTAGACAGACTCTTGGTTTTTATACAGAGAACTTTTGTTATGAGTATGCTCTAAGTGGCGATTTAAATCCGCACGAAAGTTTACCATCATCTCGTTCTAGGATAGACGACATGCTGGGACTAGCAGAGCTATACGGTTCTCGAAAAATGTTAGACAACAACGATCTACCCAACACACGAATCGCCCCGCAGTTTCAGTCGTTGTCCCTTTGTAATGTCAGAGACACGGAAGAATTTCACGGTGACGGCTCAGTTTACAGTGAACCTGCATATCGACCCAGTGATAAAATATGTGATAGTTGCAAGAGAACTATGTCTAGACCGGGTAGTGCTGTTGAAGAGTGTGGTGTTTTTCAAGACTGTGCGCAGAACGACTCATACGGCCCTTTCGAAAGATACAGGGGAAACGACATAACTGACGCTAGAATAGCATCGTTAAGGCATCCCGATGGAGCCTCTGATCCAAATCTCCGGGAAGAAAAGCGAATACCGGGTAATGGTGCACCGTCAAACAGTTTTCGAGAGTTAAAATCAAATCTCCACCTTGAAGTTACGCCTCCTGTAGTGACTACTGAGCCTCGTTTGGACAAAAATGAGAAAAGTGATAAAAGTGTGGCAAGAATTGTTGGCACTTCTAAACCAGATGGTTACGACAGTGGTCACGAGTCTACGCCGAGGACGGGGAAACACAGCCCCGCAGCTACTTCGAGACGAGCTGAGTCTGGCTACGACTCTGTTCCGAGAGATTCAGATGCATCGTCTTTAGACTCTTATCCGACGCGGCGAGCAGCAGTGGCCCGAGCACACGCGAAGAAACATACGACGGCCAAATATAAACAACATAGTGACCGATCTTTCTGTTCGTGGCTCAGAAACCCCTTTGCATGCAAAAATGCCGATACAGACCCCGAAATTAGTGACTTTTAATGTGATGATTGAATGGAACGACCGAACAAATAGTGTTAAATTTCTAAATAGCATTTACTTACCCTTAACGTTACCGAATTTAATCTGGAGACTGCTTTTGTACTCTAGATATACTCGTTTTTATATAGTTAAGGCTTTTGCACTAATCCAATGAGGTTACCGTTGTATTTTTCTAAACGTTGCTTCTTATGTGCTCAGATACTATAAAAAAGGACGTTGTGATACTTTGTAAATACAGACAACAAAATAATTCCACTTTGATTAATTCTTGACGACGTTGTTATATTTCAACTCATTTTGTACTTTTATACTATCAAAACTTAACCCACACTTGATGTATAAGTGTCTCTTTCATTTAAAATTGTTAAATGTAGCTTTTGTACTATCTCGATAGTTAAATTGAAGCAAGATCAAAAGTCTTCCTCCGTCTTCCTCCTAAACAACCATATCGAGAGTCATGATGACGTATTCTCTCTTCCTCCATGTTCATTAAGTTAACCTCATACAATAAATGCTACTTAGGATCCTTCGTGTATTCGGTTTGTAGTAACCGAATAATCAGAGCATTGTAAACTTTTACGACATTTTTTGTGTAAACTCAGTCTGAATTGTCAGGCGTAACAGAGATGATATTCTAGTGCTAAGACTGTTGTCTTTTGCCATGTTTTGTATAGCTTTAATATATTTTGATAATGTAATTATTAATGTTCACTGTCGGCATGTCCGTGTGTAAATAAGACTTGATTACACTTTATTCTAATTACTGTGGCTTTATCGAATGTTGGTGAACTTAGTTATCGCTTATATATCGTCAATGTTTTGTTATGGTACGATTAATATTACAAATATTTATCCTAAATTTTACTATGCGTTCGTATTAGTTCACAATAAATTGTTCAATTTCAACAGAAAATCGTGCTTTTTTGCAAATCCCTACATATAAATCCTTGAAAAGCATCGATCCAAGTATGTGCACTTTTCTCCAGCAGCTAAATAGATAATAGCCCACCAGCAGGTCTCCCATAATCTCTTAATGCAATAAGTACTTACAGCCAACCTATGAATAAATAACATGAAACTCAAAACTTCCCATCACCCTAGGGGTTGAATTTCAAAATCTTTTGGGGAAGAAACTTTTTCCCCGAAAGTGGAACAACTTTCCCCCGCCGTAAGGGGGCGCTATTATCTTTCATTTCGCTAGTAATTTAACATTCTCTGTGCGCCGCGACAAAATCATGCTATCAAATAAGACGTTTACCCTCTTTTAGGGGTGACAACTTTTTTTGGAAATCTCCCAATAATTTGTTAAAGTGGCAGCTGCTTAGCCCATAACGCTTATCGGGTGCTAAAAAGATTTCCCTTTTTATGTTTTAGAAGGTAATCTTTAGGAAATTGGAAAGGGAAGAGAAATATTACCCAGAAAGGCAATTTGTGGGCAAAAGTAATTTAGGCACGAAATTTTTAAGAGAATTTATGGCTGTCACTCAAAATTCGTTCTGCGTACAATTTGCTCTCAATACGTGCATCATCGCTATTATACTCGTAACTCGTAAGGCAACACATTAGTATTTATCCTGTAGGTGCTTGTGCCAAAAACAGGCCATTTACGAACGAGAGACAACGAACTACAGTCCATTTCGCTGGTTGCTACAGTGAATGTTGAGGAATTCTCAAACATTATTAATTCCTTCCAAGGTATAAATGTATCCATGCAGGTTTCCTCGTAATGTTTTCCTCCATCCTCAAGCGGTATACTTTCTCGTTATAAATGTGCGGAATACCACATGATGATTACAAGACTCATTTCATATAGAAAACTCCCGTGAGTTTGAGACATATTAAAATACTAGCTGTGCCCGCGACTTCGTTAGCGTAAAAATCTTAACATGGACATTAGGTATATTGCTATGTAAGTACCTATGTGATTTTGTGTTCCTGATGGGGAGTAAAGCACCAGAGCTCCCGAGGATGCACTGTGTTAACATAGGCACAACAAATGCTCAAATAAATAAAGGGTCGGCAATGCGCTTGTTATTCTTATTGAGTCTTAATTAATTGCTACGGTACCTGCTTGGCATCAAGCAGGCCACCGTCGCAGTGTTTAAAAAATGGTCTTGTATGGTATGGCATTAAGTACCTAGTTTCAACATTGCTCATTTATTGTATTACCTACTGTGGGACTTTAAACATAGATTTTACCTATCATACTTACATTTAGGTAGCTATGTGATTATTAGGGATGCAGAGCTTTTCTATTTTGCAAGTAGCAGTTTCTTTATGTTGCTACTTGACAGTTTTAACCTAAAATATATCGACCTGCTAATAGGTACTCATTTGCCTGCGACTTAAGTAGTTCGCGTGAAGTTCGAACTTCCGCATGGGCACACTTCCATGCTCGAGTTCAACCCTCTGAGGGACGTTTTTAGGTATAAAAATAAGTTCCTTCCTCTCTTCCTTGGTCCATAGCTACAGCGTTTAACGTAATGAATCACACAAAATTATCACTAAGTATATAGAATATAGCAATAAAGAATATTTATTATTATTTATTATTAAAATTAGGTGGTAGCTAACCAGTGCAATGACTACCTATATCTGAGCGACGCATCTTACTCTCTACTTTGTCTGAAATTGACAACAATACGATAGAAGTAATTTCAATGTTTGCATCCTAGCTACAGGTGAATACGTATCATCTACATTGTCTGTCTGTTGGAAACCTCTAACCACTAACCTGGCTTTATATAATTCAGCAGATTTCTTCTTGTACACCCATTTTACATCTAGTACCTTTTTCTTCTTTGGCGCAGTTACCAGGGTCCATGTATCATTTTTGACCAAACTATTCATCTCACGGTCCATAGCCTCTTTCCATTGTTCTGCTTCGTCACATGTAGTCGCCTCCTGAAAAGTATCTGGAATCATCGCATCACAATAGTTAACAGTTATACAGTAGTAGCCAAACTCTTCATCGAATCGGACTGGTGCTTTGATTTGTCTCTTAGACTTTCTCCGTTCATCATTTATTTGCTCTATATTATCATTATTCTCGTCCGGTTGAATTTCATCTAGAGAATCTTCCCATTTTTCTTCCTCTTTTCTGTTTTCAATTTCATTATCATCAAAACCAATAAGCTTTACATCCTCTTCAATTACGTCAACGTGTCTTGCCACGACTACTCTGTTATTAATCAGTACTCTGTATCCAACATCTGCATATCCAAGTAAAATACCCATTTCGGCTTTTTTATCCCATTTCGATACTCGTCTCTCTTCTGGTACTCTTACATAAACTTTACTGCCATACATTTTCAAATATTTTGCAGTTGGTTTCTCATCAAAGAATATTTCATACGGTGACTTTCTCTCCGGTGTATTCGTCATGATGCGATTCTTCAAATAAGCTGCTGTCTTGATAGCTTCCGGCCAATAACGTCTGTTGACCTTTGCTTCAGCCATAAGGCATCGTGCCATATCCATTATTGATCTATTGTATCGTTCAGCTGTACCATTAAGCTCATGAACGTATGCTGGGCATGGTTTAATCATTATTCCTTTCTCTCTCGCGAAGTTAAAAATTCTATTGTTTATATATGCTTTTCCATTGTCACATCTTAATTCTTTTATCTTTTTTCCTGTCATATTTTGCATTCCATTCACGTATTCTACAAAGCATTCATAAACTTGTTCTTTAGATTTGATACAAAATACTTTCGCCAACTTACTGTAATCATCTATAAATGTCAGAAAATATTTTTCTCCTTGATATCCTGTAGTTCTGTGTGGTCCATTAACATCCGTATGTATAATACCTAATATATCATTCGCTCTGGTTCTGTTGTTATTAAATGGTAAATTGCGCATTTTATTTTCAACGCAGATAGCACACTTCATATAATCCGTTTCTAATTGTTTAGGCATTCCTTCTAATACTTGGTTTTTGCACATCATATCGAGACAATTGAAGTTTATATGTCCAAATGTTCTGTGAAGCTTTTCTTTCATTGTCATTTCACTATTTGCTGTATTTACGTCTATTACTTTACAGACAAAACTTGTTATCTTGTATAATCTCTCATCTTTTTTCGCTATAGCTATCAAATCTCTATTCATATTATATATCTTCGTTGTATATCCTGTCGAAATTATTGTATGACTGTCCGTAATCTTTGAGTAACTTAATAAGTTAGCTTTCATCTCTTTCACATAAAATACGTTGTCTATGACCACCTTATTTTTATTTTCATACACAGGAAAGTATGTTGTAATACTCCCAATCTTCGTAGCTTTCAATATTCTTCCATCTCCAACCTTAACTTTTATAGGTTCCTTCAATATCACGTATTTGTCAAAATATTCGTCCGTATTTATGATGTGATCGGTGCATCCACTATCTAAAAGCCAATTAATTTGACCCGCCTTAGGGGAATCTTCTCTAGCAGTCGTTGAGTTATTTACAATCAATGTGTGAAAGCTCTGTCTGTAATGTTCTGAGTTATAATAACTTCCTCTGCCTCTATTTTGTCCGTAATTATAGTGACCTCGTCCACGGCCACGACTCCGACCATAATGTCCGTGTCCACGACCACGGTTTCCGTGCCAGCAATCTCTTTGCACGTGTCCAAATTTTCCGCAAGTAAAACATTTAGGTTTATTCTCTGCCTCTACTTTAAATGCATTATTATGCATTATTTTTTTATTTTTTCTGTCAGGTATTTCTTCTTCTACTTTTTGTATATTTTTCATCCGTATTTTACTTTTCAAATATTCGACGGTTCTCTCTTTTTCCGTCAAAACATCTATTAAATCGCCTATATAATTGTAACTTCCCGGCAACGCTTTTAACATATAATTCAATTTTTCGCTTTCCGAAATTATCGCGCCGGCTTTTTTTAAATCATTCACACATCGTTCGAAATCGTCAAAGAAAATATTAATGTCGGAATATTTCTCTAGTTTTATATTTTCTAGATTGCTTCTACATACAATTTGCAATGCCGTTGATTGTTTCAGATACATTTCGTCGAATTTTAACATAATTTTGTATACCGACTCTAATTCGCAAATATATTCCAACTGTTGGTTCGTGATCGAGCTGTATATATAATTTGTAGCCTGAATATCCATCTCTTCCCACTTCACCGTATCATCTTTTTCACTTTTGCATCGTATAGCTACATCTTTGCACTTTTTAAATTGCAAAAATTTTAATAGTCGAATTTTCCAGTTCGCGTAGTCCGACCCGTCAAAAATCGGAATCACAATATTGTTACTCATTTTTACGACTTACTTGTATTTCAATGCTTAATTCCTTTATTCCAGCGATGCTACCATATTGAATAATGACGAGAGGTTCTTCCGTAGATCGGTATTTATTATTTAAATCATAATTCTCACACAATAGTATAAATATTAGACATTGCAGCTTTACCGACAGGCGATGACAGTAATCAAAACTCATAAAGAAAAGTGTTAGCAGCCAATATAAATCTACCTTAGGTATACAACCTCAACAGCAATGATTTATTTACATGTATTGCACAGCCAGATATTTACGTGAGATTTTGTTTTTAGATGTTTTAAGTTTTCTATTATTAAATTTAACTATGTAATTTATTCGCATGCGTATGAACAATTTGACCATAAATGGGAAGCGGTAGGTTTAATGCCTACCTACAAGCTCACGCGGCGTTAGTTAGGTAACACTTGAACTTGAAACTACAAACTGCTTTATTCATCTCGCACGGCACTTCTGTTTACATTTAAGGCCTGTGACGTCACACAGCTATCTTGAAACGTTATAGACGGAGAGCTAGCGACCAAATCGGTCATGTGGCTTCAGCTGTATTGAAACTCCGTTAGCTACTTCCCTGAACAACCTTTTCCTATGATCTTCATGCTGGCTGGCCGCGGGCGGTGGGTGCGGGTGTAGTGGGGTGAGGAAAAAAAAGAAAAAAATTTGGACTCAGCGACTTAAATTTTTTTTTCAAACAGTTACTCTGTACTCCCTGTGCACCCAAAAAAAAATTTAAGTCGATCGGGTGGTGAGAAGGGGTTGCCAGCGTTAGTTAAAAGTACCAAAATAATAATAATTTTCGTGTGGGCTCAGCTGTATTGGCTTTTTTTCTGACGCCAGATTAATCAATATGTAAGCCTCAAAAAAATAGCCATGCAAAAATATCGGTGGGAAGGTATGTTGCTAAGCGTGCACTAACAAGAGCTGTTCCCGCAGATGTAGGTAAAACCGCACTCACCGCGAGGGGAGTGCATGATATACGAGTATGAAGGTCAGACAGAGAGATCAAATGCTAAGAGGACATTAGAGGAGGTATTTTTCTTTGTTTATTTAGATAATATCGTCGGCATATTTCTACCATAATAGGGATAAACTATACATAAACTTAATATTTATTAATTGTAATGATCACATTTATACATACATAGAGTGATAAACTCCAAAACAGCATACGACCATTTCGATCAAGTCGTGCAAGATAGGCCGCAACTTACAGCAGCGCCTATAATGCCATTTCTTGGGATCCATTTGCCTACATAAGAAAATAAATAATTGCCAGATTAGTTTGTACAAAGACGCTTATCCGTAGGTTATTAACTCCAGAGAGGTTTATTTCATTAGTCTTTAGAGCCCACATCCCGCATGCAGGGACCTCGTGTTATATTGTTTTCTCCTTTAACAAAACAAAGGATATAAGATATATGGGCTACAATATAACTACCAGTGAAAATAAGCACAAAGCCGCTGTGGTTGTATCGGATGACTTTACAATACAAATTCACATGCACACCTCAATTATAGTACACAGTACATTCAGTACAGTACAAAATTACTGTGGACGACGCCCTCCCACAGCACCGTACCCTTGGATAGCTCGAGGAGCGTAAGGTTCCTGCCCACCCGTCTCAGCGGGTCGCGGTGCGTCACAGGTTCTGCGAGCGCGTGAGGAATAGCGGGCAACGCTCCTTGTGCGGCGATTACGCGGTTCACTATTTCGCCTAACGTTCGAAATGAAAACAACTCGGATCACGACACTTATTTATTTACACCACTAAGCACTAAACTAAGCGTTACGACTAAGCCTACACGTACACTGAGCACTACTGGTCACCACTGCACTGTTCACTTCTCTTCTCTTCCCTTTTCCGGATTTAGGACTCGGATACTGAACTCAATACACACACACACACACTCGCTGCAAACCAGGCCTGTTTTTATGCCACAATCTGGGCCCGCAATTAGTGGGGATGTCTTCACGAGAATAGGCGTGGTTTAGAACGAGACAGACTGAAAATATCCCTTTCACACCCTTCTAGAAAGTTCTTGAAAAATCCCTCTTTCCTGATTGGTGGATTTACTTGGGCGACAAACTTTGCCAACTTCCCTGCTTCTACATTACTCGCTGTCCGCGACTCTCGCGGGCTCCGGTTTTAATTTATTTCTCTAAAACTTGCGTTCGAGTTTGAGTTACTAGTTTTCCCTTTTCGACAGACCTTATCGTGGTCCGATTTACGCCGGGGTTCCTCGGCTTAGCTGTCGACAAAGATTTTGCGCGTACGCAAAATAAAAGTTGGTCGCCCATTACAACTAAACCCTACGGTCTGGATATTCATTTTCTTTACAAAAGTTAGATATTACCAAGTCTCAATTTTCAATATACTTTTTAACATTCCAGGTGTGTCCGTTTCGAGCGCAGAGCTGAAAATGCGCCGTTTCCGGCACCCTCGATACGTCTTCTGTCTCTTTCTAACAGAGCTTGTAAATATGACTGGCGCGCTGTAGCGTCAGCTCATTATGTTCTCGGCGCTCGTTCCGGACACTCTTCTCCGACTTATGCTGCTTATCCGATGTACAAAACGATCACTTTACATTATCATACGTTCCTTATAGCTAATTAGCACATTAAGATTAACACTACAGCGTCTCTGTCGCAACTTCTAACGCGTCCATTCTCGCACACAATTTATTCACTTAGCACCATTTGGAAGATTTCCGTGGCTGTCCGTAACACTCTCCCCCTCTGACTCGGTCGAGTCGCTCCGTTGCACCGGTAGGACAGCCAGTCGCGTTACAGGTCGCCGGAAAATGCCACCTCTCGTCTCGACGTCTGCTGAACGTATGTTGCCATCGGGCCCCGGGAATACTCTTCTCACTATGCCTCGTGGCCATGTGTTGCGAGGCAAGTTCGGGTCGACAATTACCACACAGTCGTTTGGTTGGAGCGGTCGGGTTAGGTTCGTTGACGACTGGCGGGGCGCAAGCGTAGGTAGGTACTCGCGCACCCATCGGCTCCAAAAATGATTAGCGAGCGCCTGACTTGCTCGCCATGTGCGTCGGTCGGCTTCGTCACATGGGCCCGTAGGTGGTAGGCCCGTGGATCCCCCCAGGAGAAAATGAGCCGGCGTAATAGCTTCTTCGTCGCGACTGTCCACGGAGACGTGAGTGAGAGGCCGTGCGTTTATGGTGTTCTCGGCTTCAGCAAGTAGCGTTTGCAACACTTCTTCTCGCGGTGCCTTTGTGTGTAGTGTTGCGGCAAGCGCGGTCTTCACTGAGCGTACTAAACGCTCCCATGCTCCCCCCTGGTTCGGAGCCCCCGGTGGAATGAAGCGCCACTGCATGTTGTGTCGCACCCCGTATTCCTGCAGCGCCGGCAGCCACTCGGCGTACGCGCTGCGCAGTTCCACGTCAGCGCCCCGGAAGTTTGTTGCGTTATCGGAGTACATCACAGCTGGCCAGCCGCGTCTTGCTGCCAGCCTCCGAAGAGCCATTATTGCTGAGTCTGTGGACAGAGAGTTTACAATTTCTAAATGTACTGCCCTTGTCGTTAGACATGTAAATAGAGCCACCCATCGTTTCTCATGTCGCCGCCCTATCGTTACTGTTATTGGACCGAATAGGTCCACCGCCGTATTCGTAAACGCCCTCTTATATGGTTCGATTCTTGCGAGAGGCAAATCGCCCATTATCGGTACCTGTGGCATGGCTCGTCTAATCTTACACAGCTGACAGTTGTGTGCCACATTTCGCACCGTGGGTCTAAGATGCAAGATCCAATACCTTTGCCTTAAGTTGTTAATTACCATCTCGTTGTTCGCATGTGCCGCCTTCCGGTGGGCTTGTAAAACTAACAACCTCACCAAACTGTTATGCCCGTCTAGAATGACAGGTCGTTTCTCCAGTCCTTGTACGGGAGCCGCGTTGATCCGGCCGCGCATCCTCAGCAACCCATCGGTGTCTAATACCGGGTCCAGTCCAAAGATCTTGCTCTTCTTGTGGATGGGTTCTCCGCGGCTCAGGCTCAGCAACTCGTTCGCGAAGTCGGTACGCTGTGCCCACTGGAACCATATATGTTCTGCGGCCGATCTGTGTTTCACCTGGAATTCGACATATTTTCTGCTTTTAATACGGTCTATAAATTGGAATACTCTTCCCGTCGCATTTATTAACCTCTCGTAACTGGAAAATCGGCTTATGTCTGGCAACGGTGCCGTATTTACTTTCACCTCCATGTCTATTGCGCAAGATTGTTCCTCTAATTCCGCTGGTTGCTCTTCGTTAGGCATGCGTTCCACAGGCCATTCTGTCTCTGGTTTTCTTAAAAATTGCGGACCTACATACCATGCTCTGTCGTAAGCGATTTCTCGGCTTAAGTCGGGTCGTGTAGCTTGATCTGCGGGGTTTAACTTTGTGGGTATCCATTTCCAATCTTCTACTCTCGTCAACTCCGAAATCTCCCCCAGTCGATGTGCTACGTACGTGCTGTACCTTTTCGCATTATTTCTTACCCAATGCAAAACCGTACGACTGTCAGTCCATAAAACTACCTTTCTTACTTTGTATCGATGTTGCTTCAATATCTCGTGCATCAGTCGGGCTCCTATCAGCGCTGATTGCAGTTCTAGCCTCGGGACGCTCAGCTGTTTTACTGGTGCTACCTTTGCCTTAGCAGCGATTAGTGATGTATCTATGTTACCTTCACACTCCACTCGCCAGTATGCAACACATGCATATGCTTTTAGACTCGAGTCTACGAAAACGTGTAGTTGTCTCTCCGGTTCTGATCCCGTCGCGCTGCATGCGTACGGTCGCGGGATCCGCAGTTTCGCTACACCTTCCAACGCTTTCAACCATTGATCAAACTTCTTCTTTTCTTCATCTGGTAGAGGCGTGTCCCAGTCCAATTTCAGGCTCCAAATTCTCTGCAATTGTAGTTTCGCTGTTATAGTATAGTGTGATAACAAGCCTAACGGGTCATATATACTCATTACTGCGGATAACATCTCCCTTTTGGTCGGTGCTCTTTTAAGGTCTTTAACATCCTGCGGGACCCTTATCATTCTCGTATTGAACCCTAGTGTGTCGTCTACCGGGTTCCATATAAGCCCAAGTATCTTACTCTCTTTATTTCCTAGCTGAGCTGGCGTGTTTGCTCGTAGCTCATTAGGGATACGTTGCATTAACCTCTCACTATTTGACGTCCATCCACGAAGTTGAAATCCCCCATTTCTATGCGACGCGGCTACCTGGAAGGCTACGTCTATTAACATATTTTCATTATCAAAACTTGATACAAAATCATCCATATAGTGATTTCTTGTTATTTCCTCTACTGCGGCCGGGTACCGTTCCGCATTATCTCTCGCGTTTTTATCTCTTACGCTATGTGCAATAAATGGCGAAGAGGAGGCCCCAAATAGAATGCTACTCATTTTGTAGATCTGTGGTGGCCCTTCCCTGTCTGTTCCTCGCCATAAGAAGAGCTGTGAGGGCTGGTCATCTGCTCTAAGTTTTATTTGTAGGAATATTTCTTTTAAATCGGCTACTACGGCGAACTTGCCTTCTCTAAATCTAAAAAGTATTCCCATCAATGATTGTAGTAGATCCGGTCCCTCCAAAATGAAATCATTCAGGCTCACGCCTTGACAGGTGCAAGCCGCGTCAAACACAAGTCGAACTTTCCCTGGTTTATTCGCATTGGTTACCGGAAAATGGGGTAAAAACCACGTCTTATCGCTAGCAGGTAATTCTGTCACTCTCTCAGCGTATCCCATATTTAATAAATTGTCTACCTGGGCTGTATAACTCTCTGCGAACTCCGG
Source organism: Notocelia uddmanniana (assembly GCA_905163555.1). Taxonomy (NCBI): domain Eukaryota; kingdom Metazoa; phylum Arthropoda; class Insecta; order Lepidoptera; family Tortricidae; genus Notocelia; species Notocelia uddmanniana. Next base: position 14,559,979 of record LR991053.1, read on the forward strand.
ATCTCGGTCCATTTTCCGCTCGATGCCCCTAAGCCTCGTTAATGCGGTTCCGTAACTCGGCGGCAGCTTCGGGTCGTCGTCTCGCCACATTTGCCCCACCTCGTACCTAGGTCCATTCATATTTACCTTTTTCACGGTGTCTTCGAATATTCTCACTGCCCTTTCGTCCTCTGGTTTTCTCTTCTCCACATGTCGCACGCCCAGCGAGTCTATAGCAAAATATTCTTTCAGTATACCGTTTATGTCCTCTTTGAGGTGACAATGAAGCGCGACCTCGCTACCTCTCCACGCGCTCGTACTCGGCGCGGTCCCGAACACCACCCAGCCCAGCTGGGTCTTGACGGCTGCCGGCTCGCTCTTCTTGCCCATTCTTGTCTCGAGGGGCATCATGAGGTGCCAGTTGTCTGCTCCGATGAGTATTCTTGGCACCGCTTTTTCATAACAGGCATCCTGTAAGTCAGATAGGTGCGTGTATTTAGTTATGTCGTTTAGGTACTGGCCGCGCAGTCCCAACGCGCGTACCGTCCTTACTGACATTCGTTGTGGGGTCTCGTTATTTTTACCCTTTATCATTATCTGCACTCGTTGGCTCTTGTCGTTCGCAGTTGCCATTGACCCCACTCCCTGAATTCGTAGGTGCTCCTTCACCCCCACGGCTCCGATCTCCCTTATAAGATCCTCGTCGGCGAGTGATACGGTAGAACCCTCATCCATAAGGGCGTAAGTGCTCACCGTTCGATTCGGGCCCGTTATTACGACCGGAATAACCTTTAACAAAATCGTCATACCTACTTGCTCCGTATATACATCTGACGCGCAGCTTTGCTCCGCCCTAGGTTCGGGATCTTGTCGGTTCTGGCGGGGCGACTCGGTTCGGGTCGATGAAGTCTGCGCTTGGGCGCTCATTTGCGCTTTAAAGTCGTGCAGCAGCTTATGGTGACCATGCGGGCACCCCTGTATGCCGCACCCCCTTGCTCTGCACTGATCTCTCCTGTGTTTCCTGCTCAAACATTTAAAACATACTCTATTGTTCCTCGCCCAATCCCAACGGGCACCCAGATTCATCCCTACTATCCTTCTACACTCGGTTGTCCTGTGGCTGCCCCCGCAGCATAGGCATTGATCCTGCTTTTCTAACGTATAAGTTCTATAAACCGGTGGCTTCCCTCTGGCAGGCACGTTCGGTTTATATTCAGGGCGTGATGGACCGCTATTACCCACATACCTTTTAGCCGGTGCCTTCGCATGTGAATATTCCAACTCGGCTTCACTTTCCTCTAGTAGGAAGTTCGCTAGCAACATCAGTTCCCCGGCCCCCTGACTGCCCATCTGTTCTCTAGCAAACTGACACCACTTACTCCTCAAGTGTGGGCTCAGTCTCTCCGTAATTTCTCTAATCAAAAGGGGATTATCACCATAATTTTTGCTATCTAAATCGACAAGAGTACCTACTATATTTACAACTCTAGTGCTAAACGAATTTAAATCTACTGTGCTTGGCCCCACATGCGGCAGTTTCTTTAATTCATCCAACGCCTTATCTATCAAAAGATCTGTCCTACCAAAGTTCTTCTTTAACAGTCTAATTATTAACTCTGGTTGCTTTGATGTCGCGAGCAAGTGTTGTACACATTGTTTTGCGTCTCCCTTAAGGCAGTTCCTAAGACGAGCCATGTTTTCATATGAGCTAAAACCATACCTCGCTGTGGTCTCTTTATATGCATTATAAAAGAGTAACCACTCATTCGGATCCCCGCTGTAATACGGCAGCTCGTAGACTTGTTTCGGCGGCTTAGGTCGCATCGTCTCCTTCAACTGCTCGGCAAGACGGTTGAAAGCGGTGGCGGCATCACTGGGCGGCTCTACCGATGACCTTACACCCTTTCTCAGCGGCGTTGACTCAAATCGGCCGATCGGTGACCCGGCTCGTGGCTCTTCGGGTGACGGTTCGCGGTACCCGCGCGGCGATCGGGTACGTTCGACGCGTTCACGACGCTCAGGCAACGGTGCCTTACTCTGTACACGCGGCCCTTGTGGCGGTGATAGGGCGCGCTCTGCTCGCAACGGTGCGAGAGGCGTCTTTTCCGCGCCTCTTTGTCGACTTCTGACGTCGGGTCGGCGAGCCGCGGCTTCTTCCAGCTCCTCCCGTTCTGGCTCGATGCGTGAGAACCATTCATCAACCTTATCCGTAAGGTCAACAAACGTTACCGGCGGAGTAGGCGCTCGTGATGATGGCAGTGATTCTTCCTCGTCGATCATTTTCAATTCAATCGCCAGCCTCTTCTTGATCAGCTCCCTTTCGATTGCTGCCAGCTCCTCTACTGCGCGTAACTCCGCTTCCCTTTTCCTTGCTGCTGTGCTGCTGGCACGCGATCGGACCGACGGTACTGGCCTTTCCGGATCGCGCGCGCCCGAGTTCGCACCCGTATCGACTCGCGGCGCGTCATCTAGCGCGGGCGTCCGGCCGGTCGCACGTGTGGCCGCGTCCCCCGCGGGCGCGTTAGCGTTGCCAGTGCCCGCCGCGCGCTCCTCAGTAGGCTTCGGTTGTTTGTCGCGGTCGGACGGCTGTTCCTCTGTTTCGGTTCGCTGCCCCTCCCCCTCCGGTCGTTGCTCCGCCATTTCGGTTCGCGGCCTTGGTCGCCTGTCCGCATCTTCTTCGGACGGGGAGGCAGGCTGGCCGTAAGTGAGGACTCGTGTTCGATTCGCAATTAAATGCGACGCTGCTGCTGTCCCGGCGGTTTTGTGACGGATGGTAGTGGCGTCCTTCTCAACCACTCTACCATCACCGGAGTTCTTTGGAATCGCACCAGTTCTGCGATCGTCGACAACACGCGATTCTGTACCGTACGTCCATGCAACGCCTTTGGACGTAGTCTTCGCCTGGGACAGCGCCTGCTCATTCATCTGTTGGCGTTCTTGATCGTCGGCTTTGTTCGTTTTGCTGCGGGTAAACATCGCGCACTAAGTCACTTCACTGTTACTTTAAACACGGACAAGTCAATCACTCACTGTTTCAGACGTCAGTTATCACAGAGTCAATCGCTCAGTGTACTCACAGTACAGTTAAACAGTCTCACACGGTTATAACATAGCCTCCACGCGCACGCGGAGGTTCACAGTCCCGTCGGGGGTTCTGGATCACCTTATTCGAAGCACTCACACAATAGCCAGTCGAACTGTGATCCTAGTCTAAATCCGGCTCGAAGGACCAACGAACTGTGGACGACGCCCTCCCACAGCACCGTACCCTTGGATAGCTCGAGGAGCGTAAGGTTCCTGCCCACCCGTCTCAGCGGGTCGCGGTGCGTCACAGGTTCTGCGAGCGCGTGAGGAATAGCGGGCAACGCTCCTTGTGCGGCGATTACGCGGTTCACTATTTCGCCTAACGTTCGAAATGAAAACAACTCGGATCACGACACTTATTTATTTACACCACTAAGCACTAAACTAAGCGTTACGACTAAGCCTACACGTACACTGAGCACTACTGGTCACCACTGCACTGTTCACTTCTCTTCTCTTCCCTTTTCCGGATTTAGGACTCGGATACTGAACTCAATACACACACACACACACTCGCTGCAAACCAGGCCTGTTTTTATGCCACAATCTGGGCCCGCAATTAGTGGGGATGTCTTCACGAGAATAGGCGTGGTTTAGAACGAGACAGACTGAAAATATCCCTTTCACACCCTTCTAGAAAGTTCTTGAAAAATCCCTCTTTCCTGATTGGTGGATTTACTTGGGCGACAAACTTTGCCAACTTCCCTGCTTCTACATTACTCGCTGTCCGCGACTCTCGCGGGCTCCGGTTTTAATTTATTTCTCTAAAACTTGCGTTCGAGTTTGAGTTACTAGTTTTCCCTTTTCGACAGACCTTATCGTGGTCCGATTTACGCCGGGGTTCCTCGGCTTAGCTGTCGACAAAGATTTTGCGCGTACGCAAAATAAAAGTTGGTCGCCCATTACAACTAAACCCTACGGTCTGGATATTCATTTTCTTTACAAAAGTTAGATATTACCAAGTCTCAATTTTCAATATACTTTTTAACATTCCAGGTGTGTCCGTTTCGAGCGCAGAGCTGAAAATGCGCCGTTTCCGGCACCCTCGATACGTCTTCTGTCTCTTTCTAACAGAGCTTGTAAATATGACTGGCGCGCTGTAGCGTCAGCTCATTATGTTCTCGGCGCTCGTTCCGGACACTCTTCTCCGACTTATGCTGCTTATCCGATGTACAAAACGATCACTTTACATTATCATACGTTCCTTATAGCTAATTAGCACATTAAGATTAACACTACAGCGTCTCTGTCGCAACTTCTAACGCGTCCATTCTCGCACACAATTTATTCACTTAGCACCATTTGGAAGATTTCCGTGGCTGTCCGTAACAATTACAATAAATAAATAGTTAGGCGATCTTATCGCCTAACTATTTATTTATATATATAATTTGTAAAATCTTATTCTTTTTCTTTTATTCCAAAAATTATACTAAATGAGAATATTATGTGTACATATATAAATATAATTTATAAATTAATACACACAAACGTATATATATATATATATATATATATATATATATATATATAGTAAGCCACAAATTATAAAGGAGCTAAGCCTTTAATATGTCCTGGGAGAGACAAATAGTGATATTAAGGCTGTTTCTTAAGACATCAAGATATTTAGCACGCCATATATCAGGAGATACATAATTCCAATGCCGAATGGCTGGGAAATGAAGGAAGAATTATAAAATTTTCATGAGGAAGATGGAATAAGGAGAAAATTTTGTGAGGACCTAACAGAACGAAAATAACTAAACCGTTATTGCTAATGCGCTACATGCATGCACGGAGTTGCAGGGTGAAAGAGAGTTTCTACTCTCTTACCAAAGACATAGAATTTGAGAGTTACTACGAAACTAAAAACGGATAGGGAGCCACTAAAGCTGAGAACGTAAATAGGAAACAAGGTCACCTAAATAATTTGTGAACCCAAATATGAACTGAATGAAGACATTCACTTGAGGTTCCCAATATTAAGGTCCTATCCATGATAATATTAATAATATCTAGATTTTTAACTTGTGTTCAATAAGGAATTAGGTCATTATAGAAGTAAATTGGTGACTTTGTATTTGCCAAAAAAATACGAATGTAGTACAGTCAGCATCAAAAGTAGCTACGCATATGAAGGGATCAAAAGCTCTTATGCCCTTGTAATAAAGGCTTTTGAACGTTTCAAATGCGTAGCTATTTTTGATACTGGCTGGACTACCCCGTTTCCATGCACGATATTATAACACTATACGATATGCCACACCGAGCATTGCGCTCTATGTATCGCGCCTGCACTACACCGTCACGGCTGATGATGTGGTGGAGTACGTTTGGCAGAAAAGCGATTTCCCGTTGAGGGTGTTCCAGCTGCGTTCGCGTCACTACATGCACATTTGAGGTGCGCGTGCCGCGGCCGCTGCAGGAGACCATCGCATGTGCTGACTTCTGGCCGAAGGGTGTCGTGTTTCGACGGTTCCGGGGCAACCTACCGAATCCTACACCGGAGAGGACAATGCAACTGGGCCACGCCGTTTCGTCGCCTAATTAGATATTTATAAGCTTCAGTTTCATGGCGCATTGGGTTTACTGTAATGTCATGTAAACGTTTGTAATAAATAAATAAAAATAAATAAGATAAAATAAAATAGAAATAATAAATAAATAAATAACTGCGCAAATACTGTCAGTATTTCGTCAAGTGTGCTCATCATCAAGTCAAAGAACCAAATGCAGCGCCTTAAACACTATGGGTGGGTTACACCGACCCGTCTCTAACAGCAAGCGGTGTTCGTTAAAGTCTGAAAGTTTGACAAGTGTCTATGGAATAGCAGCTGCCGGGGCAATATTTAACGTTAATCGATCCGTAATCGTAAGTTGGTGCAAACCATCCTATAGCTTCACATTTAACTTCATCGCGTTATCGCTCGAAACATAACACCAACCAAACATGTGGATAAATAATACCACCACCAAACCGGGCACCACCGGGACCCAGCCCACTACGTGACGAGCACGCCAAGCCACCAGACGCGACATATCGAATACCAATATTAACCAACGGCGATGGAAAACAGACCGTATCCCCACTCGATAAAGCATTTTACTGAACGTTTCCTCACAATTACGGAAACTTTTATACAGTAAGCGAAAATGAAACTTAAAATAACTTAATAGAGTTCATATTAAAGATGTGCGCTGAAAAAAGTAACTGCAGTCTGAAACAATAGTACGAGCAGAGTACAGAAAAGTACAAAAAAATAATATCAATGCAATATTTCATTGCTTTCTCTATTATAGGGAGGCAAAAATTTAATGATTAACGAAATACTGTTTCTTCTTTTTTAGCACTTAGGTACTTCGTTTTCTTGCGTATTAGTATCTGCTCTTGAATGCGGTTTTGCCATTGCATTTGTATCAATTGTCATAAAGGTACCTTGCTTCTCGTAAAATAAATAATTAAATAAATTAACCTTTACCTGTACTGTACCTTTTTTCTACAGTTATTAACAGTCATAGAAGTATTTGTGGCAAAAACGCCAATTAACAAGGAATTTCCGTCCGATAATATTTAATTTGTCGATAACTGTTTCAAATACTTATTTCTAAGTGGCATTTCATAGTATAGATTAAGATCACCGGATTGAACTATAAATTAACTAAAATGCTGATCACTACCCATAGTTTAGGGATTTTAAAAATTCCAAAACCGATTTTAAGTACTAAAATTTTATTATTTAACGTGTTTCTTATACAAAAACTTCTATTCATTAAAATAAATAGCATTCTATTCAATCGATTTCCACACAAAGTAAACTGAAACCAAGAGTGTCTTGCAACAAAGGCCAATTAGGTAAATTGTATGACATTGTGAAGCATAACCCATCAAAAACATAAATGTGAAAAAGGGAGCCAAGTTCAATATTAAGAATATGCGATGCTTGGTTGTCTTCACCGACCAAAGAATTGAGATCTATATGGGTGCCAAGTTCCGTATATTCTCTGAAATAATGCCAAGTCCGGCACTACATTGTTTACAGTAAAACTAATTTACTGCGGCTTAATGTATTTTGAGCTTTAACTTGGCAGTTTTCTTAAATATTCAACAGGTTTTGTGGTACATTTATAACGTATTGCATAGAAACGAAGAGCAACCACACTGATTTCGATGTTTTTTGCAAATGCTGCCAACATGTAATCTCTTCCAAAACAAAACATTGCCAAGCTATAAAGTAAACTAACCTCGTAATAGAAAATACATTAGGCAGCGTAGCGGAGTGGGCCAAGTTGTATCGTTCGAGTTTTGTTCTTTAAAAAGGCCATCCGGGAAACATTAAGGCGACGTCGCACGTGGCGCGAATACTCAAGGGTTGTCGCGATAGAGTTGTGTATTGCTCTCATTTATCTGGTTCCGGCATCGGTTTCGGTATAGCACATAAAAGTCTGATTAGACCTATTGTTCTCCAATTCGAACAATCTGGCGTTGGCACATGAGGATGCCACACGACTATGCCACATGAAGCACTTTAAATATTGAAGATAGACATTTTACGGAAAGAAGACTTACTTTCATTTTTTAAATAAATTAGAACTGCTTTCAATGATGTTGAAAAACTTACTCATTAAACTTGGAACTTAAAATAAGTAAAAAATCACACTGTATTTTTTATATTGAAAGTGAAAGCGTTAAATGGTGATTATTTATCTCTAAATACCTTAGCATATTAAACAAACGGAAGATCATAAAATTAGTATTTTATACATTTTAGTGAGTTCGATCGCACGCCATTTTCCTATTACTGTGAATGCATAGGGCACTTACTTACTTGGTGGTTTTTATTTTTAAAAATTTAATGATATTTTCTTTCTGTGTCATGGCGTAACTTCAAGTACTTTCACTCCATGAGGCATAGCCGCGGGACAGCCTGTATAATGTATGTATATATAAATGTTTGTTCGACGATAAGTCGACCCGACTCAATATTGTTGATCAGATTGTCGTGAAATTCATTAGGTAGGCGAATTAATAACTTCAACGAAACAAAAATATTTTTAAATTAATTGAACATGACCCAAATATGTCAAGAGGTTGCGTTTGCCAAGATAGAATGTGATGTTGAAACCATGGTTTCTCTAACCACCACTAGATGACGCTGAATGGGAACACGAGTACATTGCGAGTTCACAATTCGAGGCGAACCAATAGTAAGTATGTATCGGTATGACATTCTTCGCCTTCGTGACAATTTTAACGTGTTAGCACGAAAACGTGCAACAAATGTCAAATTATTACGTGAGTACAAGTCAAATAGACATCCTCCAAATAGTAAGAGCGATGAAAGGGGGAAAGGTAAGGTAAGGTGGGGAAAATAAGGGTACGGACAAGGTGTTAGGTAGGATAAGCTTTAAAACATTAAACTAATGTGAATTTGACCAGTCAAGTAAGAAGTCTTGTTTTAAGAATGGAGTATGTTCCGCAATTAGTCCACACAAATTTATGTTTACCATACTTATATTTACGAAAATAACATGTTAATGAAGCTGTTGGATCTCCTAAAATATATAAATAAATATTCCGCCTCCTAAACGTCATTCCTGATTGGTCGAATCGAGTATTCAGCGTTTTTTTCTAAAGGTATACGAATAGTTTATTAATAAGTGGCAAGCACAAAATAAAAAGATTTCTAAATGAATTCAGAGAAATCAATTTGTAGTCAAAACCGAAAATCTATGAGTATTTACTTTTAATACTTTGGTTTTTCTGTAGAGTACTTTTTCGATGCTCTATTTTCAGCCGCTCCTCTCTAGTTGCTGTTGTAACCGATACGCGCCTTGTCGGGGTAAATTGGCTGGTTAGGCTTTATGGACGGGAACTTATAACATGAAATACGTGGCTTTCATTCATTTTGACATCCGTATTGTGCAAAATTAACGAAAGTTTAATAATTTCTTTACAATACAACACATGGTAGGGTACTAAGATATTTTTTGTCGGATAGTCTCCAAAAAATCGTTATGGTGCTCCCACACTAGCTGTTATAAATATTTTATAACATACGAGTAGCGTAATAAGGATAATGCTATGTAACACTATGATGTGGAAGAAATATAGTTGCTGTTATACAAGGTGGGCCCTGTAACTGGAGCAAATATTTAAATGGACGCTTCCTTAGAGCATCTGCAGTCATTCGTAGTGTCCAAAAAATTTTCAAAATTATTTCGGAGAAATTGTGATCTAAAGCCTCTGAGTAATGGATCATGACACCACGAGATTACAGCGCATCAGTCAATGCAGTGTTTGAGGTAGTATCATGTTATAAGTCATAATTGTTTTTACTTTTTTTTTCATGGATATCTTTGGTATTTTTTTAAAATTATTGAGTATTTAAAATAAATTGACATCGATATCACTTCAGAAAAGTAATAAGAATACACGTTTCAAGAATTTTTTGTTACTTTTTTTATCAACTTGTCCCCACCGTTTTTTTAAGCTCCTGTTACAGGCCCCACTGTGTTAGGATATTTTATCGTCTATCTTGATTTAGATTATATGTGGCCCACGCATCGTCATAAGTTTTTGTTTCAATTTATTTTTAAATACTAGCTACGTCTATTTATATTATATCAGCGTATACATTAATTTTCTTAGTAGTATTGTAGTTTTATATTGATAAAGTTTGTAAACAAATCATAATGATTCTCGCCTTATGAATATCAGGCACTTTATTCAGCGTTTTCTATACAACCTCGAGCGGTGTCGTCACATTTAAGTCGATCACTGTCACATTTCCAAACACGAGCCGCGAGGTGCGACATATTTCGTCAAATCCGCGCGCTCGTCGACTTTGGCCGCAAATCGAATTTCTTAGGCCTGAGCCGAATCAATCTGCATTATCCGTTCCACAAAAGGAACAAGATACAGGAAACTGGCCGCCTAATGTATAATATCATTTTTCATGTATTTCTCTTAGAACCTAAATGGTCGCGTACGGTACGTTTTCAGAGGAATTTCCTGCCTAGGACGCTCCAAGGAGAATGGAGTTCTTCAAGAAAGGAGTATATAAATTTAAAGGATTGGCAGCGCGCATGTGACAACCCTGGTGTTGCGCGTCCATGGGTTGCGGTGACCGCTTATCATCAGGTGGACCGTCGCATGAATTAAATGAGCGTGTGATTTTATAAGATTCCAACTTTAACCAACTGTGTCAAGGTTATATGTATGTACTTGTATGTCGGGTAATAAAATTTACTTACCTATCAAAAAACTACTAGGTAGTTACTCAATTCGAGTAAATGTAACAATTAAACAATGAATAAATGAATAAATGAAACAATTAATGTAATACATGTAACAATTTCTATTTGACGACAATGGACTACCTATAATAATAATTAGTATTGTTAATATTGGTATAGAATTGGAATTTTATATACTTGTTGTTCAAATAAAAAACTTTAACTACCTAATTTTATAATCCAGAAGCAGTTGCGCCGCTCGTGACTCGCGGCACTCGGCAAGTGTCGAAAGGCGACAGGAGCCGCGATTTCTCAGGATTTAGCGCGCACTCAAACTGTAAGCGGACGCACTTGCCTCGCGGCTTGGAGGGGTTATGCGACGATACGACAGATACGTTCCCTATGGTTACAACTTTTCTAAAAACATGACGCTGAGAAATAGATCGTGAGGGTCACTGTTAAGTAAATGGCATCTTATTTGATACCTATATTTCATCGAAGGCTCTGTTGATATGGTTGCCAAATCTTGGTCCAGTATCTGCTTAGTTTTACATGTGTCCTAATTCACAGGAAGTAAAATTTGACAAATCGTCGGTAACATCACTGAGACATCGCATAATTGGTCCGACAAAAATAGCGTCCTTAAAGTTCTACATACATGTATTTTTATTTATTTCCCTTAAAACTCTTACAGAAATTAGTAAATTTAAAGGACGCTTCCTTAGAGCATCTGCAGTAACCACTTGTGACCAAAAAATTATCCTTTTTCAATTAAGAGAAATTTTGATCTAAAGTTATGACATCCAAGTAATGGATCTTGGCACCCCGAGATTATAGCTTGGCAGTCAATGCTGATTTTGAGGTTGCTTCAAGTTATGACTCATAATCATTGACGCATTTTTGGTTTGAAAGGATATTTTTTTTTATAATTTATTAGTATTTTTTTAATAAATAGTTATTAATATCACTCCAGTAGAGTAAAAAAGTACACAAGCTATTTTTGTATAAAAAAAACCAACATTTTTTTTTTCAATTGAAACCATTTGGAAATAATTGCTAGAGAGCTCAATAGTGTGCCATTTAATTTATTGCTCCTATTACAGGCCACACCCTGTATATGCATTGAAACTATAAGGGATATATTTTCATAAAAACATTTTTTTCTTCAATAATCGCGTTAACCTCAATGGGAGCTGAGCAGAATGTAAGTATTTTCCGATGAGCTGAGAGCGTGGGCGACGTGCAATCTGTACGGATCAGCGGCCCGCGCATAATGACGCACGCGCGCCGTTGATAAGAATTAACCTTCCGCGGTACTATTGATACTCGAACAAAACTGTGCTCACTTTATAATCTAACTTTGTGTGACGTATATATATCCCATATATCCTTGCAAATATTACTTAATGATTAATTTCACCAGCCTTAATTTTCCATACCCCTTTTTTTCTAAAACCGTATTACATTTGTACTATTGTTCTAAAAGGTAACCTAAACGGAATATGGTCTCTACTTATATATATGAGGATATGCCAAAAATCTATTTATTTAATTAGTCAATTTAGACCTGCTTGACAAGGCATGGCTTCCCACGAAGCGGCTTGACCCTCTCACTTTTATGAATGCCATGTGACTTCATACATTTTAAATTAGTATAATAATTTAATTGAATAATAAATTATTTAATAATAATTTATTTAATGCAACGCAGCAACGCAGCGAGCGTAATGGGCACCTTTCCACCGGGAGCGTTGCGGGACGGGCTGTGAATGAGGTAGGTGGCTTTATCTTTATATTACACTTTAAATTTAGTTTTATTTAGGATTGATATTTTGTATAGTATTTATAGTCAATACTTTGTCACTTTTATTCAATTAAATAGTTAAAGTTTTAAAAAAGTATATTAATTTAATATTATTTTACTTACTATTATGCTACTCCTGACTTGACGGGGCAGACTCGAAATGTGTTTTTTTATACTTTGCTGGGGTTTAGTGATATAACACACACAGATTTGTTCACTTTCAGGATTATAATATCTTATCAATATAAAAATAAAACTATACGCAGAAGCGGCGCAGTAATGCATTCGTACCTACCGCCCCTTTTTCGCGTACCCAGCACTAGTCAGCACGTATTGATTTAAATAAATAATAAATAAATAAATATGGATGGAATAAATGCGGAATTAGCCTTACCGACTCGAATGCAGTTTAATCAATAAAATGTTATCTCGACATCTCTTACAACCTCGGGTGAAACCCGACTAAATATATTATCTTAATGCAGCAGATACTATAGTTACGCACAGAAGCTGCAGTTTGTTAGTATTAGCAACAATTTTATTGTTATCCCTACTTTATTAGGATATCTTGTATTTTATTATTCTTATCGGTACATCGGTTTACTATTCGCTTTTCCAAGCTATTAGCAATAACGTCAGCTATAAGCACATAAAATAGTATTACTGTGTAAGCCTTATTATGATTGGCGGTATTGAATATTAGCAAAGGAGTATTTATTTGATTCTAAAGCAAACAACATTATCACCATCGGACTCAAATAAAGATTATTCATTTAAGATATAAATGGATAATAAGAACATGGGCAATTGTAACTATTTGTGTTGCATTATTTAGACTCCCCGCTATAACTATAAAAGTTAGTACTTATATTTGGATGATTGTTTGTTACACTAATGAGAGTGATTGATTTTCCAGTGACTTAACCAAAATACGGAGGCCATTACTACTTAGGTACTGACCTCGGAGTCCAAGAGAAGACTTCAAATAATAATACCGCTACCGAGCGAGATGGTCATATTCTAAATTAAATATAATTGTTAAGAAAAAAAAACCGACTTCATTGGGGGAGGCCGGTGAAAGATTATTATACTTAGATGGTCCACTCTTAGATTCCATACAATAAAATAAAAATGGCTATAAGTATGTTTATAATGGTAGTAGACTAAGTACCCTCAATTCCTCATGGAATCCTCCATCAGACCTCAAGCTTGACGAAAATGTGTCCTGAAAACCTAGCTTGCTTGACAAACAAAACAAAGAGAACAAATCGCCAAACATGAACTACGCGTCGTTGAAGATTTCAGTTCTGATCATCATCAGCAGTTCCACTTCATCAAATGTCACTTTTTTTAATGAAAATGCTTGATTAGTTCATGGAAATACTAAACTCACTATTTGTGTGCCTTTCACATTTGAGGAGTTCCCTCGATTCCTAATGGATCCCATCATCAGAACTCTAGCATGACGAAAATCAATCGTGCAAATAGAACTTGCTTAACAAACACAGCTAGAAGGACAAATCGCCAAACGTGAACTTTTCGTCGTTGAAGAGTTCTGTGCTGATCATCATCAGCAGTTCCACTTCATCAAGTGTCACATTTTTGTATGATAATGCTCGATTTGTTGATAAAAACACAAAAATCACTATATATTTGCCTTTAAGATTTGAGGAGATCCCTCAATTCCTCATGGATCCCATCATCAGAAATCAAGCATGACAAATATTAATCGTGAAAATAAAAATTGCTTAACAAACACAGCTAGGAGGACAAATCGCCAAACGTGAACTTTTTGTCGTTGAAGAGTTCTGTTCTGATCATCATCAGCAGTTCCACTTCATCCAATGTCACATTTTTGGATGAAAATGCTTGACTTGTTGATAAAAACACAAAAATCACTATATATTTGCCTTAAATATTTGAGGAGTTCCCTCAATTCTTCATGGATCCCATGATCAGAACTGCGTTTTGACAAAAACGGGACCAACTTGGATATATATACTTACAATCAAAAAAATAATTTTCCAAATCGGTTAAGAAATGATGGAGTTATGGAGTAACAAACATAAAAAAAAAAACATAGAACCGAATTGATAACCTCCTCTTTTGAAATCTTGAAGTCGGTTAAAAAGTGACAGATAGGGATTCATTTGTTGTCCTTGTCATAGTTTCACTTTTCTTTATTTGCCCCAATGTCATGTCCACGTCACGTCAAATAGTTTAAGGCAAATAAACGATTACCCGCCTAAATTAAAGATGTTATTTATGGTAAGCCTCCAGACGTTTAAGATCAGTTCTCAATTTAGCTGCGTAAGAGCTTTTGCATCCCTATTGGTGGAACTCATATTGGAACCCTATTGACTCAGTTACATCTTAATTTATATGCGTAAAAAGTGGGTAGAGTCTGACTAGCATAAGTCTGCACCAGCAATTTTAATTTATTGTCTGTAAATCGGTATATGATAACACTGAAGATAGGGCACTAATTAGTCTTGATACTTGTGTATGATCTTTAATATTTAAACAAGTGAAAATAATAGTAGTAGTAGTGAGTATTAGTATGTATGTATGTATAAAAAAATAAATAATGTATGTCAGCCTATATACCTACGCCCCACTGTTTCGTACAAGCCTCCTGTCATTCTAGAAAATTGCATGTTCGTGTGCTGGAATCGTACGTTTTTTCTCATGCATCATTGAAAGGATATATTTGTTTTTTTTTTAATGGTAGTTTTACTGATTAGGCCACGTAATTTTGATGTTAGTTAAAAATAATTTTCATTTTATTGTGTGTTTTGTTTGCCCTATGTCAAAACTAAATTATACTCAACTTACACACCACTACTTATATTACTTATACACACCAGATTTTCCCAGAAGAAAATTGTCTTTCGGTGACCAAAGATATTGAGATTTTTTCTGTAGGGGGTGAAGATAGTTTGAAGTAAGTACTTGCTTAATATCTTCGAGACCTTATCTGTCAATTCACGTACAAGCAGTAAAACACTGGAAATTTCAACAAAAATAATACTTAGTATTTACTTTGAGTAAGTTAGTTCAACATATAAATTAAAAAAATCTAAACATTTTCCAAATGTATGGTAATATGGAAAACATATAATATTCAAAATAAAATGGTGCATATCTTGGAAACTAAGAGACTTTGTACTAACGCATTTTGTGTCTAAAATATTTCAAATTACCTCCTCTATCTTCCCTGAACGTATTTGCACCTAGTTACCAAACATCCTGTATATGTTGTAAAAATCGTCAATTTTAGTAACTTTTACAAAACAGGGATTACACCCTGTATAACTGTTAGCTTAGCTGCAACATAATTCTCGTTGCGGGTTCTGGTAGACGAGAGGTTTTTAATGGAATTTCATACAAACATTGAAAAACTACCAATATTGTTTGGTAAACTCACCGGTCAAAGACATGATGAGATGTAAACATTGCCGCTTTTGTGCAATAATCACCTCTCGTTGTTCTCTCACGGTGTCATGATTATTGAGCATTCGGAATAATAATTCTCGCTCGCCACTTTTATACGGTTTGCCCATACTTAGTGCTAAAAATCGTAAACAAATTAATTCAATTTAATTCGTATGACACATTCACATTTGACATCTGCGTCAAATATAAAACATTGCCATACGTAATTTTTAAATGGTTGACAGTTCATTTGCTTGGAAGAGATATACTGGCCTGACTCTAGAAGCTAATACCTTCCGCATAAACTTAGATTAATAATACCAACAGATCCTTAGTGTTAAACGAGATGATTTTTCATATAGTTGCCTCTTTGAATCCTTATGGTTAACTAAGATCAATTAGAACGAGACAGATGGTACGATCATTTTCGGCTGTTAACGAATTGTCTCCACTTAAAAGCACACCAAAATATCAATCGATCAATCTTTGTGTTGGTTGTTTGATGGCCCCATCGGTATTGTCGATGATTTCGCCACAAAATGTCAAATCTCATATAAACTTAAACCTCACAAACGTCAGCACAGTACAATTTGCAATTATGAAAATGGAGACACTGACAGATGAAGACCTGTCAGATATCACTTATCTGTCTCTCACAAACTTATTGATTTGTGCATTATTGAGAATAGATCAGATGTACAGAAATCTTTCAACTTATATGCGTGGATCTGCTTTATTCTGATATATGTGCGCATAAAGTATGATTCCGATAAAGGTCTATCCTGTGCCCTGTAGTTTAAATGTATTTAGAATATAAATTATTAGGAACATGTAAGAAACTAAACGATTTTTCCGGTAAACTCGTACGTAATGTATTGCAGCCATTATTTGAGTGCAGTGACGTTTATCGAGGGACTGCGGCACCACTGGTCACGACGGAGGCTCCATCGATTGCGTAAAATATATGTAGGCGTGACACGAGCTATGGGCAACATGGGTATGTAGGTACATTTAGAATCTAAACGTCTACACTAATATTATAAAAACCCAGAGTTAGTTATACTTTGTAATTGTAGCTATGGGCAACATGGGCATATACATTTAGAATCTAAACGTCTACACTAATATTATAAAAACCCAGAGTTAGTTATACTTTGTAATTGTAGCTATGGGCAACATGGGCATTGTTACATACTGGCTGTATTTGTCTATGGTGTTCGGTCTTCCTTATTCTATTGTCTGTGATTCATTCCTTTGTCTTTCCAAATTCCAGTATGAATGTATTACTAATATAATGGTCGTCGAATAAATCACGTCTCAAATAACTAAACAGTCTTTTTCCTTCGGATAATTAAACATGGTGTCAGAAGATGAGTGATGATGATGAAGAAAAGAACGATTTCAAAGAAAATGTAATAATCGGATCGATAAAACCGCTAAAAGTTGATTCAAATGTAACGGAAAAATGGCGGACATGGAAACAAAAGTTCGAAATCTACACAGAAGCAAACAATCTTTTGGATCTGCCGGAAACAAGAAAAGTCGCTATTTTCCTCAACCTACTCGGAGATAAAGGGTTAGAAATCTTTAATTCCTTTTCTATAGATCGCAAGACTGCTTCTCTTAAAGATATCATCGACAGATTTGATTCAAAATTTAATCCGTTAAAAAATGTAACGGTAGAAAGATATAATTTCTTTTCTCGCCAACAACACCAAGATGAGGAATTTGAAGAATATGTAACTGCGATTACCAACTTA
Source organism: Notocelia uddmanniana (assembly GCA_905163555.1). NCBI lineage: Eukaryota > Metazoa > Arthropoda > Insecta > Lepidoptera > Tortricidae > Notocelia > Notocelia uddmanniana. The sequence continues at coordinate 14,577,277 of LR991053.1, forward strand.
AGTGCATCATGCGAGTTTGGCACACTCCGTGACAGCCTCATAAAAGATAAATTCGTAATTGGAATCTCTGACAAAAATGTCAAACAACGTCTCCTGCAAGAAGAAAATCTCAACATCGAAAAATGCCTCAAAATAGCGAAGAGCATGAAACTTTCGCATGAAAGGTCTTCTAAACTACATCACAACGTCGAGTCTCAAGAAACTATCAATGCGGTGTCCCAGTCTTACCAAAATCGCCGAGCAAGGTCTAAAACAAGAAACTTCAGTCCAGCACCACCAAGGAGTGAGTCGCGCACATCGACGAGCAATCAAAATTACAGGAATTTTCGTCAACAAGATCATCGTAGTCCCAGTGCAACATGTCAACGCTGTGGTCAAATACATCGTTTCAGATGCCCAGCAAGAGGGGTCAAATGCAAAATTTGCAACCGCCGCAACCACTACGAGAAGTATTGTTTCTATAATAAAGGTCAAGTAAACATGGTAAGCGACAATAGCGATACTTACGTAATTTCCTCTATAGATAATAAGTCCCCAATAAATAAGAATTGGATATTAAATATTAGAGTTCACGATAAGAATTTGGAATGTCAAATTGATACAGGCGCAGAGATTAATGTCATATCGAAGTATACTTTAGAAAGTATAAATCAAAACGTCCCTATACTAAATGCGCGACATAAACTTTGTTCCTTTACAGGTGACACAATACCAATTGTTGGAGGATGCTTCTTAAAGTGTACATTTTCCAACAATGTTTCTGGAAATATTTATTTTGCTGTAGCAAACACTGTATGTCAAACTATAATTGGCCAAAGAACCTGTGAAGACTATGGTATAGTACAAAGAATTCTAAATATCAAAGAGGAAACTATCAATCCCAAAAAATCATGTCTTAAGTCAAGGTCAGTAAATATACCGAATAAATATGCTGATTTATTTGAAGGTCTAGGATGTCTACCTATTAAAGCTCACTTGGATGTAGATCCTAGTGTTAAGCCAAAAATCAGTGCCACGCGAAGGATACCTTTTGCTTTACAGTCTCGTTTGAAAACAGAACTTGAAAATATGGAAAAATTAAAGGTCATTGAAAAGGTTGATAAGCCTACTGATTGGGTGAATTCAATTGTTTTAGTTGAAAAAGCAAATGGTACACTTCGAGTCTGTTTAGATCCACGTAACTTGAACGAGGCAATAAAGAGACCTCACTATACATTTCCTACTTTTGATGACTTACGATCGAACATAGCTGGCGCGACAGTTTTCAGCAAACTCGATGCTACTTCAGGATTTTGGACAATACCTCTTGATGAAGAGAGTAGTGACTTGTGTACATTTAACACTCCTCTAGGTAGATATAAATTCCTACGATTACCATTCGGAATCAATTCTAGTTCTGAAATCTTTCATAAAAGCATGGTACAATTATTTGGTGATTTACCAGGTATTCAGATTTTCATAGATGATATTTTAGTTTACGGAAAGACACAAGCTGAACATGACGAACGACTAGATAAGCTATTTAAAAGAGCTCGAGAAGTAAATATTCGGTTCAATAAGTCCAAATGTCAATTTAATATGTCAGAAGTATATTATGTAGGTCACATGTTCAACAAGGATGGCATTTACCCTGATAAGTCTAAAGTTAAGGCTATTATGGATATGCCTAGTCCCACAAGTGTCAAGGAACTACAAAGATTCCTTGGTATGATTAACTATTTAGGTCAGTATATACCTAATTTATCTGATGAAACCAGTATTCTTAGAGATTTGATCAAAAAGCAGAATATTTGGCAATGGCCTGAGTCACATGAAAAACAATTAACTAGATTAAAGTCACTAATATGCAAAGCACCAGTTCTTACTCACTTTGATTTGAATAAGCCGATAAGAATGTCTGTTGATGCTTCAAAGTCAGCCGTTGGAGCAGTAATCTTTCATGGAAAGAATCCAATAGCTTATGCATCTAAGTCCCTAACGAAGTCACAAGAAAACTATGCGCAGATTGAGAAAGAACTTTATGCTATTCTGTTTGGAGCTAAAAAATTTCATCAATACTTATATGGTAACATTGTCCATGTAGAGACAGACCATCAACCACTTGTAACATTATTCAAAAAACCATTATCTGAAGTTCCTACAAGATTACAAAGAATGATGATTACTCTACAAGCTTATCACTTAGTTGTCACATATACAAAGGGCTCAGAAATGTATGTGTCTGATACTTTATCTAGAGCACCAGTACAAAATGTCCCTGATAACTGTCAATTTAATTTTGACGATTTAGAACAGGATGTAGAAATTCATGTAAATTTATTAACTTCACATCTGGCTATCACTAAAGAGAAACTAGATAAAATTCTTGAACACACTAACAAAGATGAATCTTTACAGAAGCTAAAACTTTATTTCCAAAATGGATGGCCTAACTCTAAAAGTCAAATAGATCCTATTGTTTCTCCATACTGGAACATTAGAGATGAAATTCATGTCATAAATAACTTACTATTCAAAGGTCAAAGTGTTATCATTCCCATGTCATTAAGGTCAGAAATATTGTCAATTTTACATGAAGGTCATTTAGGCATAGAAAAGACAAAAGGTCAAGCTAGAGGCACAGTTTATTGGCCAAATATCAACAGCGACATTGAGTCTAAAATAAAACAATGTGAATATTGTCTAATGTATATGAATAACAAGCCTAAAGATCCACTTAAGTCACATGAACAACCTATTTATCCTTGGGAGAAAGTTGCTGTAGATTTATTTGACTATAAGTCAGGAAAATATTTACTTGTGGTCGATTTCTATTCTAACTACATTGAAGTTGTTCATCTGACTAAGGGCAGCGACAGCAATGCTGTAATTGCTAACTTAAAGTCTATATTTGCCCGACATGGTATTCCATTACAATTACTTAGTGACAATGGCCCACCATTCAATTCTCAAGCGTTCAAAATATTTTCATTGAATTGGGATTTTGAACACATAACTTCTAGTCCATACTTACCCAGATCTAATGGTCTTGCTGAGGTGTCTGTGAAAGTTGTCAAGAACATATTCAGAAAATGTGAGGAGTCAGGAACTGATCCTTTCATTGGTTTATTACACTATAGGAATTCCCCAAGAGGAAATCTTAGCTCACCTGCTCAACTACTCATGTCACGACAATTGAGAACTAAATTACCAGCTAAAGCTACTAGTTTAAAGCCTAAAGTAGTAAATTTTAAACTTCATTCAGAACATAAAAGCGAAAACTTAGAGAAAACCAGATTTTACTATAATCAACATGCCAAAAAGTCAGATACTTTGAAAGTCAATGATTTTGTTTATTTCAAAAAGAAACCTACTGATAAAATTTGGAATAAAGGCACTATAGTCTCAAAGACTGATTATCCCCGTTCTTATATAATTAAAGATTGTAACAATGTTTTATATAGGAGAAATCAGCAATATATTTTTCGCCCCCAAAAAAGGGAGTGTTTAAGTGACAATAATATGTCTCATAACTATTATCATTCGTATCCATTTGATACTACTAATATGAACAAAAGTCCACATACGGTTCTTTCGCCAAGTCCAAAAAACATAGTCAACACTAAATGTCCTACACCAGATACTGTTGTACGCAGGGCACCTAGTGGTAATTATGTTACTAGGGCTGGTAGAACAATAAGTAAGCCACGAAGATTGGATTTATAAGTTTAATGTAAACATTCTTTTAACATTTTATATAAATAATGTAACTGTCTTCATCCGATGTATATGTTATGATTTTGCACAACTTCACTTTGTCACAGGTTGTAGATATTATCACAACATAACTGTTGAACTAATTTACACTGCGCACATCCTAACATAAACATTATTTTACATATGAATAAGTGATTTTTCTTGTTTAATATTTACGAAAGACATAATTTAATTTAATTAATTAATTTTCAGTTGACAATGTCCAGAATGTCATTTGCCACTTTGACTTTTCAGAGTTGTCTTTTTCTATTAAAAAAGGGGCATGTTACATACTGGCTGTATTTGTCTATGGTGTTCGGTCTTCCTTATTCTATTGTCTGTGATTCATTCCTTTGTCTTTCCAAATTCCAGTATGAATGTATTACTAATATAATGGTCGTCGAATAAATCACGTCTCAAATAACTAAACAGTCTTTTTCCTTCGGATAATTAAACAGGCATATACATTTAGAATCTAAACGTCTACACTAATATTATAAAAACCCAGAGTTAGTTATACTTTGTAATTGTAGCTATGGGCAACATGGGCATATACATTTAGAATCTAAACGTCTACACTAATATTATAAAAACCCAGAGTTAGTTATACTTTGTAATTGTAGCTATGGGCAACATGGGCATATACATTTAGAATCTAAACGTCTACACTAATATTATAAAAACCCAGAGTTAGTTATACTTTGTAATTGTAAGTCTAGCAATTACGTTAACTTAACTTTTTGCATCATCCGGCACAACTGATGCATGACTTTACAAAATACATAGAGTACTTCAGATTTTATCATTTTTTTAAGTAATTACAATATGCTGTCACTGTAGATTTTGTTCTATAATTGTGGTCTTTTTTTGAGTTGACAGTAAGTGTACAAGGTTTAAAAGTGAGAGGTATTGTATTGTATTGAAAGGGTTCTTAATTGCTTTGTTTAAGTAGTAATTGTATATATTTTTATCAGTATATTTATTTACAGCAAAATCTGCAGGAGTTGATGGTTTATTCCCGTTTAAAAGCAGGGCTCCAATTCAAGTAAATTACAGGAGGCTGGTTAAAACAGTCGACTTGGGCGTGCATAAAATTTACGGGTGGTATTCGGATAGACCTCGTTATTTCGGCGAAGCTCATCATTCCATTTTTATTACCCCTCCCTTATTGTCCCCAATAAAAAGTCTAGAAGATAGCCTATAAAGTTTAATGTGGGCATTTTTGCTGTAAAAAAGATTACCGTAATACCGTAGCTGTAATCAGTTCGAAGGTATTATGTTAATAAATATTTATGAGTGAGATAATAACAAAACAGATTGCAATTATTACGATTACGTAACTCATTCTCTCTCTAAGCGTAAGCACTTTCTCGCGCTTACCAACCTGCCGTCAAAAGAGAGACACTAAGGTTATGTCGATAATCGGCATTGTACCTCTACTAAGTTGTTGTTCTTTAACAGCGGAGGAATTGATCAATACGATCACATTTTTCATTTGATCAACTTACAGTATATAAGTTGAAATTTTTATCTTCAATAGGTAAGTAGGTACACTACTTATACAAAAGTCACTTATTTATCGCAAAACCGCTACAACGTTTCCGAATCTGAAATGGGATACGGAAACCTATATAATAGTATCGTAAATAAGGACAATTTAAATAAAATATACGGTTGGAGATCGGAGCAAGGTTGTAGTTGAGAATACGCACTGAGCAGCGATAAAATTTATCGTCACTCGCGCGACATCTGGTGCCACCCTCTAAAACTATGGCTTGAGGCACAAGCGGTTGCGATTTACTATACAACATGCTGTCCGTGAACTCTTAGGGCAACTAGTTCTTAACTTTCACTTATGGCGTTTTGCCTAACAGGGTTGGCAGAAATTTGCCAGTTGATCGAAAACTGCTGTTGCTTACGTAACGTGACGTTTTTTGTGTGATAAGCGCACGCCCGAAAACATTATGTAATCACCGCTGAATCGTGTATATATTTCTCTGTCGCTTGATTTTCTAAGAACAGAGAGAGAGAGTCCAAAGAGCTCACGTATTGTACGTTAATCCTACGCAATCAGTCCAATTTTAACAGCCGCGAAATAAAATACTGCATCAGATTCGAGAATGCTGAGGAACGACTTATTTCTATTCCGACTAAGATATTTTGTTTAGTAATTGGTAGTGGTTTAGTAATTGGTTGACATCACATTAATTTAGTTGCTATTGGATTTCAGGCTTCCATGTGTGTTTGTGTGTGTGTGTTTGTGTGTATTGTATACATAAACTATGTATGGCCTGTTGACATAAGCTATGTTAGAAAAATACGTTATTTACCCACCCAGCCCACTCAGTGCCGCACCTTTGACTCTCTCTGAGGTCCACTACCTAATCCCAAAAATTGGCGTAGGCACTATTTTTACGAAAGCGACTGTCATCTGACCTTTCATTCCATGGGGGAAACTAGACTTGACTGTTTGACGTTCTCAAGCCGCCCGATCGAAGGCCTCTACCTTGACTTAACGACTGCTATCTGCTATATTGTACAAGAGAGATTACAGTACTGAAAATGTAAATAAATTTCAAGAGTGCATTGGTAGTTTGAGTTTCTCAGACATAATTGCCCTATTCTACAATTTATGCTTTCCGAAAATAAAAATTATTATACAAAGCATAGAAAAATGCCTTTGCTCACAAATGGATTAAAAATAAGCTGTAAAAAGAAATCTCTATTACGCTATAATCTAAATATAACTAAATCTGAAAAAGTAAACTGCAGTTTCGCAAATACTCTAAAGTCCTAAAACATTAAAGCAACTTGGAATATTATAAAATCTCTGGAGCATAGGAATCGTTTGTCTGACATCAACTCAATTGAAGTGAATAACTGTATCATAAATAATCCGGAGGAAATCGCTAACTCTTTTAACAATTTTTTCATGACTCCGTTGAAACACAGAATACACGCAGAGAGAGAGCTTAACTTGTCAAGTGATGTAGAAAATTCAATATTCTTAGACCAAACAGACCCTTGTGGAATATAAGATTATAATGTCCCTAAAAACTCAAATTCAGTAGGAATAGACGAATTAAAAACCACAATTCTAAAATCTGTTTCTAAAATTATATGCATGCCACTGTTCATGTTATAAATCTCTCACTAAAACAAGTCTACTTTCTAAATATTCTTAAATTTACAATAATAAAACCTATGTATAAGAAAGGAAAAAAGACAAGCATGGCTAACTACAGACCTGTTGCATTGTTACCTAAATATATAAAAGAAGTAACTGACTGACTGACTGACTGACTGACTGACTGACTGACTGACTGACTGACATATCAACGTACAGCCCAAACCGCTGGTCCTAGAGATTCCAAATTTGGCACGTAGATTCCTTATAAGGTCTAGGGGTGCACTAAGAAAGGAATTTTCATTATTCAACCCCTAAGGGGGTGAAATGGGGGTCCGAAGTTTGTATGGGGAAACAATATTAGCTGGACTATTTTATTCGAAACTTCACAAGAGACTTCTTCTTCTAACGATAAATGAGTAAACACGTGTTTCAGGTTTTTTGAAAAATCAACCCCTAAAAGGGGGAAATGTGGTGACAAATTCTGAGAATCGATATGGGTATTGTTTTTATGGTTTATTACGTCGCTGATAACGAAAACAACAATGATTTTAAAATCCCACATGGAGGACGTGAAATACCATCCCCCCTTTTGGGGTGCGAGGGGGATGAAATATCTAAATATTAATACGGGTGTCGTTTTTATGGTTTTTTGGGACGTTAATTACGAAAATGGCATCGATTTTGAAATTTAATATTGGGGACATGAAAACTTTTGAAAGTCTTTGCCAAATTGCAAGAAATAACTGACAGACTGAGTGAGTGACATATCAACGCACAGCCCAAACTGCTGGTTCTAGATATTCCATATTTAGTATGTAGGTTCCATATAAGGTCTAGAGGTGCATTAAGAAAGGATTTTCCGAAATTCAACCCCTAGGGGGGTGAAATGGGGGTCCGAAGTTTGTATGGGAAATCAAGATTAGTTGGACTATTTTATTCGAAACTTCACAGGAGTATTTCTAACGATAAATGAGTAAACATGTGTTTCAGGTATTTTGAGAAATCAACCCCTAAAAGGGGGAAATGTGGTGACAAATTCTGAAAATCGATATGGGTATTGTTTCTATGGTTTATCGGGTCGCTGATTACGAAAACAACAATGATTTTAAAATCCCACGTGGAGGACGTGAAACACCATCCCCTCTGTTGGGGTGCGAGGGGGTTGGAATGTCTAAATATTAATATGGGTGTCGTTTTTATGGTTTTTTGGGGCGTTAATTTCGAAATTAGCATTGATTTTGAAATTTAATATTGCGGACATGAAAACTTAAATTTTTTTGCCAAATTGCAAGAAGAAACTGACTGACTGAGTGAGTGACATATCAACGCACAGCCCAAACTGCTGGTACGACAGATACCAAATTTAGCATGTAGGTTTCTTATAAGGTCTAAAGGTGCATGAAGTGCCGTGAGTTCCCTATGAAGATACGACCTTTTTTTATTCAATGTATTGTAAGTGGTTTTATTAATCAGCACCGTCCAATACGATTTCGACAAAAATCGATATTTGAGCGCTCGAGAGGACTCTTAATAGTAATCCGAGGTAAACTTTGATTAAATTAACAGCCATATTGATTTTCTTCATTTCCGTCCTGATTTCGTTCAAAATCAATATCTGAGCGTCCGAGAGGTCCCCTAACCGACTCCGAGGTAAAATTTGAAAAAAGTGGCGGCCATATTGATTTTTTTATTTCCGTCCCGATTTCGTTCAAAATAGATATCTGAGCGTCCGAGAGGTCTCTTAATACAAATCCGAGGTAAATTTTGGAAAAAGTGGCAGCCATATTTAGTTTCTTCATCTCCAACCCGATTTTGTTCAAAATCGATATATGAGCGTCCAAGAAGATCCCCTAATACGAATCCGAGCTTAAATTTGGAAAAAGTGGCGGCGTCCCGATTTCGTTCAAAATCGATATCTGAGTATTGGAGAGGTCTCTTAATACGAATCCGAGGTAAAATTTGTGAAAGGGGCGGCCATATTGATTTTCTTTTTTTTCTGTCCCAATTTCGTTCAAAATCGATATCTGAGCGTCCGAGAGGTCTCTTAATACGAATTCGAGGTAAAATTTGGCACTCCATACATGCCAAGGATTGTAAAAAAAAAGTTTTATGTTACTATATACAGGCGTGTGGGATATCTATGGATTGGCTTTTAATAACGACATAGAGGTCTCTTTATTTTTTTCCATTTAAATTAACCTTTACATTAGTATTACTTACTAGCAGCCCATACAGATAATTAAGAATAGTTATTCTATCATCAATAGTTTTCGCAGCGCACGCGATGTAAAGAATATTTTAGGTATTTTTTTTACACCTTGGGTTACATTATGGGAGTTTTAGTAAGAATCCTTAATTTTTTGAAAATATAATATAGCCCATGTCAATGTCACCCAAGAATCTGAGCGTCCGAGAGATCCCCTAATACGAATCCGAGGTAAAATTTGGAAAAAGTGGAGGCTATATTGATTTTCTTCATTTCCGTCCGATTTCGTTCAAAATCGATATCTGAGTGTCTGAGATGTCCTCTAATACGAATCTAAGGTAAAAATTGGAAAAAGTGGCGGCCTTATTGATTTTATTCATTTCCGTCCAGATTTCGTTCAAAATCGATATCTGAGCGTCCTTGGCAGTCAGGAGCAAATTTGGCACTCGATATATGCCAGGGATTGTAAAAAAAAGTTTAATGTTACTATATAGGCGTGTGGGATATCTACGGATTGGCTTTTAAAAACGACATAGAGGTTTCTATAAAAAAACATCATTTAAATCAATCTTTAAATTAGTATTATCAGCCCGGCACACTATCAGCCCGGCCCATACAAATAATGAACAAAAAGTTATTCTATCATAAATAGTTTTCGCAGCGCACGCGAAGTAATGAATATTTTAGGTATTTTTTTGTACACCTTGGGTTACATTATTGGAGTTTTAGTAAGAATCCTAAATTTTTGAAAATATAATATAGCCCATGTCAATATCACCCAAGAATAGTGTAGCTTTCCAACAGTGAAAGAATTTTTCAAATCGGTTCTGTAGTTTCGGAGCCTATTTAATGCAAACAAGCAATCAAATCTTTCCTTTTTATAATATTAGTATACATTGGCTAAGTCGTAAAAATCAAACTATGGAGTTTAAGATTCTGAAAAAAATGAAATGGTACATATTAGTAAATACTTTCAGCGACTTTTGGTTTCAACACGATAGGTTTACCATTTTTTGAGATATCGTTTAAAAACAGTCTTGCCCAAACAAAAGGACTTAATTGCCGTGAGTTTCCTAAAGTCGTTTAAATGTGGACTAGTAGGTGTCGGCACGGAACCCTTATTTGTGCGTGATCCGACACGCACTTGGCCGGTTTTAATTTAATATTATGGACATTATTGATAGTTTGTGCCAAATTGCAATTCAATCGGTCCAGTACTTTAAAAGCAAATCGGTTGTGACAGACGGACCGACAGACAGCCACACGAGAATTGGGAATAAGGGTCTCTTTTTGCTTTTGAGGTACGGAACGCGTATCCTAACAGATTTTTCGGTATGATCTGATAGCTTTAGAGGGGTTAGTCAGGCATAAGTATGATTCATTAACAGATGAACAAAAGTAAGTATACGAGCAAATAGTTAAGGAGTGCGAATGGAAGTGAGGCCAAATTTTCTTTTTGTATGCTCCAATGGGAACTGGCAAAACCTAAAAACTATTAAAAATTAATTTTAGGAAAAATAAGGGTTACACGTGATATTGAATAAGCCGTATTTCTGTTCTTCAAAGAACCAGAGTTTATGACCGCTGCTTGGTCGTTATCAGACCTTCTATTGGTGTTACTGTAGTACACAGATACTTTTACTAAGGGCCATTTAAGACATGCTTTTATTTCATCGGCCCTTTCCCCTTCGGCCTCTCGGAAATGTATGAGTATAGTTTTCGATCCTTATTTATGCCAAAATCCAATGAAATTCAACAGTTTTCCGGTTCTCAGAATGTATAGTACTGACTTTTCATCTGTTCATCTGTTAATGAATCATAATCACCAAACTTCGTATACCGAAACCCCCAGAATGTAACAACTACTTTTCTGGAAACAACATCTATGTAAATTGGTTCAGCCAAACGCGAGATAATCGTGGACATACATACATACATACCTACATTCATACATAGATACACGGGGGCAAACAGAGAACCTCTTTTTTGTAGACGGTTAAAAATCATGCTTAGTACGCGGGCGAAGCCGCGGGCAAACGCTAGTCTAAAATATTTGAAAAGGTAATGTATAAAAGGATTATGAAATTTCTTAATAAACATAACATTTTATGCCAAGAACAATATGGGTTTCGACGGGGCAAATGAACAACGCATGCCGTTTTCGATCTAGTTAAGACTAGACGCTTTAGATAGTAATGACATGACATTAGCTATATTTCTGGACTTGAGTAAGGCATTTGACTTCGTCAATCATTTAATTTTGCTGGATAAACTTTATAAATATGGAATAAGGGGTCCAGCACATGTCGGGGTGAAAAGTTATCTATGTAATCGGAAACAAATTACACGCATTTCTAGTACACCAATGGTGCAAGAAAAAATAGAGCATTTTGACTCCAATCCACGAATCAACAGTACTGGAGTTCCCCAAGGGAGTATTTTAGGGCCACTTCTTTTCTTAATTTACGTGAATGATTTACCTCTAGTGATAAAACACAAAAGTGTCCTTTTTGCAAACGACACCACAATAGTGATTAGAGGGGAAACTGTAGCGAAACTAAAAGAAAATAACGATAATACTTTACAAAATGTTTCTAAATGGCTTAATGAAAACAGTTTACGTATGAACGTCTCAAAAGCTCATTCATTTTAAGACGCCACAAGCTCGAACTAGCAATGAAGTAGAACTTAGTGTAAAGCTCTTTGAAGATACTGTAGAAAGCGTAAAATTTACCAAATCTCTTGGGATAAATGTCGATCAAAATCTTAACTAGAAGCAACATATTGATGATAGGTATATGCAATAAAATAAATAAGCTTGTTTTTGCATTGAAGAAGCTAAAAAATAAACGTTAATTGAAGCTACACTCATAGCATATCACAGCTATGTTTGCTCTGCTCTCCGTTATGGAATAGTGTTGTGGGGAAATTCAACGGACATAGAAAGAATTTTTGTTGCCCAAAAGAAATGTGTACGAGCAATAACAGAAGGTCAAAGATGGACGAAATCACTGAACAAAATGCTTTTTTTGTACGAAATAGTTTATTTTTATATATTATTTAGGTTACAGTTTGGTAAGGAGTATAATTGCTCTGTGTAGTCCGCCATTCGTTCGTGCAAGGGCGAGCTCCCGCTTTACCGACAGAGTTCCGGTGAAGCAGAACCTGCATTGCGCGCCACCTACCGGCAGTTCGTGTTTTCTTTCGTAATTTAATTAGGCACTCCTGCCGGGAGGTGTCGCTTGTGCGACAATCATGTAAACCCCTATTTGAGAAACACAAACTTATGACTATTGGCTATGTGCACGTCTGAAACGTCAAACGTCAAAGGTCCCGAGACAATGTCAAAATTTAGAGATGTCAAATAATGACACATGAATATTTTATTTACTTAGTAACGAGAAAGACCCCGTATTGGAAATTTTACTGAAATAAATAAGATAATAAATAAATACATACAAACGAAACGAATCGTAGGAAACCGTTAAGAAACCAATAGAAAACGTGAAGTAAATTTGACAGTGGTCCCCGGTAAGTACACCATTTCTGCCATGGTGTGCGCTACGATCGCCTAGCTTACCCCCACCACCTACTTCGCACATAGCCAATAACATGCCTCTGCATATTTGAAATTTGCAAATTTGTAAGAAATAATATACATTTATTTAATTTAAAATGTTACGAAAAAAAGCGTACTTTAACCCATAAAGCATTGATAGCCCCTAAGTGTAGATTAAGACTTAATCGCAAAAATTGTTATCATATGGCGATTACATTATATAATGCTTTACAATTTTCAGGGACATGTTTACCAAATAACGAATTTTACCCACTACTGTGCGATTTGCTAACCACAGAATGATTTTATACACATGGAGCGAGTTTTATGTTAAATGTAACCAGTTGACATTAAAATCCCGATAAGCAAAGTGAGGCTCAAATTATGACGACTTATGAAATGTAACTATTTTTAATTTAATACCTGGCATCAAAATTTAGTATAAAATAAAATGCACGTAATTAAGTGACTGTAATTTAATTAATGTAAAATAAACAACTGTATTATTACTATTGCATGGCTCTAAGGTGAAATAATTGAACCTAATGTTTGTATTTAAGACCTTTTTGTAATATTACTATTATTTATTATTTTTATTATTTTATTTATTAAAAATGGGATTGCTCTTGGCCAGCATCTAGCCAGGAGGCAAAGATGAGGCCGACGATGAAGCGAGCTCACCTAGAAGATGCCTAAATCAAAGATTGATTTCAAGCAATAAATGAATTATGAATTATCATAGACAGCAGCCGTGATCAACGGCTTAACATGCCGTCCAATGCACGGGAGTGCTCAGTTAGTAACCATTCAAAGCAGTCATCTATCCAAGGACTAACCCCGGCCGACATTGCTTACTCGCATACCGCTTGTGGTGCGCAGGCGCCGCTAGGCCATGAACGCTCCATCAAGATTCATTATCATCAGCCGAAATACGACTTGCGAAACGGATTACAAGTACTGAATACTTATTTTACCTTTCGCTACAAGACCTAAAGGACTAATGACAATAAATATAACCCGCTATAGCTTATATTTTGCACTGCCATTGTAAAGACGAGCGCAAGCTGTTTCTGGGTACCTACTCAATATTCAGAAGAATAAAACCTTCACAATTTCATTGTGTACATGGAAGTTTACTTATCTATGCAAAGAATTACCGTCCTAAGGGGTGCAGGAAGTCATTTTTTTTTCATCGGAATAGTAAAAGAGCCTCATGGGAGAGGAAAATAATGAAAATGTAATTGGAAGCTATCCATATGGATACCTATATTGAATGAATATAGGGAATCTGAAAACCTCCTTAATTCACAGGAGATTTAAGTTACATTACATAGAATGTTATAAGTTTGACCACATGTACCAAGGGCCGGCATTCCATCTGCGGTTTTTTGACTAAAGGGACATGTCACCAGTCACCACTCTCATTAAATCTCTCTTGTTCTGGTTTCTTCTCATTAGTGGATTGGGTTAATGGTTTTGGCGTGATTGTGCGGACATATCCTCATCTGGCAGATATCGCGGGTGGGGTACCGCATGGGTAGCGGCCTCTGTTGGTGTTATTGTACAATATCTATACAAAATACAAAAATACAAAATTCTTTATTACAAAAAAAACACGTATTATGTGTTCTAAGGGATAGAGCCACTCTGTAAGCAAAAAAATTGCCTGTGTTGGGAGGCACCGCTCTTCCTCGATATGAACATGGAGATATCAATATGGAGCGCTATGAGCTCTTTTATTGCGTAATAATGACAACATTAATAGTTCATCATTTTCTGACACTATTTTATGTACTAAAAAGTGTTTTGTTTACACGGTAATGAACCTTCCACTTGTGAAAATTTAGCTGTAACTAATTACTAGGTTTTTGTCCTTCATTTAGCAAATGATAATACGGTTTTCGGTAACGCATATGGCTTAAATGCTTTCCTATTTATGGCAAATAAAAGCGCGCTGTTAACCAAATTGCGTTTTAGTGTTTTGTTATAATTACTGATCATTTTATCTTCATCTAGAAGCTGTAATTATAAACTAATCCTCATGGCGTTGGGGCACCTACACTATCGTCAAAAAGTTAGGACCAATCACAATTTTAGTTTAATTTTCATAAATTATTACGCAAACCAAACAAGGCAAAAAGATTGCAATGGGCTTTTTCTCACAAGGATTGATCTTTTGCAAACTGGTTGAGAGTACTATGGACAGACGAATCAAAATTGAGTGGATAATCAATCAATGTTGATTATTTGCATATGTTGTGTTTGGTCTTAAACTTTCTGATGGTAGTGTATGTTGCATTCACGCTTTAGCCACGTCCGTGTGGAATCACATGGACTGTGCCAATGTAACTGCAAATATGCTTCAATTTCTGGCTCACATAAACTCACTTCAAACCATTTCAATTCGTTTCAACTTTAACGTCACAGTATTCCTTTAACCAAGAGCTGTAAGTAAATGTATTAATTATAAAAATGAAAAGTTCTCGGTTGAAAGTCAAATTCAAATTAACAGAGAGCTCCTGCTGCGCACTGCGAAGATAAGACAACATTCGAATACACTTTTGCATATTAATTGAAAACTGCGCGGAAAAAACATAAAAGTGAAATGGAAATACGGAGCATTTCTATGCAAAATTACTGACCAAATTTTGTTTTATAATACAAGCAATAAAGCAAGTTGGTAAAATTTAATGTGCTCGTCCTTCTTATATAACACCAGCAATTCACATGGGCGCTTTTGCCCAAATTTTTGGGTTACCACCCTTTCTAAAGGCATCCTTTTCTGTTAAATAATTATAGCGATACACGTAACCAAATACAAATAGTTGTTTTGTCTCAATAACCTGTCTTAGGTTACAAGTTCTAAGGAGAGTAAAACATATTTTAGCCATCCCACTAATCTAGCCCTAACCTAACCATAAATCGCTTAACTTCACACTGTAAATATTGCACTTGGCATCACGTTGATGAACACGTCATAAACATATCTCGTCATTATTTTGATGCCCGCTCCAGTTTCCAACTCCCTTCCAACACATGAAAACAAATTAGCCACTACACGCTTCCGCCAAGGGTTCTCCCAACAGACGCAAACCAAAATGGCTCAGCATTTTACCCAAAAAAAAGTAAAACGTCAGGCCGTTATGGTCCATCTAGATTCAAACATTTCGCCCTCGGCAGTTAAAATTAAAGCTAATTAACTTTTTAACTTTCCCCTCCGCCGGGGTGCAATTAATACGAAACAAAAGTCAACTTTACGTGGCCCTAAGGAGTCGACTATGCTCTCTTTAAAATTAAATGTAGGTTTGTTGTTGCACCAGTTTTGAAAGTGTCACAGCTAAAACTTATCTGTTTATACAGAACCAAGCGCCCCCGTTTTACATGATAGGCAATTATTGTCACATATATTTACTCGTTCTTCAGCATTACTCGGAAATTACTGCGTAAGTATTCTTAATGAAATATTTAATCTGAACCCCTGAAGCATGTTCAAATAAACATGAACCATTTGATGCAGTAAAGTGTAAGTAATCCAATTGCACTCCTTTCAAATATATACTTCAAGCTAAATCATATGCTTCAATTGCACGTAAAACTCGGTAAATGATAGCATCTGTTACTCAACCGAATTATATTGTAATAGACTTGAAATCCGTGGCTGCCCCCTATATCCTTTAAAATTACTTACGAACGTGACTAGAAACCCAACCGTCAGTTATAGCTTAATGGTTTTTCTTGGACTGCAATGTTTTGGAAATATTGGATTGGGACCCAATACGTCGCAGAGGAGAAAGTTTTGCTAAGTTATTTATGTTTCGTAGGATAAGATAAGATGTAACTGAATTGTGACTTATGTAATAAGGTATTTGCTTGCTAAGATTCTTATGGATTGATTTGTCAAAATAATATAAGTAAGTAAATAGGAACCCTTTTTATTGCGGCGCCGATACCTCATACATTATTTTGGAATGGCGAACGAGTTGACTTGAGGGTAGCTTTCATGCGGCACTACACAGTGACAAAGCATTGGAATTATGTATTGCGTGAGTTCGTCAGTGTCCTATTTGGAGCGGGTATAGGTACTTACATCTTCTATATCATCTTCTATATGCTATATCATCATCATTATCATCATCATATCAGCCGTAGGACGTCCACTGCTGGACATAGGCCTCCGCCAAAGACTCAATGACCGGTCCTGCGCCACCCGCATCCAGCGGATACCCGCGACCCTTACCAGGTCAGTCAATCGTGGCCTGCCCACGCTACGCCTTATTCCGGTACCTGGTCGCCACTCGACAACCTTTCCGCCCTAACGGCCATCGGTTCTACGTGCTATGTGCCCGCCCACTGCCACTTAAGTTTAGCGATTCGGAGGGCTATACGGTTACTTTAGTTCTGCTGCGGATGACCTCATTTCTGATGCGATCACGCAGAGATACTCCCAGTATTGCCCTCTCCATTACTCTTTGGGTGACTTTCAGCCTTCTTACGAGGCCCATGTAAAAGTGACCACGTTTCAGTGCCATATGTCATCACTGGCAACACCCACTGGTCGATGACTCTCGTCCTGAGACACTGCGGAATATTGAACGAAAAGATGTGCCGTAGCTTCCCGAACGCTGCCCAGACGCGCGCATGCCGCATGCGCTATATACCTGCAATGTAAGTACAATGAAGGTTAAGCACACTAAGCTTACATGCAACAAATCCAAATGCATCCAAAACCCAGTGATACTCGTACGCATCATCAGTCAGCGCTTAACCACGGCAATGGGAGTGTTCGGTCGGATAATGGCCTATTGCGTGCCGTTAGCTCGACGACAATCCCGGCCGGCGGCCACAGATCTAGACAAGCTGTAAGCTTAGTCAGCTTGAGACTACGAGCATAGACTGCTAAACTGTTGGAACTATTCAGCGAGTTCATCCGTAAAGGATTTCGTGGTCGGATTAGATGAAGAAAACTTGATATAAATGATTAATTAATGTATATTCGATGCGTCGCGGAACAAAATCACAGAAAGAAATTGACAGATAGCAGACAAATAAGTAAGCGCCTCTAGCGGCAGATCCTAACAGTCCGTTACATAGGGTGTAATAAAAATGGTGTGGATCCGTTTAAGGCCTTTAACTGTTATCGCATTTTGACTGGAAATACTAAGTATGTCTACATTTTTTTACTCCATTATTTTTTTGTTTTGTATGGGTAATTGGCAAATTTTGAAGAAGCTCCCCATAGTCCCCATACAAAACCAAAAAAAAAATTACCTGCTTATTTCTAGTCCAAAATGCGATACCAATTTATGCTTTAAACAGATCCACGTCATTTTTGTTACATCCTGTATATATAGCCATTTACCTACGTGTGCACCTTACTACGACATTTCTAGTCGACATGAGTCAAATTATACTGGATGTAGTGTAAAGGTAGTAATCACAGTCAGGTTTATTGCAAAACTGATGCAGGCGATACCTATATACAGGTAAAAAACTTAAGAAGAGTACCCGTTATACAGGGTGTGGCCTGTAATAGGAGCAAAAAATTAAACGGTACACTATTGAGCTCTCCAGCAATTATTTCGAAATGATTTTAATTGAAAAAAAAAGTTTTTTTTGGTTTTTTTTTTCGCAAATGTAGCTTATATGTACTTTAAAACTCTACTGGGGTGATATTAATAACAATTTTTTTCAAAAAACACTAAAAAATTATAAAAAAAATCCCAAAAATATTCTTTTAAACCAAAAATGCGGCAGCGATTACGAGTCATGCCTTGAAGTAACCTCAAAATCAGCATTGACTGCAGAGACTTACTTGGAGGTCATAACTTTAGATAAAAATTTCTCCCAATTGAAAAAAGATAATTTTTTTTTGGACACAAGAGGTTACTGCAGATGCTCCAAGGAAGCGTCCTTTAAATTTATTGCTCCTATTACAGGCCACACCCTGTATGTACATAGTTGTGACGTGTTCGAATAGACATTACATATTTAAAATGTACAACACAAACAAAACAATTGCCTGTTCGAATCGAACACGCTACAACTACATACAACAGACGGCCTACCGCGACTCGAAAACGAAGTATCTCCCTCTCTGTCGCTTGAACATGCAAGTGCAACAGAAAGGCAGATATTTCGTTTTCGGTTCGCGGTAGCGGTGCAGGTCATCTTCTTAAGTTTTTTACCTATACCTACTGCGCTTCGTGGCGTTTCTCGGCCACTGATGCGCCATCTCGCTGTAATTCGCCGTGAGAGGAATCTGACTCCGTTGAGAAATGCAGTTAAGTGTTTCATGTATGTTTTGACCCTTAAATGTTTATTTAAAACACAACAAAAAGCAAGGAAAGACCTTGATAAAAAATAAATATCAAAAAACGTATAAATAAAAAAGATGGCCTAGGAAAATATTTAATTAATAATAATAATTGAACAGTTTTTCAACGCTCTAGTTGATGGATTTCCCACTGATTTACGGGTAAGTAACTGATTCTGGAACTTTTTTCGAATGATAGAGAAATTTTACAATACACATATAATATTATGTTTAATTTCATTTCAATTCACTGACCGAGTGAAACGAAGATGTCCGTGTCAGTGTCGGCAAAAATGCTTTCATAATCTAGACTGACGGATTTCCGGCTGTTCTCTTCTACAAGTCTGCAAGTCGTTTCGAATAACTGGGAGAGTAATAAAACCACTACTTGCTTTTTAGGTGTTGTGGTTGTGTAGTGCTCCCGAGGATGTGATATGTTGAGAGTGAGAGACCTGCATGTCACAACAAATCCTCAAGTTAATAAAATGTCGGCAACGTACTTGTGATTCTTCGGGGAAATTCAGTACTGAATTGTAACTCATTTCGGTGGTAGGTAAATAGTATGGTAATTTATTAAGTACTCACCTATATTTTGTAGTAAATAGAATTTATATAAATGTGATACTGTAACTCACATCAGCCTATGCTGGCTGCCACCTCCCTTAACAACTGGTGTCCACAAGTCCGGTAGTATCACGTGCTTGCTGACGTTGGCTCCTTACATCCATTTTGAGAACAAAAATTAACACGCACATGCGCACATTGTTGCGAACAAATCTAAATTTGAATGAACTATAATATAGGAGAATCATATATCGCGTAAACCCACTGAACTCTGGTGATATAATTATACATTAACGTAAATGGTAAACACCTGACACATTATGGTAATTACACATACATACTTATTTACAGTAGCGTAGCTAGTTAGAATTCAAGTAGGTATTCTCACAAGGTCACATCCAACTCACTTACAGAGTTTTAAAAAACACCTTAATACGTGTGGTAAAAGATTGTTCTTGAACAAACTCCAAATCATCAGAACACCGCTATCTACACTACTCGAAATTACGTTACAAAATTAGTAAACAGGCCTGGCATGAATATAAATCGATTGCCGGAGGCATACGATTCGTTATGTCGCACCATAATGGCCAATGTCGAGCACTTTAGATAATGTGAATACACCCCTTTAGGGCATCTGCCAAATCACTCGATAATTGTAGTATCGTGTATGCCGATTAACACATGTCGTGTTTATTTGCGTTTAAGACAACGAAGTGCCGAAGCACCTAAGCATTCACACTGAACATAAGATATCCACCACCATATCAGCCGAAGGACATCCACTGCTGGACATAAGCTTCCCCCAATTTCATGGAGGGTGAATGCCATAATCGCCACGCTTTGCATGCGGGTTGGTGATCGCAGTATCTCCAACAACAAGTCTCCAGTAACATAAGATACACTTAAAGATTGTCTACATTATGTGAGACAATGAGTTTATATTGTCTTATATTCAAAGAGCAGTATGAGTATTTTAAGGTAGGTAACTATAAAGTACTATTTCATACAAGTTTAATGCAACAAAGAAATAAACGTGCGTTACATTACACGTTATATTTTACTTATAATAATAAAACAGAGTATACTCAACCTAATTTTATTTTACTTTTTAAAAATTTTTACTTATTAAAATTTTAGCATTCAAATAAAAATCAAAACAACTTTATTCGTACCCTGTTGCAGTAAAACGTTCACTTGACACTACCAAGATCCTGTCTTATCCCATTAAAAGAAGAAATAAATCCCCGTCCCGTACACAAAATCGATATACGCAAATCAGTGATAACAGGCGGGTCTCAGGAAACTTTTTACCGTCTATTTCCCGTCCCCCCTCTATCCCGTCCCTCCTTATCGCCTGCGATCTACAAATCCAATTTCCTAAAATAGGGATCGATCCGACAAATCATCTGGTGAACTCTATTATGGAGCATGGGGGATATATCGATGACTTGCTTAGTAGCACGCTACTGGACGTCATTGGTTTTAACTGCATGTAGGTGCAATACCTTTGTGTATTTTAGTTCATTGTAATACTGATTATTGGCTAGGGAAACTGGTTTCAAAGTTTAAGTTACGTATTTCCACATATTAATAATTTTAAGTTAACTTCATTACTGGCTCAATTTGACCATGAAAGCTATTGTAAACTGAATTTAGTTTTTTTAAGTAAAAAAATATGGTAAATAAAAAATCTGTGGATTAGAGTGCAACCGAACGCTAGAATGAGGTGGGAATAAAAAACAATAATTTAGAGTATTAAGTTAAAAACCAGTCTGTAAATTAGTCGGCATATCTGTAATAATTCTAATCTATTTTTTAAATATAATTATTGATTACTAAAGGTGGCACTCAAATTAAATTTAACGTTCTCTTCCTACCTCTTTTGAAAATATAGGCATGAGTTTATGTATATCCGTAGTACGTCTATAATTTTTTTTAAAGCATCTGTTGCTTTATTTATGGTTTTTGTGTATAAATAATAACATTATTGTCACAAACCCTAATTCAAGTAGATATACATCTAGAAAGCCATTACGTAGTTTGGTTTGTGGGTCAATTGATCCGAAGCAAAACAGGGGTTCAATGGTATTGTGCAGTGAAGTTGATAAATCTCAATGTAACAAAATGAAGGAGCCCTTGAGCGGGTTTATATCTTTAAAAAAGGTTCGGAGGTGCCCCTCGTCAAATGGAAAAGAAAAGCGGCCACCTCGAGGCCAGTGTGACCACCTCTCTGTACATTACAGAGACTTTCTAAAATAGGTGACAAATTGGGTAGGAAAGCAGGTGGCGAAATAGACTAAAACATCCTACGGTACCTAGAAAACGGTTAAATAAAAACATTAAAAATGTTAATTCAATATAACATCAAAAATTCCGTACGAAAAAATTTGGTTTGAAGATACCTACGTATCTTATGACGGGAGTTGGCTTACCGTTGCAATTTTACTTTGCACCACCAAGCAATTTTTATTTTGGTACTCGTATACCTGAACCTACCTAATGTATAAGATTCATAGCAAATATATGAGAATGAGTATACGCATATACCTTAAAAGTGCTATGTATAATTGTACAATGAACAATTGTACATGCATATTGAAAACAACTTTACAATGCGTCGTAGTACTCTTTAGTATGTAAAAATAAATACATTTAGATGAGATTTTGAAAACGTTACGTAACCACCCCGTCGGTGAGATGGTGATACAGTATCATGTCAATGTCATAAAGTTTTTGACAAGGAAGAACTTTCCTCACTTTATCTGTAATTATTGTGTGGTTAAAAACTCGTGGTTACCCAGTAAAAGTTCCTGCCGGCATCCGTCCTATCCGCGATCTCGTCCTATCTCCCTCATGTCACATGCCGTGAAGCTCTCATAGCGCCCTAATTTGTATTCGACTTGTATGACAAGTAGAAACCTGTGTAAAACCTCTTAAATGTCCGCTACACTGCTACGAGGCTACGTCGCGTCGTAGCGTACCGCAAGGCCGCGATTATCACTTTCACTGCCAATGATTTCGTAGCGCTACGCTCATAGCTGATACCATGGGAAGAACCGTTATGATGCGGAAAGTGCCTACGAAACAAGCGCCTACTTAGTCGGTTCCTAGCACTGGAAGTTCACATTTAGCGCCGAAAACCTCATCTTCAGGTACTCTATTCGTATCTGCTACGGGGTACATACGGAGAATGCCTGGCTCCGTCCTAGCGTAGCGCGTAGCACTAAAACTGTGACAGTTCATGAATGCATCATATTTCCGTCAGTAGTACCACTGAATTAACACATTCAGCGGCAAGAATCCGATTGTCGGGTTCTCAGTTCGTAGCTGCTACGGGCTACATACGGAGAATATTACTTAGTTTTACAAACTTAATTTTCCTTTGATTTAACTAGCAATGTTCTTTGTATGTATATGTATGTTTGGGTCAGTTCTTGCAACTAATTTTTAAAGCAGTTATCCTCAATTTGTTGAGCTGAAATCTGGCATAGATACTTATGTAAGTTCAGTGATAATGCAATATTATGCTCTGATTATGGACACAGAAGGTGGCCATAGCAACTCCTAAACTACACGAGATCAACCCGTCGTGTTTGAGCTTATTGGAACCCTCTCAACGAGTAGTTGAGGACTGAGGCAAAAAAGGTACAGTAGTTACCAAAAATTAATCTTATCAAGATAATGGACGTTTTGACAAGGTATTTATACAGTTGAATTTCCCCGTCGACTACTTATCCTGCAGTTTCTAAGCACTAATCAGTGTAAGGATCGAATACTTTTTATTTATTTTACGGCTCCTTTTTCAAGGCGGTTAGCCCATCGGATATCTGAAGCTACCTGACTAACTAAACCCATTTCTATGCGATCGCAACTTATTTCGTACGAAACAAAATAAATAATAAATAAGACTGAAGCGAAGATTTCAATGTAAATAAGACATACATCAGGTATTGTCCCGTTGTCTTAAATCGATACAGTTCCAATGTTTTTAATTGTAATGTAGCCCTGTGTGTCTCGTACCTATTCACTCTTGGACCATCATTACTAAGCGGGCAGAGATGCAGGTAAAACGAGTGTAGTTATATATAGTTCTTGTGTTACAGGAACAATCTAAATGCTCGTCGTGCGAGGCGGCAGCTGTGATGCCACCCCTTGCCTTATATTTTATCTACATTAACCTTTCCCTTTTTTCCTGTTTTATTGACTGAATTCAAGTCGGACCTATGTTTGGGTAAGTATAATGTACTTGCACCGAAAAACAATAACGTCCTGGGTCACTATTTTTACAGCAAACGTTATCATTTTCATCTCGTATCGCGCACACGAAAGAAGAAAGCATCAATACGTCAAACCTTTTTTTTTTAATCTACTGCTTCCTAAGATTTAGCTTTGAAATATTAGCACAACATTTTAATATTCATTTTTCTTTAATTATTATTATCAAAAGTAAGTGGTGATTTATGTGTCATGAAAATATATATATATATGTATATAGTACTTAACGAAAAGAATCAGTTAACGAAAATTTGAGTCAGCTCATGACCACGGATGTTGCGATACATTCGAAACGTCGGGTACACCTCAGGTGATTAATTTTTGTACGCGATTAAGTCCCGTTTACCAATAATAATGTGTAAAAATCGTGCAAGTTTAAATCAATATAACGAAAATAACTTAAATAATATATATAAAACAAAACTAACTTAATCTAAAACAGGCCCTTGAGCCATTGTAACCGAGGATGTATGTACCTTATCAAAAGTTAAATATTCAAAATAAAAAGCGAACATTAACGTATAACACGAAGACAACCATACATCTTAGAATCCCGAGCATCCCAAGTGATTCGAATTTATTTAAGCCACAAAGCGGTTTGGCATCCCCTCTAAATAAAACAAAAAGTAAGAAGTATCTCTAAAATAGGCTCTTAAAGCACGTAACGCCCGCTGAAAGCCAGCTCGAAGTTAGGGCGATCGCACACGTGACGCAAGTGCGATGTATCGGGTGAACGATGTGCGATAAACACATAACACACAGTGACGCAGTAGCGCAAGGTGAGGATCAAAATCAGGAATAAAAATCAAGCTCTTTTCTGTATATATTTTAGGTAAACACACAAAAGTGCATGGTCGATTTAGAATAATATTGGTATGATGCAAAAATATACGCCATCAGAGTATTATGCAAAACATGTTCATATCTAGACACGCGGTAGCGTATCCAGCCAAGTTCACCCCAGGAACTGGCGGACAGCAGCCGTGTGTTATATTACACGAACCGTTTGGAGCCACTTTTGACCCCCCAATAACTCCAAATATATCTAACATAAAAACATGACATTTTTGTACATACATTAAGATCCTTTAGAACAACTAGAACCCCAAATTTCATAAATATAAGTTGAATAGGTATTGAGATATTAAATTCCAAAAAACGGCATTTTATCACTGACTGACTGACTGACTAGTAATCAAAAACCTAACCCACTTCCAGATGACCTAGAAACCTGAAATTTGGCATGCAGCTTGGTAATTATGTTTATACACAAGAAAAATCAGAAAACAGTGATTTTATTATTCCTTTTTTTATTATTATTTATGCTAGTTACCTCAGATCAGAACTCCGTCATTTATTAAAAGATATTTATTTGCTAAACATACGAGTAGGTTATACAGATGTTATAAAATGCATTAAGCCGCAGTAAATTAGTTTTACTGTAAACAATCTAGTGCCAAACTTGGCAACTTTTCAGATAGGTAATCTACGGAACTTGGCGCCCATTTAGATCTCAATTCTTTTGTCGGTGAACTTGGCTCCCATTTTCACATTTATGTTTTTGATGGGATAAACATTACTGGTTCAACAAGATCTTATTAGATGGCACTGTGTTCTTAAAAAAAGTTATTTCAAGCTTCTGTAAATTATGCTCCCATCATACAAGTCATATAAAAGTCGCAAAGGCATTTTAAATACCTGCATGGCTCAAGCGACATAAAAAATGGAAGGTACAGGAAAGATTCAATACATACACATACTTCCAAAAAAAATTTTTAACCCATAAATATTTTTATCGGCAAGCAATATGAACTGACTGTAATTTCTAAAGAAAGGGCTTAAGCTCGCGTCATGCATAAGCACAGAACACAGTTAACTCCTACAACTCGAGCACTACTTAAAAAGGTATTGAATTTAAATGGTTAGCTTAGTTTAGTTGTAACAAAATATATCAACCAGGCATTTACACATAAACAAATATATATTATGCCCGGCTGAATAGCAATATCAAATACAATACAATTCTATAGCGACAAATTTGTTCAATAGAGGTAAAATGAATATAATTTGAGGATTGAATGGAACCGGTTTCGTTTAAGTATTTAGAATACCAAATTCAACTTTTCAAAATGATTTTTAAATCCAAATATCAATATTTTATCCAGTCCTTAATTCCTAATTTATTCGTGATTCATTCATTTACATAGTCCTATGATTGATAAAAATAAGTAACCTACCTACTGTTTTCCATGTCTACTGCAATAAGTCTCCATTCACATTACGGCGGTTATCCCGGACGAGTGCATTATGTGGTCGTGGAAATCTCCCGTCAAGCGGTTGTCTACACTAGGCACACACATACACTGACATAGTCATCCTACTTTGCGTAATTACATGCCGGTTTCGATACATCGACAATTTAACCGCTTATTCAACTTGCACAATCTGCTTTGTGACGTCTTTGTCGTTCCTCACTCTTCTGAACTGCGAGAACGATCTTTGCGGCTATCGAATAGAGTCCTTTTTTACCCTGAACAGACAAAACGTATTCCATCAAGGCTGTCAAATATCTGCAAATCTTTTATTCAAACTGGATCCATATTCTTTGCTTTTTTCATAACCATATTTTAAAAAGCTTTAATGAAAAATGTAAGTGCCTTCATCTGACTAAAGTCGCCTTAAGCCCACATTAAAATGGGGGACCCAATAACTTGACCCTTCTTTCCATTTTGCGCAAATCCTTTAAAAACTGGGAGCAACGGTGGACTCTTGATTTATATAACGACCGACTAAGGGCATGTCTTGGACAAAGCAATGCTTTTTCAGGTTTTGTTTGGCATTGGCAGGCGACTACCTTAACTCCCTTTATACAGCCAAGGAAATTACTTGTAAGAGAGAAAATTTGTTGATTTTCGCCAATAGAAACCCTAGAAAGCACAAAAAGAGGGAAAAGTCAATACCATTATTATACACTTGTAATGATGTAGGTATGGTCGCGCTCCTTAATTTGGGGCCCATTTCGCATTTTTTTTCTTTGAATCTCTATTCATTTCGAATATAAAGTCCTTCTTCTTATTCATAAACGTCCACCAAACCAATTTTAGTTAAAATTCCGCTAAAATTACTTTGTCCTTTTCTGACACTTTTTAACCGACTTCAAGAAAAGAGGAGGTTATCAACTCAGTTGTATGTTTTTTTTTAAATGTTTGTTACTCCATAACTCCGTAATTTCTTAACGGATTTTGAAAATTCTTTTTTTGATTGTAAGTATATATAAATCCAAGTTGGTCCCGTTTCTGTAAAAACGCAGTTCTCATGATGGGATCCATGAGGAATTGAGGGAACTCCTCAAATCTTTAAGGCAAACATATAGTGATGTTTGTGATTCTATCAACAAATTGAGCATTTTCATACAAAAATGTGACATTTGATGAAGTGGAACTGCTGATGATAATCAGAAAAGAACTCTTCAAAGACGAAAAGTTCTCGTTTGGCGATTTTTTCTTCTAGCTGTGTTTGTTAAGCAAGTTCTATTTTCACGATTATTTTTTGTCACGCTCGAGTTCTGATGATGGGATCCATTAGGAATCGAGGGAACTCCTCAAATGTGAAAGGCAGACAAATAGTGATTTTAGTATTTTCATGAACTAATCAAGCATTTTTATTCAAAAAAGTGACATTTGATGAAAAGGAACTGCTGATGATGATCAGAACGGAACTCTTCAACGGCGCGCGCGACGAGGCGATTTGTTCTCTTCATTTTGTTTGTCAAGCGAGCTAGGTTTTCAAGACACATTTTTGTCAAGCTTGAGTTCTGATGAAGGATTCCATGAGGAATTGAGGGTACTTAGTCTTCTACCATTATAAATATACTTATAGCCATTTTTATTTTATGGTATGGAATCTAAGAGTGCACCATCTAAGTATAATAATCTCTCACCGGAATCCCCATTGAAGTCGGTTTTTTTTTCTTAAAAATTATTGATGAAAATTTTGTTTGTGAAAAAGGGACAGAACAAATTATAGTGAACAGAGGTTTGTTAAGTTTTATGAAGGCGTTACATGCTTTGGGCTTGACTGTGCCTGAACATAAGTTTGTGAAAAGCGAGGGTAGGTTATTTATTACTGATTCACACAAAAACTTGTCTCCAGTTGTTAACTATTAAAGGAAAATTTTGAGATTTTTTCAACTAATGTAGGTGTTACTATTACATTATCTGAATAATAATAATAATATTGGGGGACAATCTTACCCAAATCGACCTAGTCCCAAACTAAGCAAAGCTTGCACTATTGGTACTGGACGACGAGATACATACTTATATAGATAAATACATACTTAAATACATAGAAAACATCCAAGACCCAAGAACAAATATCCGTGAAAAATGCACAAATACATGCCCTGGCCGGGATTCGAACCCGGGACCTCTAGCTTCGGAGGCAACTAGGCTAAACAGGTCGTCAGATCTTAAATCCAAATCAATTAGTTTGAAACAATTAGTTTGGTCGTCAAATGAATTAGTTTGAAATCGAGCTCGCTACGCTCACTCCCGACGCCATCTCTGATTCTGCAGACATGCCCTCAGCCCTTTGTGCTTTGGTTGAGAGTCAGCACGCTCGAGCCAATGTGTGGAATTGAATCTGCAATCGAACCTTTGCATTTTAAAGTACTAGCTGGAAATAAAACAAATTCAGCAGACTTCGTATCGGCTTGTTTAGAGGAATAATATAATAAAAAAATATGTTATGATTGTGCTTGTTACGAAGAAATGTTTGAATCTGAATATTAAATTATAAACTTGATATTGTATGTATGTACGATCATGTACCTACTCTTATACGGCACAAAATTATTGTTTACGCGATGCACTTGCGGGGTGTGTGGTATTGTATGAATTTGTCATTCATAAGTAGTTTAGAGAAGGTACGAGTAATACTCGTGATAACCAAATTACAGTGGATTTGAATGTGTGTTTTATCTATGATTGTACTGTACTATTTTATTGATACAACTGGTCTTTAAGTAAAAGTTATTTATTCTTAAATATATGCACCTATAGATGTCAATAAACTACCACCACCACAAACTAAGGGTTATAACACTCCTCCTCCTCTAGGTAAAATAGCAAAGAAACATGAAACCAATTTACTGGTTCAATCAACTGTGAAACGGACTCTGATG
Source organism: Notocelia uddmanniana (assembly GCA_905163555.1). Classification (NCBI taxonomy): domain Eukaryota; kingdom Metazoa; phylum Arthropoda; class Insecta; order Lepidoptera; family Tortricidae; genus Notocelia; species Notocelia uddmanniana. The sequence goes on from LR991053.1 coordinate 14,606,247, forward strand.
ACATGAGTGCCAGCCTACTTAACACTTTTCCATCCCAAAATTTTGCAACCATATCAGTGTTTCCAACTTACAAGTTAACCCCATATTTTAATAACAATGGCTTGAGTTATCAAAGCGAGTGACTTGTCTATCCCTTTGATGCGCTGACCCTACTCAAGTGTGGGCCCGGTTTTATCGGCGCAGTCTTGCGAAAACTTATGTCTTTTTATGACAGAGACATGCTTGGAGACTGCCGGTATAGATAAGTTTAAGAAATAAGTCAACAAGAAAGGAGACATACCAACTACCATGCTCCTGCACAAAGTATGTTAGGCGAAGAACAGCGATAAAAAACCCATGAAATACACCACCTGTAATTTCTAAATTGTTGAACTAGGCAAGACAAGATGGCCATCGAAGACATGCTTTAATACCGCCCGAGGCAGCGACTGCTAAAGTTCTACCGCTTATGTTATTACCATTTCGTGTATTTGTAAGGTAAGGAGAATATCTGGCCAATATGTCATGTTTGGTAGAAACTTTTTAGTAGACTGTACCTTTTTTCCACAGTCATCAACTTATCGTTATGAGGGACTCAATGAGCTCAAACACGACGGAATTATCTTGATGTAGTTTAGGAGGCTGATGTGGCCATTTTTTGTATCCATGATCAAATCATGCTGATATCATAATATTGCATTGTCACCGAACTTACAATTCATATTGTGTACTCGTACATATGCCAAATTTCAGCTTAATCGTCTGAGTATAACCTGGTCTAAAGTTCAGTTGCAAGATTTGTCCCACATCCATACTTATTAACGAGTTAAGTTAAATTAAATCTTGTAAAAAGCATTTGAAGCTATTTAGAAAATAAATATGTGTATATGTTTTTCATCATTATAATTTATTATCAGTCGAGCCGAGCCAAGCAGGTCCTTACAGCCCTCGGAACCGTCTGAGTAACAGCACTCTTTAGATCGAGTTGCACCAAATTACACTCATAGACCGATCGATATTTAAATATGGCGCCGGCAGCTGTCATCCCATAGAAACATGTCCAACTTTCCATACAATTTGATTTTAACGAACACCGCTTACCACAGACGATACCACCCTCCAAAACATAAACATACCTCCATACATACTCGTAAATCTCAATTGTATAATGGGCGTGTAAATGTGTATGTATATTGTAAATATAATACCAATTTATATTCCAAAAACTGAATTGACAAAAAAAGCCCTACACGGGGAGTAACAAAAATGGCGAGGATTTGTTTAAAGCGTTAATTGGTATCGCATTATGACTTAAGTTAGTCAACATTTTATTTTTATTTTGTATGGGTTTTATAAGGTAAGGTTCGTGAAAATTTTCTTATTCTCGCACAAAATGAGCCAAAAAATGTTGACCTACATATTTCTAGTAAGACTGCGATTCCAATCAACGCCTTATTTTTGTTACACCCTTAAATTATTGAGCATGTTCACAGTCATTAGTTGAGAAATGCGATCTGTAGAGAAGAACACCCAGACATCCGCTGGACATCGGACAAACAAAAGCATTTTTGACAGTGCTGAAATGGAGACGCTTCACTCACGCCTGGCATTCGCTACATTAACAAACAAATAAAAACTTATATTTCAGTTGCTTAGTATTAATTTCTTTGCTACGAACCCTGCCTACAAAGCCGGAGGTCCCCGGTTTGAATCCCGGTCAGGGCATTATTTGTGCAATTTTTTTTTTGTTTTTTTTTTATCACGAATATTGTTCCTGAGTCTTGGATGTTTCCTATGTATTTAAGTATGTGTTTATCTATATACGTATGTACATCGTCGTCTAGTACTCATTGAATACGTTTTATATAACGTTAATATAAAATAATTTTCTAAGGTTTGACTATGTATGTACACTTGTACAGGCCAGTCTATTCCTCTACCGTTCTGCATCCGTTATCTGTCAGCAGCGCACGGAAGCCTGTGAATAAATCCGTTCGACTACATTAAAACGTCACTCAAACTGTTTGGAGAAAAATGCAACGCTTGAATATGTTACCCTTCCCGCTGTTGCCCTTTACTAAATATTTACAGAGTGGTTAGATTTACGAATATGTGAAAATGAAGACCGTGCCGGTGTAGTCGGGTCATTATTATTTTATTTGTGCATACAGTCACGCCTTTGATGTCAGTGTCGTGGATGCACTGCACTTGTCTAATTAGCTATATTTTAAAAGGTTTCCAAAAAACTCTATAGTAATGACAAATGTATATAATATACATAATTAATAAATGTAATATAAAGTAAAACATAACTAATTACATTACACATAGCGTAGTTACATTATATTGTTCATAACTATGTATAACGCTTGCGGCTCTTAGGCTATAATACTCGTAAATAAGAAAGGTCTAGTCATTCGTCAAATTTGGCCACCCTTAGCCAGATCACTTGTCAGAAACTATAATAATAATGATCGAAAGGCATTTATTTTTCTAACCGTGAGATCTTCGAGAAGACAATACGGTTGCCAGTTTTGTTGCACTTTTAGCACCACCCAGGGGTCACGACTAGGGTATCGGTGTATACTCCCTACGGACGTGGTGCAACTTCGACCCCCCTTGTCAAGTGAGTGGGCAACTTGACTGTTAGTTCTCAAGCCGCCCGAAGGCCGCTAACTTGGCTTCACGACTGTTGTCATAGACAACAGCTAGGTTCAACGGCTTAACGTGCCTTCCAAAGCACGGGAGCGTTCAGTTAGTATCTAAACACTTAAAGCGGTCACCCATCTAAAGACTACCTGGGCCCACGTTGCTTAACCTCGCATACCGCACGCGGTACGCAGGCGCCGCTGGGTTACGAGCGCTTCAGAAACTATAAAGTAGATATACGGTAAATGGCCCAGTGCTCGACGCTGACCCAATACATGGCACGTTCAACCACATATCATAATGATAGAGGTGATCAATCCACCATTTCAGCCCAAGGACGTCCACTGCTGGACATAGGCGTCCCCCAATTTCATGGGGGGGGGTAAATGCCATAATCGCCACGCTTAGCATGCGGGTTTGCGATCGCACCACCGCACTCCAGGTGATCTGATCTCTGGCTGGTGGTGAGGTATCTGGTTTCATTTGATTCAGTTGATAATAAAAACAAAACTTGACCAAGTAAGCTGGAAAATAAGTTCAAAACTGCCCTGTAAAATTCAGTTTAGTAACTTTAAGATGAAATTAAACCGCACGAAAAGAAGAGCAAGTTGGACATAGATTAGCATTTTATGGAAGTTTTCCTTTGAAACCCGAGCCACCTGAGTTCATCGACTAACTATTAATCCTAAGCAAGTTTGCCCATAAAACGAGATCACTTCTAAAGGCGATTCTCCATGAATCACTCTAGAGGAGAGTAGAAAACAGCAGCGACTTCCTTATGATCGGTCGTTTTCAAAATAAGTCATATTAAAACGATACTTATTGTGTAACACAATTATTTATAACGCTCACCGTCCTCTGTGTTGCGGAGAAACAAAACTATAGATATTCATTTTGAAAAAGACTCACGACACGAACGTGATCACATGATATTAACGTTTCCATCATGAACATTTACTGTTTTTTTTCAGCGCTATAATAATATGACATTCACGTTTAAGGTTTCTCTATTTTTATTACGTGAAAGCACGGCTTTGAAGGTATTTCTTGATTTCTCACGCCATGTGCACGTCACTTAAGGTTTTAGCAATTTAATGAACGCAGCCATCTAGGTGCAGCTAAAGACAGCGCTCACCCGCGAGCGTATTAAACTTTGCTTCTGATGCTTGATTAAAAACTGAAATATTATCTGGGAAAGCATAAGCGCCGTGTAATGAAAAATTTCAATGTATGCATTCATAAAATAATTTATACCTCCATATATGTTCACTGTCACTCATGACATGATGATTCTCATGGATAAAAGTAACAGAGATGAAACGCAATAATTTTAATTTATAGTGGGTTTACATAAATTATATCTCTTCATAGTGTAGATATACTAGTATGTACTGTACTCACATAATATTGTACATACCTATGTACGCACATTTCTTTTTGTACCCGACTGCGCCAGATGGAGGGTTTCGAGAGTATGTAGGTATGTATGTACAATAGTTACATACATACATACGTACATATGCGTGGTGTTATGTATAATAGTTTGGCACGCTCTTCGGCCTGAACTGGTCGATGGGTTTTAACTTGAGAGCTGTCGTTAGATTCATATTTACTGTGAAAGTGACTCCATGGGTATATCAAAATATAAAAAAATAACAAAATGGCGAGTTTTTGGCGCCAAATTAAAATGTTTGGCACGCTCTGCAGCCTGAACGGCTTGATGGATTTTAGTTTCAAATGTGTCGTTATTGTAACTACAGTGGTCACAGTATGCAAATAATTATCCTATATAAATAATAGGTAATTAGAAATTTAAACACGAATGCCTAAAAAATGTTCCCACGACAAGTTTTCTTTGAAATCTAACCTATTCAAAATACAGTCATAAATTTCTAAATTTATGGTACTTCTTTAATCTGGAGTGTGTTGACGTCTCGAGTTGCTAGCTGGGCGCAGACTTCAAGTGGATGGCTGTACTTGAAAAAAATCCAATAACTTTAAAAACAAAAGAGCTTAAATTAACTGTAATAATATAGCACTTGCGTCTATTAGCTATATTATTGATTACGTGTATAGTTTTTGAATTAAAATGACGTAAGTTCATATGCATTATGAACAAATTGCTTCATTTGAGAATGCGTAGAAATTCATGTGGGATATGGTGTTAAAATAGTTCAGGCAGTCGAGGTTCGGGTCCCTTACGAAAAGGTCGATAATTTTAAAGAAATCCCTTTTGAATTAAATAATTTATTGATAAATATTTAATATCTAGAGTGAACGCTTTGCGGTTGTTAGTTTAAAATAGTGGTCCTATGATATAATTTTAGTGCTATTTATAGATATTTTAGACATTTCTTAGTGAACAGATAAGTGATATTAATAAGTAGGGAATTTTATAGTGACAATTGACATTGAACTCAGTGTGTAAAGACTTTAAGTGATTTGATTTTATTTGTTAATAATTATAAGTGTGTTAATTTGTATTTTTATAATTAGAGTCAGTGCTAAGGAAGTACAATATAATGTATATTTTTTTTTATCCCTTTAGGTATCTCGTCGCGTCGGGTGAACTCGAGTGTTTTGATAGCTAGTATTAGGGTTCAATAGCTATTCAGCTACAAAGTTGTTGGTGGGACTATCTATGTAGTTTTGTTCCAATATACAAGGGTGTGTTAGATAATTTCTGCATAATCACTGGGGCTGATGGAGTGTTCCAGAGAAGATTTATTAGGGACCACTAGGGTCAAAAATTAACTCTATCTTCATATTATATTTTAGTGTGTACTTGAATGAAAGTGGAATCAAAATACTTAGCTCTTGTTTTTATATGCATTATTTTAAATAAAACTGCATGAATTAAATGTTGATATTGCAAAGTAAATGATTTTTAGGAGAGAGTAATTATCACATACATCTCTTACGTTCACTAGCTCTTTCCAACACTTTTGAAACTTTGTAATATCACGCATTTGATTGCTTTTGATTCTATTATTTGTGACAGGATAGTGAACTTACAATAAAAAACTATTACATACACACACATTGTAATCCGTGGCATAGCCTGGATACAATGAACACACATTCGCGTACTCACCACATTACACTTACATACACAAGCTGACACACTACACGTTTAGTCTATTTTTTTTATACATGCATTTAGGTACACTCGGCAGAAGGTAACTTGGCTGACACTAGGTCCTGGGTTATTGATGTAGCTGAATCAGAGGCCTTACCTAAAGGTTCTAACGCGTTAGTCCTTTAGAAGCTAGGGTCCGTAACATTACACACTAGGTATACAACCAAGGCCTGAGTTATTTATGTGTTCTGTAACATTTCGCTCTGTCTATTCTGGGACGTACTCGCTCGATTATACGGACCTTTGGCATCTGCGTCAATTAGTGGAAGTAGAGTGACAATGCTATCCAATTTAAGGGATAGGCAGTACAGTGGATGTTATAGAGCATAAATAATATTCAGAGTACCTTGTACACATTCGACAACAATCACTATCTTTGTTACAGATAAATCGCGGCTACATGACGAAGTAGGGAAGCGTAAATTCAGCAGCGCGTAAAGCTTAGCGTAAATTAAGTAAAATAAATAAATTATTTGGCATTCTGCGTAAAGTACATTTTTTAAAGTGTGACAGATTGATGAGGAATGTGTAGGTGGGAAGGTTTGAATTTAACAGTAGATCAGGATTGATAGGTTGAACTCATCAAGGTTTTGCGAGATGGCGGGGGTGTAGGTGTGAAGGTGAGCCCCTTAATATCAAAGACATAGCCTAGGACTAGGTCCCATTTTCAAGACCTAAGGTCTAAATTCTCAAGGTCCCCTCGTAGTCGGGTTTTTCAGGTCATCGTTGTTATACACCGTGTTGGAGTTCGCATTACAATATAAAATTAGTAATATTAAGTTAGAAATAAATGTATGTAATTAGTGATAATAATAATTGTACCTTATTGTAATTAAATCGATTTTGTTTGTTCGAGCTGATCCTGAAACGGGTGAGTCGCATGTTCACTTATGTAGATAGACTTTTTTTTTGCTTTTCACGAATGCAGATTATTTGATATAAATTTCCATGTTTATCTTATTGCGGATATTTTATATTTTCTTTCGTTTAATATCATTTGCGGATAATTTAATCAATTCCCGGTCATGATTTTCATGTATCGAAATTGATTATTGTCAATAATTTTGTACACGTTTTATTTCGTGATTTTGCGGCATTTTAATAACTGCGTTTACTGTGTTTTATTTTATTACAAACAAAATTATGTTTTTATTAATTTAAACAGTTTATTTTATATTATGATTTTAACACAACGTGAAGGGTTCTAACCGTAATTATTTGAACTAGACGATCACAATAATTTATTTATGGCCAATTCATTACATAATTATTTGAATAATATTTTAATTAGGAAGGGCTAAGAAAACTTTTACAGTGGTACCGTGTGACCAGGATTTAAGTCATTAAAAATTAAATCAATGTCATTGATTTAGTTACTTGAATACGAATCTGAGTTACAGTTTAATTCACATGACTTTATTTTAGAGTTTGTTACAAAATTTATATATATACAAAGAAAGAACGTATTGATATTTCAATTTTAATTCCAAACACCTATTTGTTGAACATAAAAATTACGTGTCAATTAATATTTCTTTATGATTAGGTACTTTGAACATTGAAAATGCGTTTTCAGCCGTTTCAGTATTATTCCCTTTTTCAGCGAACAGTGCGAACTCACTCTGGATGTCGTGAATTTAATGGCTATGTTGATGATTAGAAATTCACAAGACGTAAATTGACGGAATAGTGAAAAAATAAAATAAAACGTTATATGATAGTTTTTCAGTAAATTCGCTAATAGTAGCCGTTTTTAACAAGTTTACATAGGGCTTTATTAAACATACTTGTAATTATGATATATAATTTTGAATATTTTATATTAGTTTATCTTAAAAAAAAAAGTTCATTTCAATATCCGAAGGTGTTTATTTTTGTTTTTGAAAAATTTGTAATATTTTCTGATATGTTTCTTTTAAAGAAATGCCGTGCGTTGTTTTGAACATAGTAGTGAGAGCGAATATTGTTGTTATATTTATAGTATACGATTTTTTTTATAGTATATTAAATAAAAGCAGATTTTTTCTCAAAATTCATAAAGTATAAATTGAATAATGGTATTGAAACAAAAATAAGTTAGTAATAAATTGTTTATTTAGATATTGTAATTTATGTACAATTATTAGTTATTTTGTATGTGAGCTATTTTTAATACATGATACTTCAATCAAATCGGCATAATATTAGCAAATCTAACGCTTTCTTTTTTTTTGCTGAGTTCATTTTAATTTAGCGAGAAAGTTCATGTAGTGCACGATTGCGAAGAATCTGTGATATGTTTTTTTTGACATGTTTTTACATACCTATGTATTTGTATTGTCATGACTTTACACGGTTAAAATAAGTATAAACTAAAAAAATATTAAGAGGGCAGTTAATGCTGTAAAATAATTGATTATTTCGTAAAATGTATATATTTAATCTTTTAAAGTTTAATAGGTCTTATAATTGCGTATTAAAATATGGATGCGAGGGCGTTAGTTCGATTCCGTTACCTAATTCTTTGTTAGAAGATTAATAACTATTTCCTTGCATACCTAGTGATTTCAGTCATAGAAAAGTGAGGGCGCAGGTTATTGCTGTATTCAATATTCATGCTGTCGAGACATTTTGAAGTGAGAATTCGGTTATATTATCATTTAGTCAGGATTTTAAAAATGATTTTCTTGCATAATGGATTCAGTCTTAGAAACGTGAGGGCGCAGAACTTTGCTGCATACATGCAATCAGAAAGTTAACAGTTTTACCTATTGAGATAGCCTCACAATTTTATACTCTTTGTTTCTAAAATTGTATCGTCAATCTGAGGGCGCTCTGTAACTACAGTGGTCACAGTATGCAAATAATTATCCTATATAAATAATAGGTAATTAGAAATTTAAACACGAATGCCTAAAAAATGTTCCCACGACAAGTTTTCTTTGAAATCTAACCTATTCAAAATACAGTCATAAATTTCTAAATTTATGGTACTTCTTTAATCTGGAGTGTGTTGACGTCTCGAGTTGCTAGCTGGGCGCAGACTTCAAGTGGATGGCTGTACTTGAAAAAAATCCAATAACTTTAAAAACAAAAGAGCTTAAATTAACTGTAATAATATAGCACTTGCGTCTATTAGCTATATTATTGATTATGTGTATAGTTTTTGAATTAAAATGACGTAAGTTCATATGCATTATGAACAAATTGCTTCATTTGAGAATGCGTAGAAATTCATGTGGGATATGGTGTTAAAATAGTTCAGGCAGTCGAGGTTCGGGTCCCTTACGAAAAGGTCGATAATTTTAAAGAAATCCCTTTTGAATTAAATAATTTATTGATAAATATTTAATATCTAGAGTGAACGCTTTGCGGTTGTTAGTTTAAAATAGTGGTCCTATGATATAATTTTAGTGCTATTTATAGATATTTTAGACATTTCTTAGTGAACAGATAAGTGATATTAATAAGTAGGGAATTTTATAGTGACAATTGACATTGAACTCAGTGTGTAAAGACTTTAAGTGATTTGATTTTATTTGTTAATAATTATAAGTGTGTTAATTTGTATTTTTATAATTAGAGTCAGTGCTAAGGAAGTACAATATAATGTATATTTTTTTTTATCCCTTTAGGTATCTCGTCGCGTCGGGTGAACTCGAGTGTTTTGATAGCTAGTATTAGGGTTCAATAGCTATTCAGCTACAAAGTTGTTGGTGGGACTATCTATGTAGTTTTGTTCCAATATACAAGGGTGTGTTAGATAATTTCTGCATAATCACTGGGGCTGATGGAGTGTTCCAGAGAAGATTTATTAGGGACCACTAGGGTCAAAAATTAACTCTATCTTCATATTATATTTTAGTGTGTACTTGAATGAAAGTGGAATCAAAATACTTAGCTCTTGTTTTTATATGCATTATTTTAAATAAAACTGCATGAATTAAATGTTGATATTGCAAAGTAAATGATTTTTAGGAGAGAGTAATTATCACATACATCTCTTACGTTCACTAGCTCTTTCCAACACTTTTGAAACTTTGTAATATCACGCATTTGATTGCTTTTGATTCTATTATTTGTGACAGGATAGTGAACTTACAATAAAAAACTATTACATACACACACATTGTAATCCGTGGCATAGCCTGGATACAATGAACACACATTCGCGTACTCACCACATTACACTTACATACACAAGCTGACACACTACACGTTTAGTCTATTTTTTTTATACATGCATTTAGGTACACTCGGCAGAAGGTAACTTGGCTGACACTAGGTCCTGGGTTATTGATGTAGCTGAATCAGAGGCCTTACCTAAAGGTTCTAACGCGTTAGTCCTTTAGAAGCTAGGGTCCGTAACATTACACACTAGGTATACAACCAAGGCCTGAGTTATTTATGTGTTCTGTAACATTTCGCTCTGTCTATTCTGGGACGTACTCGCTCGATTATACGGACCTTTGGCATCTGCGTCAATTAGTGGAAGTAGAGTGACAATGCTATCCAATTTAAGGGATAGGCAGTACAGTGGATGTTATAGAGCATAAATAATATTCAGAGTACCTTGTACACATTCGACAACAATCACTATCTTTGTTACAGATAAATCGCGGCTACATGACGAAGTAGGGAAGCGTAAATTCAGCAGCGCGTAAAGCTTAGCGTAAATTAAGTAAAATAAATAAATTATTTGGCATTCTGCGTAAAGTACATTTTTTAAAGTGTGACAGATTGATGAGGAATGTGTAGGTGGGAAGGTTTGAATTTAACAGTAGATCAGGATTGATAGGTTGAACTCATCAAGGTTTTGCGAGATGGCGGGGGTGTAGGTGTGAAGGTGAGCCCCTTAATATCAAAGACATAGCCTAGGACTAGGTCCCATTTTCAAGACCTAAGGTCTAAATTCTCAAGGTCCCCTCGTAGTCGGGTTTTTCAGGTCATCGTTGTTATACACCGTGTTGGAGTTCGCATTACAATATAAAATTAGTTATTCATTTCTAAATTTTAGTCGTTTTAATTATTGACTTGTTATTTTGTAACCTAGACTTTTACTGGAAGTGCGTCAGCTCTCAGTAAAAGACAACAAAAGGTTTACAGTAGTAACCATGAATTAGATGTTTAGAATCATTTCGGCCGTGGGTTGTTTATATAAATTGTACCGCGATAGCAGCCGAATGACTGGTGTCCTGTACTTACCCAAGCAATCACGACATACACAATTGCACACAAGTCTCCTGCCGCTTCTGTCTGTATGAATTTACGCGATACCCAAAAACTACCGAACGGATTTTCATACGGTTTCAAAGGACGAAGTGTTTTAGTAGGAAAGTTTATGTATGTTTATAATTTTTATAAACTGGCTAAAATACAACGATATCTGTCAACTTTTTTGACTTATAGTTCTTGGAAACAAAGTGTAGTTGAGCGGATTATACCTACGCCTACGATACAACCACACCGTGTGGCCAGGGCTCAATAAATCCCTAAAGGGTTTATTAGTTTATTGATTGGTTAAAAACGCACCGCGACTGGCGCAGCGCCTAATTACCCCCGCTAATTACCGCGGCGCGACTACCTACTCTACAATGTACTAAATCAGTTACTCTTTTACTTCCCTTTCAAACTAGGTAACTGAAACTTCTGTATTTTGCATTTTAAATTATTTTTTAAATTGTTGTATTTTTGTTTAAATATGATTCTGCAATGACACATTTAAATTAAAAGTCATTAGTGAACTGTATACTAGCAATGTCAAAACAAACTCGACAGTCAGTATACTCATTCTTAATTGTCATGAAGCTTCATAAATGAATCCATGTGAATAATAATAATTATGTACATAATAAATACTTAATTATAGTCACATCTATTACATATACCTACAACAAACACGATAATGCCATCTGAACAGATTTGCAAATTGAAGCCAATATCATGTTTGAACTACATAGTTCCTAATAGCGGCGTCGCGTCAGTTTCCTGCCTAATGCATTCTATTGTTATCGGTCTTGTGCATGCTTATCAGTATCGACTGAATGATGTACTTAGCTGCAAATCGCGAAATTCCAATACAATGTTGAATATGGCGACAATTACGATGACCAATTACTGCCAAATAACTTAGATCGCCCGCGTACCGAGTGCGGTATGCGAGGTTAAGGAACGTCGGCCCGAGTCAACTGTTGGATGTGTGACCACTTTGGGTGGTTACTAACCGAGCGTTCCCGGGCTTTGGAAGGTGAGTTAAGTCGTTGATCCCAGCTGTTGTAGTTAGGCCAAATGCGGGTTCTTCGGGCGGTTTGAGAACTCTAACAGTCAAGTTGCCCACTCACTTGACAAGTCTATAATCCCGAACGTCGAAACGGTCTAGTTTCTCCCTTGGGTTGGAAGGTCAGATGGCAGTTGCTTGCGTAAAAAACTAGTACCTATACCAGTTCTTGAGATTAGGTAGCAGACTCCGGGCATCCTTCAGGATAAATAAATAAATAAACATTGGGGGCACCTCTTACACAAATCGACCTAGTCCCAAACTAAGCAAAGCTTGTACTATGGGTACTAGGCGACGATATACAAGAAGAAGAAGAAGAAGAAGAAAGACATTTATTCACTAACACAAAAGACACACAGATACAACACAGATAAAAGGAATACAACTCACATAAAATAGAACACAACGTGTGTCTTCGCGGCAGTGAATCGGTTGCTGTCTCAGCATTATGCCGAGGTGTCAGACACCTGCAGCGCTGGTTTTCAGACAGCACCGTACGTGACCCACGGAACGCAACACAACCTACAATTTTAAGGTATGTATACACATGATAAATAATGTCATAATATATATGTTTATAAAAAATACTTAAAATTATAGTATAGTGAAAATCGTTTAAATTGGCCAAGTTGTATTAAATTAACTAGTTATAAAAAAGCTCAACAAATAACAGCTTCCGAGCAAATACAATAAAAAATAGGAAGCTACAATACAAGAAAAGAAGGTTGGGATACTTTAAGTGCTGGATATGTTAGGAATGGGATCTTTGGAGCGTCAACAAATAGCCCTTAAGCTTACGCTTAAAGGTATACTTGCTAGACGCCCCTTGGATGGGTGGAGGGAGATCATTCCAACACTTGGACGCCGCAAATCTGAAACTTCCTCGAAACGCCGCGGTTCGATGCTTGGCCATCAGAACCATTGCCTTACACCGGCGCGCACTTTTGGGCCATACTAGTTTACTCAACAAATATGCTGGGACCCCAGACCGCACTATGCCAAAAAGAAGAGTGGCGAGATGCAGGCGTCTGCGTGCAGGCATGTTCAGCAGACCTGCGGCGTTCAAGTAGGGAGTGATATGGGAGCGGGGAGGGACTCGGAAGCAGAAACGAATGCATGCGTTTTGCACTCGTTGTATGAGCTTTTTTGTACGACCAGTAATGCAGCCAGCATAGACAATATCACAATAGTTTAGTCTTGACAATATCAGCGATTCACAAATGTTGACACGCAAATCAACATTTAGGAAATCGCGAATATTGTAAAGAACTTTAAGGCGGTAGAAGCAGTTACTCACAACTTTAATTATGTGGTTCTCGAAGCGCAACTTGCCATCCATGAGGAGGCCAAGGTTATTTGCTTCTACCGCCCTCTCTATTGGTTCGCCCATGATGGCAACATTCCTGGTGGTCAAAGCCTCGAGGTTATTGACGGTACTACGGATTTGATGTTCCGACCCAAAGACAACATATTTCGTTTTGTTCGGATTAAGGACAAGGCAGTTCTTTTCCGACCAAGCAGAAATACGATCAAGGTCCGCGTTGATAGTATTAACAGCAGCAGATATGTCCGTGGGTGCGCTAGAAAGGTAAAGCTGGAGGTCGTCAGCGTAAAGATGGTACTTGCTGCCCTTCATATTATGAATGATGTCAGCACTATATAATATGAAAAGCAGGGGGCCCAGTATTGAACCCTGTGGCACTCCTCTCAACACAGGACAAAGAGCGGACCGCATAATGACGCCATCCATCCCACGCAACGCCACCGTCTGCGCGCGGCCGGAGAGATAACTATTAAACCAATTCACGGCAGAGACATCAAACCCGTAATACGACATCTTCGATAATAGTAAAGGCACGCTAATGCAGTCGAAAGCCCTGGAGAAATCTAAAAGAACGAGTATAGTACTCTCCACTACATCCCTAGCCTGTAAGATATTGTCGACTACATCAAGTAACGCAGTAACTGTCGATCGACCCTTGCGAAAACCCGACTGCAGTTCAGGCAGGATGCTGTTTTCCTCCAGATATTTCGAAAGCTGGTCGCAGATCACCCTCTCTATTACCTTCGATGCACAGGGAAGGATACTTATAGGACGGAGTTCGGAGAGGTTAGCTGGATTTGGCTTTTTTGGCAAAGGTGTCACTTGAGCAATTTTCCAGTCGGTAGGGAACGTCATAGTCTGTATACTCTTGTTAATTATGTGAGTCAGAATGTCAGCAGTCCTCGGTAGCGTCATAAGTAGCATGTCAATAGCAATCATGTCGAGTCCCTTTGTAGTTGTCTTAATTGATGTCAAGATTTTTGTGACAGCTGTAACAGTTGTAGGTGAAAGAGTGAAGGTATTATTACAGTGCCTGCCAAACTCATAAAAGGTCATGTCTGATATTATTACGTCCTGTTTGCCTGGTATATTCAAAAAATGTCTGTTTATTAAGTCAGGGTCGTCAAAGTGATGCGGAAGATCCGTTTGAGTCCGAGAATCTGGAGTAATTGTCCGCTTTAAGTTGGTCCAAAGAGTCTTTGAGTCGGTCACATTATTGATCTCGTGTTGGAAGAAGGCACGCTTCTCGTTGTAGATGGCCTCGATGACAAGATGTCTCAGGTCCAAATAATATTGTTTATGTGCAGCGTTTCTTGTCTGCTTAAATTTAGTGTGAGCTGCGTTCCTCAGCTGCATCATAAACTTAACATTACTCGTTAGCCACGGCTTGGGTGCCTCCCTCACAACAATAGTCCTCTCTGGTGCGTGTATGTCAAACAGTCCAAGTAAAAGCTCATTAAATCGTCGAACCATGTCGTTTACGTCTTGCAGTAAAAAAAATTGATCCCAGTCTATAGCGTCAAGGTCATTGTTGAAGTCGTTCAAGTTGATATCTTTTAGAGGTCGGTAGGTAATACGTTTTGGCGTCGGTTTTCTTTTTTTTATGTCAATCTCAGCTGTAATAAAAGCATGTCTGCCCAGGTCTGGAATATGCCTCACGTCCAGAGACAAAACGCGAGCGTCAGTACAAACCAGGTCTATCGTGGTCTCACTGTGGTCTGTGAAGTGTGTCGGGTCGCTTACGTGCTGGGTCAAGTCAAGTGTTGTCAAAAATTGCGTCAAGTGTTTAAATTTTGTATTAGTTTTGTCAGAAAAATTTATATTAAAGTCTGCAAGTAAAATCAAACGATCGTAATTAGCGAAAGAAGTAATCGAGTCAGTAATAGCATCAAAAAAAGTCTCCACGTTAAGCCACGGGGGACGATATGCAGTTCCAATAATGAATCGTTTCGAATTGATGTTAATCGTCAACCACAATTGTTCCACAAGCGGCGCAGGGGGGTGCGGCATGGTGCGAGCGGTCAGGCCCCGGCGCAGAAAAAACGCCACTCCACCTCCCCTCCCCGCGCGGACATCGGTCGGTCGCGGCACGTGACGTAGTCTATAGCCAGCAACAGTCGGAGCGCGTCCCTCCTCGCCGGCGCGAAGCCAGGTCTCATTTATTGCAATAATATCAGCGTCTGTTTCCAAAATCGTCATAGTCAACTCGTCGTGGCCAGTACCGAGGGATCCAGCATTAAATAAACCAACTTTAAAGTGTTTAAAACGAGGCATTACAAAAATAAATAGAAACAAGAAGACAATAACAACTGCAATCGAATAACTGTTTACCCGTAAGTATTACGCAATCATTCCAACTAGTTAAAGTTAAAATAACGAGTCGTGTTTCATGTTTATATGATAAATAATGTATGCATATATAAATATCTATAGAATAAATAAAGACGTTAATTATTGTTTTGTTCCAGACTGAATCACTATACGGGCCGGAAATAATGGTGCAATATCGATTCACGCCCGCGACGACACACAAACACGTAAACAAAGAGGCCATAACAATACGGTAAGGAAGACTGATGTATACATTTTGACACAAATACAACATAACAATTACAAAAGAAAACATTAACAGCAGTTTATTATTTTTAGGTCTATACGGCAACATCAGGTTTACGAAAAATGTCCAACTCGGACAGTTGGCGTATTCGCTGACTAGGCCGTCCGTCCACTCGCCGGGCGAAGATCTTGCCGTCCCGGGTCCAGACATAGCGCCAGGCGGCGTCACGGGCAGCTTCACGCACGCGCTGAAACAGCTGCCGGTTGGCGCTCGTCAGCCGCTCGTTCACGTAGAACCTCTGCGGTGACGAGACCAGCCCTAAGCCCTCGGTGGTGGCGCCGCGGCGCGAGCGCGCGGCCCGCAGCAAATCGTCCCGCACGGCGCGGCGCGCCAGGCGCAGCACCAGCGGGCGCGGGCGGCCCGGCTCCCGCGCGCGACCCACGCGATGCACGAACACTACATCGCGCACATCCAGCTCGACGCCCAGCTTAGCACAGACCAGCGTCGCCAGGTTGGCGGGGCTCTCGCCCGGCTCCTCTGGCAGGTTGGATACCTGCACGTCGTTGGACAAGAGCTCCTGGTCCCGCTCGTGTAGCTCCAGTTGTAGGACAGCGATGGTTTCCTCCAGCACCCTCGTAGCCGCCGTGACGGTGCTCTCAGCGACAGCTTTTTCGACTGCCTCGACGCGGCTCTCCAGTGAGTCGACTCTCTCGCTGAATTCAACCAGGCGTGCCCTGTCGTCGTGGAACTCCTGCCGAAAATCCTTGATCTCCTGTCTCACCGCTTGGAGCTCAGCTCTAAAAAGACGTATCTCGCTGCCCAACGTTGATTCGATACTGTCATCTCCGGGGATCGGCGGCTGGGGCGATGCAATCGGTCGCGCTGAGAGCTCCGCGGAGGGCCCCGCCGTGGACACAGTGAACTGAGTGCCAGCAGGTTGGGAGGCGAGAGGCTGAATAGTAGAGGGTGAAAACGAAGAGAACTCGGCGGTGGACGACTGACTGCCCAGTCCCTTCACCGGCGTGTCAGCCCGGTTATCGCGCGGCTGGAACCTTTGGCACGACGGACAGATCCAGTCTCGCGGGGCCGTTGTTCCCACCGGGAGTCCCACACACGCACAGTGATAACTCGAGCTACATTTAGGGCACACTAAAGGCCCAATACGCCCCATAAACTTTGCACAAGCCGCACATTTAGTGGACATAGTTTTAGTTTTATATTTTCTTAGCTGTGGGTAGTGTTTTTTTTAGTGTACAAGTTTATAGCCGATTTCCACCTATACACAGCAATAATTCACTCACAAACAATGGATGTTATTAGTTTTAATGTTACAAACAAATATAAATCACTGCACGGTAAGTGAAAGCTTTTGTTTTATTTTTACTAATTGAACGTAAATCGCTTGCGTGTACGTTGCATGCGTGCCGTGACGTATACATACTTAGATAAATAAATACATAACATCCAAGACCAAAGAACAAAATCCGTGCTAATTGCACAAATAATGCCCTGGCCGGGATTCGACCCGGGACCTCTAGCTTCGGAGGCAGTGTCACTACCAATACCAACTAGGCTAAACAGGTCGTCATATGGATAGGCTAAACAAGATGCAACTGGGTGGAACGCAAAAAAAATCTACATAATAATAATAATAATAATATTGGGGGACAATCTTACACAAATCGACCTAGTCCCAAACTAAGCATAGCTTGTACTATGGGTACTAGACGACGATATACATACTTATATAGATAAATACATACTTAAATACATAGAAAACATCCAAGACCCAAGAACAAATATCCGTGAAAAATGCACAAATAAATGCCCTGGCCGGGATTCGAACCCGGGACCTCTAGCTTCGGAGGCAGAGTCACTACCAACTAGGCTAAACAGGTCGACATAGTAATTTAATCTACGCTTTAATTTTCTCAGTTTCGTAACGACAATTAGTCATATATTTTATATGGGTAACTTTCGTTACGAAACTCAGAAACTTAAAGCGCAGATTAAATTGAGGCCTTAACTATGTACAACTTTATTGCATTCCAACCAACTGTACTGAGATAACGCTAGGATGATGACGTTACTTAACACGTTCCCTGATCCCATACAAAATTATCTTTCAATGTCACAAGTCCAAGTGACAGTTGTAGTTCGTAGCCGTGAACCCACAGTGGGGACACGGACTCCTGAAAAAAAGCTTCATGTCCCCACATTGGGGGCCTTCGGACAGGGAACGTGTTAAGTAAGTAAACAATCCACAAACAGTTATTCGACGTAGTTCGGTTGTTTTAATTTTTTATTGAAAATCCCTACATATAGATACGTATGTAAATGAAATAAGAATGCCGCCTTAACCACTTCACTGCGGATAATAATCAGAAAACGTCGATACATTGGATTCTAGAGACTACAAATTGAGTCCATAGAGACTATCTCTGTGCCGTAACAAATTCATCGTATAAAATTACTGTAGATATGTAGACTGTTAGCCTGTGAACGTGGCGGTAAATGGACTCATGGCTCTGTATCGAGGCATTTTAGGGTTCCGTTCCCAAAGAATACCAACGGGATCTATTCGAAGCCATATACAATCTGTCGGTCTAACCAAACCATAAATGTACTACTGTATTTATTTAATTATTTTAATTATTTATTTAAATATGAAACAAACGGTCACACAACAGAAATTGTTACAATCCCTTCACTTAATTCTAGACCTATAGTTTCCATTATTAATTAGAAACACATATTATTATCTAAGCGATGTAGCACGAGAAAAACAATGTAAGCGATGTAGCACGAGAAAAACAGAGTTACATCTTCTAATGAGCAATATTCGAGAATACATTTTTTATTGAGCCTATGGTACAGTTGAATATGTCTATGTTTTTTACTGTGTCATTATCGTTATAGAATGCACATGCACGCTTAATAAACATATTTTTGGAATAGTTTGTTCTACTACGTTGGATGGAGAATAAATGTTTATATCTGAGACGACATCGGCGCTCTTTATTACCTGGGACTCTTATAAAGATCTCTTTTAACAAGCTAGGGGCATCAATATGGCTATTTATTATTTTATATAATAAAACAGAATCAACGCAGTCTCTCCGACACTCAAGGGATTGCATTTTATGATGGTTTAAAGATTCCACATAATCTTTGTGTTCAATACCGCATTTGAAATCAAGGGATTTCACAAACTTTTTTTGCAATCTTTCTATCCGGTCAATATGAGTGCCGTAGTGAGGTTTCCATACTGCACATGCATACTCAAGCCGACTACGTACATAAGTATTATAAAGAATTTTAAGTGTTAAAGTGTTCCTGAAAGGTTTACCAATTCGCAGTATCATACCTAATTGCTTAAAAGATTTAGCCAAGATCGAATCAATATGAGGTATAAATGTCAATTTGTCGTCCATCACGACCCCAAGATCACGAATCTCCTTTACTCTTACCAAAACCTGATTACATAATTTATAATTAAAGTATGACGACGTTTTTTTCCTGGAAAAACTAATTGTATTACACTTGTCTGTGTTTAAAAATAAATTATTCTGTTTACAGAAGGCCTCAAAGTCACATAGATCATTTTGTAATAGTACACAATCTGCAGAACTACGAATAACTTTATAAATTTTTGCGTCATCTGCATAAAGAAGAACGTATGAGTGGGAAATAGATTTTACAATATCGTTTACATATAAAGTAAACAATAGAGGCCCCAAATGGGAGCCTTGGGGGACGCCAGAGCTGATATATTTATTGTGAGAGGTAAACCCTGAGACTACCACTGACTGTGTGCGATTTTCTACATATGATTTTATCCAACGAAACAAATCACCGTGTATACCGAGTTCCCAAAGCTTACATAACAAGGTATAGTGACAAATTTTATCAAATGCTTTAGAAAAGTCGGTATACACGGCGTCCACAGAGAATCCATCATCCATAGCCTGTAGTATATCATTGGTGA
The DNA here is from genome assembly GCA_905163555.1 of Notocelia uddmanniana. NCBI lineage: Eukaryota > Metazoa > Arthropoda > Insecta > Lepidoptera > Tortricidae > Notocelia > Notocelia uddmanniana. Next base: position 14,626,139 of record LR991053.1, read on the forward strand.
AAGTTAACAAATTTGTATCAACTGAACGGCCTCTGTAGAAACCATGTTGATTAGGTATTATATGGTGTCGCACAACAGCAACTAATTGGTCGGTAACTATTTTTTCTAGGAGTTTGCTAAATTGACATAATTTGGATATAGGTCGATATTTCTCAATGTTAGGACTAACCGGACCCTTTGGCACAGGAGTTATCCAGGCTTTTTTCCAAATCCCTGGTACACAACCTTCCCTCATAGATTTTTTAAAAATTATAGTAATTGGAGCTGTTAGGGCAGTAGAACATTTTTTAATAAATAGTGGATGCACCCCGTCTGGTCCTGCGCCTTTATTAATATTTACAGATTTTAGATATCTTGTTACAATATTTTCATTTATTTCAATCGAATGCATATCTATCAGGGGATTAGTTGGTGCAGCCAAATTGTCAGTATCAGCAGGACTCCTGTCATATACCTCAAAAACAGAATGGAAGTAGCTATTAAATAAATTACAAATTGTCTCACCGTTAGATGTGACAGTGTCTTCATACGCCATGGTCTGCGGTAGCCCGTTACTTGAAAAAATGGATTTAATATATGTCCAAAAATGTTTAGGATTATTCTTTATATTGTTTTCTGAGAGAGAAATGAAATCACGATAGCATTTTTGATCCATTTTTTCGGCACGTTTCCGCAGAATTTTAAAACTGTCATAATCAAGTGGATTTTGGTATAGCTTCCAACGCTTGTGAAATTTACGTTTTTCATTAAGGAGTTTTTTTAAAGATTTATTATACCAAGCTGGTAATTTTGACAATGAACGTAGTTTACGTCGAGGAACATACTTGTCAATTATGTGATTTAATAAATTGTAGAATTTTTCCACTGAAGTGTCACAACTAAGATTATAAAAATGAGCACACCAATCTATATCCATTAATTCCTTATTAATATCTTCGTAATTAGCCGAGTGAAAATTGTAAATTTCTTTTACAAGAGGCGTTAATTGTGGTACATATTTAAGTTCTAAATTAATTTTTAGTGCCTTATGATATAATTCATCCTCAGCTACCAATGGTTCATCACATGCAGATACTCTACAACATTTATTACATAATACTAAGTCGAGTAAATTATTGTGCGAATTCAAAATATAATTATACTGTTTTAGGTCAGTAAAACATAAGAAGTCGGCTAAATTTCGCGTTGCAAAGTTGTTGCAAGATGACAGCTCCATTGCACTTGTCGATGTTAGTACCCATTGCGCTTGAGATACATTAAAATCTCCCATTATAAGAAACACTTCATTAGAATGTTCTACTGTCAATTGGCATACTATATCAAAAAATGATGTTAATGATTCCCTATAATAGGGACCATGTGGTATGTAAACACAAGCAACATTCAAATGACAGGTATTTGTATGAATTTCCGGTCCCACGGTAGTATTATTACTCTGCGAAGCTGATAGAGGGACTGATGCCCACACACACTCACAACCAGCCGACGAAGGCACGGGCCAGTCGCGTCGCACCGGACCATAGTCGGCCCGCACGGCCAAGGCTACTCCTCCGCCGCGCATAGCACCACTATCTGCTATAGACCGGTCACAACGAAACACACTATATCTTTTATCAAAATACTCACGGTCATAAAAATCCTCTGTTAGCCAAGTTTCGGATATACCTATGAAATCATCTGTACATAGTGTCTCTTGAATACTTAAATAGGCTGAAACTTTCACAGAATATTGGTCGAGCCAATAGAATTGCCCTGAAATAAATGTGTTTTTCTCAAACATGCAATATTGATTTAACGTGATTTTAGAAAAATTACAAAACCCGGACAAGTGTCATGTACAGTCGGCCTCATAAGTAGCTGGACGCTTTGGGACTTTGTCGCTTTCACCCGTTAGACATTTAGTATGACTGTTTAAACATAAAACTAAAGCGACAAGATACAAGGTTCAGCCCCTTGTGAGGCCGACCGTACCTACACAGAACCCAGCACTAACTTGACAGATTTTTCTTTTTACCACGTTTGAAACAAAGCGCTCAAATAACTCAGACATTTCCATACGTGGTGCTCCCCACTAACAAATCTAATTTGTACGTCCATCGTTACGTCCAACTTTTTGATAGAGGGTATTTGAAGCCCCATTCGTGCTTGCATGAGGAGTTTTTTGCGCCACAAACACGTACGTACGGTTTTCGACAAAATGACCGTGGACTTTCTGAGAAAGATTTCGGTTGCACGTGATTTTCAGATCTGTCAGTGTTCGACGGCAGGGTGTTGTGATGATATAGACGGTTTTATGAAGTTAAATGTCGAATGTACTGTATAAAGTTATCTACTCATACTTCGTACATGTAAATCAAGAATACCTTATGCACGTATTTATTTATAAGTGCATCCAGCAACAGAAGTACGAGACGATCTGACTACTCGGCCCACGGTCTTATTAAGCTACACAGGTGTCCCTCCAGAATCACCATTAGCGACGTAGCCATCAAATGGCTGACCTGCCTCAGTATTAATTTATAATGTATCTGATGTATTAAGCAATAACGCTGCTAATGAAAGTACCAATTCTCCCTAAAGCGTTGTAAGACCCGGGTATGTCCTTAAACTACGACCAAGACCACCGGGGAATGGGCAGCAGCATTCCTGGAATGCGGTGGAGATACTGCGATCGCCAACCCGCATGCCAAGCGTGGCGATTATGGCATTTACCCCCCATGAAATTGGAGGAGGCCTATGTCCAGCAGTGGACGACCTAGGGCTGATATGGTGGTGGTTGTAAGAAGTAACTAGCGAAGGGTTTAGTGCCTCAGCTTGATTGTTCCGATAGATCAGTGGCTAGAACGATTGGCTGCGTAAGCCAGATATCGAAGGTTCAAATCCTGCTCGGAGCATTAAATTTTTCTATGTTTTTTTTTATAATGTATCTTGTAACATTTGTAACTGTTTTGAACCTGTATAGGTCTTATAATAGATAAATAAATTGAGCCCATAAGACTACAAGGTGGTATATTAAAACCAAATACTAGTCCATTGCATCAAAACGTCAGTCAGGAGTGTAAAGCATCAACTCAATGTAACTTACTTGTAGTCACTACTTATACATTAGCAACCTAATAATTGCGCAATAGTGGGCTATAATGTATCCATTTGTCTAACAGCCATACATACATACTCCAACATGACTCTAACCCATATTCCCGTATTCGGTGCTCATATATAATGCAGTCCCTAAATCCATTCCACGTTCCATTTGTAACAATTCCGTAATTCAGCGGAATTATTGAGCAAGCTCGCGACAATGCAGGGCTAAGTCCACAAACTGTATCAAATATTAACTCGGTAACAATCGGTGGCAGATTTCTTTATTTCTATTGATTGATAAAGTGTAAAAAACTTGTGACACTTATAATAATAATGTTTCATATGTTTTAATGTGAATCCAAACCTTGATACGAGTTCATTGGGTATGTTTTACTTGCGTAATTCAGGTGTTTTATTATCTCGATTTTCATGTGTTAAAATAACTCCATAAATTATCATTAGAGGGCGCTAAGGAGGTAAACCTTTTATTTTATATTGCGAAGATCAGTAGCCACAACAGAAGATGAAAGTCAGCTCTGCAACTGCACCTCTAGCTTACTTAACTGGTAAAGAATCTCCTTCCATCATTACTTGGAGACCTCGTGAAGTCACCAGCTGGTACACAAGCAAATACCTGAGTACATATCCGAATCCAATCACCAATTAAGCTCATCTACGAGTATGTATGTTGTAGTGCAGTGTCCTTTTGAGGTATAGCATTGAGGTAGGATTATCTTGCTCTCAGCTTCATTCGTGTTTTCTCCAGACGAATACCGTGCTCCTAAGGATGTAATATCTGCAAGGACCTTGCGATTGCCAGGTACCAATATGATCTTTCCTAAGTAAACGTTTCCAGATCCTGCAAATCACTTATACTCGTAGTCATACTTGTTATGGCCATTTTTTGGCCGGATGCTGCACTTCATGATGAAAGCAAGCCACTTTGCACAGTGATAGTAGGGACCAAACTGAGTGATTTAACCCGCAGCAACGCAAGTTTCACCCCTTAGGAACAGAGATGGCGCCACTTCTTTAAAAAATATTTCAAAAAATTCTACTAGCTAAACTAATGGGCCGATTTCATTGCGTAATATCTCAAATGAAAGCTCATTGTACACATTACTTATAAAAAATACTCAAAAAATATATACTGAATACATTTGGCAAAAAACGGCAACTCAATTTTTTTTTCTTACTCGATTGGTAGTTTTTACTTAATTTCATAAAAAAAAATGTATGGAACATGGATAGTTTAATGCATGTATATATTACTGAATAAATACCATGTATTATAAAATGACATCGATACCTGGTAGATATGTTGCGATTTGAAGGTTAGTTATATATAGGTTTTTTTATTAAAACTTAAATGTCTTCTTCGGGTTCACTAAAACGGGTATAATAAATCTCAGAACCAACTGGGAACGATTTGGTTTTAATTTTTTGTTTACAAATGTAGTCACTAAATAAAAATAATTACTAATTTTAGATTTATTATATTTTTTGTAATTTAGCAGCAGGAAAAAACTTGTTATTCAGTTTATTTTTATTATTTTTTAATTTATTAAAATAAATTGAGTAACTTCTTTTCATATGACATATTTCATAATATTAAAATCAGTGCACTAATTGCGGTTGAAGATTTCTTTTAAATTTATTTGTAAGAAGAGCGTGCGTGATTAAACTTAAATATTTCGTGAAGTATGAAAGGTATCGGTGTCGGGTTTTATATATACACGCGTTAAACTATTCATGTTCCATAAATTTTTTTAAGAAATAAAGTAAAAACTATCAATCGAGTAAGAAAAAAACTTAAGATGCCGTTTTTTTGAAAAGTATTCAGTGTGCGTTAGTTAGCGTATTTTTTATAAGTAATGTATATAATGACCTATCATATGAGATATTAAATATTGAAATTGGTCAAATAGTTTAGTTTGTAGAATTTTTTGAAACATACTTTGAAGAAATTTATACTCGCATTCAAACTTTCATATTTCGTGAAGTATGAGAGGTATCGGTCTCGGTGTTATTTTATAATACATGGTATTTATTCAGTAATATATATATGGGACCACCGGGGAATGGGCAGCAGCATTCCTAGAATGCGGTGGAGATACTGCGATCGCCAACCCGCATGCCAAGCGTGGCGATTATGGGGGAGGCCTGTGTCCAGCAGTGGACGTCCTAGGGCTGATATATAGTGGTGGTGGTATATACATGCATTAAAATATCCATGTACCGTACATTTTTTTATGAAAACAATTAAAAACTGCCAATCGAGTAAGAAAAAAAAACTTGAGATGCCGTTTTTTGCCAAAAGTATTCAGTATATATTTCTTGAGTATTTTTTTAGAAGTAATGTATATAATAAGCTTTTATTTGAGATATTAAGCAATGAAATCGGTTTATTATAGCTAGTAGATTTTTTTGAAATATTTTTCAAAGAAGCGGCGCCATCTCTGTTCCTAAGGGGTGAAACTTGCGTTGCTGCGGGTCAAATCACTCAGTTTGGTCCCTACTATCACTGTGCAAAGTGGCTTGCTTTCATCATGAAATGCAGCATTTTGTTCATAACAAGTATGACTATTAGAGAAAAGATCCATTATGTTTTCGTTATATATTAAATAAATTACGTGTTAATGACATTTTTACTGAAATTTATAATCGAAATGATGACCTGAATTTTTTTAAATTATTAAAATTTAAAGAATTGAGTATAACTTATTCCCACTTCGACCAATCTGATGCTATTGTATTTGTATGGGAACCATCTTAATATGTAGGTATGCATATTATTCTGTTCCACTATTTTGTAATTTCATACACGTACATATGCCCATGCTATACGAGTAGCTACACAAAAAATATTGAACAAGTGTTAACTGCTATTCTGTTAATAACTTCGGAAGTCCATAGAAAAGTTGCTGAAATTGCTGGTGAAATGACAAATTTGCAATAATGGTAGTTCCGGCCGCTGATAAAAATAGCTCGGAGCGAGAATAGCACGATCGATGTCGCGCAGTGCAGCCACGCACGTGCTGCAGACCAGTCTGCTGCCCATTCTGGAGATCTATCTGACTCGACTTTTTGTTGCACATTCGATCCGGCCATACTTTAATGAAATCGTTTTCTTGATTTTCTTTGACAGTTTCCGTACTTACAAATTTTTAAGTTTCCCTATATGAAGATTTGCATAAACTTGAAGACATTTTTTTTTCTATATCAGGTTCAAAAGTGGTCATGGTTCTGATCAGGAAAAAGCAAACAATTTCTAATCCTGAGATAAAGTAATTTAAGGTACAATGTTGAATGAAATCTTCCGGTCCCGGACATTATTCGAGATTTAACAGTGATAACTTTGTAATGACGTGTCTGTCAATATCGATCGGACATACTTATATTAACTGGTTTTAATAACCAGTCAGATAATCACCATTAAATTATTCGCTCCCCACGACCCGTGATAAATTGCTAACTATTGATAATAAAATTAAACGTATACTAACACACTATTCTATATAAAGAATGATCGATTTAAAAACATCATAACATGTCATTTACCTAAACAATTTTCTTAAATTTCTAGCAGTGGTTTTAGCGAAACGACAATATCCGCTTTTAAATTATCCATTAAAAGTATTATTACATTTATAAATGTTTCTATTTGTTATTATTCCATTTTCCTCACAAACGCTGACATAGAAACGACCAACCTCAGCCATCTCAAATCCCAAGATTATTATTTGCCATAACACAACCAATGTAACTTGGCACTTGAACCCACGAAATGGCGTACAAGGGTCGATTTAATGCGTAGTTCCGCTGGGGTTACGTAGATCCAGCTAATGTGGTGCTATATTTTGAATCCAGGTACGGTGACATTTGGCTGAGGTTCAACCCGAGCGAGGGTGGGTTTGCAGTATGTACGCTATGCAAATGTCGCAAGGCGGTGCAAGTAACAACCGTAGTGCATTCTGTGACATATTCAATTTGTTAATAAGTATTCACTCCATCTTGTGTCCCGATCACCGTGCCCGACCTTCATTTAGGTAGAAACAAGTGAGTTGAAGCGTTAGCGTTTCTACCAACAAGTTTTTGATTACATTTCAATTCGTTCCTACTGACAATTAGCCTTCTACATGAATATTGTCATTTTACTACGGTGCGTAAGAAAAATTGGAGAAACAGGGTCCCATTGCATATAATGAGTTGTAGCTTTTAATACAAGCGGAAATATATTTTCAAAACCTTTTATTAAAGAGAGATACAGACTAGTTAGCTATGGCAATATTGCTAGCTTGTAGGTACTAGTAGGTACTTTTGCTCCACCTTCTGCAAAAAGCGCACGAGTTGTATAGCTTACGTAATTCGGCGCCACAGAAGTATAATTTCGATGCCTATTTTCTTTTGTCTGAACCCGATACTTCCAATGGAAAACATTTTAATGAAACGAAAATTATATACTTAAAGGATGCTATTTTAATATTTGGGGTTTCTATGAAATGTAAGGATCGCCGTTGGAATCTTGTGCCTTGTTCCAGTCAACTCTACCACCGAGATTCCCAAAGCCGGTCTCCAGTTCACGCACTTTACGACCGTCAACGGAACTACGATTGCGATCCGTCATAAATGTAACACGACTCGATTCATAATTAGTAGCTATTGATGCCAAGGGATTTCGGGACACGTCACGTAGTGGAGTATGCGTGTTGGTGGGGCGGATGATGAATGGGAAAAAAGATGCCCTAGAGGGTAAATACAGTAATTTATAATTTTTGGTAATTTAAACTTTTATTGCCCATGGTATGGCAAGTACCAAAGAACATAAACGTATGTATTATCTCAATGAGTTAGGCAGCGTAGTGCCTGCTCTTTACCAGAATAGCTGTACTTATATCTGCATTATACACTGTAAAGCTAATATACCATTTTATGGGGTTACAGTTTTATACTTTGTATCTTAACCAACCCTACCATTACGTACTTGTTACATGTATGCTGTATACTTATGTATTTTGGGAAACCCCACCTTTATAACCGTCATAAAACCCACACGGAAAAAAATCTAAAAAGTTAATAACGAAGAAGCATTTCATATAAAACGAAGAAAGTCGAGGGTCGTATTATTTCAAACATTAAGACGAGAATATTGCCGCGGGCAATTTATGAGAGCAATGCCGAGCCTTATCTTCTGTATTAAAGATTTCATTAAATCATGCTGGGCAATAAAACAGTTTGATACCGCAGTTAGGTCCCGGGTCACTAAGTTAATGACGTGTTCTTGAGTACTGGTGTAAGGGAGTGACGGTGAACAAGGCCCTATTTACTAAGGTTAAGTAATTTGGCGTAAAAAATAAAGATAAATTTACTCACAACGCTAAAAAACATTAAGTATTAATACAGTTAGGTTTAATGTAACTTAATATTACATAACGCATAAGCGCTAATACCGAATACCTACGCGTATTTGTGGACTTGTCGTTTTTTGGTACACATCGAAAGACACGAATAAGTCGAAAACCATACCGGCAAATATTAGCAAATATGGTGCAGTCATATAAACAATAGCGCATAACTAAGTGTGGTGCACGCATAAAAAAAAGAGACCCTACTGTAAATTGTCACGCTCGTGTTTTGTGTTCTAATGCTGAATTTTTTACCTAATTTTATTTAAACAACTTTTTTGGCATAACTACTCTCTTTATCTCATATTTATTTGAGTGAATAGACACTTTCACGGGGCAGGAGCTCCACTCTGAGGACCACAATGTAAGGACGAACCTACACAATCACGGGTCAAAAAAAAACCGTGTTGTGTATCATATTAGGCAAAAGTGACCAGCCATCAAGTCAAGACTTGATGAGATGATAAGTTTTAACCTACCCATTAATACATACAGCCTGTGAGCAATGCATTCGCCAAAATTTTGGTCGGTATTTGCTGTTTTTTACAATTAGTACTTTTTAACAAGTAAAATATTATGATGATTCAGTATTAGATAATAAAATCTAAGTAAAAACCTTTTACGGCTGTGCGATGATTGGTTAAAATAATAATCAATACAGTGATTTCTAAATGAGTTCGACAAACAAGAGTTACGAAAATAGTCATTTTGAATAAACGTATGTATTCCGAAAAAATTATTACTTTGTAAAATTAAATTATACAAATTGACTTTACACAAACAATTCAGTAATCTCGTAAAATATTTTGTAATCTCGATGGCGATATGCACCAAATATTGAGGACTCCAGACACTATGGTCTTTGTGTTTGTGTGTTTATGTGTTCGTTTCAATAAGCGAGCTGTAAGTGCGATTTGACAAAGGCATTATATAGTAGAATCAGTAGAATGGCGGTACGCGGATCCCTATAAAAGTCTTTGCTCTGACGGAAAACAAAGCCTAACATTCTGTACGCCTTCCACTGATTATGTCAATATGAGAAGTGAATTTTAATTCTTTTTCAATATAAACACCTTGGTCTCTGATTTCAGTAACCATTTCCAGTATTTTGTTCTTGATCGAGTAATTAAAACAGATTGGGTTACGCTTAAGGGAAAATGAGATCGAATAACAGTTCTCTGTGTTAAGACAGAGGCAATTTTTGGTACAGTACTGATCCAACCTGTTAAAGTCATCCTGTAACCGTTTACTATATTTATAGATAGTAAACGGATTTGATTAAAATAAATATTATTGTATCGTCGGCAAAGAGTAGAACTTTGGAATGATGAAATAGTAAACGACATCGTTGATGAACATATTAAACAGCAGGGGAGCCAAATGGGACCCCTGGGGCACACAAGACAAGACAGGGATGAACGAGGAAGTATGACCTTTTTCAGAAACAGCCTGAGATCGAACCCGAATGTATGACGTAAACCATCTCAGTAGATCACCGTAAATACCGATAATTTTTAACCGACTTCAAGATTTCAAAAGAGGAGGTTATCAATTCGGTTGTATGTTTTTTTTTTTTGTTTTTTTTTTTAATGTTTGTTACTCCATAACTCCGTCATTTCTTAACCGATTTGAAAAATTCTTTTTTTGATTGTATGTATATATATCCAAGTTGGTCCCGTTTTTGTCAAAAGGCAGTTCTGATGATGGGATCCATGAGGAATTGAGGGAACTCCTCAAATCTTTAAGGCAAACATATAGTGATTTTTGTGTTTTTATCAACAAGTCAAGCATCAGAACAGAACTCTTCAACGACGAAAAGTTCACGTTTGGCGATTTGTCCTCCTAGCTGTGTTTGTTAAGCAAGTTCTTTTTTCACGATTAATTTTTGTCATGCTCGAGTTCTGATGATGGGATCCATGAGGAATTGAGGGAACTCCTCAAATCCTAAAGGCAAACATATAGTGATTTTTGTGTTTTTATCAACAAATCGAGCATTATCATACAAAAATGTGACATTTGATGAAGTGGAACTGCTGATGATGATCAGAACAGAACTCTTCAACGACGAAAAGTTCACGTTTGGCGATTTGTCCTTCTAGCTGTGTTTGTTAAGCAAGTTCTATTTTCACGATTGATTTTTGTGCATGCTCGAGTTCTGATGATGGGATCCATTAGGAATCGAGGAAACTCCTCAAATGTAAAAGGCACACAAATAGTGATTTTAGTATTTTCATGAACTAATCAAGCATTTTCATTCATAAAAGTGACATTTGATGAAGTGGAACTGCTGATGATGATCAGAACGGAACTCTTCAACGACGCGTAGTTCACGTTTGGCGATTAGTTCTCTTCGTTTTGTTTGTCAAGCAAGCAAGGTTTTTCCATGATTTCATGAGGATTTGAGGGTACTTAGTCTTCTACTATTATAAACATACTTATAGCCATTTTTGTATTTTATTGTATGGAATCTAAGAGTGCACCATCTAAGATTAATAATGTTTCACCGGACTCCCCCATTGAAGTCGGTTTTTTTTTTCTTAAAAATTATTTATTATTTATTTTTGATCATTATTATTAAACCCAATTCAAGCACAGAATAAGTAATAGTACAAGATTCAAGTCTCATTTAGCCATCACGGGCATAAATCAAATGAGGCGTCACGGTCCAGTGCGATCTTTTAAATACAATAAATACATTTCATATTTTAATGATAAGTGTATGTCTATACAGATACCCTTGGCTACTCACATAACCATTATTGCCTCTAGTCTGGTTGAAAAACTCATATCAATATCTTGAAGAAACTGCGGTCTTCCGAGAGATAAAATTTGGGTCAACCAAGTTAAGCGATTCTTAAAAATGGTTAATAAAATTTCACCTTTTATGTATACAAAAGCCCCGAGGGATCCCAAGAGAATGCCGTTTTCATTTCGCTCGGAAACCGATCTGACCAATGTAAAAGGAAATTATTAATTTCTTCCTTGCTTACTCGGTTTCCAAGTTTCTGTAAAGGACAAAGGAATGTAATATTTGCATTTGTTTATTTATATGATATTTGGTTTTGCACGGAATGAAATTTATATCTACTTATAAAAACTAATAATAAAACTACGACTTAGTAATTACTTACGTACGTATGTTGGTCAGAGACCAATTAGTTTAAATAAAATAAATAATAATAAATATTGGGGGACAATCTTACACAAATCGACCTAGTCCCAAACTAAGCAAAGCTTACTATGGGTACTAGACGACGATATAAATATTTATATAGATAAATACATACTTATATACATAGAAAACATCCAAGACCCAAGAACAAATATCCGTGAAAAATGCACAAATAAATGCCCTGGCCGGGATTCGAACCCGGGACCTCTAGCTTCGGAGGCAGAGTCACTACCAAATAGGCTTAACAGGTCGTCAAAGATAAAAGTGTTGAATAATTCTAACAGGAATTATTCAACACGCATTCTAATTTTTTCTATTCTATAATAGGTAAATATCACAAAGAAAGTAAATTAGCAAAGTGCCATTTGGCATTGATCCCGCTATTTGAAAATTTCTGTTGTGTGCAATAAAGTTTAAATAAATATGTAAAGAGTAAACGTGTCCGCTATTCAATAAAATAGGCAAGGCTGCAAAGCTGTTCTCTGGCGCCAGTGCTTGTATTAAGAGCCGAGCTAGCGAAGGATTGTATGATTTGGAGTTCATAAGTACAATCATGAGCGTAGTGAGGCTTTCAAGGCACGTGACGCCAAAGAACTTTGCTGCCGAAATTGTTGATTTAATTATAATGCAAGTCTTACGTAAATTGTACTCATTTTCATTAAAGGCTTAAAAATCAAAGTAGGTATTTCACGAATTCTTAATAAAATACATGAAAGTCTCTATTTCTACATAAAATGAGTCATATTCAATATTGTTGAGTACTCCATGGTAACATAAGGCATATTTCCTCTTACCACTAATTTAACGGGCATTCAAATATGAATATCTTTTGCACAAAGATCTATAAATAAATTACATTATTTTGACTTTACTCCAGCTTTAGAACAAAACAAAACTTAATTAAATGTATCGGACTTTTTTCAAAGATATTTTTAAACGGTGCGTTCTGAATTTGCACGAAGCGTAAAATTTTGAAATAGAAAAATACATTTCAGATTAAACAAACTAAGTATAGTGAATTTTTCATTATACTACTACTTCACTTCATTTTACTATTTTTCACTATAGTTTGTTTATAAACGAAAATAAATTAGTAATTAATATTATAAAATTTAGCTAGAATAACTATATAACCTAAAAATGAAATTTTATTGCTACGTATTATTAACTCAATTATTTTGTAACATGACTTATTTAATTTCTGTTATTATTACAGTTTGTATAATTTCAGTTTATATTAATAAAGATTTAATTTAATTTATTTTATTAAAATATAATACTATACTGTACCATTACATCATATATTTCGAAACGCCTAACATAATTATTCATATACACAGATTATGAACTTATAACTTTCAGAATCAACGTGCCCAGCTATGTATCAATATACTTACACCTTATTTGGGGTAGATTGATACAAATTTCTTCCTTCTTAAGACGGTCCATAACTGGTTTAATTTCCACGTTAGCAAGTTACTTATTCCTTCAAAATGTACCCAGACAACCACTGTATCTTTCAGAATTATTTAAATAGTCAATACGAGTACTGTAACGTAACCTATTCTAATCGGCATGACAATAAAAACCGTAGTAATCGGCTCCAACACCCCCTACCTTTATTTTATGTTCTGAGAACAAATGTATACTTCATATTTTTGAATGCTTTGGAATTGGATCCTGCAATATCAAGATGCTTACATTAAATATCTATGAGTCGCACGTTTAATAATGATCGGTATCATTAGGCCTACAGAATACCCGAAGTACAAAAGTAGTTAACGAAATAAAATAAATGTAAGTCACGTCAAAGAAACTCGTAGCACTAATTAATACGGGGCAAAATCCTCGGTCCCAGAGGGGCCCTCAGCCAAGACGCGCCGTGTAATAATTATCAATGGACCCTAAGGGCATAACCGTAAGCCCACCTTGGCACTTACCCAAACCTTTCTATTTGCATCCGCGAACTTTGCCGGACCCTTATGGGCTTTGTAGCGATTTTAATTTGCTGTGTATCTGGGTTGCGTGCTACCGAATGCGGGTCGCTTTAGGATTGAGGGATCATTTCACTGGGAATTATTTCGCGTTCATGTGATGTTGTGTGTTTCTGCATTTGTTTATTATCCTCTTAAGTAATACTCTGTAATTTCTTACTTCAAACATTTGACACATCATAATACCCATAGAACGTAAACACGCACTTATCGAAATTATAAATAAAATCACATCAAATAAATCTTAGAGCATACATAACTGGAGTGGCCATCAGCGCATCTTACCAAACAAAATATTATGCCAATTTTTGCGGGAGGCGAGGTAACAGAAATATAAAAAAAAACTACGCACATATACAATATATTGTTCCATTACTATGCACCTACACTAAAACAATCAACTCACTCACATGCAAACTACTAAAGTTCAGCAATAAAAGTCGACCTTATTTTCGTCAACGTTAGATCCATTATTGGGTTACTATCGGATGGCCAAATTGACCAAAGTCGATAAGGACCATGTTTCAAAGAAATTCTCATAAACAGTAGTCCTTATTTCTTTAAATACGGTGACGTCAAAGTGACGTTTCACAGCTAGCCCTAATGGTCAAGCACGAATGTTTTTAAATCGACTTTGTAATCGATGCTCGATTTACGATTTGAAATAAAACTTGAATTGCGCATAAAATTATAAATAAAGCAAAAATATGCTTACAGTATGTGAAATTATCATCAATCTTTTTGTAAATTTCATAAAGTACAACGTTTTATTACCCTAAACAGCAGATAAAGGTATTTTCACGGAGCTCTTCACACGCCGGAAACGATTTCGAGACTGAATTAACTTATAATCGATTAATGAAGTAGTTTTTAATATTGTGCCAATTTTTGGCAGAGGGGTAAGTGTACCAACGGCTACTCCAGTTATGTATGCTCTAACTAAGTAATAAATCAAAATCTTCTCAAGTAAACCAAATAAATTTTCGCTTTTCCAAGGTATAATTTAATTTATGTTAAAAAAATCGAACATTGTTGTTGTGTATTTTACGATAATAATTCACCACCCAAATAGTTACGTGTTATGTCGATTTTTTTAAAGCCAGTGTTGTGACCAAGTTTGTCGTTTCGATTCAGATGACATTTCCGTAAATTGATAGAAATCGATTAAGTACGAAAATCAAATATCAATAAAATGAAGTCATTAAAAACGACGTGATAACATAGTTAAACAACGAACGAACCGTGAACGTACCTTTGCTGTGTAGGAATAGGTACAATAGTTGTTGATATCTGAACGAAACAAAGATGATGTTAAAAAAATGCTTGGCTTGTCAAGTGTGCAGTTTTTCGAAGTTTCTCGGTATTACTGTGGGCTTATTCCGTTTCTTTCCATATTTTTTGACCCGGCTGTAAAATCGATGCAATCAACCATTCGTTAATACCTAATCACTAGATATGAGTATAACAGACGATAATCGCTACAAACATCAATTCATAAATGTCAAATATTTGAATTTGAAGTAAGAAATTACAAATTATAAAGCCCCTCTTGTCTAATTGTGGCGTGTACGGATAGGCATTTATTTTGTTTTTGTTACAAGTTTTAAATTCTGTAATGTTTATTCAAACACGCTACAACTACATACAAGATTTCTCGGTTGCGTCCTAAAGGAGGCCAGGGTCTACTTTGGCGGAACACTAATGTGTTTATCCTTTCATATAAATAGATAATGTATCAATAAATAAATATCTACTTTTGTTATGTCCACAACTAAATAGTTGCCACACTAAGGTACCAGAGCCTACCACAAATGCTCGAGCAATGTTTTTTCTCAGATCATTTGATACTCTCTAACGGCAGACAGCAATAATATAAGCCAAGTCAAAAAATCAAAAATGCCGTTTAATAAAAAGGCAAATTTACTCTTTGGTGATGCTCAATACTTTTAATATAACAATGCTAAAACTGCAGAAAGCTTAACACAAAATCGTGCATACCGAGAAAATACCAGCTTCCGAATATGGATTGATAGCCTGTTATTATGAAACTGTAATTTAGCATGTAAATGTGGTACCTATATATTGAAAAGGGCATGATGCAATAAAAATCAATAAACCCGTCTGTAAATAGCGCCTAGCTGTGAGAAAAGTACCGAACGGTTTGACCGCCGCGGTTAGCATTCTGCGTGCTTCGGCGCCCTAGGGAACCGGAGGGACGAACTTGCTAAATAATTCAGACCAAAGACCTCACAATTGATAGTTAGCAATAAAAGGGTCTATTGAGATGTTTTGTTTGAATATATTTCAAGAAGTTTAGGGAACGAAGCAAGAGTATTAGGCTAGGCAGGCATTTGTTTGGGCAAATACCGTTATATTAGGATTCGGTTTGCGGATAACTAATATTATACACGCATTACGAATACCACGATAGATTGATAGATTATATGTTCTCATATATTTCAAATTTACTTAATAATTATATTTTGGACAACCTTACACAAATCCATGAAGTCCCAAACTAAGCAGAGTTTGTACCTACTGTGGGTGTAAGCGACAATATAAATATATATATACCTACTCGTACCTGATATACGAGTATCAATACTCAAAAACATAGAAACATCCAAGACTCAGGGCACACACTTTTTTTTAATAATACTATTTTATTTTTTTTGTAGTTTTTACAACTTTGACAGGTAATACCGCACCAACGTTTGACTGAAATGGAAAAGTTTTTTAGAAACCTATCATTTTTAAAGGCCTATCTACCACGGATCTAGGTATAGATCCGTGCTATCCACAGACACCACACCCAATGCATTGCGCATTTTTGTGCATTTTTTTGTTTTTTCATTTTTTTTTTCATAATAGTAGTCCAAATAGTCCAACTTTCATAAAATTTTAATGCTTTTAATAGTCTCCGAGTAAATCGGCTGTTACATACGGACGGATGGACAGCCATGGTGAATCTATTTTCGCCATTTGGCTACGGAACCCGAAAAAGTATTTAAAAAGATGTTTTCGTTCGCGCTATAACCAAATTATTTATAAAAACGAATTAAAACAAGAAGGGAAACAAAATAGTGAAACACACGGGAACAAAATATGCGATGCGATGCGCTACTTGGTGTATGAAATTTGTATTAAATTGTAACTAGATTTAATGATACTGAATGTTGTAGGGTAAATACTACGCAACGTTTACGAGCTTGCGCAAGGTAGATCAATATGTCATTTTCCACACTAAAAATGACAATGACCTTGGAAGCGAGTAAACGACAATACAAAACCATTTCCAATTCAGTACGTTAAGTCGCATAGGCTAGACCCAGATCAATTTAGTAACGGGCGCCGGAGTAGGCAAGGGGCTCTAGTCTCGAGTGCCCTTCAAATGGGGATATTTTGATGTCAAAGTAAACGCGGTGTCGATGTCGCTTCATGTGGTAGAAGGAAGTATTGGAGATATATACTCGTATAGTATATAGCACCCACTAATGTAAGCGATCGTACAAATCACAACACGAGTTTTTTTATTAAAATCCTGTTGTTAAGTCGTATGATAAAAATTGTATTTTATTTATTGTAAATTGGTTAAAAATACATGATGTTGATTTTAGTGGAGTATGCCCAGTTAGAATTTAACGAGGGCGAGCAAGGTTATGGTGACAATGTAACCAACCATATATGATACCACCCTGGCTCGGGGATGAGTCGCGTGGTTATGTGGGACTCACGTATAGGCTTACGAAACTCACGGTGTTACCACCACCGGTTGGGGCAAGGCCTCCCGTAGAGCCCCCTTGTCACAAGGGGGGCACCCTCTACGGGGATATATCGTCATCTATTTAGTACCCATAGTACAAGCTTTGTTTACTTTGGGATTAGGTCCAATATCCGCTATCTATAGATTTAAAAAGTGAGCTTTAAGGGGTTTAATAATCACTATTCAATAAACCTCAATATTCAATATCGATCAGACATAAAATATTATTTATACGAAGGTAAATCAATAAGTTTCCGTTCTCTGAACCAAAATATTAAAATACTTTCACTTACCTTTCCAATTTCTCGATGAATGGCGTAGGCGGCACTCGCTTCAGGCGGATAGAAATTAAGCCAGCCTCATGAGATGACTCGAAACCTAACTGGCCTCCTCTCCCTGTCTTTCGCACACCACATACAATTACACGAAAAGAGACGGAGGTAATAAAATCTTCCGCTAGGGGAAAATGAAAGGATTGTGGAGTAATTGGAAAATACCTTTGCATTGAGTGGCGCCGAGGTTTCGTTTTCAAATGGAGATCGTCGCGGTATTTCACTAGCTTAGCGCCATTTTCTGCAGTAATTGGAATTTATATTGTCTGTTCAAATCCAGCCAGTGGTATGAAAATTTGGAATATAGTGAATGAGAAGGCAATAGCTTGAATAATAGCCAAGATAGCTTGAACTGGAGATCTCCCCGCCGCAGTTGGATGAGGATAGTAGAAGCATGAAAATGTTCGCCTTTTTTAAGGTTCCGTATTCGAAATCATTTCAATGAGTTAACGGGTGGACGTTGGAAATCTTTATTTTGTTCTTGGAATCATCACGTAATACACGACCTGAAAAACTAATTCAGTAATCGATCACAATCACGTGTATACCATCGTAGTTAACAGAAAAAAAAAATCTTAAACAAATTTCTAACGGGAAATAGCATTGAATTAAAAATCTTTACTACCCTAGCCGTAGTTTGAAATAATTATTATTATTAATTATGTTATGAACCTAAAGCCTCCTTCAATGATTCGTTTTATGAACCAACCTAAAAAACTAATGTCAAATAATTAATTTATGAGGAATTCAATAAGTTGTCACTTATCACATATGCATGACAAGTCAATCGATGAGTATGTTGACGTAGGACCTATCAAATTTCTCGCCAAAGCACTGAAATTTGACGTAATGCACGCACTTGAAGAAATTGCAAGAAATTGCTTTATTAAATTGCAATAACTAAACAGCGATGTAATTCCATCAATCCAAAAATCACCGTGTATACTCGTACGCCGTGATTAGTCAAGTAAATAACAATGCCTCTATAATAATTTTATAAGCGTAGGTACAAAAGGAAAATAGATCTAAACAGAAACAAAATAAGTTTCTTGTTTTTCTGTAAACTAATTATAATTGTGGGTCATTCGGGAGGAAAGTTACATTAATAAGTTTGAGTGCCTTTGTTCCACCCAGATAACCAAGTTTGATAACTGGTTAACTAGGTGGAACATTTCTTCCGCGAAGAAAACCAGCTATGTGAGTGGAATTCTAATTCCATATTGTTAACCGAGTTGCATTACTGGAATGTATCTTCTACATATTCTA
This sequence comes from Notocelia uddmanniana, assembly GCA_905163555.1. NCBI lineage: Eukaryota > Metazoa > Arthropoda > Insecta > Lepidoptera > Tortricidae > Notocelia > Notocelia uddmanniana. The sequence continues at coordinate 14,645,155 of LR991053.1, forward strand.
CTTAAGGCAGGTCGGTGTAGGTACGAGGACGAGCGAAGCGAGGAGGAGTGTTAGTTGAACCGCGACCCTACCGCGCGCGAGCCGAGCGAGCGAAGCGAGCGTGCCGCGGTAGCGGCCGGCGAAGCGCCAGTACCTGACTAACAATATACTACTTGAAATTTTGTAATATTGAGAATTAGACCATATTATATATAAAGAAGTATATAAAATATATTGTTAGTTAGGTACTGGCGCTTCGCCGGCCGCTACCGCGGCACACTCGCTTCGCTCGCTCGGCTCGCGCGCGGTAGGGTCGCAGACTTCCACTCACATAGTTGGTTATCACCGCGGAAGAAATAGTGCGTCTAGTTAACCAGTTATCAAACTTGGTTGTCTGGGTGGAACAAAGGTTTGAGTGACTGTCATATCACCATCCTGCCTATCCGAACGGTGAGGTACTAGTCATGTTTGATGGAAACGTCCGACAGCTGGAATGACGTTCCAACCGAATAAACAAATGCCAAAAATTAAAGAAACCGTCATCTCAACGGCACACGTTCCTTTTAAGCCTAAAGCCGGCAATACATTGTCCTGAATTTAACATCCTAATCCCGCTCTTAAGGTTCTGAATTCAGGAAGTTCTTAATAACCCCATAAGTATCGCATTGCAATGTAACATTGCAAAAAAAGTTCATGCATCTTTTTAACTAGCACTAATAAAAAGGGATGTTAATGTCATTGAAGGGATAACTGCATAAGAAATTGGTTTTGCTTGGCTTTGATTGCTAAAGGTTTACGAGAGCAAGAAGCGTTTTTTACACAAGTGTGTAATACACTTTCAGGGCCATCAATCTTATCATAAAAGTTACCCCGAGTGGCATCATGTACGCTTAGTTTTATGAATCTCATTCAGATTTACCGGTGCTTTTTATGTTTACCCTTCTCGTTCAAGTATTTGAAGATTTCATGAAACAGGAGACCAACCATAAAAGTATTTATTGCTGAAGGACCTACTTGGGTACTAGGTAGATTTACAACGGTTAACTTTCGTACATCCTTACTTTATGGGCACGATTTAATATCCTAAATGTATCCTACCTATGGCATCATATCTAGAAAGGCGACACGATCAAAAATGTACGTGCTAGAATTGCAGTACAGCTAAGCTACCACGGAGATTAATAACAACCACGGCTGTTTATCTACGTAGAACGAAACGTGTATGATAGCCGCCATATTGTGTCAAAAAGATTTTGACGAGTTACCGAGCTGTGATTGGCTACTGCCGTGACTGATGTTTTGCTTATTGGATGTCTAAACAAAGTGACAAATCAAAATGACGTCCCCTCGGAATTTCGTCTGTTAGTCTTGGCCCATTTTTTTTAATTTTTGCATCTGTTGTTATTCAATTTGTAGTATTGACTTCTTTATTATGAAGTTAACAAACGAAACAGTGTGTAGCTAATCGAAAATTCATGTGGAAACGCGCAATATAATAACCATTGTTTGGACAACAAATAGAAGAAGAAATTTAAATGAGCTATATATTAATCGTTGGATGTTCACAGTAAGTTCCATTGCCACAGTGCCATTAAATATATATAAAAAAAACGTCAAAATTCTACCAGCGGGGTACAGATTAAATATAGTTGCTTACAGTCTATATTTTTGGTTCGTGAGTTGGCGGTCTGAACTATACTAGTCTGTGATAACAACCATTGATTTTTTTGAGAAAGAAATTCTCAAACTGAGTTAAGAAGATCTACACATTCTGACATACTCTCTAAGACAATACTGTAGTAAGGCATCCATAAAAGAAATATTTTTACAGTCGAACCTACTAGCTAAAATCATACACTGCTTTGCTTCTCACGTTACAATACAAATATCGCGAAGCGTCTAAATTACATATCTCTGGGCTAGTAAGTCGAAGCACGAAATTGCCGGCGAGGACCAACTGACATATGAGTAAAATAAAACGTATACAGCAACCAAGCATCTTCGTCATCCATCCAACCGGCAACCAAACATTTGGGTACATCAAACTATTCCCGCGCAACCCCTTTGGTGATTCAAAATAATTAATAGTGAAAATAAACTTGGGTATAACGAGACCATTGGCATTACCATTAGTCCGTCTCAGCCCTCAGTCCTCACACGGGTTACCACAGCCTGACCGCCATGAAACTTAATGTCACCTTAGTGCGTTTTCAATTAGCTACATCTTAGCCCAGGGTGCATTAGGAGCGCATCAAGCGAAGTACCTCTACTCTATGGTAAACAGTTGGTAAGGGTGGTAATCCACTCGTCCAATATCTTTGTCCAATTTCTTTATCAAATCTTAAGTTTTATTTTTTTTTCATGCGTAGCCATATTGATTTAACTGTCATCGGGATCTTTGATCAAATGTCGGGGTCCCATCCAAGTTTGATGAAATCATCCAATTTCTTTAATCAAAGATATTGGACAAAGATATTGGATGAGTTTAATACGGACGGGGTGGTATGCTACTCATCCAATATCTTTGTCAAATCTTTGATCAAAGTTCTTTGACGGAGGCCCATTCCACTCATCCAATATCTTTGTCCAAGTTTTATTCTTTTTCATGCGTATCCATATTGATTTAACTGTCATCAGAATCTTTGATCAAACGTCGGGGTCCCATCCAAGTTGGATGAAATCATCCAATTTCTTTGATCAAATGTATATTGGACAAAGATATTGGATGAGTGGAATACCTTCCTAAGGCCGGTGCGATATTGCCAGCAATACCAGTGCAATATAGCATCCCTTTCTTACGCATAGATTCGTGAGAAAGGGATGATAACTTTAATAAACAAATAGTGAATTTACTATGCAGACCGCTATGCATAATCTTCAACTGTTGTTTAGAAGAAGGTGTATTTCCCAACCTGATGGAAAAGAATGGAAACAATGAAAAAGATGATTGAAGTCAAATCAGAATAACTTTGTACTACCAATAATTGGCACTCGCTTAAGGCGCAGGGTAGGGCAAGCCATTCTCCGTACAAAGGTTGTACAAGTTTTTTGCATTAGTTTTGGCACTACAGCATTTAATTTTATTTTTTGTTGGTAGATATTGGATATACGCAGAACTTGATGTAAAAACGGGACCCTATTACTAAGACTTCGCTGTCCGTCCGTCCGTCCGTCTGTCATCAGGCTGTATGTCAAGAACCGTAATAGCTAGACAGTTGAAATTTTCACAGATTGTGTATTTCTGTTGCCGCTATAACAACAAATACTAAAACAAAATAATAATAATAATTAAGGGGGGCTCCCATACAAAAAACGTGATATTTTAGCCCTTTTTCATGGCTACCACTCGCCGAGCTAGATCTCAAGAACCGTAATAGCTAGACAGTTGAAATTGGCACAGATTATGTATTTTAATTATGGCTACAACAAAAAATACTAAAATCAAAATAATTATAATAATTAAGGATGGCTCCCATAAAACAGAGTAGTTGTTGGCGTTTTTTTTCTGGTACGGAACCCTTCGTGCGCGAGTCCGACTCGCACTTGGGCGGTTTTTCTATTAAATAAATATAAATAAATAAATACTGGGGAACAATCTTACACAAGTCGACTTAGGCTGGGTTGCATCGACTTACGATCACAGACTGTGATCAACGTTGAATATGGCGCCAGCAGCTGTCATCCCATAGAAACTTTTCATACTTTCCATACATTAAATTTTTTACGAACACAGCTTACGATTACAGACGGTTTGGTGCAACCCAGCCTTAGTCCCAAATTAAGCAAAGCTTGTACTATACTTATATACGTAGAAACCATCCAAGCCTCGGGAACAAAAATTCGTGTTAATTACACAAATAATGCCCTGACCGGGATTCGAACCCGGGACCTCTGGCTTCGAAGGCAGGGTCACTACCAACTAAGCCAAAGTGGTCGTCAAATTTTTAAGCCATCTTTAATTTTTTTGCACATTCTCCTAATAGTACATTGTACAACAAGAGCATAAAACTATAGTGGATACCGTTTTCCTATGAATTAACGACTACATTCATAGGAAAACGGAAGTTAGTTTTTACCCAGTTCTACAAATCTTGACTTAATTTTACACTTCCAATAAAATTATCGAAACCGACTTTAGGAATTCCGAGCATCAGGGGTGCTATTCACAAACCGACTCATTCTCACCCCACACCTCACCTGCTTATAAAACTGTCAAAATTTGACTAATTACATTTCTTTCTTTTTTTATACTACTACGGTGGCAAACAAGCTTACGGCCTGCCTGATAGTAAGCAGACACCGTAGCCGATGGACACTTGCGGCTCCAGAGGAATCACAAGTGCGTTGCCGACCCTTTATTGACTTGGGGATGCGCTGTGTTGAGAGTGAGGGACCCGCAGACGTCTCCAGCTGTCAAGCTAGAGACATATGCAGGCCCCTCACTCCCTACACTTAGCATCCTCGGGAGCTCTGGCGACCTTACTCACCACCAGGGACACAACACCACATACCTACCATAGCGGCATTATTTCACAGTTTCCATATAAAAACGGGTGAGGTGTAAGGTGACGGATGAGGGCGAGTCGGTTTGTGAATAAGAGGGCTGCTTAATAAGCTTTCTCGTCTCGTCGTCTATTTAAAAAGTTGAAATTGACTGACCTAAATAAAATGTTGTTTCACATAATTATGTTTACTTGCAAAGCCGTGCAGAGACAAACGGATTGGGCCTTTAAACCGGCTCTAATGAACTGTAGCGGCGAGAATCGCCCGAAACGAATAAAACTCGGGAGTACTCATTTGTTTTTCATGATACAGTCGGCAGGATTTTACCATTTCATGAAAAGTACAGTTTGTAAGTTATACATAAACAGCAGTAACTGTAGTTATATCGATAACTTAGTTTCTGCTTGTTGTGTTGTTGTTGCAGTTGCAAGAAGTCAAACTATCTTTATAGTAGTAAGCCGCTGGTAAGGCATTAAGAGCTTATCTAGTTATTTTTTAGCACTTTACGCGCGCCCTAGTTTCTGTTCATACTTGTACCTACCTTTTTCCTATTGAAGCGAACGATATACAAGAAATACAAGAAAATAGCTAGAGTACAACACTTTATATTTAAGTCGAATTTCTCATGGTATGTTTTCATTGAATAAGATATGAAAAGTGAATGATTCAGCTGTAAATAAGTTTTGTCTTTCGCTCTATTAAATTATCAAGTGTTTCATGCTACACGAACATATGGTACCCAATATTTAAATGAAAATAAACAATTGCGTCAATTTTGAAGTCGCCTGTACTCAATACTAACCCTAAAGAACGAGCTGATAAAATTGATGAAGTTCCGTCCTAAACAAACAGGTACAAGCCTTTGAGAGGAAAAACTCGAAACAAGAGCCCTACATTACATTATTTACATATAGGTATATACAGACAACACGAAGCGGGCAAAGTTTACCTGACCCACAATACTATGTAAACTACATGGCAAATAAGGAGATCAAATGTTTCCGATTGTTTGAAGTATTTTCATTAATTATGTTTGGTGTCAACTTTTACTTTGTTGTGAATACATTACATTGGTACGCACACCCCTAACATAGACAATATTGTTTGCAGAAGTGTGTAGATGCCTGTTTAGCCCAGTTGGTAGTGACACTGCCTCTGAAGCTAGAGGTCCCGGGTTCGAATTCCGGTAAGGGAATTTGTTTCTGTGGTGAGCAGAAATATTTGTTAATGTGACTTGGATGTTTTCTAAGTATTTAAGTATATATCTATTAAATATATCATCGTCTAGTACCCATAACACAAGCCTTATTGAGCTTACTATGGGACTAGTTCGATTTGTGTAGAAAATATCCCCTTATATAAAATGACTTCGCAGACTGTACCTAATAATAATTGTGTTAATAGGTTGGTTAAAGAATAAAAAGAATAAAAATAATCGTAAAACTTTTTTATGCAAATGTCACGAATTTAAAATTTAATCTACTTATTCTTATATGCCAATAACGCAATAACCTAGCCGGCTTATTTTTTGAAAAAATAAAACTTTAAATAAGCTGTATGTGTGGTTAGTTAAGTCAAAAAAATCTACGAGTACGTATTACGGCAAAAATGAGTCCAACAAAATATATCAAAATATCAGTTTAAATAAAACTGTCATTCTCTATTGAATTAATTAAGACAAAGCGACGCCGTCTCATTATTTCCAAAAATATCCAATGAAAAAATCTTCAATCTCCGAATCTCGGCGAAAAGGATTCATTTCCATTGAGACTTTAGGGATCAGGATTTGGATAAAATAATCTCACGTTTTATTTTAGATTCTGCTTTTATTGTATATATTGCGGTTTCAGTGCAAAAATTTACCAAATACTAGACTTCGATCGAGTTACTTTAGTCGATATTGGAAATAATAGTATAATATAGTGCGAGTTCAGTAATGTGTTGTACTGGTCGCATCCTGAAATAAATGTCATTTTGTTGAAAATATTTCAGATAGGTACCTAAAAATATTGTTGAGAATCCTACTACACAGTGAGAACGAGTAACAGCCGACCTGAGCTGACCGGCTGCCCGCAACCCATTCAAATATGAAATCTGACTTCTGTTCTGTACGGTGTGTGTTCTGGGTTCGAATTCCTTTGTCAGTGAGGGACCTGCATCTCTAGTTGTCAACACAACGAATCCTCAAGTGAATAAAGGATCGGCTTCGCCCTTATTATTTTTCTGGAGACATGAGTCTCCATAGGCTACGGTTTCTGCTTACCGTCAGGTAGGCCGTAAGCTTATTTGCCACCATCGTAGTATAAATAAAAAAAAAGAAAATGTCTTTTCTAGCCCGTTGATCCCTCTAGATCAAAATACTACTTTGCTCGCTTGGGACACCACAACGTATCCTCAGGAGTCCTGGCGACCTTATGGACACTTATGGACGATTCTCACCGAACGGCTGGAGTCGGCCACACCCCACTAGAGTCAAAGGAATTCGTATCCTCCATACAGAAGTTAGATTTAATATTTGAATGGGCTGTCGGCAGGACAGGAATGAAAAAACAATGACAGCCCGTTTAGAGGGAGCAAATCTCGATTTTGCTCCCTCTAAACGGCCTACAAATGTCTTTTTTTCGAATAGGAGAAGCGAAAATATTTTTTCAAGCCATAGCTTGCTCATAAGCAAGAATTTTTAATAAATGCACATTGTACATAATAGTGGTTCAGCATCGACGATTTATATCTTAATCACCATCATTATCAGCATGTGCCTCATCTCCCACTACTGAGCATAGGCATCTCTTCGAGTACGACGCTCATTCCGGTCCCGTGCTATAGTCTCCAAGCCAAGAGTGATGGTACTTCTAAGAAAAATAGTGTAAGCACCTAGAGAGACCTAGTTAAATATTATCCCATCAAAAACATTAATGTGTAGGTATAAACGCCTAGTTCGTAAACGGTTTCGCTTATAAAAGAAGTGAGATATAATTGAAAACCAAGTTCATTCAAATCTCCTTAGATCACAGCTTTTTTTTATTAAAAATGGGATAACTCTTGGCCAGCATCTAGCTGGGGGGCAAAGATGAGGCCGACGATGAAGCGAGCTCATCCAGAAGATGCCTATTCACTCGCGCCTTAAAAAGCTCATGTCATAAGATGATTTGTTATGTTATTTGCTACTGAATAGTGCGACTTAGCAAGCTTTCTCTTTTTCAAATTCCTAATACATTGTTGGTACACCAACGCAAAGATTAAAGTTAAGTGGTTAAAGCGCCAGTTCGATCTCACTTCTTTTATTAGAAAACCCGTTAACGAACTCGGCATTTTTTCAAATGTACACGTATGTGTTTGATGGGATATCGGGTCCTTTAACCCCTGACACGGAACGCAAAGGATGTTATAAGTTTAACATGTGTATCTGTGTATGTGTGTGTCTGTCTGTGGCAATGGTAGCTCCGATTTCAATGCGTTTTTTTTTTAAAGAAAGTTTTCCGGCGATGGTTCTTAGACATAATTTATCAAATATGGTTCAGCCGTTTTTAAAAACTAGTGCCTATGCCAATTCTTGGGATTAGGTAGCGGACCCCAGGCATCTTTCAGGATGCAACTTTACTGGGAATCACGCTAGGAATATGATGATGATGGTTCAGCCGTTTTTAAAATATTGAGCTTTAAAATGAAAATGTCAGGGGTTATGCAACGTTTTTGAGTTGTCATTCGCCTTTTTAGGTCACCTGGAAGTAGTCAAACGTTTTAATGAGTGAGTCTATTACTGGTAAAAATTGTGATTTTCGGATGTCGAAATCTCGTGAACGGTAAGAGGTTTTTGATTGAAATTCAGGATTTGGCATTTATACGTATCGTGGCCAGACATGAACCCTATGACACTGACAGTTATTCCCACGACACACCCTTGTAGTGGCGTCACCGTTACATTAGAATCGAATTGGAGGCGTCTAAAAATGACATTTATTAATTTTTGGTAGAAATTTACCATTACAATGATATCCCGTTGGAATTTTAACAATTCTTAACATTTACAAGAAATTATCTCGATCAGACTATACTTTTACGTCCTGCAAAACTTACTTCGTTTGGAAGATATCGACTAGTGCGGGTTCCGTTTGGAAGTATCGATAAACAAATGTCAACAATGGAAACGAGTGTACAATATACATTAACATAGTACGCTTTTAGTGTCCGATTTATAATCATTTAAATAGTCTGGGATAATAAAATAAATAAGATGGAATTTTTATTCTTACATTCGTCGAGCGTGACGTAAAATGCTTATAGATGCCGAATGTTAAAAAAAATACATTAAATTGTTTTATTTCACTCAAATTATGGATATTTCTGGGGACACCAGTTTTTGTTTTATTTAAGACTAGCTTTTGCCCGCGACTTCGTCCGCGTATAATTCGTTCTCGCCTTAGAATGATTTCTTTTCCCATACAATCTTTCTCAAGCTCAGGTGGACACCAGGAACTTAGGGGTGACATGTTGGAGAAGGAAAGTCACGAATAGATCAGACTGGAGATATTTGCTTGACCAGGCTAGCCTAGGGCCCACCCGTGGCTATAACACCTCAGATGATGATGATGATACAATCTATCACCCTTCTTTACACCCCCTTAAGAAATTATTTCAGTCAATATGACATTCCCTAGAAATCCTATTGTCAAAACGAATCATTAAGTGCTTATTTCGGAATATCAAATGTACCGATTCTAGACGAATGAATCTCGTCAAATACATTACATGTACATTGTACAATGATAAAAGTCTCGCTACGCAGTTCTGCCGTAAAACGTTATCCCAACAGAGCGAGTTCTTCATGTAAGTATGATGACCGAAGGCCGGAAGCAGAGCGGCAAGGCATGCGAGAATAATCACACAGAGCGGGTTTCTCATGTAAGGATGAGGGCCGAAGGCATGAAGCGGAGAGGAGAGACGCGCGAAGCTGAAGGCCGAGCCTCCCAACAGAGTAGATTCTTCATGTAAGGTTGATGACTGGAAAGCCGAAGGAGAGTGGCAAGGCATGCGAGGCCGAAAGCCGAGCTATGTCGTCGCCGAATATCCAGTTGCCATATTAATGAGGGTAAATTGTACTCCATTCGTTCGTTTTCACGTGATGCCTAGATATATAAACAGACAGACAAACAGACACAATTTTTTAAAACTGTTGAAACGATTTCTGTTATCGATTCTAAGTATCCGCAGCCAACTTTTTTTCGAATATCTTCCATGTACAGACTTTCGACCCTCTTCTAAGTGTACATCTAAGATGCTCCAACTGTCTATGCTGACGATTGGGCTGCCCAGCTCAAGTGATCTCTTATATCAAACAGTTTTATTGTGTGAAGGGTCAACAATTACGTAAAAAATAACGCACGATAAAACTAAATGGTACACCGACGATACAAAGTGTGCATTGAAACAGCTGTTTTGTATTTAAGCATATGAATAAAAACAATGCCAAAGTATCGCAAATGCATTTTGATGTACACGCTAAGTAGAACTTATTGCGAAAAGGTTGTGCTCAAAAATAGCGTCAACAATCAGAAGGAATTATGATACTTCGGTTTTGACATAATGAATCGTCAACTGGTTTACAATTCTGCTATGCTTTAAGTTTTTCTTGACACGCTGTTATACTCCCAATTGGCTGAAACTTAAATCGTAGAATGGCGTATGAGGATTAAACCACCCCGTTTCATAGACCTTACTTGCATCCCCGATCCCACTCGAGAACCTTTCCTCCCCAACGGCCAACGGTTCTACGTGCAATATGCCCTGCCCACTGCCACTTAAGTTTAGCGGTTCGGAGGGCTATGTCGGTTACTTTGGTTCTACTGCGGATGGCCTCATTTCTGATACGATCACGCAAAGATACTCCCAGCATAGCCATCTCCATTGTTCTTTGGGTGACTTTGACCCTTCTTATGAAGCCCATAGTAAGCGACCACGTCTCAGTGCCATATGTCATCACTGGCAACACACACTGGTCAAAGACCCTCGTCTTGAGACACCGCGGAATATTGGACGAAAAGATGTACCGTAGCTTCCCGAACGCAGCCCAGCTGAGTTGGATTCGACGATTAACCCCTTTCTCGAAGTTGGACCTACCTAACTGGACAGTCTGTCCTAGGTATAATATATAATCATCTACAACTTCAATTAAAAGTGTCCGATTGTAACGGGAGTTGGTGCTACGTGCTCGTGCTTTCAAAACGAATGATTAAGCTTATTTCAGAATATCAAATGTACCCATTCTAGACAAATAAAGCCTGTAAAATATTACATGTACAATGATAAAAGTCTCGCTACGCAGTTCTTCCGTAAAACGTCCTAACAGAGCGGGTTCTTCATGTAAGTATGAGGGTCGAAAGGAGGAAGCAGAGTGGCAAAACATGCAAGGCGGAAGGCCGAGAATTCACACAGAGCGGGCTTCTTATGTAAGGTTGAGGGCCGAAGACTTGAAACAGGGAGGCGAGACACGCGAGGCCGAAGGCCGAGCTTCCCAACAGAGTAGATTCTTCATGTAAAGTTGATGACTAACAGGCCGAAATGGAGTGGCAAGGCATGCGAGGCCGAAGGCCGAGCATTCAAATAGAGCGGGATCCTTATATAAGGCTGAAGGCCCGGAGCCGTGTGACACGCACGCGAGGCCCCAGGCCGAGCGTCCCAACAGAGCGGGCTCCTTATTTAGGGCCGAAGGCCTGAAGCAGAGTGGCAATGCAAGCGAGGCCTAAGGCCGAGAGTCCCAACAGAGCGGGCTCCTTATGTGGGGCCGAAGGCCTGATGCAGAGGGGCAAGGCATGCGAGTCTAAAGGCAGATCATTCACACAGAGTGGGCTCCTCATGCCGATCATTCACACATAGTGGCAAGATAGCCAACAGAGCGGGCCCCTCATGTAAGGCTGAGGACCGAAGGCCCGAAGCGGCAATGCACGTGAGGCTGAAGGCCGAGAGTCACACTGTCTAGACCTATAAACCGATAGACAAACGGACACGAATTCTTAAAACTGTTGAAATGTGTTCTGTTTCGATGCCAAGGGCCCTCCAATCGCTCCATTGATTTATCCAATATCTACAATGTACAGATTTTCGACCCTTTACAGCTGTATTATATGTATACGGATAAAAAAAAGCTAAACCGATTTTGATAAGCATAGATCCAGGGGCGTTTCAACTCGAAGTACGATTTTTTCTATGGAAATGTTATTTTAAGTTGTTTGTACCAGATGTCACTTGGTGCTATCTCTATCGCACTTGCATAATGAAGTGACAGGGATGCAGCGATCGTGCGGTTAGTTCTTACTAAATACACAACGGCGCTACGATCTATGTGGAGTATTTCACTGGTATCACCATCTCAGTATATATATTGTACTTTGTGCATAGATCTAAGGTGCTTCAACCGTCAATGTTGACGATTGGGCTGCCCAGCCCAAGTGATCTCTTATATCAAACAGTTATTATAGTCTGAAGGGTCACCAATTACGTAAAAAGTAATACACGACAAAATTAAATTGTACACCGACGACACAAAGACTGCATTGAAGCAGCTGTTTATTGTGTGTTTGTTTGTTGTGTATTTAAGCATATTAAGACAAACAATTCCAAAGTATCGCAAATTTATTTTGATTTACACGCAATAATAGACCTAATTGCTAAAAGGTTATGCTCAAAAATAGCGTCATCAATCAGAAGGAATTATGATATTTCGGCTTTGACATATCGAAACGTCAGCTTGTTTACAATACGTCAAATTCTGCTATGGCTTAAGTTAAATTTATTGACACGCCGTTATACTACCAATGGGCTGAAACTTAAAGCTTAGAATGGCGTATGAGGATTTAAATCACCAGTTTCATAGACCATATTTGCACCCCGGATTTCATCCCTTTGAGGGTGATTATCGGGACAAAAAGTATACTCTATGTGAATCCAGATTATATACTGTTCAGTATACAAAAAATCACCTTGATCTGTTCAGCCGTTTTTGCGTGATTGAGTAACAAACATCCAAACATCTAAACTTTCGCATTTATAATATTAGTGGGATTACAAAGTTATATATGTAGTTTTTGAATCTAGAAAACGGTACTGAAATTGGGGTTTAGAGTCACAGTTAATTAATGGGATAAATCATAATAGTGTTCAAAATTTTAAGAGACTGTGGTGGCTGGCGCGCACACTGGGCAGCGCCGCGGCGCAGCGCTTGCGTTTACTTTTTTTTCAGGTCCTATCTTAAGATTTTACAAATTTTGAATGAGGATGTTTTTCCTTTGTCGTCAAGTATATGCTTACCAATTTTCATTCCTGTAACTCATGGATTATAGGAGTTCCCATACAAAATTCAACCCCTCTTTTTACCCCCTTTAAACCCAAATTTGCACAAATTTTATAGCCTAAAACCTGACCGGGTATTTACTCGACTGATTAGTAAAGTTTTCATCAAAATCCGTTTAGCCGTTTTCACGTGATGCGCGTTCATATAAACAGACAAACAGATAAACAGATAAACAGACAAACAGACAAACAGACAAAAAATTCTAAAAACTGTTGGAACGTGTTCTGTTATCAATTCTAAGTATCCCCAGCCAACTTTTTTCGAATATCTTCCATGTACAGACTTTCGACCCTCTTCAGCTTTATTATATGTATAGATAGATTAGGTTTTATAAGTATCAGCCCTTTCAGCCATTTTCGGTCGCAGTTTTTTTTTAAAGTAGTTACAAGTTGATTTAGTTTCGTAACTGTTACGATGCACTGCAACTGTGTTGGGATTGGTATATATGTGTAGTAACAGTTTACACACTTACTTTTAGTAATTAAGTGTAGTCATTGTGTCCACATGCTACTTAAACATTTGCGTCGATTATACATATTGTGACTATTGTACAATTTAGTCAGTGTCATAGGACACATGTTTGACCGCGCCGGGTATACTAACGGTGTTGACACTTGGTTACTAAATTTCTTTAAAGTGTCGTGATGTTACGTAACTGTTCGTACACTAAACTAAAGTAAAGATAAAAGTACGTGCCACCATTTTGGAAATTTAGTAGATTTATTACTACGTTAAGTTACATGTCGACATGGTGTCGACATAATCTACTAATTTTGTAACAGAATAAGATGGGCGAAAAATAGAAGTATCAAAACTTGCACAACACTATCAGAAATATCACTGTCAGTGTCATAGGGTTCATCTCTGGCCGCGATACGTATAGAAGACGGTTTTACCATTACCATGCAATAATAACCATGTAACCCAAGGGCCCAAATTCAAAGATATCTATGCGGAACTCTCAGTAAAGCGGCTCGCGCTTGTCCATTTTTTCAAACATTTATTGTAATGAAATGAATCGCGGGTAGTTTTTCGGCGGCACACAGCGTCTCCGGGCTCTTCCGGTCTGGGCCCGCGAATGATTTGCCGCTTCCTGTTTTCCACGGACTAACGTTTAACGATACGCTTTGTGATGTACCTTTGTACAGGCCCTTATTTATTGCGTCTACAGAAAGCAATAACGCTTGCAGACTTTTAAAAGTGCCGCTTTGTTTTTGTACCGCTTTTCTTTAATACGAGTAGTTATTTGATAATTTAATTATCTTTCATTTTACTTTCTTCTATTATTTTTCGCAATTAAAACACAGACACGAAATAGGTACAGTCGCCATTAAACATATCTTCACTCTTCGGAGTGCTCAAAAACATTTGAACATGCACTCTAATGCCTTAGTAATAGAATTTGAATAACTGACAACTTAGACAAGTTAAAAAAACCCCACATTTTCCTGCCGTAGCCCGTATGTATCGCTTTGGAACGACGGAAACACACAACGTTTAAAGCAAGCTGAAATACTGTTACTTTTTCTTCTATAACGTTCTTAAAACAAAATTCTGAGTATCATAACACAGATTTAAGAAACAGCTATAATAAGTCACTAACATATGCGATATGTACATAACTACAAAGTGGCAAAGTAAATAAGTATTTGGAGCAACAATGAACAGTTCCCGGGTGAACACAGATAATCTAGTTTGCCTCGTACGTGACCTCGCCTCGCCTCGCACCTAATTAATATAAACCCGCAAAATACTCGTACTGCCAAGCTATTCACAGGCAGTCTCGACTCACATTTTAACTAGTATAAATTGACCCTTGAGATTCATAGCAGCTACGCGTACAGGAGGTCCAGACTTATCCTGGATCACGCGAGTTCTTAGTAAGCATTGTGAAGTCCAGCACTGCTGCGTACGGGTATAAATATGTTACTAGATATCCGTGTCACGTAGCTGCTCCGCCGTATTTATTAATCAGAAATTGATATGTTTTAATAAAGGGACCAAGGCGTACGTACGAAACGTTCGTTTGAAAAGTAACGGTATAATAATATTTCATTTGTTATTGGCGACTTTGGGGGGATTTTTGTTCCTTGCTGTCCTTCGTTGAATAAATATTGTTTTTTTTTTTTCTTTAACCATACCCCCGTTTAAAGTGAAGCGTAAATACGTTAAAGAAAAGATCCCAACGCCCAGCGATCAATGGAACATTAAGATAGCTGCCAAAAGCAGTCTCCATTAGGCAACTTATACCAATGACGACGAACCGAACCACAAGGAAGGTAATAGCATAAGGTCACGATCTTCAATCATGAGGGATCGACTACAAAGTGAGAAGATTGAAATAGAGACGTTAAAGAATATTTTTTAAGAAAAAAAACCCGACTTCTATGGGGGAGGCCGGTGAAAGATTATTATACTTAGATGGTGCACTCTTAGATTCCATACAATAAAATAAAAATGGCTATAAGTGTGTTTATAATGGTAGAAGACTAAGTACCCTCAATTCCTCATGGAATCATGGAAAAACCTTGCTTGCTTGACAAACAAAACGAAGAGAACAAATCGCTAAACGTGAACTACCGTCGTTGAAGAGTTCCTTTCTGATCATCATCAGCAGTTCCAGTTCAGCAAAGTCACTTTTATGAATGAAAATGCTTGATTAGTTCATGAAAATACTATAATCACTATTTGTGTGCCTTTCACATTTGAGGAGTTCCCTCGATTCCTAATGGATCCCATCATCAGAACTCGAGCATGACAAAAATCAATCGTGAAAATATAACTTGCTTAACAAACACAGCTAGGAGGACAAATCGCTAAACGTGAACTTTTCGTCGTTGAAGAGTTCTGTTCTGATCATCATTAGCAGTTCCACTTCATCAAATGTCACATTTTTGTATGAAAATGCTCGATTTTTTGATAAAAACACAAAAATCATTATATGTTTGCCTTTAAGATTTGAGGAGTTCCCTCAATTCCTCATGGATCCCATCATCAGAACGGCGTTTTGACAAAAACGGGACCAACTTGAATATATATACTTACAATCAAAAAAGATTTTTCCAAATGAAGGAGTTATGCAGTAGCAAACATTAAAAAAAAAAACATACAACCGAATTGGTAACCTCCTCTTTTGAAATCTTGAAGTCGGTTAAAAATATTTTAAAATAGAAATAGAATGAGGATTAGAAGTTATTTTCTAATACCAATCCTTAGGCTGATTCTGCTAGCCTATATTATTACGCTGAGGAGAATGCTGTGATAAACAAGGACGAATATGCTCGCACATCAGGACAAAAGAGGTCCACTTGTGAGTGGTAGAACTTGTTATGTAGACATAAAAACTTCTAAGCAAACGGACAATAAAAATGATTCCCTGAGAGCACGTCAACCTATCCTGGAGTCGCAGTGCTCCTGCTGAAAACAAAAACGCAATGGTTTGTAAATACCTATATCACACCTGCTATTCAGAAAAAAAAATAGCTAGAAAACCCCATCCTTTATCCTTCTCTACCACATGCTCTGTTGTCTAGTTAGTATTGTCTCGGGTCAACTCCGTCACCTAGTAACGTGTTGACACTGCCTAGTTGAAAGTTGCTGTCACTGGCGGGGCGGCGGCGTCAGTTGCGTTCGGGGGAATGATCAACCGAATGGTGTGTGGGAGCCGAATTTAGCCGAAGTGATCAATACGTAGAGTAAAACCAACAAAGGGACTCGGGTGTGTCCTAAAACTACAACCAAGACCACCGTGGGACGGGCAGCAGCATCCCTGGAGTGCGGTGGAGATACTGCGATAACCAAACCGGATGCCAAGCGTAGCGATTACGGCATTTACCCCCCACGAAATTGGGGGAGCATAACTAAAGTAACCGATATAGCCCTCCGAGTCGCTAAACGTAAGTAGCAGTGGGCGGGGCATATACTCGTAGCACGTAGAACCGATGGCCGTTGGGGCGTAAAGGTTCTCGAGAGGGCAGGCCCCCAACAAGGTGGATTGATGACCTGGTAAGGGTCGCAAGTGTCCGCTGGATACGGGTGGCGCAGGACCGGTCATGGTGGAATTCTTTGGGGGAGGCCTATGTCCAGCAGTGGACGTCCTTGAGCTGATATGTACCTACTAGTTATTTACCATTGTTGAATACCGTATTGAAAAATATAAAAAAAAATATCTAGCATTTTATGCAGCAGGGTTAAAAGGTTCTATCACTTTAGTGAGTTACTCTTACAACTAGTACAAGAAAAAAAAGGGGCAAATACGTGACGGACCACGCACAATGAAGAGTTCCGTACCTACTTCCTACTTACTAGTCCTAATTTAAATGTACTATCGTATACTGTCATTGAGCTCTTATAATACCTGGTATTGGTGGTGGCTTAAATTATGGGTGTTTTGAAGAAGCATTTTTGTAACTTTTAAATTTTAGTTTTTTTCACTGCCTTTTTTGTAAAATGCATGTGGTGTTCACCTGTCAGTGATTGTTACATCTAGCATAAAACTGTTATTGCAAGCTATATATGTAATTTACGGTGTAAACAATTGTTGGTGAGAAAATAAATAAATAAATTTCTATACTGTGAATTAAAATATGTCGTATAGGAAACTCACGGCATTTATGTATTTTTGCTTGGGCAAGGCAGTTCTCAGCGATAACTTAAAAACTGCTCGAGTTCTTGTTCAAACCAAAAATCGTTAATGTACATCACCTCGATTTTTTTTCTGAATTTTAAGTTGCATGGTTGGCAATTAGAGAGGAGGGACACGCTTTTTACAACTTTGACAGACGACTTGAAAAGTTTTCTAGATCATTCTTCTATATCATTCTTAAAGGCCTATCCATAGATACCCCACACGCCTATGTACATTGTTTTTTTATCTCAAACCAATTAAATATTCGTAATTGTATATAATAATAATATTGGGGGACAATCTTACACAAATCGACCTAGTCCCAAACTAAGCAAAGCTTGTGCTATGGGTACTAGACGACGATATACATACTTATATAGATAAATACATACTTAAATACATAGAAAACATCCAAGACCCAAAAACAAATATCCGTGAAAAATGCACAAATAAATGCCCTGGCCGGGATTCGAACCCGGGACCTCTAGCTTCGGAGGCAGAGTCACTACCAACCAGGCTAAACAGATCGTCATATCCCTTCTATGTAGCGGTTAATAGAATACACCTTCCTACCAAATGTCATAATTGTAGTGCTTATAGTCGCCGAGTAAATAGACTGTGACATACGGACTGACGGACAGACATGACGAAACTATAACGGTTCCGTTTTCGCCATTTGGCTACGGAACAATACAAACGAGGGTATTTGGAAACTGTGTGCTACGAAGGTCTCGTAATCAACCAACTACATTCCCTGACACTTGGGCCGCCACATTACGTAACTCATAAAACACAAATCGCATTAGCAAAGGGTTGGGCAACTAAAGTTGACGCGAGCGGTAGCATTGTCACGGATACGGTCCAAGGAAAGGCGGGAAAGCGGGAGTATTTTTAATAGTGAGTGAGGTGAGATAGGAATATGGATATAAGAACGTACACTTTATGATAAATAACTTAATTAATAAATAAAGGTGGAATACATGTTTATTACGAAATTAATTAAACCAAACTGGTACAAACCTTATCCACAACGCAGGCTTCGTCAATTTCCAGAACAGCATCAGCAACATGCTTTGTCAAAATACGCATGCTTTGCACAAATTATTAATCCACAACAGGTTTCGTCAACTACACACTAAAGTAAAACACTATTACTTATTCTGTGGTAAAACTAATCAACTCACACCCCACTCCGATACTCACCCGGACGAAAGGTGCCAAAAACACCGACAACATTACCCCGCTGAATGGCCAGCGAAATTTGTTGACCAGGTAAGAACCAGAGCGGGGATCGCAGCCCCTATCCCTCAAGCGACGCCCTATGGCCCTAACAAAACTCTTAGCCTCAAATAAATAATAATAAATATTAGGAGACAATTTTTTACTTTTTAGTAGGTAAGCCAATAAGGCTTGTGTTATGGGTACTAGACAACGATATATTTAATAGATATATACTTAAATACATAGAAAACATCCAAATCTCAGGAACAAATGTTTCTGCTCACCAAACTTAATTAGAATATATCAATCAATCAATCATCGCTTATGCAGCATGCAGTGCAGGTTGAATATACACGAATAATTTTAGCCGTAACATCATGTTCACATTCTGGCACATAGAGACATTTCGTTTTTTTATTTTGATTTTTTTTATCCCGCCGTCTCCCACCACTGACGCCTCGTCGTAAGTGGTCGCGCGCTCGTAAACGCTTTACGACTCGCCTCCAGCGACCGAGATTAAAATCATGCATTTATTTTATTCGTCATTATTCTAAAATTGCCTCGGGCTTCGTTAGCACTCCCTAGCCTATGAAAAACGCCATATGTGCAGTAGAAACTTCAATGCTTTTAAGCCGTTTTAAGCCTTCTGAAAACGTTCAGCGAGATAGTAGCGATGCGTTTTTCAGGACTGAAATGTTTTAGAGGGCGACATTGTCACCAAAGGTGTAAAGTGAAACAGGAAATACCTTACTTTAACTTCTGTTTATACCTATGTAGTTGTAGATGCGGGTAAACCACATTCCATACTTCTTGTGTAACGGGCAATTTTTCACTGTACACTGTGTTTTTCACTGTGTTTTACATTCAGCTGCAAAGACACATGCCGTTCTGAAACATCTGAGGACCTATACCACGAACCGTAAACAAATTTGATTCGTGTATCTCTCTCTCTCTCTCTCTGTTGTAAGAATCGGAAAGGGTGACAAAGAGGGAGAGCCACGAACGAGCTTCGTTTTCGGTTTTCGGTTCACGGTAGGCCTTTTGACATGAGTTATTTATATAGTTCTCAGAGCGTGTCAGATATTTTGGGTGGCTTACCCTGCCTGTCAAATACATTTGCAGCTGACTGTATTATGACTAGGTAATAAACGCCCGCGCATGACATGACTTAGTGCTTTATGAATGTTTGGCCCATTTGCTGGTAAGTACACTACCCATCATAAATATAACGAATTTATTACAGAATTTTCCATAATCAACTCATAATTACTGTGAATATGCAAAAATGTTACACACTTCACTGCAATTAAACAGAAAAATGTGCATACGTGCATATCTATTTTCAATTCTATATCAATCGCAAGAAAGTTACGATAGGTAAGCAGGTATATTTTACGTACATAGCAGCTTTGAACAGAATGTGTATGTTATTGTGTTGCTTAGTGAATTCCAGTTCTAACTTTAGACTGCGCTTAGAACTGCACCGAAACTAATTAGTTAGCTATTTTAAACTCGTAATGCTACTTTAAAATGCATTGAGTTTCGCTCCGAAGTTTAAAAGTTTTCTGAATAAACTTAAGGAACTAGATCCAGGCCTGCTAAGCCAATATTGCCCGATAAAACCATTTTTTCTGCCTAAGTAGTTATGTATTCATTTAAATTTCAAACGAAGTATACATATTTTCCATAATATTATGGTGCTTCCACACTGTAGTTATAAACTGTTGTATAACGTTATACAACATTTGTTACATAATATAACATTTTATCACAAATTGCAACAAAAGTTATACATTGTTATCAACACAAATATTTCAACATTAAAAATTATGATACACACTGTTACAGTGTGTTAGTTTTTGTAAGGATCCCTATTTTTTTTTTTTGACAATACAATTTAGCCTATGTCACCCGGGGATAGTGTAGCTTCCCAGCAGTGAAATAATAGAGCGCTCGTGGCCCAGCGGCACCCGCCTACCGTGTGGTGTGCGGTATGCGAGGTTAAGCAATGTGGCCGCAGGTCAGTTCTTGGATGGGTGACCGCTTTGAGTGGTTACTAACTGAGCGCTCTCGTGCTTTGGAAGGCACGTTAAGCCGTTAAGTCGTTAAGTCGTTAGAGGCCTTCGGGCGCCTTGAGAACTTCTAACAGTCAAATTGCCCACTCACTTGACAAAGGGGGGTCGAAGTTGCACCACGTCCGTAAGGAGTACCCACCGTTACCCTACACGTGACCCCTGGGTGGTGCTAAAAGTGCAACAAAAACTGGCAACCGTACTTGTCTTCTCGAAGATCTCACGGTTCGTAAATAAATGCCATACGATTAAATAAGTGATTTATTTTTCAAATCGGTTCAGTAGTTTCAGAGCCTATTCAATGCAAAGAAACAATCAAATGTTTCCTCTTTATAATATTAGTATAAATTGGTATAGATTATTTTCTTCTATCATCAATAGTTTTCGCAGGGCATGCGATGTAAAGAATATTTTAGGATTTTTTTACACCTTGGGATACATTATTGGAGTTTAAATAAGGATCTCTAATTTTTTTGACAATATAATATAGCCTATGTCACCCGGGGATAGTAGTGTAGCTTCCAAACAGTGAAAGAATTTTTCAAATCGGTTCAGTAGTTTTGGAGCCTATTCAATGCAAACAAACAATTAATCAAATCTTTCCTCTTTATAATAATAGTATAGATTAACAGTAGAGGTAAACAACAGGCGATCTAATCGCTAAAGAGGGATCTCTTTCAGATAACTTTTGAGTAGTTGAAAATGTGCCTCTGCATATAAGTATCTGTAAGCATGCCTATTGGTTGTAACTACTATTACTTATTCTGAGGTATTGGGTAACTTGTATGTATAACGGATTTACTTAAATAGCTTGGTACATACGTACCTACGGGCAGTTCATGGTTGCTGACCTATTAAAGAATTCGTTTCGTCGGCAATTAAAATGAAAACTTGCTTATTGATCGACCGAGTGAAATGAAGGTCTCCGTTTCAGTTTCGACAAAAATGATTTCGTATGTCCGCATGCCCTGATGTACGGATTTCCAGTTGTTCTCCTCTATAGGTCGCATTTCTCAACCGATTCACTTGAAATTTTGTGAGGAGCTTCGATGATTTTACTTATAGTTTTTGTTTTGTCGAGTCGGTTTTTGTAAAATTTGAAATTTGAAATAAAGCTCACAGAAAAAGAGCCAGCTAGTCAACTATAATTAAAACTCCTCTCCGATGTTTAGAATATATCATTCGCTTATATTTGAATGCGCGTCTCTTTTGGATGGATTCCAGAAATGGTTACTGAAATTTCGAATTTCGATTCAATTTTGACGAGTAATTTATTGTAATTTTTTATATAGGTTTATTGGATTTTACCACGTTAGCAACAGCGTAACGATAGGTACAGACGACAGTATATTCCCAAGTAGGTAACGTAACAAACAAGGTCAAAACTACAAGGCGACTCCCTTACTCAAATATTCATTAAATGGTTTGCGTTCGTAATGTTCTTATTTTTCCCTTTCCAAATTGGTTTCGTTATTTATATATAAGTATTTAATTACATAAGTAGCTGGACGTGTGTTAATAAAATTTTATGAACGGGGACATTTTATAGGAAAATATTTTCGACCAGTAGGCATGTCTAAAGTGAAAATCTTTGCAAAGTAACGCCGTAAGATAATTGAATTATTTATTTACATGAAATAGGTACCCCAAAAGTTAACACCACCACCACCACCATATCAGCCCTAGGACGTCCACTGCTGGACATAGGCCTCCCCCAATTTCATGGGAGGTAAATGCCATAATCGCCACGCTTGGCATGCGGGTTGGCGATCGCAGTATCTCTACCGCACTCTAGGAATGCTGCTGCCCATCAATAACACAATTTAAGTTATCTCCATTATGGTCTGTGGTTAATCGTTGCCACCGAAAGTACGGAAACAACTCTATTCTTGCTGGATCAGCAATTTTTGGAAGTCATTCAAATAGGTGATCTCGTGAGGCTCTGGGCGTGGATTTGCGAATTCGTTGATACCGAATTCGTGCACTCTTCCTCACGCTTGAGCATAACCAAATTTGTGAGCGCGAGAGCGCTATTCAATGTGAATTAAATGTGACCGGATTGCGTGCCGGAATTGAGCCTCCGAGGCTTTTCCAGAAGAGCGCTCGCTCCCCGTCAACCTTAGATCTCGTCGGACTTTACTTGCGTCATGGCAGCATTAAATTCTTTCACAGCAACCACTACTTCAGGTGCATGTTTCTTCAGCTATCTTGAATAACTCGATTGTGTGTGGGTTGAACAAGGTATAGTGAAATGAGGGGTTGAAAATTCGACGAAGGTCTCCGGCAAAAGCGAGAAAGTGCACTTTACTTGTCTTGGAGAGGCACTACCGCACTACACTACCGTACCCCAAATGACCTTTTCCACACGCAAGGTGAATAAAATCAATCGTATGTCAATGTATTCCATGTTTGTATGTGTATGTATTTGTTTATGTACTTTGTCAGGAAAAGACTTATCTAGATTATATAGCTGACCAATTAAAAACTTATTTTATATACATTGAATACAATAGTATTTTATTTATGCAACAGTTCCATAATAAGTGTTCCTAAAATTCGCTGTAACCAAACGAGCGTAGCGTGTTATTATTGTATTATGTAACGTCGCATACAACATTTTTTCTGCGATGGCAAAATATATTCAAATTAAAATTCCAAATCGTGGCAGAAAACGGACCGTGACGCGTGCCTCATTTAAAAATACAAAAAATGTTTAGTAAAGTATTGAAATCCATTATGATCCTCCCGCCAGTCATATAATAAAATGAATATATATATTAATACATATATTCAAATTTCCAAGTAGTCTTAACTCATTTCATTAATTTGTTAACAAGAACCCGAAACATAATATTTTTTATATTTTTATAGCTATCAATTTTCAAGATATGAGATGATGATGAAAGTGTGAAGAAAGTTTACCACCGTCTATATGACGTCATAAGAAGTCATATTGCGACAGTCATAACTCATAGCGCAAAAAGAACAAGCAGTACACTTTCTTTAGTAAATCTGCCTTACTAACAGTACTTCTGTATGATTTTTTCGCTGTGACGCTTTACTTGTCAGTAAAACATAAGTGTGAAAATGCGAGCCAAGTTCAATATTATTATTCGTAGAATTGAGATCTAAATGGGTGCCAAGTTCCGTAGATTCTCTGAAATGGTGCCAAGTCCGGCACTACATTTTTTACAGTAAAACTAATTTACTGCGGCTTAATGCACTTTTAAGCTTTAACTTGGCAGTTTTCTTAAATATCCAACAGCTTTTATGGTATTATAACATACTGCATAGTGTATTTGATTTCACCTAAAAAAGCCCGCTTCAAAAAATGAAATGTTGTCAATTGTCTTGAATATTTTTTTGTTTTAATACTGCTGTCAGTCATTTAATTAACAGATTATAATGCTGAAGTGGAAAAAGATTTTTTTACTCACTTTTATCTATCATTTACCTACATAGTCGATTAGTCGCTAACCCGGATGCATAGCTGGATCTGCAAGTCCCAAAATGTGCAGTGGAGCAAATCGCAAAATGTGCAATTAGCAAAATGTGCAGGTCCCAAAAGGCGCAGGTCTAAAATAGGTGCAGATCGCACAATGTTCGATTCTGGCGCTTCGCCGGCCGCTGCCGCGGCCCGCTCGCTTCGCTCTATTTACTACTAATATAAATAAATACCTACAATATTCTTTTTATTTTGTGTTAGTTAGTTAGTGTGTTTTTATTTAGTGTTGATGATTGAGTTTGGGTCAGATGCCAAGTACAAAAATAAAAAACAAAACAAACCGTAAACAAGAAGTGTATTTTTTTTAATTCCCACTAAAATTCCAATTGAAAACCAAATACTAGCTAGCCCAGCGAAGCTTTTAGTTCGTAAACTAATTCGGTACTCGTACTTATATTGTGCATTAAGGGCGGTAAGAGAGGTACTACATTTGTAAAACCACTCTTACTTCGCGTAATATAGACAATGTTTTTCATAACACTTAGAAGGATATAAATAAACAGTAAAACCAAAAATTTTAGATATATAATGGCGCCAGTCGACGTCGGCAAATGCATGAATGAGACAGTATGAAAAAAGTAAATGCGTAAGAAAGGGATGTATGCATTACGCCCTTGGGCGATTATAGGCTATCGTAGCTCAGTACGCCTGCTTATCATGGCACCGTGTATGAGCAAGTGTGATAGAAAAGGATGTTACTTGTGTTCTTGAAGTACCTACGTTCATTCGTTTGAACGAAGGATAAAATACGAGTAACTTAATTCCGTAACATTCATGAAATTAAGATGTCGATAAATGTATCGCCCTGATGAGAACAAAAAAGGCGAATTTGAGGTAGGGGTCTCGACCGTTTCCTCCTCTAAAATACGTTGACCTATTTAAACGATTTAAAACAAACTGCAGCCGGAGGGTCATTAAATCATTATGTCGTGTGTGTAGGTATGTATTTACATTTATTAAGTCGTAAGGCCGATAGGCCGCTCAGCGACCAGCTAATTTGGTGTGCCTAACTAGTCGCAAATGCGACTACTTAGACGAGTTTATGAACTGGAAGGATATTTTCTCTCGTCTTTTTCCTGGATTCCTGTTAAATAACTACCAAATAAAATGCATACAACGCACTTTCGTTAAGGTATATAAAAACATACATCATCATCGTCAATTAATGTCATCTTTAATTGAAAAAAAAACTCGTTCTTCAGGTGGTCGCTAACTGATGCTGGTCGTGTAACCGCCCTAGCGACCCTATTGTATTTAAATGTGTATGTATTTAATTCATATTTTGGCAAGTTTAACGTGTGAGGTGTGTGGTGTGTCATTAGATTCCTCCTTAATATTCATTAGATTAATTTCACCGTTAACATCTATATATATATAAACATAAAAGTCCTGACTGACTGACTGACTCACTTACTTAAATCAACGCCCAGCCCAAACCGTTAAACCTAGAAAGCTGATTTTTTCGCAGTAGGCTATTTATATGACGTAAGTATTAACCACTAAGAGGGGATTTTTAGAAATTCGACTCCAAAGGGCAATTTGTAAGTACTTTCAAGGGATTTCGAAAATATTCGAAATTCACCCCCTAAAGACGTAAAATTTTGGTTTGGAAGTTTGTATATATGCAAAACATCGTCTTCCTCATGTACATGTCATAAAACTAATTACAACGTTTTTGGAAATTCGTCCTCTAAGGGAGTTAAATAGTTAACCCCCTTGGAGGACGAACAACGACGTTGTCCTCCTCCTCTAAGGAACCTCTACAGGTTGAAATTTTGCACACAAACATCTTCTACACGGATAAGAAAATGTGAATGATGAGATAAAAATGTATAAAAGCGGCCGATACATTAGTAGCTCCGAAGGTGTTTGGAGGATCTTGAAGTTTCCTATTCATGAAAGGTTTCCTCTTGTCGTACACCTCACTGTTCAACTTGAAAATGGGTAGCGTGTATACTTCACCTCCTCCAACAAACATCTCAGAAAAGATAAGCATTAAGAGGGCGCAGTACGCTCACTTCTCCATACAAACGTATTTACGCTCTCATTTTAAAACGCCAGGCTAGAATACAACGAAACTTTGTATACACAATGGGATCCGGCATATCTAGGTCAAAAAATAGTTTATGTTGCTAGAAATTGTAAAAGAAAAAAAATACAGCGGTTTTTTGAGATTTTTACGGCTTGTATGAAACCTTAATAATCGCTGTATTTTTTCTCCATTATAATTTCAAGTAACAGAAACTAATTTTCGACCTAGATATGCCGAATCCCATTGTGTATACGAAGTTTCACGTTATTCTAGCATGGCGTTTTAAAATGAGAGCGTAAATACGTTTGTATGGAGAACCGAACGTACTGCGCATTCTTAAGCTCGAAAATACTCAGAAAAGATAAAGATAAATCTCAGCTACTGCCTCAGTTACTGGCTTTCTTTGAAATGCACCCGAAAGCAGAATAGCGTTTCTGCCTTCGGGTGCATTAACTTTTATTGTTGCACTTCCTTATACACTTTGGTAGCGACTAAAGTATATAAGGAATGAATCTACCTATAGTTGTAAATGTCTACATAAACTATGATTTCTTTCGCATTACCAGAATGGATGTGTATGTGTATGTGAGTTGTGTTTAGTTATTGTTAACTTGGTATGTCCTTTAAAAGAACAACAACATAGGCTACAGCTTACTGTTCTGCGCATGCGAAGCCGCGGGCAAAAGCTAGTATAATAATACAAGCGTGTATCTTTGTATTAACATTGGCCCAATGAGAGTAGAATAGTCTGCAAGACGAATGCAACACGACAACGACCATCAAAATACTAAATACCTATAAGATAAATGATAATAATAAACGCATCCCAGAAAGCAAAAACCCCATTCCGTTGCATTCCCTGCTGCTAATATTAGAGCGATGCGCTTAATAAGAATAAGAATAGATGAAATCTCACCGTGTAAGGGTGTCGTGTATCCATTACTCTTGTTGACGTGTTGATGTGATGGAAATATCTATAAGCAGCAGTTCCCGTTCTGATTTATTTCGTTAGAAAGATTTTAACATTTTTAAAGTAACGAAGATATTTTATTTTACTATTATCTCGTTGATTCTCGCCTTATTTCCATTTTAGTTAGAGTCGGCTCTCCAAATCAATCTACTCCAGGACTTTCTTTCTTGGTTCTATCGTCTCCACAGACGATTAGATCCACATCTAATAGGGTGTTCTCGTGTTGTTTTAGAAACTTCCAGTCGTCATGTTTTTTTATTTCAGTTATATCGCAAAAGTTTTTTATTTTATTAAAAATGGGATTGCTTTTGGCCAGCATCTAGCCAGGGGGCAAAGATGAGGCCGACAATGAAGCGAGCTCACCCAGAAGATGCCTAATATTTTTCCCTGTATGGATTTATTTGCTTTGGAGTTTCTATACCACACCACTGTACACTTATACCGCAAAAAGAATTTGGCCATTTTTTCCTGTATGGATTTATTGGCTTTGGAGTTTCTATACCACACCGCTGTACACTTTCATACACCATTGCCTCTAGGTATATACTTTCGGTTACTCATGTACCTATACTTTAATTTGTAGTATCTATCTAACCTACTATCCTATCGTATCCTAATTATCCTATCCTACTGTATTCTATATTACTAACTAACGATTTTAATGAAATTTACAATATAGGGGTTTACGAGTACGAGGGCTAAAAATCGATCTATAAGCTATTATAGCTTGGTCTCATCTTCAGCAATACTCAGATTTTTCGTAAGAACACGAGCAAAGCTCGGTCGCCCAGGTACATTTTTTTTCAATGAGTAATTCTTATATTTATTTAGGCATGTCAGAAACGGCTCTAACGATTATGATGAAAATTACAAATTGAGGTTTTAAGGGGGCGAAAAATCGATCTTATCTCATCTTCCAGAAAGCTCAACTTCTCCGGGAAAACACGAAAGATGCCGAGCAAAGCTTTGTCGCTCAGAGGTGCTAACACGAACCGAAAATAAAATTTGTACCTCTTTGTCGCATTTGCATATTCGACTGATAGAGAGGGAGATACTTCGTTTTTGGTTCGCGGTAGGCCCTCAGATAGAGAAAGTAGGACTGTATATTAATCGAATACGTCAATTACTGCTTAAAATGTTACCCACCTATGGATAGAAAGTAAATAAAGCGACGATAGAAGATACGCTGGTAGGGGAAGTACAGAGGCTGCACATTTTTCATCATTACTCAGCAATAAGCGGGTTAGTTTTTTCAACGTCTGCGTCGTAGCGATATTTCGCTTAATAGTTTATTAGTTACTATCTGTGTCGTATTATTATAATTATGTTAGCTTCTGCCGTTATTCTGCCGTAGGATAAAGTAAGTTACGGGATACTTTTACTAAAATCCGATGGGTACTTTATTGCGTGAAAAAGAAACACACAAAGACATTCTTAGCATTTCAATAAGTTATTTACACAATTTCACTTTTGTTTCCCACGCGGCAAACATCGTTTTATAAAAAAATAAGAACTACTTTTACCGATATTTTAAAGCATAATAATTATTTATACTAAAAATGCGGAAAGTGGGTGATTTTCAATGTATGTCATACTTACGATTATAGTGAGTGGATAATCATCTTTTCAAACCACATGCTCGACAATGCCGAATTATAGGTCATGTAAACCCTACTGAAAGCAAGACATTAAATCCCTTGGTATTAGCCGGGTTATAATGTTGTACTGAATTTCATTATAACCCGCTGGTTAATAATATGATTTCACTTTTCATAATTCTTATTACTATATGCATAAAGTTTAATTTTGCTAAACACAATTTGTCCTAGGCCATGGCCTACTTGATTTGACAAAATAAATGAAGTTTGCCTCCGTGTGAACCCCGGTCCGGAGGAGCGCGGTGTTCGAAATTCGAATTTCGAATCTAGGACCACGGCTTGTGCTTTCGAATTTGGAACGTCGCGCGCCTTCATTTGTTCACGCGTGACGAACAAATCGAGTTCTTGTAGGTGCCTATAGAAGATTTAATTTCAAAAATAATATTGAAAATGTCGAGTGATGAAAGTGTTTTGACTCCTGAGTTTATCAAATTAGATGCCATAGGCATTGTCAACAATCTGCTGCCAGAGAAGTCAAAGGAAAAATACTTAAAAGCCTACAACCTACTGCCTATTTATCTACTGAGCCTGTTTTTTTGTCTCGCATAAGGTGTGAAAAGTAGAGTATACACCTCGGGGATAAGACTGTTTTAGTCTTGGGCGGTTGAACCCCTCACTGCACTCAGGACTCAGTCTTAATTCCCTCGCTTCGCTCAGGAATTAACTTATAACTCCCTCGCTACGCTCAGGAGTTAAATTATGAGTCCTTCGTTACGTTCGGGATTCAATTCGCTCCCGTGACATAAAACAGTGCTTTATCCCCTTAGTGTATAATCTACTATTACGTGCGCGTATCATACAACGTTTTAATATGCATTGAGCAAGGAAATAAAATAATACAAACGAAAAGTTACTTTAAAATATATAGGTTATAATTTGCCTTGCTCGATACGAACGAGTACTTACTCATATTATCTGGAGCTTTATCCACGTCTTGACATACCATTTTAATTTTAATTAAATTAATTCAATTTATTTTGGAAACAAACAGTCAATACATGAGTGTTACAATAATTCTTACCTATACTACTTAATACAGATGAAATGCAAATAATTTTCAGTAACTAGGTGAAGATTAAATATTCGTTTTTCATTAAACGTTACAGGGAGACCTAGATGCCGTATTCAGTTGGAGCGTGGAAAACAAACTGAACTTTAATATAAGCAAATGCGAGACTATGAGCTTCACTCGGTCTCCCGTTCTACTGAACTACCAATACTTCCTCGGTGGGGAGAGCGTGCTGCGTGTCGCTCGAGTGCGAGACCTCGGTGTCCAGTTTGATTATCATCTGACTTTTCGTGATCACAGTATTCGAGTGACGAAAAAGGCCTTCCGGAGGCTGGGTTTCATACTGCGTAAAGCGCAGTCTCTCACTCCAGCTGCCCTCCGTACCCTTTATGCTACACTCGTTCGGAGCCTAATAGAGACTAATGCGACAGCATGGAACCCGAAGGAGAAAAAGTATATTCTGATGATGGAAAAAGTACAAAAAAGTATGTAGCATGCTTTGCTCTACTTTACACACTACCAGGAACAACCTATCCCGAGTTACTGACCCAATTTAATCTACTCTCCAGCACCCTTTTAATTTTTCTGTAAAAAAAGTTGCCAAATTGTTAGTAGAAGTGAGGTTTCCGCTGCTATAAGAACTGCAGTGACATTATAATAAAGAGTTAGATTTAATGTTGTTATCTTCACTTCAGGGCAAGCTGCCAAGCGACTTCACAAAATGTGCATGAGAATCAGTACGTTGTTACTTGTTATCATACGAACGTTAATAGTATGTCTACAGCAATTCAATTTTTATTTTAAAGAATAATAATAGTATCAATAAATTGCTCTAAATAATTAATTAAAATTAACAATTAACATGTTAACATGTTATTGGACGTAGTTATGGGAAAAGGTTCCAACCCACGCGATGTAAAATTTGAAATTTGAACCTTCTGCTTAAAACAAAAGTCATTAATTTCATGTGATCTCTTGTGGATTGGATCCTTTTCCCATAACTACGTCCAATTATAACTGACGATTCGAAAGTGCTCGTTGCTAGGCCTATTTGAATAAAGAATATTTTGACTTTGACTTTGAGTACACTCAACCATCGTTGATGGTTGGTGGTTGGTGATGGTGGAGAACCTTTATAATATTCGCCATAAAATGATTAATTTGAATTAGCTTCTATTTTTTGAGCTATGTCAACACGCTAGGGGAAATGTGGTCCAAGAACCCATAATTAACGAAGGAGATTGCGCACTTCGCGGAGACCTCCGCTGCTGCTGCGTTTGGGATGCACAGATAACGCCTCTCGTTATTTGACATCCGTGTCGTATTCACTGACGCTCCCTCGTACATCCTACGACCGGTCGCATTCGTTCTGAAAGCCGCTGAAGAGGAAATACTCGACTACCTGTGAGAAGCGTCACGCAACGTTCACTCCCCTCGTTACATCTATCGA
Source organism: Notocelia uddmanniana (assembly GCA_905163555.1). Taxonomy (NCBI): domain Eukaryota; kingdom Metazoa; phylum Arthropoda; class Insecta; order Lepidoptera; family Tortricidae; genus Notocelia; species Notocelia uddmanniana. The sequence continues at coordinate 14,676,528 of LR991053.1, forward strand.
CGGAATCTTTGCTCCAGAAATGTCTACCTTCATCAAACATCTAAGTGAAGCTATCGCCGACCGTTGGCACAGGACCGAAAGCGTTGTAATGGGCTGGTTAAGATCTAAAATTATAATTTCCATAATCCGACCCACAAGTATGTGCATCCGTGGGAGCGACACAGATTCAGATCGATGAAACATTTCTTTGGCTTCAACAACGGGGCAGCTGTACCTAACATCGAACCCATGTAGTCATAGTACATTACTGCAGAGGCCGTGAAGTAAGGGATTGCTGGACGAGTTTGGGATAAACGGCCGAGTCGCAGACGAGGCCGGATAAAACTTTACATACTTTATACTTTTCTCAAACATGTTAGAAATAAAAAAACAATAAAAATCTACAGTGTAAAAAAAAAACCTAAAAACTAAAAAATAAAAACCGTCAATAAATACCGCATCACGAAAAATAACCAATACAAGAAAATAACGAAATTAAATAAAAACACGAAAAGTGCTATAAAAAATAATCAAAAAAGCACGAAAAAAACAATATTATCAAAATACTTAAACATAAAAAGCAAAAGAACACGAATAATGCTTCAAAAATACCAAAAAACATGAAAAAACAAATAACTGATGAAAAGTACAAAAAAACAAGAAAAAACTTTAAAAAATCCAGAAACATCAAAAAACAATAAACGCTGCAAAATAACACGAAAAAACAAAAAAAATATTACAATTCACGAAAAATTCGAAGGAAACAACAAAAAACATGAAAAATGCTACAAAAATACAAGCACGACTTAAAAGAACACGAAAGAACTAAAACAATACCAAAAAACACGTAAAAACTTATAAAAAAGCCAAAAAACAAAAAAAGAACTAGAAAAGTAAAAAAATACGAAAAAACTTTTAAACAGTCCAAAAACATCAAAAAACACAAAAAACGCTACAAAATAAAAAGTAAAAACTAAAGAAAAATATCAAAATACACAAAAAATTCGAAAAAACCACTTAAGCACGAAAAACGCTACAAAATACAAGCAGGACTTAAAAAACAAAACACGAAAGAACAAAAAAATACCGAAAAGGACGTATACACTAAAAAAACTACCAAAAAACAAAACAAAAAACTGACGAAATGTACACAAAAAATTCTAAAAACTTTGAAAGTCCAAAATATTAAAAAAAAAAAAACAAAAAAGCGCTCCAAATAACACGAAAAAATTAAAAGAATACATAAATACACGAAAACTTCGAAAAAAACAACAAAAACACAATAAATGCTACAAAATACAAGAACGATTAAAAAAACCGAAAAAAAACCTAAAAAAATACCAAAATACATAACAAATAATAATAATAATATCTTTATTGACCATGTAACATACATTACATTAAAAAAAAAAAAAACAAACAAACAAACAAATTAAAAATATATACATAAACGTGGCCGTTGGCTTTATGTAATATTTCCTTTCTCACTTGTTTTTAGTAAGCAAATTTAAAAAGTTAGAGCAGCGGACAATAATGTTAGTTTCATACATTCTCCATACATAACTTCTTGGCCGAGACTAAGAAGTAATGTAGGGAGCCATAAACAGGTAACTTCATGTCCTCTTTTCGTGACATTAATGCATACATTTAGGCGCATGTTTGAGAAATATATATTTTACATATAAAATGTGTAATGTGAATACAGTGTAAATAAAAAAGACTCTCTTCATTTGAATTAGCTTCATACAGCATTAATTACTGCTAATGACCCAAGGATAATAAACGTCAGTAAATTATTTCTGATATATAAAATGAATTTAGGTACCCTAGGGACATGAGTCGTCAAGTCGAAATTGTTTTATATATGCACCTGTGGAGGCGCTACTAATTATGTGAAGCAAGTGATTGTCCAATGTGTTATCGTCAGTTTGCAGTTTGCATCCTCAACTAAGCTTCCGTTAATACAATACAATACAATACAATACAATTCTTTATTGATAACATAAGTTACAGGTCAATTGTCATGATATGAACACTTTAAATTAAACTTATCAGATTCAGATTTGGCTAAGATACGAGTACGTTAAATTCAAATACAATAAAAGTTAACAATAATTTACAGGTGGAATACAATTCAGAAGGGAAATATAATACAATCACAATTCAATTACTATGTCAATTTGTTAAAAAACAGATAAATTTATTTATAATCATAAGAATAGAATTATTCCTTATTGTTAGTTAAGAATTCATTAAGGCTATAATACGCTTTTTCTGTTAGGAAGTCCTTCAGTTGGTTAACGAATGCACTCTCGGACATTTTAGCTTCTTTAACATTACTTGGTAGGCAATTATAAATTTTTGGACCCATGTACCAGTAGCACTGCTCAGATTTTTTAAGTTTGTGTCTGTTGACCAAAAGGTTGCCCGCATGACGTTTATCAGGGCCACGTTCTTTAAATAGATTTATGCTTTTACGGACAATTTTAGATATTTCCAATATGTACAGCGATGGGACTGTTAATATTTTCATTTTTCTGAAAAGATCACGAATTTTGTGTCAATTAGTCATGTAGGGTTAAACTTCGAACCTTAGTCGGGACTGATGACTGTGTGAGGCGGAGTGTAAGTGTAGTGGTGCGCTATGCGGTGATACTCTAATGGACGATTGACACTAAACGGCCGGAGTCGGCGCGCACGCCACCTACAGAAGCTAGACTTCATATGCAAACGGCAGCAGCAGAGCCGGCGGCAACCGACCGGAGCCGACCGGCTGCCCACAACCCATTCAAGTATGAAATCTAACTTCTGTATGGAGGGTTCGAATTCCTTTGACTCTAGTGGGATGCGCGCCGACTGCGAATCGTCCATAACTTAAAATTACATATACGTGCCACGCAGTTAATATACTGATAGTTATACTTTTACTGTGATGGCGTTTTCATGCATTTCGCTGGCAAGCGGGTCAACAATCTGCAATTATATCCGAAATAGTTGTGGAGCACACTTCGTGGAAATTGTATTTTTATTAGATAGGGGCGAATGACCGGTGAAAACATTCACTTTCTTTTATTTAACAATACAAAAAGGCGCCTTACTTAGTGTAAAATTCGGCCAAACAGAATAGTAGTTTATTCCGAGATTAAGCCAAACAATATTGAAATAATCCTTATACCTGTTTGTTGTTAAGAAACCCATAACACTTCAGTAAGTCGTTCTCTAATATTATGCCGTAACAAACGATCTGTGAGGCTTTTTACTTATCTATTTTAGGATTTGAAGTAAAAGAGAGTAGCTATCAGCATAATTCATACCAAGACAGCAGGTACCAATAACAACGTTAATAAAGCATATTGCAAAAGGTGCGAAGGACTATGAAATAAGACAGTTTCTAATGATCTGCCAGTAGCGATAAGGAATGAATGGACAGACAAGAACCATCGCTTTGTAGCGTTAATGGGGACAAACAAATAAACGTGCGACTCTCTACTCTGCCCACATGAAAACGGACTAAGTTAGCAATAATATTCTGTCAGTTACGACCTTGTGCCAGCATAAGTAACCGGCAGATAACATGTTCGCGTAGTCATTCCAGATAAACCATTAGAAAGTATTTTAAGTAATAATTTTTAATCACACAGTGTTTAAAGTTTAGGCACTAACGTAACTATGCAGATACAGCAAATAACGTGAGTATAAACACGTGTATGTAGGTAGAGCCTCCCTTTTTACGCAGGTAGTCATAAGCCATCTGCCATATCTGGCGCATATACTCGTAGGCATGATGAACCTGAAAAATCCTACCCGCTATATTTTAAAGAAAGTCAACAAAAAAACGTGCTCCTGAAATCGGAAAAATACAAGACAGTTATTAATGTCATTATATATCTGGTTCATAAATTATTGCGTGGCTAAATATTTAATGAACATAAAACCATTTAAGGCTTAAATAAATTGAATTTTAAGCGAAGTAGTTTATGCCGTTAAAATCCACGAGACTTTAAACTTCGCCGAAGTTTACATTCCAGGGCGTTGCAGCAACTTGCCTACGCTTTCCACATTCATCTGTTTATTTTAGTTGACTTTATTGCGTACTGGGATGTCCTATGAACGCTCGCCGAGCGGGAGCGATATGAAAATTTAATTAAAAGCAACAGGTAAATTTTCCTTTCAATTACAGTATTTATGACTTTATATTATCTTTTGTATTTTATTTGTGATAAGTTAAAATAAATGCCTATAATCAGCCTTCTTCTCCAATCAACAACACACAGATACAATTATGAAGATTTTGTTAAGTCTCTTACCATTAGGAACCAACTCCTGTTAGTGTGAAATGACGATCTACTAGCATCCTTGTAAAGTCCAATTCTCGTTTGATATTAGAGTTTTGTGGTTTCAATAACGCGACGATTAAACGTAAATCGGTATCGTATAATGAGGAACACCACAAATCGCGTATATTAATCCAAGCTCCTTAAAATCGCTGCCCGCTCCTCACTTAGCTGGAAACTTTAATGGGTCATTCCCTATTAGTATCGCATACAGCGCGACGAGATGCGGACGTGTGGAGTAGTGGGAGTGGTGCTGCTAGCAGCGTGCGCGTGCGCCATTACGCGCGACCAACTTTACCCCCATGGCGTGGGGCTGGACGATCTACTGCAGAAGGGCTCCGAGGTCCCAAGCCGGGAGGTGCAGCTTAGAGTACCCGTGGTGTTCTACGGGGTGACATACGATTCAGTTTTTGTAAGTATTTTGTTCTTTATTTACTTCCAGTGAACATATAGAAAATCTTATGTAATTAAAAGAAAAAGAGTAGAGTCACACGACTCTGCAAATTAATCTACATGTATAAATTAATAATCATCATCAATATAAACATCCAACACGAGGCGACGATATTGCTATTCTTTGTAAAACATTTATGACTAAACACATTCATGATATCAATACGGATATACTTATACAAATATGAGAAAGTACAAGTAGATACTTGTACACACTGTTTAGGTTGAAAGAGAAATAACATTTCTTATGCATATTTAAAACGGTCCGTAAAAAAGGGATCAGGATGTCGCACATTCCAATAATATTCAGTACTATTAATGTACCTACATATTTGTTTATTACTGATAGCTTGGTCAATAACGCCTCTAAGTGCTCATTTTCACTGGTCACACTGGAACTCGTGTTATGTAGTATTCATCCCCTTCATGGTTTGACCATCGCCAAATTTTTGTCTTTCTCGCTCGCTATGGCCTCGATACGCTGTTCTCGTCGCGTCAAAAATGGGGATAAAACGAGTATTTTTGTCAAAACTAATCATTATTTCAGAACAGTAAGAAACCCGAATTATTTAAAAAAACATGTTCTTCCGATAAACATGGTAAGGAAGATGAACTTGGTGAAGTAATTTCTCTATAAGAATTTATATGGGTTTTGAGTGAGGTCTGTGGTTTTGAGGGAAGGCGGTTACTGTTTAATAAAAATGAATGCATACGAAAATTACAGATCTACTTATTTTTACGACGATTACCAGGGATGAGCCTTAACAAAAACATGGGGGAAGAGAGTTCTAACGGTCAGTAAAAACCGGCCAAGTGCGTGTCGGACCACGCACAATGAAGGGTTCCGTACCTACTCTACTACAACTAGTTCTTGTTTAAAACTACTATCTTATACTGTGAATTAATACAGGTGGTATCGGTATCTTAATAGGAGACCCAAGGCACTTACGTCCTCTTGTTTGGGTGAGGTGCTTTCCTGTAGTGAATTTCGAAGAAAAATTGTATTCAAGATAATTTATCAATATATTGGTACTTGTCCGTAAAATATACGTAACATTATCACCAAATTTCAAGCTCCTAGATGACCTTCATCAATCAATCTATATCAATGGGAAGTTCAAAATATCTTTGCAACAAAATTTTGTACAAAAAAGCTGACTTTGGTGTTTTCTTATTCCTTTCTTATCGAATATTTTAACCGACTTGAAGATTTCAAAAGAGGAGGTTATCAATTCGGTTGTGTTTTTTTTAATGTTTGTTACTCCATAACTCCGTCATTTCATATCCGATTTGGATTTTTTTTTTATTGTAGGTATATATATATCCAAGTTGGTCCCGTTTTTGTCAAAACGCAGTTCTGATGATGGGATCCACGAGGAATTGAGGGAACTCCTCATATCTTAAAGGCAAACATATAGTGATTTTTGTGTTTTTATCAACAAGTCAAGCATTTGCATCTAAAAATGTAACATTGGATGAAGTGGAACTGCTGATGATGATCAGAACAGAACTCTTCAACGACGAAAAGTTCACGTTTGGCGATTTGCCCTCCTAGCTGTGTTTGTTAAGCAAGTTCTATTTTCCCGATGAATTATTGTCATGCTTGATTTCTGATGCTGAGATCCATGAGGAATTGAGGGAACTCCTCAAATCTTAAAGGCAAACAAATCGAGCATTATCATACAAAAATGTGACATTTGATGAAGTGGAACTGCTGATGATGATTAGAACTGAACTATTCAACGACGAAAAGTTCATGTCTGGCGATTTGTCCTTCTAGCTGTGTTTGTTAAGCAAGTTCTATTTTCACGATTGATTTTTGTCATGCTCGAGTTCTGATGATGGGATCCATTAGGAATCGAGGGAACTCCTCAAATGTGAAAGGCACACAAATAGTGATTTTAGTATTTTCATGAACTATTCAAGCATTTTCATTCATAAAAGTGACATTTGGTGAAGTGGAACTGCTGGTGATGATCAGAACGGAACTCTTCAACGACGTGTAGTTCACGTTTGGCGATTTGTTACGTTTGGAGGTTAGCTGGAAGAGATCCCTCATAGGGATAAGTTCGCCTTTGTACTCTGATCCTGTGTGACATGTATATGTTTTAAACTGTTATTGTGTACAATAAAGTGCTTACATACATATATACATTTGTTCTCTTCGTTTTGTTTGTCAAGCAAGCAAGGTTTTTCCATGATTCCATGAGGAATTGCGGGTACTTAGTCTTCTACCATTATAAACATACTTATAGCCATTTTTATTTTATTGTATGGAATCTAAGAGTGCACCATCTAAGTATAATAATCTTTCACCGGCCTCCCCAATAGAGTCGGTTTTTTTTTCTTAAAAATTATTTAAAACAAACACGTGAATTTTTAACAAAAAAAACGATTCTATACTTTTCCAGTCTTACTCGGCCTATCCTACTATATAATTTGAGGATTTGCCTCGATTTCTCCAAGATCCCGTCATCAGATCCAGACTTGATGATAATAGGACCAACTAGAAAACATACACTTTCAAACAAAAAAAGAACAATTTTTGAAATCGGTCCAATAGTAATCGGTGAACATACTAACGGTATAACATACTAACGGTGAACTACATAAAAAAATATTCCGACGAATTGAGAACCTCCTCCTTTTTTGAAGTAGATTAAAAAGTCAATATTTATACTCAATGAGCTGCTCTAAACAACGATATCCCACTCGACGGTGAAGGTCAAAAATGTTTATGTAATGTAAATAAGCCGTTAACGAGCTCGTAAAAATATGTGAATGTTATGCTGAATATCACGGGCTTTCTTATAATGTAAAAAAAAGTGAATTTCTCGTGTTCAGGGCGGGCCGTAGGAGTACACCGGTAACACAGCCGGTAACTCTTTGCGGGACTCCTCTGAATAGGGTGTCACAGTTTAAGTACTTGGGACATGTGGTGACGGAAGACCTTAGTGACGACGCCGATATTGAAAGGGAGCGTAGGGCACTGGCAGTCAGAACAAACATGTTGATCCGTAGGTTCGCTCGCTGTACGACTGAGGTGAAGCAGACACTTTTTAGGTCTTATTGCCAGTCGTTTTACGCTTGCAGCCTATGGATCAACTACACTAAGAGAGCTTACAGTGCCTTGCGTGTCCAATTCAATAACGGCTATAGGATGCTGTTGGGGCTGTCACGCTTTTGTAGTGCGTCGGGCATGTTTGCGGAGGCTCAGATGGATGATTTCTACGCGATAATGCGCAAACGGGCAGCCTCCCAGATGCGCAGAGTGCGAAGCAGCGCCAACAGCTTCCTAGTGGCTATAGGACAATCCATTCTTTCGTCATTGGGTGTCATTGCATGTTCCCAAGTACAAAGACTATAAATAAGTTTTAAATGTATTAGGGTTAAGATAAATTTATTGAGCTTACTGTGGGACTAGTTCGATTTGTGTAAAAATTGTCCCAATATATTTATTATTTTTTATTATTATTATTTTTTTATTGTTATTAACGACTATGGACCATGTGCCTGAAATAAAGTGAATTATTATTATTATTATTTATTATTCACCTTATTTATTTTTTCGTCTTAAGTTAGATTTCTTACAATAAATTTATACAAGTACAATATAAAAATATACATACAAAATATAAAAGCATTATAAAAAACCTAACCTAGGGTGCCGCCGGCAGCGAGGCTAGCCTAAGCTACCGGTGGTTAGGGCGACAGAGAGAGGAACCTCCGGACTATCCGCGCCGTGTCCAGTATTATTTATATTATTATTATTACCGTTCCTCTTTTTAATTATTATTTTTCCTTTGTGCATTTGTACTTTTGTTTTGTTTTTTGCTTTCTTGCGACAATAAATCATTTTATTATTATTTTTATTATTATTTATTAAATTATTTTACAGTACGTATGGTGCTACTTTACCGCACGAGTGCGGTAATCAGCAGATTACGTGCATATGTCGAAACTTTAAAGAGCCATATGTACTGTTAAACGTTGTACGATACACGTGCCAATAGGTAATTCGCAACTCGTGTCGATTTAAAACACTCCCTTCGGTCGTGTTTCAATTTATCACCACTTGTTGCGAATTTCCTGTTCTCTGCACTGGTATCGTAATGTACTATAGCATGACGGCGGCAGAAAAACTTCGTTCATTATTTTATTTGTTATATTACTATAAAATGGCAACTCGACAGTTACGTAAGGTCATAATCAGGAGTATCGGACATCGTTACCTTAGACCATGGCCCATCTTTACACCGCCTTATTTTTGATACAGGAACGGTTGTTGTGAAACCGATTTTTAAAACTATGCCCAGTAAGGAAGCACACGCTCAGGCAGGCATATACACACTAAACCATGCACAAACCCAAAACGAGTGACCCTGACGCCATTGCCACATGTACTGAAGAGTTCTGTTCATGGTTTAGTTTGAATCTGTGTGCGTGCTAGTGCTTACTGATTGGGTATGGTTTTAAAAACAAGCTCCATTATTTTGTTCGTAATGCCCGTCTATCTTTTTTCTTGGTCTGAGACTGATAGTGCCGTGCAGACTTTAGTGAGCCGCATTCGACGCAAAGTTACACACTGTGGCGTATTCCAAGCACAAGTAACAGAAATAATGTATTTGTATACATAAACAGTACCTGGGCGACCGAGCTCTGCTCGTGTTTTCCGGAGAATACGAGATTTCCTGAAGAGGAGACCCGACTAGACCCATTTTTCGCCCTCGCAAACCCCTATATTGTAAACTAGCTCTAACCCGCGGCTTCACTCGCGCACGTTTACTTTAGAACTTCTTTAACCTTTCTTTATAAGTACTTTATTAAAAATCTTTACGGTAAAATAGGGGTTGAAAGTTATAAACGCACAGACCAAACCCTTGGGGCTAGAAACTTAAATTTCACTCACGTATTCCTCTTATGATGAAGGCGTCCAATAAGAATGAGTATATAAATAAATATTAGGTACCTAGAAAACTAGGTACCTACCCTAGATTAAGTTTCTAGCCCCAAGTGTTTGGTCTGTGCGTTTATAACTTTCAATCCCTATTTTACCCTCTCTATACTACCTCTTATTGGTAAAATTTTGAAAAACGCTGAAATACACAACTGATTATTTTTGTACTCAATTTATACGAAATTTCAAGCAAATATGTCCAAGGAATAAAAAGTAAAATACAAACTATTATCCTCAATTCAACCCCTTGGAGGGATAAATTTAAAAAATCCTCTTTAATTGGTGCGTACATCATAAGAGGAATACGTGTGCGAAATTTTAAGTTTCTATCCCTAAGGGTTTGGCTTGTGCGTTTATAAAAACTATTATCCCCTATTTTACCCTATTAGGGGTTGAATTTTGGAAAACACTGAAACACATAACTAATTATTTTTGCTGTATCAATGCATTCGAAATTTTATACAAATATGTTCAAGGAATTAAAAAAAACATACAGCTTTTTATCCCCAATTCAACCCCTTAGGGGTTGAATTTTGAAAAATCCTTCCTTAGTGGATGGCTACGTCATAAGAGGAAGACGTGTGCGGAACTTAAAGTTTCTACCCCTAAGGGTTTGGCCTGTGTGTTTATATAAAACTTTCATCCCCTATTCATCCTTCTTAGGGGTAGAATGTTGGAAAACGCTTAAATAAGTGACTCATTATTTTTGCCGTACTCAATTCTTAAGGGATTTCATACAAATATGTCTAAGGAATAAAAAGTTTGATACAAACTTTAACCCCCTATTTCATCCCCTTTGGGGGTTGAATTTTGAAAAAATCTTTCTTAGTGGATGTCTACGTCATAAGAGGAATACGTGTGCGAAATTTTGAGTTTCTAGCCTTTGGCCTGTTCGTTGATCCTCGGTCAATCACCTTTGCCTTTTATATATATAGATTTCATTAAAATCGTTAGAGTGGTTTTCGGTATTTCAATTACAAAGAAATAACTCACCGCAGAGGCAGGAAAGTAACATATTTACATAAACTTTTTATAATTTATATTGCTAATAATACCTATCCTAGCTAATTGTGAAACCGCTGGCGGGGTCAGCGTGAATAATTTTAAGGTAAATTAGAATGCCAAATTAACAAACAATTTTGTATCACTTTCTATAATGACGGCAAAGTAAATATTCATAACATTGAATACAATAGAAAAAAAACAATTAAATATTTGCTTCCAAATGAACTGCATAATTACTTCCTCGTGAATAAATAAAAGCATTAGTTAATTACCTATCACTTTAGGCGAATTTAACTTGGTAATTTATATGTTTAAATGTGTATTATTAGTATTAGGATCTAAAAAATGTTATGTAGGTGGCAGTAGGTACAAAGGTTCATACAAATTAATACCCTTAAAAAAATGTGTGAGTACCGTAAAATGGGATGAGTAGGTTGCGCGGGGGGGAGTTGGGTTGCGAATCGAGAATTTCTTTTTTCAGTATAGGTCGATTCACAAGAGCTGGCGCGGAAAATGTATGAAACTGTCATTATTTATTTATTTATTTATTTAAACTTTATTGCACAAAAAACAAATGTACAAATGGCGGACTTAATGCCAAAGGGCATTCTCTACCAGTCAACCACTGTCATTAATTTCATAGACATTCCGTGTCAGCTCTTGTGAATCGACCTATAGCTACTTTAATTTTCGGGCTCAGGTTGCTGTCATCAGGTGTCACTGTGCAGGTTCGCATTTTAAATCTGTAATACCTTCGAAAATAGTCATTTAAATTTAACGCTGTAAATGGCCATATTGATCTAAATTAAATGCACAATCTATTTAAGGTACTTAATTGGTTAAGGATTAATGCTGTATTGCTTAAAATAACTTCGTAAATAAGCTATAATTTCTCTTAAAAAGTAAAGGATAAAAAATGGTTATTGTGGGTTATCACTAAAAGATAGACATACCATCGCGGACTTTTTTGTAGACCTTTTTAAGATGTACAATTAATGTAGTCATTATTTTGATCTATCTCGTACGGTTCAGCCAGCGTTTGCAATGTAAGCGCAAAATAATTTGTTTATTTACGACATCACGTTTGAAACCTCTAAAATTATCGATATTTCTCTTTCACCGCATCAAAATCTGTTGCGTAGTTTTAAATATTTAAGCATACATAGGGACAGACAGCGGGAAGCAACTTTGTTTTATACTATGTACTTATGTAGTGATGTGCCTGATATAAAAAGAAACTTTTATCCCGCTTTGAACTTCGATTTGGACCCAACTCACCCCATTTTACGGTATTTACTTGAGTATTTTTCTCGGAAAAAATGCGTGGAGGAAGGTTCATACAAATTAAAACCGTTAAAAAATGTGTGAGTACTTGAGTATTTTTCTCGGAAAAAAAGCGTGGAGTTTAATATTTAGATAAGAGCGCTGTAGTTACAAGCTATTGGATGCCTAAAGCGGTAAAACAAAGAATTCCTCGGCGGATCGCAGATGTTTGCATAAAGTTGTTACTGTGCGATTGGAGAATTTCTTAATTACCGCCCGTAGTGAGCACACAATTTTACATCCTCTTCAGGCCGGGGAATGAAGATCACACAATGAATCTTAGACCCCAGCATACCTACTTTCCTACACATCGTGCGATAACCGATAACATTCTGTACATAAACTTAAGAAGTTAATACAAACGTCAAAATCTAGACACGCGGCATCGTGTCCAGCCAAGTTCACCCCAGGAACTGGCGGACAGCAGCCGTGTGTTAGAGTCAGACCAGTATATCTCTTCCAAGCAAATGAACTGTCAACCATTTAAAAATTACGTATGGCAATGTTTTATATTTGACGCAGATGTCAAATGTGAATGTGTCATACGAATTAAATTTAATTAATTTGTTTACGATTGTTAGCACTAACTATGGACAAACCGTATAAAAGTGGCGAGCGAGAATTATTATTCCGAATGCTCAATAATTATGACACCGTGAGAGAACAACGAGAGGTGATTATCGCAGAAAAGCGGCAATTTTTACATCTCATCATGTCTTTGACCGGTGATTTTATCAAACAATATTGGTAGTTTTTCAATGTTTGTATGAAATTCCATTAAAAACCTCTCGTCTACCCGAACCCGCAACGAGAAATATGTTGCAGCTAAGCTAACAGTTATACAGGCTGTAATTCCTTTTTTTGTAAAAGTTACTAAATTTGTCGATTTTTACAACACATACAGGGTGTTTGGTAACTAGGTGCAAATACGTTCAGGGATGATAGAGGAGGTAATTTGAAATATTTTAGACACAACATGCGTTAGTACAATGTCTCTTAGTTTCCAAGATATGCACCATTTTACTTTGAAAATTGTATGTTTCCCATACTACCATACATTTGGAAAATGTTTAGATTTTTTTTATGTATATGTTGAACTAACTTACTCAAAGTAAGTATTATTTTTGTTCAAATTTCCAGAATTCCCCCTACAGAAAAAAATCTCAATATCTCTTTGGTCACCGATCGACAATTTTTTTCTGGGAAAACCTGGTGTGTATAAGTAATAAAAGTAGTGGTGTGTAAGTTGAGTAAAATTGTGCTAGTTTTGACATAGGGCAAACAAAACGCACAATAAAATGAAAATTATTTTTAACCAATATCAAAATTGTGTGGCCTAATCAGTGAAACTGCCATAAAAAAATATCCTTTCAGTGATGCATGAGAAAAAACGTACGATTCCAGCACAAGACCATGTAATTTTCGCGAATTACAGGAGGCTTGTACGAAACAGTGGGGCGTAGGTATATAGGCTGACATACATTATTTATTTATTTATTTATACATACATACATACATACTAATACTCACTACTACTACTATTATTTTCAGTTGTTTAAATATTAAAGATCATATACAAGTATCAAGACTAATTAGTGCCCCATCTTCAGTGTTATCATATACCGATTTACAGACAATAAATTAAAATTGCTGGTGCAGACTTATGCTAGTCAGACTCTATATTACACGAACCTTTTATATTACACTTTTGACCCCCCAATAAATCCAAATCTATCAAACATAAAAAAAAATTGTACATGTATAAAGATCCTTTAGAACAACTAGAACCCCAAATTTCATAAATATAGGTTTAACCGTTATTGAGATGTAATTCCAAAAAACGGTATTTTTACCACTGACTGACTGACTGACTAGTAATCAAAAAACCTAATCCACTTCCAATTGACCTAGAAAGCTGAAATTTGGTATGCAGCTTGGTAATTGTGTGTAGCTAGTTACCTCAGAACTCCGTCATTTATTAACCATCATCATCATCCTCCTAGCGTTATTCCCAATACAGTTGCACCCTGAAGGATGCCTGGGGTCCTACATTATTTACAGTAAAATTAATTTACTGCGGCTTAATGCATTTTGAGCCTTAACTTGGCAGTTTTTTTATGCAGTACGTTATAATACCATAAAAGCTGGCTGATATTTAAGATAACTGCCAAGTTAAAGCTCAAAATTCACTAAGCCGCAGTAAATTAATTTTACTGTAAACAATGTAGTGCCGGACTTGGCACCATTTCAGAGAATCTACGGAACTTGGCACCCATTTACATCTCAATTTTTTTGTCGGTGAAGACTACAACCAAGCATCGCATATTCTTAATATGGAACTTGGCTCCCATTTTCACATTTATGTTTTTGATGGGATTAGCATTCACGCGAAGACCCTAGCAGTAAGAGTAGTAAATCTTAATTTTGCACATCAATGGTTTGCTCGAAATATTTCGGATAAGGTCATTATTCGCAACAAGATAAGGGGAGATACATTCCGGGCAAGCGGGCAGCGCAGCGTAAGGAAATGCGCGTGGCTATCAGACCGTCGGTCACCGCTCGAAGACCTAAACTAAAAAATTTATTCCGAATTTATATATTTATTTATTAAAAAAATACTTAGGTAATGTTAAACCTCTTTGCATTTCATAATGTACATAACATGGATGTTAATATATTTAAGTGCCTTAGAAATTACGCAGATAGTGGAAAACTTAAGTATACTCATCTAATGTTCGTTCATTGGGAACTCGCTGACCCTATAGTTAATGTTAGTTTTAATTATGTTCATAAGATCATTTTATTGTCTTCAGGTCAACAACCATGGAATACTTTCCTTCAGAGCAGATATACCATCGTTTATGAATGCAGAGTTTCCGCTGCCTTATCCCGCGATAGCAGCATTTTATTCAAACGTAGACACCACCATATCAGGCGCCGTGTACTACAGGGAAACTGACGAAACTCGTGTCCTTGCCAAAGCTGAAGAGAGTGTTCTAAATAACTTTCACGAATACTATGACTTTCATCCCACTAGTGTCTTCATCGTCACGTGGGAAAATGTATCTTACATCGGCGCAGAAGGCAATCAAAGGAACACTTACCAAGCCGCCATTATCAGTAACGGTAACGAGAGTTTTGTCGAGCTACTGTACCCCGACGGTGGCATCCAATGGATTCAAAGAGATCTCTCTCCTGAGAACGTACCAGAAGCAAAGGCCCAAGCTGGATTCGTCTCTGAAGACGGGCAGATGTTGCTACTTAGAGGTTCCGGCAGCCATCAAATAAGAAATATCGTTTCGTAAGTAAAATCAAAAGTATTTATTTCCTATTTATGTACAATGATTTTAGATTTAGTGTCTAATAAAACTTTATTTTTTATTTTAGTTGGTCGAACACACATGAACCTGGGAAGTACGTGTACCGTGTAGGAAACGTAATACAAGATGGCAATATCGTAGTACCTGATCTGTACGATCAGAATGAAGAGGAAATCGAAGAAGAGTCTAGAACATGTGCCCAAAGTGGACCAAGTGTGTGCCACATCAAAGCCAGATGCGTCGACTACCAATCTGGAATCTGCTGCCAATGCAACGAAGGATATTACGGAAACGGGAAATCTTGTGTTAAAGATGACGCTCCCCTGCGTGTACACGGCAAACTGAACGGCGTTGTAAACGAAGTATCACTAAACGATGTTGATATTCAAGCGTACGTAGTAGTGGCGGACGGCAGGGCCTATACCGCTCTCGCACAAACCCCGGTACAACTCGGAAATAGCCTTCAGTTGGTACATGTCCTTGGCGGAGTTATTGGGTGGCTTTTTGCCAAGCCTTTGGGAGACGCTAGCAATGGATACCAGCTTACAGGAGCCGTTTTCAATCACACAGTAGACATATTCTTCCCGGCTACACAAAATCGCGTAACTGTCACTCAAGAATTTATAGGACATGACGTTTTCGATCAAATTTCTTTAGAGTGTGATATTAGGGGATCTCTTCCGCAAGTGAACGCCGGGGCAAAACTTCAACTTTCAGAATACGAGGAACAATACACGGTTATAGAAGCCGGGCTAATACGATCGGAAGCCACTAGAATCATTACTGACAAAATAACAGGAGTAATTTATGAGCAAAGGATACAACAAACAATCAGATACAACACTTGCCATTTTGCGCCGGCAGAAGGCACAGTTTCATCAACATTGAAGGTTTCTAAGACTTACTTAGGATACGAACCTACTAACAACATTGTTAGATATGGAATGAGCGATAAAATCGTGCCATTGGGCCAAGAAGATCCATGCATTTTCGGTCGAAGTACCTGCGGCCCTCACAGCTCTTGTGTAGTGCAAGGTAGCTCATTCGCGTGTGTGTGCGAACCTGGTTTTTCAAACGTAATACAGGACGATGTAGTGGTGTGTACAGACATCGACGAATGTGCTGCAAGCACCCACAACTGTGACACGAACGCTGACTGCTATAATCACGATGGAGGATTCCAGTGCCGTTGTCGCGATGGCTTCGAAGGGAACGGCGTAAGATGCAACCGCATTTCGCGATGCACAGATCAGTCTTGTAACCAGTATGCTTCTTGTGTAGAAAGCTACGGAGGAGAAGCGACGTGCGTATGTAATGCTGGATATACTGGGGATGGGCAAAGATGTTGGTTGATCAACGCTTACACTTGCGATGTTTTACAAAACTGCTCCCCTTACGGATCTTGTGTTTTCTCAGTTGTGAGCAACACCCATATTTGCCAGTGTAACTACGGTTACGTCGGTGATGGTTATTATTGTTCCGTAGATACACAAACGCATCCCAGCCCACTCCCAGCGATCACAACAACTCCTCAACCAAGGCCTAATAATCCTGATAAAACTTGCGACGTTTTACACAACTGCTCCCCTTACGGATCATGCGTTTTCTCAGAAGTGAGCAATAGTTATTTGTGCCAGTGTAACTACGGTTACGTCGGTGATGGCCATTATTGTTCCCCAGATACTCAAACATACCCCGGCTCGCTCCCAGAGGTCACTACAACTCTTCAACCAAGCACTAATAACCCTGATGAATATTTAACAAACGGGTCACAAACCCCCGAGCCATTCGTTTTGCCGGATTGTGGCGGCTTTCTTAGCCCAACCTGTTCGTGCCCCGAAGGGTACTCGAGCTTCTACGACGAAAAAAACAACGAGTTGTGTCGCCTGGACGGATATGCCGACCCACATTTATTGCAAAAAAATAACGATACTTCAAGTAAGACTTTATTTTCATTAATAGTACATTATTACTCTAGAGGCCGCGAAATAGAGAATGCCTGGCGAGTAGTTATTAGTTATAGACGTCGTAGAGATACGAGGCAGGCAATCCCATGTGTGCTTTTCTCAAAATATGCAATGAAATATTCGATAAAATTTGAAAATAATAAGGAAAAACAAAATAAATTCTATATATATAATTCTAAATAATACTAGCTAACCAACTTTTGAAAAGTTGGAAAACCCCCGAATTTTAATATCAAAGTTCAATACCTCAAAAACGGTACAACCGATTTTGATAAAACTTGTCTAAAAAGCATCGCCAGAAAACCTGTTTTCATATATAAAAAGATCGCTTTCAAATCGGTTCATCCGTTCAAGAGCTACGGTACCACAGACAGACACAAATATACACAGACGTCAGACACACATGTTAAACTCCCATCTGCGTTGCGCCGAGGGTTAAAAACACGCACCGCAGCCGCCGGCTTGATCTCGTCGCTACATGAGCCCGAAACATGTCGCTTGGGCCTGAAACATGTCGCTCGATGAGCCCGAAACATGTCGCTGGATGGGCTCGAAACATGTCGCTGTATGGGCTCGAAACATGTCGCTCGATGAGCCCGAAACATGTCACACGACGAGCACGAAACATGTCGCTCGATGAGCCCGAAACATGTCGCTATATGAGCCCGAAACATGTCGCTGGATGGGCTCGAAACATGTCGCTCGATGAGCCCGAGACATATCGCTGGATGGGCTCGAAACATGTCGCTCCATGAGCCCGAAACATGTCACACGACGAGGCTGAAACATGCCGCTCAATGAGTCCGAAACATGTGGCTCGATGAGCGCGAAACATGTCGCTTGATGAACCCGAAACATGTCACTGGATGGGCTCGAAACATGTCGCTCGACGAGCCCGAAACATGTCGCTCGATGAGCGCGGAACATGTCGCTTGATGAGCCCAAAACATGTCACTGGATGGGCTCGAAACATGTTGCTCGACGAGCCCGAAACATGTCGCTCGATGAGCGCGGAATATGTAGCTTGATGAGCCCAAAACATGTCACTGTATGGGCCCGAAACATGTCGCTCGATGTGTTCTATACATGCTGCTTGATGAGGCCGAAGCATGTCGGCCGGCAAAAAGAACTTTTGTTTTGTTGTGTTAGGCCGGCCTAGGCCTTGAATTTTGTGCGAAATTCCATAATAGGCCGCTCGTTTCGCCGCAACCGAAACGTGATACTTCACGGCCTATTATAACAAATATAAAGTCAATATTTCATTGCACGTCTGAGAAAAACTCTTTTTTTAATTAAATAATTAGTCCAACCTGATCGTGATCATATTGATTTTGATTTTTTCATTGCACAACGTCTCGTATGTGTACTTTCTATACTAATAAATTCCATTTTATAAAATCTTACACAAATCGACCTAGTCCCAAACTAAGCATAGCTTGTACTACGGGTACGGGTAGACGACGTTATACATACTTATTTATTGATTAATACATAGAACACATCCGAAACTCAGGAACAAATATTCGTGTTCACCACACAAATAATGCCCTGACCGGGATTCGAACCCGGGACCTCCGGCTTGGTAGGCAAGCTCACAACCAACCAAGCCAAAGTGGCGGCCGTTATTAATTATTTTCGTTTTTCAGTTGCATGCACAACCGATGCCAACTGTCCACCAAAAGCAGAATGTAAAGTTACGTTGGATTTGGACGGTCAATATGTATCACGCTGCGTTTGTCCCGAAGGGTTCGTTAGCAACTCCTACGAATGCGTCGAACAACGTAACGACGACTGCAATTGTGGGCCCAATGCCCACTGCTACCAAACATTCAATGGGCCGGCTTGCATATGCGACGCGAGCTACCACGGCGACGGTTACACCTGCCGGCCCAAGCTCATCTGCACAAACAGCTCCGAGTGTGAATCCCACGCCGAGTGTCGACCTGACGCCACTAGCTTCGACTATTTCTGCCAGTGCATAGAAGGATACGTTAAAGACGAAAACGAAGCTTGCATCCCTGATCGTCTACTATGCAATGGAGCCGAGTGTGCCGATCACTCTTCTTGCTTGTTTGATCCAGTGATCGAGGTAAGCTATTGTTCATGCGATTCAGGCTATGAAGGCGATGGAGTCACCCAATGTTCACCCAAACAGGATCAATATGATAACGCTATAAGAACATGCGATGTCGCACATGATTGCAGCGAAAATGCTCAATGCACACCGCTTGACAGCTCATATCATTGCGTATGTAGAGACGGATATATAGGAGATGGCTACAACTGCCGACCAGAACCGAACTGTCGGAACGATCCTTACATGTGTGACGAGCATGCCTCTTGTATCAAGCGGAGTCAAGAATACGTTTGTGAGTGTAATTCGGGTTATTCGGAAGTATCGTATGACAATGAAAGTCGGTGCGAACTGAACCCTAGACAAGCTGGCAACTTCCTGGTGGCTAGTGACGGCGTCTTCGTATACCGAGTGCCCTTCCAGACATCGGCTCGGGAGTATGCCACTCCGATCAACAGCGCCATCGACCAGATCGCCGTCGGCATAGACACAGACTGCCAGGCAGGGAAAGTTTACTGGGGCGACGTGGTCAGCAACTCTATAAAGCGCACAAGCTACGATGGATCCAATTTTGAACTATTTTTAACAAGTGGTAAGTTTTTAAAACATGGATAAAATGGAGATAATAATTAATAAGTGCACTTATTTGGTGGCCTTCATATAGAATAATCACTTTCACGACAATTCTGCTGCTAGATTTTGCGATCTTTAATACTTTGTGTCAATATTATTTAAGAGTGTCATCTAATATCATTTTCATTTCATAGGCATCAAATCTCCGGAGGGAGTGGCCATCGACTGGGCGTCTCGCAATATTTTCTGGACCGACTCAAAGAAGTTGACCATCGAGGTAGCTAACCTTGACACAAAAGTGAGAAGAGTTTTGTTTGCCGACAATATCAGAAATCCCAGAGGTATTGCAGTGCATCCACGAAGAGGGTAAGTTTCAATCTGTAAATAATGAATGATATAAAGATAGTAGTTCATACAACTGTTACATAATGAGAGGCAAACTACAAGCTAATAGAAGTGATAACTAAACTGTCATTAACATTACAGCAAAGTGTTCTGGACGGATTGGAACCGTGCAAACCCTAAGATCGAATGGGCTAACATGGATGGATCTCAGAGGGGAGTTTTCGTTGACAATTCTGACGTGAAGCTTCCGAACTCACTAGCAATCGACTGGTTGAAAGATCGCGTGTGCTACACAGACGCTGGACTCTACCTCATTAAATGTGTAAATCTAGACACCATGGAAACTGAAACCATAGTAACAAACTGCTTGCATCCTTTCGGACTAGCGATAAACCAGGAAACATTCTACTGGACAGATTGGAAAACGTAAGTATTTTAACCTAAGACATAACGTACGTTACGTACCTATGGCCCAATATACAAAGAGAGATTGAATTAACCTTATTTAATCGAATAAAAAAACCAATATTTATCGTTTCTAGAAGTACTTATTTGAAAATTCTGTGAACTCGAATTACAAGAATAGAGTTTATTCCCAGACTAGCCCAGACAATGAATTTCAACTTAGATAAAGATTCCCAATTGGTCGAATACGGCCTGTTATTCCATTTATTGAAGAGAATAAGTCCAACTCCCTAACACCAGTTTCTAACAAATATTCATTTTTTTTATCACAGGCTGAAAATCGAAAACATCGACACACTGGCCGAGAAAAAGGGGCAATTGTCAATAGCCACAGCATCGAATAGATTGTACGGCGTGGCGGTGGCGCCGAGCGAGTGTCCGGGCGCCACAAACGTGTGCGCGTACCGGAACGGGAACTGCGAGCCAGACCAGCTCTGCCTGCCGGACGGCAGCGGCGGGCGGACGTGCGTGGCGGGTGAACAGACGTATGGGTACTAGAAGTACCTCAGTGCTCTTAGGCTAAGGCCAGAGTGCCCGGTCGAAAAAGAGTGTGCGGTGGAGCAGCGGCTGCACCTTCATATGTTTTACATGAACACTGTACGCACCGACCCACAGCATTGTCAAGCGGAGCGGGAACTCAGACCGTAAGATAAGAACAAATAAAATATACAGGGTGATTCGGGAGACGTGAGCAAGATCAACACTACGGATTCAGTAGATCATAAGCTACTGCTTCGTGCCACTATTAGTGAAATTAACGTTCATTTATCTTTGGTGGTGAAATCAAAATGTTTTAAATTATTTACGAAATTCATGGTCACTGTACAATCAGAATACTTCAGTCAAGTGATACGTGTCAAATTGAATGTCATCGGAGTCCGATTACTTTTGAAATATCGTATCTCACTTAATGTGACAATTATCTTTCTTCGAAATCAAAGTGCTGTCATAAGTAGTCATAACAGTTAGAGGTTTATTCTTTATAAACCAGTTGTTGTAGGGTGATCATGATTGTAGAGAATTAAACTTTTACTTAACAAAAATTAAAATACAGGAAAAAGGTATGGGCGTTTCACTTAAATACAATGGTGAACGATTCACCATTACCCATTTACCATTTACTATGTATTTAGTGTTGGTCCTGCTCACGTCTCCTGAATCACCCTGTATATTTGTGGCAGTAAGTTTGGCAGTAAGAGAATATTGTTTTATCTTTTATTTATTGCGTGATAAACGTGACCGTAAATCTAGTTTTCCACCGGCGAGAGAGGTTTGATCATTTTCTAGACGAACGACGAAATTTTACAGTCCGCTTCTTATCGCCGGTGGAAACTAGACCTCCATAATACGTCTTCCGGTCACGCATGATGACTTTTAAACTAAAAGAACAGCTTATTTTACAATGCAGTTGTCCCTTGGAATGTATACTTATTTGTCACGACAATTTTTAATTAGACCCTTCTACTGACCGTATCGAAGTGCAAATAGATTTTCCCGTAAACCTTCATTTTATACGAACCTTCTTTGACTTTTTAGGAGATACGTTACCTATTATGTAAACTGCCTACTAGAATTATTTATTATAGGTTACAAACAATACTCAATATAATGTAATTCTGTCTGCCTAATATGTAGATGTATCAATTTAAAAGTTTGCTATTCAATTATTACATTTTACATAGTACCTAGAACTGGAGCATCGCTGTTCATGACGCTCGTCGTCAAATTCACATCGCCTCAGAAATCCAATAGATTTATATTTCCCAATTTCAACAAAAGCCGCATGATGCGTGTACGGGTCAGAAATATTATAGTGCTGTGACAACCGCAAACAATGGAAGTATTTTTCGTTATAAGCGCCTTTTAATTTTCAGTGTTTTCTAACGTAAGATAGAACATAAAACAGTTCATGTACCTAATTCTTCCCAGTCATTCATTCAATGGCCTACAAAATTACACTAGTTACCTAGTATACAACAAAATTGCGTAATAATTGAATTGCAACTTTCCACAAATGAATTAGATATAAGAAACATTTTGTAAAGCGCCGGTAAATCCATCCATCTCCGTGTGATCTACGTAGATGGGCATTTATTAAATAAAAAGTGTGAAATAATCGTGTATTTATTTTTCTACCAATTTAACGCAAATTAATGAAATGATTAAAATAAAATTAATCATGTGACACGTAATTTTGCTCACGAAAACGCTAAGTTAGTGGGTTGCACCAAACCATCTGTAATTGTAAGTGCATTGGCAGCTGTCATAACAGAAAATGGCCAAACTTTCCATACGATCATGTTTTAACGAGCACTCCTTACTATTACATGCGGTTTGGTGCAACCTACCCTTAGTGTTGTTAGCTGGGTAGACAGCTTAAAAAAGTACCAACTCACGACAATATTGAAAAAGATATTACATATCAAGTTTCAGAGGACGATGTCGAGGAAAGAACGAAATGGAATAGGAAAATAGGTGCTTAAAAATTTGTGGAAAGCCTACTGTTTAAGGAAAAAAGACAATTCCAGTTAAAGTGATATTTTTATTAATGAAATAATAAAATAAATTTACTCGCAGGTGAGTCCTTACATCTAATTATGATTAACATAAAATATTCAAATATTAACAGAATCCGATACAGTCTCAAATATTAATTTGCCGGTTATTGGTCTCTACTATATCTTCCTATAAAAATTCAAGGCTTGGCTATCTATTAATACAACGTTTTGCAATCATCCGTGAGCTCGATGTTTTGATCCGAAGATTGGCAATAATTATGCGTAGGTAATCCGAGCTCAGATTAGGTTAGCTAAACAGCTGGTTCGTTTGTCGTGATGTGCTTGATAATACATATTTATAAGACCCAGACGTCGAAGTTACATGCCGTCGTGATCAGAGGAATAGCCTTATACGAATATTCGTATAAACTTGGATGCTGCGTTTCTTGGGACCCTTTAGTAATTTGAGGCGGCGTCCAATCAACATAAAACGACAAGAGCTTCAGTGGAATTTTATTTTATTACTGTTACATGAACGCTGAAAAGTTAACTTTTGTATCATGTGTTAAAAACCAAAGGACAAATTAACTACATATTTCATATAAACTTTCACTAAAACTACCTTATTATCGTCATATCAAATGTATTCATTACAAAAGCTAGTAAAACGTATAATTACAAATCTTGCTATTTACCGGCTCTCGAAACGTACTCACATGGGTTCGTCGAGATTTAGCGATTTTTTTCCGCCATTGGTAACGAAATTCTATTCACACTTGAACACCACTACTATACCGGCCTTTGTAAATAATCGTGAATATGTAGATATTATTTTCCTAATAATTATTTTAAATACGAATGACCACTCACTGATGCATAAATATATTTACATGTTTTGTGACGTTTTCTGTTTAAATATTATGGCAACAAACGCAAGAGATTGGAGTAAAACTGCCGCTATTATTAAAACTTGCATCTGTTATGATCATATTACTCGTACATAATAACTTGTAGGCTACTTGTAATACAAGTTCGTGTAGCGCACTATACAGAGTTATAAGTTATAATTTCTGAAGTCTAAACCTGCAACATTTCCACAAGCACACAGGCCAATGGTTGTCTGTATTAAAAGTTACAAGTTATTATGCAATGGGCGCAATGTAACTTGTAATTTCCGGCCTTTAGTTAAAACCATAACTTCAATTTGAAAGCCAACATTACTTAACATAGCTTGTATTTGTCTAAAGACATATATAGTTATATGCGGGCTTAAATAGTGAGATTTCAAGTACCAGTGGTGTTTATCCCCAGAGATCCTCGGAGCGACCGAACTTGAAGACCAGCGAGCCCGCGAATATGAACGCGTTCTGCAGGAACAGACTCACGCCCGCCCAGGTGTGCTTTGCCACATCTAGAACAAAGAGGACAGCGTTCTACGAATTTATTTTTAACACATGTATTTTTGCAGTAGTGCACGAAAATATCAGATATCCTGGTGGTGAATAATGGACGATTCACAGCAAACGGACGGAGTCGGCGCCCACCCCAACAAGTCAAAGGAATTCGAAACCTCCATACAGGCTGTGGCCTGTAATAGGAGCAAAAAATTAAACGGTACACTATTGAGCTCTCCAGCAATCATTTCCAAATGGTTTTAATTTAAAAGAAAATGGATATTTTTTTCGCAAAAGTAGCTTATAAGTACTTTTTACTCTACTGGAGCTATATTAAAAACTATTTATTAAAAACACAAAAAAAATGTTTTTGTTTAATCCCAAAAATATCCTTTTAGACCAAAAATGCGACAACGATTATGAGACATAACTTGAAGCAACCTCAAAATCAGCATTAACTGCCGCGCTATAATCTCTGGGTGCCAAGATCCATTACTTGGAGGTCATAACTTTAGATCAAAATTTTACCCAATTAAAAAAAATATTTTTTTTGGACACAAGAGGATACTGTAGATGCTCTAAGGAAGCGACCTTTAAATTTATTGCTCCTATTACAGGCCACACCCTAGTAAGTTAAGTAAAGTAAGTTAGATTTCATATTTGAATGGGTTGCGAGCAGCCGGTCGGCTCTGCCGCTGCCGTTTGGATACGAAGTCTAGCTTCTGTATGGAGGGTTCGAATTCCTTTGACTATGGTGGCGTGCGCGCCGACTCCAGTCGTTTGGTGTGAATCGTCTATAAGATCGCCAGAGCTCCGGAGGATGCGCATTCTTGAGAGTGATGGACCTATCTTTAGCTGTCAACACAATGAACACTCACTCACGTTAATACCTAAAGGGCCGGCAACGCACTTTGAAAGTCTTTGAATTAATGAATTAAAACTTACACTGCTTTGGTAAGGAGCACCCTAGCTGTGTTGTGCATTACAGTCCAGTAAATCACTGAATCATTTGTTTTAGTAACAACTAACTAACAATAGAATATGACGGAGGGCAATTTCTTTCAGGTGCAACCCTCATGCATGCAATGACTAAGATGAAGAGAAGTGAAAATGATAAAATGCACGTTGAATAATTGTACCGCTATGTCATAACAAGATGAAAATACTTTCCCCATTAGTGGAATTACTTAATAAAAATGATAGTTTATTTTAAGGTGGTTAAAATCATTAAACCTCCAAACAAAGCACTCAAAACTTAAACAAAGACATGTGTAAAATAAAATCGAAATATGATGAGACAGCGACCGTAAACTGGTATTATTCTTGATACAAAATAAATTCTTGTATAACACTCATTGACATAAGATGTTTACAACAGTTTAATTGGGGGAATAAGGTCTTTACTTCAATCATTTTGAGTGAGATCTTTTTACATAGCTACTTTTTGAGCATGATATTGTGCATAGCTACTTCTGCTGCTGAATGTTCTTGAAAACCCTCATTGAAATGAAAAACATAAAGTGCAAACTAAACACCTGTGCTTGGTTTACCAGAGTTGACGTAATTGGCAAACAGTATCCAGCAGGCAGCAATGAGGGATGCGAAGCCGACAACGAAGCCCAGGAACAGCCATAGACGAGCGCCGCGGGGACCCATGCAACCACCTGTGTATGTCTCGCCTCTCACCTGCAATGTTTTGTTATTTTATTTTACTAATTGCCCACATGGATGGCTTTTTCCGCGTATTATAAATACGCAAGCGAAGCTGCGGGATTAAACATAGCCTTTATCCATCCGGAAGATCTATTTTATACGCTATCGCTAGTGAGAGAGCTTTTGAAGATGAATAAGTTGTTCCAGCAATTACTCTTACATACAAACTAGCACGCAAATTCACAAAGCTAAATAATCACAAACATTACCTCTTTATAATAATAGTATAGAGTAACTTAATGAGAATCAGTTTTCTAGACTAGAAATTAAGGACTTTCACTTCTAAATAACAAGCAGTGGCGGCCTTAGATATTGCGAGGCTCCGGGCAGCCTCAGTGCATCAAATCTTTGCGAGGCCTTCACCTGGCTTGCGCGGAGCCCCTGTAAGAGGGAGGCCCGGGCGGTTGCCCTGCTTGCCACCCCCTAAGGCCACCACTGATAACAAGACTCATACTTTTTACTTTTTTAGCTTAGCCCAGAATTGTATGATTTCGATTCAACAGTAACTGATCACATCTGAACCTTATTGCAACGAGATAAGGTCTATCAATGGTTAGTTAACTGTGATGCTGATAGTACGAGAATGTGAAACAATAGAAGCATGTGATGCAAATAGGGAACAATTTTTACTAGGCCTAGGTCAGGATACTTATAAAGGTTGTGGAAATTATCAAAAGAAATTACAAAACATCTACAAAATTTAAAATCCTCCAAATTTCATTTGAGATTATGAATAATAATAAAAATGGATCTTCCTGTGAACAGTCAATTTTAAGAATGATAGGTTTGTGTCCTAAAAAAATATAATTAATTTGTCAGTATGATATTCACAAAATAATGAAGATATAGCCTGTTAAAGTTCACTTAACACTATTTTGTATACTTAATTTACAAAAGAAAAAATGAAAGTCAAAATATTCTTTATTCAAATCGGCCTAGCAACAAGCACTTTTGAATGGTCAGCTATAACATGTTATTATTGACCACGCGAGCGAAGCGTCTCCGTTTCAGCTTTTGACAAAAAAAAAATTGTATGTCTGTTTGGATGTTCTCCTCTACAGGTCGAATTTCTCAACCCATTCTCGTGAAATTTTGTGAGCAGGTTCAATAATTATATAGAAAATTTACTTTTCGCGTAAGTTTCTGGACATTTGAAAAAAAAAATTGTGAAGTCTACAGCTCATGGAGCCACTAGTATTAATTACTTAGAACAATTTATTGATGCTATTATTATTCTTGAAAAAACATATTGAATTGCTGTAGACATGTCAAAATTATTAATATGTGCTCATTTAAAATGGCTTGACTATTTTCTGGAGTGACCAACTCATTTGCTATCGGAAAGCAGTACAGTAAACTACAAAGAGACCACCCAAAGTTACAAAAATATGTATCTGTGTTTTGTAACTTTATTAGTGTAACATTAAGACTGTGGATACATATTTAGGTAGTCAGGGTATGAAAACCTTCATCCGTTATTAAATTCATTCCTTTATAAAGTCATAGACTCTTAGTACTTTTTGGAACCAAAGTACTAAGAAGACAAGTGCATATACAGGGTGTTTTTATTGAATTCCGTTAATTGCGAGGGTACAATCCTGAAATCAAATAAAGTACTCTTCTCTAAGACACTAGTACCCCAATTCATACCATTTCAAAGATATTCAAGAATTCATTTTTTTTAATTAACACCCCTGGTATAGTATACAAAATCCTTAAAAAATTTAAATGTTGACGTGTGTGTCATTCGAATTGCGAATTGTCATACTTGACATTAATTTTTGCTTTAACTCCATGTTAACTCTAAAGGCCGTTTTTCATTAATTTCTTATATTTTGAAAAACTATATATGCTACGTCGTTTCTATGGCTATACACGGCTACATGCTAGAAAGAACGGAAATCAATAAAAACAAGAGTCAAATAGTATACATGTCTGACCTATATCTAGTGACATATCAACATGTTTTTTTTTTATTAATTACCTAGTGAAATAAACAACTTTATAAGTTTCAATCAAATATGTTAAATAGAAACGTCAGTGTTATTGCGATCAATAATAACCATGCATCATATTGAATTTGATAATTCCAAGGAATTCAAATATCCATGAAAGAGTTGATATTAACATAGTTGATTAGGACAAGAGATATGGTGGCCATCACCCCACAGACATGAGCTGCATTTAAGATGTCATGTATCCTAATGACTTCCCAAATGCAGCTCATGTGAATCAGTTTGATGTGGCATCAATTATTGCAGATCACGAAGCTGGATATAACATTGGCGAAATTTCTTTTGACCTGTCACTATTAGTTAATTAGCCCGTTATATATTCCAAACGTCAAAGCAATATTTCTGTTTTATTTGAAATGAAACGTTGGCAGGACTGATAATTGCTTTGGTGCAAGCAAATGTCGACTTTGACAAACCTTTTCTTACCCTGAAGTGGGAAGGATATGTCAAAATCTCATGTGCGGCATAGCAAAGTACAAAATGGGAGTCAGTTTTTTGGGCATAAATTCTTATTTAATAATCTAACTGATGGATGCAAGCAATATTTATTAATAGATAAGTGTTGAGGCGATTTATTTATTACATACATACTTTCATTGTACATGTCAAATATAATTTAAAGTTTTTAGTTAAATAGCCTGCTCCGTTTCATGACTGATGGATTAATAAAATTAATAATAACATTTTCTTTTTAATCCAGGAGACTGACCAATTATTCACTTGTACACTAATAACACTACTGAAATTAAACATACCTGTGCATTTGATACAGAGTTGATCATGATAAGAGATATGGTGGCCATCACCCCACATACATGAGCTGGATTTGGGAGGTCATTGGGATACTTCGCTGCAGCATCAATTATAAACCACCAGCCTGTAAAGAACTGAACACAACAATAAAATTAATATCGTACGGACACACAAAACCGCATTTATAATCATCAATCGTGTTAATATAACTCCATGAAATTGAAATGGGACAACAACAAAACAAAACATTTCCTAATAAGACTATACAACCCCTTGTTAGAAGCTTTTACGTAAGTATTTTGTGTTAATAATGTAACTCATGCAATAAACTACTTTGTTTCTAGTATACAGAGCTTTAATAATTAATTATAGAAATGAAAACAATTCGATGATTCATGGAGAAAATTGCCAAACGCTTACCAGGAAACCTGCAGCCATTGACGCAAATATATTGCGCCTTTCCCCGCCTTCAAACCACACGCAACTTGGCATTGTCACGTTTTCTAAGCAGTTCATGCTTACTTCTTATTTTTCCGTATTAATTTTATTTGGAGGAATAAAGGATAGTGTAGAATTGTAAATAAAAATGACAAATCTAAACTCTAAACTTCACTTCACCTCACGACCGAGGTTAGCAAGTGACGTTTGCAATTAAAGTTGCTAGATGCAAATATTAAAACTACTAAGAAAATAACAGTGTGGTGCTCAGAGTAAGGATTTCTATAGAGATCCTATTGGCTATGTGCACGTCAGAAACGTCAAACGTCACGGGTCCCGGGGCAATGTCAAACTCAGAGATGTCAAATAATGACACATGCATATTTTATTTGTTTTAGTAAGCGAGAAAGACCCGTTACTGGAAATTTGACTGAAATAAATAAGAAAATAAATAAATAAATACAAACGAAACGAATCGTAGGAAACCAATAGGAAACGTCTAAGTAAATTTGACATATAAGTCTCTGGAAATTGCACATTTCTGCCATGGTGTGCGCTGCGATCGCTTAGTTTACCCCCACCACCTACTTCGCACATAGCCAATACAAGTTTCACTAAGGGGGACAGAAAAGTCCTTATGCAGCTAAATTGGGAACTTGTCTTAAACGTCTGGTGGCTTATAAAAAAACAACCTCTTAAATTTGGCCGGGTAATCGTTTATTTGCCTCAAACTATTTGACTTGACGTTTAGATGACATTGAGGCAAATAAAGAAAAGCGGAACTAAAACAAAGACAACAAATGATATATCCTTCTCTGTCGCTCTTATTCAATTTAGTATATGATCTTATCGCTCTTAGTGGTATTATTATTTGACGTCTACTCTGGGTACTCTGAGGTGTGGTGTAATATGTGTATATTTGTATAATATCACAGACATCGGAGAAAAGCAGACTCGCAGTATTAAGCCACATGATTTTTCATTATTGTTGTGTCCTTAAATTCTTATGGTGCACCAGAATGAGTTAGAATGCGACAGATAGTACAATCATTTTCGGCAGTTAACGAATTGTCTCCATTTAAAAGCACACCAGCCCGGCTAGTATGATAGCTTATACCGTCACGTTTTATGTGACGTTCCAGTACATTTTAGCCATATAACGTGACGGTATAAGCTATCATACTAGCCGGGCAGGATGTTAAATCCCATACATATAAACTTAACACACCACAACGTCGGTTCAGTACAATTTTTAGTGTTATGAAGACGGAGACACTGACTGGTGAAGACCTGTCAGACGTCACTTGTCTGTCTCTCTCAAACTCACTGATTTGTGCATTAGTGAGAATAGATCAGATATACAGAAATCGTTAAACTTAAATGAGCGGATCTGCTTTACTCTGATATTAATATAGACATATATACAGGAAAATAAGTCTGGAAGGAAACAGCCATGGACAGGAAAGCCTGGCAGTCTTTGGTGTCGGAGGCCAAGATCCACTTGGCTCGCCTCGCCTCAACAAGCGTATGTTACGCTAGATAAGCACACACCGTAGACTGTGTAAGCTGTAGGAGTGTCAGGTACTTTCTGAGAACTGCTATGTTGACACCTTCACCCGGATTCCTATCCCAAACAGTGAACTCATGTGCACCCTGGAGAACTCTAACAACCTTCCTTGTGAACCTTGCTCGAAATACATTAAGCAAGTACAGTTCACTTACTAATTTCACTGCGGACTGTGGAGGTGACTGAGGTGGTTTTTAGAGTTCCGTAGTCAAATAGAAACCCTTATAGTTTCGCCATGTCCGTATGTCTGTCTGTCTGTCCGAAGCTTTGTTCTGTGACTGGTAGTGCTAGAAAGCTGCAATTTGGTATGGATATATAATATATTATAAATCAATAAATCTGACAAAGTGGTAGAATAAAATCTAAAAAAAATTTTTAAGGGTCTCCCCTACACGTAAAATGGGGATGACATTTTTTTGCTTCAACCATATGGTGTTGGGTGTTGTGGGATAGGTCTTTCAAAATTAATAGAGGTCTTCATAATACATTTTTTTATGAATTGAATATTTCGGAAATAATCACTCCAAACGAAAAAAAATGTGTTTACGTTAAAAAAAATAGTTCCGAATTTACGATCACCCGATGCTAGTTGATCACGGACACATTCGTCACTCTTCGACTAAGTTCCGAAAAACGCATTTATGTATTTTTTGTGCACTTTCGTCAGTAGTGACGAATCTGTACTTAAGTTTAATTTCTGTTTGTTTTTGCCATTAGTGACCAAAAGGAACTTATAATAAATTTGGGTACATTTTCGTCTACAACCAAAAAAGTCATTTTAAAGTATTTTAGATAGATACTAGTGAAAGTGGTTATTATAATGAAACACTTTTAAAGCTAATCCTTATTATGTAATTAATAAAATAAACATCACTTTACCATCAAATTTTTAACTTGATTTTGAGATCGCGATTTTTAATGCTATTAATAAAATCCCATCAAAAACATAAATGTGAAAATGGAAGCCAAGTTCAATCTTCAGAATATGCGATGCTTGGTTGTCGTCTTCACCGACAAAAGAACTGAGATCTAAATGGGTGCCAAGTTCCGTAGATTCTCTGAAATGGTGCCAAGTTCAGCACTACATTGTTTACAGTAAAAGTAATTTACTGCGGCTTAATGCATTTTGACCTTTAACTTGGTAGTTTTCTTAACCCTTTATTTGGCAATGTATATTAGGATATACAAACTATTTGACTATCTTTCTGTTTTTTTTGACTGAAATTGTTTGGACTATTTAGTGCCACCGAGGCTTGAATATGGGGCATAAGCATTTTTTTGTCAAATAAAGGGTTAAATATTCAACAGCTTTTATGGTATTATAACATACTGTATAGAAAATAATAAGGATTAGTTTTAAAAGTGTTTTATTACAATAACCACCTTGACTAGTATCTACCTACCTAAAGTACTTTAACCCTTTCGCCGCCAATGGCTTGATATGAAGTCAGAGCATTTCGTGCCCCACACGCCACGACTTGATATCAAGTCACAAAATTTAAAATAAATTGTACCTTCATTTGACACTACGAAGTTAACAGTTCTTTACGTGCAATTTGTTGCTTGGTGTAGGTGGCACGCTTTTCAATTTTTTGACGTGGCGGCGAAAAGGTTAAAATTACTTTTTTCCGTTGCAGACGAATATGTACTCAAATTTATTATGAGTTCGTTTTGGTCACTAGTGGCAAAAACAAACAGAAATTAAACTTAAGTACAGATTCGTCACTACTGACGAAAGTGCACAAAAAATACATAAATGCGTTTTTAGGAACTTAGTCGAAAAGTGACGAATGTGTCCGGGAGCTGCTAGTTTTAGTTACTTCAACAGTAGGTTTCCTGTGCCTCTACTAACTAACTGCATTGAGTACTAACAGTAATATAATAAAACAATAGGTCCTGTGCATAAGTCGGACGAAATTCCCCAACACACTACGGGTATGTGAATGAATTTTAGGGAAAGAAAATAATTATTTAAAGTAATTTTTTATTCAAAATGTATGATTTACATTGCCAATTATTACAGAATAAATATTTTAGTAACATTAACACTACAAATCACCGATGTCCGATCCGAGCCACCGCAGAATAAATTAGTTATACTATCAGCCGATGCTAGTTTCCGAAGCAGGAAGGGAAGTTCTGTGCAATATTAGCTTGAACATTTTCTGACATTTTCAAGGTCATGCCATCGGTGCTGACAGAGATGCCTTGTGGTTTGATCCCTGTGCTACTCTGGACAACAAATGAATTACATCCTTGACTGATAGATTTAAGTGTTAAAGGTTCGGAGAATACTTCCTGGAACAAATTATATGAAGGTTAATTTTGACAAAGCAGTTGAGGTGGTTACCCGCACCTACTGAGGGTTAATAAATAACCTACATTTAAAAATAATAAAACCCCGAGAAACGAACAGCTAAGAACATTCCCTGACGCAAGACTTTCAATTCAAAAAACCGCACTCAAATCTGTTTTTCCGTTTGGGAGCTACGATGCCACAGATTTTTGATAGACAAATGAGATAGACAGACAAATACACATGTTAAACGTATAATACCCCTCCTTTGCTTCGGGGGTTTCCGTTACTGACTGAGCGAGTGAGCGCTCCCGTGATTTGGGCTGCTGTCAATGACAGCAGTCATTTTATGCTGAGTTAGAACCCTTCGGGCGGCTTCTAAACTTCTAACAGTTAAGTTGCCCACTCACTTGACAAGCCTAATCCAAAGACAGTCTAATTTTCACTTTTGGATTAGGTGAGATAGTAGTCAGTTCTATAAAAACCAGAGCCTACGCCTATTCTTGGGATAATGTAACGAACCTCCTCCAGGATGCAACTGCATAACGCTAGGATGATGTTGATGACCATTTGTTAATTGGACTCGTGCCAATAGTTTAGCATCTTCTATATTAAATCATAGCATTAAGGGTGACACAAAATATTATTTATTGAAATTGGGGTATCAAACACTATAATTACTTTAGCACACTTTCAACAATGGAATTAACTTAAATTAAAGTGCCAATTTTTATAATGAGTAACACCGAAACGCACCGCTAAAATTTTCCTAGCTTGCATAAATTAATAGCTAACGCCATGCATTTAAACTTTAAACTGTAAATCTATGTCGACATTAAATTTCCATTTAGATAAGGCAATTGATAAATAATCTAAAGTTAATTACTTACTTGCATTAGAATCAAATGCGCACAAAGGATAACAATTCCCTTGGCGTTCATGGTACCGATCACACGGAGAAACTATTTAGTAAGAGTTCAGTTGAACTGACACATTTCGATATATAATTAGCCTTTTTATTTGAAATTATTGCTCAACGTGCGTTGCGTACATCGACGGTTAACGCATGTTATGTTAAGATACATAATCTATCATACTTGGAACCATTTAGGCCATAGTTTTTGTTCAGGTGCAATAGCGTTAAACCGTACGTGACAATATATAACATGATAAGACACATGTACATAATACATACCTAACTGCTTAGGTCAGGGCTGCTAGATATACGAAGCCTCTAAAGATCGGCATTCTAAGCTAGTCGTAGTGACACATCCGTGTTGCAGAGACAAATAATGGTGGATCGGTAAGGGTGGTATTAGGGTGGTATTCCACTCGTCCAATATTTTTGTCCAATTTCTATGACCAAACTTTGATCAAATTTCTTTGACGTAGACCCATTCCACTTATCCAATATCTTTGTCCAAGTTTTATTTGTTTCATGCGTAGACATATTGATTTAAATGTCATCAGAATTTTTGATCAAATGTCGGGGTCCCATCCAAGTTTTATGAAATCATCTAATTTCTTTAATAAAATGTATATTGGACATGTACTATTACTTATTCTGTGATTGGACAAAGATATTGGATGAGTGGAATACCACCCTTACATAAATCAAATATCTTTGTCCTATCCTATATGCTTAAGTCACAGTTAAGTAGATGACAAATCTCTCTCAATCTCTTCGTGCAGGTGTGTCCCGTGGATTACTATACTTAAATGAGTAATTAACTATCCACTAACAATTAACACATCATCCACTATCCACTAGTAATTAGTGATGCAATAGAGACGATCGGCGGCTTTTGCTTTAAACCCTGAACCCTCAATTACCAGACATGGCCCATAACCTACTCACTTGTCCATCGAGAGACGAAGTTAGACCTATTTTTAATTACTATTTTGTACTATAAGCAAAATTGGTACTAATAATCACCCATTTACAAGTCAACACAATACTGACTGTGTCGTATATAATAAAAAGAAATTGTACCGCAATAACAACGAAATTAAACACCCTGCGAAGTTACAAACCATTTCGTATTACTTAGGTTTTCATTAAATAAATAAATAAATAAATATTGGGGGACAATCTTACACAAATCGACCTAGTCCCAAACTAAGCAAAGCTTGTACTATGGGTACTAGACGACGATATACAAGCTTATATAGATAAATACATAGAAAACATCCAAGACCCAAGAACAAATATCCGTGGTAAATGCACAAATAAATGCCCTGGCCGGGATTCGAACCCGGGACCTCTAGCTTCGGAGGCAGAGTCACTACCAACTAGGCTAAACAGGTCGTCAATTATTAATTTATAGGCCTAAATAGAGCAACGACGCGACGTAATGGAAAATTATGTCATACCCAAAACATGAGGTAATTGTCCCAGTGCTCTGTCCCAATAGTTAGCACCAATCAATAGCAATAAAGGTGATAAGCGGGGTGTCAATTATTGAAATTAAATCAAGCGTTGAGATATTTTACACAGAAAGGTCTGAGATGAATACTGATGATACCCAAGCCTACAGTATTTCTAGCCATACACATCAAGTTTGCCGTTAAGTTTTCAGAGCACTTGAAGCGGCGTCCTGGTAAACTTTACGGTATATGTTATATCAGTAGTGATCGTAACTATTGTAGCATTTTCGGCGCAGCGTAGTGGTGTTAACGGAGTTGGTATGGACAAATACAATTAAAACGGTTAATTAAGGTTAATATTAACGTTATTAACGCTAATGAATCATAGAATCATAAGAATTTAAATCATTTATCCCAATTCCGTTAACACCACTATGCTGCACCGAAAATGCTACAAAAGTTACGATGACTGTATATGAGTGTGCATGACCAAGTCGTCTGATGATAGGAGGATGATATACATACAACTTGACATTAACCGGACTCCGCTTCAAGCGCGCTGCACACTTGAAGGTAAACAGTGAACCTTCAAAACTATGCCGTTGAAATAATATAGGTATATCAGTATTCAACTCAACCTTTTTTAGATGTCTCATTTGGACTTTACCCGCGTAAATCGCGTAATCGTTACCTACGTTGTCCCGTTTCGTTTTGAGTACGTACTTGAGACACAGGATAAGTAATAGTACAAGTACTTGAGATCCACGTCTGTCGCCTGTCGACCATCATCCGTCATCATCACTCGCTTTCTTTCTATTCAGATGAACTGTATACGACATCACCATAACAATCCGGTTCGAAGGACTATACGTCTGTACATAAATGAGAGAGATTGACACGTGAGAAATTGCGAATATTCATGATCATGATCAGTACTTTAACTGTTTTCCAGGCTACACCAATTTAAAAGGCCTTACAAAAAACAAAATATACCTACTACTACCAAAATATAGGTACGTTAAAAACGTGGGGTTCCATAGACTGATGGTTTAGAGCAGGGGTTCCCAAACTTTTTTTTCTCATAGACCACTTTAAAAAATTTGCTGGTTCTGGTGGACCCCCTACTCTACAGCCTACACCATATTCCCAAAAAATTACAAAAATGTGACTATTACCTAACTCTGGTGACGATATAACTATGAAATAGTATAGTATATTATATGTACACCTAGGGAGATAATATAAAGTAAGGCCGAGATCGCAGATATTTACGGCCCGAGCTGCAAGCGAAGGACGCAAATGTGCGATCAAGGCTTTCTTTATTATCTCCCGTGTTGTATACATCATTTTATGTCAACATTTGGCGAAAAAGCGGCTATTTCCGCACATGTATCGGGCGAAAAAATCCACTTTTAGCCAGGTGTGACATAAATGTTCTTTACAGGTTTAGAAAAAAAAGTGAAAAATGATTGGTTAATATGCTGTCAATAATAAATACTTTACTTTTTTGACATCTACTCACAACCTATCTATTCCAGCATCAAATAAAATAAAATCAATCAAATCTAAATCTCGGAGTGGTGAAATAAAATTAAATATAGTATATTTTGCTTGTGTTGTGTTTATTCGAGTACTTTATAATATTTATGATGATAATAACAGTCGTAAAATAATTAAAATTAAACATTGTTACGTAACTTCTAAGTACAATGACACTCAAAATTAATGGGAGGGATGAGCTTGATGAATTGACAACAAATTGTCAATATTTGGGTTCAGTTTTGTCAGGAATAATCGCAAATCTCCTCGTTCTGTGATATTCAGTCTGTTCCTATTTTTCGTTAAAAGGTTTGTAACGGTGCTGAAACTTTTTTCCACAAGATATGACGAGGGAAATGATATCAAAAGCTTTCTCGCAATTTTCCACAGTCCAGGATATTTTTCGGGTATTTCTGCTTGCAGCCAAAAAGTTTGATACCCTTTTTTATATTTCACCTTCAGCTCCTCATTAGTGCTAAGCTCAAGTAGCTCCTCTTGCAATATCACGTTCTCCACTTCCATTTCATCAAATGGATTTATAATCCATGGTGGTATTTCCATCGTGAGAATGTCTTCAAATCTGGTTTTGAAATCATCATGCAGGGCAATCAAATGTTGAACATATGTCTGAATATCATCATCCTCGCATTCTACCTGTGACAAGCTTGAGAATTGGGAAAATTCGCGTCGACCAATGTTTTGCTTCATTAACTTCAATTTTCCAAGAAAAGCGGAAATCACACTCTTTGTTTTAATTAAATTGAGGTTGTCCCCTTGCAGTTGTAAGTTAATATCATTAAACTTTTTGAACAAATCTGTCAAATACGCGATATCTGCTTTGAACTTGATCAGGTTTTCTTTTAAATCTGGAGCTTTACTATCCAGAAACTCCAAGACAGACTCAAAAAGTGAGTAAAATCTTGTTAAACATGCACCTTTCGACAACCAGCGTACTTCAGTGTGTAAGAGCAATCGTCGGAAGTCTTCATCATTTTCATCGCACAATTGGGCAAATAAACGCGTATTCAAAGCATTGCTTTTTATTTTATTAACCGCGTTAATCACAAATTGGAGCGATTGGTGCAGTCTAGCACTCAAATTTTTTGCTACTAAGTGTTGTCGGTGGATGACACAGTGAATTGCAGTTAAATCTGGTATCATTTTTTTTAGATGGCTTATGAACCCACGATATTTCCCGACCATTGCAGGAGCTCCATCTGT
This sequence comes from Notocelia uddmanniana, assembly GCA_905163555.1. NCBI lineage: Eukaryota > Metazoa > Arthropoda > Insecta > Lepidoptera > Tortricidae > Notocelia > Notocelia uddmanniana. The sequence goes on from LR991053.1 coordinate 14,715,124, forward strand.
TGCCGCCGATGTAACGTTTGTGAACGGAATTGATTTTTCTTTTAAAAAATCGCTCAGGATGTTAAATATCGATTCACCTTTAGTGTCAGTCTTCAAAGTTTTGGCGAATAATAGCTCTTCATGAATTTCTTCGTCCATAACAAATCGCACAAATGCTAATAATAATGCCTCATTATCAGGTAAAGTTGACTCGTCCAGTTGAATAGAAAAATGAGTTGTTTGCAGATAATTACACAAGAAACTTTCAATATCAGAGCTCATTTCGTCAATACGTCTTTGTACAGTGTTGTTACTCAAAGGAATTTTTTTGAGTATGTCAAATGGAGGTTTGTGCAGAACAGTTTTTAAAACTTCTTCAACAGCGGGTAAAATTAACTGTTCACCAATGGTGTGGGGTTTTCCAGATTTCGCTATGAGTAATGAGATGTTGTAAGATGCCCGCAAGCCATCATCGTTACTTTCAGATGTTGAAGCGAACATACCTTGCAGGGTGGGTCTCTTTTCATATTTTTCTTTCAATGATTGAAAATATTTCAAATCTTTACCTGTTTTATCAGGGTGGCACCTTTTTAGATGATCTTCGAGCTTCGATGGTTTCATAGAGTCATTGCTCAAAACTTTATTGCATAAAAGGCACATGGGCAATCGCTTGTCCGCGTTTGATGGAAGAAAGCCAAATTTTAAATATTCCACACTGTACTGTCGACACTTCATTTTCTTCTTTGGCTCCGCCATGTTTCAAATTAGCTACCTGTAAGTATAAAAAAGTTTTTGTGATCTTAACATTCTTACTTAACTTCTTCTTAGTCTTACTTAACAGGATATGGCTATTTTATAGAACAGAATTTATAATTTTTCGCTATGAATCAAAAAAAGAATACTAATAAACTTTTTTCGGCTGTCTGTTGTTTTATGGAAGTAGGTAGGTAATAATCGTAATGTTCATTATTTCATATTTCATACATGTCTATCATACACAAAGAAGACAAATATATTAACTACAAAAAGAGATACCTATAAGTTGTATAGCAAATAAACAAATAATGTACTTACTTTTCCGACACGATTCTGGCAACCAGGAACAGCAATTCACTTTACTTTTGTAGTCGAAATCCGGAAACAAATGAGTAACGTTTGTTCTTAGCATTCGTATTTATTGGTGAAGAACCAAACAAGTGCATACAAGCACAGCACATTACCGTAAGTCATAGGTATTTCGTCCCTTTGCACGTCCGAACAAGCGTTTTGGTCGGCGCCGGCGATAGCGACGCGACGGTGCTTCGCAAGCCTAGACTTGTTCGTTTGTCCAACAGCTCGTTCGCGATATGTTGCAGACTTGCAGTCGACAAGTTTTGCAGCCGAAAGTTGTAATTTTAATAATATAGTATTATAGTATAGGTAGTTTGATTCACCGAAATATTTATCACGGAGGAACGCAATATTTTTATTATATATTTATCAGTCGTCCAGGCTATAAAAATAATACAAAAATCATTATCTGTTTCGTTATTTACCATCGAAACCAGATAAATTTTCGTGGACCCCCACGTACAAACTGTGAACCCCTATTTTTTTGCCACTCCAGCGTAGACCCCTGTCACATCGTTCGTGGACCCCTGGGGGTCCACCTGGACCACTTTGGGAACCCCTGGTTTAGAGGGTCATAATTATGTTACAGGTAGATAATGTTGATTATTTTTAACTCATTATTCTTTTTTCTTATATTATTATTATTATTTCCATTATTTGATATTCATGGTTTTAATTATATTCTGACATTATTGCGACATTTGACCATATTTGGCAGTATTATGTTGTTGTTATTTTATTGTTTTTCTATTAATAATTATATTTATATTTGACATTCCCTAGGATATCCTAGTCGTGTATTTTTTCTACAAACTTAACATTTCAATCATTTTACATAATTGTGACATTCATTGTTTCTATTTTCTATTGTTGTTTTTATATCTTTTTTGACGATCTTTTAGTGAATTCATTTTATATTTGAATGTAAAGTACTGTGTAATTTCCTGAAAGAAATAAAAATATTAATCTAATCTATTAACTCCTGTTGTAATAAATGACTAACATAGATCAAAAGGACGAAGTTATGCAAAAACGATATCCATCCAGAAGAGATCACCAATGAAATGTATGACTTTTGTTTTAAGCAGAAGGTTCCAATTTCAAATTTTACATCCCGTGGGTTGGATGGTTTTTGCATAACTACGTCCATAATACGAGTAGTAGGTAGGTATAAGGAATATGCAAGTAATTGCATACATGACTTACAAATGTCTAAAATAAAGTGTTTTTTTAATTAGAGGTAGGTAATGAAAGTAAAAAACATTTTTGATATATATTTTATATTGAAATATTCTCAATTATTACAAAAACAATACGTGCAATAATATAATTAGTGTTTTAGATCGATCTACTGTATTACAGAAACCACGTCTCTATAGTACTTGCCAAAAAATAGTCAACGAAGTTTCTTGTACCTACCTAATTATTACTTCATAATTATGCCAAGGCAGTAGAATCACTAATAGTTTGCACAGCGTGCATTATATTCTAAAATCACACAGTTAATCGTGAATTTACCCAGATTTGTTTACATATTAAAGAGAGCTGAATGTATAAACAATATAATACCATCTGCGTTATTTTTCCTAGCACATGCTTTGTCTAAAACTCTGGCAGCTTGCTGGCTAATACACAAAATTGGTGGCTACCCGTTATTTGTTGTTACACCATTATACATGATCCCTGGCCACCCCTTGCCTATTAGTAACCATCAGGACCTAATCGTGAGATGCCTATACTTTTCAGCCCGTTGAGATCTCCAATTACAAATATATTTAGGGATCAAATTGTAAAATGGCATATAATATAAGCAAATATTTGAAAAGTCAGATTGCAGTTGCTTCCGCAGCTTTCGTTAGAATGCAACCAAGATAAAGAAAAATAAACACATGAGAGTAAATTCACAGATAACTGCGATAGAGGACGCTTAATGAATAATAATTAATCTCTATTCAATCTCGAATCATAAGTAATTTGTGAATAATCAATCACCGTGTCTTACGTTACTAAGTAAGGATCCGTAAAGCCTTGTTTATGGAGGGCCGACGCGTGCGGCGAAACGCGAGCTATTTGGCTAGTATGGAAACGTTCTAGCCTGTACAGTAAACCTAAAAGAGAATACATCCATTTATTCATCTTGTTTCATGGCAATAAAGTGAAATCATTGTTTTTTTTTAATTGACTGTAATAACAACAAATGTTTGCGTTTGCGCGTGAACCGTCGCTTGCGCCGCTTATCCTCAAACACTGCATTTACGTAGGAAATATTGCTGTAACGTATTGCTTGGACGGTGGCGCTTATCTGTAGCAGTAGCCCTCGTTCTGGTAGCACCATTCTGGTTGGATGGACTCGGCTTGGATCCCCATGCGGACAAGGCGCTCTCTGTTGGAATAGTTACACAGATTAGAATTGTTTTCTTATGTCCTATAAATATAATGACATGTACGTGTTTTCACCTGTTATTGTGTACATTAAAGTGCTTATATCATACCTACATGGGTAAGTATGATGTTGAGGACATCGTTTTCCGGATTTGTTGTTCTTTAGTGTAATGCGTTTGAGTAAAATTTCATGTCAATTAGACATGTGAAGTCATAAAATAACATTCGTCTACAGTTTAATTAATTCCGTTATGACACGAACGAATTTTTCATACAATTTATATGGGTAATTTTCGTGTCAGAACGGAGTCAATTAAATTGTACACGAATTAAAACCCTTAATATGGTACATAATTTTGGGCCCTTACCCATGTACCTAGTTTCAAAATATAGGTACCTACACAAATTACGTCGCAGCGCCGGGACGTACAGTCAGCAAAGTTGATACTAGTTAGCTGCCCAACGAACTTGCAGGTTAACAAGGTTGCCAAGTTGCATCTAACACATCAATGTACATATGTGCTTGAAAGTCAAGAGCTCATGATCTGAGGGCAAGAGCGATCCCGCGGCGCCCCTCTATATTAACTTTAAATGAACTTTTAATGTAAATTCAGGATAGTCAATCACTAGAATAATAAGGTAGAGCCAGACTTCGTTGGCAGTCCTAAACGGTAGTCGTAGTCTAGGTATACCATTCCTGCTCCAACAAAGAAATGACTGTCAGTAGACTGAGCCGCCAGATAGAGCTGGAGCGTGGCTGAAGACAGGCATGGCGCGGGTTAACGAAAGCCCTGTGCCTTAACACAGCAATAAGTAGACGAACCGCATATGCAGCATGCGGTGCTCGGCGTCCAGCCACGTGGTGGCGGGATCCGTCCACAGCCTCTCTGCTAGCGCGGCGCCGCGCGGCCACAGGCGCCCGTCTAGCGTGGCGGTGTCAGATTGCTCAGACCACAGCGCCGCCTCGCCTCCTGGAGAACCAACCGTACAAAATTACGGAACTGTTCTGCATTCATAACATTTTAATAATAATATTTGAGGATAACTTTACACAAATCAACCTAGTTGTAATCTAAGCAAAGCTTGCTAGGTCGCGATCTTTAATATGAAACACATTTCGCAAAAAATCTTTGAATACTGTTTGAAAGGGCTGTCAACCCTAATCCATCGTATGCTTAGACACGTATCCGTGCCAAACATTTCAATCTATTGTTTTTAATTACATCCCAAGGTCATTATTTTATTGGACAATTTTTACATCAGCATACGACGGTTAAGGGTTGGGAACCAAGTTAAAGTTTTTGGCTGTACTATGGGTACAAGATGACGATATATATACTTATAGATAAATAGATACATCAATACTTAGAAAATATAAGGCTTAGGAAAAAATATTCGAGCTCATCACACAAATAAATGCCCTGACCGGGATTCGAACCCGGGACCACTAGCTTCGTATGCGATGTCACTACCAACCACGCACGCTAAAGTGGTCCTAATATTCGTTTATTTTATCAACTACCTTGGGCTTAAGTGGGTGCCTCAATCCCTCTATTCTATTATTATTATTACTAGATATTTCTATGTTCGGATTTTCGATTGTTTTCCTCTACAGATCGCATATTTCTCAACCAAATCTCATGAAATTTTGTGAGCAGGTTCAATAATTATATAGAATTTTTGTGTCGAGTCAATTATGGAAATTTTTAAAACCAATTTTTTTAAATGTTCGGCTGTACAGGTCGCATTTCTTAATCGTTGCTCGTGAAATTTTGTGAGCAGGTTCGATAATTATATAGAATTTTTTGTCCAGTCAGTTTTTGGAAATTTTTAAATTGGTAAAAAAAATTCGCAGGGTCTACAGCTCACAGAGCCACTAAGGTCAATAAATAGCTAGCTAGTTTTGTAAAGTTTTATATATATAATTTCCTTTAGTGAGTTATTAGATGTGGCAGGTATAATACCTTCCATAATTTTAACTCCATTAGGTAGTGTATTGATTGAGTAGGCTGAGCTAAAAATGGAAAATAATGACGCACTTTGGAATTTTTCTATTGAGACTTATGGTTCAGATTTATGGTTTTTGGCACGGGGCATAACCTAATTGTTCTGTACTAATATTTGTCAACCTTTTGCATAATGCGTTACTGCCGCGCGTCCGTTGTTCTCTAAAAAAGGAAATCCATGCATAACATAATAGTGGCTGGAATAATCAGTGGCGGTTTGCGCGTAAACAGTCCCGAGAGATAACGAATGAATATTGATTTAATATTTGGGTGAATTTAAGAGATTATCTTTACCTAGGACAAGATGCTTGTTTTCAGTAGTCATTAGAGAAATGTTGTTGTCATAAACCTTCTGCCAGCCGATGTAGGGAGAGCACCAGTTGTTTCCTGTAATGTCGTAAATATGGGAATATAAGTAGGTAGTAAGTAGATATAATTAAATCAGCATATAGCCCGAAACCTTGTAAATTAATTCATCAGGGTTCTATTACACTTAACGTATTGAATTTGATTCGGTTTAGAGGTTGCCACAAGGTCGCTCTTTCTGGCACACTTCAATCTTGACGCGATTACGCTTTGACCGATTTTTCACATGCGCTCATGATGCGGTCGCTTCTACTAATAGAAGCGAAAAATCGGTCAAAGCGACCAGCTGCCCCGATTTGTTATTAACAAAATTGTACTTTTTAGTGTTTTCACGAGTAAATGTTTGAAGTTTGAAAGTCAGTGGAATTCTTATACCAACCTGCACCAACCCAGGCTCCAAAGCCACAGTCCAAGTACAACGCGTCATAGTTGGACATGATGAGACGATAGCCCTTCGATAATAACCCTTGGATTTGAGGGTCTACCGCGGTCGTCCATACCTAAAATTGAAATTAAAAGAAAAACCCTTTTACAAGAGTACTTCTCATCGCTGTCATAATTTTACACAAGGTCTTCATCGAGAAAAAACCGGTCAAGTGCGAGTCGGACTCGCGCACCGAGGGCGGAACCCTAAAATATTTTTATTATATGATGTAACCAAAAATTTACGGCATTCGCAATGTTTCCTTTATCTGTGCTATAAGACGTTGCTTCGTACCAAATTTCAAGATTCTGAGTTCACGGGAAGTTGATTCCCTTGAGAGTGTCGAAAATTTGCGGCATAAACGGCTGTATCTTTTGATTGCGTTGGCTTAGAAAATTAATTTTTTCACAGCTCCAAGAACCAGTAGACCTGAGTATTTGATATAAATTCCAGCTTGATATATCCACGCGTTCCTTTGAAAAAGGGTGTTGACAGATAGACAGACGGACGGACGGACGGACAACAAAGTGACGCTATAAGGGTTCCGTTTTTTCCTTTCGAGGTACGGAACCCTTAAAATAAAATATTCTTGTTACCGATCCATTTAAATTGGATACCAAGAACATAATAGATTGAATAATGTGCAATCGCGTAAAGCAAACATACATAGATTCGAAAAGAGACATGAATGATGATAATCAAATAGTATGACATCACTTGGTGATAAATTCCATGCAGACGGTTAAGTGCATATTTTCTGCAGGCAACTTCAGTAGGTAATAGGTTAGCCTATATGTTACCTACATAAAAATAACATCGCATTACCCAAAGTTAATGATCTAATTATACACAGTTATTGTTATCGTGATTATGCCGCTGTATAGATACCTATTTTGTCTTCAAGCAGACAATCGAACATTAAATATAAATAAATAAACAAATTAATTTGATTGTACGTGACTCACTTGTATGATGTAATCATCCTTGTCGAGATATTTGTCAACATAGCTATAATCGGTCAGCGTGCTGGTCCACAAGATCAACGGAAGTTTCTTGCCAAATGCCTGTAACAATACAGACATGTTTAAACTACTCTTAATCTAAAATAGCCATTGATGCTATTCAATATAGCATAATTTGCACAAAGTTTTTACACTTTGTAGAATTGTCACCGTCAGGGTAGGAGTAGCTATCAGTTTTTAACTCTTTGAACGCCACGCCATTCTTAATTGTGGTAGTATGGCAGTGACATTTACACGCCAACTCATCTTCCATAAGAAATTGAATATGAACCTCAGTGTAAAGTACGCAGGTATCTCTGACAACGTACGTAATAACACCTATAATCATTATTGGCGTCGTGGGTCAACAGAGGGCTTACCGCAAACCAAAAACGAGGTATCTCCCTCTCTGTCGGTCGAAGATGCAAGTGCGGCAGAGAGGCAGATATTTCGTCTTCGGTCCGCGGTAGCGCCGCAGGTCTTCTGAAGGGCCACCGGCGTAATAGTACGTTATGGGGCAATCCTCGATGATGTGCGTCGGCACCGCCCCACGCACAAGCTGATGACTCCTTCCAACCAAGAACATTTTTATAGAAAGAGCAACGGCCGTGATCGTGCGGAGTCAGTTCAAATTGTACCAGTGTCTTCTAGGGAGATCTGACCCTTTGATAACCTGAAACAATCTCAGACACCAGCTTTCCCGCCATTTCCGAATTCTATAGCTTCGATCATTCTTGCTGCGAGTTGAATTGGTTGTCGAGCAGATTTCTGGCGATGCTGTATCATGCGTTCCTGGATTTTAGGCGTGGGTTTTTATGATGTCAAAGATGACTCATGTGCAAACCTATCGAGCTAGCTGGGCTGGTGATGATCAAATTAAATTAAATACCAGTAGGTACCTTATAGGCCTTGTTTTGCGCCTTCTTCTGGAAGTAGTCCCAAAGCTTGAGGAAGCCAGGCTTGTCCAGGTCCCACCGATGCTGGATCATGAACTGCTGGATTTCTTCGGACGAATTCCAACAGCGCTCGCTCACTTCGTCTCCTCCCATGTGGAATATGTCCGGACTGAACACCTCTAGGAATAGAAAATTCCAGCATGAATATAGCCTAGGGAAAACAATGTCAAAAACAAGCGTATAAAAACAAATTTTACTAAAACCATTTTTAAAATCCTAATGATTTTATTTTGTGCATTGAATTACAGTACAGATGACGTAGTCAGTATAAATATATGTTACCGGCCATATCCGAGTAAATGTCTTCCAGGACATCGTACAGTTCATCCCTTGTGGGGTTCACTTGTCCACACGGTGGCTCCACGCAGTACGACGCCCAGGGTTCCGCCTATGAACAAAAACATATCAGACCAGCTTAGTTAGTGGACAACACCGGACAACTTAAGAGTAAATGGATGTATATGACACGTACAAAATTAAACCTTAATAGTAAGAGGTTAAGGTCGTACCTTGAAGCAGACGGTGAGGTCGGTGTCCTGCCAGCCTTCACCAATGTGCGCGGGCGCGTCGAACTCGGGTAGCACGCGCACGCCGCGAACGCGCCCGTAATCCACCACCTCACGTATCGCCGCTACGCTGTACACCTGGAAAACATCAATTGCAGTGCCTCCATATAACAGCCCTGATACACTGATCTACGACTTGGCCCTCAAACCCATTCGTCCATTTATTGTTGCTTAATTTCTAGCCTCTGCGACAATGTAGTGTGCAAGTATTGGTCTTACCTTGGCAGGAGAATAAGCGCCATATTTAGAGAGACCCGGCCTCCTCTCGGATACAAACGGGAAACTCTGGCTATCAGTGATGTGCCAATGGAACGTGTTCAACTTCACGGCAGCCATTGCGTCTGCGGAGAAAAATGCTTTGAAAAGAAAATCCTTCTTCATTCATAAATCTATATTTATATTAAATTTTAGTGTGAAATATTGCCCAAAAATATTTTAAAACGCTTAAATGCAGTGACAGTATAAGGTTTGTATTCGAATTTTTATGGGTAGGTACTTTGATGTGTGCAATGGCGACTGTTGCTACAGATTCCATACGGAGTTGGGCAATCATGCTATTTTTGTTAATTTTAAAACGACCTATGCGCGGGTTTGATAGTCTACAAAATCGCCTTCAAGCAATCAAATGTTTAAAATGAAAAATGTTGGTCAGCAAGTTTGAATGAGCGCGAAGCGTCTCCGTCTCAGCTTGTGCTTAAATGCTTTCGTAGGACTATCCGTCGGGTGGGCGGTTGTTGCGGCGGTTGTCGGATGTTGGCAACAGGTTGCGTTTCTCTCGATCGAATCTCATGAAATTTTGTGAGCAGGTTCGATGATTACACGGATTAATGACGATGTAGTTTTTTGAGAATTTCCAAAATTTCAAAGTCTTGAAAATAAAAATAAACATATCATTCGTAATATTTGTTTAAATTCACATTTCAACGGATAGGTAAGCTAAGCTTATTGTAATGCCCAGAACCAGGGTGTTTGTATAGTACAAAACACAAGGATAAATATTTACATACCTATCGTTTTCTTAATAGAGTCAACTGTGTAATAGTTTCTTGCTGTGTCAAGGAGTATTCCTCGGTAAGGGTAGGCCGGGTTGTCTGCAATATTAACATCTCGAACAATCTGAAAAAAAGGTACTGATTACGCCGGCAGGTTTAAGTTTCATTGCAACCTTTTTAACAACACCCCAAAATTCCTGTTTACACGTCCAATCCAAATTGGTATGTAGAATAACCTCTTCAAATAAATTAATTATTGGGACCTCATCAATACCTACATAATCCAAATGAATAACTGGTTCGCGTAACTGGTGACCGAATAGCTGGCGGCTTCCTCGCTCAACGTATCAGCATTGCCATACAGCGAGGAAATGCCGCCAGCATCCTCGGTACAATACCTCATGGGCCTGTTTTAGATTTAAGTTAGTTTTAATTTTATTTATACTATTATTTTGGTTAAGTATTCTTGTATATAGTTTCTTTGTACAAAAATAAATTTTAATGGTTTATTACTAAAAAAAATGAATAATAAAACCTTCGGTAGGTAGAAATATATGTGGAAATATACTATAAAGGTCACTGCCATAAGAGGGCGAACCGTTCCGAAAATTTATTGGAGCTGTTGTGTTTCAGACATGCGAAACGCTTTTAGGGCCACCAGTGCCTACACAAATTGAATTCCGCGACTGATTATTAGCTTAGCTGTATTCTGGTTGGTTGATATACCAAATACAAAGTTAGAGCGTGATACACCAACTCCCCGCTTCCATTTAGCATTTCTTTATCAACCGATAAAAATCTGAAGTGCACGATGTAGATATTACGGTTGAATGGTCTGTGGCGTGTGCGTGTGCTCATTTACATTCAGATAAAATTGAGTACGTTATCAACTTATCAGCTATCGACCGAGAAGACAACTCACCAAAAGATGATCTCTGATATCATCGTAAAGAATGAGCTGGGAGAGTGTTTCTAGCCCGTGGCGAACTCCAAAAAACGATCCTCCCGTTATATACGCATCCACTTTATCATTGTTGCCGGATATTTTGAGCGTGTAGTTTTCACGCATGTCCAGGGAAAAGTCTGGAAACAATAGAATATATGCATGAACATAATTTATTTATTTATATTCCTCGTAGCGTTTTGTCGGTTGAATCTTAAATTCTTAAACGAGCCCAAGGTTCGCTTTACCACCTTATTCTATTTGGTTGCACATCAAAATACCTATAATTGATATACCTATTGTCAATATACCTTAGTTCGAAATACCTATTTTTATAATACCTACATCTACAATCATTTCACCTAAAGTTTGTACGACCGAAGTTTTAGAAACCTATGTGACTACGTTCAAATAACCTAATGGACGAAATACATAATGTTCAAAACGCCTAACGGATAAAATAACTCTTTGAGACAGTCTAACTTTATTAGATAATCGAATGAATTTTCTCAGTTTTGTATCAAATTAAACGCGAAATTTATTTATTTCTTGGTGATGAATGATTGCAAATATCGCGGACTTCTAGAGATATCATTCTTTTTTTAAATCCCGAGATCCGGAATTTCCGACTGGGTCGGATAATTCCAATGCTAATTTCATGAAATAAGTCTTTCCTTTTGTATCATAGGTATATACTTATTGCTAGACTCTCCAGCCTGTTCTAAAAGAACGGTAAGTCCTATGGATGCTGGGCAATGCTGCACTTATTAACGGCCTGCCACAAACGGTTTATAATTTAGCCTTATGCTCAGCTTTTTACATAGCCGTACGAAATCAAGTATAAGTACGTAGTTTCTTTAAAAAAAGATAATTGATATCTTAAGATTCCGGAACTACGGGTTTAGCCTGCATTTATTTCAAAACTATCGATAGTAAGCTGCGAGGGAGTTTTTGTCCTTCTTTCGTGACGTATTTTTCTATTCGATCATCCAATAAAGTATGGGGTTCAAGGAAACACTGTGCTACGCTTAAAATACCCGATGCACTATTACAGCAGGTTTTTACAGACTAATGGGTTGTAGTACTACATATCCTATGAATCCTATGATAGAGATCATTGATGTACTATTATAGAACTAGATTCACAATCAGCCCACAAAAATGGCCCCTGTGAAAGTACCACCCGCACGACTCGGGCGGTACATTCCTGTTTAGTCGTGTTTGGACCGCAGACAGTGACAGTTGTCCAACAATGACGAAATGTGCTGTGAAAAACTGCTTTAATAGCTACAAAAAAACGTGGAATTAGGATGGTATATATTTCTTTACGTTCGTTAATTTGATAACGTTACAAAATGTATGTAAAGTCCTGGTAATTTCATGGTTTTGAATAAATAATTTTGTTAGTTCAAATTCAAAAAAAGGTTATAAAGAAACAAAATGTAAGGAGTCGTTATTAGGTCAATATTTTTTTACATGAAATTTGTAGGAAATAAATTTATGTTTTAATTCAAGATTTCCACAACATCCTCAGCGACGTTCAGAATGGACCGCTATTATAGCGCAAAATAGAAGTGACGTACTCTATAAACCAAGCTTCATGAGTGTTGTGTGTTCGGCCCATTTCTCTAATTCCGACATATACAGGACCAATAAAAACTTAATTCGACTAACTGCAACTGCTAAACCTGTCTTGAACGTAAGTCCGTTCGTTCCAGATTCAAACAACATTATTCAAATTCTGTTTTAACATATAATTTTATCGTGAAAAATCATGCATAGGAAAACATATTCATAGGTTAATGTTTAATTAATTTATAAGTTCATAGTCGGTATCTTTGTTTTATAGATGTCAGAGATAGATAACGATGACTTGCAAAGCAATAGTTGTAAAAGTACAAACGTTGCACCAATAGCAGAAGTCAGTACTTTTGAAATAACTACCTATAGTCTTGCTCAAGAGTTTCATGAAAGTAAACATCTTTATCTCTAACACAGAAAAAGAACAGTAACTATCACAGAATTGTACGCGAATGTGTGTTTTCTATTTAAAACTATTATTAATATAAAAATAATTTAAATAACCAAAGCAACTCCATTACTTTCACTGTTCACTTTTGACGTTTATAAAGAAAACATTGGTAGCCAGTATACGATAGTGCCATTTTACTAAAAAGTTTTAACCGTGTTGGTTCTTATGTTTGCAAATTAGACACTTGACGCCAATGCCTGTAAGTTCTTTTTTGTACGCAGTTTTTATTTTGACTCGGATTATAAAGAAGCGTTATTATGAGCTATTGGAATGTAACTGTCAGTGTCATCTTGCGCCACATTTTTAGTTATTTATGTTTGGCATTGTGTGTCTATTTTTATATCTTAAGTCAATGAGAGAGATGCTAGATTTGAATAACTTTTAGATTAGAAGTTGTAAGCTTTCTGGATAAACATCCTTCAAACATTTTCAAGTTTGATGTCAAACATTTCATCGCTAAGTGTTTACGCAAAGTTGAAAATAACATAAATAACACATGTTATTTGCTCAGCTTCTTTGAGTTCAACATCCTGGGTCGTGACTTTGGAACCGGTCGCATGCATATATATTTCGAGATCGCTCAGTGATAGGTATTCTAATTCGATACAACATTAGCATTATACGATTTGAACAAGAGAGCATTGATCGCTAAACGAAATACAAGTTTTTTTTATCGGTTGGATTGAGACAACAGTGGGTTGATCTTTCTGACTGTGTAGGTGCTGCCGTTGCGGTGTGGATACTGCATCTGCAAGTAAGTTTAATATTTGCACATGCAGTACACTGAATTTACGACCAAAACCTCTAATTTGGTGCCTTCTCCATTACAACAATTTAAAAATAATTTTTAAGAAAAAAAAACCGACTTCAATGGGGGAGGCCGGTGAAAGATTATTATACTTAGATGGTGCACTCTTAGATTCCATACAATAAAATAAAAATGTCTATAAGTATGTTTATAATGGTAGAAGACTAAGTACCCTCAATTCCTCATGGAATCATGTTAAAACCTTGCTTGCTTGACAAACAAAACGAAGAGAACAAATCGCCAAACTTGAACTACGCGTCGTTGAAGAGTTCCGTTCTGATCATCAGCAGCAGTTCCACTTCATCAAATGTCACTTTTATGAATGAAAATGCTTCATTAGTTCATGAAAATACTTAAATTACTATTTGTGCGCCTTTCACATTTGCGGAGTTCCCTCAATTTCTCATGGATCCCATCATCAGAACTGCGTTTTGACAAAAACGGGACCAACTTGGATATATACTTATATAATTACAATCAAAAAATGAATTTCGGTTAAGAAATGACGGAGTTATGGAGTAACAAACATCAAAAAAAAAAACATACAACCGAATTGATAACCTCCTCTTTTGAAATCTTGAAGTTGGTTAAAAATGGCGGACGGTAAGGCATCTGTGGTATCACCGAATACCATCCAGTCCAAACAGCTAATATTACATTCTCTTTTCAGGGATCACAACATACATGGTGAAAAGGTACGTTTGGTTTGTTTTGTAATGTTCCTTTAAAATATATGAACAAATTCAAAGTCACATCTAAATGTTTTGTGAATTCACAACAGGAATGTGCCCTATTTTGCGTATACGTACCGCCATTGTCAGGATCTTGATTGATAAGATGAACATTTAACGCCTTTCCTTTGGTTTTCGGTGTCGCGTCTTTAGGTATGGCTTTGGCCGCAATATCTAAAAATCTCTGTGAAAAGATACAAGTTAATTACCAATATTACAATAATTTCACGCCATATTCTTGAGATTAGGTAAGGGAAGAGCTATAAAATCAAAACAAGCTTACGATTACGATTTATAGAAATAAAATTACCCAAATGACTAAGCGTGGATAATGACACAACTATTGTACGTATGTACCAATTTAACCCACGTACGAGTACGTATACGTATGTACCATTTTACATCACGATGCAAATCAAAGCTCATAACTAGACTACTTATTCAAATGCTCCTACCTAGTTTCAGCATTGTGAATGCTTACGCATATTATTATAATGTTTCTCTGAAATCAACTGAAGGATGCTTTTAGAATTTTATTGGGTATACTCGTAACGAGTATATAAAACGTGATTTATAAAACGTGCATTTTGTAGGTTCATGTTAATACACATCGATTTGTGTCTTGTGCAAGAACTACAATATGAGTTTCGTTATGAGCAAATTATCCAAACAAAAGAATCAAGAGGAAAAAATGTCCTCATGTCCCTGTGTCTGAGTTGTCTGACACTTCAATTCATAATAATTGACACCTGTTCTCCTGCTTTTTAGGCTTCCGTAGTCAACTAGGAACCCTTATAGTTTCGCCATGTCCGTATGTCTGTCTGTCTGTCCGAGGCTTTGCCCTGTGATTGTTAGTGCTAGAAAGCTGCAATTTGGCATGGATATATAAATCAATAAAACTCACAAAGTGAAAAATAAAATTTAAAAAATGATTTTTCAGGGTACACCTAGAATTTATAATAAATTGCCAAAAGATGTGTCTAGTTTGGAAGACACTGTAGATTTACGATATTTTTTTTATATACGACTAATATACTATCAGCATCACAATTAACTGACCATTCGAGGACTTTATTATTGGAATATTCCACTAAAATCCCGCAATGTGACGCTCTTTTTTAATAATACTGAAAATGCTAGGCGTTGAAAGTACTGTTTACGATTTTTGATTTGAACAAATTTCACGACTTGACTTTGACTTGCTTTTTGGTTTAACCCTCGACCCGAACGCGGAACGTAAAATAAGGTGTGGGTGTTACAAGTTTAACATGTGTATTTGTGTGTCTGTCTATGGCAGCTTAGCGGGAAACGGGTGAACCAATTTGAATGCGGTTTTTTTATTAGAAAGAAATTTTCCGGCGACAATTTTTAGTCATGTTTTATCAAAATCGGTTAAACCGTTATTGAGATATTGAACTTTGTAATGAAAATGTCGGGATTTTTTTCCACTTTTCCTAGTTGTCAATTTATTATACTTATTATTTAACTATATCCTTGCATACAATACAATACAATTTTATTATTCTTTATTGTTCACCAAAAACAAAACAGTAAAACTGTAATTGAATAACTAAATAACGGTAGACAATTGGCGGTCTTATTGCTAAAGAGCAATCTCTTCCTGACAACCAAGTAGTAGTAGTAGTAATAGTAGTAGTAGTAGTAGTAGTAGTAGTAGTATAGGGTTCGGTATTAGACATATGGTTCTTACGTACTTTAACAGCGTCTGTTAAACGCGGCCTTAGGTCATATTTTCGTGGAATGTTGCTTCTACGGCCTAATAATTCTAATATATTATCAGAAAACACATCATTATCTGATCTGTGTTGGTCGACTTGACACTATAGTATTGTATGTGCACATGTTCAATTGTGCGCTAACTTAGTAATCAAGCTGCGTGCACTTATATCATTACATTCATTACCATTACCATGCTAATCTACAAGCTACTGTATACGTGCGAATGATCTGTATCATTGTATTATATTATATGGTGTCTGTAAAGTGTACATTCCAAATAAACAAATAAATAAATTACACATCGCTACTACGTAATACAATTAATAGCTTATTATTACTGCAGAGGCCGTGAAATAGTAGATTTCCTAACAAGTAGTAATGGACGGCCGAATGTTAACGAGGCCGTCTAGAGATACGAAGCAGGCAATCCATGTACGCGCCGAGGCATGTATAGTGATTTCCTCAAAAAATGCAATGATATATGCGAGGAAATTTGTAAATTATAAGAAAAATTGGGCCGGCCTCCCTTTCATAGAAAAGGGATACTTCGCGGCTAACAAACATAACGTCAATATTTCATTGAATGTTGAGAAATGTAATATGTTATTTACCTGAAAAGCTGCTTGCAGCAGCCTGTCAGTCTCGCCATGATGTTCAATATTCATTTCAATACTATTCAAATTGATCTTGGAGAGGAAGTTGCCAAGATCCGTTTCGCCTGTGGGTCTTGGCCAGAGGAGACCTGAAACGTTAAACGAAAGTTATTTGTTATGTAACGCTGCAAAGTTGTTTGCCGAGACGAGAGTATAAGAAACATAAACTTGACGCAACGAGGTTTTTAAGGTATGAGACGCCATGTAACTTAGCTGTGCTGAGTGGGAAATTATTTTGGACTCACTTCCGACATATTCTCAAAAGACGACCACTTTGGCTTATTGAAATAGTGACCCTGCCTAGGAAGCCGGAGGTCCCGGGTTCGAATGTAAGATTGTCCCCAATTATATTATTCCATAACGCCATGTTACTAAAAAAACATGATGAATTTTATCTGACCCATATTTTCAATATGTCCCATACTCAGAAATAAAAACATTAGTATCATACTGATAATCACCTTAGAGCACCTGTTAATCATCGTCGTCGGTATATATATAATTAATAAAATAAGGTAATTTAGGGCAGCGGTAGTTCGCATACGACCCTTTCCAAATAAACTACAAGCTTTTAATTTCTATTTTACCTTGTAATTAGGTTTTAAATTTATTTTATATCTAATATACCTACCTAATCTAATACAATATCTTTAAACCAGCAATTCTTGTATATCTTAGAGCATTAAACCAATTGGTTTAATGCTCTAAATTGTATATATATTTATTTATTCTACTTCTCCTGAACTTGGAAACAGCTGTATACATCAGTCGACGAAGTTTACAATAAGTTACATGGACTTACAAGGGCGAAAAATAGATCTAGCTATGATTCAGATTATCTGTAATTTGATCAATTTCTTTTCAATTTGCCACGTTTAGGGTTAAAGGCAAAGACATTACCATATTCGTTGCAGAACATTTTGCAGGCCTCCAAGCATAGCGCGGGTTCCTTGCTTTTCGGGTCATGGCGTGTCTTGAGGCATTTGCCGCTCTCACACACCCACTTGTAGTCGTCGTCAGCAGCGACGCTGCAAACACGCTAACGTAAATCGAAATGCCGCAGTACCGCTACCATGAGATGCTATCGAAAATATACATTACGTTACTACAGTCGCTACCGAATAAACGCGTTTCGAGTAGATTTCGATTGTGCTCGTACCATGAGTCAACCGCACGTTCACTGCGCCCGCCAGACGCTAACGTAATATTCGCTAGCGACTAACGTTTTGTAGCGGTTGCCGTAGATCGGTACCATGAGTCACCTTGTTTCATAAATGATTGTAATAATTATTTATCTAAATAATATCGGCAAGGCATTATTTTGTGTGGAATATGTTAGCGACGGCTGCGTAAGAAGATGAACGACAAATAACAGAGACAAATTCAGGCTGATATGAGAAATAAATAAAAAATCCACTTCAACATATTATAAAATGAGATTAGGATTTATATATAATCTATGTAGATCTAAACACATGAAACAAAAAAACGTCATAAAAACTGGGAAGACTGCATCACTCAGTTTATACCTATAGGTATGTCAATAATAACCAAAGCAAATACAAGTTTCACTAACATTTGACCTTGTGCTACTGTTCTACGACACTTTAAATTAGCAGGTTTATTTCTATACTGTGAAAGGAAGCCTTAGGTACTTAGCCTTTTGTCCAATATCGTCCTTGCTCTGTCTTTTCAGTATAGTTAGAAAGAGAGCTTTGTATGCTGTGAAGTTAGGCACGTCACTCCGATCGTAACGTAAACTACTCGATGAATCGAGTTAACGTTAGCGAGAATAGTAAACGTGTAATTGACTCATGGTACGAGTACCGATCTGTAGTTCTATGAGTGACCACCAGAGGCGCTGTACTTATTCTCCATACTGATTGTTTACGCAGTCGCTAGCGAGTACGGTCAATGCAAACTCATGGTAATGCTACAGTGCTAAAAATGGGCCGGTAATCGACTAACAAATGTGACGTGGCCCCAGAATTTCCCCTGGTTAATTCATTTCACTTTCTTTTGTCACTGCAAAACCAGAGGGTATTACATATTACATACTACTAAAATTTTGTAAATTGAATAGCGGTACCGGAAATGTTGTTAAGCTTAGCTGCATTTACTATTTATAACGTGTTTATGTTATAAGTAATATTAGTACATTGTTGTAATACAAGTGAGGTAGGTTGACTTGACAATTACACCAAGGCGGAATGACACGCGCGAGCCGTACGGCGAACGCAATGCCTTTATCGCCGAGAGTGTAATGATCAGGCTCACGAGTTCTGAATCTGAATCAGCACATTTGAAAAAAAATACTGAATTATTTTAGATGAAAATGTTATACATGCCATAAATAGTTTTCTGTAGTTGTTGATGGACGAACTCACAGAGCCAAAAGGATCTCTATCTCCACTCAGAGGCTCATCGAGGAAAGGAATGAGATGATTCTGCAGTCTTCAGCCGATGCGACATTATACAGGCAGCTCAATAAACAGATCTCTAGGTCCCTTACCCGCGATCTGCGCCAATTCAACACAAATCGTATTGAAGAGGCTATCGAGCAGAATAAGGGCTCTAAAGTTTTCTCAAGAGATCTGTCTATTGGGCAGAGCCAGCTCGCCAGATTAAAAACTGAAGATGGTAGAATCGTTTCGCCCAAACCTGAGCTTTTGAGTGAGATAGAGTGTTTTTTATGGACAGCTATACACGTCAACTAGCAAACCCGAAGTTGGTCTGGCGGAAGACCCTAGAGCTAGATTAACCCGGCACTATACCGAAGATATCCCGGACATCAGCCTGTACGAGATTAGAATGGCTCTTAAGCAGCTGACGAACAACAAGGCACCCGGTGAAGACGGAATTACTGCTGCTGAACTCCTGAAGGCGGGTGGAAAACCAGTCCTTAGGGCCCTTCAGAAGTTGTTCGACTCCGTCTTACTGGAAGGGCAAACTTCAAAGGCATGGAACAGAGGTGTGATGGTGCTGTTCTTCAAAAAGGGTGACAACGCCTTACTGAAGAACTACCGACCCATCTCACTTCTGAGACATGTCTATAAGCTGTTTTCAAGAGTCATTACGAACCGTCTCGCACGCAGGCTAGATGACTTCCAGCCTCCCGCACAAGCCGGTTTCCGAAGAGGCTTTAGCACCTTAGACCACATCCATACGCTCCGTCAGGTTATACAGAAAACTGAGGAGTATAACCTGCCCCTCTGTTTAGCGTTCGTGGACTACGAGAAAGCCTTCGATTCGATTGAAACGTGGGCTATACTACAATCTCTCCAACGGTGCCAAGTGGTCTACCGCTATATCGAAGTGCTGAAGTGTTTTTACGAGAACGCCACTATGTCAGTCCGACTCCAGGACCAGAACTCAAAGCCTATTCCGTTGCAGCGGGGAGTCAGGCAAGGAGATGTTATTTCTCCTAAACTGTTCTCCGCTGCACTGCAGGATGTTTTCAAGACTCTGGACTGGAGAAGGCTAGGCATCAACATAAACGGCGAGTACCTCACTCACCTTCGGTTTGCTGACGATATAGTAGTCTTGGCTGAGACCATGGAGGATTTAAGTACAATGCTCAATGACCTCAGTAAAGCCTCCGAGCAAGTTGGTCTAAGGATGAACGTGGACAAGACGAAGATCATGTCAAATGCCCATGTAGCACCAACTCCCGTAACAATCGGACACTTTAAGCTCGAAGTTGTAGACGATTACATATACCTAGGACAGACTGTCCAGTTAGGTAGGTCCAACTTCGAGAAAGAGGTTAATCGTCGAATCCGACTCGGCTGGGCAGCGTTCGGGAAGCTACGGCACATCTTTTCGTCCAATATTCCGCAGTGTCTCAAGACGAAATTCTTTGACCAGTGTGTGTTGCCAGTGATGACATATGGCACTGAAACGTGGTCGCTTACTATGGGCCTCATAAGAAGGCTCAAAATCACCCAAAGAGCAATGGGGAGAGCTATGTTGGGAGTTTCTCTGCGTGATCGCATCAGGAATGAGGCCATCCGCAGCAGAACCAAAGTGACCGATATAGCCCTCCGAATCGCTAAACTTAAGTGGCAGTGGGCGGGGCACATAGCACGTAGAACCGATGGCCGTTGGGGCGGAAAGGTTCTCGATTGGCGACTACGTACCGGAAGGCGTAGCGTGGGCACTGGGCAGCCCCCCCCCCCCCCCCCACACGGTGGACTGATGACCTTGTGAAGGTCGCGGGTGTCCGCTGGCGCATCCAGCCTGCCGCCAGCAGATGGCGCAGGACCGGTCATTGTGGAAGTCTATGGGGGAGGCCTATGTCTAGCAGTGGACGTCTTTCGGCTAACATGATGATGATGATGAGTTGTTGATGGCAATAAGTTATTGTTATAACTTACAGACATGTAATGTACCATTGCCAGAATTATTTTCAGTGATGTCAATACTATTTAATCTCACAATTGTTTCCTCCACGAGTTCAACATTTATGATGATAATCAAGCACTCATCGACGATGTACCTAAACAAATTGGACGACCACTTTGGCTTAGTTGGTATATAGTAACCCTGCCTACGAAGCCGGAGGTCCCGGGTTTGAATCCCGGTCAGGGTACTATTTGTATGTAATGAGCACGAATATTTGTTCGTGACTTTTAGATGTTTTCTATGTATTTGAGTATGTATCTATTTATATAAGTATGTATATCGTCGTCTAGTACCCATAGCACAAGCTTTGCTTAGTTTTGGACTAGGTCGGTTTGTGTAAAATTCTACCCCAATATTTATTTATTATCTGTGAATTATCAGCGCGGTTAATTTTTTTTTTCACCTCAGCGGCTCGAATATGTCGGTTTTGCTGCTTGAAACCAGTGAGTGCATTTTGCTGAGAGCATGAAAACGACTTTTCCCCTCACTAGCTCGGAAAGCCGTCTTTTATCCTTTGATACAAGTGGGTAAAAACGCATTTTATCCACAAGTGGGGAAAGTAATTTGACCTTGGAGCGTGTTTGAGTAGCTTTTGACAGATAACAAAACGTAAAACGCTCATAATAATGGTTCGTTTGATATCAATTATCATTAAATAAATGTTTTGAGAATTTAATAAAAAGTACCAAATTTAGCTTTATTTAATGATTTTAAGTCGTAAACCTTCAAATTCCATAACTAACATTTTTTTTATAATGATATTGAGTATAATTGCGAACGCACAAGTTGAGTCGATGCAATTTCAAAACGCATCGTCAGAAATGTCATCATTGTCAATGTCAATGTCAACTAGAATATTTTTTAACCGACTTCAAAATTTCAAAAGAGGAGGTTATCAATTCGGTTGTATGTTTTTTTTTTTTTTTTTTTTTTTTTTTTTTAATGTTTGTTACTCCATAACTCCGTCATTTCTTAACCGAGTTGAAAAAAATTTTTTTTGATTGTATGTATATATATCCAAGTTGGTCCCGTTTTTGTCAAAAGGCAGTTCTGATGATGGGATCCATGAGGAATTGAGGGAACTCCTCAAATCTTTAAGGCAAACATATGGTGATTTTTGTGTTTTTATCAACAAGTCAAGCATTTGCATCCAAAAATGTGACATTGGATGAAGTGGAACTACTGATGATGATCAGAACAGAACTCTTCAACGACGAAAAGTTCACGTTTGGCGATTTGTCCTCCTAGCTGTGTTTGTTAAGCAAGTTCTATTTTCACGATTAATTTTTGTCATGCTCGAGTTCTGATGATGGGATCCATGAGGAGTTGAGGGAACTCCTCAAATCTTAAATAATAATAATAATAATAATAATAATCATTTATTTGTTCAACATAGGTTCATAAAGGTCTTTTCTTTTTCTTTTTGTATCACTATGCTGGGCCGTTAGGCATACAAATTTACAAGTAATTAATGGAGTGTGTGGAGGTTATGCTCCATTAATTACAGTCTGACATAAATTCACTTATTGTGTAGTAAGCTTTAGTAACTAAGACATTAAATAACTCTCGTTTGAACACGGACATTTCTTCTATAGTTACAATGTCTCGTGGAACCTTATTATAAATTTTAGGGGCCATTCCCAGTATATTTTTACGGTATAGAGCGGTTTTAGACGGCATTCCATTAATTTTATTCCTAAGGCGTGTACTCTTGAAACTATTAAACAGATGCAGATTAGTTCTTGTGAATATTGCTACTTCAAATATATACAAGCATGGAAGTGTTAATATTCTTAATTTTTGAAAATATGGTTTACAAGAAACGAGTTGATGAATGCCGCATAAAGATCGGATACATCTCTTTTGCGCTTTAAACGCTGATTCTCTGTCAACCGAGTTTGCCCAGAAAATGATGCCATATCTTAGAGTAGATGTTACATAAGCCTGGAAGGCTGTTAACGCTACTGACTCATTTACAATTTTTCTTAAATTATACAAAGCATATGAGAATTGATTCAGTTTTTTACATATAATGTCAATTTGATTTCTCCAAGTCAACTTATTGTCTATACTTAATCCTAGAAATTTTGTCACATCTGTTTCGTTAATCTGCTGTCCCTTATAAGATATGTTTAAATTATGTACATTATTTAGTCTTTGTTTAAATGACATGATTTTAGTTTTTTCTAAATTGATTTTCAAATTATTAGTAGTAAGCCAGTTTATTACAGTCTCTAATGTTTTATTTATATCATTTTCGTAAGATTCATGATGTTCAGAAGCAAAAAGTATGGTACTATCATCTGCAAAGAGAATAGTAGGGTAATCTATGGCTTTAGGTAGGTCATTTATGTAAATAATAAATAATAAAGGACCCAAAACACTTCCTTGGGGCACACCATAATGAATTTGTCGAATTTTTGATGAATAAGTAACTTCTTGTTTTGTCTTAACACATATTCTACTTACTTGCGTCAATTGCTTACGGTTACTCAGGTACGATTTAACTAATCTATGAATATTACCTCTAACACCATAATTATATAATTTATCTAAAAGTATGCGATGGTCAACAAAATCAAAAGCTTTAGACATGTCCATGTATAGTGCTGATATTGGATTTTTTCTGTCGACATTTGTTAAAACTATATTAATTAAATCAAAGATAGCCATGTTGATGGATTTGCCTTTGCGAAATCCCATCTGCTCTTTAGCGAAAAGGTTATTATTTTCAAAGTAGCCATAAATACGATTATGGATAACTTTTTCAATGACTTTTGAAAAAATAGGCAGCAAGGCCACAGGCCTGTAGCTAGCCATATCTATCCTATCACCTTTTTTGAAAAGCGGCTTAACAATGCCTATTTTTAGCTTCTCAGGAAATTCGCCCTTTTCAATACTTAAATTTGTGATATGGCTAATCAATGGTGAAACAATGTGAGATACAGATTTAACAACTTTAGTACTAATGTTATCGTAACCAGTACTGTGACTATTTTTTAAAGAACTAATTATTTTTTGAATTTCATTCGGATTTGTTGGATTCATAAACATAGAGTTTGGTAAATTATATGGTAGTGTATTCCTAATATTATGTCCGATTTGATTACTTGTCTTATGCGTTAGGTCAATAAAATATTGATTAAATTCTTGTGCGATTTTTTGAGGGGATGTAACACATTTACCATTAGACAATATTTGTGGGATATAGTCAGTTTTTTGTTTAGACTTGTGCTGATTAATTACATTCCACGATGCCTTTGATTTGTTTCTCGAATTTCTTATATAGTGGTCGTTCTGTGCTTTTTGAGTAAGTTTTATAATAGTTTTTAATCGTTTAGAGTACTTCATAAAATTAAGTTTATTGTCAAGTTTATTATCTGTCGAAAATCTATATTTCCAAAGTAAAGCACGTTTTCGCTTGCAGCATAATTTTATGCCTTTAGAAATCCATTTTGGCTTGGACGTAGGCAAAATTTTTAACTTTTTCATCGGAAAGCACAAATTATATAGAAGTTCAAAATGATCTGCAAAACTGTTATAGGCTTCATTTACATTATTCGCCATGTATACTCCATTAAAGCTTAGTTCTTGGAGACGATCTCTAAATTTAACAATATTATCTTGACATATATCCCTCTGCTTTTTATACCAGTGTGTAAGAATACACGTGTTTTTGACTGGACATTTCAGCAGTTGAGCTGAGTGGTCTGAAAGGGCAAAGTCTATCACCTGAGCTGTACTGCCTCGCAGGTTGTGAACAATATTGTCGATACAGGTGTTGCTAGATATCCTAGTTGGCTCAGATATTGCTAATCTCAAATTGTAACTTGATATTAGGTTTTTGAATTGAGTTGATTGCGGCGTTCGTTTGAGCATGTCAATATTAAAATCTCCGCAAATTACAATTTTTTTCCTTTTATAACATATTTGGTTCAGTATACTATTTAACTTGTCAAAAAATATCTGAATAGAGTGACTATTGTTTTTAGGTACTCTGTATATACTGATAATAATAATTTTGTGTTCAATTAATTCCAACCCGGCACATTCTATTACATTTGGAATGGAAATATGATTAAATTCATCCAGCTTCAAGTATTTGTGATAATTTCTAACCAAAATACAGGATCCTCCATTTCTATTATTTCTTAAGTAAAATGATGCTAACTTAAAATTAGGAATGACCAAATGAGATTCATCACCTGGCTGCATGTTGTGCTCTGTGACACAAATAACATCAATCTTTATCCCTGTATCCATTAACTCCTGTAAGTGTACACTCAGTAAATCGGATTTATTGATTAAGCCGTTGATGTTTTGGTGTAGTACATGAATATAGTTATATGTAATTAAATCATTTTCGATTTTATTTAACGATCGACCAATTGATTTTTGTGTCGAGTTGTGTATAAAAAATTTAACCCATTGTAAAATGCCTTATTTACATTGATTAGAACATTATTCAAGCTGTGAGCTAGTTTGAATTTGCCTTTATGATTCAGTTGGTGGCCTTTTAAAGAGTAGTCACCTATACCCAAGTATACACTGTTACGTGATTGAAGCCAAACATGAGAAAACATATCGATTTTTTTGTGTAACATTGAGTTGAATCTACTTACAAAATAGTTGTAGTTCTCGGCATATTTATTCAAACTATGCGGAATGTCGCAAATAATTACATTTGTATTAGAACAAAGTTTTACAGTCTCTTCTAAGTCATTCATAACTTTATTTAATGGTGTGATATTGTAGTCGCTCCCGCCACACATGATGACCAGACAGTCACACTTTTCAAAATCAGCAATTTTCTTTTGTACATTTTGTAGGATCCTCTGGGTGGTTCCGTATTGGATGATATCGGCTGTAAATTCATAGTCATTCTTCCTAATTTTAGATAGAGGCAGCAAGAGGTCAGCTCCGTGAAGGTCAGACAAAAGTAATAGCTTTGGTTTCTTTGTGGTCGGTTCGTTCATAGCTTTTATTGGCGTCGATTGAGTTATTTGAGTTTTCTGAAGTACGGCGGGTTTTCTAGTCGAGTCTAAACTGCTCTTCTCAGAGTATGTATTACTAATATGTTCCTCGAGCCGTCTCACAGTATTTTGTAGTACCTTAGTGGAGTGCTGAATCCGAGACAGGGTCACCTCTCTGCTCGCAAGCATATTAGACTTATGTTGTGAGGCAATGTTTGATGTGAGCGCCTTGCTTAAATTTATTTGGAGATTTTTTATCCTATTATTTAATTTTATAATTTCATTCTCTAACTTTTTTATTTTATTTTCATAAAACTGTATATTATCCTCAGTAGGGATATTTTGTATTATTTGGCTGTCTGCAGCTGACGAGGTATTCTTAGAACTATCCTTATTTAGCAGTTGGTTATATACATTTATTTTTTTATGTAACTTATCTATTTGTTGTTGTTGCATGCTATTTTCACAGTTCAGCCTAGCAACTTTTGCATGAGCGCAAGATAACTCCGTACTCAATTCTTCTATTTGATCCTTCATTTTCGTAATTAATGAGTTATTAATGGTCGACATATTCGGTAGGCTACAGGGACTATTAAACGTATCATCTATCAATGTTGAGTTTATCAAATCGTCATCGTCTGCCGTTTTTGATAAATTTCCGAATGAGGGAAATTTCTTTGGTAACATTTTGCGTCTTCGATGAGTCACGTTATCTTGAGGTGTCTGCTCCTTATCAGTATAAATTGATGGTTTCGATTGCACAATATTTTTTTCCGGCGAAGTATTTTGCTCCATCATTTTCGAAGTGGTGCCCGAGGATGTTCGCTGAGGTGCAGCTGAAATAGAAGATGTCTGCGGGGTGCTGGAGTTGCTTTTAGATCGTACGCAATCTGAACATTTCCAATTCTTTATTCTGGCATTAGTCATTGAAGTAAAATCTCTCTTCGTCAGAGTTGTGCATGCTAATTCAAATATATTTTTACAGCTAAGACATTTCAGATGCTCTTTCGCTTTAAATACTTTTTTGCATTTAAAACATTCCATATTTAAAAATTTCTGCGATTTGTTTGTGTAAAAGTAAAAATATCTAGACTAGTGTCGCCCTCTATCGTTAAGCGACGAAAACTAAGCAGTCATACGCGGCTCTGGTGGGCGTTTGTCGAGTGTTTACACATAAAGAGTTTCACTATACGCCGCTAGATGGCTTTTTCGTGATCGATGAATATCTTTGTTCGATGTTTGTTAGAGGTTATTTCTGTATATTTTAGTCAAATTCATGCCCACTCAAAGCATATTACACAAATATTCTGTCCTAAATTTCGTATAGCTTTCTTCTTTTTTGTGTTTTTCACTTCAATTCACTTCAATTTAACTCGTTAATTTGATCCGTTAGAAACAGTTATTTGAAAATATTTGTTCTTAATCAAGTTTATTTCACGGTATAACGATTGTGCATGTTTGTGGTCACTAACTTTACACATTTACACTAATTCCAGCGTCACTAAACAATATAGCTATTATAATCAATTAAAAAATCACAGTACCGATGTAAACATGAGCGCAGTGGCGCCACCCCCCAATACCTTAAAGGCAAACATATAGTGATTTTTGTGTTTTTATCAACAAATCGAGCATTATCATACAAAAATGTGACATTTGATGAAGTGGAACTGCTGATGATGATCAGAACAGAACTCTTCAACGACGAAAAGTTCACGTTTGGCGATTTGTCCTTCTAGTGGTGTTTGTTAAGCAAGTTCTATTTTCACGATTGATTTTTGTCATGCTCGAGTTCTGATGATGGGATCCATTAGGAATCGAGGAAACTCCTCAAATGTGAAAGGCACACAAATAGTGATTTTAGTATTTTCATGAACTAATCAAGCATTTTCATTCATAAAAGTGACATTTGATGAAGTGGAACTGCTGATGATGATCAGAACGGAACTCTTCAACGACGCGTAGTTCACGTTTGGCGATTTGTTCTCTTAGTTTGTCAAGCAAGCAAGGTTTTTCCATGATTTCATGAGGAATTGAGGGTACTTAGTCTTCTACCATTATAAACATACTTATGGCCATTTTTGTATTTTATTGTATGGAATCTAAGAGTGCACCATCTAAGATTAATAATCTTTCACCGGACTCCCCCATTGAAGTCGGTTTTTTTTTCTTAAAAATTATTTCTCACCGACTCCGACTCACGTAAATATACACAACTTCCAGAGTTTTCTGTTATAATATCGTAAAAAAATCAGTGATTCCAGTGATGTAAAACATGCCTGTGGAACTGTGTTATTTTGCATGTTACACTTTCCTCGCCATAGTGAGGAGAAAAGTTTTGTGTTACACACGGGTGCAAAGTTATATTTTACTTCTCGTGTGTTGAAACACTCGCTACGCTCAGGATTCTATTTAAAACCACAACTATAGAACACTCGCGGGTAAAATACAACTTTGCACCCTTGTATAACAAATAACTATTTCCTGGTTGAAACCAGTGAGCAGTGTCAAAAAACCTTAATTTTTAATTTAAGTAACTTCATTCTCTCTATCACTATTCCTTTGCGTTATATGTTCTCGCCGCTGAGGTGAAAAGTTGTATGTATCACACGAGAGCAAAGATATTTGCATCTCGTGTCTTTGAGTCCCTCGCTACGCTCAAGATTCTAATTTCGTTGAACAAATAACTATTTCGTAGCTCCATCACGAACATCAACGAAATCATAAATATAGGTAACTATTATATTTCATTTCATTTATTTATTCACAAACAATACCACGATTGTGTTTTAAATCATATATCGCATTTAATTCGAAGTCATATTAACATTATTAATCGTTATGATACTTATTATAAATAGATAATTTTACAAAATTAATCCTTTTTATTTATGAAGGAATAGTTAAATTCACGTTTTTTTTTCCATTTCAAATTAAATGGCAGGTCACCCTTACCCTTCGTCTCGGTACAAGCGCATATCAATAGCTACGTCATTTCATTGCTGAACGGATGTTGGTATTTCCGTTCTCATTAATATCTAACTCGATTCCAGGGCCTCTATTCGGCTTCGGTTTGCGGTTGTTTATTATTGCCCTAACGATCGCGAAGCCTGTTGTGAATGTCTGGCTGTTCTCTACAGGTCGCATTTCTCAACTCTCGTCAGAACAAGAGAAACATTCTCCTAATTTTTGTGAGCAGGATCGATAATTATGAGTTCTTTTTTGCGATTCAGATTTTGAAAATGTTTAGATTACCTGAGAAAAAGTAAAAATCTGCAGCTCTATGAGCCACTAGTATATGATTGTCATAAATGACCTACAAATACCTACTGTGCGCTTTGTACTGTGGAGACAGCTCACAGCTGTAACAGAGAAACCTATAACTATAAGTACTATAACTATCAGTTCTAGTTATAGGCCAGCCGTTATATCATCCATAACCAATCTACAAAAAAAGTCGTAATGCCAACATTTTAATAATAACTCTTCTTATAGGTACCTACCTAAACTAAGTTACCCCATCGTCCTGTCCTGGCAGAATTGCTGCAGACCTTAGTAATCAAAGATTTATTTTTTCATGTAGTTCTCTACGCATAATTCCGGACTACACGTTTTACGTTACACAGGAGTACGTAAGTATACCTAGTTTCATATATTCATCGGCAATAGACTGTGGCAGATTAAGATTAGACTAACCATTTCACGAGTACCTTACTCTGTTGTCATGGACATTTTAAAATCAACCACTCTCTATAGCACTTCATTATTAAGTACGTTAATGTTAATTTTTAGGGTTCCGTAGCCAATGGCAAAAAACGGAACCCTAATAAATGCTGGATTCGTCATGACTGCCTGTCTGTCCGTCCGTATGTCACAGCCGATTTACTCGGAGACTATGACCACTACAATTATGAAATTTTGTGTGTAGGTGTATGTTATGAACCGCTATAGAAATATGAAGTGAAGTTACGAAAAAAAATCTCTCTCAACTCAAAAATCTATGGATAGGCCTTCAAAAATGACTTAAAGGTTTATAAAAAACTTTTCTATTTAAGTCAACTGTGCCGTCAAAGTCGTAAAAAGTGTGTGTGTCCCCCCCCCCCCTCTAGTTTCCAAACTATGAAGTCTAAAATTCAGACAAAAAATAAGATGATGTACATTAATAAATCCTTTCAAAGATTTTTGGTTTGAACACGATAGGTTCAACGGTTTTTTAGGTATTGCTGAAAAACTGTCTTGCCAAAACAAAGGGGCGTAAATGCCGTAAGTTTCCTATGCAGATACGACCTTTTTTGATTAAATGTATTGAATAGTGGTTTTAAATATACTTAGATTAGGAGGTGTCGGTACGGAACCCCGTACCGACACCTCCTAATCTATGTGCGTGGTCCAACGGGCACTTGGCCGGTTTTTACAAACTATTTAGTAGCATATTTACTACATGAATTTAAATTTAAATTTCTATTGGCGCTTCGCTTCTTTAAAAAGTGGTAAGTATGACTGGTGCCGGGGTCAATTGCAAAAGAAATTGTACATAGGTAGTTATGGACTTAATTACATGTAAAGTTACCCATATTACAAATTGTATGACTAATTTTCGTAACACAAAGGAATCCATTAAAAGGTAGGCATAATTAAGTCCTTAACTATAGTACATTTTTTTCCAATTCACCCATTATCGTGAATCGATAGCATATGAATGCTATTGCACACGTTGCATTTTAATTGAACAATTAATAGCGGTCCAATTATTAGCCTCTACGTGGTCTCTGCAAAGTATTGTTTATCCAATAAATGAGCTAATGAACTAATCGCTCCGGACCAATAGGTAGTAGTTACCCATAGTCATCAAGTCAGCTTCTTCCGTGACATCACAGAAGATCGTCCAATCAATTAAGCATTATTAGGTCAATCGGGGACATAAAATACCTACAGTCGGCTACAAGATATTAACCACAGAGAAAAATCAACAATTTTGCGCAAACAATCCCTCATTTTTCGTGGTTATAGCTTTGGACTATGAGCATGAGGTCAGACTCAGACTATCAGACTAGGAAACCAGACTATGATTATGAGGATTTAGGAGTATCAGAGTTTTCAAATCTTGCTATACAGCAACCCGACCCGCTTGAGACTTTCCGCCACATTACTCATTTAATTAAAATATTATTTTTAGATTTTACACGATTGTTTTGGTATACGTAAATGATATAGTAGATATAACATTTTTTAAGAACTTAAATCGAAACTACGTCTGTCAAGTGTGCTTGTGCATGTGTAATGCTAATGTATAGGGTTAGGATTCCGGTAGCAGTTTAGCACAAGTAATGCAGTGGAGTCGCCATTGTATATTTTTTATTTGAATAAATGAATAACTGAACGATAAATCTATATTACAGTACCGGCCAATAATATATCACCTTTGCGTTTTATTGTATGAATGTGTATAGAGTAATAGTAGATTATACACTAAGGGGATAAAGCACTGTTTTATGTCACGGGAGCGAATTGAATCCCGAACGTAACGAAGGACTCATAATTTAACTCCTGAGCGTAGCGAGGGAGTTATAAGTTAATTCCTGAGCGAAGCGAGGGAATTAAGACTGAGTCCTGAGTGCAGTGAGGGGTTCAACCGCCCAAGACTAAAACAGTCTTATCCCCGAGGTGTATACTCTACTTTTCACACCTTATGCGAGACAAAAAAACAGGCTCAGTAGATAAATTTGATAAACTCAGGAGTCAAAACACTTTCATCACTCGACATTTTCAATATTATTTTTGAAATTAAATCTTCTATAGGCACCTACAAGAACTCGATTTGTTCGTCACGCGTGAACAAATGAAGGCGCGCGACGTTCCAAATTCGAAAGCACAAGCCGTGGTCCTAGATTCGAAATTCGAATTTCGAACACCGCGCTCCTCCGGACCGGGGTTCACACGGAGGCAAACTTCATTTATTTTGTCAAATCAAGTAGGCCATGGCCTAGGACAAATTGTGTTTAGCAAAATTAAACTTTATGCATATAGTAATAAGAATTATGAAAAGTGAAATCATATTATTAACCAGCGGGTTATAATGAAATTCAGTACAACATTATAACCCGGCTAATACCAAGGGATTTAATGTCTTGCTTTCGGTAGGGTTTACATGACCTATAATTCGGCATTGTCGAGCATGTGGTTTGAAAACAATTTAATTTAGGTTTGTTGATACATCGCATATTTTACTAGTTACAAATATACATAAATTTTTGACGACAACTGCAATCCAATACTGTAAATTAAAATGATTATTTTATAATAAAACATTTAAATAAATTTAACTTGTTTGCTAAAATGTTTATGTAATCAAGAGCTTGAAAAACTTGCATCTGAATACTAACTAGTTTATTCTTCAAATTAGGCATATTACATGCACCTATGAACGTCAATAAACTTCATGTTCTTTCTTGATGTTAAACGGTTGTCAAGATAATGAAAAGCATATACTATGGCAATTGGTTCCATGTTAGCTTAGAATTAATATTGACGTAGTAAGAGAGGAAAGGGTATTTCAAATGAATATTATATGCTACTACTACTGATACTGAAACTGTAGTATCAGCAGTATATTGAAACTTATTCCTATGAAAAATTGTTCACGACCCTGAATACCTATTATACATTTGAACAATATATTACGTTTTTATTGAATTTTTATGAATCATATTACTTGTATTCAATAAATTTAATTATACATTATTGGTTTATCAATCATTTATTCATTCATTCATTCAATCATAAAATATATAACAACTACTCCATTGCTCTTTGTTCACCCCAATCCCAACTTTAGTAATGTATTTATTTACACATAGCCAGAAGTTAAGCTCTATTCCTAACTTCCACGAGACGCATTTTTGATTTGCTTGTCTATTGTATGATATCTTAAAATATCCTATATAAGTATATGAACATCAACTAAACCTATCTTGAATATAGGACAATCTATAACTTACCTGTATATCACAAACGCTATGTGAATAGCGCACAATATGAAAAACCTATCTAGCTGCATCGTAATCTGAAACAATGAAAAACATGATTAATCCCAGTTTTAAGTTTCATTTTTTAACAGGACGGAAAATAACCGATGACATGCAGTCCCAAAAACCGTTGCACAAAGATCGGGATACCGAGAACTAGGAACAGATCACACAGTCGCGTAGTAGAACTCGGGAGCGGCGTCTCCAATATATTTACAATAGTTCATAAGTTTCATATTTGTATAATTTCATTCATCACGACGCAGATTTATACTTGTTTTATGTAAGCTAAGTTACCCCCCAAGCTCGGGGGAGGCCTATGTCCAGCAGTGGACGTTCTCCGGCTGATATGGTGGTGGTGGATGTAAGCTAAGTATTATCATTGTAATAAGCTTATTTTACCCCGGACCCGGTATATCCTAAAACTACGACCAAGACTACCGGGGGATGGGCAGCAGCATCCCTGGAGTACGGTGGAGATACTGCGATCGCCAATACACATGCCAAGCGTGGCGAATATGGCATTTGCCCCCAATGAAATTGGGGGAGGCCTATGTCCAACAGTGGACGTCCTTCGGCTGATATGGCGGTAAGCTTATTTTATGGGAGAAAATGACGTACTGTCGAGTTTGTTTAGGCGTTTCTTCTCGGCGGTGGTCTTCTTTTTCAGAAACGCTAGTAGATTTTGTCTTGTAAAAGTGCCATTGCGGCCTACTTGAAGAAAAAAGTTAATTTCATGATCATCATCATATTCAGTCGAAAGTCGTTCACTTCTGGATATACTTATATAGACGGAAGGTCAAAGAGTGCCACATTGACCGGCCCTGCGCCACCCCCATCCAGTTCATTTATTTCATTATCATTTCGGCTCATCCCCAGATGATCTTCGACAGCTTGTGGCTGAATTTCACGCGTCATGCAAAGCGCGGGTACCGTATGAGGTGGAGCGACTGAGCCCGGTCGCCGAACCAGCAACGCGAAGCTGCGGAGCTGAGCAGGGATGACCGTGCTTTGTTACGTGAGGGTGTAAGAGCTGCTCATCCAGCAGAGCCGGAGCTAAGACGGAGGTCCAACTGTCATAGCGTGGTATTAATTACTGATTTTAGTATAGACACATTCAACTCTGTTTTATTCTCTTAAACCGTACGTCTCCGCGACTTTAAATTTTGTGGAAAACCTTCTAATAGAGAGTACTCTCTATTTATAAAAAAAATTAAACCCATATTTGGTGTTGCATATTCTTAAGTCCTTCCCATGAACAGAGTCCTCCGTGGTGAACGAGTTAAGTGATAATACTGATAGAGTCTTCTAGCAGTTATTCAACTGGTTAATAGCTTCCTTTTAACCCTTTTCCGTACTACGTTTCATCGACCACATACGTGTCAATTGAATTTCAATCCTAGTTCTCTGATTTAAGGCTAAAATTACATTGCATTTTCATAAAAAGTGATTCGTCTTGAAATTAATCACCATAACGTAACTATTTTGAGTAAATATTTTGTTTTTTGTAAAGTCTTCTAGATTGGCGCGGCCTGGATAGGGTTAATTCCAATTATTGCAACGAATTTCATTACATCAACGAATTCTGCGAAATTTTGCCGATATTTCGCAAGTTTACACTTTTTTCTAAGAATTGAGAAATAATAGGTTTTTCTTAATCCGAATCATAGGCAGTTTGGAACAAACTCAATTTAAGCAAGAATTAATATTATTTATTTTTTGTTGACAGTAATATATATTAATGACAGATAATGTCTAAGATTTTCTCAAAGACTACAATGAATATATATAGAGAGTTTTCTATTATGGGTAAATCCAAAGAGAAAGCTGTCTGTATATGGACTGTGGATGTCGGAAAGTGGATGGTCGAGCTAAGTGGAATCTTAGAATTCCTCGTGGCTCGATAGCCCAACTAAGTGAAATATGAAATTTCTTATCTTCATCATCTTTGCCCCCTGGCTAGATGCAGGCAAATACCAATCCCATTTTTAATTTTTTTTTAAAGTCCTAGTGGTCGGGCTGCGATTAATTAAAATTCTTAGTCCTCTGACATGTGGGGCAACGTTGGCGAACCACTAGGCCGGACGGTAAAATACTATACCTACCATATACCATCAATTTGACTCGCTATTATCCTTGCAGTAGTATAAGAAATTAATAATAATTCTTTTGGTTTATTAGAATTCTAACGACGAGAATTGTGAGCCGATGTCTGATTGACACTATTATTTCAGGAAGGCCACAAAGTACAATATATAGACTGAGGAGGGCTAAAGCCGCTTCGATGTGATCTATTGCATTCACAGGTCTAATATCTGTCCTTTTCGATAAGGTGTCACGTAGGACAGTTTTTTTAAATATGTGCGATCTGTTTCAACCTTCTTACTATGTATGCGCTATTCACGCGCTATGTGCACCAGGGGCCTTTCAGCTCGAAGTACCTACGATTTTTTCTATGGAAATGTTAGTCGCTGGGTGCTTTATCTATCGCACTTGACGCTATTTGTAAGCCCTGTCACAAACTGGAGGCCGCGCGGTCAATAGTAGACTTGTCATTAGCTGTCAAATTAACTATTAACCGCGGCCGCAGGCCACTCCGGTGTGTGACAGGCTTTATATAAGTAGTTTGAAGCTCAGTGTACCCTAGAGTAGACGTCAAATAATAATACCATTACAAGCGAAAGATCATATACTACATTGAATAAGAGCTACAGAGTAGGATATATAATTTGTTGTCCTTGTCATAGTTCCGCTTTTCTTTATTTGCCTCAATGTCATCTTTGCCCGCGTCATCCCTTACGTCCTAGATCTCTATTTCATATTAGCTTTTCCCGCAAAAATTACTCTCGGCATTCCTTTTTCAGGCGAGTCCCTAGTTTTTATAATAAACATTGGATCGATATTGATCCTTTCCAAAGTTCATTGTCTCAAAAGGTTAGTTAGAGCTAAATTATTTAAGTTCACCCCAAAAAATAATAGTTAAGGTAAATGTAACTTTTCAGGTCATCTAAATTTCTAGAATGTGTGTTATTCACTCACTTTTTGTTTTTGTTTATTTATTTATTTTCCTAAAATATGTAAGAAAATTATTAGTTAGTGCGACGTGTGTGTGCCAGTCTTCGACTCTTTACCTGCCATAATTGACGCTTGTCAATTATTATAAATATAATTATTTTCACTTTTTTTTTCTCCCATGAGTGCTTGTGTCAAGCACTGGTACTGCGTCACTGGTACAATTAAGTTTCCGTTTCTCTTGCTATTTTTATTATTTTTATTAACATTTTGCATAAAAATGAACCTCCAGGTCTTTGTTTTTTAATTACTGTTTAGTACACTACATGTACACATATGTATAGTTGCCTATGCAACTGTTTGTGTTCTGAATAAAAAAAAAAAAAAAAAAATCTCAGGATATTAAATTCAGTTTTCCCATTAAAAATGCGGCTGTTATTAACGATCAACCATTAAGTACTGTAGGGCCCACGATATCAATATCAATATGACTTCAAAATTTCAAAAGAGGAGGTTATCACTTCGGTTGTATGTTTTTTTTTTTTGTTTTTTTTTTTTTAATGTTTGTTACTCCATAACTCCGTCGTTTCTAAACCGATTTCAAAAAATCTTTTTTTGATTGTATGTATATATATCCAAGTTGGTCCCGTTTTTGTCAAAAGGCAGTTCTGATGATGGGATCCATGAGGAATTGAAGGAACTCCTCAAATCTTTAAGGCAAACATATAGTGATTTTTGTGTTTTTATCAACAAGTCAAGCATTTGCATCCAAAATTGTAACATTGGATGAAGTGGAACTGCTGATGATGATCAGAACAGAACTCTTGAACGACGAAAAGTTCACGTTTGGCGATTTGTCCTCCTAGCTGTGTTTGTTAAGCAAGTTCTATTTTCACGATTAATTTTTGTCATGCTCGAGTTCTGATGATGGGATCATGAGGAATTGAGGGAACTCCTCAAATCTTAAAGGCAAACATATAGTGATTTTTGTGTTTTTATCAACAAATCGAGCATTATCATACAAAAATGTGACATTTGATGAAGTGGAACTGCTGATGATGATCAGAACAGAACTCTTCAACGACGAAAAGTTCACGTTTGGCGATTTGTCATTCTAGCTGTGTTTGTTAAGCAAGTTCTATTTTCACGATTGATTTTTGTCATGCTCGAGTTCTGATAATGGGATCCATTAGGAATCGAGGAAACTCCTCAAATGTGAAAGGCACACAAATGGTGATTTTAGTATTTTCATGAACTAATCAAGCATTTTCATTCATAAAAGTGACATTTGATGAAGTGGAACTGCTGATGATGATCAGAACGGAACTCTTCAACGACGCGTAGTTCACGTTTGGCGATTTATTCTCTTCGTTTTGTTTGTCAAGCAAGCAAGGTTTTTCCATGATTTCATGAGGAATTGAGGGTACTTAGTCTTCTACCATTATAAACATACTTATAGCCATTTTTGTATTTTATTGTATGGAATCTAAGAGTGCACCATCTAAGATTAATAATCTTTCATCGGACTCCCCCATTGAAGTCGGTTTTTTTTCTTAAAAATTATTTGAAGAATTATTCGATGTCGTTTGTACGAGTATACTGCACTGCAGTTCATATCGTCATACTGTCGTCCGAGGAACTCGCTCGCGCCTGTGTTGTGGTGCGGGCGAGTGTAAGAGTAGAGTGTAAGAGAGAGTAATTTGCCCTGTTAGTTATTATGTCTGTCCATATTATTATTATTATTTGCTTATACACTAGCAGCTCTTTTTAACCGACTTCAAGATTTCAAAAGAGGAGGTTATCAATTCGGTTGTTTTTTTTTTTTTTTAATGTTTGTTACTCCATAACTCCGTCATTTCTTCACCGATTTGGAAAATTCTTTTTTTCATTGTAAGTATATATATCCAAGTTGGTTCCGTTTTTGTCAAAACGCAGTTCTGATGATGGGATCCGTGAGAAATTGAGGGAACTCCTCAAATCTTAAAGGCAAACATACAGTGATTTTTGTGTTTTTATCAACAAATCGAGCATTTATATTGGTACTTAGTCTTCTACCATTATAAACATACTTATAGCCATTTTTATTTTATTGTATAGAATCTAAGAGTGCACCATCTAAGTATAATAATCTTTCACCGGCCTCCCCAATTGAAGTCGTTTTTTATTTCTTAAAAATTATTTTATACTATGACGGTGGCAAACAAGCTTACGGCCTGCCTGATGGTAAGCAGACACCGTAGCCTATGGACATTTGCGACTCCAGAGGAATCACAAGTACCTACGTTGCCGACCCTTTATTGACTTGGGGATGCACTGTGTTGAGAGCTCTTGGAGCTGATGCGTGTATATCACTGCACTTGTGTTTATTTTGCACTTAATAAAGTTTTAAAATTATTTTTGAAAGATTTCACCGACGGTGCACTAACAACAGTTTCTGGTAGAGAGTTCCACACATTTACCAGCCGATGCGACTAGAAGTGTTTCCTAGGATTGCTAGCACACAGAGGTTTGATAAGTTTTTAGAGTGTCCTTTCAGTCTTACATTCTGGCTTAATGTGTACAGCTCTTTGATGTTTGGAACATCGTAGTGTCCAGACAAGATTTTATGTCTCAATAAGGTCGCCTCGCTTTCTTCTGTCCTCCAATGTTGTAAGACCTAATTCCCGAAGCCGTTCTTCATATGGTTTGTCTCTCAATGAGGCAAGTTATGCCCATGTATCACTTAGTTTTTATGGTACTCGATTTTTTTATTTTGAGGTTATTTTCATACATTGAGGTTATATTTTGCGACTGCTCCTGTGCTGCAGAAAGTGCTGCACCTCCGCACTTGCGTAACAAAGCGCAGGCCCAATATGGTAACAGAACCGAATCTGCCAACCGCGATTCCACGTTTTCTTGTCTGTCCTACCTTTAAAGTGTATATAAAAAGCCAGAGGCGCTGAGGGAGAGCAGCCCCCTCTCGCTGTGACAAAGCGCAGAGATCAAGCGAGCAGAGGGCCTACTCCGAACTTCGAAAATCCAAATTCGTATCGTGCCGTCCCTTCCATTCTCTCGTTAAACACTATATGATGGAAAGGGACGGCACGATACGAAGTTCGATTTTCGAAGTTCGGAGTAGGCTCTCAGTAGTGTAGTGGCTGAGGGTGGCGAACCTGCGGAGGCGAAAATTTATGTCTGCGCTTTGTTACGCAAGGACGGAGGGGCAGTGCATCCGTAGCGTAGCGTCGCCGCCGGAGTAGTCGCAAAATAGAAACTCAATTTACTTATGAAAATAACCTCAGAAACAAACATTTGTAATATCTCAAAAATGAAATACCTCCGCGGCGGAAGGAGGTAACGAGGGATAGCACCCACCCCTCCCTCCTCTACCCCTTCCCTCTCCCGCACCCAATTCTATGTTTTTCCCAAGGTCATTGAGAATGCAATATTATGGTGCCACCGAGCTGATATCATGATGGAGACAGAAGGTACCTAGCCATAGCAGCTCCTACACTACACAAGATAAAGTCCGTCATGTTTGGGCTCATTGGAACCGTCTCAACGAGTAGTTGATGACTGTAAAAAAAGGGACAGCTATATATAATATCTACAGCAGGCAAAGCTTGATGAACCAAAAATTTATTTTCGTGAGAATCTTATTAACATTTGTTTCTGTTGCGCCTCTTTGCGCTTAGGAATTGCGCCTACTGATAACGGCGTGCATATCGTCGCCAATACTATTCATCCTATTTGCAAAATTCTGTCAACTGCTTGTAGAATGATCCTACCGGAAGGGCACAGCCTATGAACCTATAATTTTTCCCGGAGCTCCGCTTGCGCTCTATAGAAAATGCTAGTGGAGTAGCAAGGAGAACTATAAGTAAAATCAATATTACAATTAACAGACATAAAAATCAAAACCATGAAATGAACCGAACTTGAAGCGATCTAATATCAGTCACAAAACGACAGTCGTGACTAAACTAATTCAGCGCGATTGGTATCAGTAGCGAACCAAACATTACATATTTACCTGTATGTAAAAATATATTACGAAACCATTATGCCATGGACAAGAGAACTAATTTTCAATTTTGCAAGCAGGATGTACATATTTATTAATAAATATGACGGTCTTATTTATCTCCAAATAAGCAGTTATCTTGTAAAAATTATCCCCATTGTCATGCAAAAAAAAAATGTAGGTAGTATCAATACACAGTATGCATGGCTTTTTATCACCGACAAAAATCGACTGGCCCATTTTGGCTACTCATCTCTTAAAGTTTTTTATGAAAAAAGTAGATGTTTGTCGATTTCGTGGTTGACCCTGATGAACTTGATCATTATAACGTGATTATAACCTGAATTTA
Organism: Notocelia uddmanniana; assembly: GCA_905163555.1. Classification (NCBI taxonomy): domain Eukaryota; kingdom Metazoa; phylum Arthropoda; class Insecta; order Lepidoptera; family Tortricidae; genus Notocelia; species Notocelia uddmanniana. The sequence goes on from LR991053.1 coordinate 14,755,579, forward strand.
TCCCTAAAAATCCACTCTATCGATAAGTATATCTTTAAACGCATTAGATAGTTGTGATGTGACGACATTTTTGCCGTTGACTGGACCAATCCGATCTGTTATTGAATAGTAATGCTTAGACTGCTTAATAAACAGGTATTTTATTTATTTATTTAATCTTTATTGCACAAAAGTAAAACTTATAGTACAAAAGGCGGACTTAATGCTATAAGGCATTCTCTGCCAGTCAACCTTAAGGCAAAGCAGAAAAAGGTATATAATAATACAAAGAGCATATCTATTGTCACACAAATCTAACAATACCTACTTAAGTAACATAATAACAAACATGATGTCAATTTTACCACTTCGTATAAGATGCTTAATAAGACGGATAAATAAATAAATAATTATCGCCCGCCTCTACTCGTTAATCACCTTAAAGCCGGGTCCACAGCGCCATGTTTTTCGTGTTTGCGAACATCAAACATGTTTTTCGAACACAAAAAAGGCGTGGCTTCAATGTTAAGGCCGGTCCACTGCACCAAAAATCCAACAAAACATGCTTGTGGCTTTAGAGCCAAATACATCATCATTCGCGTGCCCTTTTCCCATTTACTTGGGGTCGGCGCAGCATGTTTTTTTCTTCCATAACTCTCTATCGCCCGTCATCTCGTCACTCACATCCTTCCTTTTCATATCGTCTCTCACGCAATCCATCCACCTTTTCCTTGGTCTACCCTTCCTCTTACATCCCTCCACATTCATGCCTAATACCTTTCTTGTCACATGACTTTCATCCCTCCGCATAACATGCCCATACCACCGTAGACGATTAGCTCTCAACTTATCATCTATGGATGTCACTTTCAGGCTTCCTCTTATATACTCATTTCTTATGTGATCCATTCTTGTTACGCCACTCATCCATCTCAACATTCTCATCTCCGTAACATGCAATCTCTTTTTATCCGTCACCTTTGCGGCCCAACATTCCGATCCATACATGACGACAGGTCTTACAATGGTCTTGTAGATTTTGCCCTTCAATCGGAAGGGCATTCTGGCGTCGCATATGGTTCCTGAGACCTGTCGCCATTTCATCCATCCTGCGCTGATTCGGTTTTTGATGTCACGGTCAATATCGCCATTACACTGTATGAGGGACCCGAGGTATCGGAAATCAGAGCAGACCGGTAGCGTTACGCCATCGAGCTCTATGGGCATAAAATTGGAGAGACGGCCGAAATCGCAGAACAGGTGTTCAGTTTTAGAACGACTGATTTGAAGCCCACGTTCTCCAATTTTTGCCGCCACTTCTCTAATCTGCTCTGAACCTCGGGCCCCTCTTCACCGACAAGGACAATATCGTCGGCAAAGAGCATCACCATGGTGCCTCCTCCTGGTGCTTTAGAGCCAAATACAATGCCCGAATTAATCTCATAGCAAATTCGCTATTATACTCTAAACTTTCATTCAAGACCAGAAAAACTACGACATATCTGTCACAGTCCAATATATCAAAGTCACTTCTGACATTGACATGTGAATATTTCAGATATAGCCAACCGTTTCATATCAATAATTAAATTAATAATATTATATTTCTAGTTGTGAATAAAAAAATTTATAAAAAATATATATTCTTAAAGAAAAGTTAAGTAAAATTTGAACATACTTTGTATTAGTCTGGTTGAGCATTCAAACTTCAAATTAGGTACCTATTCAAAATAAGTTAAGACTTTTTTTTCATTCAATTATTATTAAGTATATTATCTTAAAATGTCTAAATTTTAAGATATGGATTTCGGCCATATTGTAATATTTAGTTTTTTGCCAAAAACTCTGTAAATATAGAATTCGAGCTCCAAAAAACTATGGTTCTGTAAAGGTTGTATAACCACCTTTACAGATCTCCTACCGAAGCGGGGACTGGCAATTAGTTCAAATTAAATTTAGAATATCAACTGTCTCTGTCTAGTGGAATAATAGTTGAAGGCGTCAGACTAAGCGAGTCGATTTATTGTATTGTGAATGTAAATATAGAGATACATGAAGATAAAGACGTGTTAATTCTACCCCGTAGCTCAGTCTCCCTACAGTGCCTAGCTATGCTATATCGTACAATATTTTTTTTTAACTTATTCCAATTGTAGAAACCAGGAACATTTGCGTCCTGTTAAACGAAAAAAACGCTAATTAGGCTGTGAATAATGAATTCAAGTATCTGATATCGCAAAATTTAAATATTTTTTCAATCAATCAATCAATAATTTATTTCTGAGAATATGGTACAATATATGTTAGTGAATAAAGATTATAATTTTAAATAAAAAAACACAAACGAAATAAATAATAACTTAAAATATACCTACCACCACATCAGCCCTAGGACGTCCACTGCTGGACATAGGCCTCCCCCAATTTCATGGGGGGTAAATGCCATAATCGCCACGCTTGGCATGCGGGTTGGCGATCGCAGTATCTCCACCGCACTCTAGGAATGCTGCTGCCCATTCCCCGGTGGTCTTGGTCGTAGTTTAAGGACATAACCCGGGTCCTAATTAATAGCTAATTATAATAATAATAACAAAAAAGGTACCCCAATTATAAAAAGAACACCCCGTCCAGAAGGTCAGCCTGCGGCATGGTGCCCAGAACGCTGGCCGCGTTACCTCTCTGAACGGCGAGGGAAATCCTCTGCGAGAGGTAAGCGCCAGCCCTGGGGTCACCCGAAGCGTCAACCAGCCGCGACGACAAGGCTCTCATGAAGGCTTTCATGTCAGCCGACCAAGGACCCAGTGTCTCTACCGCAAGCAATTGTGTTGTACACAACAAGATATATACAGAAATGTCTTCATTTCTGAAACATGACCTTCCTTTATTGTAGTAGATTTATCTTTACAGACTGTAATTCAATATTAGGTCTATCGTGATATCTATCGTAAGTACATACATTTTAAAGCAAATATCATGTTACACTGTTTTTTTTACTGTGCCAACTAACTTCAGAATTTAGAGATATTACAGAGATTTTTCTCGAGATCTCGAATTCAGTATTGGCAATATTATAAGCTAATTCACGTTTCACAAAGTCGCGGAATAAATAAATTTCTACAAACATGATAGTATAAAGCTACCAACATACCATCAACGACGGAGTTAAAACATTGCACTCTAATTCAATTTTCACAAATCGGGATCAAAATATATAAATACCTAATTTATACCTAACGCTCATTCTAACATTTCGTGTTATTTTACAAATATGCTTAAAAATATGTTAACTTACATATAAGCAAAACACACATTTTTTTTCTTTTGGAGTGATTATTCCCGAAAATATTCACTTTATCAAAAAATGTTTGATGAAGTTTTTATTCATTTTGAAAGACCTACCTATCCAACAACACTCACACCCTTAGGTTGAAAAAAAAAAACATCATCACCACTTTACGTGTAGCGGAGATACCCTTAAAAAATTGTCTGATTTTATTTTACGACTTTGTCAGATTTTTTGATTTATATATTCATTCATGCCAAATTGGTGCTTTCTAGTACTAACAATCACAGAGGAAAGCCTCGCACAGACAGACAGACAGACGGACATGGCGAAACTATAGGTAGTTGACTACGGAACCCTAATAAACATATAAGTACCTATTTAAAACACTCACTACAAGCCTTTTTATATGATATATACGATATCATATGTAGTTTCCCTAAAGGTGGCGCCCTTATTTTAAATTCATTTATATATTTAAACGTTACACACGTCCGTCTTTAGGTCACACCAAATTTCAGCTCAATCGGTCCAGTGTGGTTTCGAAGCAAACTAGCTGTGACAGACGGGCGGACAGACATACACACGAGTAATCCTATAAGGGTTCAGTTTTATTCCCTTTTACGTACGGAACCCTAAAAATAAACATTCTTAAGCACCTATCATAATTCATCAAGTAATTTTACTGATTGGACTATTGGAGAGATACTATTAGACGGCTATCTCTCCAATCAAATAAAGCAAAGCTGTTTGCTTTTATCACTTAATGCTTTTTTCCGTATCTAATAGCGGCCATGTGGAGATATTGGTAATTTTAAATTAAAGGGAAAAATTGAAAAATTTAATGCTCCGAGCAGGATACGAACCTACGACATCTGGCATACGCGGCCGATCGCTCTAGCCTCTGAGCTATCGGAACAACCAAGCTCGTCCACGAAATTCTTCAATAGTTCCCTCTTACAACGCCTTAGGGAGGCGTACAGCGACATCTACCGTAGAAGACTTAGGCTTTATTTTTCAATTTTGCCCTTTAATTTGAAATTTACGCAGCGTTACTGCTTTAGTACAAAATTAATATTGGTAATTTGTATAGCTGTTTAAAAGAAAACCCGGCTTTAGTAGTTATAATTATAACCTAAGTACACAAAAGTATAAACTGTTATGTCTGTTATGTAAACGCAAGACAACAAGGATACTAGTCACCTATAGATATATGTATGTCCACTCGTATAGTTACTACTTAAAAACATAATTTCGTGACTTCATTTGTGAGCTAAATACAGATGTAAACAGTTGGTTTTAGTACGAAGTGCTGCAAATTTCAATTGCTAGGTACAAACATTACATCCTCCATTAAAAAAGCGTCTTAAAATTAATAAATTCAGGTATGGAATATGTGGTATAACTGATTCAATGTTAAATAATACCTCGTAAAACTTCCGCTATGCACGCAGTTGCCGTTGTTGACCAAACACTAAACAAAAACCACTCCTGATGCGACCGCCCGGCAGCGCGAATCGAACCGAATGAAATGTAATTTTCCCGCACACTCCATGGCGCGACTTTGGCGCGACTGGCGCGACTAATAGTCTAGTAACTCTTCAGTGAGCCACCTAATTTAACGAACGTTTATGACAAACAAATTTAACCCCTGCTGCCTCATTTTAAGAACTAATGTCACCCCAAATCGCTTGAAATCGCATTGTGATTCAAATTAATAACAAGGTAACTTCATATTAGGTAACTGTTACCTACTTTAATTTTTAAGGAAAAAGATGGTCAACAGAAAACAATCAGTATTCTATGAGGCGTACCGGTCTACAGCAAACTCGCTTGTACGGCTATTCTAAGTAAATGTTACCTATTTTATGCCACACCTGGCCAAACGCGTACGGAAAAAACCGCTTTCTGGCCAAGTGTAGAAATAAAATGATGTACACAACACGGGAGGTAGTAAATAAAGCCCTTGATCGCATATATATACGTCCCTCGCCTACAGCTCGGGCTGCAAAATCTGCAATCTCAGCCTTTCTTTGCTTTACCACCCTAGTTGTGTAATGTAATGTACTATTTAGGTAAAGTCTCAATTAGTAAGAGTTAACTCTCAATTAGTAAGAGTTAACTCTCAATTAGTAAGAGTTAACTGTCAATTAACTTACAGTCAACTCTTAATCGGCTCTTATTTTTACGCGATTTCGTGGTTGGTTGGCCCATAACCGTAGGAAAAATTGTTCATTATGGTCAAATTTTACACTTTCTGTCATTTCTTATTATGACCAAAAATTAGGTTAAGTAATTATACTAAGGCAAATGCAATTCGTGAAAAATCGTTCCACTAATCACTAAAATTTCCTATTCGCAAATTTACATAGCGTTGTGGAACAAATTGAATTTTAAATTATAATCTAAACTTCTAAATATACTATATTTATTCATATTTAGATAACGTTGTACTTAATTTAATTGATGTTTCAGGCTGCAGCTTTAACCTATTATTGCCTAAATGCAATTTCCCCCCTTAGCAAATAGAAGTTAGTTTCCCCCTTACAAGTTACGACGTTACGACGACATAGTATGTATCTTCTTTGGTTACGAGTCAAGTATACCAATTAATTCAAGGAAAAGTAATTCAAGACACAGTATACAATGTATAATATAGACATATACTATAAGTACTAGGTAGATAAGTTAAGTTACCATCAATGTCAAGACAAACATTTACCTCAATTCGATTTTCATTCTTCCCCCAAAATTCTACCACCGATAACTGAATAAGACTAAAATATCAAGTCAAGTTTGACAGAACGTCTAGGTATTATGCGAACGTAGTGGTTTATTTTCTTTTCTCATGATGTCTGAAGAAAATAATGATCGTGCGTCTACTTGGTTTGGCTAGCAGCCAAATACATATCTTGAATATCAGAATAGTGCCGCGAAGGAGTGTTCGATAAACTTATTTAAATAAGTTTTTCTATAGGAATCAGGGGTCACACAACACAAAGATACCGATAATAATTTGAAAAAAATGAGATGTCAAGATTTTTCGATTCGATAATATCATATATGGTTGCCTTAAATTGTGAATAAATATTGTGATCTACGCTTCAACTTTCTTTTAAAGTGTTTTTATTTCTGTGAGTATATATTCTGTCTAAAACTATTTTATAATTCTAAAGTAACCATTTTTGTTTGTATTAGCATTGGTATTTAATCTGAGAATTGAAATTATTTTTAGAGAATATAAAACGATAAAAGTAAAAAAGTACTCCCTACTTTCCTGAAATTGAATACGGTTAAATTATAACGTCCCCGTTTCGGTGTAGAATCCGATAGCGATAAAACTGTATGAAAATGTGAACGAACACTGAGCATGTTTTCCATATATTAGGAAGAAAACTGACATGGTTGCTTGTTTGGCTTTTTTCGATATCGATATCTGATCCTACACCAATAAAATGTGAACACGACGCTCTTAAAATCTACTATGACTATAACACGTCTGAATCAGCAGGGCTAGTATGATCGCTTATATGTCGGACATATAGCATTCGTCCCGTACTGTCAAGTATGTAAGTGCGAGAGGGATGAATGCTATATGTCCGACATATAAGCGATCATACTAGCCCCACTGAAGGCCTAACAAGAACCAAAACGAAGTATCGACCTTGCTAATTCTAGCGACAGAGAGGGAGATACTTGGTTTTCGGTTCGCGGTAGGCCCTCTGGCATCGAGTGATTATATTGCCAGCTTTTTGGCCAGCAGATGCACAATTACTAAACGGCATTTGATCTGAGGCGCTAGCGCAAAACCGAAAACGAAATATTTGGCTCTCTGTCGCACTTGACGAGCGACACAGAGGGATGCCAGAGGGAATACCGCGAATTGAGGAGTAAACTTCGAAGACATGGACATAAATGCTGGTTTTCCACAACTGTCGTCGACGTATATAAGAAGCCCCCATGAGGAGTCGATGGTATAATTTTTCCCCCTAACAAGAAAAATTGCTGCATTAGCCACGTGGCCAGTACTCAAAAGCAAATGTATTAAAAAACGTCGTAACATACACGTGCGGAAATGTAATTTTCACTCGTCCATATTCTTGCCACTCGCCCTGTACCCAGTGGAAACCATCTTTAAAATCGCAAAGCACGATGTACGTCTGGTTTACAGCATGTAGTATGATCGGTGAGGATAGTGTTCGAATAATTAGACCCCGCGGTCAAGCGAAAAACTGCGAAACTTCGCAACTTGTTCTAAAGGTCCGGTTTTCGACAGCAAAACCTGACCATCTTGGAAGGGTCATAGCTTTGTCCCTAAAGGCTTATATGTAGGTAGATCTAGCTACACAGTTGGACTTGAATTGTTGCAAAGACTTAAAAAACTACTACATTTTGCGATTGACAAACGTACAGTTTATGACTTTTAGAACACGAATTAAGTGAAAAAATGCGGATTTTCGGCGACGCACAATAAAGGGTGCCTACTACTACTAGTACTAATTTAAAACCACTATCCTATACTGTGAATTAAAAAATGTCGTATCTTCAATTCTTCAGAAGAAGCTCACTGCACTTAAAACGTTTTGTTCGTACATACGTAACTTAGAAACTATTGGACCTATCCTATCTTTTGTCAAAACATTTTCGGTAAAAGTATTCAATAAGTACTATGTCCATGAATATTTTCATATTTTTAGACTCCGCTGTTCGAAAGCTGGGAGGAGGAGGAACACAATGATCTTTCGGAGCGATAAGCTCCGATTATATTCATTTAATCAATAAAAAGGCGACGAATCCTCATATTTATTAAACCCTATCGATTGACGTGCCTCATGTTAACCTACGTTAGAAAAACCGACTTCAAAACGTGATAAAGCGTTAAGAAATTGTATTATTTGTAAAGAAACTAAAAAAACTACATTCGCGGTTACCCATTGGCGGAAAAGAACCCAAGATGCTGGCGGCGTTTCCCCGTTGCACAGCAATACTGAGCCTTTGTCCGAGAAACGCCCCAGCTCTTGGATCAGATTATTATTTGTTAGGCAGCTAAGACGAAACACGTTTTTAATAATTATTAAATTAGTGTTTAATTAAGGAGTTTACTTAATTTTTTGTACCTAATGAAATCATAGGTAAAAATCATCGCATGATTTAATTGGAAATCTCAGATTATTGTTTGCTTTTTAGTTTTTTAAGCTGTTTTTTTTTTAATTATTTTTATTTCACACTTTTTAGTGAATCATGCTAGAGTGCATCTCATGACAATTCTAATAAGCCCAAACATAGCTAAGCTACGCCATTTTATTACGGAGGTCCATTGCCGACCTTCCGGCTTCAATCATCGGATCAGCAGGCTGAACACACATTAAAAAAACCGGCCAAGTGCGAGTCGGACTCGGGCACGAAGGGTTCCATACTATTATCTATACAACATTAGATACTTTATTATAACCTTTTTTAATTTAATTTTAAAACTTTTTTTATCAAGTGCATTTTGGTCAAGTGCGAGTCTGATTTTAGTTTTCCCATACATTTTGATACCCAGCGCCTGATGAACACAACGAGCAACTTTTTAAAAGTTTTTTTGTATCGGAGATTGGACTCCTTAAATATTTATTTTATTTTGTTTTTAGTATTTGTTGTTACAGCGGCAACAGAAATACATCATCTGTGAAAATTTCAACTAACTAACTACAACGGTTCATGAGATACAGCCTGGTGACTGGTGACAGACGGACAGACGGACAGACAGACAGACAGACAGATAGACGGATGGACAGCGGAGTCTTAGTAATAGGGTCCCGTTTTACCCTTTGGGTACGGAACCTTAAAAAAGAACATTCAACCGAATTGAGAACCTCCTTCTTTTTGGCGAAGCTGGTTAAAAATAGACGGAAATTGAGCTCCGCAACTACAAGACCTAAAATTTAAAAAAAAAGTACTCGAATTAGGCTTTACTATGTGTGTGTGTTATTTGCTTATTTGTTAAGGCCGCCTTTTGTTTGCCTCTGCTTTTTGTTAATATACTGTACTGTGTCCTTTGATCGAAGTGTGTAATAAAGAGTACTTTGATTGATTGTATTACCTGTAGATTAAACGAAAACCTGTACGAGTAAAAAGTCTAGGTTTAGTAGTTTTTGAGATATCACTTAAAAACTGCGATGTTAAAATTAAAGGACGCAAGTGCCGTGAGTTTCTTGTGAAGATAAGACCTTTTTTTATTCAAAGCACAGGATAGTGGTTTACATGTGGAGTAGTAGAAGTATTAGGTATGGAAGCCTTCATTGTGCGTAGTCTGACACGCACTTGGCGTGTTTTTTGTTTGGAAAAGAAAAAATTCGCGCTGGCTACGCTCCTGCATTCGTGTAATGATCTGAGGGCCTACTCCGAACTTAGAGAATCGAACTTCGTATCGTGCCGTCCCTTTCCGTCATGTAGTGTATAACACTAGAGGGAAAGGGATGACACGACAGGGTAACCTAAGAGCATTTGTAAGCGTGTTTAGCGTTTTCCTATTGAGTCTGACATCGTCGAACCAAGGACCCCACCAGACCCCACATGGGTCTTCCTTGCACACTGCGATACCATATACCTTTTTAATCCAGTTTTCAAAACATATACCTCTAGCTATCGGAATTAATTCTGTTGCATAGGATCAGAAAAGATATATATATATATATATATATATATATATATATATATATATATATATATATATATATATATATATATATGTATTAAGAAGCGACGTCGCCTCTTTTTACGTTAAGATATATATACTAACGTAAAAAGAAGCGACGTCGCTTCTTAAAGCCTGTCACAAACTGGCGCGACCTACCTATGCCGCGCGATCAATAGAACTAGTAAACTTGTCAGTAGCTGTCAAATTTAATATTGACCGCGGCCGCACGCCACTCCAGTGTGTGACACGCTTTATACATTAGTATATATCTTCTTTGACCCTATGCAACAGAATTAATTCCGATAGCAAAAGGTATATGTTTTGAAAACTGGATTAAAAAGTTTGAAAAAGATTCTGTTGTAAAAGGTATATGGTATCGCAGTGTGCAAGGAAGACCCATGTGGGGTCTGGTGGGGTCTTTGATTCGACGATGTCAGACTCAATAGTAACACGCTTACAAACGCTCTTGTTACCCTCGGGACACATTCCATGTAATAAATTCTATCATTTAATGAGAAGAAAAGATAGCAATCTATGTAACAACTGTAACAGGGTGGAGGATCTAGTGCATACTTTAATTGAATGTGCAAGGTACAATCTTGAAAAGAATTGTCGGAAATACTTTGAATAGTGCAGCGTCGATAAATGTCATTCGAAAGCCGGGTCCACAGCGTCATGTTTTCGTGTTTGCAAACATCAAACATGTTTTTCGAACACAAAAAAGGTGTGGCCGCAACGTTAAGGCCGATCCACAGCACGAAAAATCCAACAAAACATGTTTGCAAAACATGTTTGATGCTTGCAAACACGAAAAACATGGCGCTGTGGACCCGGCTTTAGTCAACCAGTGTCCGATGAGGCGGTGAAGACTTATATATTTTATAATAAATGCTTTGAATTAAGACCTAACTGAGAGTTACGAAAAGAGATCGTGGGCTCCTATGAGGCTGGCATTGTCACCATGTGTACAAAAGCCTCTTTAAAAAATTTGAATAAAAAAAAGTTTTCTATTGCCCGCCGCTGCCGGGCTGCGCCAGTCTGTGAGAGGCTTTAGTTTTTGTTTCGCCGTAGCAGTTCAAAAAAACACCTATCTGAATATTAAGTAATCTTGGCTTAAAGGACTCGCATCCAGGCCATAAACATTATAAAAAAAAATATATTAAGTAATCTATATTTAAATATTTACACTAGCAACACACCAAATAATGTCAAACGAACGTCATTTACCAAGACCAAATTGTAAACTTGTCAAAACTGTCAAAAGGTCAATACGATACAATGATACAAAAGAGTTACGTGAAGAAAATGAATTAAAATTAAGAAACTCAATAATTAACTAGTCAATTATATACATACTTCTTATAAGGCCCGGGGATAAATAATTGTCTTCAAAAATATGGACCCGGCTCTGCTACGGGAACGTGAGGCTTTCAAGAAAAAGGCACTTGCGACACCCAGGTACGCAGTCGCGACATACTTGAGTACTGACTGAGCTTCCCTCCAGTCGGCTAGCCGCTTACTTTCTACTTCTCTCCCTCGCACACGTGGCCCGCGCCGTTTATATTGACGAGATCTCGAGGCCAATTTTCGGCAGTAAACTAAATTAGGATTACTAGCATGCGTTTGTTTTGTGAAAACTGTTGAGTTATGATGATATTCTTACAATGTTGTAACAATTTGTTGGAAAAAATCTAGGGAAAATATTTTATTGACATATTTGATAATCCAGAAAAATATTTATACCTAAATTAAATCCATAAAAATAAACCTTCTGAATTTATAACTACCACATTGATTTTCAGTGTTGAGAAGAAAAGAAGAGATGATTCATCTCAGTCCAAAGATGACAGCAAGAAGAAATCAAAACCAACATCAAGCTCGGTCAGTGCTGCCCCGAAGCTTGATGCCTCCAAGTATGTATTAAACAATAAATTAAATCAATACAAAATATAGCATCTTAATGAACATTGAAGACTGCATAAACTGTAATTGGCTGGCCGCAAATTTTGAAAAATTTAAACAAATAGTTTTACACAACCTGATAAAGTTCTTTGGCATTTTTTAATTCAGAAAGTTATAATGTTAAAGTATCTTCTCTTAATTTTTAGTTACAAAACCATGTCCGGCAGCTCATCATACCGTTTTGGTGTGCTGGCCCGGATTGTGCGGCACATGAGAGCTCGACACCAGGAAGGTGATGATCACCCTCTGACATTAGATGAAGTACTGGATGAAACCAATCAGTTAGATGTTGGAAATAAAGTCAAACAAGTAAGAGGTTTAATATTCGATCACCTAAAAAATATAAATACCATTGTCTTACTTTAGAAATATCTTTGACACTACCTATAAGACATAAATTGGATTTTATATAAGGTGCTCCTTATTATAAAAATGAGTATCTATCCAGACAGTCCTGCATGGCAGACTGCAAGGTAAATCTAACTATATTTGGGCTTGAAGGACTGTTTGTATACACCTCTAGTATGAAAACCCAACTGTTTCGTTAAAAAACAAATTATTTTGGATAAATAATTATTAATTATTGATTACTCTTATATGATTTATAGTGGCTGCAAACAGAGGCACTAATGAACAACCCGAAAATAGAATGTACCCCAGATGGTAAATACAATTTCAAACCAGTATACAAGATAAAGGACAAGAAATCCCTGTTGAGGTAAGTTTAAGTTTTTGTTTTTTTCATCACTTACCATCAGGTGAGATAGTGGTCAAAAGCTTACCTATTTCGTGTTAAAAAAAAACAGGCCAAGTGCGTGTCGGACCACGCAAAAAGAAATGTTCCGTACCAGCACCTTCAAATCTACATTTAAAACCACTATACATTCAATCAAAAAAGGTCGTGTCTTCATAGGAAATTCACGGCACTTACGTAAGCAATAATTCAAAAACCGTTAGACCTATCTTGTTCAAACCAAAAATCGTTGAAAGGACATATTAATGTACATTGTACATCATCTTGATTTATTTTCACAATTTTAAACTTCATAGTTTGTAAATTAGAGGGGGGGGGGGAAACTTTTAACGACCTTGACAGCTAATATCTCGCCAACGGTTGACTTAAATGGAAAAAAATTTAAGAAACCTCATTTTTGAAGGCCTATTCATAGAAATGTCATTTTTGAAGGCCTATTCATAGATACCCCACAAACCTATGTACATTTTTTAAAAAATTGACCACCCTGTTACATAATATGGGATGCCCCACCACTTTAATATTTTTTCGTAATTTCACATCATATTTCTATAGTGGTTCATAGCATACACCTTCCTACCAAATTTCATAATTGTAGTGCTCATAGTCTCCGAGTAAACATCCGGCTGTGACTACGGAACCCTAAAAAGTAAATTACTTTAAAAATTGTGCGTAGTATTTTGACAATTAAAATATGATAGATATAATAATTCAAAGTGCTTAATATTCTTTTAAAATAATTTATTTTTAACAGATTACTGAAACAACAAGATTTGAAAGGACTGGGAGGAATTTTGCTGGAAGATGTTCAAGAATCTCTGCCACACTGTGAAAGAGCACTTAAAAATTTGGCTCAGGAAATATTGTACATTACCAGACCTACTGACAAGAAGAAGATTTTATTTTATAATGATAAGACTGCCACTTTAGATGTATGGCCAACACTAACTATTTTTAGTTTTGTACCTCAAAAAAAATACAATTATTTTAAACAGTTGATTGTAATAAAAATTGATTAAGGCCATTACACATTTAGCAATTTGTCACGGCGACTGGAGACACGAGGCTTTGGCTGAAATGAGACAGCAATACCTACTTTTCATTCTAACTGCAGCCAGTCGCACAAATTGCTATATGTGTATTAATAAATAGACTTGCCACTTCTTAAGCAACACTCTGATTTCATTCTAAAGCCGGGTCCACAGCGCCACGTTTTTCGTGTCTGCAAACATCAAACATGTTTTGTTGGATTTTTGGTGCAGTGGACTGGCCTTAACATTGAGGCCACGCCTATTTTGTGTTCCAAAAACATGTTTGATGTTTGCAAACACGAAAAACATGGCGCTGTGGACCCGGCTTAACTGCAGCCAGTCGCACAAATTGCCATATGTGTATTAATAAATAGACTGAAACCAGATACTTAACATAACTAAAATAATTTATAAATATATATATTTTATCAGAAAAAGTACGAAACTTTACCCATTTAATTGATATTTTCAGGTTGATGAAGAATTTGTTAAACTTTGGCGTGCTACTGCCGTTGATGCCATGGATGATGCCAAAATCGAAGAATACTTAGAGAAGCAAGGAATCAAGTCAATGCAAGACCATGGACCAAGAAAACCACTTGCTCCAAAGCGCAAAAAGGCATCACAAAAGAAAAGACAATTCAAAAAACCCAGAGACAATGAACATTTGGCAGATGTTTTGGAAACTTATGAGGATAATACTTTGACTGAGAAAGGTGTCTCTATCAAATAAATTAAGTATATTAGTAACTTTAATGTTTTTATTTTGTGGCACCACAGTTATTAAATGAATGACGTTTTTTAATTTATTAAATCATTTATTGTATATTTCTTCAGATTAAGGACCAATTTTCGAAAATCCTTAGCCTAATAAAGTTCACATTAAATGCAAGTACTTAGATTTAACTTAACCCTGTTTCTGTTGATACCAGGGGTTAAATACACACAGCTTTAGTAACGGTATACATGTCTTGACTCACGAATGATACGAGGACCTCTGTGCCTCTGTGCGGAAAGAGTCGTGAAATGTAAGGGAACCCATACATTCTAAGACTTCTCATTCCGCACAGATTCTATCTCAAAGAATGAGTGTATGGTCGCTTATAGAGCCGGGACACCCTGCTGCGCTGCGTGCGCACGGGTGCAGCTCCAAAATTCGCTGTTTAGTTACGCAACAAATGTCGAACCTGCGCGCAGCAGTGTGGCCCGGCCATTACACTTTACCGTGGACGTCCACGACACGATTAACCGTCACGTAAAGTATGTAAACCGTATGCAGACGCTTTTATTCTACTCTGTGTGGCCATGATCATTACCGGTGGGATCACGTAATCTTCTCGGTGTGGCTATGAGCATCACCGGTGGGATCACGTAATCTTCTCTATGTAACCATGAGCATCACCGGTAGGATCAAATGGATCAATAAATTTGTATGGGACGTGGGGGTGAACTATGGTAGACGTGTTAACACTAAATTGTTATAATCCACTGATGCCCTGGAATTAACAATTGTCCTCAATCAGCTGTTTCTGAACGATTCCTTAATTCTACCTTTACTACAAATTATGTTTTGGATGGCAACACTTAAAGCAATTGTCGGATATTTTTGTGTTGACGTTTGTTTTAGTTCAAAGACTACTATGAATATATATTTTTAGTTATACAAATGTTCTCTGTGGTTTGGTTGGTCTGCGAATTGCTTTGATTGAGTAAAATAATTTAAAAAATCACGTAAATAATCCTTTTTATTAAATAAATAATCAATGATGTCAAGTGCACATTTTTCATTGTCATGGGATGCACATAAAAAGAATATATGCCACGGTTTAAGTTCATTACAACAGGTACAGTCATGTATATAATTATATTATACTTTTTTTACATTTGATCATAGCTGTAGCTTTAATTTTGATAATCGAAGTTTACTGATTGATCGACTTTTCAGTGCACTTACTTTTCGACTTAAGGACCCCATAAAGGTGTACGATGGTTTGTATTCTACTCTGGAATGGAATTATAAGTTTGTTTTTTTACAGAATGGTGAATTTGTGGACATGACTTTAGCTGCAGATGGTCACATGGTAAAAGTACACCAAATAGTGTTGGCATTGGCCAGCCCTTACATCAAGGATCTTATTGCATCAGCACAATGCCCTCATCCCGTTATATTTTTGAATGTATGTTAGATGATGATTTATATGCCTTGCAATATTATCTATTTTATTGTAAACTGTCAATCACAAACTATAATTTTGTACTGACATGTTTACTGTCTAATAAGCCTAAAAAATGATCAACTTGTGAGCTTGTGTTAAATCTTGTGTTAATGTTAGTAGTTTTTTTTTTAATTTTGCCACATGTTTATGATTACAGAGAATATCTTACCCAACATTATGTTCAATACTTGAGTACATATACACAGGAGAAGTGATGGTAGACAGTGATCACTTGAACCAACTCATAGAAGCTGGCAGTCAACTACATATTAAGGGACTGGAGGACATGGTAATACATTTATTTCTCACTTTTAAAATAATAATAAGATTTGCAATTTGATCTTATTTACTCAGTACCTTCACCAATTCACTGTTTTTAACCCTAGACGCTAAAAGACAGGGGTGTTATAAGTTTAACATGTCTGTCTATCTATCTCTGTATCTGCCTGTGATATTGTAGCTGCTAAACGGATGAACTGATTTTTGTTTAGTTTCTTTTGTGTCATAGATAATTTTATCCGGAGTGTTCTTAGCCATGTTTCATGAAAATCTGTTCAGCCGTTCTTGAGATAAGCTTTGAAATGAAAATGTCGGGGGGTTTTTCAACTTTTCTAAGTTGTAGTTATAAATATTGAACTGCTAATCAGAGTGTTAGTAGTCCTTTTTTAGCTGGGGAAATGCATTTACGCATCCCGCCTAGCCGAGGTACTAGGACAGGTATGACGGACTCCCGGGAACCGCCCGGACTACCGTCTAAAATCACCAGGGTATGCCCATCATACAGAATTAGTGGCGGTGACACGGGATCGCCAAGGCACACAACCGCGAACACCGCCTGCTGCGACAGCCGAAGCTGTCCCCTCTCCGTAGAGGCTTGCGCCCCCCACCCGACGGCAAGCGTGCAGGGCGACACCACACACTTGCCGCCCAAAGGACCTCCACGCCAGGAGAGAGTGAAAAACCCCGGATTCACTCCCTCAGGTCCCCTTGTAACTTTTTATAGAGGTTTTCTCCTTCGCAGCCACCACCCGGCCCCGGCCTGACGGTGACAGCCCCCGCTCCCGACTATAGCGGCCCTCTGCCGAAGTCAGGGTTACGGGTCCGTACTTCTTTAAACAGGCATACGGCATGGCCTGTCCCTCTCGCCGCACCTGGGGAGTCATGCGACTCCCTGATGCGGAACCCCCATCCCCCCATTGGTCGCATCTGGAGTGTCCTCCGCTAAACAGAGGAACACCCAGAGCAACCCCGTCTCTGGGTTATTGGTAACACCGGTAAGCGCTTCCTCCGAAGATCACTTACCGTTGCCTCCAGGGCGCACCGGCCAGAACCCTTCCCCTTCCCCCAGACCCGCGAGAGTCCAGGGGAACTGGAAGAGCCCAGACACTCGTGGAGGTTACCCGATTAGCGCCCCAGTGTTAGTAGTCCGAAGGTATTCAAAATGTAATCAATTGTTCAAAATTCCACCTTAATATTATTCTATACTTCTTCTTCTTCTTCTCAGTCGGTCCCTCACTGCTGAGGATCGTGACTCTTTTTGATTTTGTCAACAAGATGTCTCCATTTGTCGCGCTCGGTCGCTTGGTGAAGTGCGGCGCTGACTGTTATGTCGAGCTGCGCGGATATTTGATCTGACCATCTTGTAGGACTTCGGCCTCTAGGTCTTTTGCCTTCTATTTTCCCGGTCACCATCAGTCTTTCCAGATTATCTAAACCTCTGCGCGCCACATGACCAAAGTAGCGAACTATGCGTTGTAAGACGGTGGACGACAGACGCTGTGCATTTTCCACGGTTTTGTACGGTTCAGAGACATGGACACTCAAAGCCGCTGATAGGCAAAGAGTTGATGCTTTTGAAATGTGGTGTTGGCGACGTCTACTGAGAATACCATGGACAGCCCACCATACAAACGTCTCTGTACTAAAGGAAATAAAATTGAAATTCTATACTTAGTCGGCTCATAAGTTCTGTCATATACATAGTATCAAATAAAAACAAAAGTTTAAGTTTATTCCGTATAATTTGTACAGCGTTTGAAAGCTTATAAACTAGAGAATCTAAATGTATAACATTTATTCAAAATGACCGTCATAATTATCTACACAGGCTTGAAGTCTGCGTGGCCAGTCGTCACTGGATTCACGCACCACTTTCATGTCGATATTGGCCACTGCCGTAGCAAGGGATTTTTTCAGCGAGTCTAGATTTGCATGAGGTTTTGAGCACACCTTTTCCTCTAAATACTGCCATATTTTATAGTCTAACGGATTAAGATCTGGGCTAGAGGAGGGCCAATCTTCATGCCGTATAAAGTCGATTTTATTGGAGGCGAGCCAGGCTTATGTAGACTTTGCCTTATGGTTTGGAGCAGAGTCCTGCTGGAAAACCCAATGCTGGTTTAGAAACATCGTATGGGATAGTGGTTTCACAATATTAGTCAACACCGTGTCTTGGTACACTTTGGCACTAGTTTTTACTCCTTTCTCACAAAAATGCATACTAGTGACGCCCGCATAAGAAACTCCCAGCCAAACCATCACAGATGAAGGGTGATGACCTCTTTGAATACGGAGAATGCTATTAGACGCTTCTTTACAATTGCGAGCGTACACTCTATCATTTTGTTTATTACAGTTTTCTTCTATGTCAAAAAATTATTGCGGTACGGCTATCTTTAAGCGTCCACTCCATGTTAAAGAAAACAGAAAATTGCAAAATTATACTACTCAAATATTTAAAAAAACCGGCCAAGAGCGTGTCGGGCCACGCTCAGTGTAGGGTTCCGTAGTTTTCCGTCCGTCACATTAAGTTGACATATTAAGTACAGAAACACAAAACCTTTGAAAGCACGTCATTTCATTGTGATTTTGTAGAAATGACAGGTACAACCACAGATATCAGAGAAAAGCAGATAAGCGCTAATAAGTTGAACGTTTTCTATACTTCCGATCTATTCCCACTAACGTACTTATCAGTAAGTAAGAAAGAAATAGATATCATGTAGTCTGACAGGTCTTCAACTGTCATTGTCTCAACTATTCATCGCTTCGTGACGAGAGTTAGTGCAGTGAAAGATAATTTACTACGAAATATCGACATCGATATTCAATTACTATTGATATTCTTAAGTCGTATATCTTACTCCTATACTTTGTTGAAATATTTATGAAATTAAAAACACAAACTGCATTCAATATCAATAATAAATATAAATAAATATTAGGGGACAATCTTATAAAAATCGACCTCGTCCCAAACTAAGCAAAGCTTGTACTAACCATGGGTACTAGACGACGATATACATATATAGATAAATGCATAGAAAACATCCAAGACCCAGGATAAATGCACAAATAATGTCCTGACCGGGATTCGAACCCTGTCGTATGCAGGGTCACTACCAACTAAGCCAAAGTGGTCGTCAAACGTCAAAAGATTCTAATATATCCTACAAATTAAAATTATGTAGTTATGTAGTAGGTAATGACTAATGATTTTAAGCATTTTATACTCAAATGTTTATTTGAAACTTTAGGTTATGGTTGCCTCCAGGGCGCACCGGCCAGAACCCTTCCCCTTCCCCCAGACCCGCGAGGGTCCAGAGGAACTGGAAGAGCCCAGACAATCGTGGAGGTTACCCGACTAGCGCCCCATCGTCGTCTAGACCATAACACCAGCCTTATTGAGCTTACTATGGGACTAGTTTGATTTTTATAAGAAATTGTTCCCTAATATATACTTATTTATTTATATATGCGTTTATAATCCAGTTTTGTCATAAAACAAATTATCTTAGCT
Source organism: Notocelia uddmanniana (assembly GCA_905163555.1). Classification (NCBI taxonomy): domain Eukaryota; kingdom Metazoa; phylum Arthropoda; class Insecta; order Lepidoptera; family Tortricidae; genus Notocelia; species Notocelia uddmanniana. The sequence continues at coordinate 14,775,285 of LR991053.1, forward strand.
CATTTAGATCAAAATATTTCTCTCAGATAAAAAAAATATTAATGTATGCAACGTCTTAACATATTATGCCTAAACCTAAACCAAACCAACTCATCTGAAGCGGTCCCTGAAAATTCAGAAAATAAATATTGATCTTTCCCAACTTACCTCAAGGGGCATCTGGAATATTGTAGGTATTGCATCTGGCAATAATAATCTTTTATTGTTCTTAGTAACACAAAAGTCACTTTTAAAATGTTTGGAGCAGATTCTGTGATGTTTGGTCGGCGTCCAATTATTGCGTCCTACTGCGTCAATCCATTTTTGAAGTAAATTATTATTCGGAAATCTAAAGTTGACAAATAACCATGTAATTAATAATTTAACGCAATAATATCTCGTCTAAATGCTTACGTAAATAATTCATATCGATAAATTGTCGACATATTTTTTTTTCATTAAGTAACAGCACTAGCCCAGTTCACGACAGATGAATTTTTACCAAAAAACCTTTCTGAAATGAATTTGGAACTACGCAAAAGGTACATTTTGTAGTATCCAGCATCTGTAGTCTATCTCAGACTATTATGTTGCATAATGTTCGTGCAATTTTTGAAATAATAGCAAAAGTTTCTTACCAATGAAAACTGATATTTTCTCCGGACATTTTCACTGATTTTAAACTGCTCCGGCACCATTGCACTACGTACCACATTTCTGCTTACTTGTAAATAAAGATTGTTGAGTTTTGATACATATAATTTCGTAATTTTCACAATATCTATTGCACTTTCGGTACCGTTTTGTTTTTGACGTATCGTTGTGATGTTTACTAAATTCACTCTGGTGTGACATGGTGTGTTTTTTAAATCGGGACAATTCGTTAATATCGTACTAGTTGTCCCATTCTAACTCATTTTGGTGTGCCATAAGGATTAACGAGACAACTATATGAAAAATCGTCTGGCTTAATACTGCGAGTCTGCTTTTATATGATGTCTGTGGGTACCACAAACACCTGTTTATACGGTTAAATTACAAACTTAGTTCAGAAATTATTTTTGTTATTTTTTCAAAAACTTTTCAACCTATCAAGTTCAAAATAATTTTCCTAGAAAGTTTTTATAAAGTTCTACTTTTGAGATTTTTTTCATATTTTTAAAACTTATGGTTCAAAAGTTAGAGGGGGGGGACACATTTTTTTTTACTTCTGGAGCGATTATTTCCGAAAATATTAACATTATCAAAAAATTATTTTAGTAAACCCCTATTTATTTTTAAATACCTATCTAACAATATATCACACGTTAGGGTTAAAATGAAAAAAAAAACACTCCCCACTTTACGTATAGGGGAGGTACCCTAATAAAATATTTTTCTCCACTTTTTATTTTACCACTTTGTCGGCGTAATTGATATACATATTAGTACCAAATTTCAGCTTTCTAGTGCTAACGGTCACTGAGATTATCCGCGGACGGACGGACAGACATGGCGAAACTATAAGGGTTCCTAGTTGACTACGGAACCCTAAAAAGATTCGAAATTCAAATGCACAACGGTTTTTGTTTTAGGAGTTCCAAATTTAAATTTTAAAGGCCAGTGACAGAACTTATGAGCCGACTAAGTATATATACATCTTAAAATAGTCTGTAATTTGAGTAAATAGGACTTAAGTAATGATTAGACTTGGCTTCTTATAATTTATCTACTTTATTCACTGTTATTTGCAGAAAATGGGCCACACTGTTCCCAGCAAACACCACACGTCTGCTCAGTATGCGCCCAGTGCACAATCACATAATGAGGATGAAGATGTCAGTTTTTTTCAAATCAGTGACATCCAAGAGAAAAATATGAATAAGTTTCAAGTATATTCTAAAAATATGTAAGTATTTGTATGTACATAATTCTTAATAAATGTATCAAATTTAATATATTTAGGTAGCATACTTTATATAATAGCATAAAGAGTTTCTAGTGTACAATAATACAACATATTCTCACCTGACGAAATAAAAGAAATGAAAAACATCTATTTGTGACACACACAATTAGGTAAGTAACAGAAAAAAGAACAACAAAAGAAAAGAAAAATGTCAAGAAATGGTCCCACCTCAGCAGATAGCTGGTGACATGATCTGATAGCCGCTGGTGTATTGATCTTGATTTATACACCAGAGATTCATTAGTGATCCACATACAATAAAAAAATACAGATATATTGTTTTGTGACAAATTGGGTCAGGAGCAATTTTTTGGACCAGATTGGATTTTTTTGCCTTTCCACCAGAGATGTGCTATGTAGATATGCTGCGAGGATGTGTAAGCTATGCTACAAAAACTCGTTTCCACCAGTGCTATGCTATGTGGACCAATGAATATGATTGGTGGATTCAAACGCATCCATAGCAATGTAGCATAGCACATCTCTGGTGGAAAGGCACCCTAAGGGTTTCAATTTGTCTACAATTTATTTGATTCCATTGTGACAAGAAAATTTCTAATATAAATTACATACCTACTGAAAGCTACATGTTCTTTACAGTGGCTATGAAGAACAAGAAAGTATTTTAGGCACAACAGATAATGTGAAATCAGCAGATGAATCCTTCATGGAATTACAAGAAGATATGGATGGTAATGTTGTGGCAATTACAGAAACAGTTCATAGAATTGACACAGGTGAGAACAAAAGTAAGTAATAATAGTAATATCTGTTTATTTTAGTCACATAAGTAAACAGTTTGATACCAAAACACGTACGTGGTAACTATACTATCATTGAGGAACTGTATGAGGTTGTGTACTTACACAACAAGAAGAACACATGTAACAAACTTATAAACTAAAAAAACTTAAGGAAACCCAAAATCTTTGTAATTTAGTTGTCTATTAACCTTTTCGCCGCCAGACGTCAAAGCAATTCGCCGTGCCCCTGACACCACAACGGTAAAAAAATGATGTGTAAAGAAATAATGCCAATATAAACTTGGGCAGCTTCTCAGTAGTTTTTCATTAAAAAAAATTGTCGGCCAGTGCCGTCGTTGGCGTCGGGGTGACGATTTTACGTTGACGTCTATGGCCGACCGTGGCGTTCAAAAGGTTAAGGAACTAGGATATTAAAGCTACTACTTTCCTACAAAATAATCAAATACTGTCTGCAAATATATCAATGTTGCCTGCCTCCTGCACAATCCGGTTCAAAACTGTCGGTGGTGCTCTAACTGTGGGAGCATTCGCTCCGCGCCTCGTGCGTACGTCGGGTACCGCAAACATGCGCTGCACCGCCCGCCGACCCTCTTGCGAGCGGCACCTGTAGGCCCATTCGCTCATACATTGCACAAATTGTGTTATAGTGATAGGATAGCATATAAGAAAACCTGCGGTTTGTGATGAAAGCAAGCTGCTTTGCACAGTTATAGTTGGAACCAAATTGAGTGATGTATTTTGAAACAACCAAAATTTCACTAATTAGGAGGCAAGACAGCGCCACTTCATAAAATAATTTTTAAGAGAGTTTTTTCTTTGTACGAGTATATACATATTTTATTGTGTAATACAACAGAAATTTCTCTTTGGTTGTATCACTGTACCCGTTAGGCTTTATATATTTTTATGTATTTTTTTAGTGACGCCATCTTGTCTCCTAAGGGGTGGTAACTTTGGTTGTCTTGAAAAAAAAAACACTTATTTTTGTTCAAATTGTCATTGTGCAAAGCGACTTGCTTTCATCACAAAGTGCAGCTTTTCGGCAAATTATCAATGATCATAAACTCTATGACTATTAGGTAAATGTTTAAGTGTCTATATTATGGTTCAGGAAATATCTCTGACTGGCGTAGATTTTTCAACATTTATTCAATACTAGCTTTTGCCTGCGACTCCGTCCGCGTGCAACTCGTTATTTTATAGAAATAATTGCTATTAAATTGTTGGAGGCGCAGGCTTAAATATCGCTCTCCCATACAAACATCTACCCCATGTCCTTTCCCGGAAGTCAAACTACCTCTATAAACCTACCCCAAATTTCATCTAAATCGGTTGCGGCGTGAAGAGGTAACAGACATACAGACCAGAGTTACTTTCGCATTTATAATATCAGTATGGATAGTATATAGTTCCAGTTGATGATTTGTAATAGCGTCTTTTTATCAGGGCGCCACCAACCCTGACCACAGTCCCTGACCGAGCATTTAACTATTGTTCCCAGACACCGGCATAATGCAGTACACAGTATCAAACCAAGGCAGCCTACAAATGATTCTGAACAGATATGTATACTACTTGAAGCATACGAACCGTAACAACAGCAGGCAGTGGAGGTGCGTCGACTACGTCACGTCACTGAAATGTCCCGCGCATGTAGTCACTAAAGACGATGTTGTAGTACAAAGGTAAGAGCCGGAAACTACATATTGGCAAATGTGTGCCTCTAGGTATTTATTTATTGGTATTGATAATTACATACAAGAAGGCCAGTAACAGTAATCTTTTAACACGTTTGGCTCCCCACCATACTTCACCTAAAGTTTTGCTCCCACACCCCATACAAATTTTGTGATCCATTTGATCCCACTGGTGATGCTCACGGCCACACAGAGATTACGTGATCCCACCGGTGATGCTCATGGCAACCAATGTGTTCAATACTTATCTAACAATGTTAATAAATCAGTATCTAACATAGTGCAAAACTGCATATAAAACCAAGGCTCGATGTAGTATTTAATATAAGATTATAACATGCCGGAAACTATATTAAACATATTACATAATTTGCTAAATACCAGTATGCTGTATTATTTATTTATTAAGCGAGACACCAACATATTACTACTTAGTACAGTCATCCTCACAAGTAGCCGGAATCCTTGGGACTTTGTAGTGACAAATAGCTGAATGCCTGAAATTTCCATTCAGTCAAGAGTGCTGACTGTATGTCATGACTGAAATTTAGTATGACATTTTAAACATGATGTTAAAGCGACACCGTACAAAGGCCTTCAGCTGTTTTATCTGCTGTTTCGATGTTGATTGCTCTATTCCAGTCCCAGGATGCAGAGTTGCCTAGTATTCTTTGATTTTTCCGGAGACAGCGAATTTTCCCGGAAATTAGACCTACCTAAGTTCTTAGACCCATGTACAGTAATTCTCATTGAAATCGTTAGTGCCGTTTTATAAACATAACATAGATGCCCTTGAGGCCTACCTTCAGTGTGTCAGAGTAATATTTTTGAAATTTGAGATATCTGAAATTGCGAAAAGTCAAGTGGTATACATTAACTACTGTACTTTTAAATAGACGTGCTAAAAAGGCACACCTTCCTTCTATGTATTTAAGTATATATTTATTAAATATATCGTCGTCTATCGTCTAGTACCCATAACACAAGCCTTATTGAGCTTACTATGGGACTAGTTCGATTTGTATGAAAATTGTCCCTATTATGTATTTATGACAAGTTTTGTTCCTTGCTTACAGAATTGCTGCACACATACATCCATTCCACGACAAGAAAATCCTAAAAAAAGTCCATGCTGGAGCAATATTTTCTGCCATACAGGAGGCTGAAAAACAAGGAAATGTATTATTGGGTAGTAAAAAGGCTAGACTAGCTCCTGAAAATGAGGGAAATAAATAAAATATGTTTAATGAAATGAAAACTTTTATTTTTATTTAGGTCTGCCTTCATACATAAATCCATATTCAAAGTGTTGGTTAGGTTTACGGGTGAAGATTATTTTGTTCATAACATGACTCCTGATCAATATCAGCCCTCCTAAGGCCTAAAATATAAGCTTTGGTCTTGGTGCAGGAGTCGGTCGGAATGGTGAATGTGTGCCGGGCCGATATCGACCTAGTGTCTCCGGATGCATACCACCCGCCGCTAGATGTAGATATCTCTTTTAATGCTGCGACTAAGCAACGCTCACTCGATCCCAGTAACATAAACACAGATCAAAACTGGAATTTTAAAAAAGGGGATTTTTCACGTTTGTATGACCAGTTAAAAAACGAATGTTGGTTAGATGTACTTAGCGAGTTAAACTGCGTGAATAAAGCTACGGAATGTCTATACCATACATTATATTCCCATTTTAACGCGTGCATTCCAAAAAAACGGCGTCCAAAGGGACGCAGTTGGATATATCCGGTATGGTTTACGGGTGATATAATAGCGGATGTACGTCGAAAGACGGCTCTGCACCAGCAATGGAAACGTACCGGAGACCAGGGCATTGGTCAGGTGTATAACACCATTCGAAAGGATCTAAGGTGCGTACGCATTTGAGGCAGCCTCAGGTTGAGGCACGCACGGCTCGCCTGTTTGCTCAAATGCCGCGCCGTGCGCGTGCAGCGAGCGAGCAGCTCGCGGCGAGCCGGCCGGAGTCGGTCTTTTGACCGTGCTCAAAGGCGCCTCGGTGTGCGTGGCTCGTATAATTTGGACGTGTACCCGAGCGTGCCGCGAGCAGCGCGCGAGCGTTGCGACTATACGTACACGTTTTGACTTGTTTGTTCGTGAGGCGCGTACGACTTTGAGCAAAACATGAATTACGATTTTTTTAACATTTATTTCATCCACCACAGCAAATTTTTTGTTAAAAATCACGGATCTATACCTAAACTTGAACCTTATTCTCGCGTAATACAGTTAATATCCTGTTATGACAGACAGACTAGAGAAAGCGGTCCGAGCGAGAGCAACCAACCGGAGGGCGGTGTCCCACTCGCACAACTTGCCAGTGTAAAAAAAATATATGTTGTGGTATTTTAGAATACTGAAAACAATTACTTGCTTGTACTAACTAGTACTGCATATTTATCAGGCATAATTTACATTTGACCTCATTCGTAATTGTATAAAATATCAACATTATTAACTGACTAAAACCTAGTATTGCAATAAATATAGTAGTATTGTTCAAATATTAATTGGTATCCCCAACGTTAATGGTGTCAAATTTGAAATTATGAAAATAAGCGACTGATGAAATTAGTTGAAAATAGTGAAAACATGTTGTGTAAAGGGTTGTAAAAGTGAAAGTTTTATTAATTGTGGAATATCATTTCACAGGTAAGGAACAATTTGTTATATTTTACGATAAAACGACAAGACAAATGTCAAACTGATTAGGGTGACTATGACTTGGGCTGGTTTTGCAGAAATATTCGTTATTAAGTGTTTAGTGAGAAAACCTTTTCTAAAGGTCAGTTGAAATTCAATCTTTTAACAATTTTGTTATCATTATGAGCTTTTGTTTAACTTGGACTGTATGTGATTAAACTGTGCAAGTACTTAAGTTGTCGTTCCAATTTTTTAACCATTTTACAGCTACTTTCCGGTATCCAATTGGGTTGAAATTTAGCATACTTATGTACAGTATGCTAATTTTCACGCATACTGTACATAAGTATGCTACATTTCAGCTCAATTGGATACCGGCAAGTTCGGTAACAGTTATATTGTATTGTTACCTACCGAACTCGTGTATCATGGCACCACCGTGCTGATCTGTTGATGGTGAATTAAAACTCGTCCTCATCTTTTTTTAATTTACGCATTTGGAAAATAAAGTAGGGCTTAGGCAAAAATTACACAAGACTATATTGTTTAACAATGTATGGATAATTGGATACACAAACTTGTGATTAGCAAAAATAAATATTTTCGGCAAGTTCGGTAACAGTTATATTGTATTGTTACCTACCGAACTCGTATATCATGGCACCATCGTGCTGATCTGTTGATGGTGAATTAAAACTCGTCCTCGTCTTTTTTTAATTTACGCATGGCCCATCACGGGAGAACACATTTGTTAAGAGATTTGGAAAATAAAGTAGGGCTTAGGCAAAAATTACACAAGACTATATTGTTTAACAATGTATGGATAATTGGATACACAAACTTGTGATTAGCGAAAATAAATATTTCTTTGAAAAATATTCTTATTTTATTTACTACCTAATTTAGTTTAAATTTCATTGTACATAGAACCTATATTAGAAATAATCCTCATATCCACAGATGTACTTGGTCACCCTAATTAAAACGAGATGCAATCCTCGAGTTTGGCTTCTCTGTCGGTCACACTTTTTCGTCACAGTACTCAATCCGGTTTAGGTATAGATCCGTGACTCGTACTTACAACGAAAGTATACCTCTCCTTTTCACTCACATCATCGGAACGCGTCGCACCAATATAGACGGCATAGGCTAGACACATAATAGTAGGCAAATTCGCGCGAACGCGGTGTTTTTAAAAAGTAGGCCGCAAATGATTCGCTGTTTATTTCGATTACTCTTGAAGCACTTGATATTTTTCGGAGATTTTTTGAGTACGCGTGTTAAATAAATAGACAATTGAAGAAATGTTTTAATCTCGAATGTAGGTTTTAATGCAAATATAGTATAAGCAAATAAAAACCAAAATTCATCGTAATAAATAGATCCAACTAAGTCACCTTGGTGAAAAATTACTAATATGTTTAGATTCATATTTGTAGCCAATTACCAAATTTTCGAATTCTGTATGAATTTGTAAGATCCATTTATAGCAATTATAGAAAAAAATCAGAAAACTGAGTTTATTTTGATAAACTCGATGGATAAACAGGGGATAATTTTATCATTAGTCATAACTTATTTGAAAATATATAATTGATAAATAATACTTACTACGTATAATATACTGGATACGAAGAGCGCTATAGGCTTTCAGCGTGTAGTTGACCCATAGGCTACCCGTGTAAAATACTTGACAGAACGCCTTAAAAAGGGTAATTTTAACTTGTTTCGAACAACGGGAAAGCCTACGAGCCAACATATTGCTTCTGACCGCTAGCGCTCTCCGTTCCCTCTCCAAATCGAGATCATCCTTGAGGTCCTCCGTCACATAGTGGCCAAGGTATTTAAACTGTAAAACCCTCTGCAGGTCCTTACCATTCAATGCTATAGAGGGCACCTGCTGAGGGTTCATTTTGTTTGACCTGAAGACTAAGACTTCGCTCTTTTTGGAGTTGTATATAAGACCGTGAGTTTTCGCATAGTCCTCACAGACACTCAACATTTTCCTGAGTGCACTGACAGAGGGGGACAGCAGCACCATGTCGTCGGCGTAGCTTATGTTGTTCACGCTAACGCCGTCGACATAACACCCCACCGGCATTCTGCTGAGCTCCTCTATCAGTCCGTTAACATATAAGTTGAAAAGCTTCGGTGAGGTTAAACCCCCCTGCCTCACCCCGCAATCCAACCTATATGCCTCCGACTGTGTTACTCCCCACCTAACCGTATTGGTCTGGTTGCCATACCAATATCTAAAAATATCTATCATTTCACGCGGGACCTTACTTGCTGATAGTTTATCCCACAGAACACCATATGACACCATGTCAAAAGCTTTAGACAAATCGAGAAAGCACGCATATACAGGCGTGCTCCTATCAGTGTAATACTTGACAGTGTGCTTTAAACTTAAAATGGCGGTCTCGGTAGATAGTCCTGGTCTAAATCCGAACTGTGCGTCATGCAACTTTAGATATCCACCAAGTCGCATGTCAAGCACACCGTCAAGTACCTTCGCTATTATTGTAGCCAATGAGATGGGCCTATAGTTACCTGCGTCTGACACGTCCCCGGTTTTATTTTTAACTATTGGAACGACAATTGTCCTCAACATTTCATCTGGCAAGTAGGCATGACCAATACATAACGAAAACAGCATAGTTTATACTCTGGGCAAGTGTACTCCAGCGGCTTGCAGATGCTCGATACTGAGCCCATCGTGCCCCGGTGACTTTCCTCGAGTCATATGACGGATCACATCAGACACTTCTTTACATGTGAACACGGTGAACTCAGTACCGAACTCAGCATTACACGACTGTAGTGTAGTACCCAACGGTGATTCCACCTTGAACTTATCTTTAAATAACTTTGCTATTTCCGCTGGCTCATTACATCCATTTATACTCACTGGCAGGCTAGGTCTTACATTAAGGGAATTGGTGTGCTTCCAGAATGACTTAAAATCACTCTTTGAGCGATGGGAGGCCAAGATATCCATTTTAATTTGGTCCTGATGGTTTTGACACCACCTTAACTTACATTTAAACCTGCGCCTGCTATCACACATATCACGGTATATACTTCCAGATTTGGGTTTACCACTAGCTACCCACTCCCGAAATTTAAATCTCGCCTCCCTATGCACCGCACTCACATGTTTGTTCCATCCTGTGACATCCCTTTCCGCTTTACAGACTTTTTACACGTCAATACAGACGCTTCAACTAAAATACCTACAATTCTACTATACAAGTTATTTATAATTACACGATGTCCCACATTGTCACAGTTTCTATCACAACACTCTCTGAGCTCCTCAGGAAGGTCAATATCACGCAACCTGTTGCTGCAGGCGTCATGATACTCACTCACCTGTTCTGAACTCCTCTCACCCCATATTACATAATTTCGCGGTCTATTACTCATACTTATTCTACATCTCACCATTTTTATATTAATTTCTAGCGCCATTGGAAAATGGTCGGACCAAAATACATCATTATCTATTTTAATATTAACAACAGATTTCAATACCAACTCTGACACTAAACAGTGATCTAACCAACGTCTAGACCCGTGCGCCTCACTAAGATAAGTATAACTGTCAGAGTGTAAACCTAACTTCTCAATATATATATATATATAAAAAGAAAAAGAAACATGCAGACAAACTGAGAACCTCCTTCCTTCTATTGAAGTCGGTTAAAAAACGGGTATTTAAGAAAAAAAGTGTCTAAGCTAGTTTTTTATCTTCTATTTGATTTCATCGGAAAAGAGTCTTCTAACAAAATTAAAGGTTGTCAATTACTGTTCTTTCCTTCTTATACCTGTCTCTAGTTTGTAAGTTCAAATTGACAAATTATTCTTAATTTTGGGACAATACATATATGTATGGTCAACTACGGATACTGGACGTACTTAAGCTCATATGGTGGTGGATCAAATGTTATTGTAATAGAGTAGATTATTACTTCATTGTAAATTTACTATCATTGAAGAATCTCAAGGTATTAATTTGGATTGCTTGCAGGCTACAGCACGCTGCAGGCACCATATTTTCGAAGTTATGCTCTCCGTGGTTTGTAAAGCATTGTTTAGATCTAGCGGTTTTACACTTTTTTAACGATTTCAAAATAAATGGACAGAAATTAATCAACAAAATTGTATAACTGCCAACAACAATTTATTTAATACCCCATATCTCTGTACACTTCGTCAAGAAATGAAGGCTTACAATAGAGTGGTCTACATATGTATGTTCTCTGTCCTCTCCACAAGGCTCTTTCTGTTCGTATGACTGTAAATTACGTATGTACCAAAAATCAGCGAATTCCGAGTACATTTAGAGGTCGTGACAAAATGCACGATGGTAATAAAGAACAAAATTACCAACTAGTGATTAGGTGTTGAGACCCGGATATGTCCTAAAACTACGACCAAGACCACCGGGGGATGGGCAGCAGCATCGTTGGAATGCGGTGGAGATACTGCGAATGCCAACCCGCATGCCATGCGTGGCGATTATGGCATTTACCGCCCATGAAATTGGGGGAGGCCTATGTCCAGCAGTAGACGTACGGATACAAAATTAAAAATTGCGTAGATAGTGCTGCCATTTAGTTTCGATTAGCCGAACTATGGCGCATCAACAAAAAGTATAAACAGTAGTTCGGTCGCTCGACAGATGCTTATCAGCCATTCCACTCATCCAATATCTTTGTCCAATATACATTTGATCAAAGAAATTGGATGATTTCATCAAACTGGGATGGGGCCCCGACATTTGATCAAAGATTCTGATGACATTTAAATCAATATGGCTACTCATGAAAAAAATAAAACTTGACAAAGATATTGGATAAGTGAAATGGGCCTCCGTCAAAGAAATTCGATCAAAGATTTGACAAAGATATTGGATGAGTAGAATACAACCACGTATTAAACTCATCCAATATCTTTGATCAAAGAAATTGAATGATTTCATCAAACTTGGATGGGACCCCGACATTTGATCAAAGATTCCGATGACAGTTAAATCAATATGGCTACGCATGAAAAAAAAATACTTTGACAAAGATATTGGATGAGTGGCATGGGCCTCTGTCAAAGAAATCCCATCAAAAACATTCTGTAAAAAACTAGCCAAGTCGCGATGGAGCTGCTTGTTTATCTCTAAAAAGCAGCGAATGAAAAAATCATAGAAGCACAACCAGCGTCGCAAAATGACACCATCAAATTTGTGTCCACTAAGGCGGGGCGTCAAAATTGTGTCCAACGGCTGCCTAGTTTGAACATGGCGGCGCAACGTAACAGTTGTATTAACTGAAATCTCAAATATAAAAAATATGCCTTTTTGTGCAGTGAAGTGGAGTGTTAATCACTCTAGAAAACATAAAAAAAGCTGGAATCACTTTTCATATGTAAGTAAAGCGGTAAACATATTTGTTTAATTTTTTTAGTCGGAACCGATTTTGTATAGGGATGGTGTTATGCCACCTTACATCATCAAAATGTTAATAGGTGAATGAAAAGGTACCTAAGATACCTATAAACATAAACATGCTTTCACGCACATAATTAATTTGTGTATAAAAGCATGTATCTCAACAAATTAAAATGTTCGAAAAAGGTAAAGTAATTCCATAATAAATAAATATTAGGGGGCATTTAGTACAATTACAACTAGACTATTGATTCTAATTAGACTATATAGGCTGCTTCGGCCTTTGCTCGGTTTTTTTCCAACGTCTTTCTACCAGGTGTACCTCATCTTGACGTGAACTGCGGTAATAAAATGGTGCAAAGATCAGTTTCCCATCGCATCTACGTAAACAATATCTCCATGCAAGAAGTCGAAGAGGCCATAAGGCGACTCAAGCCCAATAGTTCCGTAGGGCCTGACACTTTGCCAGGTTATATAGTTAAAGGGTGTGCGGAACAGCTGAAGGTCCCCATACACTTCCTTCTCAACCTCTCTCTCTCTCTACCGGTGTTTATCCACGTCTGTGGAAGATCACTAGGGTAAGACCTATACCAAAGTCCAAAGATAATTCCAAAGTTGAAAATTATAGGCCTATTGCTGTTCTCTCGACTTTAGCAAAATTGTTCGAGTCTATACTGCTTCGTGCAATATCCACACAAGTTAAGCCATTCCTATCTGAGTCGCAACATGGTTTTAGAGCCGGTCGCTCCGTTGACACTAATCTTTTAATCTTGACTGATGCCATTTCGGAGTGCCTGGACGGAGGTATCCAGGTCGACGTCATTTATTTTGACTTTAAAAAAGCTTTCGATCGTGTAGATAATGACGTTCTTTTAAATAAGCTTGACGATATTGGCTTCTCTCCTAAGTAGCTCGAACTGTTTGCCAGTTATCTGCGCGATCGTCAGCAATATGTTCGACATGGATGCTTCGTTTCAGATAGATATCACACTCGATCTGGTGTCAGTCAGGGTTCCATTTTGGGACCTCTCTTGTTTGGTCTGATGGTTAACGACCTAGAATCAGTAGTTAGTCATGCAAAGTGTCTTCTTTACGCTGACGACCTCAAGCTCATTTATGGGGTGAGAGATGCAGCGGACCTTGTTTCCTTACAGGAAGATGTTGCCTCGGTGTTGAAGTGGAGTATTGATAACAAACTGTCGTTCAATACAGCGAAGTGTTGCGTTTGTACATATGGGCGAAGTTCTGCCCCTATACATGCACAGTACTTCCTGGACAGTGACGAAATCAATCGTGTCTTCTCTGTGAAGGATCTAGGCGTGATGTTTGACACGCGCCTCACTTTCCACAACCATATTCGTGCACTCGCCAGTAGCTGCTATCAACGATTGGGTTTCGTGCTCCGTAATTGTAAGGACTTCCATGATCCTGGAGTTATACAGCTACTGTTCAATGCCTTGGTGAGGAGCAAATTAGAGGCTTCTTCCCTCATTTGGAATCCTCATGAATCGATATATACCCTGCTCTTAGAGAAAATACAAAAGTCTTTCCTTAGGTCCCTTTATAAGAAAAAGTTTGGATACTACCCTTATTTATATCCCACAAAATTTTTACTCGGTTGTTTAGGATATAATTCTTTGGAAGTGAGGCGAAATAACAACCTTCTCATGACGGTCGTTCTCTGCGCGGGGAGTCGGACGTTATCCAATTGGTAGGTAGCGTACTGCGGCTCTGCGTCCCGGACGTCCCCCGCATCCAGCTGCGTGCGCGCGCGCGCCCGCTGCTGGCGGTGCCGGCGTCAGCAGTCAGCGCGCGCGGCAGCGGCGCGCTCCGGCGCGCTGCCGTGCGCGCTGACTCTGCTCAATACGCTCTTGGCATCGGTGCCTGAATGTGACCTGTTTGCGTGGCGATGGGTAAGCGTGTGCCGGGAATGTTTGAGATTTTGTGAGGCGATGGATGATAGGCAATCCACCGTGTACGCGTAAAATATATGTGCAATTTTATGCTAAATAACTGTTGTTAGTTGTAATTTGTTGTAGTGTACATAATTAAGGAATCTGGTTTCTCGACGTATTGGTTCGCTGTAAGGTCGTGTAAACAAATTAAATAATAAATAAATAAATAAAATAAATAACTAAATGAGGGAAGCGAGAAATAAATATATTTTTAACAAGAACTAAAAACGAAATAAAAATAAAAGAATATTTAAGTGACTAACTACGCTATAAATACAATTATTATCAACTACTCAAAGAGTGGATTTAAAGAGCCCAAACTCGGTATGATTGTGTTAACTTATTACAGAGTTCATGTGACCACTTTTCGGTTCCATCATCAGATCAGCTCGATAATAATATTATCATAATATTGCATTGTCACTGAATTTACATATATGCAGTAAGCTCGGTCCTCCATACAGACGTAGTTTAGCTCTTATTTTAAAATGCCATTCTAGAATAACATGAAACTTTGCATATATTCAATGGAATCCGGAATATCTAGATCGGAAATTGGTTTCTGTTGCTTGAAATTATAATGGAGAAAAAATACAGCGATTATTAAGGTTTTCATAAAAGACGTAAAAAACTCAAAACTCGCTGTATTTTTTTCTATTACAATTTCTTGCAACAGAAACTTATTTCCGACATAGATATGGCGGCTCCCATTGTGTATACAACGTTTCATGTTATTTCAGCAAGGGGTTTAAAATGAGAACGAAACTACGTTTGTATGGAGAATCGAGTTCATCCGAGCGTACTAACATCAAATATTAGCTCAATCGGAAATCGAAAAGTGGGCCTAATTTAGCTTCTAAGATTTGACCCACACAAACAAAAAAGACATAAATTACTGACACGGTAGACAAGTTAAATAAAAGCTTGTAAAAAATGAGTTAACATACGTATGTTAAATGTTTGCGTTGTCTGAATATACTGTAAAAGTTTCGATTAGTGGTTGCTGTTCTCTATGTCTAACAGTGTTTAGCAAGCTATAAATTATTTACATGGTCGTCCAATATGCATAGTATAAGTCTGGTACAGCTTAATTGGCGACTAGTTAGATTTTCGTAAGGTATTTAAAAATTATATTTAAAAATAAAATAAAGCTTAAATTCAAATTTAAATAATACGGCGGTTTTGCGTATGAAGATGACTTTTTGTTGCATGCAACCATCCACCCGCTAAGCGTTGTCGTTGTCGCCGCCATACATAAAACGTCAGCGCTAGGATACCAAACACAGCCCGTCATTTTGAAATTTACCTATCACGATTATTTGTTTTGGGTAATAGAAAATCGGCTGACATTTTTGGCAATTCTTATTGGTACAACCACAGAATAAGGAATAGTACAAGGTACAACACCGCGCGTGCGTATTACGAATAAATGCCCTGTTTCAAAGTGGAATTTTGTAGGAAGCTCGCGTTCTATGCTTTATTCGTTCATTGCTAAAAAGTAATGATATCTCAGTGAACGAATGAAATCTAGGCAAAGTCGTGCCAAGTCTAAGGTTCCTTACTGCGATTTCTTTATTATTTATAGTTAATATTGTGTGACTTGCCCGTTGACTTAAACCCACTAACGTATAAAGAATGTTCAAATTATATTCTCAACGAACATTACGTACGTAATCCTCTGTGTACAAATGTGTTGAACATTCACCTTTATATTTGTGAAATATTTTGTAGTACCAAGTCTCAGGCATTCTTATTATTCTTTATTTGCTAACTAAATAAAAGTCTGCAACTTGGCAATCACACAACTTTATTGCATTTAATAATAATAATAATCGCCCACTGGATTTCCAGTGCAATCAGTCAACGTAGGGCAGCTTGTGGCGAGCTGTTAGGGAGCAGCGACCGTATGTACCTGAGTGCTCCTGGGGGTGTCCTGTGGGTTGGTTGTATGAACAGGCCCCCCACCTCTGGCTTGCTTCATTACTTTTTTAGAGATAAACAAGCAGCTCCATCGCGACTTGGCTAGTTTTTTACAGAATGTTTTTGATAGGATTTCACTTCTTTTTGTAGAAACATGAGCTTATTGATTTATTTTATTAGATTTTGTTTTTGACACAGTTTTTTTCTCTTTAGGAGTACCAAATTTCAGCTCTCTGAGTTTATGGGAAGTACTAGTTCTATTTTTATGATCATGAGTGAGTGTAATAAGTGCGAAAATTTGCTTTCGCTTAACTTCGGAACTAAATGACCTACAGACTTGAAATTTTGGTTTTTAAGTATGTGATTATAGCTTACTAGACGACGAAAATTTCTGCGTTCTGGTCTTATCCAGAGGTTCTCAAATAGGGGCCTGAAAATGCGGCGAAATGGTTCCAGTAAAGGATGGTACGGCAGTGTTTGCTTCGCGCTCGACTTGACGGGGGCACTGCCGTGCCCCCAGATTTGATCAAAGATTGGACAAAGATATTGGATGAGTGGAATACCACCATTAGGGTGGTGAACTTACTCTAAAAAAAACAATAACAAGCAAATGGGAATACTTTTGCAGCATTTAATACGCCTTTTACTAAGAAGGGAAGACTTTACGATAACTCAAAAACGGCTGAACTGATCATGTCCGCTATAGTTTTCGGTAAGGCTTTACTTTCATGTTTTTTTGGACCCATAGTTCAAATTTAGAGAAGGCGGCGGGACACTTTTTTTTCTTTTGGAGTGAATATTTTGGAAAATATTCACTTTATCAGAAAATGTTTCATGAATATATGTATTTATTTTGAAAGACCTATCCAACAACATCCCACACCATAGGAAGAAAAAAGAATTCATCCCCACATCACGTGTAGGGGAGGTACCCATAAATTTTTTTGTTTTTATTTTACCACTTTGTCAGTTTTATTGAGTTATACAGACGCTCTTATGACGCTCGGGGTTAGCGGTGCGGGGGGAGAGGCGCACTCACCTATCTGATCTCGACCAAAATTGCAAATTAGTCGCACGCGCATCTGCGCGCATCTCCGCAATGACCGGTTGTGTACTTCCGTGTTGTATCTCTCGTAAAGACGCGCGATGGCGAACGTGACTATGACTATTTGCAACTTATGTTTTTTTTACTAGTTTCCAATAATTATTTAATATCATTGTAACTTTAATTAAAAAAAAACAGTTTTTCGACGCGTAAGTTTGTCTCAGCGTCTCAACGTAGGGGCGGGGCGAGCGTTATTGTCACCTTCCCGCACAACGCGTACAACCGCGCTATCCATGAACGCATGGTTTTTAGGATATCTTTCAGCTGCTCTGTCTCAATATTTTAGTACTGAAAGTTACTGAAAGAAAAAACACGTACTTTTTATTTTTCGCTAAAGAATCCGCTGTGAAAATTTGAACAGTCAATATTGTTTCACCCTGTATATACATACATACATAAACTCACGCCGTTATCCCATGGGGCAGGCAGAGACCAAAGAACGCCAAATACTACGGTCCTTACATACTTCTTTCGCTTCAATCACATCCATACATCTTCTCATACATGCTCGTCGGTTGCGGGTACTTCTGACCTGGCCCTTTTTCAGTATCGCCGAAATTTTATCTAGATAACCTCGCCTTGGTCGTCCCCTTCCGATCCTACCACTCATCTCCTGAGCGTAAATCCTCTTAGTCATTCTACTTTCACTCATTCTCTCTACATGCCCAAACCACCGAAGCATACCCTTCTCAACCCTAGTCACTACATCATCTTCTATTCTACATCTTTCTCTTATCACACTATTTTTTATCCGATCACACAAACGTACCCCACACATACTTCTTAACGCTCTCATTTCAACCGCATTCAGTCTACTCTCATGCTTTTTCTGCCATACCCAAGTCTCGCTTCCATACATGAGTGTAGGAACAAGCACTCCTTTGTGAACCGCTAGTCGAGCCTTTTGTGTTATATTTTGGCTGCTGACAAACGAGTGCAATGCTCCACCTGATTTCCCGCTTTCACTCTCCTTTCAATGTCACCATCACATTTTCCATCTCTTGTAAATAAAGAACCCCAGTACACAAATTCATGCACTTGGTCCACTTTCTCACCGTCAATCACAATATTGCACGCAGTCGGACATTCATCTTTTTCAAACACCATCACTTTTGTTTTACACACATTAACTCTCATACCTTTCCGCTTAAGTGAGTCATTCATGCAAGTTACCATCTCCTGCAACTCCTTCTCTGATGAAGCAATTAAAACCTGGTCATCAGCGTATAGGAGGCATTTGATGAGTAACTCTCCCATTCTCAAACCGCATTCACTCTCTTTCAAAGGCGTCTAACAACTGTCCATGAATAGGTTAAACAACCACGGCGAAGCCACACAACCCTGCCTAACACCTCGTTGGATGCTGAACCAGTCTATGTAGCCCATATTGATTCTTACACAAGCGCTTGAACCTTCGTATAGGGATTTTAATGCTCGAATCAATTGGTTGCTTACCCCATACAAGGACAAGGTTGACCACAGATCATTCCTCGACACTCTATCATAGACTTTCTCCAAGTCGATAAACGCAGAGTACACCTTCTGGCTTTTGGCCAGGCATTTGTATATCCATACCAAATTGCAGCTTTCTAGCACTAACAATCACAGAGCAAAGCCTCGGACAGACAGATGGACATGGCGAAACTATAAGGGTTCCAAGATGACTGCGAAACCCTAAAAATAGACGTTCAGGTTGAAATGACCATATTTTAACCCGCGGCTTCGTTGCTTTATTTTTAATAAATTTCACGGGCAGCTGTATATATTATATTACATGCAAGATTGTTAACGGGCCTACTCCTAACTTCGTGTCGTGCCGTCCCTTTCACTCTCGTGTTATACAGTATATGACGGAAAGGGACGGCACGATACGAAGTTCGGAGTAGGCCCTCAGATAATTGTAGCTTAGTTTATGGATCTGTCTCTTTATTTGTGAAACATGCACTGACATCGCTGTGCAAATACTAAATGTAGTGGTTATATTCTCTAAATTCTGTTTGATATTTAATACTTCATTATGACTACTTTGCGCATTTGGATATTATTGTAGGTGAATTTACTTTTTAACCGACTTCAAAATTTCAAAAGAGGAGGTTATCAATTCGGTAGTATGTTTTTTTATTTTTTTTTATGTTTGTTAGTCCTTAACTCCGTCATTTCTTAACCGATTTGGAAAATTCTTTTTTTGATTGTAAGTATATATATCCAAGTTGGTCCCGTTTTTGTCAAAACGCAGTTCTGATGATGGAATTCATGAGCAATTGAGGGAACTCTTCAAATCTTAAAGGCAAACATATAGTAATTTTTGTGTTTTTATCAACAAGTCAAGCATTTTCATCCAAAAATGTGACATTGGATGAAGTGGAACTGCTGATGATGATCAGAACAGAACTCTTCAAAAGTTCACGTTTGGCGATTTGTCCTCCTAGCTGTGTTTGTTAAGCAAGTTCTATTTTCACGATTGATTTTTGTCATGCTCGAGTTCTGATGATGGGATCCATTAGGAATCGAAGGAACTCCTCAAATGTGAAAGGCACACAAATAGTGATTTTAGAATTTTCATGAACTAATTAAGCATTTTCATTCATAAAAGTGACATTTGATGAAGTGGAACTGCTGATGATGATCAGAACGGAACTCTTCAACGACGCGTAGTTCACGTTTGGCGATTTGTTCTCTTCGTTTTGTTTGTCAAGCAAGCAAGGTTTTTTCATGATGCCATGAGGAATTGAGGGTACTTAGTCTTCTACCATTATAAACATACATTATAGCCATTTTTATTTTATTGTATATCTATCTAAGAGTGCACCATCTAAGTATAATAATCTTTTACCGGCCTCCCCCATTGAAGTCTTTTTTTTTTCTTAAAAATTATTTAAGCAGATATTATATAGGTTAGTTCTGTCAATGGCTGTCTAGCTAGCACTATCGCTTATACCATGTTATATATGATCGAAATATACTAAAACGTGACATAATAAAATCAAAATTTGAGACAGTAAAACATATTTTGATAGATTTGTTTGTTTATTAACACTTATTAAAACATACTACAATTATAATTTTACATAAAATGGCGACTGTAAGGAATAGTTATGCTTGAATGCATCCGATTTGGCTGCTCCTAACTTTAATGGTACCTTATCTTATAATTTAAAATTCGCCGTTGAGATCATAAAACATCTACTTCACAGAAATTCCATTCATCCTGAAACTACTTTTGGACTCTTGTTATGCATAATTATAATGACACGAATACAAAAATAACTCGAATAAATCTCATTATATTAACTTTATATAACTTACGATGATAAATAAATTTAAATTACACAATGTAATGTGCAACAACATATAACACCATTTTCTTACTCTGAATCAGAAGCGCTACCGCGAACCAAAAATGAAATATCTGCCTCTCTGTCGCACTTGCTCATTCGAGCGACAGAAAGGCAGACATTTTGTTTTTGATTCGCGCTAGCGCCTCAGTACAGGAAATCTTCAAATTGTAATCAATCAGTGCTGTTCGGACCATGTTATACACTCACATAAATAGTTTATGATCATAATACACTTCACGGTGGACGCCCTTCACTCAACAAAACCAGAAAACTGCATATAACATGATGTAGGCGCAAGCGAAGGAAAATTAGGTACGGGGCCCGCCCGTCGTTTGGCAGGGGATTTTATAGAGACAAACATAATTAACCTCTTCACCGCTACAGTAGATTCCGTAAGTTGTGTCTCACACGCAAGTCTTTGTAGCAAAAGACTGAATACGAACCTTACTTAACAGTACGTAGGTTGCCTTTACTTGACATGACTTGATATGAAGTCATGGCGTGTGGGGCACTAAATTTACTGACTTTGTATCAAGTCAATGGCGGCGAAAGGGTTAAACTTAATATAATGATTGCAGTTTCAAATTCAATGACAATTTAGTCGTGCAACGTTAAGGCTCGCTTAGACGACGCTGAAATAATTCGGTGGCTCTAGTGAAAAGGGGTACAAGACCTATACAATTGTACGGCACTTATACCCTTTTTCACTAGGGTCACCGAATTGCAACTTGGATTTAACTGGGTATTATAAAAAAAGTTTCAGTTGGGTTCTAAAAAATCCTGTGCTGTCATGCAGAGCTGCATGAGAGACATGCCAGCATATCATACACAGGTCAGCAGTCTAGTAGAAATTATAAGAATAAGTTGGTGTTCTCAGAATATGTTTGATGGCAAGCACAATTTTCAATTTTACACATTTGTTAGGCCCTGAACATTCCTCTTAATTCAGAACACTGCATAAAATGTCATTTTACAGAATTACTATTAATAAAGTAACCCAATAACATATACAAAGTTGATAATTGCACAAAGAATAATAAAAATATATTGCACCAAATACTGTGAATAAAGTTAACTTCTTATAATTTTTGCAGAGATATATATTTGTGTGGGTTACAACTACTATGCTTTTTGTGAATGGGGAAAAATATCTTAGTATTATATATACGCATAGTAAATCTGTAAAAAAACTACATTTATATCAGCAGAATAAGTGATCTAGGTAGGTATAATGTACTGTATATATTATATATCATTATGAACTTCACTTACAATGTTCTTAGTAAGTATATTTTCTCTTAACTCATATTTTGGAGAACCTGCATTTTTGTGTGACATGTTATTCGAACCATGACGCCGTATCCAGTTTACAAAAATAGGAAAATCTATTAAACACATATTTGTTTCACAAATTAAATTCTGATTCCCTTCTACTTGTAGCAGAAGAGCAAAGCTATTTATTTTCAAGTATCAAGCTAATTTAATCATCAAATGTACTGTGCATTGGGTTCATCCACACTTCGTATTTAATGAGCCATCACATAGCCTTTAAATTCCATGTATTAATTTGTGTATACAATACATTAAATGCTGGGTGCCAAATTCAAACTTTAATATAAGTGTTGCCAGCAACAAATGGTTTAAAAAATATATGATATAGTCACAGAATCGCAGTTTTACTCATTACCCCGAGAGTTGTTTCCACACAATTCTCCAATAAAGCTCGACGACTAATGGAAATTCAGAATAACTAATAATAACTTTCAGAAATATTTAAATTAATAACAAACTTTAATCCATTAATTTGTTACACCTACCTACACTAAAACTACTTTACGATTACGAACTTAGAATTACCTTAATGGTGAATTCAATTTAAGTTTCCAAGTAACTAATTGCATAATTGACAAGAATAGTCTACTCAAATAATAAACAATATTTATACAAAAAAAAACTGGGGGGCGGGAGCTATCGTAGATTAAGATAAAGTTGAGAGAACAAAGAAAATCACCAGAGCCTCAATAATGTTGAAATTACAAAGAAGAACCTGTTGCACTGTGTTGCAATAAAAGGGGTTAAGAAGAGATTTCAGCTCGTATTACAAGCAATGCCAGGAGTAATGCAAAATGATGCAACTGGCCCTTAGTCACTATACTGGAACAAACTAAAATACTACTAACTCCAATCCGCGTTTCGCTAACTCAAGATATAGAAGATGACGTTATATCAGCAGAATTTTAAACTAGATAGTTACTGCATTTGACCAGGACACACATCAATTGTGTTTGGTATCTATTTAATGAATGTGTGTTACAAAATGAATCTATGTTATCGTCAAATTTGTCATACTAAAGAAAAATTGTGCTGAAGTTAATTTAGACGTTTTTGTTATTTCGTAAATAATTAAATAATTACATACTCTTAACAATAGATACACAATATAGCAACAAGCTTAAACCAATCAATTATAAGGAAAGTACTAGCAAATTCTTCCTTTGTTCAATTTACAAAACATTGATCACAATCCTGATATAAAATGATAATTCTCTTTTATACATACAAATATCTTCTAAAAATCGATTAATTATATGTATTATATGACGAAATGTTATTAATTACTATCACATGAGTCATAAACGGGAGGTTATCGATTCGACCACTATTGCTGTTCTCTCTGAAGTTGAGTATTGATACGATTTCAATACGTTTTAATACTCTCAAATACGACAAACCCATCGCACCTTGTACAGAAAAATAAGTATTTCAAAAAACCGAGTAATAATAAATCGGTTAATTTCTTAATGACTTGCTTGTTTAATGTTCGTTGCTCACTCACTCTTATCTAAATAAATTTACAGACAGCTCTTGAAAACCTAAAAGTTAATTGTAATGAATTTGTCCAATTGTTTAAATCCGCCCAAATTAAATTCATGCCATTCCTGTTTAATTATGTACATGAATTCTGAGTAATTAAATAAAAATAACCAATAGCAATGTCTACTAGCAGGATGTATGTCATGGTAGGTAGTAAGTAGTCTATATTTCTGAGGAATCAATTTATGAGGTACACTGTCCACAGAAGTTGATGATAAGTTCCAACCCTATATGACTTTTAACAAATTAATATCACATTAGCAAACACAAATAACAAATCAAGTATTAAATAACATTCGACTTCCAGAGTTCACTGCTGCACGCATCAACATTTACATGACACATTTTTGGTACTCGCGTTTGTACATTTGGCCGACAGACATTCTCCCTAAAGCTAATTACATATGAAGCATGCGACTTAAATATACTTCATAGAATACTTTTCTTTTGTTTCTTCCCTCTCGCGCCCGTAAAATCCCCAATCAAATTCATCAAAAACTGGACGCAATACAAATTTATACTTTCGTTGTTGCTTGGGCCATTCATATTTTAACATAACCTCGTCTAGGTAGGTGATAGAAGAATACATTAGGCAATTGAAAATATCACATGGCAATATGCTTAGTTATTACCATCACATAATTATCAATGCATATTAGTCATATTCAGATCCGAAGAGTATAGCCTAGTTGTTGTCAGACAAAACCAGGCTAAGCAGACATTTGTGGAGACATGAGATCAGTCTATCTGCCAATACGTACAGGAATGACTTGAACCTCATGATACCTTAATCACACGTGAAAGATCACATCAGTCATTCTATAAAAATATAGAAGACTAGATAATTCCGCAAGACTCACTTAGTTATCAACTACTGCCTTGGTCTCTGCTGATGGGATGCCTGTGACTCCATTTGATGGTATTCCCTTTGCTGGGTCTCCAGGTGTTCACTATCATGTGACTTCTTCTCTGGCTTGCTCACCAGATGAGCATTAATGGGATACTTAAGGGTAGTTTTGAGTTGTTCATTGTGTTCATCTAAAGAGTTAATGGCATAATGCAGAACTAGCTCGTTCAGTGTCCTGGAATGAAAAATAAAAGCTTGGTGAGACAACATTAAGATAAGGATTTAATTAACTTGATAGTAAATACTGAGAAAAATTATGGACAAATCCAATGGGATGCTCAAAGTTATCTGAGCATGTCTTCTGACAACATTAACTAGTGGTTGACGTCTTAAGACAGGGACAAACAAAGGGAAAAACAATACTAAGCAATTTTTTGTATGACAAGTATGTTTCCCAGCATAAAAATTGCATACGTAGGCTCAAGTGCGTCCCGAACTTTATTATAGTATGTGGCGAGGGTGACAGACCATAGATAACTTGTTGTGTGAAGGTCATGCCCGTGCCAAACAAATATTTGACTTGAACCAAAGCAATTCATAGTACTTACTCCCTGAGCTCTACTATCGGATTGTAAAAATGTTGGAGAACTTTGGAGTAGGTACAAGGGAGGGGATATTTGCACTAATTCATTGGGTTGAAATGCTGCCGAAACAGCCTTCAACTCAATAAGGTATATACGAGGGCTGCCTTTTAAGTTCTGTCGTTTGCAAACCTCCCGTGATTGCATAAAAAAGAACTAGTGTCATCTTAAAATATTTGAATTTAGAATTCGAAAACAAAAGAATGACTCGAAATCGGCCCAACCGTTTTAGTACAGCCTTCGTTCAAAGTTGACAAGTCAGTTGTGAAAATGGAAATTTCGAAGGAAAATTTACGTGCGATAATTTTTTACAACTTCAAAAGGGGCTTAACGCGACTTCAGTGCTTCGAAGAGTTGACTACGGGTTTCAATGATAAAGCACCATGCCTCCGGACTGTGGAACGCTGGTATTCAGAATTTCAACGTGGTTGCTCTAGTCTTGGTGATAGACATCGTGAAGGTCGACCAAAAACAGCCGTAACCCAGGAGAACATTGATGCTGTACGGCAACTGATCGTCGAAGATCGCCATGCGACATACCGTGAGATAGAAGCTTCCTTAAGTATTTCAGGGACCAGTGTTCACAGTATTTTGCATGATCACTTAGGCGTAAAAAAGTTGATCTCACGCTGGATACCACATTTACTCAGTGAAGACCAAAAAACGGCTCGCGTTCGATGGTGTCGCAAAACTCTGCGGCAATTCAACCGAGGAAACTCGAAACATGTTTACGACATTATCAGTGGTGACGAATCTTGGATATATGCCTACGATCCCGATTCTAAACAGCCGTCGACTGTTTGGGTGTTCCAAAACCGACCAAAGTAATACCCTCACGGAGCACTTCGAAAAAAATGGTCGCCACGTTTTTGGCGAAAACTGGCCACGTTGCCACCATCGTGCTCGAGGATCGTAAAACGGTTAATGCTGACTGGTATACCACTGTCTGTTTACCAGAAGTCATCGGCGAGTTTCGAAAAAATAACCCAAGACGTCGTATAAGACTGCACCACGATAATGCGAGCTCGCACACCGCCCGGCAAACAATTGCGTTTTTAAATGAGAAAATCGTCGAAATTCTGGAACACCCGCCGTACAGTCCAGACTTAAGCCCTAACGATTTTTTTACTTTACCAAAAATCAAGCAACGACTTCGTGGTCAACGGTACCAGACGCCTGAAGAAGCGGTTGAGGCATGCAAAACGGCCATTTTGGAGACGCCGACTTCGGACTGAAATAAGTGTTTCGAAAATCACTGATTCGATCTGATCTGATCGAAATTCACGATCGAATGAAAAAGTGTATTACATATCACGGTGATTATTTTGCAAAACAATAAATACCATTTAACACTTAAATTGTCTTTAGTTTTTCCAAACGACACAACTTAAAAGGCAGCCCTCGTATAGTACCTGTAGTTCCATAAAATTATAAGCATTGAAAATATGTTCTCAAGATTGTACATATTCAATTGTATATGCATAGGTTTCTAGAATATTTTTCCGTATAAACCTAGTTTTGCTATAAAATACATTAAGCCTAATTCATATTTAAGGATAATGCTACAAAGTGATACGTAATTATGAATCAGGCGCTGAGCTACGTCTTTTTCGCGAATGTTTATAAAATAGCCTACAAGGAAAAATATACCATCAAAATTCTAATAAAATTAATTACCAATTACTGTGACACGCTAATATTGACCTAAATAATATCTATATTGAAAATTTGTCTTACGACATCCTGACCTAAGGGAGGATTTTTAATACTTCAATTATGTGGCACATTATAGATAAAAAATCATTTATTTGTTCTCCATTTGCCACATTCACACAAGTTATAACTACAAAGAAAAAATAATACAACAAACTCAAAACTTTAACAGACAAATGAAAAACTTATACTCACTTGTAAACATTATATGGCTCAGCAAAGCCATAACCTCGTTCAGTCTTAAAGATGATGCAATGGTAGACCATGTTGTTACAACATATGGATAGTGCAAGTTGTCCCCCCGAGTTAGGACGTATTAAAAATGTGCCTGTTGGTTTCCCATCTAACATGATCTCTGCCCGTGCACGAGTGCAGTTCTCTTCCATCCAACTTTTCATTTCACGGTGTGCATATAACTCTTCTAACTTATGTATGTTATCCTCTTCTAAATTTGTTAAATACTCATCAGTCTTTCCACGCCTCTGGAGCCATCTGAAATAGACAATATTTTAATCATATCCCAATACAGTCAACAAATTAAAAGAAATGTGAAGGGTTATATATTATATATGAAAACTTACATCTTGTGCAGGTCTTTTTTCTTAAAGAGGTCTACTATTTGTGGCTTTAGTTGAGTTATTTCTCTCTCTAGTTTCAAGTTCTCTTTGACAGTAACACGAAGTAAATTGTGCAGATCAATACTTGCTTGCTTTAAACTGTTAACTCTAGATATTAACTGCTTGTTATTTTGAATTAGATCTTTCTTCTCATGTGGTTGTGCTTGCGTCTGCATTTCATCCTGATATCTGAGATGTTCCTCACAAACTTTCACAGTCTCATTGAAAGCATCTAAAGCTTGTTTCTTAGCCTTGACTTCCTCCCTCAGTCTCATGTATTTGTCAGAGCACTCATCAAAATTTCTTGTTTTAAGGACATATTGCTTGTGGATATTTTTGTATTCAGCTTCCAAAGTTTCTTCACTGTCATTTTCTCCTCCATCATTTTCTTGAGATCTCAACAGGGGGTACATAAGGGTGATATCCAGGTTACGATTGCAGTGTGCCAGGGAACATTGAGTGTAAAACCTGACCAGTTCCACAACAGAAGCAAACTGGAAAGGCTCACAGAACCCATAGCGTCCATCTTGATAGTATATTTTTATTAATTTGTTAGTTCCTCCTTTGCGCACAGTCAATGTGTATCCACTCCCTTTGTTTGATGCATTTCTAACCAGAAAAGTGCCATCCGGGGTGTCTCTAAGTTTCTCGTTTGCCTCATCTCTGTAATTAGAAAATGTTATCATTTATTAATTTTCTTAATTAGGGATGCATATTTCTTAAAAAACCGAGTGTGTCGGACCACGCACAAAGAAGGTTTCCGTACTGAAACCTCCTAATCTACATTTAAAACCACTAAGTAATTGTAATAAAAAATAAACTAATACATTGTATCAAAAAAGGTTGTATCTTTATAGGAAACTCACGGCACTTAAGCCAGTTTGTTTGAGCAAGACAATTTTCCAGCAATAACTCAGAAACTGTTAAATCTATCTTGTTCAAACCAAAAATTGTTGAAAGTATTTATTAATGTACATCATCCTGATTTTAAACTTCATAGTTTGGAAATTAGAGGGGGACTTAAATGGAAAGTTTTTAAGAAACCTCTATGTTATTTTTGAAGGCCTATCCATATATACCCCGCACGCCTATGTGCTTGGAAAAAAAAATTGACCCCCCTGTTGCATGTATGGGGTGCACCCCCAGTTTAATATTTTTTTCGTAATTTCACATCATATTTCTATAGTGGATCATAGCATATTTCCACCAACTGGCAATTTAAACACAGCCCTTACATATAACTTTGACAGCCTGTGAATGAAAAATACAAAAAAATATATATAAACCCTTTGTTAGTAGTGACACTGCCTATGAAGCTGGAGGTCTCGGGTTCAAGTCCCAGTATGGGCATTTGTGTGCTGAGCAAAAACATTTGTTCCTGAGACCAATGTTTTCTATGTATTTAAGTATGTTAAATGCTCATTTTGGTGTGGAGAAAGGGGTCCCAGTGCATGTCAGTTCTACAAGGAGCTTTCCAAAATACTTGTAGACTCCAGAGGGGACCAAAGAGCTTGCAGCTTCCTCGCTCAACACATTAGATTACAATTCAGAGAGGAAAAGCTGCCAGCATTAGGGACTATGCTGAGGGGGGGCACAATTTATTTATTTATTTAACAATACAAAATCCACAGCACAAGTTACAGCAATTTTAGAAAAGGTTTCATATTTCTTATAAAAATAAATTCATCATTAACTTTGTAGGTATATTACAATTTGTGAATAAAACATTGTATACAGAATAATAACTCTGATTCTCAATATATGATGAAAATAAACTATTTTATGCCCCTGTAAAATAGTTAATAAAATGTGAACTTGTGGTTGATAATGTAGTGCAGACAAAAGTTAAGTTGAATTCTTATCAAGTAAGTCCCTGCATAGATTTCACAATATGCTTAGAAAAGAATTAGTCATGAAATCTTATGCAATTTAAAACCAACCCCAACTAATCTGTAGGTCAACTACTGCCTGTTGCTATGCAATAATTTAGAGATAAGAAAACTAAACAGTTTCCTTATAAATAATACTACTATATTGTTTGATACATTAAATTTGTGTAATGATAAATCCTTATTGTCAATAATCTACAGTGACACGAAAATCTATTATCAAATAAAAATCAAGCAGATAAGCAACTGGTTCATGTGCCAAATCTCAAGTAGGTATTAACCTATAAAGTAAGACCTTAACTTATATGATACCCACTGACCCCCCAATTAACATTTACCATGACAAGTTACATTGGCCATTAAAGCTAATTATTCATCAAAAACGAGAATATATTGTTACTCACTAAAGATTTTTTTAAATTGTAATATATGAAATGAAAGTTAGTAAAATT
The DNA here is from genome assembly GCA_905163555.1 of Notocelia uddmanniana. Taxonomy (NCBI): domain Eukaryota; kingdom Metazoa; phylum Arthropoda; class Insecta; order Lepidoptera; family Tortricidae; genus Notocelia; species Notocelia uddmanniana. The sequence continues at coordinate 14,805,131 of LR991053.1, forward strand.
GCTTGCACACAATCAAAATACTATATTTGTTATAATCTGTAACTAAGTAGGAATAAACGGTGAGTTAAAGGATAATGCATTCATCATGCCCTAGAACCTAGAACATAAATTAGTTATGAAAGGAAAGACAGATGAGGTCGAAAATAGGAATATTGTGGTGTTGTAAAATGTATTACGCTTACAGGTACTTAAAATTATAATATTTTTCTAAGAACACCAAAAATACATGGGCATGACAAAGTTTCAGAGGGAGCTTACCTTGTGATGTCACCCCAGTACCATTCACAGTTTTCGAGACATTCTTCGGGAGGTTGCGGAGGAGCGCCTATTTCAACCATTATTTCATTATAAACACCGGAATACTGAACCTACTAAACTGCACTTTAAGAAGCTCGATATCTAGCTAGATTCCGGCTTCCACTAAGGGCACTACTTCCGCCTGTAACTAGCCGCACGGTCATCTAATGCACTTTACAAACATTGATAGAACAAGTTAGATCACTGGAATTATATTAACACTTCAGTTATATGTCATAGTTCGGAAAAATTCACGGTCACATAAAACGGAGCAATTTGGTTCACAAAGGAAATGGGCGAGAGTAATGACAGTTACTAGGGCACATTGTTCATCGTTTCCTAGAGGTAGTTACTACTAGCAGTAACATGAGAGTTGGATTAACTGTTAGAGAACTTGGTATAAAAGTAAATACAAAAAATTGTAATGAAATATCTAAATTATAAAACTTGCAAGTACTAAAACTCAGTCTGCTGTGTCTCTGTCCGCCATATTTCAATGCTTCTATCTAGTCTCAGAGGACCCCTGAGTACCCAGAGTAGAGAGTAGACGTCAAATAATAATACCGCTAAGAGCGAGAAGATCATATACTAAATTTAATTAGAGCGACAGAGAGAGATATATAATTTGTTGTCCTTATCATAGTTCCGCTTTTCTTTATTTGCCTCAATGTCATCTAAACGTCAAGTCAATTAGTTTGAGGCAAATAAACGATTACCCGGCCAAATTAAAGAGGTTGTTTATTGTAAGCCGCCAGACGTTTAAGATTAGTTCTCAATTTAGCTGCATAAGAGATTTTCTGTCCCCCTTCGTGAAATTTGTATAGGATCTCTATAGAAATCCTTACTCTGAGTATCTAGTATCTAGATTGGATCGGTTATCTATGGTTAGGGTGGTGTACGCACATACGATCCGGCAGCTTTCAAGCCGTTCATGGTAATGTACCTGCTTGATGTGAATGTTCCACCCACAAACTACTAAGAAGATACTAGTCCCACCTTAAGGCATTTTTTTTAAATGTCTGTGTTTGTCGATGGTTAGCCGATCTGTCAGTCAAATGTCAAATGAATTGAGATGAGCGAGACGACAAAACAGAGATATTTTGCCACCCAAGGGAGGAGAGAATTTAACAGTTGTGTTTTATTATTTAAGAAATAAAAAAAAATTATAACGTGGCATTTGCCTTATTTAATATGTCAAATGTGATATCAAATATTCTCACTTGGTTAATGAAATCCAGTTTGTGACCTGGTTATGGTATGGTGTAGAGTGGAATCATCACAGCAGAAGTGTTCAATATGTACATAAAATCGGTATTTGTTTTGTCACTCTATCTCATGCTCGACAACGCGTCGTCGATCCATATAAAGGGGGAATTTTCTACCGACGAGTTCTTCAAGTTTGTAGTGAAATTTGGATTTCAAAAAACTGACATCCATTACCAGAAGGAAACATATGGATTCATATTCGGCAACATCACATCGAAAGATAATTTCAAGTATCCTATCACGTTTGCTGTCTTGAACCGGCATCATTTTATTCATTATTACAAAAACCGAAACATAGAGAACAAGGAAGTGGCATGCCAAGTCATGTTCCAGAACTTAAATACGTCAGCGTATCACCCAAAGTGTAATGCTGGCGGCCAAGACTTCTTCAGACGCATCCCTTGTCCACAAAACGAAGTTTGCGTGGACGAAGATTCCCTATGGAATGTTATTAAGAAAAGTCAATTTACTTATGATATAGAGAATCCGGGTCAACCCAGGTGAGTAAATTAAATTGGATAGTTATTTACTTTTAGAGAGGCGCTAGATATTCGGTTATTATTCAGTAGGTGTTTGGCATATTTTTGGATGTTCGGTTCGCCTGGCAGAAAAAAAATCAAGATTTTTCTCTATAGTTGCAAGAATGTAATATAGTCCTACTCTTAACGGATTATTATACTTATTTGACTTGCGTTATTGTAACAATTTTACAGTAACATTAGTTAATAGCAAGCCCCTATGCTGCAAAGCACCATATTTGTACAATCTGTGAGCACTTAACAATCTTCGGTTCTGTAATTCTCTCCTTGATCCTTATGTCTAATATGTCAAAAATAATAACTTCATTGACTTAAGATATAGAAATAGACACACAATAGTCATACTTGTTATGGCCATTTTTTTGCTGGATGCTGCACATCATGATGAAAGCAAGCCGCTTTGCACAGTGATAGTAGGGACCAAACTGAGTGATTTGACCCGCAGCAACGCAAGTTTCACCCCTTAGGAACAGAGATGGCGTCACATCTTTAAAAAATATTTCAATAAATTCTACTAGCTAAACTAATGGACCGATTTCATTGCTTAATTCTCAAATGAAAGCTTATTGTATACATTACTTATAAAAAAATTGTCAAAAAATATATACTGAATAATTTTGGCAAAAAACGGCATCTCAATTTTTTTTCTTACTCGATTGGTAGTTTTTACTTGTTTTCATAAAAAAAAATGTATGGAACATGAACAGTTTAATGCATGTATATATTACTGAATAAATAACATTTATTATAAAATAACACCGACACCGATACCTCTCATACTTCACGAAATATGAAAGTTTGAATGTGAGTGTTCTTCAAAATATATTTAAAAAAATTCTACAAGCTAAACTATTTGAGAGACTTAGAGAAGAGAACCTGATAGCCTAGCGTCGCATACCTAGACGTACCCCCCTCTCCCGCACCCCCACCATCTACTAAGCAACATATAATAAATCTCAGAACCAACTAGAAACGATATCTTTTTAATTTTTTGTTTACAAATGTAGTCTCTAAATAAAAATAATTACTAATTTTAGAATTTTTTTTTTTTGTTATTTAGCAGCAGGAAAAAACTTTTTATTTAGTTCATTTTTATTATTTTTTAATTTATTAAAATAAATTGAGTAATTTCTTTTCATATGACACATTTCATACTAAAATCAGTGCACTTATTGCGGTTGAAGATTTCTTATAAATTTATTTGTAAAAAGAGTGTGGTTATTTGTAAAAAAAGGTATCGGGTTTTTTTTGTAATACTTGTTATAAACTCAGTAATATATATATGCACATTAAAGTATTCATGTTCCATACATTTTTATAAAAAAATCAAGTAAAAACTATCAATCGAGTAAGAAAAAATACTTAAGATGCCGTTTTTTTTTTTTAAAGTATTCAGTATGTATTTTTAGCGTATATTTTATAAGTAATGTATATAATGAGCTTTCATTTGAGATATTAAACATTGAGTTTAGCTTGTAGAATTTTTTGAAATATATTTTGAAGAAATTTACACTCACATTCAAACTTTCATATTTCGTGAAGTATGAGAGGTATCGGTCTCGGTGTTATTTTATTTATTTATTTATTTATTTTATAAGACACACCAACAGTACATAAACAAAGCAAATAAAGTTACATAAGTATAGTGGACACGTGTAATATTTATGCACCAATAACAGGTGTGCAACAACGTTCAAACAGTTCGAGGCTTTTACACTACTTTAATAACTATAATTATACATTAATAGATTTGTTTGTGTCGATTGACCAATCAAAACTTGCAATAAAAACTGTAAGCACTACTTATGAAGGTTGTTTGAACATTCTGCGCTTTAAATTTTGTATAGAATCACTAAATATGTCTATTTCGAAGTTTTGTTCAAGTGACAAATTGTTCCATGTTACTTGCAATCTATGGACTGGAAGTGCCTTGCCCAGTTTAGTCCTGGTAGAAGTCGGGCGAAAGATAGTGCGACGACAAGATCGTGTGTTAGCTTTTGGTACTGTAAAGTTTAAACCACCCAGCAGGTAAGGTTCCGCGATTTTACCGTTTACCAACTTGTGCAGCAAAGCCATGTCAAGGAAAGACCGCCTGAGCTGTAAAGGACACATTTCAAACCGTTGGAGTCTCTCTTCGTATGTTACTTTTTTACGAACTCCCTCAGTTCTCGTCTTATACACTAAAAAACGAGTAAAAGAACGTTGGACTTTTTCCAACCGATTGATATGAATTGCGTAGCTGGGATTCCATACTTGACAACAGTATTCAAGACGAGAACGCACTAGAGCATTGAAAAGAGTTTGAAATGTGTTAACGCGTTTGAAATTTTTGCCTATACGTTTTATAAACCCAAGCATTTTATTGCTTTCACTAATAACTGAATCAATATGATTTATAAAGTTTAATTTAGAGTCCAGGCATACTCCAAGATCCTTAACATTGGAAACTTCTCGAAGCACAACGTCATTGAGACAATATTTTGAGTCAGTAGGTAGTTTTTTTCGCGTAAATTTAATAAAGAGACACTTGTCAGCGTTAAGAGTCATATTATTCTCCAGACACCAGGTCTTTACGCTATTCAAATCCTCTTGTAATAGCAACGAATCAGGTATTGATGTGACCACTTTATAAAGCTTCATATCATCAGCATATAACAGACATTTGCTATGCTTGATAGTGGAAACTAAGTCGTTTATAAAGCAAATAAATAGAACAGGGCCAAGATGTGAGCCCTGAGGAACACCCGAAGTTGCCAAGTACCTGTTTGAAAAATATCCATCCTTCACCACTCTTACGAGGGTGGTTAGATAAGTAACTTGTTTCGGATACCGATAGATGGCGTTAGTGTAATCTATGTAACTATTCACAAAGATTATTTAATCAAGATAATTTATCTGTGGCCAAATGTCATTTTTGGCGGGAATTTTAGATTTGACAGTAGTTTAAACAAAAGTGATCGGAGTAGCGCGGCAAAATGGAGAAAATAGGAATTCGTGGTGTAATTCAGTTCTTTTTTTTGGAAGGTAAAACTGCAAAAGAAATCCATGAAAGGATTTTACCTACATTGGGTAGCTCGTGTCCTTCCTATGAGACAATTCGACTTTGGGTGAATGAGTTCAAGCGAGGCAGGACAAGCATTGATGATGCACCTCGTCCTGGAGCCCCAAAAACGGCGGTTGTACCCGAAATAGTCGATAAAATCCATGATTTGGTTTTAACCGACAGAAGATTGAAGGTACGCGAATTAGCTGAAGCCACAAACATCTCTTCTGAGCGGGTGCATTTTATTTTGCACAACGAACTGCACATGAAAAAGCTGTGTGCAAGGTGGGTGCCGCGGCTGCTCACTCCAGAACAAATGCGTGTTCGTATGCGAACATCTGCGGATAATCTCCAGGTCTTTGAAAGAAATCCAACAGACTTTATTCGCCGTTTTGTGACAATGGATGAAACCTGGATTCATCACTATATTCCGGAGACGAAACAACAGTCCAGACAATGGGTTGGTCGTGGTGAGCCAACTCCAAAGAAAGCCAAGGTCATTCCATCAGCTGGAAAAGTGATGGCATCCGTTTTTTGGGATGCAAAGGGGATTCTCTTAATTGATTACCTTGCGAAGGGAAAAACCATTACTGGGGCATACTATGCATCACTGTTGGACCAATTGCATGCGGCGATAGCCGAGAAACGGCCAGGTTTGGCAAGAAAGAAAGTAATGTTTCACCATGACAACGCACCGGTGCATTCAAGTCGTGTCGCTGCACAAAAATTGTCGGAATTACGGTTTGAACTCCTTCCTCACCCCGCTTATTCCCCGGATTTGGCCCCGTCGGACTATCACCTATTCCCCAAACTCAAAATCTTTTTATCGGGGAAAAAGTTTAACTCCAACGAAGATGTGATACAGGAGGTAAACGCGTATTTCGAGGACCTCGAAGAAACGCATTTTCGTGAAGGCATCGAGAAGTTGCAGAAACGTTGGGGCAAGTGCGTCGAGCTTCGAGGGGACTATGTCGAAAAATAAAATATATACAATCGCTCAAAATTTTTTTTTTCATATCAAACCAAGTTACTTCTCAAACCACCCTCGTAGCTGTCTCACAGTCAGATACGAGCCAAACCATTTCCACATCTCGCCTGTGACGTTAAACTGGTCGAGGAGCTTATGCATGAGAATACTGTGGTCCACCTTATCAAAAGCGCTACTAAAGTCGGTGTAGATGGCATCCACTTGGTGACCCGAGTCAATTTTATGATACATGTTATTTATTCAGTAATATATACATGCATTAAACCATTCATGTTCCGTACATTTTTTTACGAAAACTACCAATCGAGTAAGAAAAAAAACTTGAGATGCTGTTTCTTGTCAAAAGTATTCAATATATGTTTTTTGAGTATTTTTTTAAAAGTAATGAATAAGTTTTCATTTGAGATATTAAGCAATGAAATCGGTTCATTAGTTTAGCTACTAGATTTTTTGAAATATTCTTTAAAGAAGTGGCGCCATCTCTGTTCCTAATGGGTGAAACTTGCGTTGCTGCGGGTCAAATCACTCAGTTTAGTCTCTACTATCACTGTGCAAAGCGGGGGATGGCTTTCATCATGAAATGCAGCATTTTGTTGATAACAAGTATGACTACAATGCCATACATAAATAACTAAAAATGTGGCGCAAGATGACACCGACAGTTACATTCCAATAGCTGACAAAAACGCTTCTTTATAGTCTGAGTCAAGATAAAAACTACGTACAAAAAAAAACTTACAGACATTAGCGTCAAGTATCATATTTGCAAACACAAGAATCGACATGGTACAAACTGCTTAGTAAAATGGCACTATCGTATACTGGCTACCAATGTTTACTTTATAACTGTCAAAAGTGAACAGTGACAGTAATGGAGTCGCTTTGGTTACTTAAATTATTTTTATATTAATAATGTTTGTTAAACAAAAAAAAACATTTCATTGTACAATTCATTTATTTTGTAGTTAGCTTTTTAATATTTCTATATATGTATGCAGAAAAACATAACATACAAGAAATTAGTCACTTATAATATATATTAGTTAAAATTTGAAAATAAAACTGTGAGTCATTTTTCAAGCTACAATTTATAACAATAGTAATTTGTCAGTAAATTTAAATTACTACGAACTTTAAAAGGCGAAAATGACTATATTTCCACTGAATAAGTCCTAATTTCCTTAAAATAAGTTCAACTTATTAAATAGCTGTCTCTTAGATCTACATTACTCTTGGCACTTTCTTTCTTTGCAATGTAGTCATGTGTAGTAGCGTACTGTCAGATAACTAATTGGTTATGGACTTTATTATTATAATCCTGTGATTGTTACTATGTTCTTTTTATATGCTAGAGATAAAGATGTTTACTTTCATGAAACTATTGAGCAAGACAATAGGTAGTTATTTCATAAGTACTGACGTGTGCCATTAGAGCAGCATTTGTAGTTTCACAACTTTTGCTTTGCATGTCATCGTCATCTATCTCTGACATCTATAAAACAAAGATACCCACTATGAACATGAAAGATAAATTAATGAAATATATTAACATCAAGTTTAGTTTTTAGTTTTTTTTGCGTGCCTTATAGAGCCTTCTGGTGACCAGAGGGCTGGCCACTATTTCGCCCAGCGGATCAGCATTCAGCATTGCTATCCAATGGGCAATGCGGCCAGCCTTCTGGGTACACTACCTAGTAATGAAAACCTAGGGATTTTTTTGTGTCATAAGTTTTTTTTAATTTATTTTTTATTATGTTCTATCCTTGTTCTTGTTTGTTGTGTTATAAATAAATTTTTTTTGTTGATTTTTATTTCATCAAATCATAAAAGCTAAAATTATATCTCTCTTTTTCGCTATAATAGCGGTCCATTCTGTACGCCATAAATGCAGTCCTTACCAATTTCATGTAAACAAATATTGATCTAATAGCGACTCCTTACATTTTGTTATTTGATAACCTGTTATTTGTACAAACAAAATGATTTATTCAAAACCATGAAATTACCAGGACTTTACATAAATTTTGTAACATTATTGAAATAACTAACCATGAGAAATATATTCCATACTCATCCTTGTTTTTTTGTAGCCATTAAAGCTATTTTTCACAGCACATTTCGTCATTGTTGGACAACTGTCACTGTCTGCGGTCCAAACATGACTAAACAGAAATGTACCACCTGAGTCGCTCGGGCGGTACTTTCGCGGGGGCCAATTTTTTGGGCTGATTGTGAATCTAGTTCTATAATAGTACATCAATGCTTCATCCTTAACTGTTGTAAGAGCTCACGGACATATTTGAGAATTGTTAAAGTAGCAATGTAACCTGGTTACTTACAGTATTCAGGTCCCTATTTCCTGAGTAAAATAGGTACTTATTATTTATTCATAAGGATTATACTATTGCATTAATGATGAATATTTTTCGTCAGGTTTTGGTATGTTTCCATGGTATCCTGCTATCTCAACGAGACAACATGTACATGGCATCACTACAAAGGAGCTCCATCAAAAGATAATAAAACCATGACTAACATCCCACAAACTGTACAATATGACTTCTGGCTAGTTAACGGGAATCCGAATCAGAGTCTGTACAACACACTTATGTACCAGTTTTCCTTTGACCATCAGAATACACTTGAATTGTATTTGGTGTTTTTGCTGTGCTATATTATTCTTGTGCCGGTGCAAATATATGCTGTCAGGTAGGTCACTTAAATGTTAATTTAGTCATGACAATTAAAAATATATATCATAAAAATAAGTAAAATAAAATATATAAGGCAAGAGAGTCATCATAGCACTTTTACTAAGATGTTGGGTAAATCAGAGCACCATACCCATACTGTGTATGATAATAAGTGATAACTTCCTATGTCTCCCAAAAGGAAGTTATCCCTTATTATATTATTTTCCCATCACAATTTTAAAAGCTTTTGTTTAACTCACAATGTTTGTATGTATGTATGCAACTGAAATGACTGAAACTGATGACTGAAATGTTGCAACTGAATTTTAGACCCGTTATCCTCAACCACTTGAGCATATTTGGCATACTTATGTAAGTTCAGTGACAATAGAATATTGTGTTTGACCTGGGTATGTCCTAAAACTACGACGAAGACCACCGGGGGATGGGCAGCAGCATCCTTGGAGTGCGGTGGAGATACTGCGATCTCCAACTCCCATGCCAAATATGGCATATACCCCCCGTGAATTTGGCGGAGGTCTATGTCCAGCAGTGGACGTCCTTCGGGTGATATGGTGGTGGATGGTGGAATATTATGACATGACCAAGCTGACTTAATAATGGAGCCAGAAGATGGCTATAGCAACTCCTAAACTACACAAGATAAACCCATTGTGTTTGAGCTCATTGGAACTCTCAGAAAGTAGTTGATGACTATGGAAAAAACAAGGTACAGTTGGCAATTAAAGCTTGTACCAAAAATGAATTAATGACAAAAACTTGACATATAAGATATAAAATATCCTGTACATTTCGCCGCATTCTGCTAAATAAGTCAAATGTCTGGTATGTTTTTTTACAGGATATTCATCTCTTCCACGAATTCTATTTTGTTTTTTTTTTAATTTAATCGTATGGCATTTATTTACGAACCGTGAGATTTTCGAGAAAACAAGTACGGTTGCCAGTTTTTGTTGCACTTTTAGTATCACCCAGGGGTCACGTGTAGGGTAACGGTGGGTACTCCCTACGGACGTGGTGCAACTTCGACCCCCCTTTGTCCAGTGAGTGGGCAACTTGACTGTTAGAAGTTCTCAAGCCGCCCGAAGGCCTCTAACTTGGCTTAACGACTGCTGTCGTAGACATCAGCCGGGATCAACGGCTTAACGTGCCTTCCAAAGCACGAGAGCGCTCAGTTAGTAACCACTCAAAGCGGTCACCCATCCAAGAACTGACCTGCGCCCACATTGTTTAACCTCGCATACCGCACGCGGTAGGCGGGTGCCGCTGGGCCACGAGCGCTCTTTTGAATTATTTATTCATAATAAATTGTGTAACTTGGTACCAGTGGCGAACTGGCCATGTTCGATGAAAAAAAAATTGGTGGTTAAAGGGTTAATATTAACTGCTGCTTGACTGCTTGTGACAAGATTAGACATATTTTTAATACTGATCCAAAATAAAATTTGTGAGGTTGATGACTAATCAGAGCTCAATCTACTTATTTAAACTTTCATGCTTTTAATTTCTATTTATTTGTTATAATACTCAATTTGCTTTCAGGACACAAAAACATCCAGTCACAAAGTTGTTTACATTCAGCCTAATCCTAGAATTTGTGGCTGTTTGCTTCAATGTTCTGCACACCGTGAAGTTTGCTGTGGACGGCATAGGGTTTACTGGTCTGGATGTGGCAGGGGATATACTTGATATTATGAGTAGGGTATGTATAATTTTTTTATTTTATAAAAAACAACCATTTTTAACAATGTAGAAAGAAGTCCCTCATATTAGGGTTTCATACAAAGCACTGTGAAAAAAGTGTTCCTATAGGTATATTCAGACCCCATGACCTCCCGAGCCTAGAGATTACTGTAGACATACCTATTCATAAAAAATATAGAGGGTGAAAAGATAACAGCAACCACCATCAAAGCAACAATCGAATGTCTATTTGGGACCAACTAGGCAACTATAATTAGCTAGTGCACAATAAAGAGCAAAAATTAGGGACAAACCTAGCTCTACGCTAGCAGCCCCTGAATCGCCTGCAAATTGACACTAGCTTATGACGTCACACGCAAGTTATCGAACCAACCATTGTATGGGAAAATAATTATTTTGCTATTTAGTCATGACATGAAATACTGCGGACTGGGTTAAGGTACATACTTGACATAGAATTTATTCTTTAATTTTACATAAGGATTCTATTTGCACCTTTATTTGGATTACATATCTTTTTATGATTTTAGTAAAAAATTGTAATTTACAATTTATTTTGATATTTTGATGCTTTACTATCCATCCATATAGTGACACCATGTTATAAATTTTAACATGTGGCAAATAATCATTATCATCATCATATCAGCCGAAGGACGTCCACTGCTGGACGAAGGCTTCCCCTTAAACACATTGACAAAGGTCAAGAGCTTTTTTTCGAGAGTACATATTATTGTTTCCACACTGTGATAGTAACATTAGTAACTAATGTAAAAATAGTAGATTATTGCTGGCGCCGGGAATTCGTGGCCAATCTGATTCTGATGGACGACGTGAAGCATATTGTTTGAGAAAAATAAGTTCGTTACTATCTATATGTACTGTCTGTTAACTCCCGTTGTGGAATGAGCTCCCTGCCGAAGTTTTCCCGAGGCACTACATTTGCGGGATGCTTCAAGAAAGGCGTGTATAAATTTTTAAAGGGTCGTCAACGACCACCTGCTCGCAGCATTATTATTAAGTAGGTGTTTGGAACTATGATTTTTTTACTGGCGGTAATGGCGGTCAGCTGTGAAAGTTTGCAACTGACCGCGCGGTAGGTCGTGCGGCCGTTTAGACCCGCGCGGTGGTGGAGGGGGCGTGGTTTGCGGCCGCGGGCAGCCGCGCTACCACCGCGTCAAGGCCGCTTGTGTCTGAATCATTGTTACAATGATCATACTAGGCAACTGGCCGCCACCGCGGCCGCCGCTGCAGGCCGCTCCAGTGTGTGACACGCTTAAAACATTCCACTAAAGGGCGCAGGCCTCCTCATAGATGAGACGGACATTTCTTGTAAGATACTTATGTTAATAATTTCAGACACTCTTCATGCTTCTGCTCCTGTTGTTAGCAAAAGGCTGGGCCGTGACTCGCTTAGAGCTGACGTACAAACCGTTGGTTTTTGGCGTATGGCTGGCATATGGCATTGTGCATATACTTCTCTATGTCTGGAATACTGTAAGTAGTAGTCTTAGTCATTTTGCAACAATAGTATAGTACTGGTGTTAAGTCATTTAGTTCAACCAATCTACACCGTGTCCAATATGTTCGAATACAAACTTTTAGCACTTGCTGTATAGACATATGGATCGCTGGCTATAAAATTCTTATTTTAATTTAAAAAGTATATTGACATAAACATAGTACTATAATTTCATAAGTCACGTATTTTTAGTTTGGCTTCAATACACGATGAAGTACGTTCGTGAAGAAATTATTAGAAAATTCCTTAAAGGCGACAGGCCATGTGCTATATTCAAGGCGTTACAACCCCATGGAATTAAACGGAATCTGGTTTATACTACTATAAAAAGGTATAAAGAGATCTCTTCTACAGAGGACAGGAAAAGATCCGGTCGGCCCCGCTCAGCTAGAACTGAAAAAGTGGTAAAGGCTATAAGAGAGCGAATTCGGCGGAAAAAACACCGTTCTATTAGAAAATTAGCTGCTGATCTGAAAATTTCCAGGGGATCTGTACATAATATATTGAAAAAAGATCTTGGATGTCATGCTTATAAAAAACGAAAAGTACATGGCATTTCAGATGCAACCAAGAAAAAGAGAGTAGAAAGATGTAGCACCATACTTTCTTGGCACGCAGGTGACGAATTTGTTTTCTCGGACGAGAAACTCTTTGTGTTAGAGCAGCCTCATAACGCCCAGAACGACCGGTTGTGGGCAGCACGGATAGAAGACATTCCAGAGTATGAAAAGAATGTGCCTAGGTTCCAGAGCTCACCATCAGTGATGGTTTGGGGTGCTCTTTGTAAGAGGGGCAAACTGCCTCTAGTTTTTATTGATAAAGGCGTTAAAATCAATGCGGCATACTATAAATCGGAGGTTTTGGAGAAAAATGTTGCCCCAAATTTAAAAAATATGTTTGGAGACGATTATTATGTTTTCCAACAAGACGGAGCTCCGTCGCATACGGCAAACGCTGTTCAAGCTTGGTGCAAGGCTAATTTGACCGATTTTTTGCCGAAAAATGAATGGCCACCAAGTTCTCCAGATTTAAACGTACTAGATTATTTCGTATGGTCATACATGCTCTCGAAGCTAAATAATTATAAAGTCGCAAACCTGAGCCATTTTAAAAAGGTTATCGTGCAAATTTGGGACGATATACCGATGGATGCGGTGCGTGCCGCTTGTGACTCTTTTGAGAAACGTTTGAAACTTGTAAAAAAAGTTAAAGGTGGAGTAATTCCAAAACATTTGTTGTAAATATTGTATATAAATGTGGCTTTCATTTAATATAATTTTCATAACATAAACTACGCGTACATTTATTTCATTAAGGATCATAACTGTATTCGAACATATTGGACACGGTGTAGTGCAAGCAATGAAGTTAGCATCATACAATTCATACACTAGCCAATAGCCTTGTAAATGTATTTCTAAGAAAATTATATATAGACACAAGTTCGGAAAGTAAGTAGTTCCCAGAACAATACTAAAAATAAATTAATTGGGAATTAATGCATAATGCGAGGTAACCAAAAAATAGTAGAAGTTTTTTTTTAATGGCACCGCGCTCTTGTTGCATTCAGCCAAAAAACGAGGAAACGGTATTAAAAGAGTAAACGGATAGGACGAAAATTTGGAAAACAAGGAAAGGATCAGTCAAGGTGTCATAATATATATTAAAGTTTTATGTTATTAAGAGATAAAAATGAAAATTACATCTCTGCATTTTTACTGGTTATAATCATAACATTTTAGTTTGGACAACAATTGTAGGATTAATTCCCGCACGCGTGCGAAGAAGTGGTTTTTTAATTCTGTAAAAATACTTTCCTAGCAGCACTTTCTGTGCCTATGTTGACCTCTAGAAAGCATACTTTCTGAGCGTATGCATTATAATATAAAGGATGTTTTCAATGTTTTCTGGAAATGATTTATAATTAAAGAATCAGTAGAAAAGAGTATTTATTAATTAATAAAAAAAACATTTAGGAATTAAATTAAAATTTAACATTAATTACGATCAGCTACAATAAATACAATAAAACATACCCTAAAATAAAACTAAACTAACCACTAATACATAACCTAATCGAGCAACCCACCCCGGGCCATAACCGGCGCAAAGGTGCCCATCACGCTGGCAGCGTTGCCCCGCTGAACAGCGAGCGCCAGCCTTTGCACCAGGAATGGCCCGGAACGGGGATCCAGACACCTCTCCCTCAAACGGGGCTCCACCTCTCCAAAAAGGGTTTTGGCCTCAGAATACCAACACCCCGAAGTCTCGACCGCAAGCGGCACAAACAAGTAGCCAGCGAATTGTAGTCCGAAACATGTTGCAAATAGTGACTTTACCAGTGAGTTTCAACCGTATTTCTTTCTTTAAGTGGCAGTATGTCTCACGTTAGTATAAATTTAAATAAGTACCCTATGTCGATAATTTAGGCTTAAGTTTTCTACACAATAGATTCAATACCAATTTGATCACAATTGGTTTAGCCGTAAATAGCTGCCGTAGAAAGGACAGGCATAGTTGCTTTAGCATTTATAATATAAAAATGGATGAACTTAATTTTCAAAAAAAGTACACTTTTATTTCAGACGGAAGTAGACATCATAGAGGAAATAGATGAATACCAAACATGGCCAGGTTGGCTGATCCTTACGCTCCGGGTAGCCATTATGTCGTGGTTCGTACTGGAACTACGCAACACGATGATGTACGAACATAACATGCCGAAGTTAAACTTCCTCCTGCACTTCGGCGCCTCTAGTCTCGTGTGGTTCGTGTATCTGCCGGTGATTGCGTTGATAGCGCTGCAGATCAGTCCGCTGTGGAGGTTCAAGTTTTTACTTGGTAAGTCCTTGTTTACTCTTAAATACGTACTTCAATCAAAAAACAGCCAGCCTACTTACTAGGTTTGCTGCGCAACACGATGATGTATGAACACCACCACCATATCAGCCGAACAACGTCCACTGCTGGACATGGACATAGGCCTCCCCGAATTTCAATAGCCACTTGGCATGCGGATTGACGATCGCTGTATTTCCACCGCACTTCAGGGATACTGCTGCCCATCCCTCGGTAGTCTTGGTCGTAGTTTTAGGACATACCCGGGCCCCGGGTTACATACGTATGAACACACCATGCCGAAACAATTTCCTACTGCACTTCGGCGCCTTTAATCTCGTGTGGTTCGTGAGTCTGCCGGTGATCGCGTTGATAGCGCTGCCAATCACTCCGCTTTGGAGGTTCAAGTTTTTGCTTGGTAAGTGGGTGTTTTATTGCGAAAGCCAGACCGCAAATTGCTGTAGGATCGTGCTTGAGCTCTGCTTAATACGCGTAATAATAGAAGCTCAGTATTCTGACGATGACTCGAACGTGTAACGTATCCTTTCCCAAACATTTCGTCAAGCACTATTTCTTTGTATACTTCCTGATTTATGAAGTCAGAGAAGGGGGCGGGACTTGTAAATTACAAAGCAACCTGGGTACCTGGATACTGAGACTGATTTGACTAGTGAGAGTACCTAGAGGCATTCTTTCCTCATCGTAATTAGAACTGTTATGCTTTCAGGAATAACTTATTCGGCGGACTGCCTAGCGTTCTGCGTGATGGCACACCTCCTATGGCCGACACGATCCGAACAGTACTTGCTGTTGGCTCCCTCTGATTACACAGGTGAAGTCTATTTAAGACTATTTTTTAGAAATTGACCTATTCAAGTTTCTACAACGTAGCGTGTAGCGGCATTTTCCGCCTCGCTTGTAGCGAAAATGGTAGGTGTAGTGATGGGTCTTGAATGGATTAACACTACCTTTTGTCCAAGATAAGTCGGAACATACATTTTTTGTAGCTTGTAACACTTTTAAGTTTAAATCTATATTAAGTTTATCCATAGGTCACTGGTTATAAAAACAAAATGGGAACAATATCTCAAAAAATAACTTTATTGAGATGGTTTAGAAAACTGTTATAGAACAATTAAACGCGAAACACGGACGAGATAGAAAAAGGGTAAATCCTGTCACAAACTGGCGCGGCCTAGATTTGTCATTAACTGTCAAATTTACTATTGACCGCGGCCGCAGGCCGCTCCAGTGTGTGACACGCTTAATGGTAAAACCATCGATAAACTTAATTTTGTTTTTAATCTTAAAAGCTTACAAGCTACAAAAAATGTATGTTCAGACTTGTCTGAACACCTTTTGTAATTCATGTGTAAAATAAATTGTCTCGTAAATCGTCTACTAGTCCCGTAAAATAACGGTTTTGAAAATCATTAATTTGTAATGGTGAGTTGGTTGTTTATAAATTTCATTTAAAAAGGTTTTTCGAAACATGTTAACTAACATAATAATAAACTTAACCAAAAATAAAAATTATGTTCACTTTTACACAGCAAAAAAGAATGTATAATTTACACATTTCGTAACCTGTACATGTGCATATAAAATAACGTGATTACCAAAAAATTAAAACAATAATTCATTTAATTACATTTATTTATTTATAAGAACGTACACAGTTATATACAATTAAAATGTCAGTAATAAACTAAAGTAACATGAATGCATGTTCCGCCACAGTATGGAATGCAAATATTGGTACTTATGTCAAGTCGTTATCCAAGTCGACACGCAAAATAGGCACGCTAGATGTCGAGTTGCGGAAAATGCCCAGTAAAACTGACTAACTAAGTCGTTATCCTTCTGTGCTTAAAACACCCATAACTCATGAGTCTCATGACCCTCTGTACTTTCCAGCGGGCATCGAAGAACTGGACGAGTTCAACGAATCCCCACACGTGGTCCACAGCGACACTGTCGCGCTCACCGCCGAAAGCGTGAACGTGGACGAAGAAGACGTCATATTCACGCGGAGCACACACAAGAACGCTATCTACTCATAGCGAGATCAAGCGAACCAGGTATAAACTGAGGGTATTCACGGGGCGGTTGCGCCGTTAGAACTACAAACGGCAACACGCTCTAACAATTACTAGGCCTCATGTCATTCCCGAATTGAGGCAAGTAGATCACTCAAGTAGGTTTTCAGTATCGAATATTTTGAGTGTGATAATTTCAGCGTTGCCTGTGAATGCGAGCATAAAGTGTTAACGTGTGCTCTGATGGGCAGCTAAAGGTACTGAAACAA
The DNA here is from genome assembly GCA_905163555.1 of Notocelia uddmanniana. Classification (NCBI taxonomy): domain Eukaryota; kingdom Metazoa; phylum Arthropoda; class Insecta; order Lepidoptera; family Tortricidae; genus Notocelia; species Notocelia uddmanniana. The sequence continues at coordinate 14,822,350 of LR991053.1, forward strand.
GTACACAAAGTACTGAGACAGTTACGTAAAGAGAAAAAAAACGAGTAAAGATAATAGTTCCTCGGACGTTGTCTTAAAAATATTAGCTATATAATATTATAATGTGCAGTGTCAAATCAAAATGTTAGTCACGTAGTATTAAGTAAACCGTAAAAATCGGTTTTCTCGAATTTTGCCAGAAAGTGACTACTTTAGAACGTATTTACCTTTTTACGAGTATACCTATACCTATCAGGGCGATGTATGATCAAACAAGACATAGTTTTTAAGACAGGTAGGGACGGCACAGCGGAACGTCCGCGGCCATAATAACACCACTACTTGCAGTATTTGCTCCTTAGGTATGTGGTGTTGTGTTGAGAAAGATTGACAGAGCTTCCGAGGACACGATGTGTTGAGAGTGAGGGACTAGCATATCTATCTACCTACATAACTACCATCGGGCAGGTCGTCAGCTTGTTTGCCACCGTCGTTCGGTAATAAAAATTGGCATGATGGGCAGAGAGCAGACAATCCTTTATTCATAAGAATGTTTGTATATGACAAGGGTTATACGACAACTATGTGTATTGACGCTACGGTAACGTTTTATGGTTCCATACGTTTTTCCTAACCCATTCAGGGCCGGTCCTCCCCTATGCGTTATGCCTCTCCGTGCGAAAAATATTGCTATACGGCGTAGCACAGCGTTCGTGGACCTCGAATGGGTGAATACCACGACGTCGACGGTGCCAAATAATCATAAGCCTACGGCCTACCTGTTGTTAAGCAACCGCCTTAGCCTATAGCTGTGGTTATAAGGTTGACAACACGCCCTTTCCACGAAGGTGACCTTGATTCATAAACGTTTATCAAATTTCTTTTTCTGTCACTGACATTTGTATTTGTGGGAAAAGGACAAAACGCATTTTAGTTAACAGAGGTTTATTTAGTTTCATGATGGGGTTAGTGTTTACTATCAGCACCACAGTAACTGACCATTAGTAGCCCTTCTCACGTTGCAATAGCTTCACGAAATTTCGGCACAAATTCCGCAAGCGCGTATTGTCATGTCAACCTCACACACCAGTCGCCGGGCTACATACAAAATGACGGCCGCGTCTAAAATTAAAGGTAATCGTGTTTTTTATGGATTTATGTAAAGCGATCTTACCACTGACTCCGGTGTATTGCAATTTAATTTATTCTAGTTGCAGGTTACATTATTACACTCAGGTGCAATTAAAACGGGTCAGTGTCTATGGAAATTCCGTACAGAGTGTACACATGTTATTTGCTATTAAACTTATAACTAGTACGTAGGTGATTATGAATGTTCTGGTGAGTGTCATTAAATGTGCCAATCTTTGGGTCGAGATGATTTCGCTTCAGTTACAATACTCCAGTTTCTTTACTTTGAATCTGTATATTGGGTCTGCCTTATAAATAACGAGGGCAGTACGAGTAAGAATGATTTTGTGATTGAAACTGAGAGTTGTAATTACCTTTATGCACAAAGCCTTAATAGTTCATAACTTAAATTAAAAAACTTACAGGCAGTTTTCTCTGATTCCAGATATGATTCTGATATACCATAGTTAGGTACCTATCTGTAAAAAATCTGCCCTTAACACAAATTTGCTTTCCATTACTTTATAATGTGAGATCATTAAATAGTTCGGCAGACTTAGCGCATTAGCGGCACGGGGCATTATTGACCGAGCGAACGCGAAGTGTCTCCGTTTCGGATTGGGAAAAAATGCTCTCGTATGTCCAGCTGTTCTCCTCTACATGTCGCATTGCTCAACCGAGTCTCATGTAATTTAGTGAGCAAGTTCAATGAATATATGGATTTTTTTGCTTAACTTGCTCTTGAATACTCTACTGCATGAATGACAGGACGTAGGAGGGTTTAGGCCTATAAAACCTAACCTAAACCTCTCTAGAGGAAGTCCTAGTCACTTCAAGTATCTTGGGAGTGCTATCCGGCATAATAGCACCATAGCTTAGGAAGTACCATTGCGTATTGCCAACGCTGCTGTCAAATTCGGAAGAGTCAATGATCGTGTCAACGCTGGGACCAACGCATCGAGCGCTGCTTTACTCCCTGCACGTCCCCTGTGCCACTTACGCGCGAACTGTGACGAAAACATAACATTACACTTAAAAACTGAATATTATGTTATACTTTAATTATGCATTGTATTATTTAATAGCATACAGTCACTCCCCATTTCGAAATGTAGGTACGTAGTTTTTGTAATTGAAACGATAATAGTCAATTAACTTTAGCGCAAAGTGTAAATAAATATCAGTTCCTTTACAAATCAAATCTAATCAGTGAACTTGGGAAAAACATATTTATAAATAAATTGAATTTACTAAAATGTAAGATGTTATATTGAAATTATTCAATGTTGTATAATATATTTTAATGTTGTACTTGTAGTAATGCGGGGCTAATACAACTGACTGAGTCCTTCGCACGTGATACACTATTACCCTTCTCTTTCTGATTCTTATTAATTTATTATACAACAACAGTGCGAAAGAGATTGCGTTATATTTGTACTAGCCTCGATGCGCTAAACAAAGTGGCTATGGACTGGATTTATAAAAAAAGGTAATTATACGAGTAATGAAATTCAAAAAAACAAATGAGCATCCCATTGAATTACGCTCCATAATCACAATAAAATATGCGTGTGAAATACGCTCCATAATCATAATGCAAATTAAGTGTTTTCCGTATGAGATTTCTTGCCGGCTTTCAATAAAATTGGCTAACTGCAGAGTAGTTGATGCGAGAGCTGTTCGTGTGTTGATTGAGCGTTCTTTAAACCTACCAATTTGTCACTAACTAGAGACGCAGCTATAAGATGGAAGGAAAGTAATCATTCACTATCAAGGCGGCTGTTGCGACAAATTGGTAGGGTCGTAGAATCCTTAAAAATTAAAAACATGAACAAAAAATTTGCAAGTATTTTTTCATGACGGAGCGTAAATTGTACAGACTATCGAATACCGAAATAAGGATAAGTTTTATATACTCACCTGCAAAGCCCAAGTCCCGATTTTCATATATCTCGGTAGTGTTTTTTTAATAATGGCTTTTACTCCTTGCTGATTTTAGCAATTCAAGGTCATTTAAGGTTTGGTCACACAGCATGCGCGATGCAAGCGTGACGCCGCATAACGCGCCCGCTGTGCGCCGGAATGTACAGTCAGCATCAATAGTAGCCACGCATATGAAGGAGTCAAAAGCTCTTACTACCTTATAATAAACACTTGAACTATTCAAATGCGTAGCTACTTTTGATGCTGACTGTACGATAACAGGTTAGTTATCGTAAGTGTGATCAAGCCTTTAGCTTTCCTGTCATTTTAGTTACAATCTATAACCTTAAAACGTAAAATAGGTTATTATTAGTTTTGGGATGAATATGTCACAGAGCTGCTACCGCAAAATGAAAACGAACGAAGTTAGTGTATCTCTCTCTCTCTCTCTGTCGCTCAAATATGCAAGTGCGACAGAGAGGGAGATAGACGAACTTCATTCGTTTTTGTTTCGCGGTAGCAGCTCTGTACTCAATCAATTTCAAAGACACTATAGTTAGTAAACCCTTTTCCAGGCATAAATGAGTTATCGACCACATACGCGTCAATAGAATTTCAATCTTAGCTCTTCGATTTAAGATTGAAATCCGATTGCATTTTCGTAAAAAGTGACTCTTCTTGAAATTAATCACCGAAACGTAACTAGTTTGAGTACATATTTTGTATTTCTTTTAGTTTTAGATTAGTGTGGCCTGGAAAAGGGTTATCTGTCAATATATTGCGCTGGTGTCCCCAATACTGTACACATTCTTATGAAGTAAATTAGTAAATAATTTTCTAAGGTATTGAACTTTTAATATTGTATTAAAATTATTTTTAAGAAAGTAACAAGTATATTACAAAATGCTTAAAGTACAAGTAGATCTCAAAAAAATATACGTTGATTTTCTTTTGATGTATATTTCTTATTGGTTTATAAATGAATACATTCTGCATACACGTTTTATTTAGTTTGTACAAATACTAGTTTTATTTATTTGTTCTTGTCCAATGGTGTACTTAGAGAGAAATTTATACAGGGTGAAATTTTATTGACTGTTCAAATTTTCACAGTGGATTCCTTAGCGAAAAATAAAAGGTACGTGTTTTTTCTTTCAGTACTAAAATATTGAGATAGAGCAGCTTAAAGATAAAAACCAAGCGTTCCTGGATACTGCGGTAGCGCGCGTTGTGCAGGAGGTGGGAATAACGCTCGCCCCGCCCCTACGTTCAGACGCCGAGACAAACTTACGCGTCGAAAAACTGTTTTTTTAATGAAAGTTACAATAATATTAAAATATCATTGGAAAAGGATAAAGTTGAAAATTTTTCCTTCATTCACGGGTTACTCCCGGGTCGTAAACATTGTTGTAAGTCACGTTCGCGATCGCGCGTCTTCACGAGAGATACAACACGGAAGTACACAACCGTTCATGCAGAGATGCGCGTGCGACTAATTTGCAATTTTGGTCGAGATCAGATAGGTGAGCGCGCCCCTCCCCCCGCACCGCTAACCCCGAGCGTCATTCTGCTGCCAATTATCCACACGTTACTAATTATTTATTCGGACAGCACATTTTATTGTGAAAATTTTACCTGTTTTTTTTCAGAAATGTCATATTTTATCGATACCTAATGCCTGGGAAAAAAGTGAAGTCAATAAAATTTCACCCTGTATTTTTAACAGAAAGTAAAAATGAAATAGAGTGGACAATCTTTTTTACTCACGAACTTATCATTTCAAATTTATTTCTCTTTGTGTCATATTTGATGATTTAAATATCATAACACAAAGCAAAATTTAAAGGTTTTCAGTAGAGGACTAATCACTCGACCACCGATCGTGTTCACATTGCACGACCCGATATCGTCATCGGGGCCGATAACGATAAAAATATATAGAAAACTGCTCATTGTTCACATTGCACGACACGAAATCGGTCACACTCCCATAGTTTTTTTTATTGGTATCGCGCCCGTTAACGATATCGTGTCGAGCTCGTGCAATTTGAATACGGTCTAACGCGTATTATCGGCTACAGCCTAGCATCATCGTTACCCTGCATTATCACCGTACAGTTGTGTATTCTGAAGGATGCCCGGGGTACGCTATCCAATGCCAAGAATAAGTGTAGGCACTAGTTTTTACAGAAGCGACTGCCATCTGACCTTCCAAACCAAGGGGGAAACAACCTTATTGGGATTAGGCTTGTCAGAGTGAGCTCTTAGATAGGTGACCGCTTTGAGTGGTTACTAGCTTAGCGCTCCCGTGCTTTGGAAAGCGCGTTAAACCGATGGTCCCGGCTGGTGTCTATGACATCCAAGTTAGAGGCCCTCCGGCAGCTTGAGCACTTCTAACAGTCAAGTTGCCCGACAAGCCTAATCCCAATAAGGTCTAGTTTCCCCCTTGGTTTGGAAGGTCAGATGGCAGCCGTAAGAACTGGTGCCTACGCCAATTCTTGGGATCAGGTAGCGGAACCCGAGCATTCTTTAGGGTGCAACTGTGCTGGGATAACGCTAGGATGATGATGAGATTGATGAGCTAAGCACTTGCGTTAGCGTTTATCGTCGACATGATGCACTTGTTTTGTGGCCCCTTTTGCGAAGCCACAAGTTACGATATTAAGTACAAGTCTGAACTGGCAACACTGGTCAACAGGGCCTACCGCGAACCGAAAACGAAGTATCTCCCCCTCTGTCGGTCGAATATGCCAGGGCGACAGAGAGGCAGACATTTCGTTATCGGTTCCCGGTAGCGCGCCAGTTGTTATTGGATGCCACTTTGTGAAATTTAACTTGTAGCTTTGTGTCACCGAACTGGCCCCCGAACTTACCTCCTTGGTAGAAAGAGACAGATGCTATTTGTCGGCGATATATACTCTTTGTATTATGTTAGCTCTCCCACAATCACAAATCAGACTTTTATACGGCTCATTTTTGTGAATATAGTAATTTTTTTGTAAATATTGTTTTTTTTGCTTTAATTCGAACAATATTTATTAACTTACCCTAAGTACCTAATTAGTCACGTAAATTGTATTAAGCTTTTAAATAGTACGTATTGTAGAAAGTACTTTTATTTGCCAACACTTGTCTGATGGATGAATCAGTCTTAAAGAGACTTTTATTTTAATTGTCCCTACTTGTATCGAGTAACACATCGAAAGGCAAAATATTAACCTGTTATTTAAGCGGTAAGTAACAATGTAATGCCACGTACCCATCTAATTTTAATTTTATAAGCATTACCTACTTACATACAACCGTAAAAAAATCCGGTTCGAAGGACCATACGGTACTTGATGGTGTATATTAACTAATCATTACTCTGGTTCTCACCTATATACACACCATGTACGCTAAAATAAATTGTAATGTAATTCGAGTGCATAAATATGTATACATGTACATGTTTGGGTCTTATTTCAATGGATAAGATGACTAAATGTATACATTTGGTGCCCTTGACAGTAATTTTACGTCCCATTTTAAACCTGTCAAATTTACTATTGACCGCGGCTGCAGGCCGCTCCAGTGTGTGACACGCTTTATTCTTTATCGTCATTGTGAAAAGAGTGAGATAAGTAGGTACTAGGGCTTCCAAATACCGAGCTTCTATGTTCTCGGTATTAATACCGAACCTCAAATATCCAATACCGGGATCCCGGGATTTTTAGGGAAAAAAGTTAAAAGCTATAAAAGCATGAAAGAAAATGCCCATTTGGTACCATGAACATGAAGTAAGAACACAGTCTTATTTTTTATTGTATAACCACGACATGATCACGACCAACAAAAAAAAATATTTACTCTACTTGCTTTCTTATAAAAAAGTATATAAATTCGAAATTAACCGCCCAAAATTTTAAATAAAATTGTATTGTGAATTTGATTTGAATTTATGGAGATTGTATTGATTAAATAAAGACTATATAACATAACAATAGCGCCATTTGCGAGGGAGGTCATGCATGACCCCCGTTCCGGGTCATTCCTGTTGCACAGGTATGTTACAATTCAACGCGGTAATGCGGCCAGCAGATAGGCGCCTTTGCACCTGGAATAACTCAGGCCGGGCTATTTTACTAAAATTTTTTAATTATATTTGACATGTACAATGAAAAAATGTACTTGTATTGAATCAATTTAAAAATGATTGTAAAAACTTTATTTTAAATAACAATTAGTAAATAGTAAACATAGGTTGGTCAAATATACTTGTTAAGAAGTCATCTATAAATTATGTTACATTATAAATAATAATATATGGTCACGACGTCATACTTTCAATACTATAGTATTCAATACTATAGTACTGAAAGTATGGGGAAAAAGAATAAAAGAGCAAAAACGTTATTCACATGTTTTTGAATATTCTCAATTTACTGTTCATTTTGTTTTCTAGAACGTTTTTTTGTACGTATCTTACATTTTTTTTTTTTACTAAGAGCAGATGATTTAATTTATATTCTTTGTGCTCCTCGCAAATAGCGTCAGTTGCATCAATCTTGTATAAATATAATTTTTATATTATACATTCGTACAATTTCGCGACGATGCCGAATTCAAACATTTTGAAGGGTAGTGATGTCTGTTTGGCATATTTTGGTAGTTTTAGTTTAGAAAAAAAAACAAAAATATAGATTATTGTTGCACTCTTGCCGATGTAAATTTAAACAGAGTAACTGAAATCAGAGATCTTGGTGTAACAATGGATTCAAAAACTTTCATTTATCCCTCATATAGAAAATGTGCTAAAAAAGTCTTTTAAGCAGTTAGGTTTTATTTTAGGTGTCGCAAAACCCTTCAAAAATTCATCAACTTACAAAATATTATACAACAGCTATGCCCGTAGTCGTCTCGAATTCGCTTGTACCGTTTGAAAGACTTTCCATTCTATCCATATCGATAGAATTGAAAGGCTCCAAAAGAAATTTATGAAGTCACTTGATTTTAGAACTTGTCATAATTATGTTAACTACGCCGACTCTTTACAACGCCATAAAATGCAGTCACTGGGCGATCGGCGTGACTGCGTAGACTCTGTTCTACTCTATAAAATACTAAATTCAAAATTAGAAATCCCTTCCTTACTTCATATGGTTTATCTCAAGGTCCCTCGTGCCCGTATTCGTCAATGTCGCAAAAAGGAATTGTTTTCTATCTCTACTAGTAGGACATGTTACGCTCGTAATATGTTGTTCAGACGTGCTTGCTTAAAATTAACAATATTTGATATATTTAATAGTAGTATAATATCTTTGAAGAAATTGTTCCAATGATTGGCAATGCAATACAACAATGTTTCTAAGCTTACAACTGTAGCTATACCTAGATACTTAGTTTACAACATATTGTGTAATTATGTAGGTACTTCTCACAAATAATTTGCATGCAATGGGTTTCTAAATGTATATACTGATACTTTAAAAAATAACATAATAAGATGTCGGAATCCGTATCAAAATTTTATACTTACTAAAATACTTGCTAAAACGTACACTGACTTTCAAGATTTCAAGTTTTAATATACAATAACATCTTTACTAAAGAATCCGACATTTTAAAATAAATCTTTTTCATATTGTATTTAGCACATTTACAATTTAAGGAAACTGTAGGTCTTATGTTAATAACAACCATTTCTGTACACATTTTTGTATATGATAGTTTTTTCTCAATAAATAAATAAATAAAATTATAAAAATACCGGGATCTCGGTATTCAATCAGAAAATACCGGTATCGAAACATGTCCCAAAAAAGCCGGGATCCCGAGATCCTGGTATTGGAAGCCCTAGTAGGTACACGTTTCAATGTCCTTCACCGTAATCTAAAAAAGTTAAATATAACCCCCCACCCCTGCCTTTCGTTGTGTTACATACAGGGTGTAATGGTTAATTCTAGCCAGGTGACTATTCCGTAAATTTAACAGATATTAGAAAACTTCAAACTGATATTGAAAGTGCGTTCGAAATAATCGCCTCTCTACACTTTATCGATTACACCTGTATGTGTGCTAGGATCGCTTGTTCACGGTCCCTGTGTTACGTGTGATGTGATTCGTTCGATTTTGGTGACGATTTCCACACACGCACACCATCTCAGGACCTCACTACTTCCAGTAGTATACCTAATAGTAACTATATACTTCGTTCCACCGATATTTATATGTTAGGAAGCAAAAACAGATTATTGTACATTTAGTTTTGAAGAGAAAGAAAATAGTGTACCATATATATCGTCCCCTTACTGCCAAAGCCGATTATTTTGCCGTTAATGCGCACGAAGATGGAATGCGAATGGACAGCGAGTAGCGAGCAGATTTGGACACTGGCAGCCCAAGATAGAAATCACACCGCACGGTATAACCGCCTAAGATAAGGACGGTTTACTTACAGGAAAAACAAACTAAGTCTTTTCATCTAGACAGTACGAGTAGGCAGAGCGCTCGTGGCCCTATGCGAGATTAAGCAAGGTGGGCCTAGGTCAGTTCATGGATGGGTGACCGCTTTGAGTGGTTACTAACTGAGCGCTCCCGTGCTTTGGAAAACACGTTAAACTGTTGATCCCGGCTGCTGGCTAATATGATAGTAGTCGTTAAGTCAAGTTAGAGGCCTTCGGGCGGCTTGAGAACTTCTAACAGTCAACAGGCGATTCGTCTGCTCGTTTGCCTCCTGTCATAAAAAAAAAGTTACCCACTCACTTAACGCAGGGGGGCCGGGGGTCGAAGTTGCACCACGTACGTAGGGAATACCCACCGTTACCCTACACGTGACCCGGTAGTGCTAAAAGTGCAATAAACTGGCATGGCAACCGTACTGTCTTCTCGAAGATCTCACGGTTCGAAATGATTGCCATACGATAAATAAGTAGGCATGCAACAACTGATGATTCAATGTGCTTAATACAATACCTATTCTATGTACAGTTTAACAGGTTATTATTCGATCGAAAATATCTTCATCTCTATCGTGCTTGCTTGATTCGAGTGATAACGATAGAGATATATGTATGAACGAACTGCCATTTTCGTGCGTTTAGCGGTTCGTGAGCATTCGCGGCGGCAGCTCGGAGCAAAAGGTGACGATATAACTAGTTAGTTTGGTTTTAATCAGAAGCAATACGATGACGTCTGACCAGGGAACTGCGCAGTACGAAATCGAGTAGGCATCACTTACATTATCTTTAGGTGAATTTAATACAAAAGCAACGCAAATTTGGCTTGTTGCCCAATTCCTTGGGCAGACTCGGCGTCTTAACTCTCAATTTGATCGACGTGTAGGTAAATTGTACTTTTTACCCGTATGTAACATTTTGATCTGTAAATAAAGATTTCGTATTATTTTAAATGTGTGTTTAATTTACGTACGGTCTTGCCTATTTTTTATATTTTTCCTTATGCAGACAATGCAGACATTCCATACACATTAATCATTGACAAGTCGAATATTTTCCATTGCCTGATTTGTATACAGTAGAGTTCAAAAACATGTGCACGGACAATTTGGTGAAATATAGGTTTACACAAGTTTATTGTTAAGGGAATAAAGTTGCTCAGATATTTCTGAAGCTTTGAGAACGTACCTACAAATATTATGAACTCGACTGTACATGACTTTCTAATGGGTATCCGAAATATTGTAGTTACCTACCTATACTAATACGATATTTGACTATTTTCTTTATGGTGCCATTCGAACCTGTTTTTAAAGACGATCAATGTCTACTCGTATATGGGACCAAGTGGACCAACTACAATTAGACCACAATAAAGGGCTAAAATTAGGGACAAGGGACAAACCTATTACATCGAGGCTAGCGGCCAAAAGGCTCCTAATTTTGACGTCACGAGCACGAGCAACTTATCGAATGTATAGGAAAATAAGATTAATGCTGCTTTTGTTGTGAAATACTGCGAGGTACATAGTTGTCATATAATTTATTTTTTGTTTTTACATAAGGATTCTATTTGCACCTTTCATTTAACTTTTGGACAATAAATTTTTATTTTTTAATACACAATTTATTGTGTAATTTTGATGGTTTGGTTTACTATCCATACTGACACAATGTTAAAAAATTTAACATGAGGCAAGTACCCAATTGAAACTACTTCAATTCTACATACGAGCTAACGTAAGTGAGCGTGCACAACCAATTCGGTTATCGGCTGCTGTGCTATAGATAGGGCCCAGGGAATTGTTCCCAATTCTACAGATTTCCATTACAGATTCGCTTCTCTACAGATTCCCAATTCTGCACATTTCCAATTGCACAGATTCTGAATTCATCAGATTCCGAATTCTTCAGATTCCCAATCCTACAGTTTCTGAATTCTGCAGATTTCCAATTCTACAGATTCCCAATTCTGCAGAATCCCAATTCCACAGATTCCGATTGACGGATTTGCCCTTCGGGCATCTGAAGATACCTAACGAACCTAACCTACCTAAACCAGGGGCCGTTGTAGATCACCTATTGTAGGACTTTTTTAGAAAATAAAAATCTGTGGAATTGGGAATCCGTAAACTTGAGAATCTGTAAAATTGGGAATATGCATACATGAGAATTTGTGGAATTGCGAATCTAGAATAAACTTGAGAATCTGTAAAATTGGGAATATGTAAACTTGGGAATCTGTAGACGTGGGCCTAAACCGGCCCAGTCGCCCAATGTAGGTTAGGTTCTTTCAGACGAACACAAGGACGATATTTCCGAGCACGTTTAAAGTTAATAAAATAAAACCAGAAGTGCCAACAACAATAATTTATTTACCCACACATTTATGCACGCAAAGATTTAAAAGCTAGCACAGCACTTATTTGAAATTTTTTTTAACACCGATCACCAAATTTCTAACAACGTTGCATTACTACGTAGGTACATAGGTATAATATTAATATAAAGAATAGTCTAATATGATCACCTACACCGATAAAATAAACGTCAAACACAATGATTAACACCTGACAAACCGGAGTAGGTAGACTAGCTAGTGTTCGGTTCGGTTAGTTTTCATATGTGGCCAAACTATTTGTAGATAATGTGTGCATGTGTGTAATAATTATAGGTATTTATTTTCTCGTGTCCCGTAGGAATATTAAATATTCACCCACAGAAAATTTCGGCAAAAAATTACGATCCAGTTTTGTTACACATGTTTGTTTCAAATCTGACAAACATGTTTGTTATCATAGCACCTGTTTTGCCCCGGAGCCTTTCAAACTTGCTCGTCTACTTTTATTAACCACTGTCTTCATGTTGATATCTTGATGATTGACAGTTTTCATGTCATCCCTGTCCCAAAAAAAACAATGTGAAATTGAAATCCCGCTTCCCGGCCAAGGGATGACTTAAAAATTTTAAAATACGATTCAGCGGTAATAAATAATGAAAGTTACAGATCTTATCCTCTTTGCGTCTTTGCACGTCTCGGACGATTGATCTAAGACATTCATTATTTCACCGCCTAAGGAATGTATATGAATATTGTATGAACATGGCTTCTCCACTTCACTGTAACCGCGTCCCTAGTACGGTACGGTACGGTACTAGTACGGTACGGTAGTATTCCGATTCCGAGTATTGGACACTCGACGGATACTTTTGTTATCAGGAATATTTTTATGGATTTGGTTATAGATTAAAATATAAGATAATAATAATAATAGATTTGATGTACCTGCAATCACTTCATGATATTATTAAATAAGAGGCTCGAGGTAATACTGTACCGTAGTACGTCATAAAGGTTGGACGAAATTACCGAATAAAGTCGGAAATTTTCTAACTGAAGACAAAAACAGCCTGGTGACAGACGGACGGACGGACGGACGGACGGACAGCGAAGTCTTGGTAATAGGGTCCCGTTTTTACCCTTCGGGTACGGAACCCTAAAAAGTATTAACAAAAGCCAGATATCGGCAGGTGCTTAGATAATCTTGGGGTTATGTTTATTTGATGGATAAACACTAATACATCAACATCATACGATCCACGCTGCGTATAAATCTCTAAATTTAGAAGGAACCGGCCGCGAGCGTGAAGCCATACGAAACTAGCGAGCTGCTTACTCGGGAACTTCCAACGCGCAATCCAATTCAGGTTTACCTGACCTACAGAGCTGTTTAAACATGCTAATACGTAGCTTAGCAGCCGGGAGACTAGATGTATATTATACCAATGGTGTTACTTAGACATAGGGGTTGCAAGTACAGCTACGTTACTATAGTAGAGCCAGAATCATCGTTCCGATGGAGTCACAAATCATTACGCCGGGCCTTCCGCTCACTGGCAGTCACTCAAGGGCGCGAGCAACAGGAAACTACGACTTCATCGGCACGTTGAGTCTGAACTTACTCACTATAAGATTAATCTTATCTCAATACATGTCTTATAAAAATGTGAGGGTAACTAATTGGCTTGAGATATTTAGCATAAAACACTTCCCAAATTACAAGTTAACAGGATTGTGTACTTTGGCATTTCAAAATTCAAAAGGTGTAATAAATATATAAAAATAAAAACCTGCACCTATAACAAAATCAGGTTTCTTGTAGTGTTGTAATTGATTTTCAACTCAAATACCCGTTACATTGAACTTTTATTTAATTACGAAAATAGTAGTTTTATCACTTTGTGATTTACAAGACGTAACTTATTAAATACAAGTATACTTTAGATGTCTAATTTTCCAAACATCAGATGTGTCGTCAACTATTCGACTAGACTTATTTATGCATTCTCTAGAGCCCATAATATGTCTCAACTCTCAGTATTCTAAATGATTCAAGCCATAAACGGATAAAAGTCGAATAGGCTCCCAGATCCAGACAGCTAATCTGAACGTCTTATTTCCTTACAGAAAAGATAAGTACCATAAGTACCTACAGATAAAATCAATTGCCCGCCCATCTAGCACGATAGGGGTCATGTTTTGTGACGTTTTATGACATTTCGGCCGTTAAACATGACCATAAAATAAAACCTTAGTATCGTTCTAGCTGGACGGATAATGTTTCTGGGGATTGAAAAATGTACTTATATGAACTAACATTGCTTCTAATTTTCATAACATTGTTATACTATACGAGTATGTATAGGTATATATATATATATATATATATCTGATTTAAATACACAATTCTCCTACTTAATAGTAGGGAGGCAATTATCACTAGCAGTTCCAGTTGTGGAAGAAAATAGGCTGGTTTAACCACATACAAAGCCACTAGATTCTGACCAGCGAGTGGTATCAAAAATTCATTTTTTCTAACTCACTATATAGTGGCCATATGGCCACAAAGTTTACCCACCAAATAAGGCGTAATTTTGCACTCGTCCTTTGGAATGCATTTCGTGTTACCAGCTATTATTTTTTTAATGTTGCCGTTTTTGGGTCTTGACACGACTCGCTGGCTGGTCAATTTTACAATTTTACAAGAAATAACTGGCGATTTTACGAACTGATTGCTGTGCATTTATTTACCGGTGTTGCCAGTTGTAACTTGTACCTTTATAAGGCGGAGCTCATAATATTATTGCGGTTACTTATTATTGCCCATCTTATAGCCGGAGAGCTGGCTATGGCCTATAGAAATACCTTTGCAATTTAGAGAGACACGAAATCCGTCTAGTTAGTATACCATTACTACTGTTATTAGCTTATGGATTTGATGATTTTTGACAACAATTCAAATTTTTAAGTAGTATGAAATCTTAACTCATTTCGTTAATTTCTTAACAGGAAACCCCAAAATATATTTTTATAGCTATTAGTTTTCCAAATATTCACAAAAATCTGAAGAAAGCCTACATCGAAGTAATGAGTGAAATGACGTCACTAGTATGAAATTGTGACAGTCACAGCGCACAAAAAGAACAGCAGTTCACTTTCTTTAATAAATTCGTCTTAGTAACAGTGCTTCTGTATGATTTGTTACGCTGTTGTGGGTGACGCTTACTCTCTTTTAGAATGAAGAACTTTTGAAATTGATTTATTTTTATGAAATTGGGATATTTTCGAGAATTTAAAAATGTGGTTTTACTTAACTTTTTATCCTCTATTTAAAATAAATGTTGTCTAAATGTATGTATTCAATTAGAAGATTCGAACATAATATTGCCAGGCGTTTTGGGGAAAAGTAGTGCCAACTCACCGTTCAAGAGGTGCACGGAAAAGTGCCAAAGTCAACATACAATAATATGAGATCTCATGTAGCTTTCATATTGTTTGTCTCTGTGACAAGGTACGAAGTTGCCCACAAATAAAATTGGTTGACCGTACATTAACTGGGTCAAATATCTGTGTTTCATCACCCAAAGGGTGAAAGCGGGACCCTATTACTGAGTTACCGACTATTCTACTGGGTCAAATATCTGTGTTTCATCGGCCAAAGGGTGAAAACAGGACCCTATTACTGAGTTACCGACTATTCTACTGGGTCAAATATCTGTGTTTCATCGGCCAAAGGGTGAAAACAGGACCCTATTACTGAGTTACCGACTATTCTACTGGGTCAAATATCTGTGTTTAATCGGCCAAAGGGTGAAAACGGTACCCTATTACTGAGTTACCGACTATTCTATACGACGACATTGATTACTCTTTATTCATATTTCAGATCACGGAAATATCGGAGCCAACAGTTCCAAGAACATTAATTCGACTCAAATAAATAAATGACATGGAAAATGTAATATTTTTGCTCAGAAAAAAATTGTATAGTACACTAACTAGACGGATTTAGTTTCTCTATAAATTGAAACCGTATTTTCGGGCACCTTGGATGGCACCTGGCACTACTTTTCCCCGAACAAAAAGGCCTGGCATATTATATTCGAATTAAATACATCATTACTCATTTAAGGTATGATACCACACAAAATCCACAGCTCTATAAATTGCACACCTTCAATTCCTTTTACAACCAAGGGACTTGTTCAATCACTCTCACCGCTACCGCTGAGAAGCTGCCGAGCGGCCGGGTATGTCATAACTATATATATGTATACTAGTAGTATGGCATAACTACTAACTAGACGGATTTTGTGTCTTTAAATTGCAGAGGTCTTTTCGTAGCCAGATCTTAGACCATTATTATACTAAACATATATACCATGCTGTTATTCAAGTTCCAAGTATGAATTAATCAACATTAAAATCTCGAAACGCGCACAGAGCGGGCGCGGCGCGGAGGTTTTCATTTTTATCTTGCCGAAACTGTCGATTACTGCTTCATATGTCACACTCGCCGCCAAGGCTCCGCTACTATCACGCGCGAGTACGGCGCGGTTTTTTGGTGCGACTTCCCCCGAACCGCGTTCACTTTACCTCAAATCCGCCTCCACCCAACCTCCACCACAGAATAGTATTACATACCTCCGCCACGCAAAACGTCGCGCCGCGCTCTGTGCTTTTCAAGCTTTATTGATACCAAAACCTCTCATAACAATAGAAATATATGAATCAGAAATATTTTGAACTACTTATAGGTTTTATAATTATACATTACTTTAAATTACTACGTATAAACATAAGGTTGTCTACAAAAATAAATTTATTAGGTATATTATATTATCAACAATGGAAACTTTAAATGTGAATATATTACAAATTGAGAATAATAAATTTAATAGTTATTATAAATATACATATATTTGTGACTTATAATTATTTGAATATATATGTATGTAAAAAAGTTAATAAAATTGTATCTAATCATAAATATAGGTACTTACAGTTTTAGACAACCGTACATTTTGTAAGTCAATTAAGAGAGTAATTAAATAAAAGCTTTAAATATATTATAATATATACTCACAATAAGCAACGATCTACAGGGTCCAACTATTAAAAAAATTGAATTGTACTGTACTTTCTTAATAACATAATAGATACGCAATTAATATTACTTTAGTTTTCCTTTTACAAGAAGGTAAGTACTTTCTAAATTAGGTACTTAGGTGAGTGTACTATTGCTTTACTCTCAACTTGCCATAGTAACAATACATCCTGCAAAATATAAGATAAAACTAATTTTAACATAATAATTTAAATGTATTCAATGCATTTTATGGTATCTACCTAAACAAGGTAGGTATGTATGATGGTCATAACATTATTTTTGGTGTCATTTGTGTCAATCTGTTTTATTTACTACGACATATATATACACAATAGAAAGTAAAGTTAAATCTGCTGGAAAGGTACAGTACGAGAGGGTCTGCTTTGAACCATAAAAGTCAAAATTGATAGGTCGTATGCATACAATTATATAATGTACTTAAAAATGAATCGGTCGACTGGAAAACAATCTAATCGTAACCCCGTAAAAAGACTAGAAAGCAATAGGTAAGTAAGTATATGACATCACGTTGCGAATGATCCGTCGGTCGCGGTCAGCGCTCACGGTATTATAAAACGAGGGCAGTGTGACGCTGCCGGTGTAGATCATATGTAGATACGTACACAGAATATCCACAGGCACGACATACGAGCTAGCTCAATAATTGAAACATAAACGTTACGTTACATATACTCATTACATTTTTAACTTACATATAAGAATACGAACGAGAAAACCGTAGGTACGACTAGCTAAAACATCGACTGTCGGTCTCAATGTTCAGAGATTCCCAACAATATACAGTTATCATTTAAAATTATAAATATCTAAAACAATCGGCTTTCGCCAATTTAAATCACGAGAAGTAGGTAACAAGAATCCTTATAGCTATAAGATTAAAACAGTAATATGCTATGCGACATCCACGATAGATGCACGAAGTAAATACAGTACATACTAAACGAAATGAAATTACAGTAGCATCTTCATTTTCAACTCGAACAACATTTAACCGTTCCATCCATACATGCTGAGGTGTGATGTGATTACACTGATTATTGGCACCAAAAACAAACTGTAATTAATTTACTTTGTCAGTTTTCAATATTAAGTCAATGCTGGTTCTAGGTTGTCATAATTCGAGATTTAGTTATTATATATCGCGTAGAGTTTACAGTAAAACTACAATTTAAGTACTTACCTAGTGAAACGATGCCATAACCATAAGACAATGGAGACCCGAGTCATTTGGCAATTAGATGCTTGTAAATATGTTCAACAAGCATTCCTCTCTGCAGACTAACTCAGCCAGCTCAAGGCAATTGCCAGAGCAGCAAACACTATAAGGTAGTGAATAAATGTCAACCATGGAATTGATTCGTGAAATTGGTCTAGGTACTTGAAACCTGTTTTATAAATTTTAAATGTACAATTGGAAGGATAACGGTTCCGTGCCATCAAGATACATTTCAAGGTCGATTAAGGATTTCTTACTTGCAGATGTTGGCGACAACATAGAAGTAAAAATGTCTAAATCCGATATTTATTTGATTAAGATTCTGGGAAGAGATTGGGGCATGAAAGTAGAAAATCGATTCTCAAAACAAGCGACGCTAAAACTGGAATTAACAAGATTTGCCTCAAAAATATAATTCTAGTCCGATGGAGAGGTTCCCCTAAAATCCTTAAAAGGTGTGATGATACTCAATCTCATGATAAAAAAAAACTACATCAAATACACCGTAATTTTTTACATAGATATTATTTTTAATAATTATTCAATAGAATGAAATACATGTTGAAGGAAACTGAAATGTTTTGGAATGTTTTTGGTGCACAATTCACGCCTCATCCTGTGTTTCAATCCTGAAGTTTGGGACAACAATAACATATAAGTAATATTCAAAAATATACTACACCTATCGTAGATTACGCATTACATTATTTAAAATAGTAAGGTACATAGTGACGATGGCTTGTCTAGCCTTTTCTTCGCATTATACTAATAACGCAATATTCATAGCGGCATTGCACCAAGAATACGCTAGTTTATACATAGTAATGGCGAATCGAGAAAGACTAGGACATTACCTACACTCGATAATACGTTTTTGGAAACGTAATATTGAGTTGAAAAGGATGACTATTGGTAAGTCATGTAGCAGTGTATAGACAGCATAAAGACGCACCAATGATATTTCAAATATCATTTTATATTGCTCACCATCTACAAATCCATTCAATGCTAATGCCTTCATCTTATTAGCATGTAAGACCGATGCCAAGAATGCAAAATAAATATGATAGCTATAATAAGTTAACGCCTTCCACGAGAAGATACGCTACTGACTGGGGCCAGTAAACGACGCGGTACGAGTAAACGCGCGTTTCCCCTAGCAGGTCTTACAGCACCAGGTGACTTCAAATCAGCTAAATGCAAAGCGTAGCCGTCGCTCAATGTGGTTGCCAAATGATTATACTTTTTACTAATACGCCCAATCGCATATATTTGCTTAGCGGACAATCCACAGTTATTGTACACGCTAATATCCTTCCCAGATCCATAGGCAGCATGGAGAATGACGCCGTGCTCGCTTATGAGGCTTTTCAAGTGTGCTGCTTTATGCCCTAGGGGGTCTGTCGAGAATCCATCAGAGAAAAATACTAGCCCATGAGGGAAGTTGTGTTCAGCTAACCACGACACCACTCTCCGTTGTTGCATGTCAGGTCTGCCGGTGATGTATAATATGAGGTAACCCAAGTCCTGCCAGAAACGTACCACATCTACCGCACCGGCCCTCACCTTCGGGTCCCGACCAGTCACAGAGACACTCGCAGTAAAGGAACCGTCAATACTGAAAACTACGCACTCTGTCTCAGGAGGAACTACAGCTAGATGGAAACTGCAGCTCGTATGATCTCCTCTGACAACTAGTCTAAGCGGGTAAATACCACAAGCCACACTTTGCTTTTCAGTTAGGGTATACGAGATTCTCCCAGTTTTATCTGTGACTACTGTAGACAATAGTGTCCATTCTCCCGCTGGAGGGTCCTTCATCATGTGAATGTCGACTTTTTCGCCAGTTAACGTTATCATGTCCAACGGACCATACATGAATCTAGCAGTGAAAGTTTGTGAACACCCTTCCTTGACTATCACGTCATTAGCTCTATGATTAGCAGCAACATTTTTGAGTTTGACGGACGTCCTCTTTTTTATCCATTTTTCTCTCTCTTGTCCCGGGTTGAACGACTGGTTATCTTTATCGTCAGAGTGACCATATAGAGCTAAATCAAAATGTCCCACTTGGCGTAATATGAATGCTATAACATCAGAGCTCTCCCAGTAGCTAGCGTGAAACAAATGAGGCAAAGCATTCATTGGGAAATTGCTTAATCCTTCTGGACAATACAAAGCATAATCTAACCTCTTCGATCCCCACCATTTTTGCTGCAAGGCATTCATAGTAATTAGTGGAATGTTATCAACCAAGCCGCTGACTGTACTTTGCATTGATACTTCGGAAAGCCTTCTCAACACCGGAGTTGGGGGCATTTGCAAGTGATCACCAAACAATTGCGGGTGACTTTGAATTAGTTCCATTAAGTGGTATGGTTGACCATTACCTAACGGATATTTGGCATACCTCGCAATGTTTATGGGAGGCAAATTTGTGAACCGGGCCGAAAGTAAAGGCTCCAATCTAGCAGCTACCGGGTCGGTAGGATGAAATAAGTTAAATACTTGTTGAACTGGCGGTTTTACAATATCCCGATATTTGTCATCTGCGATCTTCCTTGATGCTACAATAACTGACAGAGGACTGCCGAATGTAAAGAAGTCACTGACTTCGAATTCGAGTTTTACTTGGTTATCGCTCGTCGAAGACGACCTTCTTCTCGGAGTGGGAGCTTGTAGATGAGATTTGTTCATGTAATTCTCTGTTGGATCATTAGGAATGGTTATTTCTGTATCTAAAATGCTGTTTTCACTATCATGCCGCGATTGGTACTGTAAAGTGCGGCAAAGTGCGTCATAGGCGAGTATAGAGCCCATGCTATCACCTACTATGCACACTTGACCACTGAATCCTTTCCCGTCACTTGACTTTATAAATTCATTGTAAACCGCATTGGCAGAGTTAATCGTCTTTGTCACAGATTCAGGATAGTCTGGTGAATTAGTAGCAATTAAAGGAATTGCACCAATAGGAATTAAATCGTTAGTAAGGGATGGTGTTTCAACTGTAGATGGTGAACAATCAAAACTATAAGGACTTAATGTAGATAGTATTCCTAGACTCTCTGTACAAATTGAAGGACATGGAACTAGCTTTATTACTATGTGACCTACTAGAGTCGGATAATGTTGGCGCATGACAGATTCAAAAGCACCTTTAAAAGTTGTTACGTCTGATTTCTTAGCTGTCATATCAATATTGGCATCTAAAACGCTACCAGCATGAAATACTAATATTAATACTGTGGTTTGGCATGTCCCATGAACTGGTGTATCGGGGGCGCCATCAATACTCTGGTGACTTTGTATTGTGCCGATGCGGCGAGAACCTCTCTCGGAAGTAACACGTTTTAGGAAAGAGGGATTGAAAATACTGTCTTCTTGGTTTTGATCGGTTTGCGTCGGTGATATATCGATGTCTCCTTCATCAAGAGAACACATTGACGACCATTTGTTAAACGAAGATTCACAGTCGTAAAACTCGTCTTCAGAGCCAGTTTCCGTCTCAGATTCTCTAACGAGAGTTTCCATGCGCCAATTTGCAACTTGAGCTTGCAAGCTCTTTATAGATCCCGAAGATGATGATCTCAGATTAGATTTAGAGCTCTTGTGTTCTGATGGTGGAGTCCCTTCGGGGCTCAAATGCTTTTGCATCTTCTTCTCCAAATTATTTTTCTTTGTTACTAATGGAGTTGGCATATCTTCATTCTTTTCTAGGCTACTCATTGTGGCAGCTAGAGATTTAGAATTCTCCTCAGAAATATCCTGTTCATCACTTGTGTCCCCTGCCATTTTCTTCTGGAGCGCTAACTGAGTCTGACGTTCTATTTCCCTTATATCTTCCATCGTTAACCCATACCACTCGTCCTGCCAGGCCCACGCTTGTCTATGAGCGCGTAGCATTGTTTTCCGCAGCGCAACATCATGAATGAACTTCTCTAATTTGGTTTGCATACCCCAGTATCGAAATTCTACCCTACATAGCTTGTAAGCACACATTAGTGATTTCCCATTAGGTAATGGTTGTGGTTTTCCTTGGACTTCTTTCCAATAATCCTCTAGCCAAGACTCAGATAAGGGACCCCTGTTGCATTTCTGAGATACAAACAGGGTTGGATCTTCTTCTTTAACGTAATCAGCGCCATAAAGTTGATCTTTGACAACATCTATAACATCAACTATTCTATTTTTTAAGTCACTGCCAGATAATTTGAAGACATTTTCTTGGTGGCCATTATCACCAAAGTAGTAAGTTTCTATTTCTAATGAGAATTTTTCAACAAATGGACATGTATATCTTGTTTTTGTGTATGGATAAGCATTCCAAGCTTCCTCAGACACAGTTAAAGCTGATTTTGGCAGTAGACTTTTGAACCATCCTGGTAAATGGCTACCAACATGGTATATTTTTTGTGTGTACTGACCTTTACCTCCAGGCCCATCTTCATAAGGTTCATTGACCAGGATCTCCACACCACTGCCTTCACCAGAGCTCTCTTCTCTACTCTTCTTTGCAATCATATACAGCTGCGCAATCCTATATTCCTCTACGGTGAGAGGTAAAGGAATTCTATATTCCTTAATCAACATCTTGGCTGGATTTGTATTTTCTAGGGTCCAAAAATATCTGAAACAAAAAGAATAGGTAATAAGATCTAATAAGGTACACTCTGTATATTATCATTCTTGTTACGTTAAAAGTATTAAAAAGTACTGAGTAGAAAACTGAAACACAGAGTTTTTATTTTAATTCCGTTAATTGCGAGTAGGGATGTCACGAATATTCGTATTCGCATTCGCATATGCGAATGAATCGCATCATTTTAAACATTCGCATTCGCATCAAACGATGCGATTATTTTGCGAATGCGAATGTGTGCAAGTCGTGGCGTGTTTTGAAGAAGAAGCCGACTCGCGCATTCCCAGAGCGTGCCTACCAGTGTCACGTGATTTATTTTGGCCAATAGAAAGTACTTTTTAACAGACTTCAAAAAAGGAGGAGTGCCTCAATTCGGTTTTATGTTCCTTTTTGATTTTTAATGTGAGTTACCTCAGAACTCTAAAATTTGTGGACTGCCTTGGAAAATTATTTCTTTTTTCAAAGCATCTGGAATTGAGGAAACTGCTCCAAAATTCAAGCAAAACATATAGCGATTTTAGTATTTTCATTCAAAAAGTAGCATTTGGTGAACTGGAATTGATGAAGAAGATCATGGATTGTCATTCAAAACTCCCAAGTGTTTAATGCGTGGCGCTAAGATATTTAGATGAAGATGAATGAATGATATTTATTCGAAGAATAATAAATATATGATAATGGAGCGACTATGACCAAGTCAATTACTATGGTCCTGATATATACCAGAAACCTGACCCAAAAGATGATAAAAATGTAAGAAATTGTTGACCGACCTAGTGAAACGAAGGTCTCCGTTCGACAAAAATACTTTCTCCTTTCGGATTTTCGGCTGTTCCCGATGGTCTACAGGTTGCGTTTCCTTAACCGATTCTCGTGCAATGTTGTGAGCAAATTTGATAATTACATAGAATTTTTTGTCAAGTAAATTTTTGGAACTTTTGTAATTTGAAAATGAAATCTTCAGGTCCACAGCACACAGTAACCGAAGCTACTAGTTAAATCAGTGTTTAAATAAAATTGGAGTATGTATAGTAGACGTGACCTTCACGTCATGAAATCGTAGGTTTAAATTTTATCTAAAGATTGGGTTGGAACTTGGAAATCTGTCGTTTATTTTTAGCTTTTTAGTTTTTTAGGGCGGTATTTAATCAGATTTTATACTTATTACGTATGTTGCCTTAACATTCGTATTCGCATTCGAACATTCGCATCCTAAATATTCGCATTCGCATTCGTATTCGCGAATGTGATCGAAATGACATTCGTGACATCCCTAATTGCGAGGGCAGATTCCTGAGATGAAATAAAGTTCTTAATCTTCTCTAAGACACTAGTGTCTTAATTCGTACCATTTCGAAGATATTCAACAATTTATTTTCGTGAATTAACACTCCTAGTAGGGCATGCATTCTGGAATTACGGAATTTCGAAATATCGGAATCTCGGCCATTTTTCCGATATTACAATTCCGAAATAGGAACACTCGGAGTTTCGAAATTCCGGAATTGTATTTGATGTATTTCCAGAGCTTTTATAGTGAAATGAAAATGTCGCGGGGTCTACTGGGGGGTACGGCAGTGCCTCCGTCGAGTCGAGTCAAAAAAAGAGGCACGGCCGGTCGGCCGTACCATCCTTATCTCCAAGACATTCCGGCCATTTTCAACATCCTGTAATTTTATGCTGGCTAAAGCTAGAACTCTGGATTTTCAGTATCATATAGGGTGTAATATGACTTAGATATATTCTCAATACTACATTCAATTTAAACTTGTAGTATAAGAACTATTGCTCGTCAAATTTGGTTAGTTATAACAACAGAATCCAAAATAATACAAAGTCCATTTATATTCACCCCAATATGCTAATGACTAGTCCTTGTTTACATTTGGAAATAAATGCTTGATAATTAAATAATACTCACAGTCGAGCGGGCCAGTGTTTTTTTAGGAAGTTATTATTTTGTTCTGTTTACACTGCAATATGATTACGTATTAGTAAGAAAATTCAAAATTTTAAATACCATAACAACTGGAGATTTTTGAGGTGGTCCTTAATATAATCTATATATATATTACGCGAAGCCGATCTTTATAATGCCCATCAGATCTACAGTTATGGACCGATTTTGATAAATTATATACCATCTATATATATATTACGCGAAGCCGATCTTTATAATGCCCATCAGATCTACAGTTATGGACCGATTTTGATAAATTATATACCATAGGATTCGTCCCATCCGGCAGATGTGCAATAAGGTCTTAGTTTTTTTTATTTTTGTCCTGGAAAATTAATAAAATGATATTTACGAAAAAACCTGGATGACCCGACAAATATAAGCCTCAAAATAGTGTTCGATGACGCCGCATACAAGCGAGGGGTCAGCTTACCTTGGTAGAATTGTACGAGGTGTCAAAATTTAGCTTGGTTAACACGTGACCTCCACGTGACTTGGGAACTGGCTATGGTATGATTTCTGATGACATAAAATTAAATATGAAATAAAATGTTCCTGTAAGAAATATCTGGTACAGCATTACAATATAAAACTTTTGAGTCAAGAAATACTCAATATTATTAACTATTAACGAAAGTAAAATTACTAATTTGTTTACAAGACAATACATAATATTCGGTCTAAGTATTTACAGTTTACATAAATGACAGACGTATTGTGTCAACTTTCTTTTTATTGTGCTCTAATTATGTCAATATTAAATTGTCATGGTTTATACTTCAAAGAAGTTGATATACAAACCAATGACGTTTCAAATACACGTTCCGTATATCTTGACTGATATTGATATCTGCCAAAACAATGACAAACCAAATTAAACTTTACGTTGTGAGTTACAGAACTGTTTCTGAGTTAATCATAGATAAGCTGCAAAACATTTTGAAAGAGAAGAGGCTAGCTTTGTCTAAGTGTGTCTCTCTTCCACCTATTGCCATACCAGTAGGGTGATCATAAGTACAGAAGTTCAATCAGTAGACGTTATTTATTGGTGGATTCAGATCAAACCGACGAGAAAACAATGTTGCACTAATAAACGTTTACGACGCCAATAACGTATGATTCGACGTATATGCGCACCATTGATCCGATAAAACGACAAATATATCCGTCATGGTGACGGCGTCCAATGCGATATCAACCTAGATGCATTTCTATTGATAGTGCGCTTAAAAGGTTAAATACTTTAACAAAATTAAGACGTCAGATAAATAATTAAACCCTTTAATTGTCGACAACATGGGAGTTATAACGTACGTTGTCAAAATCACCTTCGTTCTTTAGTTGACGTGTAAGTGTCACTGCCGTTCATAAAGTATAATACTCGAAAAGTTAGAGGACATGTATATTTCTCTTTGTTACGTTTCAGTAAACATGTCCAAAATAAGGGGGATAATGGTCACGTTAAACTGCAATGTTCTAAAAGGGCGTAGGTACATTGAAAGGATGAATGAGATTACCACAATTGGTAACATGTTCAATTAAAAGTTAAAATTATACTGTATCAGTGTCACCTGCAACAGTGACAGTGCCGGTTTTTAGGGGGTCTACCCGAACACCCGAAGATCGAAGTTCATTATATTTCCTTCTCTATCACACCAATAAGCAAGTGTTATAGAGATAGATATAACGAAAGATTTTAACCCAGTTACTTCACTTGACAAAATAGACCTCACAACTGTCATGCCAAAACCACACGATGGGCCATGATGGGCCACGTACGAGACGCAGTTATGCGATGGAACGAGATGCAAATATGTTTTTTTATGATTGACTGACTGGCGATTGGCCTTAGTCTCAGCTGATGGAAAGCGATGGCCTTTAATGCATAACTGCGACCTATACGTTGGCCCATAATGGCCCATTGCGTGGTTCCGGCATCAAATGTTAATACCAATATTGCCAATGTCGCATGCATTGTTTTTTTTTTCTAGATTAGATAGAATAGGTTATGAGGATACTTAGAGTATTTCTAAAGAGATTCTATACGAGTACGAGTTCCACCAAGGGGGACGGAAAAGCTCTTACCCACCTAAATTGAGAATTTGTCTTAAACGGCTGGCGCCTTATCATAAACAACCTCTTTAATTTGGGCGGGTATGACGTGGACATGATAATGAGCCAAATAAAAAAGTGGAAATATGACAAAGACTACAAATGATGTATCTCTCTCTGTCGCTCTTATTCCATTTAGTACATGACCTCGGTAGTGGTATTATTATTTGAAAATTTCTCAGGGGTACTCTAAGGGAGGGTAGGATAGGAGTCATATCACAGAACATTCTTAATTGCGGAACTATGAGTATAGCGGAAATAAGGCTGACATTTACTGTAAATTTGACGGCTAGCCTTGGACCCTAGACTTGGAACCGGGTATGTCCTTAAACTACGACCAAGACCACCGGGGAATGGGCAGCAGCATTCCTAGAGTGCGGTGGAGATACTGCGATCGCCAACCCGCATGCCAAGCGTGGCGATTATGGCATTTACCCCCCATGAAATTGGAGGAGGCCTATGTCCAGCAGTGGACGTCCTAGGGCTGACATGGTGGTGGTATGGTGACGACTAGCCGTGATAATCAAGCACGAATGTTTTTAAATCGACTTTGTAATCGACCTTCCGAATACGCATATTCTATCCCGTGGCTTCGCTTACATTCTTCGTAGTACGTCGACGCGGCGAAGCCGCGCGGGTAACTAGTATCTACTATTCTTTATTTATAATGTATCAATTGTATTATGTCATGTTACTTCTACAATTAATATTTCTCCAATTTGTGTGAGTTTTTATTTGACAGACCTTGTACGATACCTTTTTGTCAGTACTTGAAAAAAAAAAAACTATCAGGTAATAATACAACAATTCAATTACTTTAAGCAAATGTGGCAATGTATACTTATTTTTACAAGCTTTTATTTAAGTTGCACTGTTTGTATGCAAAGTGTCATCAAAATTTGCAATCCTTTTTTCAGCCACATGCCGGTATCCAATTGAGCTGAAATTTATGCAAGTTGGTTATGCAATATAATGGTACCACCAAGCTGATCTGATGATGGTAACATAAGGTGGCCATAGCAATTCCTAAACTACACAAGATAAACCCGTCGTGTTTGGGCATATTGGAACCCTCTTAACGGGTAGTTTTACTATGCAAAAAAAGTACAGTTGGCAATAAAAGCTTGTACGCAAAATACACTTATTTTAGACAGAAACATATTTTCTGAAATGTTTCCATGATTAGTAATTTCAATGTTTATAAGTACCCTGAATGTATTAAGTCCTAAAGGAATGGCTGGCAAATAATGTTTTTACAATCTAAATTCTAAATGAATATTTCATATAGGTCTACAATTGATTAAGTCTAATTTTAATGGGTAAACTGTTGATACCTACCTTTCAATGTATGACATGAGATCTTATCTACACAGTTTTGATAATAAATGATACTAGTTATAGTTACCCGCGCGGCTCCACCGCGTCGACGTACTACGAAGAATGCAAGCGAAGCCGCGGGATACAATATAGCCTATCTATTCGGAAGGTCGATTACAAAGTCGATTTAAAAACATTCGTGTCACAGTCAATCATAAAAAAACATATTTGCATCTCGATCCACCGCATAACTGCGTCTTGTACGTGGCCCATCATGGCCCATCGTGTGCTGTGATCGTGTGATTCTGGCATGACAGTTGTGAGGTCTATTTTGTCAAGTGAAGTAACTGGGTTAAAATCTTTCGTTATACTTATATCCATCTCTTTCGTTATATCGATCTTCGGGTGTTTGGGGTAGACACCCTGAAAACCGGCACTGTCACTGTTGCAGGTGACACAGATACAGTATAATTTTAACTTTTAATTGAACATGTTACCAATTTAGTAGTCGGCGGTTAAGAAGTCAATCCTGACACATGTCATTTCCATACAGTTTATAACCTAAAACTCACTTTGAGGTTATAAACTGTATGGAAATGACAGGTGTCAGGATTGATTTCTTAATCGCCGACCAGAAAGAAGAAAGAAAGAAAATACATTTATTAACGTCTTTACACAACATATTACAAAACATTCATGAATACACAACAGACGACGCTAAAAAGGGCCCCACTCAGCATAATGCCACGGCACACCGCGACGCTGGTTTTCAGTGGGGTCCTGCCTTAAATCTATCGAATGACGACACAGACGCAAACAACATAAATTATATAAAATATAGAGAAAAATAAATCATTTGACGTAACTGCTGTGAGTGTGATATTAGGGCTTAAATTTAAGAGTACGTACGTAAAAAAAAACATATACAAAGAAATGCCACTATTATGAGGTAAGAAATTGAGTAAAATAACAATTGTGAAATGAGTTCAGCCACCATAGCCAAACATTATAATAAATATAAAAATAAAAATAAAATCATAAAAAGGGTCGCAAATCCAAAACTAACAATCCAATTGATTTTTTAAAAGTAGTGTCCGACATTTTAATTTAAAAGTAGTGACTGATTTTAGCGCACGAATAGGCGGAGGTAAGTTGTTCCAGCATTTCGTGGCAGCGTATCTAAAACTGACACGAAATGCGGCTGATTGGTGACCAGGACAGACAAGCTGCAGAAATCTAAGGGACCTGACTTCTTTAGACCTGGAGTTATGTGCCCAGGTCAGCTTATCGTAGAGGTATGAAGGCAACTGGCGGTTCTATAGTGGTAATCTCATTCATCATTTCAATGTACCTAGGCCCTTTTAGAACGTGGCAGTTTAACTTGTCCATTATCCCCCTTATTTTAGAAATGTTTACTGAAACGTAACGAAAAGAAAAATAGGTAGGTACATGTCCTCTAACTTTTCGAGTATTATTAACCTTTTCGACGCTAACAACGTACCTATATTGCGCACTAACGGTCCGAAGCCAACGACGCATATATCCGTCATGGCGTCTAATGAGATATCAACCTACATGCATTTCTGTGGGGTTTATAGCTGCCGAGTCCCGTCAACTACAAATTGATTGACCGTTCTGAAAAGAACGCTTTCGATTGACGTAGCGACAAAATGATTGACCGTTCTGAAAAGAACGTTTTTCGATTGACATCAAATATAATCGATTGACGTAGTGCTCCAGGAAACAGAAGTTTTGTTTGGCTGTGACAACAGCCGACAGACGTGCGTTCCCGCTAGGGTGTGCAATCGGTAAACTCGAAAACCGAGTATCGGTGAAACCGGCCGATTATTCACCGTTTTTGAGTTCGAATATTATTCGTCGGTTTTCAAAGATTCACCGATCAGACCGATCAGATCTGATCTAGACCTTGCCTTCAATACTATTGAACACAACACAGTATTTAGTCACGTAAAATGATACGAATCAGTTCGATTTTCGGCTATTCAACTAAACACACAGTTTTTTAATATTTTTTATTAGGTATTTACTATATTTTGTTTTTATTTTTAGTAAAGTAGAAAATAGATACAGGTATATTTTATGCTGTGGAGTCGTCGTGATTGCTACGGTGTCCTAGTCCCAGCTCATAATCTGGCTGTAACCAGGATAATGTCCAGACCAGGGCTAAACAAGGTCGTACCTATTTAGAGCTTATAACCTGAGATGTAGGTACCGAAATTTAAGGTCAAAAATGTGTAGGTATACTAGGTACTAGCTGCCCGGGTCGGGTACTAGCCCGGGCTTCGCACAGGTAAACTTAAGCTACATAAAAGTGTTAAAAAATAACCGTAATATTAATTCGCTAGGAATAAAAAAAATCGTTCTAACACAGAAGTTCCTGAAGGAATATTCACAGATTAAGAGGTAAACCTACTCTCCAGAATTCTCCATCCATTGGTGAAAACAACGTTAAAATCGGTTCATTAGTTTGGCAGGGGTATGCGGGCATGTATTTCGCAACTTATTTTTAAGGTTTCGTACCCAAACGGTAAATACGGGACCCTATTACTAAGATTTCGCTGTCCGTCCGTCCGTCCGTCTGTCACCAGGCTGTATCTCAAGAAACGTACTAGCTATACAGTTGAAATTTTCACAGATTGTGTATTTCTGTTGCCGCTATAACAACAAATACTAAAAACAAAATAATAATAATAATTAAGGGGGGCTCCCATACAAAAAACGTGATATTTTAGCCCTTTTTCATGGCTACCACTCGCCAAGCTAGATCTCAAGAACCGTAATAGCCGTAGACAGTTGAAATTTGCACCGATTATGTATTTTTATTGTGGCTACAACAACAAATACCTACTAAAATCAAAATAATAATAATAATTAAGGGGGGGCTCCCATAGAACAGAGTAGTTGTTATCGTTTTTTTTTCTGGTACGGAACCCTTCGTGCGCGAGTCCGACTCGCACTTGGCCGGTTTTTATACTATGTATGAAATAGATATAGATGCGGCCAAAGTGGTACCTTTACTTCGAGTTTTTCTCATACGTACTAAGTCTGTATACATGTTTTTGAAACTATATATATGTATACAATACGAGTACATATTGGTAATTTGGCAACCTTCTCTGTACATGTCGACCAATGGTTACATATTGACGATACATAAATCAAAACACAATTTAAAAAAATCATAGGTACAAATCTGTATAGGAAGTAAGCAGATATACAATTAGTGCAATTTCTCAGAAAGATCCTTATTCCTTAGCCATAAACCCACTATAGCTGCGTCAGATGATACTAAACTCAGTAAAATCCTACAATTTGTAAGGTAAAAATAAAACTCGAAAGTTCCGAGATATCACCGAAATTCGAACACGGTTTTGAGTTTCACCGTTCCAAAACCGAAATATCGGTTTCGGGTTTTTCTGCAATCCCTAGTTCCCGCCGAAGATTCCTCGATACTGACTGCACTGCGCGCGCGACAGGGTGTATTTATTCCCTTGGTCCGCGCATGCGCCAACGCGCCGCAGTCGCTCCCGCCTGCCTTCGCGAGTTTTACGCATGCGCACTACGAATCTACAGCGCGCGTTAGTTTCCCGCCAAAACTTATATGGCTATCCTTGTCTTGTATAAATGTAAATAGTGAAATAGCAATAGTTAAGTTTTAGTATATAAGAAGCCATTCTGTAAATACAATACATTCCATTATACGATCTTCAAGTCGAGACATCTTTAACTAGGGGAAACTCTGCCGAACCATCCTCCCCTAAAGTGGTGACCCAAGAAAGAAGAACATCAAGCAACAACATGAGCCCAAATCCAGAAAATAATGGAGTCAACCAACAAGCCGAAGATCCGTCGCGAGTCCCGTGTACGCCTGCCGCTGCATCAACGCCGGAGCCTGCATCTCGCGAAGTCGCCGGAATCTCCCTCAGTCTGCGCATACCAGCATTTTGGCGCGACAAGCCGCGTCTCTGGTTTTTTAGTTTCGAGTCCGCAACCGACGAACTAAAGAAGACCCAGAACCAACTCGCACAGATGGTAATCGCGCAGTTAGACAAGCAAGACATCGAGCAACTGACCGACATCTTGTACAACCCACCTGCGCACAACTACTACAACGCCATCAAAGAACGCCTGATCGCCGTCTATGAAGAATCCGACAACCAGCAGATACAGAAGCTACTCTCGCAAATGAAACTCGGCGAACAAAAGCCTAGCCAGCTGCTAAGAAGAATGCTCGATCTCGCCCGAAACAAATTCACCGACAGCACTATACGAATAATGTGGACGAATCTCTTGCCGCCGTACATCCTCTCAGTTCTCGTCGTCAGCGAAACCTTCAGCCAGAAAGCCACACTCGACGAAATAGCGCAGTAGCCGACAAAATGATGGAAGAATCGCCGAATTCACACCAAATATCCGCCGTGTCCACATCTTCGCATAACCAGCCACAACATCACCCGCAAGCACCACAAACATCAACATCGCATGCAAGCAACGCCGACATCCAATATTTAATCAGCGAGATGCGAAAGCTTGCGCTAGAGGTCGCCAAACTACGCGCTCGCCCGCATCCCGAGCCACGCCAAAGTCGCCCTTTTAGCCGCCATCGCTCGAAATCTCGTTCCCGCAGCTATTCGAAGACCGACGATAACAAAGGCAAATCACCATCACCATATTGCTACTACCACCGTCGCTTCGGAATGGACGCAATGAAATGCAACCAACCGTGCAGTTTTCGATCTCTCCCGTCGCCGCCGGAAAACTAGAGAAAACGCTGGCTGCGGCGGAACCCAGCGTACCGCAACACTCATACCGCCTTTTCGTAACCGACAGGAAGACGAAATTATCGTTCTTGGTAGATACTGGTGCCAACATAAGCGTCATACCAAGAGCTAAAGGCACACCTGCAACGCCGCTACCTTTTCAACTGTACGCTGCCAACAATACAACTATACCTACCTACGGCGAGAAGACATACGAGCTCGACTTCAACTTACGCCGTCCCTTCAAATGGAAGTTTATCGTCGCCGCCGTGTCGAAACCAATCCTCGGAGCAGATTTCCTCAATTATCACCAACTGATAGTCGACGTGAAGAACCGAAGATTGATCGATGGCAAGACACTTCTAACTACCAACGCACAACTATGCAGCTCAAATATACCTACAGTTCGAAGTATCGACGAGCACCAAACTTACCACGACATACTAGCCGACTTTCCCGGAATTACAAGACTCACATCGATGAAGCTCAGCCCGAAACACTCCTTCGAACACGTTATCGAAATCACCGGTCAACCCGTTCACTGCCGAGCCCGCCCAATCGCACCGCATCGCTATGAACAAGTCAAGAAAGAGTCCCAGAACATGATCGAACAAAGCCTATGTCGTCCCAGCAAGAGCCCATGGTCCTCACCGTTACACGTAGTACCCAAGAAAAATGGAGATCTACGCGTATGTGGTGACTACCGAAGACTCAATGCTATCACCAAACCCGACCGCTATCCCATACCACGGATACGCGATTTCACCTACCAACTCGCCGGCAAGAAAATATTTTCAACACTCGACTTGAACCGCGCTTATCAGCAACGTTTTATACACGAAGTATTGAGAGGCCTGGACTACGTTTTCCCATTCGTCGATGATTTACTAGACACTTCAACCACCGAAGAAGAGCACCGAACACATCTCCGCCATTTTACAACGACTCGACGAGTATGGCATCACTATAAATCCCGCCAAATGTGTTTTCGGCCAGCCATCGGTGAAGTTCCTCGGATACGAAGTAAACAAAGACGGAATCCAACCACCTAAAGAAAAAGTTCAAGCAATAGTCGATTACCCTAAACCTAACACAATAGAAGAACTACGTCGTTTTCTCGGTATGCTTAACTTTTACCGGGAAAATATCAAGGACGCCGCAACCATTCAATCGCCGCTCTGCAAGTACCTACACAACGCTCGGAAGAGAGACATGTCGCAAATCGAATGGACCGACGAAGCTACGCAAGCCTTCGAAGCGTGTAAAGTGAGCATACAAAACGCCGCTCTACTCGCACACCCACTGCATAACGCTTCGCTCGCTATCTTTTGCGACGCCTCAAATTCCTCCGTGTTACAACAATCCATCGGTAACCAATGGCAACCGCTCGGATATTTCTCACGCAAGTTCACAGAAGCCCAGAAGAAATACAGCGTGTACGACCGCGAACTTCTAGCTGCCTACCTTGCCGTGAAACACTTCAGAAAAATGTTCGAAGGAAGACCGCTAATAATATTTACGGACCACAAGCCGTTAACATTTGCATTTACGAAGCCATCAAACGACAGCGAATCTCCACGACGAACCCGACACCTACTTTATATAAGCGAATTCACCACCGATATACGCTACATAAGTGGGAAAGAGAACGCTGTAGCGGACGCACTCTCACGCGTCGAAGCAATCAGTTGTCCTTCGCCGATCGACTTCCAGGAATTAGCCGCCGCTCAAGAAACAGATAGCAACATCGCACAACTACAGCAACAGAATAATATCACACTGAAGCAAATTACGATTCCCGGAACCGATCACAAGATATACTGCGAAACATCAACCAATACCAATCGTCCATACCTACCTGCCGACTACCGACGCACTATTTTCGACCTTATTCACAAGGTCAGTCACCCCGGTATACGGACTACGCACAAGATGATTACAAGCAAATACTTCTGGCCTGCAATGAATACGGACATCGGAAAATGGGCGAAAGCGTGCATTTCATGTCAACGAGCGAAGATACAGCAACATACTACAAGTTCTTTATCAACGTTGAAACCTACAGCGCGCTTTGAACACGTACACTGTGACGTCATCGGCCCGATGCCCACTACGTCCGACGGTTACCGTTACTGCCTGACTATCATCGACCGCGCGACCCGTTGGCCCGAAGCGATCCCGCTAAAGCAAATAACCGCCGAAGACATCGCCAAGGCCGTCTACGAAGGATGGATGTCAAGATTCGGTTGCCCAGCAACAATAACAACCGATCAAGGCCGACAGTTCGAAAGCCGAGTTTTTGCTCACCTAACGCAATTACTCGGTATCGAAAAAACACGCACGACGCCATATCATCCAATCTCGAATGGGGTCATTGAACGCTGGCACCGAGTAATGAAGAGTGCGCTGAAAGCTAGACTCCTATCCGCCAACAGCTGGATTAACGAACTGCCTACAGTGCTACTCGGCGTGCGCGCAGCAATACGCACCGACACGAGCGTAAGCGCCGCACAACTTACCTACGGTTGCAACATTCGCCTGCCCGGAGATTTCCTCGCTACCGAATCACACAATGACGTCATAATGGACAGTACCTACATCGAACAGCTGAGAGAAACCATCCGAAACCTGAAACCAGTACCGAACCAGCGGCATAGCAACAAGAAGCCAATATTCGTTCATCCTCACCTAACTACGTGCGAATACGTATTTCTACGTGTCGACGCAGTTAGGAAACCTCTGCAAGCACCGTACGATGGACCCTACAAAGTACTGAAACGATCAGACAAGATATTCACCATTCAATTACCTACACGTCAAGCAAACATATCCATCGACCGACTAAAACCTGCATACACCATCGCCGAGAACGAATCATCCGAACCAGCGCATACTCCAATAACAATAACCAACTACAACTACACGAATTTGCCCCCGCCGCCCCCGCGTCCCTCGCGCTCGCAGTCGCCGCCGCCCCCGCGCCCCTCGCGCTCGCAGTCGCCGCCGCCCCCGCCGCTGCCGCCGCTGTCGCCGTAGCCGCTGCAGACTTCGAGATCGTCGCCGCCGCCACAGACTCCGACATCATCGCCTGCGCACATCACTCCGACGCCTGCACCGCCTGCACATACCACTCCGACGCCTGCACTTGCACAGCAACCACGAGTGACCCGCAGCGGACGCACCGTACATTTCCCCGTACGCTATCGCTAAGGAGGGAGCTATGTAGCTGCCGAGTCCCGTCAACTACAAATTGATTGACCGTTCTGAAAAGAACGCTTTCGATTGACGTAGCGACAAAATGATTGACCGTTCTGAAAAGAACGTTTTTCGATTGACATCAAATATAATCGAATGACGTAGTGCTCCAGGAAACAGAAGTTTTGTTTGGCTGTGACAACAGCCGACAGACGTGCGTTCCCGCTAGGGTGTGCAATCGGTAAACTCGAAAACCGAGTATCGGTGAAACCGGCCGATTATTCACCGTTTTTGAGTTCGAATATTATTCGTCGGTTTTCAAAGATTCACCGATCAGACCGATCAGATCTGATCTAGACCTTGCCTTCAATACTATTGAACACAACACAGTATTTAGTCACGTAAAATGATACGAATCAGTTCGATTTTCGGCTATTCAACTAAACACACAGTTTTTTAATATTTTTTATTAGGTATTTACTATATTTTGTTTTTATTTTTAGTAAAGTAGAAAATAGATACAGGTATATTTTATGCTGTGGAGTCGTCGTGATTGCTACGGTGTCCTAGTCCCAGCTCATAATCTGGCTGTAACCAGGATAATGTCCAGACCAGGGCTAAACAAGGTCGTACCTATTTAGAGCTTATAACCTGAGATGTAGGTACCGAAATTTAAGGTCAAAAATGTGTAGGTATACTAGGTACTAGCTGCCCGGGTCGGGTACTAGCCCGGGCTTCGCACAGGTAAACTTAAGCTACATAAAAGTGTTAAAAAATAACCGTAATATTAATTCGCTAGGAATAAAAAAAATCGTTCTAACACAGAAGTTCCTGAAGGAATATTCACAGATTAAGAGGTAAACCTACTCTCCAGAATTCTCCATCCATTGGTGAAAACAACGTTAAAATCGGTTCATTAGTTTGGCAGGGGTATGCGGGCATGTATTTCGCAACTTATTTTTAAGGTTTCGTACCCAAACGGTAAATACGGGACCCTATTACTAAGATTTCGCTGTCCGTCCGTCCGTCCGTCTGTCACCAGGCTGTATCTCAAGAAACGTACTAGCTATACAGTTGAAATTTTCACAGATTGTGTATTTCTGTTGCCGCTATAACAACAAATACTAAAAACAAAATAATAATAATAATTAAGGGGGGCTCCCATACAAAAAACGTGATATTTTAGCCCTTTTTCATGGCTACCACTCGCCAAGCTAGATCTCAAGAACCGTAATAGCCGTAGACAGTTGAAATTTGCACCGATTATGTATTTTTATTGTGGCTACAACAACAAATACCTACTAAAATCAAAATAATAATAATAATTAAGGGGGGGCTCCCATAGAACAGAGTAGTTGTTATCGTTTTTTTTTCTGGTACGGAACCCTTCGTGCGCGAGTCCGACTCGCACTTGGCCGGTTTTTATACTATGTATGAAATAGATATAGATGCGGCCAAAGTGGTACCTTTACTTCGAGTTTTTCTCATACGTACTAAGTCTGTATACATGTTTTTGAAACTATATATATGTATACAATACGAGTACATATTGGTAATTTGGCAACCTTCTCTGTACATGTCGACCAATGGTTACATATTGACGATACATAAATCAAAACACAATTTAAAAAAATCATAGGTACAAATCTGTATAGGAAGTAAGCAGATATACAATTAGTGCAATTTCTCAGAAAGATCCTTATTCCTTAGCCATAAACCCACTATAGCTGCGTCAGATGATACTAAACTCAGTAAAATCCTACAATTTGTAAGGTAAAAATAAAACTCGAAAGTTCCGAGATATCACCGAAATTCGAACACGGTTTTGAGTTTCACCGTTCCAAAACCGAAATATCGGTTTCGGGTTTTTCTGCAATCCCTAGTTCCCGCCGAAGATTCCTCGATACTGACTGCACTGCGCGCGCGACAGGGTGTATTTATTCCCTTGGTCCGCGCATGCGCCAACGCGCCGCAGTCGCTCCCGCCTGCCTTCGCGAGTTTTACGCATGCGCACTACGAATCTACAGCGCGCGTTAGTTTCCCGCCAAAACTTATATGGCTATCCTTGTCTTGTATAAATGTAAATAGTGAAATAGCAATAGTTAAGTTTTAGTATATAAGAAGCCATTCTGTAAATACAATACATTCCATTATACGATCTTCAAGTCGAGACATCTTTAACTAGGGGAAACTCTGCCGAACCATCCTCCCCTAAAGGTTCAACTTTGTAGGGTTTGACATCCTCAGACAAACATTGATGAATAGCAAATTAAACTTTTGAACGCCATACTTTATGAACGACAGTGACACTTACACGCCAACTCATTTTCAAGAAGAGGAATATGAACCAGAGTATAAAGAACGAAGGTGATTTTGACAACGTACGTCATAACACCTATGTTTTCGGCAATTAAAGGTTGTAATTATTTTATTTAACCTTTTAAGCGCATTATCTATAGAAATGCATGTAGATTGCTATCGCATTTGACGCTGTCGCCATGACGGATATATTCGTCGTTGTGTTGAATCGATGGTGCGCAACTGCGCATATTCTATCGTATATACTTTGTGTCTCATTTCGTATATACTTTGTGTAGCTTGCAATTTACTACTATTCACTTTCACTTATTATAAACAAGGATGTAATTTTGTAATACAATGGATAACTGTTATTGGCCTTCTGCTATGTAACCATTCTGATGTAAAATGTATATTTACGGCTGTTGTTGTCCTGAATAAATAAATAAAAATAAAAAATACTTCGAAAACGTTGTTGGCGTGGTAAAGGTTAATTAGTGTAACATTGTTTTCTCGTTCCTTTGATCTAAATCCACCAATAAGTAACGTCTACTCCATTGAGAACTTCTTTGCTTATGATCACTTGATCACCCTACTGTTATGGCAATAGGTGGAAGAGAGAGACACAATTAGACACAGCGAGTCTCTTCTCTTTCAAAATGTTTTGTAGCTTATCTATAGTTAACTCAGAAACAGTTCGGTAACTCACAACGTAAAGTTTAATTTGGTTTGACATTGTTTTGGCAGGTATCAATATCAGTCAAGATATACGGAACATACAGTTAGTAGCATAAGTGAGTCAATATTCAAATGTTAGTAGGGTTCGATTTAATAGATGTCAAACTATATAAAAATATAAATGTTTTATAAACAATATTACTCCTAGAAATGAGCAACAAAACTGCTGTACAAATGTATTACTTACGATTTATAGTTATTTACCTACTGAAACCTAAAAACTGGAAATTTTAACCTAATTTATTTTCCTAATAATTTGTTTTTTTTAAGACAACCCAAAAAACTGAAACCACCTAAAATAGGCAATTTCAGTCTCTTAAAAGTGATTCGGAAAGTATGTTGATGAGATATATTTTAGGAGGTAATTATTGTCTACAAAGAGTTCGGTGCGAAAGTGAGTCAATGTAAATAAGTATGGAAACTGAATGGTGGACACCTTATTCAACTGAGTCTAACCCTACTATAACTACAAAAGTACGTGTCTGATTCAGGCGGTTGCGTGCTCATTTTAAGGAAGCTAGAATTAACTGTTATAGACAATTAAATAATTTGGGGTCGTCATACAAAAAAAAATTTTTTTCGTTAAACAAAAACATAATTGACACATTTCTTGAGGACTAAACTTTTTTTTTCTCCTCTTATGTCGTTGCTCAAAGGTGTTACAGTTTTGTTATTGATTCTTGCTGAACACAGCTGACTGAATTAATGTTAATTTATTGGCAATTTCCTAAGATACAGCCGATAGATCTGACAAACTTCCATAGAAAATGGTCGGTGCAAATTTGATTCAATGCTAATGTCACCCTTGAGACAAAATGCAATATCTTGATCTAAAATTACATAACGGCAGATTATCCCTACAATGCATGCTAACGAATAATGTTTCAATGGAAACATTATTCTTAACCCTTTTTGTTTTAATTGACGATACTTATCAAAGTAGTGGACATTGGTTCAGTTGTGCTACTAACTGTATATTTGAAACCTCATTGGTTTGTTATTTTGTATACCAACTTCTTTGAAGTATAAACCATGACAATTTAATATTGTTAAATTGTATGTGTGTGCTCTATTGAGCACAATAAAAAAAAGTTGACACAATACGTCTGGCATTCATGTAAACTGTAAATACTTAGACCGAATTAGTAATTTTACTTTCATTTATAGTTAATAATATTGAGTATTTCTCGACTCAAAAGTTTTATTTTGTAATGCTGTACCAGATATTTCTTACAGGAACATTTTAATTCATATTTAATTTTATGTCATCCGGAATCATACCATACCTAGTTCCCAAGTCACGTGATAACCAAGCTAAATTTTGACACCTCATACAATTCTACCAAGGTAAGCTGACCCCTCGCTTGTATGCGGCGTCATCAAACACGATTTTGAGGCTTGTATTTGTCGGGGCATCCAGGATTTTTCGTAAATATCATTTTATTAATTTTCCAAGATAAAAATCAAAAAACCTAAGACCTTATTGCACATCTGCAGCATGGGACGGATCCTATGGTATATAATTTATCAAAATTGGTCCATAACTGTAGATCTGATGGGCATTACAAAGATCGGCTTCGCATAATATATGTATAGATGTATCTATCTATGTTTAAACAGTTTTGAGAATATAATGAATTTCTAGTCTAAAATTTACAAGCAAAACCAAGACTGTTCCTCTTTCAGTTTCGGCTAAACTTGGCTTTCAGACATATTATAGGTGAAAATTCATCCAATGATACTGACAGTGACACTAATAATGCCAGTTCAAGCTTTATTCAACCATGAAACATTTTAGATTAATTTAGTGTTTATGTTTATCAAATATTTTGTTTCTAACCAAGTTTGATAAATGTAAACCCTACTAATCTATTAAAATATAAATTAGTATAATGAAGAAGTTTAAAGTAAAGTAATGTCAATTGCATAATGAAATGCTGTAATAGAGCACAGTACATAACAATAAATAAATTTATTAGTATATGCATAAGAATAAAGCATAAAGTTATGAAGTATAGTGAAGTCTCATCCCTAACCTAACATTGTAAATGTAGACTATAAAATAAGAACCTTTAATGACCTTAAACATTAAGTTCATGACTACTAATTTATTCCACTAGCTGGCACAAGTTTCAAATTACTTACTTAATATGTATTAGACATTAACCTTAATTTGACAAAGGTGGGGTCATGGCCATGAAACTGATGCATCATTATTTATATTTATATATGTATATATATACTCAATGTGAGATTCCGATCTGAACTTCGCATTATTTGTCAGAGACACAATAATGATTTCTTTTTAAGTATACATAGGTCAAATAAAAAATAGGCGTGTTGCATCACTATAATACCTACTAGTGATTAAATCAACTATTTAAGACATTGTCGAAATTTTAAGTTAGTTTTTTTAAAACACGCGAAAATATCTGCAAATTATCGTAAAGTAGCGATAATGACAACTGAAATAAAGAATCGTATGAGTGAAAATAATTAGACAATATTGAATGCCATCTCACCTGATTTCACATCCTAAAAGGTTTTATAAAAATATCACATCACAACAATGACACATTATCACACAAACGTAATTTTATTTGCCATCACACTAAACAAACCTTCCAGTGGAGAACTACGAATACTACGAATGAACTTTGACATTTTCATCGCGCAAACTCCGAATGTCAAACGCCTCAAAAGCCGTTCCTGCTACGTCGGTCTACGTTATATTGGGTGCTACATTACAGTACAGTGTAATAATCTGAAGATACACATTGCAACGTTTTGAGTAAATAATATTAACCCTGTTGATAATGATAAATTTTTTCGACATTACTATACATTAACTTGTCAAAATACATTCCAACCAAATTGCAACGTAAATCGTGTGTCCGTAAATCGGAACGTTGTATTATTACTGATTCTGCGATTTCTGCGTAGATGGAGGGCTTATTCATAGTCACATCCTCCACACATTAAGGAGTAATGCTGTTTTATCAATTTATCATTTATCACTGGTATCTGAATGCCTTATGTTTTATAGTACCGTATGTATAATAATAGTGATGACTTTTCTGGAGCTGTGAAGATCCATTGGCCACGCCTTTATCATGAGTCAGGCCGTAGGTATTCTTGTTCGCCACCGTAGTGGCATAACTGGCATAGTGGCCTTAGTGTTTTTCATAGACGTACTACGTACGTACTACTTAGTTCTATTTCATGCACCTGGGTCAATTCGCGTAAATCAACCAAAAATGTGTTCCGGTGTTTTTAAAATAAATAGTGACTTTATCGTTATTTATTCTTTTGTAGAAGGGGTGCAGGGTAGGTGTGCTCGTCCAGGTGTGCGGCGCTGGACTACCGGCACAGCTACTCAAGTCTTTCTTGCACGTCCTCGTCGCCTCTGACTCTGCCGCCGCAGGTCAGGGGCGAGTCAGCTTCTCCAAGAAGTGGACCGTGCACCCTGGAAATACTGGTGGTCGTTAACGGGCGCCGCACC
Source organism: Notocelia uddmanniana (assembly GCA_905163555.1). NCBI lineage: Eukaryota > Metazoa > Arthropoda > Insecta > Lepidoptera > Tortricidae > Notocelia > Notocelia uddmanniana. The sequence goes on from LR991053.1 coordinate 14,865,056, forward strand.
TAGACCATCTACCCCGGATCACCAGTAGCTAAGCAAGAAAGGCCATACCCAGCTGGAAAATCCCACCAGCTGAGTATTCCTATACCTTTATCCTGTGCTCCAAACTTCTCCTTCCTCCTCCTTTCCTCCTCACTCAACACATCCCCTCCACAACTCCTGACACCCCCCTTTCCAATTTCCCCTCCTTGGGAATTAATTTCCACGGCTCTGCCGAGGGTCGTAGGTGACCTCGGCAGACTATCCTCACCTACCTGCGCTGGTCCAGCGCAGTTGAGCGCCGTGAGTTCGGATGAAGGAGTCCTGGAGAGTTGAGCTAATCGGAGTCGGGGTTAGTTACTACCGTGACGCAACACGCTCTCTTTGGTCCCGATTTCAGGCGAAACGGCAGCCCTGTGGCCAGCCATCACAGGGAATGGACACGCGTCCCGTACGGTCGAGGTGGTAGGGTCCGCAGGCCAGATATGGGGGGGGGGGGAAATAAAAAATCAAACATAGCACAAGACGAAAAGAATATGCGGAAATTAAACAAGGCTTAGAAAAAGGGAAACAAAGATTTAAAGAGAGGAAAGAAAAAAGCAGTTCGCCTGGCCCAACATAGAACTGTGGGAACGTTGCGGTGAGACTCGACCAGCAGATTAAACGCCGCAAGTGGAACTGGATCGGCCACACGCTCCAAAGGGTGTCTGATCACATACCGAGGTAAGCCCTAGACTGGAATCCCCAAGGAAAGCGTAGGCGTGGCCGCCCTTAGCAAACCTGGCGGCGGACGATCATCGCAGAGGCGAAGAACATAGGGAAGACTTGGAGCGAATTGAAGCGCGAAGCTCAAGACCGAACGGGACGGCGGCGCACTGTGGAAGCCCTTTGCCCCATCTAGGGGACACAGGAACATAAGTCAAGTAAGACTAACGACATTCCCAGGCACCCTAAAGTGCATCTAGGGTTGTTGGCGGACAATACCGCGCTCTTTACGCCTCATTGGAAGTACGCTTTAATCTGGCGATACCGAGTTTTTTTTAAGTATAGTATTTTATTTATTTATTTATTTATTCAGGACCACAACAGCCGTAAATATACATTTTACATCAGAATGGTTACATAGCAGAAGGCCAATAACAGTTATCCATTGTATTACAAAATTACATACTTGTTTATAATAAGTGAAAGTTAATAGTAGTAAATTGCAAGCTACACAAAGTATATACGAAATGAGACATACTCAGACATAATCCAGAACAGACAGCAATCACTTGTAACTTATTATGTACCACTAAGCAGCATGCCATACAATTTCATTAGAACTATCGATACTCGGAGTGTTACGAGTGCTCACCCATAGTTACGCAATGAATATGGTTAATTACGAGTAATTACCAGTAGTGCGACACACACACACACACAAGATGAATGCATATTTAGCAGGTGGCTAGTTGGGCAGGAGGCAGAGCTTTGGCGCAGAGAGACTTGTAGGTTCTTGAATTAAACTCCGTTGTTAACCGTAGAATATAGAATGAATACTGAATAATTTTATTTACAAAATGCTTAACTATATACAACGAAAGAGCTTACAACTAGCGATGGTTCTACACCGAAACAATAATTATTATTACAATATTAGGAAAGGGTAGACGGGCGCGAGCGAGAAGGAGATAGTCAACGCGTGCCGCGCGCGTGCGCGCGGGCTTGGCACGTGCGGCTATATAATAATTTGGGCGCACGTGTCTCGTCCATACAGAGCCATCATCCGGGGTCTCCACAAGGACATCCCGGAGGGTGAGATACTCGCGGATCTCAATAGCAAGGGGATCGCGACCAGGGAGGTTCATCGCCTCTACCATAAGACGAGGGGCAAATACGACATTGTACTCATAGTCACCGACCCAGACCAACGTAAAGCAGTTCATGCTCTCAAAGAGGTCCTTAAGATCTCAATTAGGGTAGAGACTCCGAACAGGAGGAACTACATCTCGCAGTGTCACAACTGCCAGAGGTTCGGCCACAGCGCTCGTGGCTGTTTCTCTCCCCCCCGATGCGTCAAGTGCGCTGGTGATCACGCGTCTCGTGATTGCAACCGTCCAAAGGGTTGTAAGGACCCGGCCGGCGTCCAGTGCTGCAACTGTTTGCAACGCAAGCTCCCCCATGGGCATACTGCCAACTATGGGGGATGCCCTTGTCGCCCAAAGAATCGCAGCACTGGTGCAAAGCCAAAATCCTCACCCCCCTCTGGGCAGAAGCAGAAATCGAGCCGGGCTGCTCCCCAGCTCACTTCGCAAGCTTTCTCTGCCCTTCCGGCCGTAGGACTAGGTGCTCCCAGGAACCTGCCGCCCTCTGCGGCCGTAGGCCCCCGCCCGGTGCCTTCCGCACCCCAATCCCAGGCGTGCCCCCCTGCATGGGGGCCCGCCACCAGTCAAGCGGGCCGGCCCGCTCTAGCTCCCCACTTTGCACTTATGCAGGTTCTTCAGATGCTCCCCGCGGAGGCGGCGAGCGGTCTGAGTGCCTACCTAGGTGCTGCGACACAGAAATACTTCGCCGCTCAGTTCGGCAGTCAGGGTCTCGGTGCTTATTAGTATGGATCGTACGGCCCTAAAGCTTAAACCTACTTCGCTTACCATTGGTATTTATAATGCCAATGGCTTGAGGGGTATGAAGGACGAGGTGATAAACTTCCTTCGCGATCACTCAGTAGATATATTCCTGGTCCAAGAGACCTTTTACAGATCCGGTACTAGAGCCTTTCGCGTCCCTGGATTCAATCAGATTAGAGATGATAGGCAAGATGGTAGGCCATTCGGGGGCACGCTCATTTTCTATAAACGTAGCTTACATTGCATAAGTCTTACTCCCCCACCCCTGACAAATATGGAAGTGTCAGTTTGCCGCATATCGATGGAGGGCCACCCCCCGATATCGATTGCGTCAACCTACCTTTCACCTCAACGTGACTTACTTAAGACCGACCTCGACTCGCTAGCCTCCCTAGGTCCTTCGGTCATCGTGGCCGGGGACCTAAACAGTAAGCACATTAACTGGGGTTGCACTGCAACCAATCCCAACGGCAATCGGCTTCATCACCTTTTGATCGACAGCCTCCCTTTCGATCTCCTCGCTCCCCTAGAACCGACTCATTTCCCTCATAACGTAGATCACCGACCTGACATACTCGACATTGCACTTCTAAAGAACGTAGCGTTAACTCTGCGTTCTATAGAAGTGATACACGAACTTGACTCGGACCATAGGCCAGTCCTTTTGAGACTAGGACCTCACCCCAATAGTACACCTCGTACCAGAACACTCGTGGACTGGGACAAGGTACAATCAGGTCTCCTACAGACAGATCCTCCCCTGCTTAGAGACATCCCCGACAATATAACCACTACTGAACAGACCGACCAAGCGATCGATTCCTTCACTAACTACCTCAACACTGTTCGAAGTGAGGCCTCAAGGGAGGTATCGGCGGAGGATATCCAAAACCGACCCCTACCTAGGGAATTGAGAGAGTTAGTGACTAGGAAAAATCGTGCCATCAGGACCTACTCTAATCACCCTTCTGCCGAAAACCGTCAAATCCTGAGGGACTTGTGCAACGAGTCCAAACAGAGAATTGCCGAGTTTCGGGAGAACTCGTTCAGGGATCTGATGGGTGAGATCGCGCCTAGTCATCTGGCTTACTGGAAACTAGCGAGATCTCTCAAATCAGACACCTGTTGGACTATACCCCCCTTGGATCGTCCGGATCACCCTACCCCTGCGTTCGAGGATAGTGAGAAAGCCGAATGCCTTGCGAGTAGCTTAGAGTCCCAATGTTCGCCTAGTCTCCTGCACACCGACGAAGCCCATATTAGATGGGTCGATTCCGAGGTGGACAGGAGATCGCGTCTCCCCGTAACTTCACCCGTTTTACCGGTGTCGGTTAAGGAAGTCAGTGACCTCGTCAGGCGTCTTCGTGTTAGGAAGGCTCCGGGTGCGGATGGTGTATCCAATCGTATCCTGAAACTTCTCCCCGAAACCCTCCTCCTCATTTTGGTTGGCATCTTCAATGCCGCGCTGACCAATGCTCACTTCCCAGCCGCGTGGAAAGGTGCATCGGTCATAGGGATAGCGAAGCCCGGCAAACCCCGGACTTCGCCTGCCTCTTACAGGCCGATCAGCTTGCTTAGCTCCCTTGGAAAGCTATATGAGCGGATCCTACTCACTAGAATTCTCAGATTTACGGCTGAGAATAACGTCATCATCGACGAGCAGTTCGGCTTTAGATCCGGGCACTCGTGTGTCCAACAAGTGCACCGCGTCACGGAGCACGTGCTGGACGGTTTCTCTCGTTTCCAGGGGCTCAAGACCGGTGCGATCTTTCTCGACGTGGCGAAAGCCTTCGACAAAGTTTGGCATAACGGGTTGATATACAAGTTATATCTGCTCGGCATGCCGGACAGACTCGTACTCACAATACGAGATTTTCTCAGGGATCGAAGCTTTCGTTACAGACTAGAGGGAACGTACTCGGACCCACACCCCATCCGAGCCGGAGTCCCGCAAGGCTCCGTGCTCTCTCCCACTCTGTACTCGTTATTCACGAATGACATTCCCAGGCACCCTAAAGTGCATCTGGGGTTGTTCGCGGACGACACCGCGCTCTTTACGACTCATTGTAAGTACGCTTTTATCCGGCGATATCTCCAGGAGGCAATCACCGACCTTGGTCGTTGGTTTAATCTTTGGCGTATCGAAGTCAATCCGGAAAAAAGCACTGCAATAGTCTTCCACCCTTCTGACTGCGTTAGCACAGAAAGGCGGGTGGCTCCGATCCAAATGTTTGACCGGCCTATCCCCTGGGCCAACGAGGTCAAATATCTTGGAGTGACCCTCGACAGGAAACTGACTTTCCGCAGCCACATCCGTAGGGTACGCAACCGTGCGTTGTTCGTGCTAGGAAGGCTTGGGCCGATGATCAACAAGTTTAGTAAAATGTCACTTAGAAATAAGCTGACACTTTACAAAACTTGTGTTCGTCCAATCATGTCTTATGCAAGTGTAGCTTTTGCTCACGTGCCTATGACATCGCTCAAGCCGCTTCAGGTCATTCAAAATCGTTTTCTCCGTAGGGCGACTGGTGCCCCGTGGTACCAGTCGAACCTCAGCCTGCACCACGACATGGGGATTAGCACCATGTATGGTTTCTTTAAGCAGACTGCCAGGCGTTATTTTGACAACGCTCCCCATCATAGGAATCCGTTAGTTAGGAAGGCTGTCGACTACGTTCCCATCCCTCCCCCCTCTGTCGTAACTCGGCGATCACTGATTAGGGGCCGCACGGTCCGGCGTCCTAGGCACACACTCACGGACCCGGACGACGTAATCACAGCGTCCATCGAAAGGTGGAACGCTGCGCTTACGGCGTCCAACTCAGACACGACGCGTACACTTAGGCTTTCCCGCCGGCGGGGACGTCCACCGCGCGATCGCGACAACACAGACACATATATTCCCTATTCGTCCCGGTACCGTCGCATACCGGGTAGAGTCAGTCCGACGCAGGTCGGGCCTAGCTGAGTTTCTTGCTGGACTCTTCTCAGCTAGGCTAGGTTTAGTGAACCAGCGACAAAACTCCCAGTAGCTCGATTCCACTCACACCCCAGATTTGGTTGAAACCGTTCAACCAATCTCACTGGAGCGCAAACTCTTAGAGTATTCCAGTGTTTAAACCGCCCACGCGGTCGTGTCGGAGGTTTTCCCCAGGCAACTCTCCCACCGCGTATTCCTATCGCTTTAATGGGCTCGGCCTATAAAGCCACAGTCAGGTCAAAAATAAAATAATAAAAGTGTCTCGTCCATTTGCTCCTGCCGTCGCCGGGATGGAAACATCGCTGCGCTGTCGCTCCGTGCCCGAAGATTGAAGCTGCATTGAAGAAACACGACGTCAATCCACGAAGATACTGCTTTGTCGGTTTCTTCACTATTGCACAACTGTCCTTTTCAGGGCAACCAAAACTGCTCTTGTCAGAGCAATTAGCTGTTCTCACAGGACAGCTATTTCTGATGTCAATTGCACAACTGTCCTTTTCAGGGCAAACAAAACTGCTCTTATCAGAGCAATTAGCTGCTCTCACAGAACAGCTATTTCTGATGTCAATCAAGGGTCTCTATACCTACAGGGCTCCCCTTCAAGTGAAACGTACAGGTAATCGAACTTGGCGGCCTCTGCGAGTGCGATTGTCGGCTGTAGGTATAGGTATATTTTGGGTCTTGATTGCTGTCGTGTTTTGTTTCAGGTTGCCCGTTGTTGGTTGTTTCAGGTTCTCGTTTTGGTTGTCCTGTTGTGATGTGGTCGATGAATTCGGTGTCGAAGTTGTAGATGTAGGTGTACCTTGCTCGGTGATTGTGTAGGCGGGCTTGAGTCGGTCGATTGACACGTTGACTTGACGGTTTGGTAGTTGAAGTGTGAACTGTTTGTCGTCTCTTTTCAGCACGCGGTAGGGTCCGTCGTAAGGTGCTTGAAGCGGCTTCCTTACGGCGTCGACTCGTAAAAATACTTGTTCGCACGTCTTGAGATCGCGATGTACAAATATCGGTCTTGCGTTACTATGCGGCTGAATAGGCGTCGGTTTCAAGCGCCGTATTGTGTCCCTCAGCTGATCTACGAAGGCGGAGTCCATAATGACGTCATTGTTCGCAGGTACCGCTGACAGGAAATCGCCGGGTAGTCTCACAGTGCAGCCGTAAGTGAGTTGGGCTGCGCTTACATCGGTGTCACTTCTTAGCGCCGCACGTAGGCCGAGTAGAACAGTAGGTATTTGGTCGACCCACGATTTTGTTGTTTGTAGTCTCGCTTTTAGTGCATTCTTGAGAGACTTATGCCATCGCTCCAGAATTCCATTAGCAATTGGATGGTATGGTGTTGTGCGGGTTCTTTCGATGCCGAGTAAGCGTGTGAGTGACGCAAATATTCGACTCTCGAATTGCCGTCCTTGATCGGTAGTTATTGTGGCGGGGCAACCGAAGCGGGAAATCCAACCGTCGTAAACAGCCTTGGCGACTTGTTCGGCGGTTATATCCGTAAGTGGGACTGCTTCGGGCCATCGTGTTGCTCTGTCGATCATCGTAAGTAGGTATCGATGTCCAGTTGCGGCGGTGGGAAGTGCTCCAACGATGTCCAAGTGGATGTGCTCAAATCGTTCAGTTGGCGGGAAAGATGAAATTGGGCTTGCGGTGTGTCGATGAATTTTCGCTCGCTGGCAGTGTACGCATACTTTGGCCCAGGTACCTAACTACGTCCTTGTTTAGTGAAGGCCAAAAGTAGCGTTGAGCGACTAGTTTTCTTGTCGTTCGGATTCCGGGATGACTTATATTGTGAACAGAGTCGAATGCGGCGCGGCGAAAATCTTCGGGTACATACGGTCGTAAGTTGCTCGTCGATGTTTCGCAGAATAGTTTGACGGCGGTTCCAGGAATTGTGACTTGCTTAATAGAAATATTCGGTTGCTGTGCGAGTGTTTGGATTGCGTTTCTATCTCGCTCTTGGGCTTCGGCTAGTTTTTTGTAGTCAATGGGCGAAGGGCAGGCTATTGTTTCTATGCGGGAAAGGGCGTCGGCGGCGGCGTTTTGTGACCCACTGACGTGTCGTATATCGGTTGTAAATTCACTGATATACAATAGCTGGCGGGTGCGGCGCGGCGACTCGTTGTTGGTACTTGTTTTTGTGAATGCGAACGTTAACGGCTTGTGGTCGGTGAATAGTATTAGTTCGCGTCCCTCGAACATCTTGCGGAAGTGTTTTGTACTCATGTATAGTGCGAGTAACTCTCGGTCGTAAACACAATAGCGCGTCTGTGCGTCGGAGAATTTCTTAGAAAAGTAGCCAAGTGGTTGCCATGTGCTGTTGACGAATTGATTGAGCGATGCGCCGGCGGCCGAATCGGAAGCGTCCGAGAATATTGTTAGTGTTGCTTGATGGCATGGATGAGCGAGTAAGCGGCGTTTTTAATGCTGTCCTTACATGCGTCAAATGCAAGTGTGGCTTCATCGTCCCAACTAATTGTTGTCTTGTCCTTCTTGCGCGCGTTGTGTAGATATTTGCACAGTGGGGCTTGTAATACCGCGGCGTCCTTAATGTTTTCTCGGTAAAAGTTTATCATTCCGAGAAATCGGCGTAACTCGTCGATAGTTTGTGGCTTCGGATAGTCGGTGATAGCTTGGACTTTCTCGGCTGGTGGCTTGATACCGTCCTTGCTAACTTCATAGCCGAGGAATTTGACGGATGGTTGACCGAATACACACTTCGATGGGTTTATTGTTATGCCGTAGTCTTCCAGTCGTTGTAGTACGGTGCGAAGGTGTTGGCGGTGTTCTTCTTCGTTGATCGATGCCACGAGTAGGTCGTCGACGAATGGAAATACGAAGTCGAGTTCGCGAAGTACTTCGTGTATGAAACGCTGGAAAGTCTGTCCGGCGTTCTTGAGACCTGGACACATTCGCGGGAACTCGAAGAGACCAAATGGGGTAATTAGTGCGGTTTTCTCGATGTCTTGCTCGCTGACTGGCAATTGTTGATACGCGCGATTAAGGTCGATAGTCGAAAAAACTTCTTTACCGGCGAGTTGGTAGGTAAAATCGCGAATTCTTGGAATTGGGTAGCGATCGGGCTTCGTAAAGAGCAGCTAATTCTGATGTCAATCAAGGGTCTCTATACCTACACATAGATTTCACAATACAACTTACAATCCTAAGACACGGCTCACTCTGGCGCAACCAATTTATAAGATGTTTAATCAAATTGAAATTTATCATTACACAAATTCGTAGAGGACCTTAACTTTGGTTTTATCTTAAAACTTCGAAAAGAAAATACCAGTTCCTCATTACCAGTCATACAAAAACATTACCATATACACAAAAAAAATGGTAATGATGTCTACGGCGATGACGAAAACAGATAAATACCGACAAAACTCTAAATTATAGGTTGAAACCAAATAACTTGCCTGCCATTTTAATAACTTGCAATAGACCTATCACGCATCGTAGTTCAATCAATGTAATATTTTTTTCTTACCTAGTTTAGTGTGCTAATGGCGATGACGCTAAAATGTGACAAACAATTTCATATATTAAACTTAAGCCAAAAAAATAGTCTTCTACATGCAGGAAATTTACGTGCGTGCTGGTCCTCTTCGTAATGGCAATTGAGGAACAGGGAGGCGTTGGCGTCTCGGGTATCCAGTCACTTGTTATAATAATAAAAATACATTGACGCAGCTGCAATGGCAATGATGAAATTCTATGTCAAAATTTTATTATTTTTTTATTCTTAGAAATTATTCTTCGAGATTTCTTTATAAATATTAACATGGTATGCATTTACGACATACAATAAAAAACACGGATTCCGTGCGGCGGATTTTCAAGAAATATAGTACGAAGTTGTAAACTTACAATTTTTCATCTGATGGTAATGACGTTTAGTGCGTGGTAATTAATTAGATTTTTAAATTACCTAAAACAAATGAACAAACTTGAATTGCGGCGACTTGTGGCTAAACACGTCCTGTATTGTTCTACAAATGAATAAATAAAGATAAAGTCACTGTTTATTTTAAAAACACCGGAACACATTTTTGGTTGATTTTCGCGAATTGACCCGGCCACAAACAGCTGTGCGGTACGCGTGCTCCTTGTCGCCGTAAGCTGGCCGCTCCTATTTCTTAAGCTTATTGAAAGGCAGAGGAAAGTCCACTTGAATAAAACTTTTAATAAAGTTTTTCCTATGGTCCTTAACAATAGATTTGACATATGAGAAGGTTGTATGTAAACATAGAAACCCCTCAAAATCGCAATAAATCGACTCACGAAATAGCGGTTATTGTATTTTTGGTGTGTCTCCAAATGTATTTCGTGTCACTACCGAATCAAGGAATTTCTTGGTTAATTTTTGTTGCTCGTGTATGAATATAATAATTATGAAACTTATTAAACTTAAATGTAAAAAAACAATTAATGTAGTTAATGAAGTTTCGAGGGTCAATTCGCGTAAATAAACCAAAAATGTGTTCCGGTGTTTTTAAAATAAACAGTGACTTTATCGTTATTTATTCATTTGTAGAACAATACAGGACGTGTTTAGCCACAAGTCGCCGCAATTCAAGTTTGTTCATTTGTTTTAGGTAATTTAGTCATCTAATTAACAGGCACTAAACGTCATTACCATCAGATGAAAAATTTGAGGTTTACAACTTCGTACTATATTTCTTGAAAATCCACCGCACGGATTCCGTGTTTTTTATTGTATGTCGTAAATGCATATCATGTTAATATTTATAAAGAAATCTCAAAGCGTTTCATGAATTATTTCTATGAATAAAAAAATAATAAAATTTTGTCATAGAATTTCATCATTGCCATTGCAGCCGCGTCAAAGTATTTTTATTATTATAACAAGTGGCTGGATACCCGAGACGCCAACGCCTCCCTGTTCCTAAATTGCCATTACGAAGAGGACCAGAACGCACGCAAATTTCCTGCATGTAGAAGACTATTATTTTTTTGGCTTAAGTTTAATATATAAAATTGTTTGTCACATTTTAGCGTCATCGCCATTAGCACACTAAACTAGGTAAGAAAAAAATATTACATTGATTGAACTACGATGCGTGATAGGTCTATTATGCAAGTTATTAAAATGGCAGGCAATTTATTTGGTTTCAACCTATAATTTTTTTTTTTCAACTTATATATAGTTTCAACTTATAAATTTTCAACCTACAACCTATAATAAACCTATAAGTTTTGTCGGTATTTATCTGTTTTCGTCATCGCCGTAGACATCATTACCATTTTTTTTGTGTATATGGTAATGTTTTTGTATGACTGGTAATGACGAACTGGTATTTTCTTTTCGAAGTTTTAAGATAAAAACCAAAGATAAGGTCCTCTACGAATTTGTTAAATTATAAATTTCCATTTGAATAAACATATTATAAAATACTACACTTAAAAAAAACTCGGTATCGCCAGATTAAAGCGTACTTCCAATGAGGCGTAAAGAGCGCGGTATTGTCCGCCAACAACCCTAGATGCACTTTAGGGTGCCTGGGAATGTCGTTACTTGACTTATATTCCTGTGTCCCTTAGATGGGGCAAAGGGCTTCCACAGTGCGCCGCCATCTCGTTCGGTCTAGAGCTTCGCGCTTCAATTCGCTCTAAGTCTTCCCTATGTTGTTCGCCTCTGCGATGATCGTCCGCCGCCAAGTTTGCTAAGGGCGGCCACGTTTACGATTTCCTTGGGGATTCCAGTCTAGGGCTTGCCTCGGTATGTGATCAGGGACCCTTCGCAGCGTGTGGCCGATCCAGTTCCACTTGCGGCGTTTAATCTGCTAGTTGAGTCTCATCGCAACGTTCTCACAGTTCTATGTTGGGCCAGTAAATTCCGAGAATACGGCGAAGACAACGATTGATGACGAACGACTTGAAGCCGGCGCGAGATGTCCTTAGTAACCTTCCACGTCTCACATCGGTACAGCAACACGGTTATACGTTGGACCGGAATATCTTGAGCTTAACTCTCCTAGTCAGTTTCCGCGATTGCCACACAGGACGGAGCTGTGCGAAGGTTGCATTTACTTTGGTGACTCTCAAAGCGAAGTCCCCTTCGGTCCCTCCAGTTTCCGACACTACACTACCGAGGTAAGTGAATTTGTGGATCCTTTTCACAGCCTCTGTGCCAATGAGTAACGGCAATGAGCTTGTCGCCCCGGACCTCATTTCCTCGGTTTTCCGGGTGTTGATTTACAGTCCCGCCTCCGTGATGTCGTTCGTGAATAACAAATATAGAGTGGGAGAAAGCACGGAGCCTTGCGCTACGGCTCAGATGTGGTTTGGGTCTGAGTGCATTCCCTCTAATCTGTGAACACAGTTTCGGTCCCTGAGAAAAAACTGGTATATTGAGTACGAGTCTGTCCGGCAGGCCGATCAGATATAACTTGTATATCAATTCATTATGCCAGACCATGTCAAAGGCTTTCGCCACGTTGAGAAAGATCACACTGTTCTTGAACCCCTGGAATCGAGAGAAACCGTCCAGTACGTGCTCCGTGAGACGGTGCACCTGTTGAACGTACGAGTGCCCGGATCCGAAACTGAACTGCTCGTCGATGATTATGTTGTTCTCAGCCGAAAATCTGAGAATTCTAGTGAGTAGTATCCGCTCATATAGCTTTCCAAGGGAGCTTATAAAGGCGAAGTCCGGGGTGTACCGAGGTTCGCTATCCCTATGACCGATGTACCTTTCAACGCGGCTGGAAAATGAGCATTGGTATTGGTCAGCGCGGCATTTAAGATACGAGCAAAATGAGGTGAGTTTCGGGGAAAATTCTCAGGATACGATTAGATATAGCACTTGCACCCGAAGCCGAAGAAAACGCCCGACAAGGTCACTGACTTCCTTAACTAATAGCGGTAAAACGGGTGAAGTTACGGGGAGATGCGATCTCGTGTCCACCTCGGAATCGACCCATCTATTATGTTATTAGCTTCTTCGATGTGCAGGAGACTAGGCGAACATTGGAAGTCTTAAGCTACTTGCAAGGCATTCGGCTTTCTCACTACTTATCCTCGAACGCAGGAGTAGTGTGATAAACCGGACGATTCAAGGTAAATTTAGCGAAAACACTATATATAAGCCTATTAACTATAATCCTACCGCCAGGGTAACCCGCCGTCTGAGAAACATCATCAAAGACCAGGAGGGTCTATTTATGGAGGACGATTTCAATGGCCTATACAGATCGAAAACCGTCCAACCACCTAAATTATATGGACTGGCTAAAGTATTGTGAGTCAGATTGGCTCGCCATCATATGATCTGGCAAAACATGTGGCAGGTGTGTTGCAAACAATGGTGGGAAATACTTCGTCATACGAGAAAGACTCGCGTCATTTCATTCACATTGTTCGAAAAACACGTGTGGAAACAGGCGAGATGGTGGTGAGTTTCGATATGGAATCGTTAATCACCAATGTTCCATTAGCCGAGTGTTTGGATATGTAAAGACGAAATTAAAAGAAAATGGGATATTTTACGTTCTTTAATTAATTTTTGTAATTGTTTCTACCGGCTCTACCATTGGCTGTCTGATTTGAAAGAAGCGTAAGCGAAGAAGAAATAAAAACTCGAACATAGCAAGACGAAAGGAATATGCGGAATATAAACAAGGCTTAGAAAAAGGGAAACAAAGATTTAAAGAGAGGAAAGAAAAAAGCAGTTCAAAAGTGTACACGAGAAGTCCCCTCGTGACTAACGGGAAAAAAGGAAAAAAGGCGCGAAGTGTCCAAAAAAAGAGACAAAAAAGGAGGACAAGTCAAATAAAAAATTTGTAGTAGCTCCTGAGATAATTCTTATTGATGCAACCGATAAATATGAACCTAAAAATGAAGTAGCAGATCTATTAACAAAGTCTCCCGTTTGTGCAGATTTGGAAGCAAGAACAAGATACCGAGAACTGAAGAGAAGAATGTACCTGCTGAAAGTAATTGAAAAGCTGGAAGAGCAAAATATTATACATGAAGTGTAATTTCATTCACAACCCCGGTATTTTTTAATATATTCGTCATTACCATCTACTCGATATCATTACCATATCTAAAAACAACACAACAACAGTTCTGGACATCTGCTAATATTGTTCCCGTACTCAAGAAGAATAACTGAAATTTCCTCACCCCCTCCTCTAATATTAAAAATAATTATCTCCTTTTTGTCAAATATGTAATGTTATATGTTTTTTTTTAATTATTCATGTTTAATTTATATTTCCTATTCCATTAATTCTGCAGGAAAGCGGCATTTACTGAATTTACCGGATTTACGTGCACTCATTTACGGAATAACCGAGAGAGACTATTTTTAATCCGTAATAACGTACATTTAAGAGGTTAATATAAATGACTGTTAGTTATATAAAACACAGTTTAATATATAGTTGTTATATAACATTCTATACTCTGAAAGCCAGTCTTTACTAGTGAACAGATTTCATTACCTAAGATTTCAGGTTTTACTGGAAATAGCTTACAAAGTCAAAAATGGCTTAATACTCCGTAATTCCGTACACTTCCCTTAACATGCCGAAATAGGGGACATTATCTTACTTACCTACAATTCATAACGTCCTTCGGTTGTTGATGATGATTATTTTATTACTTACATTGAGTTATGGTAACGTAGGTAGTTTGATAAAAAATATTTTCCTAATGCAGCATAGCATCTATGAATAGTGCACCGCTAGTCCTAGATGATGGACAGACTGAAATCGATAATAGTCCGAAATAAACCGCCGTTGCGCTGTAGGTACTCGTCACACTGTTTACATACACGTACAACATGCAGCTATTATATTTATGTAAATTATGTAATGTAGTAAAAGCTTTTGTGTAGGTACTGAATGCGATGTACCTACTTGGTGAACGTAGGTCTAGGTATTATGTGTACAGGTACAGTCAGCGTCAATCATGTCATGTAGTACCTAAGCCAAAGTGGCCAAAAAGTTCGGTACACCATTACATTTTGTATGGTACGTAGTATATGACGCTAACTGTACCATGGCCAACACAGTTAACTGACCATTCGTGCATTTTTTTCTCATTATAATAAGGATTACGAATGGTCCTTTAAGCTGTGTCGGCGTTGGTAGTGTTGGTACAGTCAGAGCCGGCTCTATCATGCTCTATGGTAGAGCGGAGGGAGCGGCCGATCGGTCTTAGAAATGAATGAGAAAGATCAGTATCGAGGGTAATATACAATTTTGGCGGCTCCTTTTGAGTGGCGCGGTATAAAACGCTCCACCCTCTTGGTCTAGCTAGGTCATTAGAGTCTATTCTATAGGCTAGGGCCAGCGATGTGCAGTGTACCAATTTAAAATTAATAGGCGCTTTAACTTTAACATTGCAAAGCTATGCAGTCGCCAACATTTTCAACGCTGTCAAATACAAAAGTATATCAAACGCGAAGTTAAGTGCATGTAGGTTAATATCGCCCACTGCATGCAGTGGGGCCCTTTACACGATTAATATTTTCACAATACTAGCATGGTGCTAGCATGTCAATAGGTGTCGCGGTTTTCACTGGGTTTTCAAGATAATTTGGATTTTCATTCATCAATACTCACATATCGTGATTGTGATAAGAGTGTATCGCGTGATAATAATAACGCGTAAAATACTCCAGTGACGGATATATCCGTCGTTCCGAGTTGAACCGATTGTGCGGATATACAGTGAACACTTTTTTCGATAAAGAGAAGTGAAAAAAAAAATGTTACTGCCCTGCAGCACCTTTTCTGTTCTGTGATCTGCGCGGACAAAACATAGTCTTCGGCGCGCGTTTTACCGCGTGTCCGCAGCATGTCACACTAACGCGGAATTTCGGCGAGCGACGGAGTAACTCACTAGCTCAGACCAAGCTCACTAGTTGCATAGAAAGGTGACAGATCTGAAAGGAAAAGAAGAAACAAAACTGGAGCACTTACTTCTATTCCACCCACCACAAAACTTGAATCCGCTTATATTTGTGAAATCGAAGCCGAAGCGGAATTGAGCATGTGAAATTCCGCGCACATTTTTTCCGCTAGATCTATCCCTGGCCCGTTTCTTGAGCTTAAGTAGCTTGAGAGTTACATTCGTAACAGTTGATAACATTTTTTAGCAGATGCCCGTATCAACTTATTATTTAATGTCTGATATATACACTATCTATTCTGATAATTTCTGATCTGATACTATTTAGAAGAGGTAGTCAGCCGCAAGTGTCTACTTCTTCACTTTCGCGTTAAAAATAACCTTGACGTCGACTTTACAGCCATTGAAATAGAGGTGATGTCATTTTAAATGGGGGAGGAGTGGTGGATCGTCTCACTTCAAGGTATTGCCGCGTCCTTTGTCTGTATTATTTTCTGTGATTGGAACGATTAAAACAATACAAATCAAAAATATTTTTATATTTCTTTATCAACCGACATGTTCATAAAATATGTATATTTACAAGGTAGCGGCACATAAGTCTAGCGCTGACTGTTATTTCATGCGAGTGCAGAAGTCGAAAATAAGGTATCTCAGGGGAGTGAAGGGGAGCGCGCGGGCGTGCGTAAGCGCTTATTGGCTCTCCTGTCGTACTCTGTCCCGCGCACCGATATTCGACGCCCCGCTCACTTCTGGTGTACAGTCGCGTTCTAAATTGTATTGCTATTACTGTTGTTGTTTTCTGTTAAGTTTGAGTTTGTTTTTTTTTTACTGTTTTAATTAAGTTCGAGTTATTTGTGTTTTTTAAGAGTGAATATGCCTAGAAGAAATATAGTTTTGAGAAGACAGACAGTTATGGTTTATAGTTTAAGAATTTATTTCTCTAAAAAGAATTTTACAATTCAGTTAAATTAGAGAAATACATAATTATCTTAACAGTGTACGAAAGTTGTAGTTAACATTATGCCAAATAGTAGTTTCTACTATCGCATTTATAATATCAGTTATGAGACTAGTTTAAACGAACTAGCTTAGATATAAAAGTAGGACATACAAAAGCACGTTCTTTATTAGTAAGGATTGTTGTAATCAATTTGCAGAGATAACAATTTCGTGCGCGACAGTACTCCCCATTCTAGACTACGCTGACATCTGCTATCCTATCTAGATCTTTCAGAGGACCAGCTGAATAAACTCGAGCGCCTTCAAAATCTTATGTATTAGATTCATTTTCGGTTTACGCAAGTATGCCCACGTTTCTTCTTTCCGTTCTCAGCTCAAATGGCTTCCAATACGTTTCCGTCGTGATTCTCATATTCTTGCCTTACTCTATAGCATACTTTTTGTCCCCACAACTCCTCCATATCTCAAAGAGCGTTTTAAACGTCTCACGTCCATCCGATGTTCGCAAAACCATCTTCTCGCTCCACCACCGTCATCCACAAAATTCTATAATAATTCGTTCACTTTTCGGGCTGTTCGACTGTGGAACGCTTTGCCGTTGAATATAAGATGTGCTAATTTGCTAAATCACTTCTCATTTTCAAAAATCAGCTGAGACAATATTTTTTGTCACTCCCTTAAAATGCCTTTTAGTATGTGTATGTATGTATACTTTATATATTTGAGAGTGTATGTATGTTTTTATTATCATGTGTATGTATTTATCTGTGTATTTATTGTAGGTATACTATGATTATGTTAAATTTAGATGTATGTGTTATTATTACGCTCTTCTTGCTGTATTTCTGCACTGCCTGTTATTAATCTTGTTCAAATATTTCCTGCTACCGAAAGGTTGTCTGGTAGAGATGTCTTAAAGCGATAAGCCCGCCTGTTGTCACCGTTGTTAATACTGCCAAATCTATACACATTTTACTCTTGTATTTGTGGTGCAATAAAGAATATTATTATTATTATTGTCTCTGTATTTATTTTCGTACTTAAGCTAGGTTTTTACAATAACTATATAAAAGTAAAATATATAAACATACATACAAAATATAAAAGCATTATAAAAAACCTAACCTAGGGTGCCGCCGGCAGCGAGGCAGGGCCTAAGCTACCGGTGGTTAGGGCGGCAGAGAGAGAAACCTCCGGACTATCCGCGCCGTGTCCAGGAGTACCGCCTTCTGTATCTGACCCTTGACCCAGCCATCTAACGAGAATCTCTTGAGATGTTGGTCGAGACTCTTCGCTAGTAGACCGTTCGCGGAGACGACTATCGGGACAATGATCGTTGAATCAACTTCCCACATGGCGGTTACCTCGTGTGCCAGGTCTAGGTACTTGCTAGATTTGTCCTTCTTAGCCTTCACGACGTTCTCGTCATGGGGGACGGTGATGTCAACGAGTATTGCCTGGCGCTTCAATCGATCTGTCAGCACGATATCAGGCTTGTTGGCTACAATAGTCCTGTCCGTGATGTCAGATCGATCCTAATAGAGCATTGCACGACCATTCTCGAGAACTGGCGCAGGTGTGTACTTATAGTACGGAACTTCGAAATCCACAAGACCGTATAGAAGAGCAAGCTGCTGGTGAATAATCCTGGCCACCAAGTTATGTCTTTGCAAGTACTAGCCGTTAGCAAGATGACTACAACCGGAAATAATATGCCTGAGTGACTCTCCGGGACGGCGGCATGCCCGACAAATGTCGACCGTACCATCCTTCAGGATATATTTCCGGTAGTTGTTCGTCATGATAACCTCGTCCGCAATTGCACAGACAAAACCTTCAGTTTCCCCAAAAAGATCCCCAAAACGTGCCAGTTCACCGATGCGAGCAGGTCTACGTCAGGACCCGTAACCGCCCGTGTTGTTCCTTACTCTTCCACACCGCCCTCCGGTCCTCGGCGCTCAGCACTTTAAGTCTGCGCCAGTTCTCTTTTGCCATGGAGAGTGGGGTGAGAAGTGTGTCTACTGCCACCACATCACGATGCATCCCACACTCGCTGTTTAAGAAATAATCTCTGAGACTGCACACCTCTCGGTTGTGAAGGTCTTTGGCATTTAAGAAGCCACGACCTCCAAGCTTCCGCGGGATGTATAGTCTCATAACAGACGAGCGCGGGTGTAGCATACGGTGCGTAGTGAGCAGTACACGCACCCTTCGATCCAGGAAATCGAGCTCAGTCTGAGTCCATCTTAATATGCCAAAGGAGTATGTGAGCAAGGGCATCACCCAGGCGTTGAAGGCGCGCACCTTATTGCCGCCCGACAAAAGACTGTTGAGTACTTTTATTATTATTATTATCTCTTTATTCATTTTTTTTCTTAGATTAGGTTTTTACAATAATAAAAAGTAAAATATAAAACAATATTTACAAAACAAAAAATCAGTATAAAAACCTAACCTAGGGTGCCGCCGGCAGCGAGGCAGGGGTGCTACCGCGAACTTCGAAAATCGAACTTCGTATCGTACCGTCCCTTTCCGTCATATAGAATATAACACGAGAGTGAAAGGGACGGCACGACACGAAGTTCGATTTTCGAAGTTCGCGGTAGCACAGCAGGGCCTAAGCTACCGGTGGTTAGGGCGACAGAGAGAGGAACCTCCTGACTATTCGCGCCGTGTCCAGGAGTACCGCCTTCTGTATCTGACCCTTGACCTAGCCACACCTAGCCATCTAGGGAGAGTCTCTTAAGATGTTGGTCGAGACTCTTCGCAATTAGACCGTTCGCAGAGACGACTATCGGGACAATGATCGTCGAATCAACATCCCACATGGCGGTTATCTCGTGTGCCAGGTCTAGGTACTTGCTAGCCTTGTCCTTCTCGGCCTTCACGAGGTTCTCATCATGGGGGACGGTGATGTCGACGAGCACTGCCTGGCGCTTCAATCGATCTGTCAGCACGATATCAGGTTTGTTGGCTATAATAGTCCTGTCCGTGATGACAGATCGATCCCAATAGAGCGTGGCACGACCATTTTCGAGAACTGGCGCAGGTGTGTACTTATAGTACGGCACTTCGAAGTTCACAAAACCGTACATAAGAGCAAGCTGCTGGTGAATAATCTTGGCTACCAAGTTATTATTATTATTATTACCTATGCGCAGCTATCCCCTCCACGTTTCGTTCACCGCTAGACTTACGTGCCGCTGCCTAATGTTTGAGTACAAAATATTAAATTTTACATAATTACTAAATATAAATACAGAACATGAGATACATTTCGCTTTCACACTCAATACTCATTAAACTTGTTCAAGCTTGTGATGTGCACAAAAAGGTTTCTATAAATATATGCGTATTATTGGACAGTAAATTGCTCGCTTAGCTGTCCCAGGCAATTTTAGTACTTTGTCGCAGTAACCGTACCGAGGCAATATGTGAAGTCGGTACCTAATAATGACAACAAGGTGCTAAAATGACCAGTGACAGTCAACAACATAGTTATTGGTTAACTTATGGCCTATAGCTTATTACTCCGCACAGTCCAACACGGTGTACAGATATGTAGGTACAGAGTGAACATTCTTCCATGCAAAACAGTTGTTTTAACGTTGACAAAAGATAGAATTTCACCTAGTCCATGTGAAAGGATTTATTAATATTTGTAGCACCCTGTCCTGTGAGTACGATTAGTACGGTACGATATTTCACAATGGTTGCGAATACAATATTTTTATATTTTTTTGGTAATCTGAGCTGTAAAAAAGCTTATTAAAATACACTATTATAGTCTTTACAATATTTAAAATATACTTATTACACTTTGCTTAAAACAGTCTATAGCAATAAATAGTCATATTTATAAAATTACACTAGTATAGTATGCATTGTAAGGCACTATGAGATGAGGACATGTATGTGAACGTGAAAAAGAATGACTCCAAATCGGCCCGACCGTTTTAGTACAGCGGTCGTTCAAAGTTGACAAGTCAGTTGTGAAAATGGAAATTTCGAATGAACATTTACGTGCGATAATTTTTTACAACTTCAAAAGGGGCTTAACGCGACTTCAGTGCGAAGAGTTTACTACGGCTTTCAATGATAAAGCACCATGCCTCCGGATTGTGGAACGCTGGTATTTAGAATGTCAACTTGGTTGCTCTAGTCTTGGTGATAGACATCGTGAAGGTCGACCAAAAACAGCCGTAACCCAGGAGAACATTGATGCTGTACGGCAACTGATCGTCGAAGATCGCCATGCGACATACCGTGAGATAGAAGCTTCCTTAAGTATTTCAGGGACCAGTGTTCACAGTATTTTGCATGATCACTTAGGCGTAAAAAAGTTGATCTCACGCTGGGTACCACATTTACTCAGTGAAGACAAAAAAAACGGCTCGCGTTCGATGGTGTCGCAAAACTCTGCGGCAATTCAACCGAGGAAACTCGAAACATGTTTACGACATTATCAGTGGTGACGAATCTTGGTACACCCGACCAAAGTAATACCCTCACGGAGCACTTCGAAAAAAATGGTCGCCACGTTTGTGGTGAAAAGTGGCCACGTTGCCACCATCGTGCTCGAGGATCGTAAAACGGTTAATGCTGACTGGTATACCACTGTCTGTTTACCAGAAGTCATCGGCGAGTTTCGAAAAAATAAACCAAGACGTCGTATAAGACTGCACCACGATAATGCGAGCTCGCACACCGCCCGGCAAACAATTGCGTTTTTAAAAGAGCAAAACGTCCAAATTCTGGAACACCCGCCGTACAGTCCAGACTTAAGCCCTAACGATTTTGTTACTTTTCCAAAAATCAAGCAACGACTTCGCGGTCAACGGTACCAGACGCCTGAAGAAGCGGTTGAGGCATACAAAACGGCCATTTTGGAGACCCCGACTTCGGACTGGAATAAGTGTTTCGAAAATTGGTTCGATCGAATGAAAAAGTGTACCTATTACTTATCACGGTGATTACTTTGAAAAACAATAAATACCATTTAACACTTAAATTGTCTTTAGCTTTTCCAAACGACACAACTATCGCGTATGAATTCGCCGCTAATGGCGCTAGTGTAGAGTGAGGTCTCCGAAATGTCAAATGTCACTGTTTGTGGAACTGGGTGGGCTCCGCGGGTTTATTTCTAATTAGAATAATGTGGTGAATATTTTGCGTCACCCGAGCTTAATTACGGCAAATATGAGTTACGGGTCAATGAACTTGACAGTTCTTTCGAGAACTTACGTCCTCTTTTTTCCGAACATAAAGGAACTGTACAACACTCCAGCATGCTCGATATTTTTGCGGTACCGTTTTGTCGTATTAAATATGATTTAAATCAGGGGTTCCCAAAGTGGTCCAGATGAACCCCCAGGGGTCCACAGGAGACTCGATGGGGGTCTACGTTGGCATGACAAAAAATTGGGGTTTTGGGAATATGGTTGAAATGTGGTGTAGGGGGTCTACCAGAACCAGTTAACTTTTGAAAGTGGTTTATGAGAAAAGAAAGTTTGGGAACACCTGATTTAAATGTACCTAAAATTTGTTTTCACGCCAGCACGGCTAGCTCAAGATGGCGCGCTAGCTAGACTATCCGTGTATCCGTCTGTATCTAATGGGAACACAAGGAAAGAGACAGATAGTCTATCTCGCGCGCGATATAGCTCGCATGCCGTCTTGTGCTAGCCGTGCAGTATTAATCTAATAACAAACTTTGACAGCTAGTCGCGCCAACCGGTGACCACAAAAACGGTAGCCCTCATTTTGGCGGTAATTTAGCAGGTTTATGAATACGTAAGTTTGTAATATGACATATCAATCGATCTATCTGTGTAATAGCTATTGGTTCTCCTTATATAAATATATAAATTATCTAACTTTTACTATACCTACCAAGTTATAGTACATTGTACATTACTACAGAGGCCGGGACGAAAGGGGTTGCGGGCCGAAGACATAGACGGCCGAGCGAAGCGAGGTCGGATAGGTCTCAGGCGGGCAACCCCATATTTCCTGACGAGGTATGTTATGTATAGTGCTTTTCTCAAACATGCAATGAAATAACAAAAAAATCAAAGTTTTATTTTTAATACGCATAGTGGCAGAATGTCATGATGCCTATGCCACAAATTGGTGTGGAATGGAAATTAAAAAAGAGGACTTTGCCGGCCTAGGCCTGCAACATTTGTATGAAATTGCATTAACGACCTCTTGTCCTAGCCGCACCTGAAACGTCATACTTCGCAGCCTATTATAATGAACATAACATCAATATTTCATTGCATGTTTGAGAAAAAAATATTCTGCCTAATAAAACTAACGTCTCTCACGTAGAAATAATTTTGGTAATGTCGACAAAGGACTGGTTTAAGGCCTCGACGAACTCTGTGCTGTTGTTGTGAGCCTTGTAGCTGGTGACCGCTGCGCCCAACTTGTCGGGGAAGGCAGAATACCTGGCGACAGATCGGGAATAATTAGGGTAGGTTGCACCAAGCCGCCTGTGATCGTAACTACTTATCGTAAGTAGTGTTCGTTAAAGTCTGACTGTAATGAAAGTTTGACAAGTTTCTCATTGACACCTGCCGGCGGGATTTGAAGCAGCAACTCACAGCCTAATAATGCCCATCACTCTAACTGAGGACATAGTAGTCTTTTTTAATTCGATCAGTTTTTCAATCACTCGCTCTTATCCAGCCATCAGTAAGCTTCTGGCGACATCTAATTAGAAAACAGGATTCTTCTTTTGCGTAGGAACTAAATGAAAAAATCGTCTAGGTATCTGCAGTGTGAAAAAGCATTATGACCAGAATCGTCAGTTTCTTTTGTGGTTAATATAAAAGGCCGTGCCAGGATAAGCTAAGTGATTCTGCCCCCCTTGAGTTTGGGCTTGTAATTTTTATAGATTGTGGTGGCTCTACATTACCCATCATTGTGCCAAATTTGAGCACCCTAAACGTTATAGTTTTTATAAAAAAAAAAAATAACAAAATTTAATTTTTCTTTAATATTTTATTTTTCTAGTCAACCTATTTTAACGAGCTTGGCATATATTGTACATTTTATAAAGATGATTAAATGACCATAATTATATTTTCATTATGTCATAGAAAAAAAAAATCCAATTAAACTTTTCAGATTTTTTTTTCTTCTACTTTCACGTTAGAGACCGCTCCAATTTTTTCACTGGTAATACACCCACTAACGTCCTATAATATGTATTTTTTTCAAAATTTTGGCTGAGGGGGAACATGGAGATATCTTTACATGAAATGCTTTACATACATTTCCTTAAACCGCTATAATTCAAATCGGAATGATTACAACCTCTTTAGAGAAACGTACATGTTGCATATTAAATACTGGCCACTTACATTTCAACTTTTTAAAAAGATTAAAAAAGAAACGTTTTGCTGCAAAAGTAACTCCTTTCGATTGTCGTGCGTTGGGAAAATAAAAACAACGATATGAATTCATTGACAAAAACGACTGCAATACAACGCGTTTTCCGTAATAAAGTTAAAACGCTGTATTGCCTCGCAATAAAAACAATACTTCAGTGTATAATAATAATAATATAATAATAATAATATTCGGGGACAATCTTACACAAATCAACCTAGTCCCAAACTAAGCAAAGCTTGTACTATGGGTACTGGACGACGATATACATACTTATATAGATAAATACATACCTAAATACATAGAAAACATCCAAGACCCAAGAACAAATATCAGTGATAAATGCACAAATAAATGCCCTGGCCGGGATTCGAACCCGGGACCTCTAGCTTCGGAGGCAGAGTCACTACCAACTAGGCTAAACAGGTCGTCATAAACGAACAATACGTGGGTCGTGTATAAACGAACAATACGATTTTTTTAATAATACACTTCCAATTTTTGAACAGGTAATTGTCAAAAAGGCATCTTGTGCATTTGTATAGTAATTAATGGCTACTTAACTTTAAATAGGTCGTTTAAATAATTAGTAGTAGTAGTAAAACTCTTTATTGTACATACATCCAAACTAATAATTATGTTTTTTTTGTTCATTTAGATTGAAGACATGCGTTATACACTATATTGCCTGAGACTCCCACATTCCATATAAGTGACTATTTCCAGACATGTTGTGCAAATGCACACTTATGTGCACTTATTTATCTTATAATAACTGCATATATATTACGTCAGATGAAGTATACAAGTAATGTTTATGTAAGATGTTTTCGTTTGACATGTAATTAATATAATAAAATATTTTCCTAACGCACGACAATCGAAAGGAGTTAATTTTGCAGCAAAACGTTTTTTTTTAATCGTTTTAAAAAGTTGAAATGTAAGTGGCCAGTATTTAATATGCAACATGTACGTTTCTCTAAAGAGGTTGTACCTACTCATTCCGATTTGAATTATAGCGGTTTAAGGAAATGTATGTAAAGCATTTCATGTAAAGATATCTCCATGTTCTCCCTCAGCCAAAATTTTGAAAAAAATACATATAGGACGTTAGTGGGTGTATTACCAGTGAAAAAATTGGAGCGGTCTCTAACGTGAAAGTAGAAGAAAAAAAAATCTGAAAAGTTTAATTGGATTTTTTTATTTTTTTTTCTATGACATATATAATTATGGTATATAATTATTTAATCATCTTTATAAAATGTACAATATATGCCAAGCTCGTTCAAATAGGTTGACTAGAAAAAAAAAACAAAGAAAAATTAAATTTCGTTTTTTTTTTTAAACAAAAACTATAACGTTTAGGATGCTCAAATTTGGCACAATGATGAGAATGTAGAGCCACACAATCTATAAAAATTACAAGCCCAAACTCAAGGGGGGCAGAATCACTTAGCTTATCCTGGCACGGCCTTTATAATATAATAATATTTAAGTTCCAGTTTTAATCACTGCTGCAGTGCTGCAAGAATAAATTATCAAACTCACCCTATACCGAAGCCTTCTGTAGCTACCGGTCCAAACCCTCCTCCCAAAACGGACGGCGACGAAAGTGTACTCGTACTTAGAATGGATTTATTCAGGAAATTGTATTCATAAGAATCAAACAACTCTGGCCTTGGTAGATTGTACTCTTCGGCTATCTTCATTAGAGCAAACATATGACGATCGAACCCTTGCCCCATAGCTGCATCTTTCACTAGTTCTGAGTGGTATTTGGAGCATTCTTGCATCATTGCGCTGAGTTCCCCTTGTGATGTTTTGTTCAGGTGGAGAGCTTCGCAGAATGCCTGTAAAAATACATTGCAAATGTTTGAATATGGCATGGTGTATCGAAATATATTTTTCGGACTACATAAATTACCCACAATTCATGAGGTACAGTAAGCCAAGAAAAGTGCGTATGATTATTTGACTTTGTTATTGGTACATTAAGACTTAAGTGGTAAGTAGTACAAAATAAGTAACAGTTACTTTACAGTAAGTTCAACTCTATTTCATATCTCAAATGATATTGGTCGGCTTTGACTATAAATATATTAGTGGCGTGGCGTTCATAGAGCTCAATTCTTACTGAATATTTATTTGAATGAAGACTATTAAGCACTAAGCAGCTCTTGAAATAAATGTCATATTTATACTCATACGGATATTTTTGGCACTACGCTAACTAATAAAAAATCGGGTAAATGCGTGTCAGATCACGCACAAAGAAGGGTTCCGTACCGACACCTACTAGTCCACATTTAAAACAACTACACAATACATTTAATCAAAAAAATAGGGAAATCACGGCACTTACGTCCTTTTGTGGGCAAGACAGTTTATCAGCGATAACTCAAAAACCGTTCGACCAATCTTCTTCAAACCAAAGTATTTATTAATGTACACAACCTCATTTCTTTCAGAATATTTAACTTAATAGTTTGGAAATTAGAGAGATACGGGGATACACTTTTTACGACTTTGGCAGCTAATATCTCACCAACGGTTGACTTAAAAGGAAAAGCTTTTTAGAAACCTCTATATCGTTTTTCAAGCACTATCCATAAATACTTCACACTTCTGTGTGCATTGAAGAAGTTAATAAAAAAAACCTTCCTACCAAATTTCATAACTGCAGTGCTTATAGTCTCCGAATAAATCGGCTGTGACATACGGACGAACGGACGGACAGGCGTGACGAACCTATAAGGGTTTCGTTTTCGCCATTTTGGCTACGGAACTCTAAAAACTCACATAAAATACTAATCATAAATGTGGATGTAATAAAGAATTATTACTTAATAGATAACAGGCAAGTTAGACAGATATCAGATAGATAAGATAGAGATGAAAATGAAAATTATATTTATTTGGTATCAATATATCAGCTTAAATGGATGTGAAGTACAGAGAGTGCACTTATAGATATTCAAATAAGCCTATAAGAACGGTGTCCTGTGCCCTAAACTATGTAAACCTGTCTTATAGGGAACAGGGTATTCTGATGCTCATTTTGAGATCGCTAAATGCTACATTGTTACCTATTTGATACAGAATAACCTATTTGATAGAACAATATCGTGTCGCTTATTTTTATATGCGTAACCAGAACCGCGTAACCAATGTGCCTAATATATAAGTACTCATGCTTCTCGAATATCTCTTAATCATAAAAAGTAGCTAATTTTGTCATACATAGAGAAAAGCGGGAAAATAACGTGACAGTTAGTTTGTTCTTTTGGGGATACCAAGCGGCTCTAATACGGAGTTTGCCGCAATGTGGCGTTCAAGAATATGTACCTTAGTTTTCTCAGTACAAGGCCTCATCGTCTCCGTCCTGCCGTGCTTGAATGCCGAAGTGCTGCAGGATTCGTAGGTGCCGACGAATTTCCCGTGCAGCAGATGATACGCAGCCTGAAAGAAAATAAAAGTTCATATATATAGGACGGCCTGTTTAGACAAGTTGGTAGTGACGCTGCCTCCGAAGCTAGAGGTCCCGGGTTCGAATTCCGGCCAGGGCATTATTTGTGCATTTAGGACAGATATTTGTTTTTGGGTCTTGGATGTTTTCTATGTATTTATGTATGTATTTAATTATTTATCTATATAAGTATGTATATCGTCGTCTAGTACCCATAGTACAAGCTTTGCTTAGTTTGGGACTAGGTCGATTTATGTACGATTTTCCTCCCCAATATTTATTTATATAAATAATACAGGTATTACTGCCACTATACGTATGTGATATTGCAACAACAGATTGCTTTTTTTGAATGGACAAAACCTGCGATCCAAGAACCCAGTCAACGGGGAATGATTGGGTTGTGGTAGTTAGTTCATTTTACTGGGCATTTTCCGCAAGTCGACATCCAACGTGCCTATTTTGCGTGAAAGGGGTAGCACTACTCTAACCACCTCAGCTCCTGTATAAAATTCAGCAAAGCTCTGATATTGTTTACTGCTGCTGCTGGGTTGTGGTATTTCTATCCACTAAAAACTCGATTCGCCATCCCATCTGCACTCTAAATGCGGAGGACTCCGGGATCTCAATACAGAACGCACTTGACGCTTTAGTCCTTTACCTTCACTGGGGTTGATTAATAGCCACATTCATGTGAAAAGAAGGGTTTCACATGACTTTCATCCCTCCGCATAATTTTCTAGTGTTATATACAAATCAATATTTACCTGGAAGCCGAGCTGCATTACACAATCAGGGCTAACTTTATACTTCTTGCAAGCACCTTTTGTTAGGCCTTCGTATAAAGTGTAATCAATGCTAAGAGATTCATACCACTCTTTGTATTCCTTTTTGGCTTTTTCGACAAATTGCTTTGATTTATCGTCCAATTTAAAGGCTAGAAAGAAGTGAAATCCATATTATTGAATGAGCGAGCTAAATTCTTTGAGACACTGGAATAATGTTCATTCGATAATATAAACGATATATACCATTGAAAGAACCTCTATACTGATGAGCGAATTACAGATACAATTTTTTTTATCATCGAACATGAGTCAAATCGGTTAATGGGTCGCTGCAGTTGTTACCATTAGTAACAAATTGGTAAGTGGTGCTAATACCTACCAAGAGTACCTAACGAATTTAACGATATATACTCGGCAAAGTAGAACCCTGAGCTAAGTAACATGGCTCCATGTCAAATTAGAGTCTTCATAGTGATATTCCTTGTCATTCCATTTTTGACGCCTTTTTGGTTTTTTTTTGGCATAATTTCATAGTGGCCCATTGTTTCATTTGGCTGCCCGTACATGCACAAACATAAAACATTCCATTTCAGTATTTTACCTAATTTAGTAACACTTATGTTGCTACTGGCTGGTTTCGTGTCTGGATGAACAAAAGGCTTCTTTGTGGTTTCTGCATAAATATCTTCAAAGAACCTCAGTACAGCAACACCATCTCCCCAGGAGTGCTCAAAGTTAATTCCGGACACTCCATCCCCAGTGATGATAAGGCTGAATGACTTGTCAAACCACCTGTAAGAAATTGTTTATATTGACTGTTTTGGTAGACTTACTCTAGCAATTAAGAAATATAGTTCAAAGCAGCAGAAGTAGTTAGGTACTTATGTGCCAAACTAAATCTTATTTTCTAGAAGATAGTTGTGTGCCGATAATTTTGACGGCTAAATTCGCGTTGGTAAGTAACTTTTGCTGCTAACTGTATGATTAACAGTCTTAATGAGTTTTGTCTGAGCACATATCCACATATTCTGTACCATCATGATGTTGGATTCGTAATAATCTGTAGTAAGAACTGATAAGGTTCCACGGCGATTCATAGTCTAAATATGTATGGGCGCCATGATTGGCGCCACAACACTTGACTTCCAACCACCACTTGACTTCTAATTATAGAATAGTCAAGTGTTGGAAGTTTGGAGGAAACATTAAATGATATTTGGATGAGACCTAAACAAAGATCTTACCTATTTAAACCATTCCCATGCAAGTAATTCTTTAAGAGAGCATGTTTTGAATCACCTAGGATTTCATCATCAAGCACCAGATTAAATATGGCGGAATCTATTTTATGCAGGACTTCCTGGTTTCCAGTTTCCTCCAAGTGTGCCCGCTGCCTGGCCCACTCATCTCTATTCTGACAAGTTAGAATCCCAAGAGGATGCTCTGCCACAGGAGTACTGTCATTCATGATTTGTTTCAAGTTTGCTAAGATTTCTGTTGGTGCTAGTAAGTTACCTGTAACACATTAATCACAACCAGTTTTGAATTAGATAAAAAATGTTTCATTTATTATTCCTTGGAGTCAGCATGTGTACACTGCACTTAAAATAAGAAAGAGTGTACTAGTGTAGTGTCCAACTGAAGTTTTGGTTTTGGTTTCGGCATAAAAATCATGTTTCGGCTGAACTTTTGGTTTCAGTCAAAAAACTGCCGACCCGGTCAGCCGCGCCGAATCTTATAATCCCATCAAAAACATAAATGTGAAAATGGCAGCCAAGTTCACCGACAAAAGAATTGAGATCTAAATGGGCGCCAAGTTCCGTAGATTACCTGTCTGAAAAGTTGCCAAGTTTGGCACTAGCTTGTTTACAGTAAAACTAATTTACTGCGGCTTAATGCATTTTGAGCCTTAACTTGGCAGTTTTCTATGCAGTATGTTATAATACCATAAAAGCTGTTGGATATTTAAGAAAACTGCCAAGTTAAAGCTCAAAATGCATTAAGCAGTAGTAAATTAGTTTTACTGTAAACAAGTCCCAAATGTCAACCTTACCTGCCAGCGGTGCACCCTGCTAGAAAACAGACAAGGCTCTGACGACCGATCGATGACGGGATATCCATCCAAAAAGGCTAGGTTAAATTCGAGCGAGACCGGTGGCGGGCAGCAGCGCCACCGGTGCAAAAGACCTAGCCTGCGATCACCAACACGCCTGCCCAGCGCGGTGATTATGGGCATAACCTATCATGAAAGTCGCCATAAAAAACGGCCCCCAGTTCCCGGCACCCTCGTTTCCCGGCTACGGCAGTGGCTGTGGAAATAGTAGGGTAACGGCTACCATAAACGACTATACCTGGCAACGTACAACGGACGCACCCTACGGCTTTCCGAGCATCCTACCAGTAATGACCTATGCTTCGGAAACGTGGACACTTACCAGGGGGGTAGTCCACAAGTTCAAAGTAGCTCAGCGTGCTATGTAGAGAGCCATGCTCGGTATCTCCTTAAGAGATAGGATACGTAACGTGCATATACGTCAAAGGACGAAAGTTGTCGACATAGCTCGGAAAATTAGCACGCTGAAGACGCTGAAGTGGTAGTGGGCTAGTCACGTTTGCCGTAGAACCGACAACCGTTGGAGCAGACGAGTTCTGGAGTGGAGGCCACGGTTAAGCAAGCGTAATGTGGGACGTCCTCCAACTCGTTGGACTGATGACCTTAAGAGGATTGCTGGCAGTGGTTGGATGGGGAAAGCCCAAAATCGATTATTGTGGCGCAAAATGATGGAGGCCTACGTTCAGCAGTGGACGGACTATGGCTGATGATGATGAATCTACGGAACTTGGCGCCCATTTAGATCTCAATTATTTTGTCGGTGAACTTGGCTGCCATTTTCACATTTATGTTTTTGATGGGATATCATTACTTTTTGTCAAGCTTCATCCAATGGTGCTTTCCCAGAGCGAAGCACGAGTAACTATACAAAATACCCAAACCGCTATAGGTGCACCTAAAATATTTGAGAAGTTCCCTCGATTTCTCCAGGACCCTATGATCAGATTCTGACCTGATGACAATGGGAACACCCCGGAAGTATACCGTTTCAAACAAAAAAAGAATTTTCCAAATCGGTTAATAAATGACCGAGTTCTGAGGTAACTAGCATAAATAATAATAATAATAAAATCACTGTTTTCTGGTTTTTTCTCGTGTAAACACATAATTACCAAGCTGCATGCCAAATTTCAGCTTTCTAGGTCATCTGGAAGTGGGTTAGGATTTTGATTACTAGTCAGTCAGTCAGTCAATCAGTCAATTCAGTCAAGTCAGTGGTAAAAATGCCGTTTTTTGGAATTTAATATCTCAATATCTATTCAACCTATATGTATGAAATTTGGGGTTCTAGTTGTTCTAAAGGATCTTAATATATGTACCAAATTTCATGTTTTTATGTTAGATAGATTTGGAGTTATTGAGGGGTCAAAAGTGGCTCCAAACGGTTCGTGTAATATAACACACGGCTGCTGTCCGCCAGTTCCTGGGGTGAACTTGGCTGGACACGCTGCTGCGTGTCTAGATATTGTACTTCGTGTCGCGTTCGTCTAACTTCAGGCGCGCTAGGTACAGCCGGCAATGGCGTAGCTCGCCCGAATCCGCCAGTCAAGTGATTGCGCTGGCTGGCTCAGTGAAGTGACTCTTGCGCTTGTTCCAGGATTAATGGTATAACCAATTAACCAATAGAAAGCGACACTAAAAAAGGCTAAAATCGCAAAGCACGATGTAGTTCAGGGGCCTATAGATACCACAAACCCTTATAAGCGTAAAATTTGACAAAATTGACAACTTTTACTAAGGAAAATTGTTCAATTTTGCCCATTGTAGACTTAAAGTTTTGTAATAATAGGGGCCTGACTGTTTTGCCTAAAAAAAGGTCTCCGTTTCAACTTCGGCAAAAATGCCTTCGTATGCCCGGCCGGCAGATTTCCGGATTTCCATTTCCGGCTGGTCACCACTACATTCATCAACAGATTCTCGTGTTGAGAAGGTTCGATTATTTTATAGATTCTTTTTAGGCAGTTTGTAGAAATTTTTATATTAAGAAAAATATATATTTTGCGAGGTTTTGTTTATTTATCAATATAATTCGTACCTTAATAGCTAAGACCAGAGTGGCAGAAATTACAACATACTTAATAACTAAAATTACACAAGACACATAAAAAATAATATGTTGTATAGATCATCAACACAAGATGAATGGCAAAGGCTGGAGGAGGCCTATACCCAAGAAGGGGTTTCAACTCAAGATTAGAAGAACAGAAACTCTTAAACATTTATTTATTTATGTAAAAAAAAAAAAAATAAGAAAAAAGTTTTGTAAAAAAAAAAGTAGTTGGAAATAATACAAGGCTTTATTATTATTTATTATTATAGATCATCAAACTGCACACCACGCGAAAAAGTGCGAAATTTTGGGACTTTGTTCATTTAATGATATAAAAGACGTTTTTCGACAACTGTATGTTTTAAAGTTATGCCCATTGAATGAACTAGAACTACATTGAGCTTTGCAATTTTGATGTTGATTTCCACTGGGTTAGTAAGACACTGACATCTTATTCAAAGATTTTAACATGACTATAAAAGTTTCAGTTTCAGCCGAATCTAGAACCAAGACCAAAAAAACATGTTTCAGTTGGACACTATAGTAGTCACTAGTCAGTATGTGGAATTGAATGCTCTACTTACTGCAATTTACATTGCAACAAGTGCTACTTTCTAAACTAGTTTCAGCATGACATGAACAGTTAATACTAAATAATTGTATAGTTATGTAGCAATAATTAATACACAAAACAACTGAACTTAATGATGTTCATTATTGTACAATTTACTATGCCCCAAATTTTACATAGCCATGAATTTCAACAACCAGAGCCCTCAAATGGCACAGGGGCATACTTGATTATCTTGTTGGAGGGTGTTTGGCTAATCTAGTAATGAAACGGCTCTGACAATTGAAAACTGTTTGTAGGGTAGAACTAAATAGAGACACACATACAGTTTGATGCCCTTTGTGAAGACTATAGTGGACAACTCTAAGATCAGGACATAAGCATAACAAGGGTTTTCACTAAGAATTTGAATACTTGACTTTTATATCAATAAAATATCTAGTATAATCAGCTTTTCTCTTGTTATTTGAGACCAGAGAGACTCCTAAGTTACTCTTTAATCCTGTAGATATATTATGCATTCTTACAGGAACATGAATTTTCAGCAATAGGAATGCAATTGACAACATTTAATTTTTTAAGCAGGCTTTTTTCCGATGAAATCCAATAGAGGATAAAAAGTTAAGTAAAACCACATTTTTAAATTCTCGAAAATATCCCCATTTCATATAAATAAATCAATTTCAAAAGTTCCTCATTCTAAAAGAGAGTAAGTGACAAGTAAGGCGTCACAGGGTAACAAATCATACAGAAGCACTGTTACTAAGATAAATTTACTAAAGAAAGTGAGCTGCTGTTCTTTTTGTCCGCTGTGACTGTCACAATTTCATAGTAATGACGTCATTACTACGATATGGGCTTTCTTCACATTTTCGTGAATATTTAGAAAACTAATGGCTATAAAAATATAAAAAAAATATTTTGGGGTTTCTTGTTCCCAAATTAACGAAATGAAACGAGATTTCATACTACTTAAAAGTTTGAAATGTTGTCAATTGTTTTACATACAACATAGTGGTTTATTTTACCAATCTTTGTAGGGAAGCTCCATTAGTTTTATCTCCTAGTTTATGGTACTGAAAAACAACAATACAAGTAACCTAATAAAATAACACAATGTCTTACCATCAGTATCCAGAACATCAAAAGCATAAAAGTTCCCTTTCCTTTGCACTAGCACATGCTTGCTGTTGGGGTCTCTGAATATCTTGTCTTTATTGAGCTGAGGGATACGGGTGGCCCCAAACAGACCCGGAAACTGGCTCATGTCAAGTGGGAATGCTTTGAAGAGATATGCACCATACCTAAAAGGATTTTGTTATTATTGTGGATACTAAATGCATCTTAGCTCATCAAGAAGCAAAAACATTTAGTACTGACCACAACGGGGCTTCCAGATTTCATTAATAAGTAGCTGTTAAATAAATGAACCTATTACAAACCATGACACCGCCTCAGGCAATAAGCCTGTAACTGTTCTAAAAAGAGGTGTGTTACTTTTTTTAGGGTTCATATGGAACACCTCTGGCTCCAATATCTGTGACTTCAGAGACTCCATGAACCTTACAGCGCTGATTAACAAGTTTGTGGACCGGACTAACTGATTATTGTATTCCGGCCTGGTGTCGTTTTGGAACACAATCAGAGGGTTATAGTTGATTGGCAGAGGTTTACGATCTCTGAGATAGATGTCAAACCAATAGTCTGAAATGTAGCTTGTGTGCCTGTTTGCTTTATCCTTGCCTACGAGTTTTTCTTGTAGTATTTTTCCCTCATTATTAATAAAGTTATTGGTTCTACTTTTCGCTCCGTCAAATTGGTTGTCGGTTAAAAGAGGTCGTAACGCTTTCAAATAACGCTCAGAAGTCTTGTTCAACTCTGGGATGGGTAATCTAGGTAATGACTTTTGGAAATGCATGGTTGGCACCTTACTCCTTTGTAAGTATTGATAGTTAACATCGCGAATTGTTTTCGACTTGCTGGCATAACTTCTTTGCGATATGTTTTTTAAACACAGGCTTTTATGGGGGCATTTGTTTAAAGCATACATATTTAAGACACTATATCACTTATTTAACTTTTAAAGTACTTTATTAGAACACTACAAAATAATAAGTTTATTTATAAAGTTAAAGTTATAACCCAAATGAACGAAAATAATGAACTTTGACTGGTAAGCAGTGTTGCCATAAGATGAAAATATTCTAGTTTTCATGTCAAAAATGTTTTGATCGCCTTTATTAAGCCGGGTCCCCAGCGCCATGTTTTCCGTGTTTGCAAACATCAAACATGTTTTACAAACATGTTTTGTTGGATTTTTGATGTAGTGGACCGGCCTTAACATTGAGGCCACGCCTATTTTGTGTTCCAAAAACATGTTTGATGTTTGCAAACACGAAAAACATGGCGCTGGGGTGGGTACTAGGGTGGAGCGCGCTTGTATGGAAAAATTTTTTTTCGTTTTTTTTTTTTAAATCTAATAGTGCGGAAAAGTTGCCTTAGGGCTTATTATATGCAGTCTATTTTTTTTGGATTTTTAAGTCGTCATTTAATGCCTCCGCAAGAACGCTTGAATTTTCGAAAATATCGAAAAATCTGACTTTTTTTTAATGTGACGTATTAAAAAATATTTTTTTATTTTTTTAGGTGTTAACTAAATAAAACCATATTGCAGGACTTAATATGTATTAATTTGTACAAATATAGCAAAAACTCTACTGAAATAAAAAGAAAAACACTACTGAACTGCCCTGAAATCTGTCTTGGTTTCAAATTTGGGCATATTTTTTCTCGAAGCTTATCTTGCTTTTATTAACCCTTTTCTGGCTGTTTTATCACATAGCAGCATCGATGATTCTGTCGTTATTATAACCGCCCTTTCTATAGCTTGTGTATGGTTAGGGAAATGGGACATACATGGTGCGACATCCCTCCAAGTACATCCCGCGAAGGTTTTGATTTCGTCGTCGGTCAGATTTTGTAATACTGGCGGGATTGTTATGTTAGTTGTGTTCCAGTTTTTGAGATCAACATACGTAGTGGCATTGAGGGTTTATCTTGGGAACTTCAAAGAGTCTCGATATTTCAAATGAAGTCAATGGTCTTGCTTTCAAAATCCTCTGAACGGCAAGCTCGCCCACGTTTTGTTGTTCGTCAATCAATCAATCAATCAAATAATTTATTTGCTAGAATACAGTTTAGCTTAGGTGGTAAAATACATTTTTGTTATACCGTGTATTCAGCCTACAATACAGGCGTGCAAATTTTCAAAATGTTATTGTAATATAATAATAAATAATTAATTAATAGCATTTTAGAATTAATGTAGTCAATATTTAATAAAATAGTCAAAATTCAATAATAAAACAATAAAAATAGATAAAAAGATAATGTCATTAAATCCTATTGCTCTCGAGAAATTCATTAACACTATAATAGCACTTGTCCAGTAACCAGTTGGTCAATTTACGTTTAAGGATGTGGCCCCGCAGTAATCTCATCTCATCGGGTATGCGATTATATATTTGAATACACATGTATCGTATCGTCGGTTAGCATTGACAGTAAAAGGTTTTCCGGGTGAGCTGCGTACGCGTTTCTGCGTAACACCGGATCGACGATTGTTTTAAGATTAGTAGGTAAATACCGGGTACGTTTAACCTTTTCATAAAAATGAATAGAGGCATGTTGACAAGATGGAGCCGATTTTCGAAGGTCAATTATTTCTACTTCGAATTGAATATCGGTCAACACTGAGGATGCGATTGCTGCTGCAGCTCTGTCAGATATCCCATAAAGGTCACAGGTGTGACCTAATTTGCGAAGGAAATGGTTTTTTTTGAATTTGCTGTTTGATTCGGTAGGTATAACTGTTGTAGATGTCACTGTGTCGTTTTTTACTGAACTTTTTTCATTTGAAATATCTCGACGAAGTTTTTTTCCAGGTATTTTCTCGCAATCAGTTGCTAAATGCCTTTTCAGTGTATTTGTTTGCCTCTCAACTCGCTTTTACAGTTTTTTAGTTTATGTTATATCTAATCATCAGATTACCATATTGCATGACGTTCTTTGGTCCATTAAAAACAATTGCTCAGTTTTAGCAGGGTACACAGGGTAGGGACAGTGCGGCCGTTAGGAGCACTTTTGACGTCATCGGTAATAAGTAGTTGTTCGGACGCAGGGTTGTACAAAACGTCTTTCTTTGTTTTGACATGTGATTAGCATCATTCCTGTATTATTCGTTTGAATAGATAGACAAAAATGCGTGTCTAAGTAAATTAATGAAAAAAAAAACCGGCCAAGTGCGAGTCGGTCTCGCGCACCGAGTGTTCCGTACAAATAAAAAAAATCTGATTTATTAATGTACGGTATTTTCTGGTAAAATATACGTAATGATAAATAAATCACTAAATTTCAAGTTGATATGTCAACGGGTGTTGATAATTCAAAAAAATCTTCGGAACAAAATTTTTGACAGACGGACACGCGAGTGACAGCAATAGGGCTCCAATTCCTCCACATCCCAAACATTCATGATCTAAGTAAATATTTTCAATTCAAGAATGAGTTGTTTAATTTTCTAGTTAAGAAAGCTTATTATTCCATAAAATAGTATTTAAATGATTACGACATAAAATAATGAACTACTATACTACGAACTTCATTATTAAGTTTATATTTTTCATTATGAAAAATATTATTATCATTAATTTCTATTTTAAAAATAAGTACTAAGTGTTTTAGGTATTCAAGGTACAACGTGCTCTTACTTGATCCGTTCCTATGTAATTCATACCTAATATTACACACTATTAGAAACAGACTTAAGTGGTCGGCAATATTTATGAATTGAAACATCCATAAACATAACAATGACGGTCGTAACTTGACTTAATTGTCGCGCGAAGTAATTGCCGGCCTGATTTTACGTTAAACGTGTTGCCGCGACGGCAAGGCGGCCCCTTTCAGTATATATAATTTCCTCTATGGGCTGGATCACCTAACATTATGGGTAAAATATATTTTTATTCGCTGGGCACCCTAAAGTTATGATAACCTGACTAAATTGAGAAGTATCAGCCCGGCCAGTATTAGCTTATACCGTCACGTTATATGGCCAAGATGTACTGAAACGTCACATAAACCGTTACGGTATAAGATATCATACTAGACGAGCAGCCCGGCTAGTATGATAGCTTATATCGTCACGTTATATGGCCAAAATGTACTGAAACGTCACATAAAACGTGACGGTATAAGCTATCATACTAGCCAGGCTGGTGACTGATTCATCCTTTAGCATGTTTACTCAGAGTAAGGATTTCTATAGAGATCCTATACAAGTTTCACCAAGGGGGACAGAAAAGTCCTTATGCAGCTAAATTGGGAACTTGTCTTAAACGTCTGGCGGCTTACAATAAATAACCTCTTAAATTTGGCCGGGTAATCGTTTATTTGCCTCAAACCATTTGACTTGACGTTTAGATGACGTTGAGGCAAATAAAGAAAAGCGGAACTATGACAAGGACAACAAATGATAAATCCTTCTCTGTCGTTATTCAGTTTACTATATGATCTTCTCGCTCTTAGTGGTATTATTATTTGACGTCTACTCTGGGTACTCTGAGCATGTTTATGATTATATAGATTATGACATCTCATGTTTAGTCTTGTTATATATGGTGACATCGGTGACGGTTCATCGATGACAAATAAGCTAGTGACAAACAATAAAAGCCTGTCCGCGATGAGGGACAGGATATATGACATTGTATCTCATTCATACGTGTGTACTTGTCAATGCTTTCATCTCTATCACCAACGTTTGCATGTGTGCAATGCGGACTCCAGATTTATCCTTACTTCATGTCGTGAACTCAGAATCTTGAAATTTGTACGAAGCAACGTCTGTGCTAAAAATACATTCACTGTAGTGCAAAATATTAAAAAAAAAAACTTTCATGTGACTTTCATCAATCATTAATAATAATAAATAATCTTTGACTATACTGTTTTTCACGTAAGAAGAGTCCGGTGACAGCTGTCAACCCAGTACAAATTAAAATGACATAATTTGTACTGGGTTGACAGCTGTCACCGGACTCTTCTTACGTGAAAAACAGTATAAGGAAACTCTGGACGCGAACTGTCAACATTACGAGCGTGTCCATTTTGCGGCCATATTGGAACTAAACATGGCGGATATAGCGCTGTCCCGATAATCAACATTTTTATCGATATTATAGACAGATCTTAGAACGCATTGGTTTCCTATGCTGTTATTAGATATATATGAATAATAGTGACCTCTTTTCTATGCAGTTTTCTTTAATGATTCTATGAAACAGGCATTTACTTTACGGGATTTCAAGATTAAAGTTACTAGTAAAGAGTTTCTTTACTAGTTCGCTAAATATCGTGTATTAATTACATGCAGTCAATAACGGCATGTAGCATAAATAGATCTGCCCGTCACCAATAATAAAAACCTACGAGACACCCTCAAGTATGCTGGATGTATCCCATTAGTTTAGTTTTGGAATATGCTAATAATACTATATACTTTGTATAGATGTTCTTTCGGAGATCAGGATATTTTTATATTAATAATTTTCACAGTTCTTTATTTTTCAATTCAAACAACTACCACTAGTTTCATTCTCAGTTCCAATAGCGTCTAACCATTTTTTCTTCTGAAATTCACTTCTTGGCAACCTTTAAAAATATAAATCACCGAATCAATGAGTAGGTATAGTAAGTCCTCACAATTCATTATCGATATATTCAGGAACAACCCTAGCTACTGCTTCAGGGTAACTTTTAGTACGAAAATATTGAAAATAAAGCTAAATCCCACTACAAAATATAAATATCTTAATCTGTACACTAATTATGCTATGATACATGTGCCTTGTTCTCGACAATGTTCAAATCATCCAATATTGCAATAGAAAAACATAACAAAGCTATGCAACGACAAACTTGTCTGGCTTTGTCTTAAGCCACATCCTGTTATGCTACACGAAGGCATGATCGCAGCATTTAACTTCACATTCCTTTAAAGTCTTGTGCGGTTTTTATTTTAATAACACTGTTTATTTTATAACTTCTCAATTTTTATTCCACTCACTGACAGGTCGTGTACTGCTCAATTGACGTATGATTGACGTACCGGGGAACATAACATGGCGATTTTGAGCCTCAGTAGCTTTGGTACAAATAGAGCAATACGCCCGGTCCATTGAATTGTATAGTCAAAGTAAATAATACGATCGTGACTAAATAGATGGATGAAGGACGTGGAAGGACGAGACATTGTATGTCGTTACTACGTGTGTACTTGTTAATATTTTTATCTCTTTCACACACGTTTGTATGTGTGTATTGCGCCCTCCAGATATTTTTTGTCTATGGGTAGTGTGCGCGGACTGGGCGGCCGCGCGGCAAACGGTAAATCAATGGAATTTAATCCGCCATTTTGATTTCTACGCTTGTGCTTGGCTGTTGTCTCCTCTGAAACCGCCTGTTTGAGAGCAAGAACGCGCGACGCCGGCCATTATTAAACTAAATGATAAGGTTATTTTTATAGATTTACGTTAGATTTGGCTTTCATTTTTTTGGATTTATGTGACCAGGGAAGCTAAGGATAAATGTGAGTTAAGTGTAACTCGATTGTAAACCTCGGTAAGCATTTCACATTTTTACGTATGTAATTGCAATATAGGTTATTTTACTGCGTATATTTATATTAATAGTCATTTTATCGTATTGTTTCAGATAATGTCACGCTACGGTGACTGTAAAGTTTATGTCGGTGATTTGGGCAACAATGCCAGTAAGCCTGAACTTGAAGATGCGTTTTCATACTATGGCCCACTAAGGAATGTTTGGGTAGCAAGAAATCCCCCAGGATTTGCTTTTGTAGAATTTGAAGATCCCCGTGATGCTGAGGATGCGGTAATATTTAAATCTCTATCAATTATATATATACTTATTAATTCTTGAGAAGATAACTATGACGCTTTATTTTTATTTTTTAGTCTCTATTTGTGTTATTTTTTTCAGATTCGTGGTTTAGACGGTCGTACCATATGTGGCCGCCGAGCTCGGGTGGAGATGTCCAATGGTAGCCGCGGGTTTGGAGGGCGCGGGCCTCCGCCCCGGTCTCGACTGCCGCCCCGGCCCTACGATGACCGCTGCTACGACTGCGGAGATCGCGGACACTATGCCCGCGACTGCACACGTCGTCGGCGCCGCAGGTGACTATTCTCATATTTACTTTCTCTTTGAGGTTCATGGGACACTAAATGCAGATTATAAAGTTGGTATCATCTGCTGTTAAAATAAACAGTTGATACCAAAGAATAATGAATCACCAAAAAGTGTGATTGAAGTAAAGATTATATCAAAAGTATCTTCATACTCATAATCACTGAGTAAACACTGTATGAATGATGCATTTGAAGTATTTGAGCTTTTTTCAGTACCTATTACAAATCAACATTGAAATGATGAAAGAAATTACAATATTTAAGTTTCTGCATTAGCACACTAATATAATAAACGGACCAAATAAATCAATCTCAATCTTAATTTCTGTGCAAGAAAACAAATCCATGATTTTGAACCTGCCACATCTAAATACCATACCAATCTTAACCATTTCTAGTGGGAGACTTAGCAGCAGACATTTGATGACAGCGAGTCACATCAAACAATTATAGCATAATAAATTAATGCATGCTGCTGGCTAACATTTTACAATAAATATGAAGTGGCTTGTTCTGTAGAAAATTTGTTTGAATGAGATGATTGTGCACTAGGCTGGGGGGTTTCAATGCATAATCTCAAAGTATTGTATAGATTCCATCCCATTTTAAGACTCACGTAAACCAATGATAACTATGTTATAGGTTATCATTGGCCTGTGCGCCGAGACCGAACTCTTCAGTGTCTGCACTTCTTATTATCTGCGCTACGTAGTTTTCACTTCGCGGCGTGTACTCCGATTGAGTCGCCCGCATCGGTAACCCCACTCCGAACTACGTAGCTACAGGCTACGTGCGCACTACAATTGTCGTCAACTACATTGAGTGTAACGTTTTCTCCGCGCCGCGACGCACGTCTAATGTAATCACTGCGTGCACTCAGTGAGTTACACACCATTCACAGTATTTGAGTTCAAAGCAGACATCGTAATATATAAGTAACAATAATTTATTTCTAGCAAGGTAGGTATGGATAGGACTGTTGGAACACAGATGTCACGGATTTGCCACAGACGACAATGGAAGAATACATCAACCTGAAGCGCAAGACACAGATCAGCATGAATCCAAAATTTGGCCATCATTTTCAACGTTTTGTTATAGTAATTATATGTCATTAACTTTGTTATAATATAGCAAACTAATGTGCTTTCTATCTCAAGGTTATTTTTTTTAACTACTTGGGATAGCTAGCAAAACACCATCACCATACTGTAAACACCTCATAAAGATAATCGATTATCATAAACCTTAAAATCCGTCTTTTATTGTTTCTAAATAGAGGTTTTTTCACTGATTGGTGATGGTAAGTGTATGTGGTGAAGATCATTAAGGATTAATGTTGTTTGTCACGTGTTTCCAGCCGCTCGAGGTCGCGCCGCCGCACGCGGTCCCGTTCAGCGCGCTCGGGCTCCCGCTCCCGCAGCCGCTCTCGCTCCCGCTCGCGCTCCAAGGGACGTTCCATGTCGCGTTCAAGGTCCAGATCGCCATCTAAAGAGTCCAAGAAGTCTAATTAAGCCACTTTTGACCACCAGAACAACTAGCTTTACTATTTCAACTATAATTTCTTTGTGTGTTAAGTAATACTGTTTATGGATTCTTTGCTGAGGAAGAGTTATCATTCCTTTTCTGTAAGGTACAGTACTACATTGCGATCAATAAAGTGACTTGCGAATTTAGTTTTTTTTTATTACACATAATACATTTATAGTAGCATCAGAACGGCTGCCCCGTGAGAAAACAGTAAGACACTCGGAGTAATGATTTCTATAGAGCTGTTGTTTCATTCATTGCATTGTTTTAACTATACACACGAAATAATTTATACCAAAAAAACCGACCGATGCGATCACGCAGAGATACTCATTACTCCCAGCATAGCTCTTTGGGTGACTGTGAGCCTTCTTATGAGGCCCATAGTAAGCGACCACGTTTCAGTGCCATATGTCATCACTGGCAACACACACTGGTCAAAAAGCCTCGTCTTGAGACACTGCGAAATATTGAACGAAAAGATGTGCCGTAGCTTCCCGAACGCTGCCCAGCCGAGTCGGATTCGACGATTAACCCCTTTCTCGAAGTTGGACCTACCTAACTGGACAGTCTGTCCTAGATATATATCATCGTTTACAACTTCAAGTAAAAGTGTCCGATTGTAAAAGGAGTTGGTGCTAGTGCTCGTGTTATCAAAACGAATGATTAATCTTATTTCAGAATATCAAATGTACCGAATCTAGACGAATGAAGCCCGTACAATATTACATGTACAATGATAAAAGTCTCGCTA
Organism: Notocelia uddmanniana; assembly: GCA_905163555.1. NCBI lineage: Eukaryota > Metazoa > Arthropoda > Insecta > Lepidoptera > Tortricidae > Notocelia > Notocelia uddmanniana. The sequence goes on from LR991053.1 coordinate 14,908,406, forward strand.
TGCAGTTCTTCCGTAAAACGTCCCAACAGAGCGGGTTCTTCATGTAAGTATGATGGCCGAAGGCCGGAAGCAGAGTGGCAAACATGCAAGGCGGAAGGCCGAGTATTCACACAGAGCGGGCTTATGTAAGGTTGAGGGCCGAAGGCCTGAAGCAGGGAGGCGAGACACGCGAGGCCGAAGGCCGAGCTTCCCAACTGAGTGGATTCTTCTTGTAAAGTTGATGACTAACGGGCCGAAACGGAGTGGCGAGGCATGCGAGGCCGAAGGCCGAACATTCAAATAGAGCGGGATCCTTATATGAGGCTGAGGGCTGAAGGCCCGGATTCGTGTAGGATGCACGCGAGGCCGAAGGCCGAGCATCCCAACAGAGCGGGCTCCTTAATTAGGGCCGAAGGCCTGAAGCAGAGTGGCAATTCACGAGAGGCCGAAGGCCTAGAGTCCCAACAGAGCGGCCTGATGCAGAGGGGCAAGGCATGCGAGTCCAAAGGCAGATCATTCACACAGAGCGGTCTCCTCATGCCGATTACTCACACAGAGTGAAGTGTAAGGCTGAGGGCCGAAGGTCCGAAGCAGAGTGGCAATGCACGTGTAAACCGATAGACAAACAGACACGAATTCTTAAAACTGTTGAAACGTGTTCTGTTTCGATGCCAAGGGCCCTCCAATCGCTCCATTGATTTATCCAATATCTTCAATGCATCAGATTTTCGACCCTCTACAGCTGTATTATATGTATACGGATAAGCATAGATCCAGGGGCCTTTCAACTCGAAGTACGAATTTTTCTATGGAAATGTTATTTTAACTTGTTTGTACCAGATGTCACTTGGTGCTATCTCTATCGCACTTGCATATTGAAGTGACAGGGATGCAGCGGTCGTGCGGTTAGTTCTTACTAAATACACAACGGCGCTACGATCTATGTGGAGTATTTCACTGGTATTTCCATCTCAGTATATATATTGTACTTTGTGCATGGATCTATGGTGCTTCAACCGTCAATGTTGACGATTGGGCTGCCCAGCCCAAGTGATCTCTTATATCAAACAGTTATTATAGTTTGAAGAGTCACCAATTACGTAAACAATAATACACGAAAAAATTAAATTGTACACCTACGATACAAAAGACTGCATTGAAGCAGCTATTTTTTTATTTAAGTATATGAAGACAAACAAGTATCGCAAATTTATTTTGATTTACACGCAATAATGGACTTAATTGCTAAAAGGTTATGCTCAAAAATAGCGTCATCAATCAGAAGGAATTATGAGATTTCGGCTTTGACATATCGAAACGTCAGTTTGTTTACAATACGTCGAATTCTGGTATGGCTTACGTTAATTTTATTGACACGCCGTTATACTCCCAATTGGCTGAAACTTAAAGCTTAGAATGGCGTATGAGGATTTATATCACCCTGTTTCATAGACCATATTTGCACCCCCGATTTCATCCCTTTAAGGCTGATTATCGGGACAAAAAGTATAATATAAGTGAATCCAGATTACATACTGTTAGTATACAAAAAATCATCTTGATCTGTTCAGCCGTTTTTGCGTGATTGAGTAACAAACATCCAAACATCTAAACTTTCGCATTTGTAATATTATATATATATATATAGTGGGATTCTTCATATTCTGACTCTGATGAAGTTTGATCTTCGTCATATGTGTCGCTTTCAGCAGGGCTAGTATGATCGCTTATATGTCGGACATATAGCATTCGTCCCGTAGGTACTGTCAAGTATGTAAGTGCGAGAGGGACGAATGCTATATGTCCGACATATAAGCGATCATACTAGCCCCACAGGACCACAAAACTCGATTATAAAACGTTCGGTCTGGGATTTGATTATAGGACCTTTAATCCTATAAGTATAATCGTCTTAAATTTTTTTACATGGTCACAGCAGTTTGTTCCTTTCTTGAGTGACTTCCTAAATAGTAGTAATAAATTAAAAAAAAAACAAAACAGATAAAGCATAAATTACATAAACTCAATCCTAAATAATTCATACTACCTACTCAACTAAATTCTAAACATTTAAGTATTTTTTCTCAAACATGCGCCTAAATGTATGCATTAATGTTACGAAAAGAGGACATGAAGTTACCTGTTTATGGCTCCCTACATTACTTCTTGGCCGGCGGCCAAGAAGAAAGCTTTAGGAAAGCATCATTATCTAGAGAAACATTTTTAGTGGCCACTTTTGATTTTAGAATGCCCCAAATTATCTCAATAGGGTTCATATCACAGTGATATGGCGGTAATCTTATCACTTTGTGTCCATGTGTAGAGAGAATCGTATATATTTCATATATTGGTTCCGGTTTGTGACGTCTCAAAATCTCAACCAATTTAGCTTTGGTTGCCTTTTGTGAACATGAAATGTTATTCGAACGGAGCCACTCTGCAATTATATGTTTTCTATCACCAGACCGGCTAGTATGATAGCGTATACCGTCACATTATATGGCCAAAATGTACTGAAACGTCACATAAAACGTGACGGTATAAGCTATCATACTAGCCGGGCAGATGTTGGTGGTTTATTAATGCGAAAAGAATGGTACCGGGCATTATCCATCCCATCACTATACATGTGGGTTCACTCAAATTACGAATTAGTTTCTGAGTAACCCATTTCTTAAAATTGTCTTTATTCATCGAATCATGATAATCGGGTTTTTTTTTTCTTTATCATTGTACACTAGGAGAGCATTACGAACAAATCCGGATGGTCCCCCAGCATGTACAATAATATATCGTTTCCCCGTTGAAACGGCTTTCGATACTCCGGGTTCATTGTCGCTCTGCCAACATTTTGCGTGGATTAAAGAAGTATGAATATAGGTCTCGTCAAAATAAACAATTGGCATATCTTTATCCCTAGCTTCTTTAATTTCATCCAAATAGCTTTCACGCCAAACCACCATATCGGAACGCTCCATTAAAATAGAGCGTTGGTTTCTGCATTTTTAACCGACTTCAAGCTTTCAAAAGAGGAGGTTATCAATTCGGTTGTATGTTTTTTTTTTATGTTTGTTACTCCATAACTCCGTCATTTCTTAACCGATTTGGAAAATTCTTTTTTTGATTGTAAGTATATATATCCAAGTTGGTCCCGTTTTTGACAAAACGCAGTTCTGATGATGGGATCCATGAGGAATTGAGGGAACTCCTCAAATCTTTAAGGCAAACATATAGTGATTTTTGTGTTTTTATCAACAAGTCAAGCATTTGCATCCAAAAATGTGACATTGGATGAAGTGGAACTGCTGATGATGATCAGAACAGAACTCTTCAACGACGAAAAGTTCACGTTTGGTGATTTGTCCTCCTAGCTGTGTTTGTTAAGCAAGTTCTATTTTCACGATTGATTTTTGTCATGCTCGAGTTCTGATGATGGGATCCATTAGGAATCGAGGGAACTCCTCAAATGTGAAAGGAACATAAATAGTGATTTTAGTATTTTCATGAACTAATCAAGCATTTTCATTCATAAAAGTGACATTTGATGAAGTGGAACTGCTGATGATGATCAGAACGGAACTCTTCAACGACGCGTAGTTCACGTTTGGCGATTTGATCTCTTCGTTTTGTTTGTCAACCAGTCTCTCGGCGGGTCGGGTTTTGATTGGATGGAGCTCTGCGCGCGTAACTGCATCCAGTTATTTTGCCCTGCGATATATTTACTTCATAAAAAACAAACTTGGAAGCGAACGGAATACGCGGTACAAACACTGTTTGCATCTACAAAATACTTAGATGTATATGAGTTGCAATGACAAATTCACAACAAAGTTTGATTTTAGGTAAATACCAACATGACAAGCGTATCCAAACGTGTAAAGTTTGTGTTATGGAAGACCAGGTGCGTTATGTTCAAAGTGTTTAAGAACTCTACTGGATGGTTTACCTTCTGCATCGTCAGTATTTACCACCGTATTTCTGTACTTCAAACGACCAAAGTTTATGACCGCTGCTTGGTCGTTATCAGACATTCTATTGGTGTTACTGTAGTGCACAGATACGTTTACTAAAGGCCATTTATGACATGCTTTTATTTCATCGGCCCTTTCCCCTTGGGCCTTTCGGAAAAGTATGATAATAAATTTCGATCCTTATTTTAGCCAAAATCAAATGAAATTCAACAGTTTGCCGGTTCTCACAATGTATACTGAATTTTCATCTGTTCATGTGTTAATGAATCACAATCACTAAACGTCGTATACCGAAACCCCCACTACCCCCAGGATGTAACAACTACTTTCCTGGAAACCGCATTTAAATCGGTTCAACCAAACGCGAGATAATCGTGGACAAACATACATACCTACGTACGTACATACATACATACATACGGGTCAAACAGAGAACCTTAACTTAGTACGCGGGCGAAGCCGCGGGCAAACGCTAATTACTCCTATAAAAAACTACTAGGTAGAATATATAGTACGGTTGGCGTATAATGAACATGTTTTGAATAATGACCTAATACATGCCTAATACACATTTTAATGTCAAGGTCCAATTTGTCCGCCCCAACCAGTCTACTCGTATACCAGACAAATGAATGTTGAAAAATAAAATTGCTTCATAATATAATGGACTTTTATAGTAGACTATATTATTATAATTATATGCTTATATTTTAAGACTTTGTAAATTATTATCAAATCAAGTCAAGTAACAGCCTAATTGTCAAGTAAGTACCAATACTTTTATCTCCAAGGAAATATTTTATTTTTTTAATGATATTTGATCAATAAGAACGAAATTCCTTCTGATTTTTTTTCTGAAGACGTGTACATAATTCCTGGGATTTCTGACCATTACATTAATATGATCACATCAACAAGGCAGCTATGACATTGACTGGCCAGTCGGCTCGTGACCACGGATGTTGAGATACATTCGAAACGTCGGGCACACACCTCAGGTAAATAATTTTTGTACGCGATTAGAACCGTTTACCAATAATAAAAATAAACTAAACAAGACGGATGGAGCCCTAACAGCGACGTCAATTTGAAAGAAAGAAAATACATTTATTTAACGACACACAAGAAATAAAAAATACAAACATAAAATAACATAACAAGATGTTAATAGTAGATTATACACTAAGGGGATAAAGCACTGTTTTATGTCACGGGAGCGAATTGAATCCCGAACGTAACGAAGGACTCATAATTTAACTCCTGAGCGTAGCGAGGGAGTTATAAGTTAATTCCTGAGCGAAGCGAGGGAATTAAGACTGAGTCCTGAGTGCAGTGAGGGGTTCAACCGCCCAAGACTAAAACAGTCTTATCCCCGAGGTGTATACTCTACTTTTCACACCGTATGCGAGTAAAAAAAACAGGCTCAGTAGATAAATAATGTTTATTTAGCAAATTAAAAGTACATAGTAACATTAGACACGTTAGTCCAATTATGGAAAGATAAGGTAATGTTTTTATATGGTACTCGATTTGTTCGTCACGCGTGAACAAATGAAGGCGCGCGACGTTCCAAATTCGAAAGCACAAGCCGTGGTCCTAGATTCGAAATTCGAATTTCGAACACCGCGCTCCTCCGGACCGGGGTTCACACGGAGGCAAACTTCATTTATTTTGTCAAATCAAGTAGGCCATGGCCTAGGACAAATTGTGTTTAGCAAAATTAAACTTTATGCATATAGTAATAAGAATTATGAAAAGTGAAATCATATTATTAACCAGCGGGTTATAATGAAATTCAGTACAACATTATAACCCGGCTAATACCAAGGGATTTAATGTCTTGCTTTCGGTAGGGTTTACATGACCTATAATTCGGCATTGTCGAGCATGTGGTTTGAAAAAAGGATTCCCACTCAGCATGAAGCCACGGCAAGACTCAGCAAGCATAGGCGCGAGGTTAACCGAGCAATCAGTCAACGAAAAATGCAACCCATCTTCCAAAGAGATAGATGACTGCATCACAAAATTCCTACTCAAGCTAGGATTGCCTTCTAACGTTCGCCTATAACGTCTTGCACGTCGTTGCTAAACACGACACTAATAAATCTTTGACTTCCGAAATAAAAGCAAACTGCTGTCTTCCTTATAACGTTAACACAAGCAACTGCACATATCATTTCAAACCCAGCAATATCCAAAAATATGTTAAATCCAAAATTAATGATGGGGACTTCAAAGAAGCTGCTGAACTTCTTTTTTCCAGCGACATGTCTGCCTCAGATACCCCAGAGACCCTTATTGCTCTACAGAGCAAACAACCACCGACACCCGCGATACCTGACCTTCCGGGCCCACGCAGCCCAGCCTTGCCCTGCATGCAATGCTCAGAAGACGCAGTCCGATTTGCTATCGCTTCCTTCAAAAACGGCTCCACAGGCGGTCTAGATGGTATAACACCCCAACACCTAAAAGACTTGATCATAGGCATGCCTGGAGGCCAGAGCGTGAGCCTAGTGGCAAGCATTACCCATCTGGCCAATCTTATGCTTACAGGCAAAGTCGATTCCTCTATCGTGGCGAAACTTTATAAATGGTGCTAAAATTCATCCCATTATCTCGGCACTAAATTCAAAATTTAACGTTTGGTGCCTCGACGACGGCAGTTTGGGCGGAGATGCTAATTCAGTGCTGAACGACCGATTTACAATTGTCCATACATTTAAAACAGTAGGACTGGAATTGAACACAAATAAATGTGAATTTTACATTAATTCAGACACACCGGACCAATCACAAATCCAGCAGAATTTCGAAAGCATTTGCCCCGGCATCAAAATCGTACAAAAAAAACTCTCTTCACCTCTTCCTCTACCTCGAGGAATCAATCCCGGATTTCATTAACTCCAAAATTAACCAAACAAAATGGGGAATGTCTGAAAATTTTAAAAGTCCTTGATTATTTTTCTAATGGTAGGAATAACCCTCGCCATGAACAGAAAAAAGTTTCAGATTTTTCGGTTGCGCCATATATTTAAAAAAAATATAAACATTTTATATCACCTCGCGTCTGCCCCGTATCAGACTACTACGATATTTCTAAGTCCGTCGAATATTTAAAAAAAAACGCCTGCTTGGGTCTGTGGTACGCAATGACATTGACAGTTCAAGTCATACGACCAACCTATGATGAACTGTCAATGTCATTGCGTACCACAGATCCAAGCAGGTATTTTTTTTTTATATTCTACGGACTTAGAAATGTCTTAGTAGTCCGATACGGGGCAGACGCGAGGTGATATAAAATGTTTGTATTTTTATAAAATATATGGTGCAACCGAAAAATCTGTAACTTTTTTCTGTTAATGGCGACGGTTATTCCTCCCATTAGAAAAATAATCAAGGACTTTTAAAATTTTCAGACATTCCCCATTAATACTTCTTTGTATTTTCGGACCGCCTACTCGAAATTAATGCTCATATGGCTCTTTGCATCCTCCAACTTTGCACTTTCGTTCCAAAATTTACATAATATGCTATGCGTTGTAGCCCACTTTGTGGAAATTCCCAAATTACTTTGAATCTATAGACACCATGCTTCATCTTCAGCTCCAAAAAATCATCAACGTCAAAATTAATGACAGGCAATTTTTACACGACACTCCCAAGTAACACAGATAGCTGTATAAATACTCACTTTTAGGTCTATTTCTATCTTTGTGCGTTTAAAGACTCTTTTAACAGTTCTTTTAGGATCCTAGAGCTGCATAAAAGCTGATAGCGATATTTAAACAGCTTAGGCTGAATAAGAGCTACATTAAGGCTGTTTAAGACCCAAAAAACCACCGTTAGTAGACTTACAGAGCTATAAAGGTATTGACTATGTGCGAAGTAGGTGGTAGGGGTAAGCTAGGCGATCGCAGCGCACACCACGGCAGAAATGTGTACTTACCAGGGACATCTGTCAAATTTACTTTCACGTTTCCTATTGGTTTCTTAACGGTTTCCTACGATTCGTTTCGTTTGTATTTATTTATTTACTTTCTTATTTATTTCAATAAATTTCCCAGTGAGGGGTCTTTCTCGTTTACTAAAATAAATAAAATATTCATGTGTCATTATTTGACACTGTCCCGGGACGCTTGACGTTTCACGTTTCAGACGTGCACATAGCTAGTCAATATGTACTCAACGACTTTATTCAGCTTTTAACATTTTTTAATACCTTAAGCGTAGTAAGTAGTAAGGTCTGTTTCTCAGATCATAGAAAGAAAGAGATATGCCCTAACCGCGAAATTAGTCCGGTACTGCTGTCGCCTCTTTTGAAGATGTGTGCGTTTCCACTACTTGCACAATATTGTAAATATTGGGTTCCCGCACACATCCGTCCAGTTGTCTACTAGCATTCTAATCCTCTAATTGGTACTCTCACTACGAAAAGCAACTGTAGGAATACACTCCTACACGTAAACAACAGCGTCGGTGAACTCGTTAGGGATGGACACATGCATCCATTTTTGCGTTTATCGATAAAATCATGAGATGAGACTTTAAAACGATAAACTTCGTTTAAAGGTGAATCAAAATACTGTTCATTACAGAAATACAAATTGTTAATTTTAGATTTTTAGTCAAAATTACGAGTCCAACGAACCTATGGTTCGTATGTATTGTATTGGGGGTTCGTCTATTTTCATATTTTACAAACCTATGATGTATAATGTACCTACGCGTAACAAAGAAACATCCTAAATAATAGTTCAGTGACCGTTAATTAATTTATTTTAAATAGTTCATGGCAACATCATTCATAGTCGATCTGTAGACTTTTTTAAATTTTAATGTGATATTCAGTTATGCAAATAACTATATTTAAAAAGAAAATGTAATGAAAATCATTCGTAATAACGTCGATCAATTATCGATAATATTGCATGCATACATATATTGTCACTGCCTTATCCCGCGCACTCGAAGCTGCGTAAGGTGTTTGCGCTGGCAGGTCGAAGCTTTTAGGGTGAATTTTACAAAGTGAATTAAGGAACTTTAAAAATACTGTAATAATAGAAATACTAATCTAAAATAGCACTTAACAGTGGTATGTTATTCCACGTATTTTGTATTTTTGTTTAGTTTACCGATTTTTACAAATAAACACGCTACAGACTGTTATTTCGAAAAAAATCTGGAGCCATAGCGTGAACAATGATCGCCGCTCAAATGAGTCAGCGCTAAGAGCGGTGCCCACCAATATGGTTTACTGACCTTATCGAGGCGACACGCGCCACGCCCCCATGCCATATCTCCTTCTTTCTATGATCTGAGGTCTGTTTAGTGGATAAAATTAAGCCATATGCTGTATAGGAAGGTATTTGTGAACTCTTATTACACTGGCTTATTAAAGGGGCACGTGCGAACTATTAAGAAGTATTTAGCTGCATACAGTTTACATGTGTTATTTTATTTAGTTTATTGCTGTTTAATAGGACACTAGTGAACTATTAGGCAGCCTTTTGAAGAATATAAGAGTTTTAAGGGTCAAGATCACGGCTTAACATGAATCCACCATTTTATTTATTAACCTATAATAATCATTACGATTTATTTTTTAACTTTTATGAAGTTTTATGCATTACTTATGAATGCCTTGCATTAGTTTTCATTTCCTTATATCATAATAATAATTTTTATTCTTATAAATATTTTTAAAATGTAAAAAAAAATACTCAATATTTTTATCGCGGCTTATCTATTTTAGAAAAATAATTTAAAACAGAGTATTTTCGTGGTGCACTAAAATTTTCTTAGATAATATATATGTACAATGTCAGTAAAATTACATTCCCAGTCATTTTTCTTTTCTTTATAAGTAACACACTACTTTACCAGGACATATGAATTTATCTGAATTTATCCATCCACCACAATCTGTCACTCCAAGAAAGACGACATTAATAAAGTTTCCGTTGACTGAATTGCTTAAACTTCATATAAAATGTATACCTTCTTTTTAAATGTTTACTTTAAACAGGCCGGTAGCAGATTTTCCTAGCTGTAATGATGTATTAGAGCGAACATGTGACATATTTTCTGAATAAGAGGTAACTTGTGGTCTCATCCATCCATCAGTCCATATTCAGTGCACAATTCTGGCGTTACCCTTTATGCCACTGTTAATTTGCTACTACACAGGTCTTAAGCAGCTGTTACCTTTTATAACACTGTTAGACTGGTGTTATACAGGTCTTAAGCAGCTACGTGAACTTAAGGCTGAATAATTTGTGCCCATTTATGAGGTCTATGGGCTGTATACGTTCGTATACTTATACAGACCTTATACAGCTTTTTTATGCAGCTTTAAGCGGAATGGAAATCCAATATATACAGCTGTTAAGCAGCCTCTTTGTGCTACTTGGGCTATCTATCTGATTCGGAGGCCTCGGCATTCGCCACACGTGGAAGATGGCCTGCCCGGGAGTAGATCCACCGAACAACAAAAAAATTCAGCGTATCTGGGACCAACCAATATGTAAACAAGTCCATTCCCATTCGTTAGACTCCAGCGTCACCAGCTAGGAAAAAGCAAGACTACTGGTTGTGTCGGGAAAAGGAGTCCGGTTCATGGCTCCATGTTCTTCCATGTGTAAATTACGGGACACTCCTAGATTGCAACACCCAGGTTGGCTGTCAGTCTACGCTTGGGTGCCGATATTAATAAATAAATAAATATTGGGGGACAATCTTACACAAATCAACCAAGTCCCAAACTAAGCAAAGCTTGTACCTCTACTATGGGTATTAGACGAAGATATATTCATACTTATATAAATAAATACATACTTAAATACATAGAAAACATCCAAGACCCAAGAACAATTAAATATCCGTGCTAAATGCACAAATAATGCCCTGGCCGGGATTCGAACCCGAGTCCTCGGCTGAACAGGCCGTCAGTATATATATTGTCTCCGCACATTGCTGCCCCTGCGGAGCCCAGTTCGACAGCTTGGGACACCACGGCGTGAATTACACTGAGACGGTGTACGCTGCTGAGACGGCATAAGCCATAAGGCGCGGCGCAGGCGTGGCACAGATACGGCATGGACGCGATTAAATCATTAAGTTATACTTACAGAAGCAGCGAATAGACGGTACGATGCGTCATTATACAGGCTGACTTTGTTGCGATAGCATGTCTTCCTCTTCAAAAGACGAAGATCCACTTGCTTTGCTGCAACTCATTAATGTACAGAAGCACAGAAGATATTGGGTCCACCCTGTGTGGAAATTGTCAGAAGAACATAGATATTTTAAAATAATGGAAAAATTACATGAATATCCTGATCGTTTTCGTAAATATCACAAGAATGTTTCCAAATTATATTATAGAAAATAAAATACGATCTTCAGAAGCAGTATAAAAATTGAAGAGAACCAGTCCATATTTTTAACCGACTTCAAGATTTCAAAAGAGGAGGTTATCAATTCGGTTGTATGTTTTTTTTTTAATGTTTGTTACTCCATAACTTTGTCATTTCTTAACCGATTTGAAAAATTCTTTTTTTGATTATAAGTATATATATTCAAGTTAGTCCCGTTTTTGTCAAAACGCAGTTCTGATGAAGGCATCCATGAGGAATTGAGGGAACTCGTCAAATATTTAAGGCAAACATATAGTGATTTTTGTGTTTTTATCAACAAGTCAAGCATTTGCATCCAAAAATGTGACATTGAATGAAGTGGAACTGCTGATGATGATCAGAACAGAACTCTTCAACAACGAAAAGTTCACGTTTGTTGATTTGTCCTCCAAGCTGTGTTTGTTAGGTAAGTTCTATTTTCACGATTGATTTTGTCATGCTCGAGTTCTGATGATGGGATCCATTAGGAATCGAGGGAACTCCTCAAATGTGAAAGGCACACAAATAGTGATTTTATTATTTTCATGAACTAATCAAGCATTTTCATTCATAAAAGTGACATTTGATGAAGTGGAACTGCTGATGATGATCAGAACGGAACTCTTCAACGACGCGTAGTTCACGTTTGGCGATTTGTTCTCTTCGTTTTGTTTGTCAAGCAAGCAAGGTTTTTCCATGATTCCATGAGGAATTGAGGGTACTTAGTCTTCTACCATTATAAACATACTTATATCCATTTTTATTTTATTGTATGGAATCTAAGAGTGCACCATCTAAGTATAATAATCTTTTACCGGCCTCCCCCATTGAAGTCGGTTTTTTTTTCTTAAAAATTATACTCTGATCATTGCTATTACTGTACTCCGGCCTGGTATAGTCGTAAAGAGTTGGATATTCTTCAACTATCTCGCAGAATTCTACATATAAGTATATTATATTCAATATCGTCAGGCATTTTTGATGTTGATAAATTTATACGGCTCATACTCGTATAACAAGCGACGTCCTCCTCGCGCGGCGCTGAAATCGTGTCTGCTAGCGACGCGGAAACGGCGTGGCGAAGGCGCGGCACACGCGTGGGGAAGGTACGGTGCAGGCGCAGCGGAGGCACATGGATATATAAGTCAATCAAAATGACTAAAATTAAAAATTAAGAAATTATAGGGTATATATACCTCTGTACCTGTAAAGTGGGGTGTTTTTTTTTGCTTCAACCCTATGGTGTGGGAAGTTGTTGGATAGGTCTTTCAAAATGAATAAAGGTCTTCATCAAACACTTTTTGATAAAGTGAATATTTTCGGAAATATTCACTCCAAAAGGAAAAAAAGTGTGTCCCCTCTAACTTTTGAACGGAAAAAAGTATATAAAAAATCATGAAACTTTTAACGAAAACTATCGCGGACATGATCAGTTAAGCCCGTTAAGCCGTTTTCGAGTTATCGTAAAAAGATTTTCCGTCTTAGTAAATTACGTATAGGCTGCGAAGGTATTCCCCTTTGCTTGTTATGAATTTTTTTAAAGTAAGTTAATTGGGCAACTAGGGAACCCTACCCTGAGCATGGCCCGACATGCTCTTGGCCGATTTTATTTTTGTCAGTTGTCAAATGAAAATAAACATGCGTCTGATAAAAATATTATTTATTATTATTATTTCAACAGATAACGAGTTCTACTTCTGCGTGGACGAAGTCGCGGGAAAAAGCTAGTAAAATAATAATTATGGTGTTATTAGTGCACTTCGTATATGCAGATTTACATACTAATGGTCTAATAGCATTTGTAAGCAAATGTATGATCTCGCAATTGACTTCGAACGAAATGTATGTCAGTTTTATACACAGTTTTATAGTCCGGGAGTCCATTGCAAAAATCACTCTCCGATGCAAGATATTATAATTATAAAGTAATCCTTTCTTCTTAGGGGTTTCAATCCGGAATGAGACATTTTAATCTTAAATTCGTATACGCATGAGTTTTTGTGAGACTTTACACGACTTCTAGAACGCCAAAATAAAGGTGTTTTCAAACCACATGCTCGACAATGCCGAATTATAGGTCATGTAAACCATACCGAAAGCAAGACATTAAATCCCTTGGTATTAGCCGGGTTATAATGTTGTACTGAATTTCATTATAACCCGCTGGTTAATAATATGATTTCACTTTTCATAATTCTTATTACTATATGCATAAAGTTTAATTTTGCTAAACACAATTTGTCCTAGGCCATGGCCTACTTGATTTGACAAAATAATAGTACATTACTACAGAGGCCGGGACGAAAGGGGTTGCCGGCCGAAGACATGTACGGCCGAGCGAAGCGAGGCCGGATAGGTCTAAGGCTGGCAACCCCAAATTTCCCGCCGAGGTATGTACCTATAGTGCTTTTCTCAAACATGAAATGAAATAAACAACAAAAAAAAACAAAATTTTATTTTTAATACGCATAGTGGCAGAATGTCATGATGCCTGTGCCACAAATTTATGTGGAATGGAATTAAAAAAGAGGACTTTGCCGGCCTAGGCCTGCAAGATTTGTATGAAATTCCATTAACGACCTCTTGTCCTAGCCGCGCCTGAAACGTCATACTTCGCAGCCTATTATAAGGAACATAACATCAATATTTCATTGCATGTTTGAGAAAATGAAGTTTGCCTCCGTGTGAACCCCGGTCCGGAGGAGCGCGGTGTTCGAAATTCGAATTTCGAATCTAGGACCACGGCTTGTGCTTTCGAATTTGGAACGTCGTGCGCCTTCATTTGTTCACGCGTGACGAACAAATCGAATTCTTGTAGGTGCCTATAGAAGATTTAATTTCAAAAATAATATTGAAAATGTCGAGTGATGAAAGTGTTTTGACTCCTGAGTTTATCAAATTTATCTACTGAGCCTGTTTTTTTGTCTCGCATAAGGTGTGAAAAGTAGAGTATACACCTCGGGGATAAGACTGTTTTAGTCTTGGGCGGTTGAACCCCTCACTGCACTCAGGACTCAGTCTTAATTCCCTCGCTTCGCTCAGGAATTAACTTATAACTCCTGAGCGTAGCGACGGAGTTAAATTATGAGTCCTTCGTTACGTTCGGGATTCAATTCGCTCCCGTGACATAAAACAGTGCTTTATCCCCTTTGTGTATAATCTACTATTTCTAGCTTACTATATATCTCTCATGTTGACCCGAAGCCTTATAGGATCACTCGTGTGTCTGTCTGTCCGTCCGTCTGTCACAGCGTGGAACCAGCCAATGTACTCGGAAACTACTGGACAGATTGTATTGAAATTGGGTCCCCATATGTAGATCGGTGCCATGAAATCAACTTTTGAAGCAAAAAATTGATAATTAATAAAATAATGGTTTTGCGAATATCACTTGTCATATTAAATGAAAGGGTGTTAAGTTCAATTTTATTTGTTATTAAATCTTTGACAGTAGCAATGTGTTCTTTGAATAATACGGTTTTTCCTTTCTCCGTTATTTTTGAAACTGACAATAAGTTTGTGGTTAGATTTTGCACATACAATGTGTCTTCCAGCTTTATTTCTGTATTGTCAACTTGTATTTGAGCATTTCCTCTTCCTTCAATTTTAGTAGTGCTATCATCTGCCGCCAATTTTAGTGTTCCATTGTATTTTTTAAGAGAGGTAAAATCATTTTGATTGTTGCACATATGCGATGTGCATCCGCTGTCTATACACCACCTATTTGTACTTTTATTTGGGTCTGTTGCTAAGCATACCTTGTAAATATCGTATAACTCTCTTTGCTGCTTTGTAATGTTCTGATGTATAGCAGTGAGCTCATGGACCATTTATAATAAGTATAATAACAATTCGTCTTAGTACTTATCTAACGCTGCAGGTCACGACCTATAAATTATGTAAATGATATGGTAAGATGGTTTTAAATTCGCCGAATTAATTTTTTAATCACATTTGCTACAAGGCGTCGCCAGCGTATCTAGTGCGCCTGGTTTTATAATTTTTTATATTGTTTTATCAAAGTTATGGAGTTTCCGGATTTATATAGGAAAGTCGCTTTTCTTTCCAAGCGAGATGCAAGTGTAGCCTTAAAAGAATTCACTTTGAATAACAGGTGGAAGGAAAATGCGTGCATCATTGATATAGGAAGCGGAGATGGAAGTACAACTAAAAATATTTTGCTAAAATATGTGCCACCCAGTTATTATAAGATAGTGGGCTGTGACGTAAGTGCAAAGATGGTTGAATACGCAAATAAGAACTTTCGGAGTGAACGAATGGAGTTTATAAAATCCGATATTACTAAAGAATTGCCGCTGTACCTGAAAGGTGCATTTGATCACGCGTTCTCTTTTTATACGATTCAAAGGATCAAGGAGCAGGAGTAAGTAAATATTTATTTATCGTATGACAATAATTTCGAATCTTGCGATCTTCGAGAAGACAGTACGGTTGCCAGGAGTAAGTTAAGGTTCCATGCTAAATAAATCATATACTTATACTCACATAAGAGATACATAATGTTTTGATGTGCAATAAAAAAGAAAATACGTAATAATTTTTTTTAGCAAATACTACTTCCGTAAAAAAAGAACGATTTTAATCTACTCGTCTAGATATCAGTTATTGTTATACTGGAGATCAAAAATAACAAAATATACAGAAATATTCAAATATAAAAATAATAAATATTGGTTTTTAATATTACCATTTCAATAATACTGTAATTATTTTTGATATTTGGAAATATATTAGGTATTTCATGCAATTTAAGTCACCCAACAACAAAATTTGTTTCATGTGATTATTTCTATCGTCTTAAAATGGCAATCAATTACCTACAGATTTAGACAAGTTATTTTCAGTATATATTCCACCCACACAAATCATACAATTGTCAATTTTATTGAAATTACAATGAATACAATTTACATTACCATGAAAAGCATATAATATTTTATATATAAAAAAATTGCATTTAAATTTTTTCCAAAAATGTTTATACAAAATTCTACTAAAAATATTTATTAATAAAAATAATAATAATTTATATTTAATTTCAAAATAAAATATATTTATAATTATTTTATCGTGTTTCTATTTGTATTTCTAAAGAATAAATATTCTGTATTTTTAGGGCCGCTTTTTCGTATGTCTACAATTCCTTAAAAGACGGAGGTAGTTGTCTGCTGATGTTTCTTGGGCGTTATCCCGTGTACGAAGTATTCCGCACTCTCTCCCGCGACGAAAAATGGGCTGAAGAACTAAAGGATGTCGATGAGTTATTTACCTCACCTTATCATGATTCGCAGGTATGATATTCAATGGCAGTAGGTGACAACGCACTGAACTAATAAGTAATAACTAATAACTAATTCTGAGATATCGAAATTACCGGTTTCATATTTTAGCTATTTTTTAACCGACTTCAAGATTTCATAATTTTTAAGAAAAAAAAACCGACTTCAATGGGGGAGTCCGGTGAAAGATTATTAATCTTAGATGGTGCACTCTTAGATTGCATACAATAAAATACAAAAATGGCTATAAGTATGTTTATAATGGTAGAAGACTAAGTACCCTCAATTCCTCATGAAATCATGGAAAAACCTTGCTTGCTTGACAAACAAAACGAAGAGAACAAATCGCCAAACGTGAACTACGCGTCGTTGAAGAGTTCCGTTCTGATCATCATCAGCAGTTCCACTTCATCAAATGTCACTTTTATGAATGAAAATGCTTGATTAGTTCATGAAAATACTAAAATCACTATTTGTGTGCCTTTCACATTTGAGGAGTTTCCTCGATTCCTAATGGATCCCATCATCAGAACTCGAGCATGACAAAAATCAATCGTGAAAATAGAACTTGCTTAACAAACACAGCTAGAAGGACAAATCGCCAAACGTGAACTTTTCGTCGTTGAAGAGTTCTGTTCTGATCATCATCAGCAGTTCCACTTCATCAAATGTCACATTTTTGTATGATAATGCTCGATTTGTTGATAAAAACACAAAAATCACTATATGTTTGCCTTTAAGATTTGAGGAGTTCCCTCAATTCCTCATGGATCCCATCATCAGAACTCGAGCATGACAAAAATTAATCGTGAAAATAGAACTTGCTTAACAAACACAGCTAGGAGGACAAATCGCCAAACGTGAACTTTTCGTCGTTGAAGAGTTCTGTTCTGATCATCATCAGCAGTTCCACTTCATCCAATGTCACATTTTTGGATGCAAATGCTTGACTTGTTGATAAAAACACAAAAATCACTATATGTTTGCCTTAAAGATTTGAGGAGTTTCCTCAATTCCTCATGGATCCCATCATCAGAACTGCCTTTTGACAAAAACGGGACCAACTTGGATATATATTCATACAATCAAAAAAAGAATTTTTCAAATCGGTTAAGAAATGACGGAGTTATGGACTAACAAACATTAAAAAAAAACAAGAAAAAAAAACCATACAACCGAATTGAACCGAACCGAACGAAAATTCGGAACCGAATTGATAACCTCCTCTTTTGAAATCTTGAAGTCGGTTAAAAAGAGGAGGTTATCAATTCGGTTGTATGGTTTTTTTTTCTTGTTTTTTTTTAATGTTTGTTAGTTCATAACTCCGTCATTTCTTAACCGATTTGAAAAATTCTTTTTTTGATTGTATGTATATATATCCAAGTTGGTCCCGTTTTTGTCAAAAGGCAGTTCTGATGATGGGATCCATGAGGAATTGAAGGAACTCCTCAAATCTTTAAGGCAAACATATAGTGATTTTTGTGTTTTTATCAACAAGTCAAGCATTTGCATCCAAAAATGTGACATGGGATGAAGTGAAACTGCTGATGATGATCAGAACAGAACTCTTCAACGACGAAAAGTTCACGTTTGGTGATTTGTCCTCCTAGCTGTGTTTGTTAAGCAAGTTCTATTTTCACGATTGATTTTTGTCATGCTCGAGTTCTGATGATGGGATCCATTAGGAATCGAGGGAACTCCTCAAATGTGAAAGGCACACAAATAGTGATTTTAGTATTTTCATGAACTAATCAAGCATTTTCATTCATGAAAGTGACATTTGATGAAGTGGAACTGCTGATGATGATCAGAACGGAACTCTTCAACGACGCGTAGTTCACGTTTGGCAATTTGTTCTCTTCGTTTTGTTTGTCAAGCAAGCAAGGTTTTTCCATGATTCCATGAGGAATAGAGGGTACTTAGTCTTCTACCATTATAAACATACTTATAGCCATTTTTATTTTATTGTATGGAATCTAAGAGTGCACCATCTAAGTATAATAATCTTTCACCGGCCTCCCCCATTGAAGTCGGTTTTTTTTTCTTAAAAATTATGTAAAGTTAATTTGTATAATTATTATAACCGATTGTAACAAAACCAACTAGCGACAGTAGCGACCCGCCCCGGCTTCGCACGGTTGTAATGCTGATATCTATATTAATAATTTCGTGCAGGGGTACGGTAGACTCGAACGAGACCTGTCTCAAATTGAAGAACGTATAAAAATAACGATTTTTGAGTTGAACATATGTATCCGCAAAATTCGGATTGTCGCGTATTTTGCATTTAAAAGTGTTAATTTGAAGACAAAACGTCGGCCATATTGCCCACAGACTATATTGCTATATTAAATTTGTTGGTTAACCAATGGTATTAAAATGTCATGTAGGAATAAACGACTATTAAAATTATTGATTTCAAATACAAATAATACAATTTTAAATAATTACTATAAGAGTTACGAAAAATTGCTAAAAAAGATAGTAAGAAAATCAAAAAAATTACATTACATCAATAAAATCAAAGCCTCAGATAATATTACAAAAACTATGTGGCACATAGTAAAGGAACGATCAAATAAACTTCCGCTAAAAAACAGGCGTAATATAAAATTAAATATTAATAATAGTATAACTGAAAACCCTAATACAGTTGCAAACCACTTCAATTACTTTTTTATATCTGTTAGTGCGCAGAAAGGTAAGTGCGTGGACGGCGATGCCGCCGGCACCCCGTACAGGCACGCTTTCGGCCGCCCCGTGCTTAACCCCACTCCCAACTCCTTCTACCTACAACCAGTTACTATAAGCGAAGTACATAATATTATACGTAACCTTAAAAATAAACACAGCTTTGGTCATGACGAATTACCACCAGTCCTTATTAAAAAATGTGCAGACGAATTGACCCAACCCTTAACTTTTTTAATAAACCAATCCTTCGCTGATGGTGTCGTCCCGGATCCACTAAAACATTCAATTGTAAAACCTGTACACAAAAAAGGAAATAAAACCGACTGTAACAACTACCGTCCTATAGCTCTTTTACCAACTTTCTCTAAAATAATCGAAACAGCCATGTCCAAACGTCTTTATGCATTTTGCGAAAAATATTCAATTTTCAACGAAAATCAAAATGGATTCCGGAAAAACCACTCTACAACTTTAGCAGTTTACAAATATATCGATCAAATATTAAAAATAATCAATAATAAACAATATGCAGTAGGTATTTTACTAGATATGAGCAAGGCGTATGACAGGGTCTCTTATGATGTTCTATTGAGGAAGTTGCATGGTATTGGAGTGCGAGGAACTGCGCACAAATGGTTTAACTCGTATCTCAAAAACCGAGTGCAATATGTAGAGGTAGAATATTATAATAACCAAACTGGAAACATTACATACATACAATCAAATAAAGCTGACGTGACTGGATCAATTCCACAAGGAAGTGTGTTAGGCTGTTTACTATTTATTATATATATTAATGATTTGCCTAATATATTAGAAACTCCAAGCGTTCTATTCGCAGATGATATTTCCGTAGTTTTTCCGTGCTCAAACGAAACTGATTTAAAGCTCAATCTTGACAACACCCTACACAAATTAGATTCCTGGTTAACTGACCATAACTTAGAATTAAACTATACTAAAACTAAATTAATGCAGTTCAGACCTTACCAAAAACAACCTTTAAATATAAACTATTCCTTTAATACAACCAAATTAGAATGCATTGACACCTTTTCGTTGCTAGGACTAAATATCGACACACATATTAATTGGAAGGACCACATTAAAAAAATAAGCTCAAAATTATCCAGCTTTTCATATGCCTTGTACGAACTAAAAAAGACAACAGATTTAAAAACCGCTACATCCGCTTATTATGCTTATGCTCACTCTATATTACGATATGGCATACTGCTTTGGGGCAACAGTACAAATGCGAATGACCTTTTTATTTTACAAAAAAAATGCATCCGCATCCTAGTTAATATAAAACGAACTCAAAGTTGCAGGCCTCATTTTAAAAAACTTGGCATTCTAACACTTACATCTTTATATATCCTAGAAGCATGTACCTTTGTCAAAACCCATAATCATTTTTTCTTACAAGCAAAAGACCGTCACGTAAAACCTTTAAATCTACGACATAACAACAACCTTGCCCTTCCTACATCTAGCTTAAAAATATATCACTCTGGTCCACATATGATGTGTATAAAAATATATAATAAAATACCACTAACTATAAAATCTATAGAGCAAACTCACCTATTCAAAAAATCATTAAGTACATATTTAGTGCAAAGAAGCTTTTACACGCTACAGGATTTTTTTGATAATGTGAGTAAAAAAACATAGTGTTCATTTTTCAGTTTACCATCCTGTCTGTAATTTAAGCGAGGGATTTGTATACAAAATGTAATATTTTTAAGTTCTACCTATATCTTGTTTATTAATAATATAATTAGATATAAGTTAGTATTGCTGTGCCCTTACGGGGTCCATTTTATTACTTCTTTGTAATATTATGTCACATTAAGAGAGCAATAAAAAAATTTGATTTTGATTTTGATTTTGGTTGACAGTGTCGGCTACGTTCGAAAATCGTGAACTATTTTTGCGTCCGGTATGTTGGCCAGGTTGCTGGGCTGCGTTCTGGGTGATGGGCCATCATCGCTCATTGTTTGGATTCGGCTAGCCGCGTCTGCAGCGTTTTGTTTTTGTAGTTTTCAAGCGTTCTATACACCTATCAGCCTAGCTAGCACGATAACTTATACCGTCACGTTATATGGGCGAAATGTATTAAAACGTCACATAAAACGTAACGGTATAATCTATCGTGCTAGCTAGACTGATTGTCACAACAACCGCCTTCAAAGCGAATGTATGGGGCCTGTTACATGGATTCATATGACGATAAGTATCACGTGAATATTAAAGCAGAATCCATACAAATTTGAAAACTGCTATAATATTGACTCCCCAGTATTGTAATAATATTAATCGTGTAAAGGACACCACTTGAATGTTTGCTGAGTCTGTCCGCCATCTTAAAGCTGCGTCTCTATTTTGTTTGTGACAAACTACTAGGTGACTTATGGCTTTTAAACGTCTAGCAAAATTCTATCCCTATCTCGCTCTACCTTATAACTTAGTGGTACTGGGGGACTACTCCGAAATTTGAAATCCGAACTTCGTATGGTGCCGTCCCTTTCACTCATATAGTCTATGACAGGAGAGTGAAAGGGACAGCACTATACGAAGTTAGGATTTTGAATTTCGGAGTAGACCCTCAGCTCATGCCGTTCGCCGCGCTCGGACGTTAGAGGCGCTACTGCGAACCGAAAACGAAGTATCTGCCTCTCTCGCACATGTATATTCGAACGACAGAGAGGAAGATAGTTCGTTTTTGGTTCGCGGTAGGCCCTCAGGCGTCAACTTTAAAACGAATAGGGTATTTTACTAAAAGAGAAATAAAATTCAAAATGTAATAAAAACCAGCCAAGTGCGTCGGAGTCGCACACTGAGGGTTCCGTACAACTAAAAAACAAATGTGATTTATCAATATATTGATATTTTTGGTAAAATATACTTCATAATAAACATTATCACTTAATTTCAAGTTCATAGGTCGATGGGAAGCTAAAAAATTATATGTGTGACAGACAACACACGGAATGTTCTTTGAGTTTCTTCGACCGTCCGCCACGCTCGGACTAAGGTGCTACCAACCGAAAACTAAATATATATGCCTCTCTGTTGCACTTGCATATTCGAGCGCGGAGAGAGAAATACTTCGTTTTCAGATCGTGGTAGGCCCTCTGGTCTGACGGCTCCTATTCCTGGATGGTGCGCGTATCGGAATGTGTAATACCTTTGGCAAAACGGAACAAGTTGTTAAATAGCTTCCATTAATTGGAGAAAATATTACCAACTGTTATTATTATCACGTGAAACACTGAATATTGAAGCAACATCCATAGGGGCCTGTTACATGGTTATTATTATCACGCGATATACTCATATCACGATCCGTATCACGTGCAATGAATATTGACAATATTAACACACCAGTATTGTGATAGTATTAAGCGTTTAACAGACCCCATACAATTTTAAAAATCGCGATAATATTGAGTGTAAAGGGCCCCACTAAATAGAATTTGGCGGAGAATAGAGAGCTGCTATCGCGAAACGAAAACGAACGAACATCGTGTATTTCCCTCTGTGTCGCTCGAATTTGCAAGTGCGACAGAGAGGGAGATACACGAACTTCATTTGTTTTTCGCGTTAGCAGCTCTGACTTCGCACCAAAAATACTGACTGGCACATCAATATTTAACAATGCACATCTGAATTGAATTTTAATGAACGATTAGTATTTTAGCTATACAAATCGGTACTGATTACGGTGTCAATTTTTTTATGTGCCTTTAAATACTACCGTTATAAAAATGCTTAGGATTAACTTGCAAAGATAGCCTTTGCCCGTGACGTCGTTTGCGTAATCTTTTACTCCCAATTGCATATAATTCCATTCCATACTTTTATTCCCAATCCAGACTACAGACTATATTTCTATACGATTCGAAGTTTCATCATAATCCGTTGTTGTAATGTTTTTATTTTATAAATTTTTGTACACTATTTCTTTCGTCGTTTGCATAACTGTCACGAATAAATGTTTTGTTTATTTCTTTCTTATTAATTTCACCCGAGCGAAGCCGGGCTTTCATCTAGTAAATATATAATACAGAATGTCTTTTAATATTCAATTCAATCGCTATGTCCCTGCATTTTAATCTGTAATATGTTCTAAAATATTCATTTACATTACATGCTGTATGGAGCCATATTGATCTGTATTAAATGCAAAGTAAAGTAAAGTAAAGTAAAGTACGAGTAAAGTTTATTTGCAAGAATATGTACATAAGATGTTAACATTATATTGTGAGTCGCAGTATTCAGCCTTAAACGGCATGCAAATATTAGCATAATACTCTATTAATAATTACAAATAAAAATATTGATGAACTAACTAATGATATTAGGAAAACAATTTAAGGTTATAAATTAATTTAGTTGCGTGCAATGTCCAAAAATTCCTTTACGGAGTAAAAACAATGTTCATAGAGCCATTTCGTCAATTTTGTCCTAAATTCTATATTGCACAAAAGTTTAATTTCGTCTGGTAATTTATTGTACACTAATATGCAAGAATAGTAGGCATTGCGTCTATATATATCAGCACGACATCGAGGTTGATACAAGAGATTTCTGTACTGTGCCCTTTGTGTTCCGGTAGACACATCGGAACGTAATTGAAAATAGTCCCTATGATCTTTGACAAACAGACAGGCCTTTCTAATATACATACATGCCAAAGTCAGTATATTGTATTTTTTAAATAAAGGTTTGCAACTATCCATTAACCATGAGTTTGTGATAGCACGTATGCACTTTTTTTGTACTTTAAATGCCCTCTCAACCTGAACCGAATTGCCCCACAATAAGAGACCATAATCTAAAGTAGACGAAACGTATCCATAATATGCTGTTATTGCAGCTTCAGTAGATACTGTTCTACTGAGTTTTCTTAGTGCAAAAACAAATCTATCCAATTTGGAGCAAACGAAATCAATATGATCTTTCCAATTTAGGTGACTGTCAACTGTTAAACCTAAAAAATTTATGCTACTGGTTTCCTCTATTAAATTATTACTATACCTTATGTTCAGCTGTTTCGGGTTAGATTTGTAAGAACGAAATTGCATGTATTTAGTTTTAGATAAATGCACAATGTATTTAAGGTTAAGTTAAGTGGATAAGGATTAATGCTGTGTTGCTTAAAATCGCTTCGTAAATAGGCAACCTATTATCTCATTTTGAAACTGGTTAACATAACCGGTAAAATACTTATTTGAGTAGCAATAGTGGTCACTTTGGTTACCAGATCATTTATTATATATCTACCTACTGTGCTACTATTGCACCGGTTAGAAGTCGGTTAGTTTGTAGGCAAAATTTATTTCAAGTTTATTCTATTATTTCTGTTGCTTTTTTAAACATTAACCCATTTGTTCTTGGGTCTTGGATGTTTTCTATGTATTTAAGTATGTATTTATCTATATAAGTTTGTATATCGTCGTCTAGTACCCATAGTACAAGCTTTGCTTAGTTTGGGACTAGGTCCATTTGTGTAAGATTGTCCCCCAAAATTATTATTATTTGTATCTCCGTTTTTAAACTCTCGGGTCTTTACAGCCCGGTCATTTGGTAGGCGTGCGTGGGGATATAGATCCAACACGTAGAGGCCTTTGGGAGACGAAGTTTGATGTAATATAGTACACCTATAAGAACCCATTCACGGGTACAACGGTAGATATAAACCCGTGAACCGGTCCCAATAGGCGTCGATGCTATTGTATGTGAAGTGGAAAGAGAATGAACTGGGCTATGGTGATGAAGTTTGGATGGATAATAAGATTTGGGCTATTGCAAAGAGTTCCGGACACCTGCCATAACAATGTAATTACAACGTTATCGAGGCAGGCGGTGACTAGCCGCTCCTAAGATGGGCCCCTGAAAACGCCGTCGTAAAGACGGCCAGAAGCAACACCGGTGTGATTATTATTATTCACCTTATTTCTTTCTTTTTCTTAAGTTAGTTTTTTTACAATAAATTTATACAAGTAAAATAATAAAATATACATACAAAATATAAAAGCATTATAAAAAACCTAACCTAGGGTGCCACCGGCAGCGAGGCGAGCCTAAGCTACCGGTGGTTAGGGCGACAGAGAGAGGAACCTCCGGACTATCCGCGCCGTGTCCAGGAGTACCGCCTTCTGTATTTGACCCTTGACCCAGCCATCTAACGAGAGTCTCTTGAGATGTTGGTCGAGACTCTTCGCTATTAGACCGTTCACAGAGACGACTATCGGGACAATAATCGTTGAATCAACATCACACATGGCGGTTACCTCATGTGCCAAGTCTAGGTACTTGCTGACTTTGTCCTTCTCAGCTTTCACGAGGTTCTCGTCATCGATCTGTCAGCACGATATCAGGCTTGTTGGCAACAATAGTCCTGTCCGTGATGACAGATCGATCCCAATAGAGCGTTGCACGATCATTTTCATTATTATTATTATTATTAATACGTCATTAATTGCTGCAAAATCTCATAACCGGATTTCGGGAATTAGAATGAACGGCCAAGCGCGTACCGGATATATTGTACTTCGATACTTACCACTACTAGTAACTACGCATTTAAAACCACTATTGTACGATTATCATCCAACAGCTGGAGTCAGCGCTCACCTAGCCGGTAATGCAGCACCGTTTTATCTTCTGTAAAAAAAATCAAGTGGTTCCAATTGGTTTAAATTCCTTTGGTCGAAATAAGGTGCGCGCCGACTCTAGCCGTTTGATAGAATTGTGTGTAGTTTAGTGTAGTATGTAGAGAACATGTATTTCGATATCAATATAACATAATAATCTATATATTATTTATTATTCACAGGACCCTAAGCGTGATGTTACAACTATTATGGAGTCAGTAGGGTTTAGAAAAGTAGAAGTGAATGTACTTGAAAATACGCACACCTATGACGATGTCAATGTATTCAAACGTAAGTACTCCTCTAAAAATATAATTGTATTACATCTGGGCCATTTGGACCTGTGATTTGGGCACATCTAAATCTTCAAATCTTAATGATCATTGAGGATGATATTGGCCTTTAATGCAACTGGAATAGTTTTTTCTAGAAATTGATGAAAATTAAAACATATTTTTATTTGTAATTCCAACAAGAAAAAAGGTCCTTTGCCTGTATAGTTTTTATTCCCGGGTATCCGGACACCCGCGGGACGGTCATTGTACCAGCGTTTCAACAGTGATTACCGTGACTTAACCCCATGTTTGTCGAGTTTTCATTTCGTAATAGTCCGGGGGTGTGCGCTGGACACCTTAGCGTTCATGGCGAGTAGACTTTATCGATCTCTAAAAACTCGAATTAAAAACCGGCCAAGAGCGTGTCGGGCCACGCTCAGTGTAGGGTTCCGTAGTTTTCCGTCCGTCACATTAAGTTGACATATTAACTATATTAAGTACAGAAACACAAAACCCTAAAAATTATTTTTGAAATTTTTTCAAAAACTATTCAACCTATCAAGTTCAAAATAATTTTCCTACAAAGTTTTTATAAAGTTCTACTTTTGAGATTTTTTTCATATTTTTAAAACTTATGGTTCAAAAGTTAGAGGGGGGGGGGGACACATTTTTTTTTACTTCTGGAGCGATTATTTCCGAAAATATTAACATTATCAAAACATGATTTTAGTAAACCCCTATTTATTTTTAAATACCTATCTAACAATATATCACACGTTAGGGTTAAAATGAAAAAAAAAACACTCCCCACTTTACGTATAGGGGAGGTACCCTAATAAAATATTTTTTTCCACTTTTTATTTTACCACTTTGTCGGCGTAATTGATATACATATTAGTACCAAATTTCAGCTTTCTAGTGCTAACGGTCACTGAGATTATCCGCGGACGGATGGACAGACGGACGGACAGACGGACGGACAGACATGGCGAAACTATAAGGGTTCCTAGTTGACAACGGAACCCTAAAAAAGACCACTGGGGGGTGGGCAGCAGCATCCCTGGAGACGGTGGAGAACCTGCGATCGCCAACCCGCTTGCCAAGCGTGGCGATTATGGCATGTACCCTATGAAATTGGGGGAAGCCTATGTCCAGCAGTGGTGGTTCTTCGGCTGATATGGTGGTGGTGGCTCACGGTAATGAGGGTCGGTTGAAACGCTCTCGTATATCAAATGACCGGGGAGCAAAAGATATATATCGTGTATAAATGATTAATACCTACGCAAGTATCCGGAAATTTCCAAGATCTGAAAATTCGGAGAGTGTAAATACCTATTAGCCATTTAATGTTTTCATCATCATCATATCAGCCGAAAGACGTCCACTGCTGGACATCGGCCTCCCTCAAAGATAGAAGGCCTGCCACAATGACTGATCCTGCGCCACCCGCATCCCAGTGGACTCCTGCATTTACTAATTATGTTATTTCTTATTTTCAGATTTGGTCAAGGCTATCAACCCATTTAGTGTTCTCAACGACAGATGGGATGAATTTATGGCAGACTATTTAGAAGTGGCTTCAAACGCTACCAAAGTTGACTATCAACTGATTGTGGCTTATGGCTTAAAATAAATAACTTAATCGAAACAAACGTAACAATATACTCGTATGTATTAACAAAAAGTTACAAACTTTGTTTTTTGTATTAAAAGTTAATAATAGTTCTGAAAATGAGCAAGATTAAATTCACCTATTCTGTGTAAATGATTACCATAAAGTACTGGCAATGGAATATTCTTTTAAGTATCTCGATGGAGACTTTATGCTTACGAAATTAAATATCGATTTGATAATTTGTATGACTTTGATTTATTATGATTACATAACTGACAACTTAAAAAAGTGAATTTTTTATTTATAACACAACAAAAAAGAACAAGGATAGAACATAATAAAACAAATAAAAATAAAAACTTATAAATAAAAAATTTGCCCTAGGTCTATATTACTAGGTAGTGTACCCAAAAGGCTGGCCGCATTACCCCGTTGGATAGCAATGCTGATCCGCTGGGCGAAATACTGGCCAGCCCTCTGGTCACCAGAAGCCTCTATAAGGCGCTTTGAAATCACCTTATAGAGGCGACGAGCACTTGGACCCCATGGCCCCAGAGTTTCAACCCCAAACTCCGCAAATACGTAGGTACTGCCGAGAGCGGCATATTTGCGACGTTTGAGGTTTTCGGCTGAGGAAGCAGCTGCACCAGCATCAACTTTGGTGCCTGGAATATGGGACGGCGCTAGGGTATCTACACAAGTAGCGTCCCAAACAAGGGGCCGGCCCATACTCCAAGGCACCAACGTCATTCCGTCGGGCCTCTTGCCGTCATCCCTAGTCAGACCGTTGGGCTCGAGGACTGCTGGCACCTTGGCACTGACCAGGGCCCTACGAATGACGTCGTTGATGCTGGCATGCCGAGGGATCCTCCCAGCACTCCGGCTACATGAGAGGCCATGGTGGCCCAAAGTGTCCACCATAGCTCCGCATTGACAACGGTGGGGCATGTTTGTTGACGCCCCTATTCTAAGGCAAGTTGCCAACCGGAAAGTGTTGTTGTCCAGCAATGTGCCTATAGATGGGGATGGGAGTGCCTGTAACCACAAACCCGACTCCCATTCCGCGGAGGCAATGAGACGAGCTCGGTCTGACGGACTAATCGCTGAATCACGGAGGTTTTTCCTTGTTAGGCGACAGAGTGGCTCATCCCATTGTCTTTGCGACCATGGATTGGCAGGCGGGTCCGTGTTGGGGCAAGTTAAAGACCACACGTTCTTGGCTTCGGCACAGTGCGCAGCCTCCAGGACCCCAATGGAAGGGGCTAAAATTTTCCCGATAAGACTGATCACCGTAAACCGAAGCCAAGAAAGCTGGTAGCGCCACGCTAGAAATTTTGCGGATGCCCAGGCCGCCAAACCTAATGGGTAAGCTAGCCTGGGTCCATGTTCTTTCGCCAAGAGATATGTTGAAAATTGAGGTGAGGGTTTCTAAAACTAAATTGTCCAAATTTGATATCAAAGTAGGGTGTTTCCAAAAATGTGATCCGCGAAGAATGTACGTAAATTTAGGCACAAATAAACAATGTTTAATGATACAATATGCTGAATGTATGTTAATTTTGGTCAAACGATGTGAAGATGCCTTAAAATTTTGAATTTTTGTATTAATGAAATTTTCGAAAGATTGGTCCAAGATGGGGCAACCAAGGAGGTAAAGCGATTCTTTTTTAATAATTTGGATACCTGGAGCTAACTGTTTAAACTGTTCTATTGTGCGTTCTACGTTTGAGCACGACTCTGTAACAAACAGTTCACATTTGGAATAGTTAAGAGAGAGACCAACTGCTTTAAGTTCTGTTGTTAATTTTTCCAAATCACAGAACTGAAATCGCTTCTCCCCCGAGGGTTCCGTCATCTAGGTACCATATATTTAATTTTGAATTTAGTTGCTTAATTAATGGATGTATGGCGAGGCTGAATATTGCTGGACCAAGAGGGTCGCCTTGATGACAACCTACGGAGGAAGCCAAAACGTTGGAATTTTACAACAATTTAGATGGAGAACTGTAACACTGCCAAAGAAATTTAAAAGTATTGGGAAATTTCTCTTTAATTTGAGTTAACAAGGCACCTCGATCCACGGAGTTAAAAGCATTAGCTACATCCACCTTCAGCAGAACCTCTCCCGCCTGGTGCTCAATGTACGTACGCACGGCATGCACAGCGGCTTCGCAACCGCTCTTAGAACCAAATCCCAGCTGCAAAGGCTGTAGTTAGTTGATAAACTCCCGACATTTTCATTTCAAATTTCTTTTTTTTTCGAAGATGGTATAACTGACAACTTAAAAAAGTTGATAAACTCCCGACATTTTCATTTCAAATTTCATTTTTTTTCGAAGATGGCATCATCTCTTTCATTTTCAAAAAGTAATGAAATTCGTGTTTCTTTAAAAATTACCTACCCACTACAACTAGTAACAATAATATTTTTATTTAACTGTTAACGAGTGGCTCCGTGGGCTGTAGATCTCGAGAAGTCGATAGTTATAGGAATTTCTTTGCCGATTCAGCCGCCAGAATTTTTTCTAAATTGCTCCGCCATTTTTTAAAATTTTCAAAAACTAACTGCAAAAGAAATCCATAGGTAAGTATATAATTATTGAACCTGCTCACAAAATTTCACGAAAATCGGTTGCGGATAACAGCCTAGCCGGACAGCGGGGCATACAACGGAGACCTTCACTTCGCTCAGTCAATAAGAAGGCTCAGTCAATATGAATGATCTTTTTAAGAACTAGTGGCTCCGTGAGCTATAGACCTCGCGAAGACGTTACTTAAAAGTCGAAGTCAATAAATTAAATTGAAACACCTGTTTAAAAAAAAAACCATAGGTATAATTATCAAATCTGCTCACAAATTTTCATGAAATTCGGTTGACAAATGGGACCTGTAGAGGAAAACAGCCGGACAGCCGGATAGCGGGAGAGGGGGACATACGAAAGCATTTTTGCCGAAGCAGAAACAGCTTCACATCGCTCATCGCTCGGTCAATGGTAACTATTGTTATATTTCAAATTAGCGGCCCTCCCCGGCTTCGCACGTTTATTTAACAATAAATTCAAAATTTAAAATTATAATACACACACACTTTAGTAAGCATCCCTATTTTTTTTTGGAAATCCAGACACGCGGTAGCGTGTCCAGCCAAGTTCACCCCAGGAGCTGGCGGACAGCAGCCGTGTGTTATATCCCATCAAAAACATAAATGTGAAAAAGGGAGCCAACTTCAATATTCACCTACAAAAGAATTGAGATATGAATGGGTGCCAAGTTCCGTAGAATCTCTGAAATAGTGCCAAGTCCGGCACTACATTGTTTACAGTAAAACTAATTTACTGCGGCTTAATGCATTTTGAGCCTTAACTTGGCAGTTTTCTATGAAGTATGTTATAATACCATAAAAGCTGTTGAATATTTAAGAAAACCGCAGTAAATTTTTAGTTTGACTGTAAACAATGTAGTGCCGGACTTGGAACCATTTCAGAGAATCTACGGAACTTGACACCCATTTAAATCTCAATTCTTTTGTCGGTGAAGACAACAACCAAGCATCGCATATTCTGAATATTGAACTTGGCTCCCATTTTCACATTTATGTTTTTGATGGGATATAATTTAGGCGTTGTCACCCGGGGCTAGTGTTGCTTTCCAATAGTGAAAGAATTTTTCAAATCGGTCCAGTAGTCTATACTATTGTAATATTATAAAGAGGAAAGATTTGATTGTTTGTTTGTTTGTAACCGTTAAAAAAGTCGGTTCTGACGCTTCGCCGGCCGCTGCCGTGGCACGCTCGCGTCGCTCGCTCGGCTCGCGCGCTGTAGGGTTGCAGTAAACCTAACACTCCTCCTCGCTTCGCTCGTCGGTGTACCTACACGGACCTTCCTCAGAGTAGAACAGGCAGATGCCGGTCTAAAAGAAAAGCCAAAACGTCATAAATACCCAATGCGTCATAAATATCTATACGGGTGTGTAATGATCGGTATTCGGAGTCCAATATCTCGGTAATTATTAACGTATAAATTAAAATTACACGTATCCTAGACACAATTCGGGTGCCATTTGAAAGGGGTGACCAACCGCTATAAAATGCCCCCCTCCGATGATGAATGCGTGATTCAAATGCCAACCCGTTTCGGAATCTATACAATGCAAACAATTTTTTTTACACTAGGTTACATTATTGGAATTTTAGTAAGGATCCCTAATTTTTTTGGAAATATATTATAGCCTATGTCAATGATATTTTAAGTAATAATATTTTATGTACTTAAAATATCATTGGAGTAAGGATTTCTATAGAGATCCTATAATACAAGTTTCACCAAGGAGGACAAAAAATCTCTTATGCAGCTAAATTGAGAACTAATCTTAAACGTCTGGCGGCTTACAATAAACAGCCTCTTTAATTTGGCCGGGTAATCGTTTATTTTCCTCAAACTATTTGACTTGACGTTTAGATGACATTGACGCAAATAAAGAAAAGTGGAACTATGACAAGGACAACAAAT
Source organism: Notocelia uddmanniana (assembly GCA_905163555.1). NCBI lineage: Eukaryota > Metazoa > Arthropoda > Insecta > Lepidoptera > Tortricidae > Notocelia > Notocelia uddmanniana. The sequence goes on from LR991053.1 coordinate 14,940,810, forward strand.
AATATATCCCTCTCTGTCGCTCTTATTCAATTTAGTATATGATCTTCTCGCTCTTAGCAGTATCATTGTTTGACGTCTACTCTGGGTACTCTTGAGTTTGAAGCAAATAAACGATTACCCTGCCAAATTTCTAGGTTCTCTGGGTAAACTCTTTGCGTCCAACTCGACTTTGGATGACGGGGGCCACGCGCCGCCGACCATTCCGCGGTGCGGGAGCTGTATGCCGGATGTTCGCTTCCACCAGAACTCAGTGCGTAAAGCTCTTCTTTCCCTCGACGCTCATAAGTCTAGTGGGCCCGATGGAATCTCTGCCATTGTGCTGAAGATGTGTGCTCCTGAGTTGGCACCAGTTTTAACGCGTCTTTTTCGGCTCTCTTACTCTTCTGGCATAGTCCCGACTTCATGGAAGTCAGTTTTGGTGCAGCCCATCCCTAAAAAAGGCGATTTCTCAAATCCGTCCAACTACAAGCCAATAGCTATAACTTCCCTTTTCTCGAAGATAATGGAGTCCATTATCAACTGCCAGCTCCTTCGGTACCTGGATGGCCACCAGTTACTTAGTGACCGACAATACGGTTTCCGTAGGGGCCGCTCGGCTGGTGATCTACTGGTTTACCTGACACATCGTTGGGCACAGGCGATCGAGACAAAGGGTGAAGCATTGGCTGTTAGTTTAGATGTAGCGAAGGCCTTTGATCGCGTTTGGCTTCCATCCTATGGGCTTCCCGAGAAATTATGTGAATGGGTCAGCAGCTTTCTAGCAGACAGAAGCATAAAAATATGCTCTGACGCCATGTCTGTGAATTCTGGTGTCCCTCAAGGCTGTGTGCTATCCCCCACGCTATTCCTTCTGCATATCAATGACATGCTGCAAATCAGCGGCATTCACTGTTATGCGGATGATAGTACATGTGATGCCTCTTACACCGGTCGCGCCAATATTTCTCGGGAAAACGTCACTGAGAGCCGAAACAAATTTGTGTCTCAGATTGAGATTTCCCTGGATGAAGTCTCAGAATGGGGTCGACTTAATCTGGTCCGCTTTAACCCTACAAAGACGCAGGTTTGCGCGTTTACTGCGAAAAAGCTTGCGTTTGTCGCATCACCTCGTTTTGAGAGCACTCCCCTAACTGCCACAGCCAATATCGAGATCCTTGGCGTCGACATCTCGAGTGAAGTCCAGTTCCGCGGTAATTTAGAGGGTAAGGCCAAATTAGCCTCGAAAAAGCTCGGTGTGCTAAACAGATCGAGACAGTATTTCACGCTGGCCCATCGCCTACAGGTCCGCCCACATATGGAATACTGTTCTCATCTTTGGGCAGGGGCACCACAGTACCAGCTTCTCCCTCAGGACCGCATCCAACGGAGAGCGACTCGAATTGTCGGCTACCAGCGGGTTTCGGAACGGCTTGACTCCTTGGCGCTGCGTAGAAATGTAGCCTCGCTCTGCATTTTCTACCGCATGTATTACGGGGAGTGCTCCGAGGAATTGTTCGGATTAATCCCTGCCGCTTCCTTCCGCCATCGCCCAAAGCGACAAAATTTCCATCCTCACCACTTAGATGGTTGGCAGTCCTCAACTGTGCGTTTCTCCAGAAATTTCTTGCCTCGCACAGCTAAACTGTGGAATGAACTGCCGCCTGCGGTATTTCCGGACCGATTCGACCTTCAAACCTTCAAGAAAAGAGCGTACTCCCATCTTAAAGGCCGGCAACGCACTTACAACCCCTCTGGTGTTGCGAGTGTCCATGGGCGGCGCTAATCGCTTACCATCAGGCGATTCGTCTGCTCGTTTGCCACCTATGTCATAAAAAAATATTAAAGAAGATGTTTATTGTAAGCCGCCAGACGTTAAGACTATTTCTCAATTTAGCTGCTTAAGAGCTTTTCTGTCCCCCTTGGTGAAACTCGTATAGGATCTCTATAGTAATCCTTACTCTGAGGCTAGGACCTTTTTCTAGTCTGTCTGTCATAACAGGATCGTAACTTTATTACGCGGGAATATGGTTCAATTTTGATTGGCTCATAAAAGTTTGAACTCAATCCGGTTTAGTATAGATCCGTGGGTTCTACAAGTTTACACTAGATGGCAATCACGTTTTAATTGTCAGATTAATAATAGTGACATCTAGTTAAACCATTTACAACCACTACGTTTGGCAAATTTCGTTCATTATCATGTCATGCCATACAAGAGTATAGTAAGAAAAACATATTTATTTACTTTTGAAATAAATACTTGAATATTTATTTTTCACGATATCATACTCGCTTATGCATTGGGTTTTATGTGGCTAATATAAATACTAAAACTTCCTGACGAACGAACGAGCAACGGGCAACACAGGACAGGAACGAAAAAAAAAGCAATGTAGCGGACGAACGTCGTTTCGACTTTTCTATTCCGTCATGCAGTAATTTTTGTCATTCATGAATTCGTCGATAAAAATTATTTTAGATGGTGTCACCTACGTGAACTTTAGTTGAAATATAGTAAAATAATGTGTTAGTATTTTATTTCGCGTAGTTTGTCTTTGTAGTTATATATGATAGGTCTGTGACAAGTTCGGTAATGGTGGCCATGTCATGAAAATCCCCACAGCCATGGATGATAGCTCCGTATCTCATCACAACGGAGGGCAAGTGGGATCTCAAATCGGAGTCAGTATAAACAACAAACAGAATGACGAACCTAGCCAAAGCATCCAGTATTCGATACCTGGCATTTTGCATTTTATTCAACATGAATGGGCGAGATTCGAGCTCGAGAGATCACAATGGGAGGTGGACAGAGCAGAGTTTGAGGTGATCATATTTGTTTTTTTTCATACTATTTTTATTGTTTTGACATTTAAAGACATTACCTATATCCAGCTATAAATAAGGGACTAAAAAGATGCCATTTCCTTTTATCCTTTCACGTTATTCTGAGACTAGTATCCCTAATACGAATAGGTATTTTGGTATTCTAATTCGTAATTTTCGGTATTTCTTGTACCCCTTATGAATGCCCAGCTGCATACAATTATTGCAGTCTAACCATATGGAATTATTGATTAGTTAATGAATCCTTTATAGGCTACTTAAAATAACTTAAGTATTTGAATACTTGATTGTTTTTTATTTATATTTATTATTACCAAGGGTTGAGCAAGTTTTTGATCCTGTCCACAACATTTTTTGTCATTTTTATTTGGATATACCCTCAGTCTGCAAGAATTTATTTAATTTTTTGTATATAATTGTTACTAATTTGTATTGTAATTAGATTACATTCTACTACTATTAGTAACGTAACTGACTATTTTCAGGAAAAAAGTCACAATAGTGTTGTTGATACTATGAAGTGTACCTTGTTGGCTGAAAATAGTCAGATGTCCTGTTGAAAGAATGTTAAGAAGTGGTCTAACTTACTTATTGCTTTGAATTTTTTAGTGTACTTTGTTAAAACTTGACAGATATTTCTCAAATCCTTACACAAGGTACATGTATGGTCTACTCCAACTACTAATTACTGATCAAACCTTGCTAAAGTGTTGAATGCAGTTGTTCTAGGTATAGTGTATTAAAAAAAAAATATATTATGACAATTATTAATTTTCTATATTTGTTGGCATACCTGTGATAACTCGGGGTACATTCTAGGGATTTGATATTGATAAAAAATATGTCAATATATAATAATACATGTGCCCATTGAAAATTTTCCATTACTATAAAAAGGTTCAATATCACACCAGATAGTTAATTTGTAATCTCACATCTGCACCATTATATTTTTGATCATTAAAATCACTTCAAACATCAAGTGTCGGTCTAACTAATAGTGCCCTAGACAGCCCAAATGTTACTCATAATGTTTTTAAAATGAAAGACAAAATACATATATTTATTTTGAAGAAAATTTAGATGTACAAATAAATAAATAAAATTTGACTTTTTATTAAATAAATTGTTGACAGTAACATCAATATATTTAATTGTCAATAATAGTACATTACTACAGAGGCCGGGATGGAAAGGGGTTGCTGGCCGAAGACATATAGACATAGGATAGGTCTGAGGCGGGCAACCCCATATTTCCCGCCGAGGTATGTATAGTGCTTTTCTCAAACATGCAATGAAATAAACAACAAAAAAATTAAAGTTTTATTTTTAATATGCATAGTGGCAGAATGTCATGATGCCCGTGCCACAAATTTATGTGGAATGGAAATTAAAAAAGAGGACTTTGCCAGCCTAGGCCTGGAAGATTTGTATGAAATTCTTTGCAGCCTATTATTATTATTTTAATTTATTAAGGTTCACCAACCGATAATACATCATTCATGCTTAAATAACTAATTAATATTTTCAGTTGATGCTTATCCAATTAAAGGTAACCACATCTTATTCCAGTATCTTTGAACATTCTAATATAAGTTTAGTATAAAGAGAAAAAAAAAAGTGTGTACATTTGGATAAAAAATATTAAAAATAAGAAAACAAAACTAATTCCGTGACTAATATAAACAAAAGGAACAAGAAGACAGAAAATAAAATTTTATTAGCTATGGTGCGAAATCCTGGGAGCTGAAATGCTTAAGTACCTTTCGTTTAAAGCTTCCCAGGCTGTCGCAAAGCATATCTGCGCCCAAGGAGTTTGGAAGATGGTTAAATATGTGGAACATTCTCGAGAGTGCAGAGTTACGTCCCAGGTTTGTTCTATTAAAGCGATCTTTTAACAGCTCGTAGACTCCCGGATTATAAGGAACATAACATCAATATTTCATTGCATGTTTGAGAAAAATATTTTGCTACATCACTTTAGTATAAGTGCCCAGTTATTCCAGGTATGTTTGTTGGGAATTTTACAAGATACTCCTTTTGGTCCCTATTTCTTTTCATACTCCATAGCAATCCTACTCACTGGTGGTAATTCAATAATCTGGAGGTACTTTTTAATGATAGGTAAAAATATAGGCATATCTTCTATTTTTATTATTTTATCGGATGTTAATCATCATCACCACCATCATCATCATCATCCGAGCGTTATTCCCAGTACAGTTGCATCCTGAAGAATGCCTGGGGTCCGCTACCTAATCGCAAGAATTGGCGTAGGCACTAGTTTTTACGGAAGCTACTGCCATCTGACCTTCCAACCCGAGGGGGAAACCGACCTTATTGGGAATAAGCTTGTCAAGTGAGTGGGCAACTTGACTGTTAGAAGTTCTCAAGCCGCCCGGAGGCCTCTAACTTGGCTTAACGACTGCTATCAAAGACAGCAACCGGGATCACCGGCTTAACGTGCCTTCCATTTTATCAGATGTTAATATTAAGACGAGGCAACCTAAAATAATTCCCACACTTGCTCCGCCCATCACCCGCGCCAACCCGCCACCCGCTAGATACACTCGTTCGTCATGCTCGTGCGGCGCGTGTAGTTTTCAAAACAAATAGTGGAGCAAGAACATAGAATGAATAGAGATTTTTTTTTATTGATATACGTTAACTATTTTTTTTGATGGTGCCATTTGAACCAGTTTTTGATGACAATCAAATGTCATTATTGTAGTTGGTCAACAAACAAAGGACAAACCTAGCTCAATGCTAGTGGCCTCCGAAAAGGCTCCTACAATATGACGTCACGTGCCACTTATCAAACCAACAGGTGCCAAGTTTACGCTCAAAATGCATTAAGCCGCAATAAATTAGTTTTACAGTAAACAATCTAGTGCCAGACTTGGCACCTTTTTAGATAATCTATGAAACTTGGCACCCATTTAGATCTCAATTCTTTTGTCGGTGAAGACGACAACCATGCGTCGCATATTCTTAATATTGAACTTGGCTCTCATTTTCACATTTATCTTTTTGATGGGATATCATTCCTTTTTGTCAAACTTCACCAAATGGTACTTTTCACGAGCGAATGCTCTAGTCACGATCTAGACACGCGGCAGCGTGTCCAGCCAAGTTCACCCTAGGAACTGGCGGACAGCAGCCGTGTGTTATATTACACGAACCGTTTGGAGCCACTTTTGAACCCCCAATAACTCCAAATCTATTTAACATAAAAAAAAATTTGGTACATGTATTAAGACCCTTTAGAACAACAAGAAACCCAAATTTCATAAATATAGGTTTAATAGTTATTGAGATATTAAATTCCAAAAAACGGCATTTTTATCACTGACTGACTGACTAGTAATCAAAAACCTAACCCACTTCTAGGTGACCTAGAAAGCTAAAATTTGGCATGCAGCTTGATAATTGTGTGTGTACACCAGAAAAAAAACGAAAATAGTGATTGTTTTATTAGTTTTTTTATTATTATTATTATTTATGCTAGTTACCTCAGAACTCCGTCATTTATTAACCGATTTGGAAAATTCTTTTTTTGTTTGAAACGGTATAGTTCAGGGGTAGTCCCATAGATATCAAGTAAGATTCTGATCATAGGGTCCAGGAGAAATCGAGGGAACTCTTCAAATATTTGAGGTGCACCTATAGCGATTTGGGTATTTTGTAAAGTAACTCGTGCATTCGCTCTTAAAAAGCACCATTTGGCGAAGATTGACAAAAAGTAATGATATCCCATCAAAAACATAAATGTGAAAATGGGAGCCAAGTTAAATATTAAGAAAATGCGATGTTTGGTTGTCTTCTTCACCGACAAAAGATTTGAGATCTAAACGGGTGCCAAGTTCCGTAGATTCTCTGAAATGGTGGCAAGTCCGGCACTACATTGTTTACATTAATATTAATTTACTGCAGCTTAATGCATTTTGAGCCTTAACTTGGCAGTTTTCTATGCAGTATGTTATAATACCATAAAATCTGTAGGGTATTTAAGAAAACTGACTCAAATCTTACACTCTGACCTGATGACAATGGGACCACCCCGAAAGTATACCAATTCAAACATAAAAAGAATTTTCCAAATCGGTTAATAAATGATGGAGTTCTGAGGTAACAACAACTAATAATAATAAGAAAACTAATAAAAAAAATAGAGTTTTCTGATTTTTTTATGTGTATGTACACAATTACCAAGCTGGATGCCAAATTTCACTTTTGTAGGTCACCTGAAAGTGGGTTAGGTTTTTGATTACTAGTCAGTCAGTCAGTGGTAAAAATGCCGTTTTTTGGACTTTAATATCTCAATAATTATTTTACCTATATTTATGAAATTTGAGGTTCTAGTTGTTCTAAAGGATCTTAATACATGTACCAAATTTCATTCTTTTATGTTAAATTGACGACCTGTTTAGCCTAGTTGGTAGTGACTCTGCCTCCGAAGCTAGAGGTCCCGGGTTCGAATCCCGGCCAGGGCATTTATTTGTGCATTTTTCACGGATATTTGTTCTTGGGTCTTGGATGTTTTCTATGTGTTTAAGTATGTATTTATCTATATAAGTATGTATATCGTCGTCTAGTACCCATAGTACAAGCTTTGCTTAGTTTGGGACTAGGTCGATTTGTGTAAGATTGTCCCCCAATATTATTATTATTATTAAATAGACTTGGAGTTATTGAGGGATCAAATGTGGCTCCAAACGGTTCGTGTAAAATAACACACGGATGCTGTCCGTCAGTTCCCGGGGTGAACTTGGCTAGACACGCTGCCGCGTGTCTAGACACGGCTGCTGTCCGCCAGTTCCTGGGGTGAACTTGGCTGGACACGCTGCCGCGTGTCTAGATATTGCTGTGTCAGTCGTGAAATTCTGCGTTAAGATACATAGTTGTGATACAATTCATATTTAAGAAAAGGATTGTATTGGTACCTATGTATTGAACACATGAATGTATTTTAATAAGATGTCAAACGTTCAGTTGAAAAAAAAGTATTTAATCATAATAAAGTTTTATAGAAATATATATTTATTGTAGTATACTACTCGCGTAAACTGAAATGTATTCACCTTTTTTGGAGGTTTGGCCGACGTTTCGAATGTATTACAACATCCGTGGTCACGAGCCGACATAAAAAAAAAGTCGAATGCATTTCAGTTGTACGCCATTAATTCGGTTCAGTAATAATGTGTAAAAATCGCCATATCTATTCATTACTATTATTTAGACACGTATATTGACATGATGCGTTTTCTTTAATATGCTTTTGATATGAGATTATGCTTTACATAATCTATATATATATATATACTGACCGACTTGTATCGACAGAATAGTTGTCCAAATTTAAAACTGTCAATGATGATGACTCCATTGGTTTTTTGCTCTGCTGTGCTCCGTCCGCTTTCATTTACGAAATCAGCGCAATTTTGGCACACATCCGTCGTCGGCAAAAGCCACAGGCGTCTGAAGGCGGAGTCTTGATGAGATAGCGTCAATTGCTTTCGCGCGTAAAAAAAGAGACAAAAGACAGTGATGGCGCTCATGGACACAAAGGCGTATGCGGCATAACTTCCGAATTTATAATATAATTCATATAAAATAAACTACACAAGTAAATAAAATGATATATCCCAGTTTGCTAGATAAATAGTATTACCGTCGTTTCTGAAAATTTCAAAGGTGCTTTTGGATGCTTATAGTTCCGGAATAATTAGCAAAAGAATAAAAAAATGGACCATAGTTTGGAACGAAAAACTATCGAGAAAATTTTCACTTTGCGTGTTGTCCGATCCCAGTTTGTTAGATTATATAATGAAAATTAACATACCAAAATTTCATATGCGTAGATTAACTGGTTTGCTTACAATATCGAAAAGAACACGACCAAAAATTCGAATGCCTCGTCTTAAGTATCAAATATTAATTACATATATTCAGTAAAAAATCCGGGGTCGTCACCATATCTTATAAAAATCATAAGATAATGTACACTACCTAACTTTTTCCTGAAAGCAAAATAGATAACCAAATACCTTGTTAGTATAACTTTGTGGTGCATTCAAATGCAATCACTTAATAGTGAAATTAAACTGAAACCAAATTCGCATGTACTTTTTTTTTTACAGTTTTCATATGATATCAATATCTAAATAACTCAAAATGGTAACTATGATATTTGCTTATGTTTAAGCTATGTTGTGTCTTTTTAGACATTTAAGACATAAATTAAACTTTATTGTTTAAGCTTTCATAATAATGTATTTCTCAGTAGTTAAAAATTAAAACCATGAATTTTTTGTTTTAAATAAGCTTTTTGTGTACTATAATCATGTTTTCATCAAAATTATACATGTCAACGTCACGCTTCAGAAATCCAAAAATAATTGTAAATACGCGCTAATTTGTCGTGGAGCGGGATTTATGCAGTGAATGGAGCGGGGAGAGAGCAGGGAGACGAACCTGTCATAACGAGTTTATGTACGTCTTTCGCACCGATACTGATAAAAAAATATAAATATGGAATATCCTATTTATTAAATTCTACCCTCAAAATAAAATGAGCGTTGGGCTTTGATGTGGTGGGTGATTCCTAAATCAATGAAAAATGAAGAGATACTTTTCATTTGTTCATGACAATGTTGCCAACTGTCAATATCTCAAAAAACATTCGTTATATACAATGTACAACAGCCTATCGATCCTAATCGATATTAAAAACTTTCCTCAGCTTTTTTCTATTCCTGTGGATTTGTGCCCAGTTTAATTTTTAATAATTTATCACCGGACATAATATACTATACTATTCAGATTAAATTGTCGAATTACAGTTATCTATAATGGCTGGTAAGTCGAAATACAACTTTTGGTCACCGGGGGAGAGGGGTAGCTTCTCGTCACGTAGCTAGTGGAATATTTTTGAGAAACATTCTAAATATTCTAATTGAAGCAGACTCGCGCGCCACGGTTTACCCAACCACTAAAATTTGTCCAGTTTCGACTTAAATACAATTAAAATTTAACTACGCATGCTCTTTCGACGTCATGCATTAGAGGCCATTTCCGCAAAAAAATGACTGGGGAAAAACTGTAAAAAGTTACGTCACGTAGTTTGGGTATGCTCCCTTAATATGAGTCTTTGAACCATACTTACACATACTTTGGTTTTTCATTCTGTGGAATTAAATAAAACACCCTGTATATTTCATCTACTATACTTGCTACAAAGTAATACATTATAATTATTTTCTGATTTTATAACTAACAAAGGATTTTCTTTATTACTGATTAAAATCACAATTATTTGTAAAATGAGCTCAAATTGATAGAATCCAATAAGTTAGTAGTTCAATTATGATTATGAATCAATTATTTATAGCATCCATATGTCATTAATAATGACATTAATAATGACTCATTATAGTACTGTGTATGGTGTTTGCAGTGTAGCGCACCAAGTGCTCAATTTAAAACATGTGCAAGGAAAAACACAAGTATAGTGCCATTTTTTTTCTTAATGGCTGGTTACTAAATAAGATTAAAATGGAAACTATACTTTACTAAGTTTCTGTACCTCATTTATTTCCTTAATAGTTATCTATAGTATAGCACCATAACAAGCCGTTTTTTTTTAACTCAACTGTATCTACTGCCAGATTCAGAGGGGTGATCCATAAGTTTTGATAATGGGTATTAAATATGGGAGATATGCATGTAAATCGTTATATCTAGACACGCGGCAGCGTGTCCAGCCAAGTTCACACCAGGAACTGTACACGAACCGTTTGGAGCCACTTTTAACCCCCCAATAACTCTAAATCTATCTAACATAAAAACATGAAATTTGGTACATATATTAAGATCCTTTAGAACAACCAGAAACCCAAATTTCATAAATATAGGTTTAATAGTTATTGAGATAATAAATTCCAAAAAACGGCTTTTTTACCACTGACTGACTGACTAGTAATCAAAAACCTAACCCACTTCCAGATGACCTAGAAAGATGAAATTTGGCATGCAGCTTGATAATTATGTGTATACACCAGAAAAAATCAGAAAACAGTGATTTTATTGTTAGTTTTATTATTATTTATGCTAGTTACATCAGAACTCCGTCATTTATTAACCGATTTGGAAAATTCTTTTTTTGTTTGAAACGGTATACTTCCGGGGTAGTCCCATTGTCATCGGGTCAGAATTTGATCATAGGGTCCTGGAGAAATCGAGGGAACTCTTCAAATATTTTGGGTATTTTGTATAGTAACTCATGCATTCGCTCTGGGAAAGCACCATTCGATGAAGCTTGACAAAAAGTAATGATATCCCATCAAAAACATAAATGTGGAAATGGCAGCCAAGTTCCCCGACAACAGAATTGAGATCTAAATGGGCGCCAAGTTCCGAGGACTATCTGAAAATTGCCAAGTTTGGCACTAGATTGTTTACAGTAAAACTAATTTACTGCGGTTTAATGCATTTTAAGTTTTAACTTGGCAGTTTTCTTAAATATCCAACAGCTTTTATGGTATTATAACATATTGCATAGAAAACTGCCAAGTTAAGGCTCAAAATGCACTGAAATTTGCAACTGAAAAATGGCTGAAATTTTATTGTTTGATATGATATGATATCCTACGCAGTATTTTGGGCGTGAAATGACAGATCACATTAAAAATACAATACTGCATTCCAAAACTTAAATGGGACTGGGCCGGCACGTCTGCCGCATGCCGGAAGACGTGTGGGCTAAAATCACCATCAAGTGGATCCCACAAAATCGAAAACGGCGTCGCGGCGCGGCAGACCTCGCCGGAGATGGCGAGATGAACTCTACACCTTTGAGATTTACATTATAAAAAATTAAATGTTATTTTTTATACAATTGCAGGCACGGATCGCCTTCCTCCAAGGCGAGAGGAAGGGTCAAGAGAATCTAAAGAATGACCTCGTCAGGCGGATCAAGATGCTCGAATACGCGCTGAAGCAGGAGCGAGCCAAGTTCCACAAGCTGAAGTATGGCGTGGAGCTACAGCAGGGTGACGTGCGCCCGCCGCCCGAGGAGCCGCCAGCTGAGCCCGAGCCCGCCGAGCGCGCGCAGTGGAAGCAGGGCCGGCAGCTCATCAAACAGTACCTGCAGGTAACCTATAGCTCGAGCTTAGCTTACAACTGGCCTATTGATGTGGAGCGTGTTGCTTTTCTCGGCCCTGTGCCGTGTGTGTGTTATGTAAAGGAGATCGTGTGTGCAGATCCCGTTCACATAAATATATATAAGGTGCTAACAAATTAGGTACCAACAATTAGGGATTTTATATATAGCAAATCAAAACAATAAGGCACAATCTAGAAGGCTTTACAAAAAACTAATTATATGTATGTACGGCATAGATACGTTTTGCTGATTCATTTAGAGACAAGTCACTTTTTAACCGACTTCAATAGAAGGATGGAGGCTCTCAGTTCGTCTGCATATTTGCTTTTTTTATGTATGTATGTTCCCCGGTAACTTTTGACAACATTGGCTGATTTTGCTGATTCCTTTTTTGTTTCAAAGATGGTACCCCGAAGAAGGCCCCATATAAATTTGGTGAAGGTCTGATGATGGGATCTAGGAGGAATCGAGGGAACTCCTCGAATTTGATAGGCACGCATATGCAGATTTCGGTATTTTCTGTAGGTAACCAAGCATTGGCTCACGGAAACCACAAATTGTGGGCGAAGTACAAAATTGGAGTCGGTTTTTTTGTATAAATTATTACGAAAATGCAATCTAATTTGCAACTTAAATCGCAGAACTAAGATTAAAATTCTATTGACATGTAAAATAAAAATGAATGAAAAATTTATATGATTTTTTTGTTTTAATTTCCTAAACAAAATTAATAAATTAAATTTATCTCCAGGCATAATCAATTAATCATGCTGTGTATTTAACCGCAGTGGGATTTTCTGACATTAGTCCTTTTCATTTGATGTCTCCAACATTCTTGCTATATGTAATTTTTTGAATATTACAATTTTCTTAGATTTTTACTAGATCGTTTTATCACTACATATCTCCTGAAAATCTACAAAAAACTGACGTAATAATGACAATAAGTAATGATAATTACTGCTTTTTTGAAAAGTAAGCCAATTGTTTCTTTAGATATACAGTTCTCTGGGATATTTGTGACCAATTGATCATTAAATGACATTTAATGCATAACTGATATATTACCACATGCTACTTATGTACTTAATAGTGTTATATTTTAGTGCCTACATATTCCAAAAACAACAAGGCACAAATGAAATAGGTATGATAGGAATAGCAGTCAAAATAGTGTGTGTAATTTCTTGTAGATTATATTCAAGGTCTCAAGTGGCCAATTTATTATACGATTTATAATGTTTCACTGCAATTTCAGTTAGCATAAATCGAAATGAATCACACAATGTGTTAATAATAACATAGATGAATAAGTCCGTTATATGTTTAACAGGAAATAGGCTATACAGATACGATTCTGGACGTGCGCTCTAATCGGGTGCGTACCCTCCTGGGCCTCAACAATGAGGAGCAAGCGGAGGACCCCAACTGCAGAAGCTATGACAAGCAGCAGCGCGACAGATGCGACTACACTATGAACTCTATGGTCCGCAAATATGATCTAGGTACGTTTATGAACTTACCTTTTACTTCAGGGTTAGATATGAGCGCCGATGGCCAATTCCGCGGCGGCGGCGTGATAGGCTAAATTCCGCGGCGGCGGCGGCGTCACGGCGGCGTGACCTTGAGCTTTCGATTTTTGTTAGGGAGCAATTTGTGAAAAAAAACCTCGTTTTTGTGGCTATAAAGAAAGTTTTATTTATTTGAATAAAGTAACCGCGTATGTAAATCATCATATTTATTAATTTCACACTAACTTAAGAGTCCCCAGTACGCTCGGCTGAACTCGATCCTCCACACAAACGTAGTTTCGTTCTCATTTTAAAACGCTTTGCTGAAATAACATGAAACTTTGTATACACAATGGGAGCCGCCATATCTAGGTCGGAAATTAGTTTCTGTTGCTAGACATTGTAATAGAAAAAAAATACGGCAAGTTTTTGAGTCTTTTACGTCTCTTATGAAAACCTTAATAATCGCTGTATTTTTTCTGCATTATAATTTCAAGCAAGAGAAACTAATTTCCGACCTGGATATGCCGGATCCCATTGTGTATACACAGTTTCATGTTACTCTAGCATAGAGTTTTAAAATGAGAGCGTAACTACGTTTGTATGGAGAACCGAGCTTACTGCGGAATCTTAAATTAAAAAAAATTACATGCAGACACGTGTTCACTCGGTAAAATACGTAGAAAGAGGATAACTATTTATCCTTACATCATGGCAAAATACTTGAATTGACTGAAGCCATCGTGCGAACGAACGCGGGTGTGATACGTAACAAGTGCGAGCGAGAAAGCAAATCGCAGCATGTTGCGCCGGCGCGCCGCGTATATCACTCGGCGGCGGCGCGCCGACTTGAATTGGCAGCGACGGCGGCGCGCCGGCGCGGCGCTCATATCTATTCAGGGTAAAGTTCTAATATCTGTTTCGGTGTAGGTCTACACACAGGTATTTCAAAATGGTAGCTGACTGACGATTTTATTTAATTGTATTCTACCTGAATAATAAGTAAAACATTTTTAACGTCCACACGTTAAAAATGTTTTACTTATTATTCAGCCCCACTGCCGGGTACCCCCTTACTTCCCTTGGGTGTCGTAAGAATCTACTATGGGAACCAAGATGAAGTGTTTTGTGGGTGATGGGCCTGCAACCTGTCACTGCAATATCACATTTTCTCCATCTATAAACCTACAATTGCTGAAAGTGGCACTGAAATTAATTTTCGTGTGCTCTGCCTACCCGTTTTGGGAATATGGGCGTGAGTTTATGTATCTATGTGTTTATGTATTTTTAACGAACTGTAATGCATAGCATATACAATACATATTTTGTAGTGAAACGGGCTTTGCGTAGCAGTGGGAGACCATACAGGCTTAGAAAAAAATCTTTCTAAATTACAGCCGTGGAGGAGGCAATGAAGAGTAGTCTTAATTATTAAGTTTTGTTTCCTATCTGATAGATCTTACGACTTTGTATTATAGATATCAGTTTGGGTCACACAATGTATGCTTTTATTTTAAACCCATCTCCAGAGAATGTAGAGCTCGTCGTTTTATTATCATACGTCGAACATCTTTGTTAGAAACTTAAGGCGTGGCCTCCATATACATTTTTTAAGAATCAAATAGTTTCTGTAGGAAATGTGTTTATACAAGGTTATGTAAAGTTTACTCCTACAGTAAAAATAAGGCGTTTACGATGTAATCATAATCTTTATTTGCAATAATACTAAATTCTAAATACACATATGTATCTTGGCTGTCACTAAGTAATATGACGTTGACTGTACTCTATGTTGTTGTCAGGTAAAGAACAACAGCGCAAGGGCGCGTCGAGCGGCGGCTACAACGAGGAGGGCCTCTCGGTACAAGACACAGCGGTGGTGTTCACCCACTTTGAGTTCCTGGCCAACCAGGAGATGGATATGGACGAGATTGATGATCTCGATGCGAAGCAGACGCACCATGCTGCGCCCAAACAAGGTCAGCCACGCAACCTGTCACAACAGAGATTCTTAAGGGGTCTATTTGAGACGAGGTATTGATACTGGTATGACATTTGAGGCGCGCTCTCGTTCTGGCACGTTAGGCTTGGAAACGAAAGTAGTCAAAAATGTCACACCAATAAAGCGCCTAGGCAAATAAACCTTAATTGAAAGTCAGAATTATGGATATGTCTTGAGGTGATTTGTGGGCAAGCATTTTGTCCGAAGTGTTTAGTAAAATGTCGGTGTGTTTTTCGTGACATTGCTTTACTCTTTCTCTTACTCTGTAACAGGCGAAGAGGTGGATCACGAGGCTGAGGAGGTGTTGAACGAGCTCAACTCTCTGACGGAGAGCGAGGCAGATGGCGGCGGCCAGGGAGACGAGTATCCAGTCGGTGAGTGGACTTGCAGGCCTCATACATTTGTCCGAATAACTTTCGTAAGGGAAAATGCGTTGGTATCTCGTGCGCGTTGCCAACCTCTTGAAACTGGAGTTTGTTGTATGTAAAGCCATACAAAATGTTTCATTAACTCGCCATAATGTGCTCCAATTGACTTTTATCTTGTTTTATTTCTCACGATTTTTGCATTTTATGATGATTGAAACCCGTAGGCTCAACACATACCGACGAATCGACACATTCACGAACTGATCAATATTTTTATGGCAGACTAGGTTACTACTGAGTAAACTGGCAACCTGCCAGTGCCCAGTCGCGGCACTAACAAAAACATAGACATGCCACAGTCATTTCCGCCACGTTCTATCCAAATATTTGATTGTTAGTTCTTACCCCATATTATCATTTGTTTCGTCATTGTAGTGTACTTGTCGCTATTTCAATCTAGGTAAATAAATAATGCGTACTATTATTTATTTATTTATGTAAATAACACTAATTTAGAATAATATTTTTTTCGTAATTTCACATCATATTTCTATAGCGGTTCATAACACCTTCACACCAAATTTCATAATTGTAGTGGTCTTATTCTCCGAGTAAATCGGCTGTGACATACGGACGGACAGACAGACAGACATGACGAATCCATATGGGGTCCGTTTTTTGCCATTTGGCTACGGAACCCTAAAAAGGCCTTGGTGCCATAAGAACTCTACCAGTCAACCTTTGGGCAAAGCATTATATATTGTACATATGCATTATTATTAACAATTTCACAGAATTCATAATACCAATGCAAAAGATGTGGTCCTTCTCTTCTATCTTCTCTAACAAATATACATTATACTATTTATTGCCTTAAAAACGTCTTGGCTAAAAGTCAAGTTTTATAGGTCTATTAAAATAAACTTCATTAGTTTTATGCGTAGCAGGCATTCTGTCATAGCTCATAGCAGTGTGACGCTCATAGTCACTGGGATCTTCCAAGACCTTGACAAATAGAATTGAACTTTATGTTGACTTGTAGTGTAAGTCATAATCAGAAGGCATTATTATTGGTAAAAAATGCGTACGACTTAATTGTAGAACTTATTCACCTTTTTTGCGGTTTGCCCGTCGTTTCGAATGTATCACAACATCCGTGGTCACGAGATGGAAAAAGGTGATTAGATTTCAGTTGTAACGCGATTAAGTCCCGTTTACCAATAATAATGTGTAACTAGGTATGCAATACAGTTTGCTGCTTGCAAATGTTGAGCTGAACGCGTCTACCCGGTCTCAAACTCTGACAGTTTACTTGCTTAGCATAGAAAAATACGGAAATTCAGTTTTTTGGTGATTATTCCTCCGTGGTATGTCCGATTTTTTTTTATCTAAACCATCATCATGATGTGACCTATCGACATTCAAAATGTGAGCGTGATGGGTTGAATTGTCTAGGAGGAGTACGAACTCAAAAACATCTGTCGCCTAAAAACGAGCTTTACTTCACTCAACTCAAAAATAGTACAAGCTTACATTAATATAGTCATAAGCCTAAGAAAGAAAGAAAAAAATGTCCCCCCCTCTTGAACTATGTGTCCAAAAAATATGAAAAAATCATGAAAGTAAAGCTAAATCACAGAATAAGTAATAGTACAAGTGGCTAAATAAAGACTTTCCACGTAAACTATAGCGGATATGATCAGTTGACCTGTTATTGAGCTGTCGTAAAAAGTTCCCTTCTTCATAAAAGACGTATGAAACGCTGCGAAGGTATTCCCTTTTGCTTATTATTGATTTTTTTAGAGTAAGTAAACGGGGCAACTACGGAACCCTACATTGAGCATGGCCCGACATGCACTTGTCCGGTTTTTTAATGTATGTTGACCGATATTTTAATAATTTATACCCAAAAAATAACAACTGACACATGACATTTTAACATATCCTTCCCACTTCACCTCCTCTTTCCTTCCTACTTTCCGATAGAAAATTAGGTGGTTTCTACAGATCCCAATCAAGTCACTTTATATGGGCTGATGATATTAGAGGAGTTCCGTCGATTCCTCAGGGAACCCATACTAACAGTTAACAGTAATATTCAGTACCTCATGGTAAGTTCCACTTCAAAATGTGTATTTTTACGAGCATTAGTTGCTACGTCAAAAAAATCATCGTAATCTGTGATTCAATGACAACTGTGGTCATCATCACCAATTCCGCTTCACCAAATTTATGGTTTCCGAGAGCCAACGCTTGGTTACCTACAGAAAATACTGAAATCGGCATATGCGCGCCTTCAAATTCCTCCTAGATCCCATCATCAGACCTTCACCAAATTTATATGGGACCAACTTGGGGGTACGTACCTGCTTTGAAACAAAAAAAGAATTATCGAAATCGGGCGACGTGGTCAAGAGTTATCGAGGAACATACACGCCATCAACTAGGAACCCTTATTACCCTTATAGTTTCGCCATATCCGTCTGTCTGTCTCTCTCTCTGTCTGTCCGAGGCTTTGATCTGTGATTGTGAGTGCTAGAAAGCTGCAATTTGGTATGGATGTAGAAATCAATAAAACTGACAGTCGTAAAATAAAATCAAAAAAATAATAATTAAGGTTATACCTCCCCTACACGTAAAGTGGGGATGAAATTTTTTTTTCTTCAACCTTATGCTGTGGGGTCTGGTTGGATAGGTCTTTCAAAATGAATAGAGGTCTACATCAAACATTTTTTGATAGTGAATATTTGTGGAAATATTCACTACTAAAGAAAAAAAATTGCCCCCACCTCTAACTTTTGAACTATGGGTCCAAAAACTAAGTTCGACGGATCTCTTGAAATAATGGGCATGCATATTATAGCTATCTCAGTATTTTCCACCTAGACGCAATATTAAAACCGACGATCACAGTATTAGGCTGAGTTGCACCAACTTACGATCACAGACCGATCAACGTTAAATATGGCGCCGGCTGGTGAAACTTTCCATACATTCAAATGCAACCCAGCCTAAGTAAGACCTATGATATGATATATACATATATAAAAATAATTTATGCATGCAATGAAAATATGTATGTAATGTTATAAAAATAAATAAATTGTTTGTATTCGCCCGTGTTGTGTGATATACAATATTCGTATTTTTCAAAGGAAATAAATAACTACAAAAGGCAGAAATACCTATGTTTCATACAACCACACCGAATCGCAAACCGATAACGATATATCTGCCTCTCTGTTACACTTGCATATTCGAGTGACAGAGAGGGAGATACTTTGTTTTCAGTTCGCGGTAGGCGTTGCGCGCGGCCAACTAAATTTTTTACCGACTTCAATGGAAGGAAGGAGGTACTCAGTTCGATTGCATGTTTGCTTATTTAGCTACAATATTTCAACTAATCACAGTGCACTATAATATATAGTCAAGTCAGTGAAAAGATATTTGTTACGATTTGTACATAGATTATTGATGGGAGAGAGAAAATACTATAGAATACAATATTCTTTATTGCACACTTTAAAAACAGAGCGTAAGAAACTTAAATCTAAAAATCTTTTTAAATGGTAATCTACACGCGGTCTTATTTTTGATCTCTTCCAGGCAACCAGACAGAATACTTGTAGGTAGTTACTTCTTTTTTTTTTCCTTTTTCATTTGCTTCTCTGGTAGTTTCGTCTAATTTTCGCTTGTTTCCTTTTTTATTTCTCCTATCGATTGCTTCCAGAATATAGCCGGGTTCCTTAATTTCCATCTGCCTATCTAATCTGGAATCTATTAAATCTGGAAGAAGACAATCAAAATAAAACATTTTTTTCAGTCACCAAATTTAATTTATAATATCTTTAAGTTTTCCCATTTTACTGAAACAAATAAATTTTGTTTTAATTTAATCTTATGTAATACAAGCAATAAATATAAAACTAAAAAAACTCACTTACACCGTATTTCCGGTGCGCGTCCGAGTACACGACGAGGCGATCGTAGGTCGTTCTGCAAAGTGACGTGAACTCGCTCTGAACACTCGCGGGCGACTGAACCACAGAGCGCGGGGAACGCGTATTTAGATCGGCGCGCGGCCGCCATAGTGAAAATGTATGGCGAATTTGAAGCGCCTTTTGATAAATCTGGACCTTAATTACAAGACAATTATTTAAATATTTGATGCGGACAAATTGTAATATAAACATTCATGTTTCGTTTGAACTGAAAAACAGGATAGATTTCCACTGTTAAAGTATAAAAAACCACTTAGGGCCTGCTTACGATTTTACAGTTTTCCTCCAACTTTACTTTGTTTTGTAGGGAAAAGTATTAATAATCTTAAGTTATTTCCACGGATAAATTATTAACACGTTCTTCGAAGTGCTAAATGTACAATTTATAAATGGATTAAACAAATACTGTTGACGTTATTTACTAAGGGGCCACTGCCTTTTTGGCACATTTCGCTCGGTGCAGTCTTAAGAGAAGAATATGATTTATCGATCCGACGCTCAACTCGCGATGTGAGTGTTTGTGACCTACCCTGTGTGTGTGTTTTCTATGTCTCTCACTCACTCCACTTGCACGTTCGAGTATCAGTATTTTAACTGTTAAAAACCGGTGAAATTCATCAATTTACCGGTTCTCAAGGTATCGGTATCATTTAGGATACCGGTTTAAGCAATACCGGTACTTTTGCATGGTACCGGTACCTCTCGATCAAGGTCACAATACCGGTTCCGAAAAATACCGGTTATTCAAGCCCTGCTCGTTACTAACTCGTAGGCGACATGTACAGTTTTTTGTAAGTCATAAATTAAATAACATCCAACAGCTCGCCCCGCACGATTACAATGTTACTTCTAAATTGCTTTGTAGATTTCTTAACTTTCTAAAAAGAACTAACAGTCATACAAAAGATGGCACAGGTCGTATACAGCCAATTCCAGTCGTATTTTTCTGTTGGAATCGCGACGTTTTTGTACGTGTCTGAAATAATTTGCGTTTTTCGGAAGAAATATACACTTTCGATTCTGTTTATTAAAATAAACTTTATCAAAATCAAAACATTATTCCAATTTAGTCTTTTATCCCTATTTTTGAGAAAAGCTCTATATTAGACTAGGCTGGAAAGTCTATTGCAGGCTACGTATTAATTAAATGGACTCCCAAGGTCGTCCGTTTAAGACTAAGGGTGGTATTCCACTCGTCCAATATCCTTGTCCAATCTTTGATCAAACTTCTTTGACGGAGGTCCATTCCACTTATCCAATATCCTTGACCAAGTTTTATTTTATTTCATGGGTAGCCATATTGATTTAACTGTCATCAGAATCTGATCAAATGTCGGGGTCTCTTCCAAGGTTGATGAAATCATCCAATTTCTTTGATCAAATGTATATTGGACAAATATATTGGACGAGTGGAATACCACGTGTAGTATTCCACTCATCCAATATCTTTGTCCAATCTTTGATCAAATTTCTTTGACGAAGGCCTATTCCACTGATCCAATATCTTTGTCCAAGTTTTTTTTTCATGCGTAGCCATATTGATTTAAATGTCATCAGAATCTTTGATCAAATGTCGGGTTCCCTTCCTAGTTTGATGAAATCATCCAACTTCTTTGATCAAATGTATATTGGACAAATATATTGGATGAGTGGAATACCACCCTAATACTCAGCCTGAAATTGCCTCCTTCCAGGCCTCGACAATAATGTACTATTCATATGGGGCAGCCCTGTGGTGCAGCCGTACTGCACGGTTATTATATACAGACTTCAATGGTTAACTTATTGGTGCAATGTTGTTCTAGTGAAATTCCCCGGAGGCGGCGGCGAGGCGGACGAGGAGCCGCTCGCACTCGGCGAGCTGGCGCAGCTCAGCGTCAGCAACGAGCCCGAGGCGTACGACGTGCAGGGCGCCAACAAGGAGTCCTTCCGCAAGACGTGGAACGCCAAGTACACGCTTCGCTCGCACTTCGACGGGGTCAGTATTAGTAACAATAATAATTCCCCGGAGGCGGCGGCGAGGCGGACGAGGAGCCGCTCGCTCTCGGCAAGCTGGCGCAACTCAGCGTCAGCAACGAGCCCGAGGCGTACGACGTGCAGGGCGCCAACAAGGAGTCCTTCCCCAAGACGTGGAACGCCAAGTACACGCTTCGCTCGCACTTCGACGGGGTCAGTATTAGTAACAATAATAATTCCCCGGAGGCGGCGGCGAGGCGGACGAGGAGCCGCTCGCTCTCGGCAAGCTGGCGCAGCTCAGCGTCAGCAACGAGCCCGAGGCGTACGACGTGCAGGGTGCCAACAAGAAGTCCTTCCGCAAGACGTGGAACGCCAAGTACGAGTATACGCTTCGCACGCACTTCGACGGGGTCAGTATGACTAATAATAATAATAATAGGGATGTGACGACCCCATCGCACACTGGTTTTCCAGTGCAATCAGTCAACGTAGGGCAGCTTGTGGCGAGCTGTTAGGGAGTGGTGACCCTACGTACCTTGAGTGCTCCTGGGGGTGTTCTGTGGGCTGGTTGTTTGGACAGGCCCCTCGCTTTTGGCTTGTCTTAACTGGCTGTCTAGAGTGAAGTCGCTAGAGCTGTTGCTCGGGGTGAATGTGGTCACCAGCCCCAGCCCTCTGTACCGGTGTTGCACTGAGGCCATTTTTTAATTTCTCTATTTATAGGGGCCCATCTAACAGAGGGCGAGTCACCGTCTGCTGAGATAAAAACGATAGGCAGTTTTATTAGGCAGGCATTAAAACACTTGTGTGATCTTATTATGAAAAACGCCTGCTTATCGTTCCATATAACCACACTCGTGTTTTGATGCCTCTCATTATGTAACATTTGCTTAATAGTACATTACGATACAAGTGCAGAGAACAGGAACTACCTGTTCGCACGTGTAGCCCAACGTTTCTCGCCGAGATTTGTATAGTGCTTTTCTCAAACATATGCAATGAAATAAAAAAATACACCACTCAGAAAAGAAATTTAACAGACGTCATGTTTGACATTAAAAAAATACTTCCCGGCCTAGGCCTTCAATTTTGTATGAAGTTCCTTTACAGTTCTCCCGCGTTCCGCCTGCAACGTGATATTTTGAAGCCTGTTATAACGCACGTAATGACGAAATTTCGTTGCATATTGATACACAGGTGCGAGCGCTCGCGTTCCACCCGACCGAGGCGGCGCTAGTGACCGCGTCGGAGGACCACACGCTGAAGCTGTGGAACCTGCAGCGCACGGTGCCCGCCAAGAAGTCGGCCGGGCTGGACGTGGAGCCGCTGTACACGTTCCGCGCGCACTCGGCGCCCGTGCTGTGCCTGGCCATGGGCGCGCCACGCACCGAGGAGTGCTTCTCGGCCGGCCTCGACGGCACCATCCGCGTGTGGAACCTGCCGCCGCCCACCGCCGACCCCTACGACCCGTACGACCCCGCCGTGCAGGTAAGCAATGGCGAGCTGGGGCCATGCAAGGTGCAACTACAATAGGAAACTGAATGTTTTATTTTAAAACTGAACGAAACAAACAAAAAAAGAAACTGTTTCAATTACGAATGATGTAAATGCCATTGAAGAGGGGTCGGTCGTCCGTTGTACTATACAGTTAAGGGTAGGATGAACCAATTTATGATTACCGGCCGATCAACATTACACTTATAGAGACATGTCTAACTTGCCATAAAATGTTTAACTTGCAGATGTTACGATACAGTACGATTACAGACGGTTTAGTGCAACAGGCACGTACTGACCACTCGCGAACCTTACTGCGGCGAGACATGGTCTGGTCAGTGTAGCGTTTGTATTACGGTTGCTAATGCTAACTCCCGTGTGGCAGGGCCCGGTGCTGCGCGAGCACACGGACGCGGTGTGGTCGCTGTCGGCGGCGCACGGGCGCCTGCTGTCCGCGTCGGCGGACGGCACGGCGCGGCTGTGGGCGCCGCGCGCCGCGCGTCCGCTGCTCGCCACGCTGCGCGACGACGCGCTCAGCGCGCCCGCCGCCGCCGCCGACTTCGCCGAGGCTGGCTCGCGCGCCGCCGTCGTCTACCGCGACGGCAACATGCTGCTCTACGACCTGGAGACGGGACAGGTGAGTGTGTATACCTCGGTTGTCACGCTGCGCGACGACGCGCTCAGCGCGCCCGCCGCCGCCGCCGACTATGCAGTTTCTAATTTATTGCCGTTTGATATATAATTTGCCATGTTATTCAATGACCCCTTTTTAAAATGTTTTTTTTTTTTTTTTTATATTTAAAGTGTTCTAACATGAGTACACACATACGTACACCATACGCCACGCCATACGCCATATGATACGTACGTCATACGTAACATGAGTGAGACGGAGCAGAGTAACAACTTCTAAATCTAAAGAACGTGCACGATTATTACCTATTGTAGGGTTGTCGCAAAGAGACCAGTTAATCAATAGAATAAAAACACTTGTATGTCAGCCTTTCACTTAATTAAGTGAATCGGATTATTTCAGCGCGTTGTTGTAAGTTGGTATATGTAGGTGAAAAACTTGAGTAAGGCCCCTCTTGTATGTAAAGTCGAGTCCAGAATTAGGCGAACTAACTTGACAGCCGAAAATGTTGCCAGACATAGAAAAAAAAATAGTGATAGGTTTATGTCGACACAAATATGTCGATATTACCTTGTGCCTTCTATAAATCTGATTATATTTATATTTTATCAAGTAATTGTCGTCGAAACTTTCACAGCCATACATACTTGCCAAATAGGGACGAACTACAACAATGTAATTAAACAAAACAAAATGGCGGACAGCGTCCTTAACGATGTCCAAAATGATGTTCGATGTATTTTGAATTCCAACCAATTTTCATTATTATTATTTTGCTTACTAAAATTATTAGTTTGATTCCAAACACAATAATAATGATTAACTAGACTTTTTAAACATCGATATTAACAGCACTAGCCAAACTGTGGCAACATTAGTGTACAATGAACTGTCAAGTTAGTTCGCCTAATTCTGGACTCGACTTTAGTTGTGGTGTGTTAAAATATACATTACATATAATTTGTAACACAAACTAAACAAATGCACATTCGAACAGTACACTACTACATGCAAGAAGTTTTTCACCTATTCTCTGTTAAGTTGCTGTAGTCATGCGGTAATGTAGTAGTAAGTCGTTGGGATGTGAACTAAGGACGGCGATTGTGTTCAGACGGTGCTGCGCGTGGCGATGGAGAGCGCGGCGACGCGCGTGCGCGCGCACCCGACGCTGCCGCTGCTGGTGTCGGCGCACGAGGACCGCCACATCCGCTTCTGGGACGTGGTCTCCGGCCGCTGCGCGCACGCTATGGTTAGTCCGATACACTTACGCTTTTCTACAACATTCATTTGTAACAGGGTTTTTTATTGTCTATTACGTATTCTGAGACGCATTATTCAAAATTCCAAGCATTTTCTACATACACAACAACTCCGAGTTATGAAAGAGCGGCATCTTCCGACACAAGCATTGCTATGCTTACTGGACGGTGCCAACCTTTGCCTCTGTTTAACCCAACATGTAGAAACCCAATAAATATTTCGTTTTTTTTTTGACATTAACTCACGCCTATATTCCCAAAAGGGGTAGGCAGAGCACACGATTGTTTTTTCTTAAGAATGGCCGTAAAACTGGACGTTACTCGCTACGAATTTTAAGGCGAAGTGAAATTTTAATGTCAATCATAAATAATAAAAAAATTACCGCGCGACTACAATGTTATACTTGAAAAGAAAAAACAGCCAATACAAAAGATGGCACAGGTCTTATACAGCCAATTCAAGTCGTATTTTTCTGTTACAAAGCGGCGTTTTTGTAGACCTACACCTGTGTCTGAACTAATTTGAGGTTTTAGGTGGAAAAATACACTTCAGATTCCGTTAAAAACAATATAAACGGCATCGGAGATTATGAACATTTGGACGTTTTAGGGTTATGTTTAATAAAACTTATTTCCAATTTAGACTTTTTAGGGTTCCGTAGCCAAATGGCAAAAAACGGAACCCTTATGGATTCGTCATATCTGTCTGTCTGTCGCATTTCTGTCGCAGCCAATTTACTCGGAGACTATGACCACTACAATTATGAAATTTGGTGTGAAGGTGTATGTTATGAACCACTATAGAAATATGATGTGAAATTACGAAAAAAAATAATTAAATTGGGGGCACCCCATACATGTAACAGGGGGGGTCCAATTTTTTTTTCAATGCACATGGGCATGTGGGGTACCTATGTGTACAACTTTGATAGGCCTTCATAAATGACATAGAGGTTTATAAAAAACTTTTCCATTTAAGTCAACTGTTCGTAAGATATTAGCCG
Source organism: Notocelia uddmanniana (assembly GCA_905163555.1). Taxonomy (NCBI): domain Eukaryota; kingdom Metazoa; phylum Arthropoda; class Insecta; order Lepidoptera; family Tortricidae; genus Notocelia; species Notocelia uddmanniana. The sequence continues at coordinate 14,967,028 of LR991053.1, forward strand.
TCAAAGTCGTAAAAAGTGTCCCCCCCCCTTCTAGTTTCCAAAATATGAAGTTTACAATTCTGAAAAAATTATGTACATTAATAAATTCTTTCAACGATTTTTGGTTTGAACTAGATAGGTTCAATGGATTTTGAGTAATTGCTGAAAAGCTGTCTTGCCAAAACACGGCGTAAGTGCTGTAAGTTTTCTATGAAGATACGACCTTTTTTGATTAAATGTATTGAATAGTGGTTTTAAATGTAGATTAGGATGTGTCGGTACGGAACCCTTCTTTGTGCGTGGTCCGACTTGGGAAAACCACTATATTACCCTCAGCTGGAATGTCAATTGCAGGCTTCGCACTAATTAAACTTTATTTAAGAATACTCATAAGATTTTCACATTATGATATTAGTTGGTGTAAAAAATGGAGACAGTCAATGAAATATGGTCTCACAAAATAGTTGTTTCGGAGAATTTATTTATATGTATTATTATATAAAGGTGATATGTTATGATAAATTGGTTACACAAAAAATCTTTAACAAGAAGTTATTTCCTGATGGTCCATATTCCTCCATAGAAGAAAGGTTGAAACTAAAATGATTGGTTTAGGTGGCGCACTTGGACGCGGTGACCGGCCTGGCGCTGGATCCCAACGGGCTGTTCCTACTGTCGGGCTCGCATGACTGCTCCGTGCGCCTGTGGAACCTCGACACCAAGACGTGCGTGCAGGAGATCACGGCGCACCGCAAGAAGTTCGACGAGAGCATCCTCGATGTCGCCTTCCACCCGCTGCGGCCCTACATCGCGAGCGCGGGCGCCGACGGCCTCGCCAAAGTGTTCGTCTGAACGCCGTCGATTATATATAATATATATATTACATGTCATTTTCCTTTCGATACGTTCGCGGGCTCGCGCGGTCCTGGGCCGGACGCGAGCGCGCATCGGCTTAGGTTTTATTATGACTATTTCTTTTTGCTCGACACTCCAATACTCTTCTAACACCATACATAAAAGTTTAGCAACCTATTTTAGTTAAGATGCCGTTAAAATTCGTTTGTCCTTATCTCTCACTTTGACATTTGTCTGTGAGAAAGGGACAAAATATATTTTAGTTAACAGAGGTTTGTTAAGTTTTATGAATAAGGGGGCTACTCCTCAAAACGAGTCGAATCAAAACGAGTAGAACGAGTTTGTTTCTTAAAAATGATTGCCAGAATGTTATAATGTTTTAGTGACTAAATGTGACAACAACTATTATCTCAAAGCTGCATTTTTTCAAAACGATCCGGTGTTTTGAGAAATTTAAATTATTCTGAGATTTAGGGTATGGACATTGGACATAGTCGTATTGACATGAAGGAGTATTGGAGTATCGGGCCAGACGAAAGGAAGTCGTAGTGAGAGCTAAGCGCCGTAAGTCAGTAGCGAGCCGTCGCTCGTAGTGGAGCGAGGCGCGGCCGCCGGCCGCTCTAGCGTATTTAAATTGTAACGTAAAGGACGCGCTCGACGCTCGTTATAAGCGCGTAGTGAACACTCATCTATGTATAGACATTTGAAATCTATTATAATATATTTTTAGACTTTCAGTATGTGGACTTTAGGTTTTTATTGCGACTTTTTCACCGATTTTATGATACGCAGTGAGAATATTGTTCGTTTCTATGCATCTGTAAGCGAGACCTTGTAATAAATAACATGTGGATACCTACGATGTTTCCTTGATACGTTTATGTTGTGTCTGTACAGTTAGATGTTACGCATTATTTGCTGATCGTTTTGCAGAGAACGAATGGTGTTTTTTTAGGCTAGCATATTTTATTTAAATTGATATCAATAGAGAAATATCTCTTTTTGTTTTGTGACATGTATTGAGTAACGTGCTCTCATTGTAACTCATGAGCAATCGAACAAAAATTGAGTAGAAGTACTATATCGGAAGTAACGTAAGTAATGTTTGTTCATAACGAGTACTGCGATGTAGAATATATTATAACAAAACATAATATTTCCTTTATTTTCCTCGAAATCATACTTGTACACATACATCCAAAATTGATAGTAAAAAGCAACATAACCGACAGTATCTGTTGTTTTTTTACCTATATTTCTATCAATCCGATCCCTTTGCATGCTAATCTAGTATTGTGTCGAAAACTCTTTGGAAACACGTGCTGGTAAATAATAAACGCGTGACAAAAAAGGAAACGATTCAAATTATTATTGCCGTTTGTACTTACCATTGTAGTCATCAAGTACTCGCAGGAATTGTAAATAAATCTGAGAAATACTCAAGTCAGGCATAGGTTTCGGTGAAAAAATAAGTTGCTTTTTTAGTGCAAAGTTTAGCGTGCCTACCTTTTCTGCGCCGATAACTTGTGCACATTTTAAATCGTCACACGGAACAACTTCATCCATCGTCACTTTCCACTTTAATAAACTTTTTAATATAAAACACTATCCAATCAAACAAATTGTTCCGTTTCAAGTAATGTACATAATTGTAATCAATGAAGTTAGCATCACAATCCATCCAGAAATGAACGCGCACGCGCGATAATCGCATTTGACTAACATCTGTTGATAACTTCACGTCGAAAGCCGGGCTTCTAGTCACAAACTATTTGCTAGATCTAGCTATAGATACGTATCTCTCGTTTTGTAGCAGTTTTCATAGATAAGAAAGAGAAAAAAGATATCAGCATTAAAGCCCGCTTGCAAGCCCGCGCGTGCGAGCGAGATGACTAGCCCGTGTCTCAACTCTATCGTGTTAAACCGCTCGGTTCGCGCGGCAGTAGCGCCACTTGCTACGGTCGAATTTTGTACTACTACCCCGACCGCGCGGATTTTAATTTAGTTTAAAGTGGAAAAAAGAATTAGTCGTACATATATTTGGTTTTTGCTAATTTAGTAACGCAAGCCAGGCTTTTGGGCTTTTAAGGCCGTACCGCCAATGCCGATACGGGGCAGACGCGAGGTGATATAAAATGTTTGTATTTTTATAAAATATATGGTGCAACCGAAAAATCTGAAACTTTTTTCTGTTAATGGCGACGGTTATTCCTCCCATTAGAAAAATAATCAAGAACTTTTAAAAATTTCAGACATTCCCTATTGAACAAAACCGATGTTTGACAGCCGGAAACAACCGAATCATGTTATCCCGCTATTGCATAGCACGTGCCTTGTTAGAGTAGTCACGCTTGCGCGTCAACCATCACCTAGTAAAGTGTTTTACACAGCCAAGTTGACGATGCTGTCACTGTCTGGCGGTGTCAGCCGCGTCAGGTGGTCTACTACGAAATTCGAACTTCGTAAGGTGCCGTCCGTATTACTCATATAGTGTATGACAGGAGAGTGAAAGGGACGGTACCTTGCGAAGTCTGTATTTCGGAGTAGACCACCAGGGACCTTTTATCACAGAATAAGTAATAGTACCTTTTATCTCGAATTGTACAATTTTTTCTATGGAGAAGTTACTTTAACTTGCTTGTACCAGAGGGGCTAGTATGATCGCTTATATGTCGGACATATAGCATTCGTCCCGTACTGTCAAGTATGTAAGTGCGAGAGGGACGAATGCTATATGTCCGACATATAAGCTATCATACTAGCCGGGCAGATGTCACTGGGTGCAATCTCTATCGCACTTGCATATTGGAGTGACAGACAAGCAGCGGTCGTGCGGTTAGTTCTTACTAAATACCACAACGGCGCTACGATCTATGTGGAGTATTTCACTGATATCTCTATCTTACTTTTTGTAATTTGTGAGTCGCGTTGGGATGATTTAATTATGGGTCACAAAGTACAATATATATACTGAGATAGAGATACCAGTGAAATATTCCACATAGATCGTAGTGGCGTTGTGTATTTAGTAAGAACTAACCGCACGACCGCTGCATCTCTGTCACTTCAATATGCAAGTGCGATAGAGATAGCACCCAGTGACATCTGGTACAAACAAGTTAAACTAACATTGCCATAGAAAAATTCGTACTTCGAGCTGTTATGGGCTATATTTCACCGGGACACCATGGCGGCGCAACCAGTCGCGCGCCACCAAAAAATTGTATGCAGCTCTATGGGCTATATGGCGCGCCATGGAGTTCCGGTGAGATATGGCGGCGCAACCAGCTGCATACAATTTGCCCCTTGTGTCTATATATACTATAGTACCATTGATTTGTTGGTGGCGGCGAGCTGGTTGCGCCGCCATGGTGTCCCGGTGAGTACCGGTCCTAACACCCCGGTTGTGTAGCCGCGATTAGCCGAGGTGGCAAGAGGAAAAGGCCTGATGTTGTGGGCAATTTGGGCCGTAAAATATAACTATAAAATCTATCGCGTGCTAGCTAGCATGACATGGTTTGTTTAGCGTATAACATTCGTCGAGTATAAGGCCTGAAGTCTGCGTAACATGGACTTACTTACTTAGAATTCGTACCGTTAGTCGCGTCTATAAAAACTGGTACAAAGCATGGAAGCCTGACATTAGTAGGTATCAAAAATATTAACTCGTGGAACTTTTAGTACATTACTACAGAGGCCGGGACGAAAGGGGTTGCCGGCTGAAGACATATAGTATAGACGGCCGAGCGAAGCGAGGCCGGATAGATCTGAGGCGGGCAACCCCATATTTACTGCCGAGGTATGTATGGTGCTTTTCTCAAACATTCAATGAAATAAACAACAAAAAAATCAAAGTTATATTTTTAATACGCATAGTGGCAGAATGTCATGATGCCTGTGCCACAAATTTACGTGGCGTGAAAATAAAAAAAGAGGACTTTGCCGGCCTAGGCCTGCAACCTTTGTATGAAATTCCATTAACGACATCTTGTCCTAGCCGCACCTGAAACGTCATACTTCGCAGCCTATTATTATAAGGAACATAACATCAATATTTCAATGCATGTTTGAGATTTTTTTTATTTCACCGCTTTGTCAGATTTATTGATTTAAATATTATATCCATGCCAAATTGCAGCATTCTAGCACTAACAATCACAGAGCAAAGCCTCGGACAGACAGACAGTCAGACGGAAATGGTAAAACTATAAGGGTTCCTAGTTGACTACAGAACCCTAAAAAAATGTACGAACAGTGCAAGTTAAATAAAGGATTGTAAAAAGAAAAACAGTTTTTACGTCATACTATTTATTTATAAATAGGTAATTTTTAGGGCTCCGTATACTTTACATAATGTAATTGTAATATCTATTTTGATGTTTGGGTAAAAACTGCTAAAATTACCCGTAAGAAATCGAATAAATGGCTAACAGACAAAAATAATGACTTTTTCCCTGTATCTGTACCTACACATGATTAGTGTATTCATAAAATGAAATTAAATGGAACTGGTTGTGTTGTGGTGCCCTATACTTCTGTGACATTGTAGACGTTTCTCCAGAATTGGATGCGGTCTGGATTGGGCAGAGAGTCCATAGTTAAATTCTTATCTATTGTCAGAAATCTGAGGTTAGTATCATCGCTGGCCTCCCAATCTATGTCCAGTTCCGAAGATTTTAATGAAGTTGGGTTTCTGAAAAAAAATGATGTATTTAGTGTCAGCAGTACTTAGCTACGTTAGGGGTTAATAACAAAAGATCTACAATTCCCTACAGGCGGTCACCTGCTAAGATGTCATTGATTAATTAAATGAGCTAGACCTATTATTTTTATATTTAAGCGGTGTATTTATTTAAACTTTATTGCACAAAATGTAATTGTACAAATGGCCGGCTTAATGCCACATGGCATTCTCTACCAGCCAACCATTGGGCTAAACAGAGATTTATGAAAGGTGCAAAGAAAAAAGTTTAATAATATTTATGTTTGTGTATTTATTATATTTAATTTGAAGACTGCTAATTTATACCTACGAAACAAATACAGTAAGTACACATTTTCCTTCTATGTTTTTAAAGATCCGTGGAACTAACTGGACCATCCAGTATAGTACAACAAAGTTAAGGTACCTATTGAAATTCTGATATGATTATTATATGTGTAGCGGGACTCAATAACGCGTAATAATAAAATTTACACCACACCTTGCCAAAAAGCGCGTTTATCCGCAAGCTGCGCATCCGGAAAAACCCACTTTTTCGCCAAGTGGTGACGTCAAATTGTGTACAAAACACGGGTCGTAAAACAGAAAGCCCTCTCTCACATATTTATGACCCTCGCCTGCGGCTCGGGCCTCAAACATCTGCGATATCGGCCTTTCTTTGTTTTACAGCCCTTGTATTATAAATAGCTATTACAGTACATATGGTGCTACTTTACCGCACGAGTGCGGTAATCAGCAAATTACGTGCATATGTCGAAACTTTAAAGAGCCATATGTACTGTAAAACGTTGTACGATACACGTGCGAACAGGTAATTCGCAACTCGTGTCGATTTAAAACGCTCCCTTCGGTCGTGTTTCAATTTATCACCACTCGTTGCGAATTTCCTGTTCTCTGCACTTGTATCGTAATGTACTATTGCGTTCTGGTCGAAAAAACAAATGAGAATTACAACATGATAAGTTGGGACGTCATATCCCAGTACAGGTAAATTACTTTCGAGACGTTTTTAACCGACTTCAAGATTTCAAAAGAGGAGGTTATCAATTCGGTTGTATGTTTTTTTTTTAATGTTTGTTACTCCATAACTCCGTCATTTCTTAACCGATTTGGAAAATTCTTTTTTTGATTGTAAGTATATATATCCAAGTTGGTCCCGTTTTTGTCAAGACGCAGTTCTGATGATGGGATCCATGAGGAATTGAGGGAACTCCTCAAATCTTTAAGGCAAACATATAGTGATTTTTGTGTTTTTATCAACAAGTCAAGCATTTGCATCCAAAAATGTGACATTGGATGAAGTGGAACTGCTGATGATGATCAGAACAGAACTCTTCAACGACGAAAAGTTCACGTTTGGCGATTTGTCCTCCTAGCTGTGTTTGTTAAGCAAGTTCTATTTTCACGAATAATTTTTGTCATGCTTGATTTCTGATAATGGGATCCATGAGGAATTGAGGGAACTCCTCAAATCTTAAAGGCAAACATATAGTGATTTTTGTGTGTTTTATCAACAAATCGAGCATTATCATACAAAAATGTGACATTTGATGAAGTGGAACTGCTGATGATGATCAGAACAGAACTCTTCAACGACGAAAAGTTCACGTTTGGCGATTTGTCCTTCTAGCTGTGTTTGTTAAGCAAGTTCTATTTTCACGATTGATTTTTGTCATGCTCGAGTTCTGATGCTGGGATCCATTAGGAATCGAGGGAACTCCTCAAATGTGAAAGGCACACAAATAGTGATTTTAGTATTTTCATGAACTAATCAAGCATTTTCATTCATAAAAGTGACATTTGATGAAGTGGAACTGCTGATGATGATCAGAACGAAACTCTTCAACGACGCGTAGTTCACGTTTGGCGATTTGTTCTCTTCGTTTTGTTTGTCAAGCAAGCAAGGTTTTTCCATGATCTCACGATGAATTGAGGGTACTTAGTCTTCTACCATTATAAACGTGCTTATAGCCATTCCTATTTTATTGTATGGAATCTAAGAGTGCACCATCTAAGTATAATAATCTTTCACCGGCCTCTCACATTGAAGTCGGTTTTTTTTCTTAAAAATTATTGCATTTGTAGTTGTGACCTCTGTAGCCAGCTTGTAGCTAGCCTCACACACACGTTGACGTGTGTCTGTATACGTCAAAGTCTACGTGTGTCCCTGTAATAGTACATTACGATACAAGTGCAGAGAACAGGAAATTCGCAACGAGTGGTGATAAATTAAAACACGACCGAAGGGAGTGTTTTAAATCGACACGAGTTGCGAATTACCTGGGGGTCTACTCCAAAATTAAAAATCCGAACTTCGTAAGGTACCGTCCCTTTCACTCTCCTGTCATACACTATATGAGTGAAAGGGACGGCACCATACGAAGTTCGGATTTCGAATTTCGGAGTAGACCCCCTGGTCGCACGTGTGTCGTACAACGTTTTACAGTACATATGGCTCTTTAAAGTTTCGACATATCCACGTAATCTGCTGATTACCGCACTCGTGCGGTAAAGTAGCACCATATGTACTGTAAATATACAAATACTACTACAGATGCAAAAACGTCTCGAAAGTAATTTACCTGTAGTTGTCTTAACAGGACTGTTCAACAAAACTACCAACTGATTGACAAAAGTAATAAATCCCACTAGTTCTGTTAACAGAACTATGTAGTGGGAGTAAAGGCTAGCTAGCACGATTGCGTTTATGTTAGACATTTAATTCGTCCTTTTCGCACTTAGATACATACCATAGTAAGGGTTCATCCATACTGATGTGTCGCATAAACCGTTCATGCTAACTAGGCTGACCTACGAGTGCGTTGCACATAGACTTGTAAAATCTGCTAATTTTGACACATATGTAGGAAATTAATAAAGTTTACTGAATATTTGCAAAATGCCTTACAAAGTATGTTAATTGCTTGGTACTCACTCACCCGAACTTTGCAAAGTTTGTCCACATGCTGGTCATTCTTTCAACGGTCTTCGCATCATCTCCTTTCACAGGCAATGGCCAATAGATGGAGGGATTGAACAAATAGAACAGCTCGTCTCCATGGGCTGCCCCTTTCAGTTCTTTCAGTCCCAACAAGATTTTAGCCAAATTTCTATAAGAATCGTACTTGAAGTAGTAATTGTAGATAGGCAAGGGATTGTGATTTAGAAAGTATTGAGTGATAAACACTGATGGATAATGGAACATCACATCAGATATGAGATCTACTAAATCATCTATTGAATCCTTATTAATAACATCATTTCCGAAGTAGAATGACTTGACCTTGTCCGCTGCATCTTTCCTTTCTTTAATACTTGAAAAATAGAAGTTGTCTGGCAAAAACGTAGCAAAATTATCATTCAAATTTTGATACACTTGGCTATTTAATCGTGATACGTAAAGTATGCCTTCTTTATCGTTATAACCAATGATCATTGATACTTTGTTGTACTGACCGGTTTCAAGGATTTTTCGAGGATCCATAGCTAGAAACGGTTTCCTACTAGTCCCTTGTTTTTCGATACACGGCCGAAAGACGTACCTTGATAGAAGATTAACAGAGGTAACGGATGCACTTGCAGTTAAAATATCATTTTTCGTAGAATTGTTAAAAATCTTTAACAGGTCATATGGGTTTTTCGTGTTATAGCCCATCTGGGATGCAACTAATGCCGCTCTCTCAACTGGGTCATTTGGGGAGGCAAATGGCGAGAGTGCTGAAGCGCTTTGCATGATCGCTCGACGGAATAAGCCTTTAGCGGCAGGCGACAATATCAAATAACTGACTGACGCGGAGCCTGCACTCTCACCGAAAATAGTCACTGAATCTGGGTTGCCGCCGAAAAACCTAATATTATTCTTGACCCACTTAAGCGCAGCCACTTGGTCCTTCAAGCCTGCATTTCCTGGTGCGCCTTTGATTCTGAGGCATAAAAAGCCAAATGGGCCTAGCCGGTAATTGACTGTGACTACGATAACGCCCTTTTTTACGAGTGGTTGAGGATTGTAGAGATAGGCGCTACTACTGCCGGTCTTGTAGCCTCCCCCGTGAATGAACACCATGACAGGGTACAGCCGCTTGTAGCTGCCCTGGGCGGGGGTGTACACGTTCAGTATCAGGCAGTCTTCGACGCCCATGGGTAGCTGTAGGCGCTCGTGGTATTGCGCGCATATGACGCCGGTGTCGGACGCGTTGAACACGCCCAGCCACCGCGGTGGCGGACCCGCTTCCTGTGTAAATCAATAAACACATGATTCCAAGTGTAAGTATTGGCTATGTGCGAAGTAGGTGGTGGGTGGTGGGGGTAAACTAAGTGATCGCAGCGCACACGATGGTAGAAATGTGCAACTTCCAGGGACATATATGTCAAATTTACTTCCAAGTTTCTTATTGGTTTCCCACGATTCGTTTCGTTTGAATTTATTTGTTTATTTTCTTATTTATTTCAGTCAAATTTCCAGTAAGGGGTCTTTCTCGCTTACTAAAAGAAATAAAATATTCATGTGTCATTATTTGACATCTCTGAGTTTGACATTGCCCCGGGACCCATGACGTTTGACGTTTCTGACGTGCAAACAGCCAATAGCTTCTTGGACTTTGTTCTTTGCGTTTTAACAAAACGTGAGTGAGACAGACGGTAGCCCGACATAGTAAATAACTACAGCGCAATTGCAGGAACTGACAGTATTTTATTTACGCATTCATAACCATTTATGCAAAGATTATACCAACAAAGGTATTAGCCAAGTTTCATGCACCTACCTACTCGTAAGGCGGCCAAGCAATGTTTAATTGTTCAAAATATAATATAATTCGACACAAGAGCCGAAGGCGAGGGCTTACACATGTAGATCAAATATTTTATTTGTCTGGACCCTTTCGGCGGATCAGTACCACAAATGAAAATGACCACTTATAATAATGTCCTGCTACTTAAAATGTCCCGTTCTCAACATAACCATTTCTAACAATACCTACGTCTGGTATTACCTATCTTGAAAAATCACCATTTCTGAAAATGACCACTTTTCTAAATGACCAAATTTTGAATTGATCACTTGCCGAAATGACCGTTTCGTCAATTGATTACTTTTGAAAATACCAAGTTCTTGAATGAACTACTTCTGGAAAAAACATTTCTTGAAAAAGCTACTTCTGAAAATTATTGTTGGGCTGACAGCAACAACGAGCTCTTATCTATAGAATTAGTATTACAATAAAAATAATAATGCATACCGACGACTTTACACATTTTACGTCACTCCGGGTGGTAAGTTAGATTAACCTCCCACGGGCGCAGCGGCAAATCTCACTTCACACCCAGGAGAAGACGTAAAATTATGTACGCACCACGGGCGGTAATTCGTAAAGCCCCAGATCGCATATTTATGGCCCTCACCTTCGGTTCGGGCCACAAACACCTGCGATCTGGGGCATTCACGAATTCACCGCCCTAGGCACGTAATCTACTATTACACTAAAATCGATATTTCAGCTTACCTACTTACATAGAAAAACTGCAACTAACCTCTTATGTCTATTATCATTATTCATAACGCTGGCCACTTAAATAATTAAAATTTTTCATAAAGTTGCGGAAAAGAGATAGCTGGCTCATTTTGATTATTGTGTGCGTGTGCGTGTGTGTTTATTTAAATTTAACTGGAAGTAGCTTTACGTTTAGTTTAATGTTAAGAATGTTTTTTTATTCAATAAACCATATCTAAATAGATTAATCGTCCTTATTATTTAAATCTTCGCTCTAACGCATCGAGTAACTATATGGTAACGATATCTTGTAATGATACATTTTTGCTTTTTTTTCGCTTAATTTCAATTCGCTTAATGGTAATTTCGCATATTAATCATTTGGCATAACGTTTCCAGAGGCAGTCAATTCAGCAATCGGGCATTTCTAGAAATTGTGATTGTAAGAACCGGGCATTTTTTAAAGTGTATGTTTCAAGAAACAGCCGTTTTAGAAAGTAGTCATTTTCAGAAATGGTTGTTTTACAAAGTGAGTATTGCTAAAAGTGGGTAATGATAAAAGTAGACCTTTTATGTAGTGGACATTTTGGGTAGTGGACATTCTACGCAGGGGGTATTTTTAGTAGTGGACATTATTAAAAGTGGTCATTTTCATTTGTGGTACTAATCCGCCGAAACGGTTACGTTATCCAAAGGATGCAATTAACTAGTTATGTACATACTTGCCTGAAATCTGTCATCCACCGTGCCGTATGGTATTCCTAAATATTGCCTGTAGGAGCCTCGTCTTGTCTCCAACCCCATCAACCTCCCTTGAGGTATTTGTAGCACTGGCGTGTTGTCCCAAGCTCCATATATTCGCACGACGAACATTTCCACTATACACATAACTAAGAGTCGGGCCATGTTGCCGCAAGATAAAACCTTTGTCGATTGTGCTGTGCCTCAAGGAGTATGACTACATATTGTCACGCGAACTTCCTACTTATAGGATGGTTCGTGCCGATAATTGATTCCATTGGTATCTAGGCAACCCCACTGGTACAGTCGCAGTTGAATATATGTGTAAGTTGTACTTACTTTAGAGTGCTCAAAAACACCTGATTAAGCAGTGTAACGCCTTTACAATACAGGAGTGCTCAGATATTTGTGACACTACCGTTATGTTCAGAAAAGTTTACTGGAGATTGTGTTAATTCTATTATTTTTATTGAATGACGCGTCGATGTTCGCGACGATACATGAACATAGCTATTTTTTACATTTTTTGCTGTTTTTTTATAGGTCTTGAAGTGGTTGCTGGTTTTATGATAGGTAACTGAGAATCTTGTACTAGTATTCTTTGTTCTGTGCTTGTACTTTGCGTTCTTGATGTAGGTAACAATATAACAATGTAAGTAGGTATCTAAGTAATTTGAATTAGTTCCGGCTTGAATATCAATAGATGTGCTATGAAAAAAACCACACAAATATGCAATTGATGACGTCGTAGCTCATATAGCTGGAAAATTTACCTGAAAAAAAAAACTCCATAGGTAGGTACACGAACTTTCCTACAGGACTGTAGTCTGGTCCTGGATTCTATCATATCTTTCTTATTATTTACATAATAATAATATTAAATCCATTAATATTAATATAAAGTGTAAGCGTGTGTTATTTAGTTTACTACGACATAAATACTTTTTTTTATATAGTAAACAATCAGAATAGGCTGAGATATATAAATAAATAAATAAATATTAGGAAACAATTTTTACACAAATCGAACTCCCATAGTAAGCTCAAGAAGGCTTGTGTTATGGGTACTAGACGACGATATACATATTTAATACATATACTTAAATACATAGAAAACATCCAAGTCTCAGGAACAAATGTCTCTGCTCACCACAGAAACAAATGCCCTTACCGGGAATCGAACCCGGGACCTCTAGCTTCGGAGGCAGTGACACTACCAACTAGGCTAAACAGGCCGACAAAGGCCGATTTTATTTACTTTTACCTGTCACGTTGTCTGTTTGTAATCAAATCTTGCAAGTTAAATTTGATCTACTTCCCGGTTTTCGATGTATAAATCGGATGATATATTATATATAATGCAATATTATTATGACATAGAGCTGATCTGATGATAGAGACAGAAGGTGGTCATAGAAATTCCTAGACTCAACAAGTAGTTTGTGATTGTGGAAAAAAGTATAGTCGGCAATAAAAGCTTGTACCAAAAATCCAATTTTTGTCCAAATACTTATTTCATATTTTGTTACGAAATTTCAAATTCCTATGTCCAACAATTTTACGTTTTTTATACAAACTTTGATCCCTTATTTTATTCCCTTAGGAATTGAATTTTAAAAATCGTTTCTTATCCCTTATCTAATGAAGTTATACATGTATAACCGACTCTTCAGAAATCAATGCTCTAACGTTAGAAGTTTCGGCTATGTTGATGATAGGTATAGATAGATACGATGATTGGATGATTGGACGGGACCCTTAGCAAACGTGAACTGGAGTGCGCGATAGAGCTCATTTTCGCTAGTTGTTAGAGCCCGCATACCGCATGCGGGCAGCGCGTGGAATCTTGTGTTTGTTAAAGGAGAAATCAAAATGACACGAACTCGCTGCATGCGGGCCGCGGTCTATATCGACCTACGAGTATGCAACACGCACGCGAAGTGCGGGGCGCGGGACACGGAATGCCGACGCGGGGCAAAACCCGCGCGATTACGCTATACCAGTATCCGTATCATTGCCGTTAGGGGTGCACGCTCTGCTATCTACATCAAAATGAGAATTGAAACTGAAGCGGTGATAAATGAAGTGTGTTTGCGACCCGTATTATGGAATAGAAAACATAAATTTTACAGAAACAAAAAGCACAGAGACTCCGCGTGGAAAGAAATTTTAATAAAATTGGTGCCCGAATATGATAGGTTGAGCGAAGAACAAAGGATAGCGGCAGGTAAGTTAAACGCATTTTTAATGTTTAATAACACTGAACTAAGTAAACACATCGTTCAGTGTTATTAAACCAGTCGGTAAGCGTCGTGTTTTTAATAACGCACAACGTTTACCAGTCGGTAAGCAGCGGATAGTCATCATCCGCCTTCGTAAGTCTGATCTCCGGATGTATGTAGTTGTAGCGATTGTTGAGGTCAAGTTATGCTAGGATTTTCAACCGAAATGAAATGGCAGGCAGGAATAGCGTTGATAATAAAGCTGGGTTTCACCAAACCGTTTGTAATCGTAAGCTGTGTTTGTTAAGATTTGAATGTACTTATATGATAAGTTTCTATGGGGTAACAGCTGCCGACGTCATGTTTAACGTTGATCAGTCTGTGATCGTAAGTCGGTGCAACCCAGCTTAAATACGAGTAACTACGAATTGCCAACATTTCATTTTTTGAAGCAGGCTTTTTCCGATGAAATCAAATAGAGGATATTTTTTTAAGTAAAACCACATCTTTAAATTCTCGAGAATATCCCAATTTCATTTTAATAAATCAATTTCAAAAGTGCCTCGTTCTAAATGAGAGTAAGTGAAAAATAAGGCTTCACAGCATAACAAAACATACAGAAGCTCTGTTATTAAGACAGCTTTACTGTAAAGAAAGTGAACAGCTGTTCTTTTTGTGCGCTGTGACTGTCACAATTCATACAAGTGACGTCATTACTCGGATGGTACGAAGGTAGGAATATTTAGAAAAGTAATAGCTATAAAAATATAAAACAATTGTTTGTTGTTTCTTGTTAATAAATTAACGAAATGAGTTAAGATTTTATAATTCTTAAAATTTTTAAATGTTGTCAATGTACAATGTGTAATGTAATAGCATAATGAGCGGGTAGAAAACTTTTTTCAGTTTTACCCTTTACTTTAGGAACCTCCTAACTATCCGTGCCGTGTCCAGGAGTACCGCCTTCTGTATCTGACCCTTGACCCAGCCATCTAGCAAGAGTCTCTTAAGATGTTGGTTGAGACTCTTCGCAATAAGACCGTTCGCAGAGACGACTATCGGGACAATGATCGTCGAATCAACATCCCACATGGTGAAGTGCTTGCTGGCTTTGTCCTTCTCGGATTTTACGAGGTTCTCATCATGTCGACGAGCACTGCCTGGCGCTTCGATCGATCTGTCAGCACGATATCAGGTTTGTTGGCTACAATAGTCCTGTCCGTGATGACAGATCGATCCCAATAGAGCGTGGCACGTTCATTTTCGAGAACTTGCTCAGGTGTGCATTTGTAGTATACGGCACTTCGAAGTCAACAACTGGAACTGGAACTGTTCAAATATTTATGCGTGGCTGTCGTCTTAACCGACCTTCACCGACAAAAGAATTGAGATCTACGAGGGCTGTTTGATAAGTATCCGAAGTAACGCCGAAAATGGTAACAAATCTGTATAAAACATAATTATTATGTTACACAATTTCATTTTAGCTGGATATAGCGAGTCTAATATTTATTAATAGCATTGGAAAAAAATGAGGGCTCGTTTGTAAAACCCATAAAAATACTCTATTACGAAATTTATTAGTCTAGTTAAGGGTTGCCATTATTGTCCACTTAGCTGTCTTTTTTTATTTTGGGCATAATTATTGTCATTAAGGTTAACGCAAGCGATTAAGGCTACTGAACTGGTAATACAGCTGTTATTTAAAAAAAATTATTGTACGGACAGATGATATCGTCTGATATAAGAAAATATTTTGTTCCATTATTATAGGTGATTTTACTATTAGTAAGACGTTCTGGACACATCATATTCATCTATAATATTTAAAATTTATTATTCTTCATTATACGCCAAAAAATATTAAAAAAATATTGCGATAATATCATAGTATAGCAGCGGACACTTTATTTACCAAAAACTACATATTTTCTACCTTCATGGGCATTTACTCATTTCATCTTTGGTGTATAAACCATTTTTGTATTTCTGTGTATACTGAGCGATTAAAGAGTCACTACACTAAGAAATTAAACTAAATTATTTCCAAGTTTTAGCTTTAAATCATTCAAACACGCTACTGATTATGAAAATGCGGCAACCAAAATACAAAATCATTTTCTTAAAAAAATACTTGACCAAAATAATCTAAATTTATTTATTCAATAGGTTTATTAAATAAGCTAACTCTTACAGTGGAAAAAACTAAGGGATTCATATTTTTAATTTAATTTTTATACCAATTCTAAAAAACGTAATTTTTTTATACTCTTTGATACCCGGGGGTGCCTTTACAGTAAAAAAAATATCGATTATTAGAAATATTACCCAAGTGAAACCATTCTTTGTTGCAGTCCACAAAAATAATATCCAAGTGGGTTTCAGCTTTAGTTGCAGGTTTCGTATCAAATTTCATATCGTACCGCCACAAACCGCTAACGTGGCGGTACGATATATAATTTCCACCATTTTCACGTCAATGATAAAGAGTCTTACTTAAAATCCATTTTATGTAAAATTATATAATCTACATAGTCACATATTATCCATTTAAATTAGCGGTAGATCGTCAATAAATGACATGGCAAACTTACTTTTAATATAATTTAGGCACATACTGGTCATATCGGGTACTTATCAAACAACCCTCGTAAATGGGTGCCGAGATCCTTATATTTTCTGAAAAGGTGCCAAGTCTGTTTACAGTACTAGATTGTTTACAGTAAAACGAAGCTATGAATCAGAAATAACTTGGCACCCATTTAGATCTAAATTCTTTTGTCGGTGAAGACGACAACCACACATCGCATATTCTTAATATTGAACTTGGCTCCCATTTTCACATTAATGTTTTTGATGGGTAGTACTTTCGTAGTAGCTGTGCTAGGAAACTGTACTTTTATGTATAGTTGTATTGAAAGTATTGTCATCATTATGTTAAATGTTTCAGATAAGAAAATTCAACAACGTTGGCGAACTGCAAGGGATACTTATAAGAAAGAGAAAAATGATAAAAGTCAAGAATCAGACCCCGCAAGTAAAAGGAAAAAAAAATATTCGTACTTTCAAATACTGACATTCTTAGATAACGACAATGCTTCGATGACTGAAGACATCGATACGACGCCATCGGTAGAGTATGTGCCGGAGCAGGTCGATTCAAAAGAAGGGATCTTGCAAGAGTTGCAACAGCCAAAATGGGAACCACAAGAGGATTTCGGAGAAAACCAATATAGTAGTAGCCCTGCATTCGAAGTTCCACTCCTGGAGCGAATAAGGTCTAATGAAGCAGAGCTTGATATTGAGGATCTAGCCTTTTTCCAATCCTTACAACCCTCCCTGAAACGATTCACCAGGCAACAAAAACTTATGTTTAGGTCACGAGTGTTAAATGTAGTCATGGAAATAGAAAATGAGTTATCAATTAAAAAGGAGATTGATGATAGTGATGATTGAAATATTCTATAGGTAAAAAACTTAAAAAAAAGGACCTCTTGTATGTAGTTGTGACTTGTTTGAATACACATTTGTTATAATTGTGTTACACATTTTAAATATGTAATGTCTATTCGAACACGTCACAACTACGCACAACAGGTCCTTTACTCAAGAGGACTCCCTGCCCCAGTTGTCTCCCTGCTCCACTTCACCGCTGGCCGCGTTTCCCCTGATGTACACATCGCGGTGACTCGCTAGACGATTTCGCTTAGTTCAATATAGCGTGAGGTCCTAACGCTGAGAACGATGTTCTCATATTAGTGTTATGTAATTGAAACTAGTCTTAAGTCCAAATAAAACGGATTACCTTTGTACCGAATTTCCATACAAATCTACCCGATTTCTTTGTTCTTGAGTGTAAATACTAAAATGATAGATTAAGTACGGTATGCAGTTTCATTTTGTATGTATTATACGTTTGCATTACAATATTACATATCAAAAATTGATATGTGGTATTGGTGATGTTACCACCACCACCATATCAGCCCAAGGACGTCCACTGCTGGAAATAGGCCTCCCCAATTGAATGGCGGGTAAAAGCCATAATCGCCACGCTGGGCATGCGGGTTGGCGATCGCAGTATCTCCGCCGCACTCCAGGGATGCTGCTGCCCATCCCCCGGTGGCCTGGTGCACTTGGATGTACTATTACTTATTCTGTGACTTGGATGTAAATTAATGAAATATAGTACCTACTCACTGAAAAAATCAATATACTAATTTCAAAGTACCTGCTTCTTAACTTCCTTATGTTGTCACAAAATGGCAAATATCATCATCCTCTTAGCGTTATTCCCAGTACAGTTGCATCCTGAAGAATGCCTGGGGTCCGCTACCTGATCCCAAGAATTGGCGTAGGCACTAGTTTTTACGGAAGCGACTGCCATATGACCTTCCAACCCGAGGGGGAAACGGACCTTATTGGGAATAGGCTTGTCAAGTGAGTGGGCAACTTGACAGTTAGTAATTCAATTACTAAGTGTACATTTTTAAGAAGAAGACAATATTCTTAGTAATTTCACGAGAATAATCAATAGGTACAACTGTCCCGGTATTTTTATAACGTTTTGAAATAATTATAATTTAAGGACTCGTTTCATATCTTGAAAAGGTGTGTTTTGTTTTCATTGTCCGTCATGTGATTCGGTGACTTCAGTTATTAACCGACTTCAAAATTTCAAAAGAGGAGGTTATCAATTCGGTTGTATGTTTTTTTTTTTTTTTTTTTTTTTTTTTTTTTTAATGTTTGTTAGTCCATAACTCCGTCATTTCTTAACCGATTTGGAAAATTCTTTTTTTGAATGTATGTATATATATCCAAGTTGGTCCCGTTTTTGTCAAAACGCAGTTCTGATGATGGGATTCATGAGGAATTGAGGGAACTCCTCAAATCTTTAAGGCAAACATATAGTGATTTTTGTGTTTTTATCAACAAGCCAAGCATTTGCATCCAAAAATGTGACATTGGATGAAGTGGAACTGCTGATGATGATCAGAACAGAACTCTTCAACGACGAAAAGTTCACGTTTGGCGATTTGTCCTCCTAGCTGTGTTTGTTAAGCAAGTTCTATTTTCACGATTAATTTTTGTCATGCTCGAGTTCTGATGATGGGATCCATGAGGAGTTGAGGGAACTCCTCAAATCTTAAAGGCAAACATATAGTGATTTTTGTGTTTTTATCAACAAATCGAGCATTATCATACAAAAATATGACATTTGATGAAGTGGAACTGCTGATGATGATCAGAACAGAACTCTTCAACGACGAAAAGTTCACGTTTGGCGATTTGTCCTTCTAGCGGTGTTTGTTAAGCAAGTTCTATTTTCACGATTACAAAATCCGCAACAGGCTTCGTCAACACCGTCAACCTAACCTAACCTAATCTAAAGGACCGCCCCGGATCGTAGATGGCTCAAAAGTTCCCATGATGCTGGCGGCGTTGCCACGCTGAATGGCCAACGAAATCTGTTGAGCCAAAAACGATCCGGAACGAGGATCGCAACCCCTCTCTCTCAGCCGCCGACCCACATCTTTGAAAAAGTCCCTGGCCTCTGCACCACAGGGTCCCGCAGTCTCCACCGCCACCGGCACAAAGTCGTACACTGGTTCCAAGGCAGAGTATTTTAAATGTTTCACGATTGATTTTTGTCATGCTCGAGTTCTGATGATGGGATCCATTAGGAATCGAGGAAACTCCTCAAATGTGAAAGGCACACAAATAGTGATTTTAGTATTTTCATGAACTAATCAAGCATTTTCATTCATAAAAGTGACATTTGATGAAGTGGAACTGCTGATGATGATCAGAACGGAACTCTTCAACGACGCGTAGTTCACGTTTGGCGATTTGTTCTCTTCGTTTTGTTTGTCAAGCAAGCAAGGTTTTTTCATGATTTCATGAGGAATTGAGGGTACTTAGTCTTTTACCATTATAAACAAACTTATAGCCATTTTTGTATTTTATTGTATGGAATCTAAGAGTGCACCATCTAAGATTAATAATCTTTCACCGGACTCCCCCCTTGAAGTCGGTTTTTTTTTCTTAAAAATTATTCAAAGTTTTTTTGAACCGGGTGACTTCTATATATAGGTATATAATAAAGATGCAGTTCTTTACCATAAAGATTTACGTCTAGCTGTGAGACCTGCAGCAGAGGCAGGTCGCTTGTAACTTGGTTGGCTTTGCAGGATAAGTTACTCAGGGCACGTGGGTCGACACCACAATGAAGATACGGAGTTCCCAGTAATCTTTTATTCATAAAAGACACCAAGAAAATAATTACAGTATTAGTAAGTGTAATTAACGGACTAGTCTTATGTACAATTACTGCTAATTTAATATTAAAGTTATCACAGAGCAAGGAATACATGACAGGCCATTGAGAGAGGTTAAGGCGAAAGAGAAAGGAATCGGAACTGTCAAAAATGTCATAGACATATATAGACGGGTTACCATAGCCTATAGAAGGATGGTTTGAGGAGATTATATTTCTAACACTTCCCCTTAAGCTTCACAAACCATCAGTTTTACATTCTTATTAAAAGTTAAGGCTCTACATTCATAAGTTTAGTAAACTCTACATGCTTGACTTTACCTAAAGGCTTTGTAAGCACATCAGCAACCATATTTTCAGATGGTAGGTATTTTAGTGGCAAATTTGTCTCTAATTAAGTCTTTTACAAAATGGTATCTAATGTCAATGTGCTTACTTCTTTTATGACAATATTCCTTACATTCTAGGAGCTTATGTGCACTCTGATTATCATTATATATTAAAATATTAACATTTTTACTAGTGAGCTCATAAATTAAATTTTTAATGAAACATAAGTCTTTACACACATCTCCAATAGATAAGTACTCGGCTTCGGTAGAGGATAGGGCTACACATTTCTGTTTTCTAGACTCCCAATTAATTATATTTTTACCAAGTCTTACAATAAAACCACTGTATGATTTTCTGTCTAGCAAATTATTTCCGTAGTCTGCGTCTGCGAAAGCGGTAATTTTTAAATCACTACTCCTATTAAAATATAGGGAATAATTTAAAGTCCCCGCTAAATACCTAAGGACGTGTTTAGCTGCTAGCCAGTGACTCTTATCAAAAGCATGGTTAAATTGGCTCAATTGACTGCACGCAAATGCTATATCAGGCCGAGTACACACCGAGAGATACATTAAACTGCCTAACAACTCTCTATAACGAAATATTTCGTTATCAAGTAGAGCTGTAGTAGTAGAGTCACATTTATCTAATCTACAATTTACCATCATAGGTGTACTTACAGACTTACAATTTTCCATGCCAAAACATATTAATAATTGCTTAATATATTGCGTCTGGTTTAATTTTAAAATGCCTTTAGCTCTATCGCGTATAACACATATACCTAAACAATTAACAAGATCCCCAAGATTTTTAACATTACAATATTCTTTTTCTAATAAATTAATTAATGAGGACACACATTCTTTGTCTTGAGTAAAAACATAGAAATCATCAACATATAGAGCAATAATCGAAAGCAAATTGTTACGTTTCTTAACATAGACACATGGCTCACAGCGACTTTGCACATAGCCGTTATTAACTAATAAATTGTTAACATTCAAATTCCACATTCTACTGGCTTGTTTTAAGCCATATAAGCTCTTATTTAATAAACAAACTTTACTAGGGTCACGAATGAAACCTTCAGGTTGCTCCATAAAAATGGTCTCGTTTAATTTACTATTTAAAAACGCGTTCGCTACATCAATATGCTTTATGTCCATGTCAAGATCATTAGCCAGTGAGAATAATATTCTCATAGTCGAATGTCTTACGACAGGACCGAAGACATCA
The DNA here is from genome assembly GCA_905163555.1 of Notocelia uddmanniana. Lineage (NCBI taxonomy): Eukaryota > Metazoa > Arthropoda > Insecta > Lepidoptera > Tortricidae > Notocelia > Notocelia uddmanniana. The sequence continues at coordinate 14,988,886 of LR991053.1, forward strand.
TTGTAATCTACGCCCTTTTTCTGTGAAAACCCACGAGCAACTAAACGTGCTTTAAATTTATCCTTGCCCAAGGCTTCATTCTTGACTTTAAAAACCCATTTACATTTTACTATGTTTGTATTGTTTGGACGGTCTACAAGCTGCCAAACATCATTATTAATGAGAGCGTCATATTCTTTCTGCATTGCAGTTTTCCAATTATTACTATTATCAGATGCCATTGCTTCATAATAGGAGAGAGGCTCAGACTCTACGTGAGCCATGAGGGATAAATCAAAATCACCATACCTTGTGGGCATGACACCCCGTGTACTCCTGATGGGACGTCCTGTGCTCGGCTGTGCTGTGGCCTCTGGCACAGGCACTGGCAACTGCTCCCCGGACTCCTCACCCTCGCTGCACGACTGGTAGTGGTAATCAGGCGGGCTCATGGCCTGCTCTGGATCCTCAGCACTGCACTCTGACATATGCTGCGCCTCACCATCGCCAGATGACTGGTAGTGATGGTCAGACGGGCTCATAGCCTGCTCTGGATCCTCAGCACTGCACTCTGACATATGCTGCGCCTCACCATCGCCAGATGACTGGTAGTGATGGTCAGACGGGCTCATAGCCTGCTCTGGATCCTCAGCACTGCACTCTGACATATGCTGCGCCTCACCATCGCCAGATGACTGGTAGTGATGGTCAGACGGGCTCATAGCCTGCTCTCGTTCCTCAGCACTGCTCTCCGACATATGCTGCACCTCATCATCACTAGATGAAGTTGATTCTGCATTCAGGGGCTCGACCTGCACACTGGTTGCCTCATCACCAGGGTAGGGCTCCAACACCGAAGTTCCTGAAACATTACAATTGTTGTATGAGTCATAGCTCACAATATCTTTGTTATTGTACGCTGTCCCTATCTTAAAATTATTATTATAGGGTATATCATTATTTAAAATTGTATTATTAATTGAAACATTATCAGTGGTTAAAATATTATTATTATTCATATTAGAATTATTATTTATCACAGTTTCAATAAAATGGACAGATCTAGCCTTAATAACCCTGGTAGGGAATTTGGGATCAATTAACCTATAACCTTTTGATTCTTCACAATAGCCAACAAAAATACACTCTTTTGACTTTTCACTAAATTTGGAACGTTTACAATCAGGTATATGGCAGAAAGCTTTGCATCCAAATACCTTCAAGTGGCTCAGGTCAACTTTGGAGCCTGACCACAGTTCCTCCGGAGTGGCACCAGACACAGCGGCAGTCGGGGACCTATTTTTAATATAAATGGCTGTCATAACCGACTCTCCCCAGTACCGCATGCCTAGTCCTGCATCTATTAGCATGCAGCGTGCCTTAGTGACAAGTGTTTGATTAAGACGTTCCGAGACGCCGTTTTGGCTAGGGCTATAAGGTATAGTTACCTGATGGACGATCCCACAATCAGCTAAATACCTGTCAAATTTATTATTAAAATACTCAGTTCCTCCATCAGTTCTCAAACATAAAATCTTATGACCTGTCTGTCTCTCAACTAAATTTTTAAAGTCAATAAACTTGCTCATAACTTCACTTTTGTACTTTAATAAATAACCATAAGTTTTGCGACTAAAATCATCTGTGAAAGTCACTAAATAACGTGAACCACCCCAGGAACTTGGTTCTACAGGACCAAAAACATCAGAATGTATTAATTCAAGTAATTTTTGAGCTCTTCTCGCTTCTCCCTTAGGAAAACTTTTAACTTTTTGCTTCCCCTTAATACAAGTCTCACAATTCCTAAGATCGCAATCTTCAAAATTGAAATCTAAGCCATAAGAAATATTACGAAGTTCACACATACCTGCTTTGCTTAGATGTGATAAACGGCGATGCCAGACGTGCGCAGGCACGTCAGAGGTTGCATGAGCACAGTGGTGCTCCCTCGTAGCATCTGACGACACACCAGATGTGGACTCCTCACTTGTAGGGTCGTGGTGACTTTGCACACACGCTGAAGCTATGTTGTTCTGTGGATTGAAATTACTAACACAATCTAACACAAAAACACCTTCCCTATCAGAAGCAGTGGCTAAACATTCTTGAGATTTATTAAAGATATGACATTTCTCATCTTTAAATACAACTGTGTGTCCTTTTTGGGTTAATTTACGCACAGATATTAAATTGGTTGCAATTTGGGGCACATACACAACATTTTCAATTGTTCTTATAACATTATTTTTCAAAACAATTTCAACATTACCAATACCTTCGCATTGCAAGGTATCTTTGTTAGCAACAGTAATGACACAGCTAAAATTTTTGTCAAGAGTTTTAAAATAATGTTCATGCTTACACATGGAATTGGTACAGCCGGAGTCGACTACCCAATGTTCAGAGTTATAGGCAGCGAGCGCGGACACTGAGAGACTATGTTGTACATTATCACTCTTTCTTTTGTCACTATTTCTTAGATCACGTTTTAACTTAAAACACTTCGACTTTTGGTGATTCGTCTTCTTGCAGTAGGTACAAAACAGCTTTCCAGGACTATTTTTGCTGAACAAGGCGGCGTTCGCCTTGGCACCATCATTGGTTGTCCGTCGGAACTCTTCTTGTAAAAGCCGGGCTCGCACCATCTCTGTTGTAAGGCTGTTTGACAAATTTGCAGCTTCTAGACTCGAAACCAGTACGTCGTATTCTTGCGGCAGTCCAGACAGAAGTAGCTCTGCGACTTCCTCGTCTGCAATCTTGCGGCCGATGTCATCTAGTTTCTGTGCCAGCGTTGTGACAGCCTCGATGTATAGCTGCATCGAACCGTAATCCGCGTAGCTTGCACGATGCAACTGTCTTAGAAGAACCACTCTCCGGAAGAGACCCTTGTCTTCAAATATTTGTTGCAAGTTGGTCCATGCTGCTGTCGCAGTGTCTGCTGTTCGTATATGTTGAATGCAATGTGGTTTTACCGAAAGGCATATTCTAGCTAGGGCACGTTGACCTTTGGTCACGTCTGCCTCGGTGCCTTCAACCGCAGCCCACAAACCTTCCATAATAAGTGCATGTCGCATGCAGAATTTCCAATTTAAGTAATTGTCCACTCCGTCTAATTTCTCAAACGAGAATGTTGCGTGAGGCACTCGCTCACTCTCGTTGGTCGCCGCCGCCATGGCTTGGTTAGGTAAAGTGAGGTTATGTTACCTTAAGATAAACCGCGACCGATCTGTGTCTTCCACTTTGTTGAAGCTTGCGCTGGGCCCGGAACCTGTGAGACCTGCAGCAGAGGCAGGTCGCTTGTAACTTGGTTGGCTTTGCAGGATAAGTTACTCAGGGCACGTAGGTCGACACCACAATGAAGATACGGAGTTCCCAGTAATCTTTTATTCATAAAAGACACCAAGAAAATAATTACAGTATTAGTAAGTGTAATTAACGGACTAGTCTTATGTACAATTACTGCTAATTTAATATTAAAGTTATCACAGAGCAAGGAATACATGACAGGCCATTGAGAGAGGTTAAGGCGAAAGAGAAAGGAATCGGAACTGTCAAAAATGTCATAGACATATATAGACGGGTTACCATAGCCTATAGAAGGATGGTTTGAGGAGATTATATTTCTAACACTAGCTCAGTATTAAAGCATTGTCACGTATGTGGGATTGATTGATTACTTTTTAACCGACTTCAAGATTTCAAAAGAGGAGGTTATCAATTCGGATTTTTTTTTGTTTATGTTTGTTTTTTTTTTAATGTTTGTTACTCCATAACTCCGTCATTTCTTAACCGATTTCGAAAAATCTTTTTTGATTGTGAGTATATATATCAAAGTTGGTCCCGTTTTTGTCAAAACGCAGTTCTGATGATGGGATCCATGAGAATCTTTTAATACTGGCTGGAATTTTAGAGATTTATTATATATATAGATATAGATTAGTACCTATTGGCTATGTGCACGTCAGAAACGTCAAACGTCACGGGTCCCGGGGCAATGTCAAACTCAGAGATGTCAAATAATGACACATGAATATTTAATTTATTTTAGTAAGCGAGAAAGACCCCTTACTGGAAATATGACTGAAATAAATAAGAAAATAAATAAATAAATACAAACGAAACGAATCGTAGGAAACCAATAGGAAACGTCTAAGTAAATTTGACATGTAAGTCCCCGGAAATTGCACAGTTCTGCCATGGTGTGCGCTGCGATCGCTTAGTTTACCCCCACCACCTACTTCGCACATAGCCAATATAAATTCGAAATTAACCGCCCCATAAATTTGATTTGAATCTATGGAAATTGTATTGATAAAATAAAGACCACGAGGGGTGATCAATAAGTTTTGATAATCGGTATGAACCAGCCTGTTAATGATATTCTTTTAATGTGGGCGATACCATGCCACTAATCAACATTAAACTTGAGTAAAAATATGTAAACATTATTCATTTGTTTTTCCGTAATTGCTGAACAAAAAACAACTAAATGGAAAAAAGTAACAAGATGGCAAAAATAAGAGTTGGTTTTGTAATTATTTGGAGTGGTGTAGAAAAAGTCCTGATGCACTAATAAAGAATATTGTTATTGCAAATAAAACCTTGGTTTATCAATATTATTTAAAGAATAAGCAAGTTATCTGTGCAGTGTTTTTTTATCTCCAGCTCTGTCACCAAAATTAGGATGTTATTTTCGACTTCTTCCTGGACTATTGAGGCCTACCAATAAAAACTGTGAAATTAGCTTTCACCAATTGAGTTCAAATATTATTGGAGAGTTGTAGAATATTATTCTACCAGAGTTGTAAAAATATTATAAATAACCTGAAGAAAAAAAAACTTCAGAGCCGTCTAATTGACGAGAGTGGTGCTCTTCGAGTACATATATAGATACTGATAACCGTTCCCATTGTTATTTAGCCTTAACTTCCGACTACTACTTCTCATTCACATATGTTCAAAACCAACTACATGAAAATCACGAGCTGGTGATGACTTAGTGAAGGTATACAATTTTACCTCAAAAAGTAAAATTGTTTTTATTGGGGTAAAATAAAACAATTGAATGACGTTAATAAGTATTTGAAAATATAGAAAATGTGCATATCGTAATTAAAATATAACGATTTACATATCTCCCATACTACTGATTATCAACTTATTGATCACCCCTCGCACATAAATAACAATTGCGCCGTTTGCGAGAGAGGTAATGACCCCCGTTCCAGATTCTTGTACAAGTATTGGCTTGTGGTGTAAAGACGTACGTCTCCACCTGTAGTTATCACCTCAACTCTCGCCCCACCTTAAACGCTCGCTCCACCTGTCATATGTCAGCCAGCACAGTCTAACTCCTATATACGTAACATGGTTTTAATTTGATAAAATGTAGGCTTTGCACTTGATTTTTCATACACAAATTTTGTAAAAATCATTTTTACTTTATTTCGTAGAGTTTGTTTAACCAATAAGCGGTTTATATTACTTGAATCAGGATAGTTTTAACGCATAAACCCAATCGATTAGTACATCGATAACTAGAACATCACTAGAGGTGAGATGGTTTGACAGTTACACGTATTCACAAAGTATTTTTGAAAAGGTGGGGACGTACGTCACGACACGTTAATGTCAAAATCGATGTCTCCACCTTACACCCCTCATAATGTAGGTGTACTTGGCCGTCACGGGTGTAGTTGCTATGGTAGTTGCTAAGGCAGTTGACATTTGGTGTCAGCAGTATATTTCATGTGCTAAGATGTTTAAAATAGAAATGTACAATGTAACAAGAAATCAGTATTTCGACTGAAAAAATAATTTCCTTTTTTTGGGGATCATTATATAACCATGCCTTTGGTTGTCTACATTGATGTCTTCTATTGTAAATTTCAGTGATGTGACGGGCAGGTAACCAAATATGTAAATTTGTTTTGCCGAGTATTTATGAAAATTAACATGTAATTTGGAGAGAAAATCTGCCTAACACTTTTATTAATCTAATATCCACCTACCTAAATATTTATTTCATGTTAGCTGAGAGAGGTTTGTCGATGATTTAAGTACCAAGTACTAGTTGTCGTGAGCATGTTAAGTATTTTTGTATTTTAGGATTTCGGAGAAATTCTACTTGGTGATCATGCAGTAGAAGGAAAAGTATTTCAACCATTCGTTATAAATATATTCCGGCTTAGTAAATTAGTAAAATGAAGAACCAGAAGTTAATGACAGTATAAGGACTCTTGATTATTTACTCTTTCTTCATAGCATAGCATTTGTTACAAATGAATGGTACTGTAGGTATTATATTTTAGAATAAAATTATATAAGAATATTTTATTTAGTTTTTCATTAATTTATTATAAAAACACCAACACCATAAAGACTTACTACAAAGCCTAAGCCTAGTCAAACAAGCCCCCCCGAGTTGTACTCGGCGAAAAGGTACCTATGACACTTGCTGCGTTACCACGTTGGATCAGTTAGATGCTGGCGATGGACAACCTTTGCACCAGACAAGAACCAGAGCATCAAACCCTCTCCTAGTTTCGTCGCCCTCCTTCATTTATGAAGGCTACAGCCTGAGACTCCCAGTACCCTGTCGTCTCGAACGCAAGCGGTAAAAAGAGGGGCTGAATATTTGTCTCGCTTTTTGATTTTTTGAATAAAAACGGGCTGGTATGTTATTAACTATTGTTCCCATTTTATAATTGTTATATAAACAATTTTAGACATACGCACTTATATACACATACATATATCATCCCCTGATCGTGACGGCTCCAACACTTGTGGCCCTTGTGTGGGCCCTAGGTACTAGATCTCCTTTAGTTTATGAGTAAGTAAGAGAATAAATGTAAATAAAATGCAAGTAATTATGTAACCTTTTTAATTATAGTACAGGTGGCCACTTTCTCTAAAATATAATCAACAAGTATGACAATGCAGCATATCGATAATTTTTATGTTTGTTCTTTTGCTTTGTGTCTTCTCGATCAGTCATATTAGTCATATACGACATCTTATGGCTGCTGCCAGTTGTTTTAATTTTTTTCATTCAGTTCTCGGTTTCTCGGTGATCGGAAGCCGTTACTCCATCATGACAGCTGCAGCATAACAGTACCTGGACCTATGTTCCGTATCTTCCTTTGCAGGTCGTGTTTGTTGGTGCGTATGCTGTGCGCTTGTCGCTGTATATGATAATCATTATATCATGTACAAAATTACAGAAACTTAAAAGTATTATAGAACTAAAATTATATAACATTACACAAACATAACCGGCCTGAGTAACGAGTAACCGGCCTTGTCATCGCTTGTTATTTCGTTCAATTCGTTGCTAGGCGACCGAGGGCTGTGTAAGCCGGGAAGGTATTCTCATCAAAGACATTATATATAACTATACTAGACCGCTATCTTTTAAAACATTGACGGTTAAAATTAAACTTTATCTTTAAAGTCACAAGACTGTTTTTAAATTATTCACAGATGTAGCTAGCTAGTGCTTGAAGTTATCAATGCTGCTGTCAAGTGGCGGTCGTGGGTTCGAAACCTGCCTCGTATTAATGAGTTTTTTGGAACTTATGTACGGAGTTTAATTTGATATTTACCATCGGGTGAGGGAAAACATCGAGAGGAAACCTGCATAGGTCTTGAAAGCCATTTCTGTTTTGAAAGTTGTGTGTTTACATTTTTGATCACTAATTATGTCACCGAGGTCAAAGGGTCATTCACATCTTTAAAGTCAACGATTGCTCGACATGTTTCAAACCGGTTCGCAGTCCCTAGACATGAGTACTTACTCGCGGTGGCGTTTCTTTTTGCATTAAAAGGGTAAAGTAGGTGTTAAAAGAACTGCCGCTGCGATAAGTACTCATAAATCTCATGATTAAGGCATGTGAACCGGTCTGAAACATGTCGAGCGATAGTTGACCTTAAAACGTGAATGACCCGTTTCATCATATTTTAATATGTCTGAAACGCACGGGAACTTTCTCTATAAAATTTTAAAACTGTTTAAAAATAGGGCGCAGTTTGACCATAGAAAATTGTGACGTCATTACGTCATTAGGTATATTTCCTTACAAACAATACTAAGCGAGCGTTTTTGACGTTTTGTAAAAAGTTGCTGATTTGACTATCAGTAAAATACAGTATTATTTGTTGGCGTTACTAGGGTACACTTGAAACTTGTCGAATGATATTCGACCTTAAACACGTGAGTGTTTCAAAATTGCATAAATAAGCTGACGTTTGATCTAAGTATTAGCGTAAGATTTGTTTATTGGTAACGTAAAAATTTTACTTTTTGAGTGTTGTAAAGTTGTAAAATACCGTATTATGAAAAAAGGTTAACTTAAAAGTAATAGTTTATTAATAATCTTATACGCCCCGACCGACAGGATTTCAGGGCCCTTTCCAGCGCTCGTATATTTTTTCTCTAACAAATTGGTCCTTTGCCTATTTATACTTCTAGTATTTAAAAAATCGGTTTCATTCAAGATGTTCAAGATGTAATCCTTAACCAGTGATTAACAACTTTTAAGTTAAAGATTGTTTTAATTTTGTATACCACTTCGGTGGCAAGCAAGCATACGGCCCGCCTGATGGTAAGCGGTCACCGCAGCCTATGGACGCCTGCAACTCCAGGGGTGTCACACGCGCATCGCCGACCCTTTAAAAACGGCAACACTCCTTTCTTGAAGAATCCCATACTGTAGTTCCTCGGGAAAACCTCGGCAGGGAGGGAGCTCATTCCACAACCGGAGCGTCCGAGGGAGGGAGTTCCTCTAAGACCGCACACCATCCGCGCAACATACGCGACCGTTTAGGTTCTAAGGTGTGAGGATAAATACCCTGCCGACGGCGAGCAGTACGATGATAGAAAGCGGCCGTCGGCATCATGTCAAAAAATTGTTTTTTCACTCTGTTGATTGAAGACCTCCATAAAATAAGTTTTATTCAAATGAGTAGGTACTATGTGGTCACTAATTAATACATAGTCCAATTTTAGTTGTAATATATCTGTCAAGTTATATACGTAAATTTAGATCAAAATAGGAAATAAATTTCCGTCGGCACGCTTATACAGTAGTCTCTCCTTTTAATTAGTATTTTCTACATCTATGATACCGGTTTAGGCATTTGCTGTCAAAATTGACAACCGATGAGTTGATTTTCTTGTAAAGAGGTTTAGTAAGTATAAGTAGCAAGTCGAGTCAGAAAAGGCAGCGGATTGTATCGGAGATCCAACCGTGAATTATGTATGAGTAAATATTACTTAAGTTAGGGCTTAATTTTAACTTCTAATTATTCCGTATTCATTACGGAAAATTTAATAACATATTACTACATATTGACGACCTGTTTAGCCTAGTTGGCTCTGCCTCCGAAGCAAGAGATCCCGGGTTCGAATCCCGGTCAGGGCATTTATTTGTGCATTTATCACGGATATTTGTTCTTGGTTCTTGGATGTTTTCTATGTATTTAAGTATGTATTTATCTATATAAGTATGTATATCGTCGTTTAGTACCCATATTACAAGCTTTGCTTAGTTTGGGACTAGGTCGATTTATTTTTTATTTTATATCTATACTCATTTTATTAAGAGCGGTAATACACGTTTGATTTTTAGGGTTCCGTAGCCAAAATGGGGAAAACGGAACCCTTATAGATTCGTCATATCTGTTCGTCCGTCTGTATGTCACAGCCGATTTACTCTGAGACTATATGAGCACTACAATTATGAAATTTGTTAGGAAGGTGTATTCTATGAACCGCTATAGAAATTTGATGTGAATTCCCTTCGATTAAACCCTTCTTTGTGCGTGATCCGACACGCACTTGTTCGGTTTTTTCTACGTAAAGTCGAAATTGACTGTGATCATTTTCATTCATTTAAGTTTGGGGCATTGTTTACAAATAAATTACATGGGAAATCAAGGGTCGTCATTTGAGATTACTTACTCATAGCACAATACAAACGATGCAATTTGTCATGTCAGCCTGAAATGGCTGAAATGAATTGCCGTCTCATTTTAACTAAACCTGCAACTCTATCGGTTTTTGTGACTAATTGCAAGATGTGTAATATGCAAGCACGTAGATATAGAAATTCTAAGGGGGGGGGGGACGGGCGGACGGGCCATCAGGACATTACACAATAAATGTAGGCGCGAGCGTATCGAGCGCGAAATTTTTCTTTAGCAAAAAAACCGGCCAAGTGCGTGTCGGACCAGGCACAATGAAGGGCTCCATTCGCACCACTACCACTCCACATGTGAAACCACTATCCAGTACTTCGAATTAAAAAAGTCGCATCTTCATAGGAAATTCACATGATATCGATATCTCAAAAACTATTAAGTAAACCTAGACTTTTCACAGGTTTTCTGTAATGTATAGGTAAAGGACTATTTTGTGTATTCTTTTTCAAAATTTTAGGCCTTGCAGTTTCGGAGATGAATTTTCGTTTATTTTCTAAATTACGTCAGTTTCAAAATGATACATAAAACATTTATAAAAAAAATTAGTTTTTCACATTAAGACCTTTTATTTGATAGGTTCGATATAGTTTGAAAACTTGATTTTATTTTCTAATTTACTCCTCAAAATTGGCCCCATGTCTAAAATTCATTCATACAGGTGGGCCCTGTAACAGGAGCAAAAACATGTATTGAGCGAGCCAGGGACCCGGGTATGTCTTAAAACTACGACCAAGACCACCGGAGGATGGGCAGCAGCATCCCTGAAGTGCGGTGGAGATACTGCGATCGCCAACCCGCATGCCAAGCGTGGCGATTATGGCATTTACCCCCCATGAAATTGAGGGAGGCATATGTCCTGCAGTGGACGTCCTTCGGCTGAGGTGGTTTTTGTCAATTTGAGGTGGTGGAGCCAGGAATTATTTCCAAGTAGTCCCAGTTGATTTTTTTGGCTAATTAATCTTCTGAAGTGATATCTATACCTATATATTTTAAAAACACATTTTTATTAAAATAAGAAATACCTATCCAAAATACTTTACCTTAACTATACTATACTTTAACTTAACATAAAAAATTCAAAAACTAATATAACTCATAACTTATACTACCCCAAAAACTGCACTGAGCGCCTTTCAATCTCGTGGAATCAAGATCCATTACTTGGAGGTCATAATCTAGATCAAATCTTATCTATCGATCTAATCTTATGTGCAGGGGCTGAGTCTTGTTGAAAGACCCAGGGCTGGTTTTGAAATAGAGAGTGGCTTAAAGGCTTCACTATTGGTTCCAGAACGGTTTCCTGGTAAACTTTAGCCCCAGTTTTGACACCTCTTTCACAGAAATGGACCTGTGTTAACCCTGAGTATGACACACCTAACCAAATCATGAAACAAGAGGGATGATGGCCTCGTTGCACTCTCGGAACAGCTGTTCACTCGCTTCTTGACTGTTTTTTGCATACACTCTGTCATTCTGGCGGTTACAACATTCTTCAATGGTAAAAATTTTTTCGTCTGTAAATAATATATTTCGGTGGCCATTTTGTGCGTACCGCTTCAGTAGCACGCGACTTCTATTCAGCCTCATAGTCTTCAATCGTCCATTAAGCAAATGACCTTTCCGTCTACGATAAGCGTGTAGTCTAAGGTTTTGATTGAAAACTTTTTTAAGGGAGCTTCTCTTCACAGATATCTGAATTGCCAACAACTTTTGCTTCCGAACGGGGTTTCTTGCGATTCTCGCCTTCACTGCCTTTATTAGAGCTGGGGTCCGAACGGTGCGTGGTCTTCCAGACCTTTTGCGGTCATCAAAGCTCAGGGTACTATTGTACCTATTAATGGTACGATAAACGAATTGTTTGTTGATTTTCAGATTTTGAAGCAACTTCAAAATCACGTTTGGCGGATGCCCGCATTTGTGCAACGCAATTACAGCGACACGATTTTCTTTTAGACCCCAATCCATTATAAATATGACGAGATAAGTGTTGTGTGTGCTATAAAATTATAACTGACAACCCGCCATTATATGTCATTTTTTATTTTTTCGTTAGCATTTGTTTTAACGCAAGAAAAGAGTTTGCAAATTGAGTAACCAACTTAGTAACCAACTAGGTAGTAAAAAACTTAAAATAAAATAAAAATTCTAGGTTAACATGTGGCACATCAATAGATTGGTCTTCAAAAATAAATACGAGGTTTCTCAGCAGTTTTATTGATTAAGTGAATATAATCGGAGATAATCGCTCCAAAAGTCACAATAATTGTGTTCCTCCCCTAACTTTCAAAGCGTGGAATCAAAAAATATGAAAAAAAGCATGCCCATGATTTTTTTCTTATTAAATAATGTCACCGAAAATGATTTGAAAAAGAGAGGTCCAATAGTTTCTAAGTTAGGTATCGCTGAAAAACTGCTTCGCCCTTAAAGTGCCGTGAGTTTCCTATAAAAATACGACCCCTCCTAACTCACAGTACAGGATAGTGGTTCTAAACTAGGACCAGTAGCAGCAGGTACAGAACCGCCCACTGCGCGCCGCCCAAACCGCACTTGGCCGCTTTTATTTAGATATATGGATCAATAAGGGAAGTGACCACCCAATCTTGCAACATCGTAAAACTTGAGCTTGTTGTGCACCACGCGAAAAACTGCGAAACTTTTTCACTGATTCATGTCCTAAAAGCTAAAACTCATAAACTGTAAGTTTGTCGATCGCAAAATGTAGTTAGTACTTTTTTAAGTTCATTAAATTTACATCAATTTAAGCCCAACTGTGCAGCTTAGGGACAAAGCTATGGCCCTTCCAAAATGGTCAGATTTTGCTGTTGAATAACGCACGGTTTATGACTTTTAGAACAAGTTGCGAAATTTCGCAGTTCCTCACGTGGCCGCGGGCTCAAATTATTCGATGCTGCCAATCTAGACTGTTAACATTACCCTCACTGATCCATATATGTATATAGGGCGAGTGCCAAGAATCGGGACGAGTGAAAATTATATTTCCGTACGTGTATGATAGGGGGAAAAATTCGCACTGATCAATCGCCTCAATTGCGGTCGTGGGTTTCCTTTCCGGCTCTAGGAATAACCAGTGTACCCATTGAGACCTAAGGGGGGGGGGGGGTCCGGCCCCCCCAGACCCCCCCCCCCCCCCCCCCCCCCTTATATACATCCCTGGTAATATGTAATGGCCTTATAATGACGATCATAAACGACCATGAATAACTAGTCATATCTTCAGAACGATTGAAATAAATAATAAACTATGAAGCCATAAAAAGTTGACTCCGACAAACCGTGAAGCTAATGTATGCCGTGGATCTTACGCATGTAATACCTAAAACTTGATATACCTAGACAATATTATCGATAAAATAATACCAATTCGGATTAGTCAATCCCTACCACGCCAATGTCTCGGTCGTCCGTCTCTTCTTGCACCCGTCGCAGACTGTCAATGTCAGAAGTATGTGAATTAGGTGCAATGTCAAATAGACGGACGTCTGGTGATGACTCGTTAAACCTCCGATTACGTGTTGTTATTATGAGCCCCGGCGTCAATATATATTAGGGGTGGGCTGTGACATCATCGGTCTTGGACGTTCACCCCACCTCTGGCTGGCTTTGTGAATAACATAGGTCATTCCTGTTGTAAAGGGTGTCTATTGCAATTCGACGCGGTAATGCGGCCAGTGTGATAGGCACCTTTGCACCCAGAATAACGCGGGCCTGGCTATTTGACTAAAAACTTTTAGTTATATTTGACATGTACAGTGAAAATATGTACTTGTATTGAATCAGTTTATAAATAAATGTAAAAAAATTATTTTAAATAATAATTAGTAAATAGTAAACATAGGTCGGTCAAATATACTTGTTAAGGATTCTTCTATAAATTATGTTACATTATTAATAATAATATATGGTCACGATATACTTTTAAAAGTATGGGGAATAACAATAAAAAAGCAAAGACGTAATTCACGATTTTTTTAATATTCTCAATTTACTGTTCATTTTGGTTTCTAGAATGTTTTTTTTGTTTGTACGCCTTACAAAATCAAATATTTTTACTAAGACCAGATGATTTAATATATATTCTTCGTGCTCCTCCCAAATAGCTTCAGTTACATCAATCTCGTATAAATATAAATTTTGTTTTATACATTCTGTCATTTTCGCGGCGATACCGATTTCAAACATTTTGAAGGGTAGTGACGTTTGCTTGGCATATTTTGATAGTTTATAAAAATAGCGGGATCCCGGTATTCAATCAGAAAATACCGGTATTGAAATATGTCCCAAAAAAGCTCCCTAATCGTGATATGAGTGTATAGCGTGACGTGATAATATTCACCGTGTAAAAGGCCTCAATGGGCTTAATAAATGTAAATATTAAATTGTCATCTCTGCATCATCTTTACTAAATACAAACTCATTTTAGCCTAGGTACTTCTTCGTCGTTCGTCGGAAGTGAGGGTCTACTCAGCTCACATCAGCGCGCGGGCCTAAATGAACACTGATATAATATATGTTTTATTAAACATGCAATGAAATTTCGTCATTACGGGCGTTATAACAGGCTTCAAAGTATCACGTTGCAGGCGGAACAACTCGGGAGAACTGTAAAGGAATTTCATACATAATTGAAGGCCTAGGCCGGGAAGTTTTTTTTTTTAATTTTATGTTAATCATGGCGTCTGTTAAATTTGTTTTTTGAGTGGTGTATTTAGTTTCATTTCATTGCATATATTTGAGAAAAGCACTATACAAATCTCGGCGAGAAACGTTGGGCTGCAGCCGCTGCAGGACGCGTGTCCCTATCCGGCAAGGCTTATATTTTCATCCGCGGCATCCCTTGCGTTAATTAGTGATGGGCAGCTGGTATATATAGTATAGATTACGAAAAATGATGAAATGTTCACATGCAGTAACCCGTGTGTAGTTTGGGCGACGCTAACTACGATTATTTTAACCTATAGTATTGTTTATTGTTCTCACTGATATTCATATTTTAGGGTTCCTTAAATAAGGAATCGAATGCTGATGCGAACACGCCTATAGGTACAATGAATACTTCTTGGTGGTTGATAAAATAAAATCTTCGTCTACTAGGTACTTCAGTAGGTAGATTCTACTTAGACTCTTGAGCCACAATCAACGTACCTCGATTCAGCTCCATCCCACTCTTAATTACACCTATATCACAACCGTAATGACTATTCATTAATAGTTCAGTAATAGTTATTCATTCTGCTATCAGAATGAATAACTATTTCCACTATCACTAGCTTAGTTGGTAGTGACCCTGCTCAAGGGCGTCGCCAAGGGGGGTAGAGGCGGCAGCTGCCCCTCTAGAGACTCAAAATGCTCTGGACTGTACCCACAATTCATACTTTCCTCATCCTATTTATATCAACTTGCCGCCCCTAGAAACTGCCTTGCCTAGAAACTGTCTGTTATAAATTAAATGGCTTGTTTGATCCATTGGTCATCATCATCATCATCTTCATCATCATGTCAGGCGAAAGATGTCCACTGCTGGACATAGGCCTCTCCCAAAGACTTCCACAATAACCGGTCCTGCGCCACCCGCATCCATTGGTCATAATGTTACTTAAATACAGGGATGTTTAATGCCACCTGTAAAGAAACTACTCCAAGCAATGGAAATATCAAATATCACTTAAAGGAAACATAAAATGTTTTTTTATATACGTTTGCCACCTTTGAACCGCCTTAAATAAATAAAACAACACCCTGTAATTTTATGGCATTAATCGGCCAATTAATCAATCATAAGGATCAAATCTCTTTTATAAACATGGTAAATTAAATGAGAGAAAAAAAAAACATGAAAGACAAGATAAAGTCCTTCTACTCAAGGGTCCATCGGATTGCTTATGTTAGGTCAACATTTTTGAAATTAATTTATTAGAATAATACATTTTTGTACCTATCCAACAAAATTGGGCCCATTTGGAACAACTAACGAGTTAGCTTGCCTACTCGTTTCTCAGTCCATTCAATTAAAATAAGTTTAGATTTAATGATTTTCCTTTCATTTAATTTACCATGTGTGTTAGAGAGATTTGACCCTTATGCTTGATCCTATCGATTATTGCCATAAAAGTACAGGCTGTTGTTTTTTCGAATTTTAGACGGTTTAACAAGAGTATTTAAATAAATCTATGAATGTAGTATTGTTTCTTTTCAAAAATATAGGAATGTCCTCTGCTTAGAGTACTTTCCTTCCAGGTGGCAATAAAAAATTCCATCCCGTAGGGATATATTAATATATTCGCTCGCTCGCAGCGGAACCCTTTATAATGCGTTTACTCGTTTGTAGTAACTACAATATGTATAAATTTAGCGTTACGTAGGCAGGTAATGATTTCATCTTCATTGTTAGGAAAATTGATAGAAAACCTAGATATAAAAGGAAATCGGATACTAATCAGCATCACATTATACGAAAAAATACGTTGGACAAATCAATACAGAGAACGATCATGTGTATTGGCGAGTAAGAATACTTTTAATAAATTATATGTATAAGCAGTTACCTAAGTAAATACGATGTTTGTGTGGTTCCATAATAGTCAACCAGGAACCCTTATAGTTTCACCATGTCCGTCTGTCGGTCCGTCCGTCCGTCCGTCTGCGGCTTAGCTCAGTGACTACGCTGTAATTTGGTATAGATTCAGAAGGCCTACTCCGAACTTCGAAAATCGAACTTCGTGTCGTGCCGTCCCTTTCACTCTCGTGTTATACACTGTATGACGGAAAGGGACGAAGGGCGGCTTCCAGGGTACTCGCTGGTGAAGGCTGTACACCATCCTAAACACGGCATCGCTAGCTACGTAAAATCTACCCTGGCTGACGTGCGCATTGTGAGCTGCTCTGATGTCGACATGATCTTCACCATAGCCTTTCAGATTGGAGAACTGACGGTCACAAATATATACAAGCCTCCAAGAGCCAGCTGGACACAGCTCCCACCAAAAGAACCACATCGATCTGTGTATACAGGAGATATTAACAGCCACCATACTAATTGGCGTTACAGAAAATCCGACGATAACGGGGAAGCTATCGTCCAATGGGCAGATCTCTGTCATTTACAACTCATCTACAATGCCAAAGACAGAGGCAATTTCCACTCCGTCAAGTCACTCTGTCAAGGCCATTCGAAACTCACGAAATAGTGCAAGCTATAAAGACGCCCAAGATCAATAAGGCTGCTGGCCCTGACAATATTTACAATGAATTTATTCGGCACATGGGCCCAGTTGCTGTAAGTTGGCGAGCTGCACTATTTTCCTACATTAACCGGTACAACAGACTTCGAAAAGAGTACAAGCTCTCTAAGGTGGTTGCAGTCTTAAAACCAGGGAAGCCTGAGCATCAACCAGAGAGCTATCAACCAATTGCTCTCTTAGTTATCCTTTCAAGCTTCTCAAACGTACTCTATTGGCCAGAATTGAACCGTATATAGACGCCGTCATCCCATTCGAACAAGCTGGTTTCCGTGCCGGAAGAAGTTGTGCGGATCAAGTTCTCGCCCTTACGACCCTATTGAAGCTGAGTATCAAAAAGGTCTCAAGTCAACAGCCGTGTTCATAGACCTGACAGCAGCGTACGACACGGTGTGGAAGCATGGTCTGATTCATAAGGTGCTCTCCGTAATTCCAAGCAGAGAAGTCGCGGGCCTAATAACTAGTATGTTGAGCGAGAGGCAGTTCGAGGTCTTCCTGGGAGATGCCAAAAGTAAAAGGAAAATACTAAATAATGGACTACCACAGGGATCTGTTTTAGTCCCGCAGCTTTTTAATCTCTACATCCATGACTTCCACCAACGGATCACCTACCAAATTCATATATGCTGACGATATTGCGCTAATCACGCAAAGTAGGTAAAACTTTTCCAGCGAGGGAAAGAACCCTAGCGGCGGACCTCAAGATTTTGTCAATGTTTTTTGGGTGTTGGTGACTTATTCCCAGTACAACAAAGACTGAGGTATCGTGTTTTCATCTAAGCAATCAACTGGCTCACTACCAACCTTCGATCTATTTTAACGAAGAGAAGCTTAAATGTAATCACTGTCCCAAATATCTCGAAGTCACTTTGGATAGGTCCCTCACGTACAGAGATCACTTCACCAAGCTATCAATGAAACTAGCATCTTGCAACAATATACTACACAGGCTGGCTGGTACCTCCTGGGGACCATCAGCTGATTGCTTGCGCACCACTGACATCTCACTGGTGTACTCAGCTGCAGAATATTGTGCCCCAGTGTGGCTGGAAAGTGCGCACGTGGCTAAGGCGGATACCAAGCAAAATTATACCATGCGGTGTGTCTTGGGTACTATTAAGTCTACCCCAACCCATTGGCTACCTGTACTGTGCAACATAGCTCCTCCACATTTGCGAAGAGCGCACGCATTGAGAAGAGAAGCTGATACAATCGTGTCCACAACCTCACTCCCTATTCACAACGAGTTTTGCTACCCACCACCTCATCGCCTGAAATCCCGTAACCCTACATATGCTGCAGCTCGGAACCTTGCAAATTTTAATGTGTCCGAAACCTGGAAAAATGTGTGGGCCACTGCCACTACGGGTTCCTATATGGAAGACCTCGACCCCACACGCAATTTGCCTGGGTACGACCTGCCTCGAAGACTATGGTGCCGTCTAAATAGACTCAGAACGCGTCACGGTCGCTGCAACTACCTTTTGCACAAATGGGGTTGGGTAGATTCGGCCATGTGTGAGTGCGGCGAAGAGGTCCAAACCATAGAGCACATTATCCGACGCTGCACTCTACACTCTTATACAGGATCAGAGGAGGACCTGCTGCACGTAACACCCGGTGCGGTCGCGTGGCTTAATTCCCTGAATGTTGATATATAATCACAATTTAAATTTATTGCAACTGACATTTGTTAATCCGACATGCATAGTTCTAATTATTGTATATTTGCCTATTGTAAATGTAATTGCCATACGATTAAATAAATATTTTTTTTTTCCTTAATTTCTGTAAACGTCAAAAATTACGTTCACGGGCGATACAACTTCAAGGTCTCTTGGTTACTGATGCGTGCGCGCAGCGTCGAAGTAGCAAACCGAGCGGCGGTCGCCTGTTCTTAGACCGTGAACTCAATACGTCAAAGCCTCCATTTAAGTCGGTGTAATGTGACGGAGGGCCAACTACGGAAGCCTTAATAGTGCGTGGCCCAACATGCACTTGGCCGGTTTTCAAGTGATCAGTGACACAAGAAATTAATTAATTATACTTGATCATTGGAGTCATGTCCACATTATTGAGAGTAATGACGACTAGAATCGGATTTCTGCCGATTTGCCGAGTGCCGACTCTTGTGCTTACTCCCATTCTCAGAAGAAATGTTGTCATTAAGTATTTACCTAAATTGATTTTACAGATTTTGCCGAATGAATTTTGTGTTTTTGGTTTTCAATACAATACCTTTGTATTTAAATAGCAATCGTTGATCACGAATCAACGATAAATGATTGTATTTACTTTCATAATCATTATTTATTAACATTTACCGTATTCTGTTTCAGATATCTGGCAGCATTCGCACTTACGTACGGTATGTTATGGATAACTAAGCAAGTGAATGAAGGTTTAGTTGACATGCCGAAGAATAGAAATGCCATCATCTTGGAATCACCACCCAAATGAACAAAGTGTTTGTTTAAACGTGTACTAAGAATTTGAACTTTTTCTTGTCTAGTAAATAAATAATTCATTTACAAAACATTTTCGTAATAAGTTTACATGTCAAATATAATTAATTATCAAATAGCCCGCCAGGTGTCCTTCCGGGTCTAAGGTCCCATCACGCTGGCCGCATTCCCGCTTTGAATCGCAGTAGGAATGATAGGAACGAGTCATGAGTAAATAAAAGTAAAGAATTTATTGTATTTCTGGATATTCTTTGTTATTAGCAATTCCTATTCCCCCTAAACTATATACAACCTTTGCCCCGTCAGTCAGGCTCACACTTGCTTGACCGGTGTTTGAAATAAACTAGTTATGTTGCAACCTTATTTTCGACCATCCTGATAAGTTGATAACAAATCTCACACACCCAATGACATACATATGTATACCTACCTAATCCTTGCAATCATCGCTCCACGGAGGAATTTACAAATATAATAATTTTTAAGAAAAAAAACCGACATCAATGGGGGATGCCGGTGAAAGATTATTATACTTAGATGGTGCACTATAAAATAAAATAAAAATGTCTATAAGTATGTTTATAATGGTAGAAGACTAAGTACCCTCAATTCCTCATGGAATCCTCCATCAGAACTCAATCTTGACAAAAATGTGTCTTGAAAACCTAGCTTGCTTGACAAACAAAACGAAGAGAACAAATCGCCAAACATGAACAACGCGTCGTTGAAGAGTTCTGTTCTGATCATCATCAGCAGTTCCACTTCAACAAATGTCACTTTTTTGAATGAAAATGCTTGATTAGTAGTCATTTGTGTGCCTTTCACATTTGAGGAGTTCCTCGATTCTTAATGGATCCCATCATCGGAACTCGTGCATGACAAAAATTAATTGTGAAAATAGATCTTGCTTAACAAACACGACTAAAAGAACAATCGCCAAACGTGAACTTTTCGTCGTTGAAGAGTTCTGTTCTGATCATCATCAGCAGTTCCACTTCATCAAATGTTATATTTTTGTATGATAATGCTCGATTTGTTGATAAAACACAAAAATCACTATATGTTTGCCTTTAAGATTTGAGGAGTTCCCTCAATTCCTCATGGATTCCATCATCAGAACTGCGTGTTGACAAAAACGTGACCAACTTGGATATATATACTTACAATCAAAAAAAGAATTTTCAAAATCGGTTAAGAAATGACGGAGTTATAGAGTAAAAAACATTAAAAAAAAACATAGAACCGAATTGATAATGATAACCTCTTTTGAAATCTTGAAGTCGGTTAAAAAGTAGGAAAGTAGAAATTTTAAATGAATTACAAACCAATTTTAACACGTTCTCTGTCCCCATAAAAAACGATCTGACAATGTCATAAGTCAAACTTTGCATTCAGTATGGGTCTGTAACCGCACAGTGGAAGCATGAACTCCTGAAAAAAAACCGGCCAAGTGCGTGTCGGGTCACGCACAGAGAAAGGTTCCGTGCCGACACCTCCTAATCTACATTTAAAACCACTATACAATACAGTAAATCAAAAAGGGAATCTTCATAGGGAAGTCACGGCACTTACGCCCTTTTGTTTGGGACAGTTTTTCAGCAATAACTCAAAAACCGTTAAACCTGTCTTGTTCAAACCAAAAATCGTTGAAAGTATTTTATAATTGTACATCATCTTGATTTTTTACAGAATTTTAAACTTCATAGTTTGGAAATTATAGGGGGGGACGGGACACTTTTTACTACTTTGACAGCTAATATCTCCCTAAGGGTTGACTTAAATGGAAAAGTTTTTGAGAAACCTCTATGTCATCTAGGTCAAGGCCTATCCATTGACACCCCACACGCCTATGTGCATTGAAAAAAATTTTTTGTTATATGTATGGGGTGCCCCCCCCCCCCCCCAGTTTAATATTATTTCGTAATTTCACATCATATTTCTGTAGCGGTTCATATTATACGAGTACACCTTCCTACCAAATTTCATAATTGTAGTGCTCATAGTCTCCGAGTAAATCGGCTGTGACATACGGACGGACGGACGGACAGACACGACGCATCTATAAGGGTTCCCTTTTAGCCATTTTGGCTACGGAACCCTAAAAACAACTCGGACAGGGAACGTGTTAAGTGCAGTGGAAGTAGGGAACAACGTGTGCCTTTCGAACGTTGAAACCTCAAAAAAATAAAAAAATATTGTATAATTAGGCGAGTACTAGGCCAATGTATGGTCTGAGGCGCTAGTCGGGTAACCTCCACGAGTGTCTGGGCTCTTCCAGTTCCCCTGGACCCTCGCGGGTCTGGGGGAAGGGGAAGGGTTCTGGCCGGTGCGCCCTGGAGGCTACCAATAACCCGGAGACGGGGTCGCTCTGGGTGTTCCTCTGTTTAGCGGAGGACACTCCAGATGCGACCAATGGGGGGATGGGGGGTTCCGCATCAGGGAGTCGCATGACTCCCCAGGTGCGGCGAGAGGGACAGGCCATGCCGTATGCCTGTTTGAAGAATTAAGGACCCATAACCCTGACTTCGGCAGAGGGCCGCTATAGTCGGGAGCGGGGGCTGTCACCGTCAGGCCGGGGCCGGGTGGTGGCTGCGAGGGAGAAAACCTCTATAAAAAGTTACAAGGGGACCTGAGGGAGTGAATCCGGGGTATTTCACTCTCTCCTGGCGTGGAGGTCCTTTGGTCGGCAAGTGTGTGGTGTCGCCCTGCACGCTTGCCGTCGGGTGGGGGGCGCAAGCCTCTACCGAGAGGGGACAGCTTCGGCTGTCGCAGCAGGTGGTGTTCGCGGTTGTGTGCCTTGGCGATCCCGTGTCACCGCCACTAATGCTGTGTGATGGGCATACCCTGGTGGTTTTAGACGGTAGTCCGGGCGATTCCCGGGAGTCCGTCATACCTGTCCTAGTTCCCCGGCTAGGCGGGATGCGTAAAGGCATTTCCCCAGGTAAAAAAAAAAGCCAATGTATGGTCTATTCTAAGAAAAAAAAAACTAGAGGTGTCACTGTTTCACAATTCATAACCACGTAAAAAAATTGAAATCTTTTTTTTCTTTTTTTATGTTGTGATAACCAGTATTAGTTTTTTGGGTGGTGATGCAAATCGAAATAAAGAATATCATTTAAGGCGCAGGGTAGGGCAAGCCATTCTCCATACAAAGGTTGTGCAAGTTTTTTGCGTTAGTTTTGGCACTTCAGCATTTAATTTTATTTTTTATTGGTACATATTGGATATACGCAGAACTTGATGTAGACATTTTGCATTATTAAAAAAAAAAAAAAAACAAAAAATGATCAAAATTAAAAAAGAAAAACATCAAGACATAGCTAACAAAAAAATAAGCATATGGACCAAAAATAGTAACTGGTGTGCAAACACAAACGAAGAAAAACTTGCACAAAGTTTGTATGGAAAGAGCTTGCCCACCCCTTCGCCTTAAAAAAAGCACAATTCATAAAGTGTTTATCTATCTATCATTTCAACATTAGATGAAAATTGCTTGAATACGTATATCCCGATAAACAATATATTAAACCCGAGCCCTTTTGATGTAAGGATCGACTTACTATGGAAACCCGATAATGACCTTTCAAGCAATCATATTTCGGCTCTAATCGGAAGAAAACCATATAGCCAATAATCATATATCTGAAATTCAATCCTGTTGTTTCCTAATCTGGTCAGAACGGCGTTTCACAGAACGTGATATTATTCATTTCACGGCCTAAAACAACGGAAACTTTCACGATGCGTTTTCATTTCGCTTCAATATGGTACCGTTTAGTTTTTTGCTCCTATTAAAGGCCACCACTCTGTATACGTTACGGAATGATTTCATCTTCATTGTTAGGAATATTAGGATGATCAATAAAATGAGTATATAAGTAGCCCTAATTAATAACAAACTACACATCACTTTACACTACGTAATCGGTAACAGCACAGAACAATGCTGGAGTAAGTATACTTTTAATTATTTTAAAGTAGAGTCAACATGTCAGTTAGCGACCAGCTAATTTAGTACGGTGGTTATCGAAATTTTGGATGAATTGGTAAACTGATACGACATTTTTTCGATTTTTTTAATGGGTCTAAATGGATTCTAAAAAATACAGTGAGTGACTGAGTCCATTGCATTTTATTTAGAAATCTAAATAAAAAGCATTCGATTCAAAGTTTTTCTTCTGAGCTGGACACTCTTTTACAGGGTGGTTGTGGGTATGGAATGTTCGTTCCTGTTGTTGCTTTATTGATTTATTTCCCACTTTAATCACTAGTACATATTATTATAGTGTATACAGGGAACACTCTGTTAATATAATGGATACCGCTATAAATGCGCGCTAAATATCGTTTTTAGTAAAGCGTTTTATTGACAAAGTAGTGTTATGAATCATAACGATATGCGAAAATAGCGCTATTTCAAGGCCTGCTTGGATTACCAAAGATTCAATATTAATAAGTATCCTGTTTTAGATATCTGGTAGCAGCCGCAATTGTGTACGCTATGTTATGGATCACTAAGTCTATGAACGACGGCTTAGATAACATACCGAAGAATAGATATGGCATCGTCTTCGCGCCACCACCCAAATGATGAACAAACTAGTACTTATCATGTGACTTGTGTACAATTTTAACTCCATTCTAGTCTAGTAAATTAAGTAAAAATATAGTCGTTATATCTGAATTATGTTTGTTTTAGTATATCTAGACACGCGGCAGCGTGTCCAGCCAAGTTCACCCGAGGAACTGGCGGGCAGCAGCCGTGTGTTATATTACACGAACCGTTTGGAGTCACTTTTGACCCCCCAATAACTCCAAAACTATCTAACATAGTAAAAACATGAAATTTGGTACATATATTAAGATCCGTTAGAACAACTAGAAGCCCAAATTTCATAAATATAGGTTTAATAGTTATTGAGATAATAAATTCCAAAAAACGGCCTTTTTACCACTGACTGACTGACTGACTAGTAATCAAAAACCTAACCCACTTCCAGATGACCGAAAAAGCTGAAATTTGGCATGCAGCTTGGTAATGATGTGTATACAGCAGAAAAAATCAGAAAACAGTGCTTTTATTATTAGTTTTATTATTATTATTATTTATGCTAGTTACCTCAGAACTCCGTCATTTATTAACCGATTTGGAAAATTCTTTTTTTATTTGAAACGGTATACTTCCGGTGTGGTCCCATTGTCATCGGGTCAGAATCTGATCATAAAGTCCTGGAGAAATCGAGGGAACTCTTCAAATATTTTAGGTTATAGCGGTTTAGGTATTTTGTATAGTAACTCGTGCATTCGCTCTGGGAAAGCACCATTGGATGAAGTTTGACAAAATGTAACGATATCCCATCAAAAACATAAATGTAATAATGGCAGCCAAGTTCACCGACAAAAGAATTGAGATCTAAATGGGCGCCAAGTTCCGTAGATTATCTGAAAAGTTGCCAAGTTTGGCACTAGATTGTTTACAGTAAAACTAATTTACTGCGGCTTAATGCATTTTGAACTTTAACTTGGCAGTTTTCTTCAATATCCAATAGCTTTTATGCTTTTATAACATACTGCATAGAAAACTGCCAAGTGCATTAAGCCGCAGTAAATTAGTTTTACTGTAAACAATCTAGTGCCAAACTTGGCAACTTTTCAGATAGCCTACGGAACTTGGCGCCCATTAAATCTCAATTCCTGTGTCGGTGAACTTGGCTGCCATTTTCACATTTATGTTTTTGATGGGATACAATACAATGCAAATACTCTTAATTGCACACCTCAATAAATAAGACGATGGTTATACTTTGGACCCGGGTATGTCCTAAAACTACGACCAAGACCACTGGGGAATGGGCAGCAACATTCCTAGAGTGCGGTGGAGATACTGCGATCGCCAACCCGCATGCCAAGCGTGGCGATTATGGCATTTACCCCCCATGAAATTGGGGGAGGCCTATGTCCAGCAGAGGACGTCCTAGGGCTGATATGGTGGTGGTGGTGGTGGTGCTTATACTTTATTATATACAAGAATGGAGGAAATAATACAAAAAAAACAGAACATAGAACTAATTACAACTAAATCTAAACAACTTATACTAAAATAAAATATACTACAAATATAACATTTACCCCAGTTGGTCGTCGCTGGGTAACGTACCTATCCAGAAGGCTGGCAGCATTGCCACGTTGGGTGGCAATGCTTATCCTCTGTGCAAGGTATGTCCCAGCCCTGCTGTACTCTGTACAGATATAATTTTTAAGAAAAAAAACCGACTTCAATGGGGGATGCCCGTGAAAGATTATTATACTTAGATGGTGCAGTCTTAGATTCCATACAATAAAATAAAAATGGCTATAAGTATGTTTATAATGGTAGAAGACTAAGTACCCTCAATTCCTCATGGAATCATGGAAAAACCTTGCTTGCTTGACAAACAAAACGAAGAGAACAAATCGCCAAACGTGAACTACGCGTCGTTGAAGAGTTCCGTTCTGATCATCATCAGCAGTTCCACTTCATCAAATGTCACTTTTATGAATGAAAATGCTTGATTATTTCATGAAAATACTAAAATCACTATCTGTGTGCCTTTCACATTTGAGGAGTTCCCTCGATTCCTAATGGATCCCATCATCAGAACTCGAGCATGACAAAAATCAATCGTGAAAATAGAACTTGCTTAACAAACACAGCTAGAAGGACAAATCGCCAAACGTGAACTTTTCGTCGTTGAAGAGTTCTGTTCTGATCATCATCAGCAGTTCCACTTCATCAAATGTCACATTTTTGTATGATAATGCTCGATTTGTTGATAAAAACACAAAAATAACTATATGTTTGCCTTTAAGATTTGAGGAGTTCCCTCAATTCCTCATGGATCCCATCATCAGAAATCAAGCATGACAAAAATTAATTGTGAAAATAGAACTTGCTAAACAAACACAGCTAGGAGGACAAATCGCCAAGCGTGAACTTTTCGTCGTTGAAGAGTTCTGTTCTGATCATCATCAGCAGTTCCACTTCATCCAATGTCACATTTTTGTATGAAAATGCTCAATTAGTTGATAAAAACACAAAAATCATTATATATTTGCCTTAAAGATTTGAAAAGTTTCCTCAATTCCTCGTGGATCTCATCATCAGAACTGCGTTTTGACAAAAACGGGACCAACTTGGATATATATACTTACAATCAAAAAAGAATTTTCCAAATCGGTTAAGTAATGACGGAGTTATGAGTTATACAGGGTGTCCCAAGAAGTAGTGATATACTGAATCTGGGAGGTAGAGGACCTAGAGGGCTACCTGAATCACCCCCATGTATGTTCCGCGATTTTTAGTATTTTCGGAGTTATGATTTTTTTTTAATTTTTCACCTATCGCCGCGTACGATGAGATTTTTATTTATGGTGACGTGAATTATTGCGGTAGATGCTTGATTTTTTTTGTGTGCTAAGCTGATAGATAGGCCAGTTCAGTATGGTAACATTTACTATCGTTAGATCTTTGAATGGCATAAAAAAAACTTAAATGCCAAGAAAGATAAAATTACCCAGTATGTTCACAACTTCAAGGGCCCTTAAAAAAATAAAATCACATAAAAAATAATTACCGATTGGCTTTTAAACACTTGCTCTAACTATCAGGTAACTACCCTGAAAATTTCATTTTATTATTAATAAGGCTTCAATCAAAAAATTGAAATCTAACTGTGGTAAGTGCAAAATTTTTATTTACATAATGATTAATGCGAGCAAAGTAAAACCAATTACAAGGTGTTTAATAACAATAAATTTTCAAAATAGCCCCCCTGTTGCTCAATGCAAGTGCGACATCGCCGGAAAAAGTTGTCTTTTAAACGTCTGAATGCACTTCTATTATTTTTAATGGTTTCTTCTGCTACTCTCAATTTCCGGGTTAACTCGTCCAAATTGCGGCATTCTCTCGAGTAGA
Organism: Notocelia uddmanniana; assembly: GCA_905163555.1. Lineage (NCBI taxonomy): Eukaryota > Metazoa > Arthropoda > Insecta > Lepidoptera > Tortricidae > Notocelia > Notocelia uddmanniana. The sequence continues at coordinate 15,016,524 of LR991053.1, forward strand.
CGAGGTCTTTGTAATATCCCCATAGAAAAAAATCTATGGGGTTTAGGTCGGGGGAACGTGGAGGCCAGGCTATAAGGCAGGCGTCACCCCGGCCGCAACGACCAATCCATCTTTCAGGGTATCTTTGATTTAAATAGTTTCTCACGTACAAAGCAAAATGGCATGGTGCACCATCACACTGCAGTACTATGTTTCTGCGTGTCTCCAAATCCACATCTTCTAACAGCAGGGGCAGATCGACGCGTAGAAAATTTAAAAAGTGATTGCCGCCCAAGCGGTCTTGCAGCTGAAAGGGCCCGATTAACTTACCGTTAAGTATGCCAGACCAAAGGTTAACACTAAAGTGTTCTTGGAATGTCGATTCCCTTTTTAAATTCGGATTTTCAATTGCCCATGAGTGAGAATTGTGCATATTAAAAATCCCATTGCGTCTAAAGTGGGATTAATCCGTCCACAAAATTTGGTTAAAAAAATTTTTGTTTTCAGCTTGTCTCCTCAGCATTTCCTGACAGAATTCAATTCGCCGATTGTAATCTTCCGGTTTCAACTGTTGCACTTTTCTAATGTGAAACGGATGATATCCTACGGTCTGTAGTGTACGGTGTACCTGAGATTTAGAAAGTCCGGTACGACGTTCCGTAACTCTCACACTGGTCAACGGGTCTCTTTCTACTTCTTCAACAACTGCATCTACTACATCAGGATCCGGCATAGTGGCCATACGGCCTGATTTCGTACCCGGTATGTGACCTTCCAAATACGCATTATGTACTCTTAAGATCATGCGATAGTCAGGAAACGCTTCAGGTTGAGGCCCGCCTCTTCGTTCCACATGTTCCCGGTACAGCCTTGAAGCTTCCGCCGCATTCCCCCTAGCATAACCGTAATAGTAATGCATTTCTGCGTAATCACGTGAAGTAAACATGATCACTTACACGCAAACTCAAGTCCAGTTAAATGATGCCAACTCGTCGATTCCAGGTAATAACACTAATCCAAATCGTAATGAAAGTCAAAGTCCATATGAATAGCCAAAATGATTAGGGAAACGAACAATTAGCAGTATTAAAACACAATTTTTAAATTATTGAAAAATAACAACGATGACCAAACAACGTGAAAATTTTCTCATGCGTCAACCGTCTTTTGTTTTTTGTTCTTTTTCTATTGATGGCCAGTGCGTGATTTAGAACGAAATTTATTTAGAAAGGTTTTTCTTTGCTTGTATTAATCATTATGTAAATTAAAATTGTGCACTTACCACATTTAGATTTCAATTTTTTGATTGAAGCTTTATTAATAATAAAATGAAATTTTCAGGGTAGCTACCTGATAGATAGAGCAATTTTTTAAAAGCCAATCGGTAATTATTTTTTATGTGATTTTATTTTTTTAAGAGTAAGGGCCCTTGAAGTTTTATCTTTCTTGGCATTTTTTTTATGCCATTTAATGATCTAACGATAGTAAATGTTACCATACTGAATTGGCCTATCTATCAGCTTAGCACACAAAAAAAATCAAGCATCTACCGCAATAATTCACGTCACCATAAATAAAAATCTCATCGTACGCGGCGATAGGTGAAAAATTAAAAAAAAATTCATAACTCCGAAAATACTAAAAATCGTGGAACATGGGGGTGATTCAGATAGCCCTCTAGGTCCTCTACCTCCCAGCTTCAGTATATCACTACTTCTTGGGACACCCTGTATTATACAAACATTAAAAAAAAAACATACAACCGAATTGATAACCTCCTCTTTTGAAATCTTGAAGTCGGTTAAAAACATTTAGAAGTTTCACAAATGACACTTACCGTAAAGAGTACCATACTGTCAGGTGATACATATGTCTCTTTCAGTTTAAGTGACACGTCATAGAAGTGTTATTAATCTGCTTGCTTGCTTTGCTTCTTTTACTATTTTGTGATTTATACTCGGTTTAAAAGAGGTTTGACATTTATGACTGGCTTCTTAATATTTCTTTTTTCTGTCAGTTTTGTTCAGATGTTTAGGAGTTTCTACTTGTCCACATAAATTTGGCAAACTTTATTGCAGAATTTGATATTTAAGTGAAATGTTTTGTTTGTACAGATATTTATGAGCTCCTACTTGTTCACAACAAATTGGAAAACGTTACTACATATATTTATGCGCCACTACCTGTTTATAAATAATTGAAAATAACCCTTGTGTCAATACTTATGTGCTTCCACTCGTTTAAATAATTTTGTAAAAATCTTAGTACAGATATTTAATATTTTTCAATTGCTTAAATATTATTGAGAGGCTTTCTCAGATGAATATGACGGATGAGACGTGTATATATTCTCGAATGACAAATCTGTTGAGATGTACAGGAAACGTGGTGGTGGAATGAAGAAGTACAAGAAAAGTTGAAACAAAAGAAGCAAGCATTTAAAGTATGGCAAAATACTCTACCTTAGGATTCTTTTTGTTTTTCTCACCTAGTTTGTCTCTTCCACCTACCTTCGCTATTTTCTGTTTGGCCCCATGGTTGACTGGTAGAGAATGCCTTGAGGCATTAAGTCCGCCATTTGTACCGATTTATTTGTGCAATAAAGTTTAAATAAATAAATAAAATACTGAATTCGGTAATGAAAGTGAGAAGGAAGCAAAGAAAAATGTGTATAAGGAGTGCAAAAAAGAAGCGAAGCGAGCGGTTGCTATTGCCAGAGCAGCGGCACAAGATAACTTGTACAATTCTCTGGAGAGTCCTGAAGGCGAGAAGCAGCTGTATCGCTTGGCAAAAATAAGAGAGAAAAATGCAAGGGACATTACTCATATAAAATGTGTGAAAGATGATGCGGGCAAAGTATTAACGACAGATGATGATATAAAGGAACGTTGGAAAGGTTACTTTGAAAGGTTAATGAATGAAGAAAATCCCTGGAATAAGGTGCTCGAAAACCAGCCCGTAAATATAGGTGTAGTAAGGGATATAGGTATGGATGAAGTAAGAAACGCTGTGAGAAGCATGAAAGGTGGCAAGGTTGTAGGACCAGATTTTATACCAGGAGAAGTGTGGAAGTTATTATGTGAGGACGGATGCAAGTAGCTGACTTTATTCTTCAATAAGCTGTTGCAGGAAGAGACTATCCCCGATGAATGGTGCGACAGTTTACTGGTGCCCATTTTTAAAAACAAGGGAGATATACAGGATTGCAATAATTATCGAGTGTCGTCATTACTTGTTAGACATGTCTCCTGGCCCCGAAACTGTTGAGAGACAATCTCTAACAATATACTAAAACATGGCGCTCGTTTCCGAAAATGAAGTATTTCTTTGATGGAAGTCCGTAACAATACGCACTACAAAACAAAACACTCACAGTGAAGAAATTAAGAATCGAGTACAGAACACCTTGCTGTTCTTAACAGAGTGTAAGTGTCAAAGCTTCTAAGTAAATCCGCCAAATTCCCTATATTTATAAAACCATACTACGGCCAATCCTAATTTACGAATGTGAAGCATGGAGATACTCTCAAAGAGAAGAGCATGAAGCTTGTCGCCGAACGAAAGATTCTTCGTAAGATTCTTGGTCCCGAAACAACGTCCAGATGGAAGCTGGAGAATCAGGCCTTGAAATAGCACTATTTTCGCATATCGTTATCTCAGACCAAGTAAAAAATATAGACGGAGCATCACGAACAATCTAGTGAAGCCATCAAAACCAAGCCCAATAAGTAAATACACGTTCACTCACACATATACAAACCAAAACCAAGCCCAGAACTCTAAACGGCAAACTGGTAAACGTCAAAAACCATATGGTCTCCTACGTCATTAAATGACGCAAAAATAACATCAGCCCGGCTAGTATGATAGCTTATACCGTCACGTAATATGGCCAAAATGTACTGAAACGTCACATAAAACGTGACGATATAAGCTATCATACTAGCCGGGCAGGACTAGCAATCAATCAAATAATTTAACTTTTAATTTTTAACTGTTGAACTAATATCTTAAAACACTATTTAGAAAATAAATGTTGCTTTGCTTGGAACACAAAACCTCGACATTCACTTGACGTTGATTGACGTAACATAAAGCACGTGTGATACCAGAGTATAATTTTTAGTTACCCCAACCGGAGGGAGCCGTATGAACAAGAAGGTCCTTCATTTTATTAATCTCAAAAAATAAGTGTTCAATTAAATTCGCACGTAGTACAGTCACAGACTTTAATTTGTGACCCGCTTAAGGTTGACAGTCCTGTCATATTGAATAGAAATTCAAAGATTTTTTTACGAATTGTATCCACAGGCCTTGAAATAGCGCTATTTTCGCATATCATTATGATTCATAACGCTATATACTTTGTCAATAAAACGCTTTTTCCTAAAATCGATATTTGGCGCGTATTTATAGCGGTATCCATTATATCGTTATAAATAAAAAGCAATATATATAGTGATATTATATGAAGCGCTATAATAACGTTATAGGCTATCTCTGTCTCGCACACAGTGTCGCCCTTACGTGCGCTGTGACTGTGCGCTGTGACTTGTATTTCAAACACGAGCACGTCATTGTCGTCATCGAACGCCTATTAAAACAATAATATAACGTTATTATAGCATTATCACTTTATCGTATAAGGTTATGATTTTCATTTTGTTATGATATGAAATATCGTTATGAAGAATACTGATTCAGATTATAACGAAATTTTAAACACAAACGAAGTATATCGTTACAGTATCGATTATTTTCATAACGTTATAAAAGCCTGCAAATTGGGACCATGTTAAAGAGCGCGGCTATACAATATGCGGTTTCATTAGTTCAATTCTGTTACCAAAAGTGAATGTTTTATTTTGCAATTTGTTGAAGTTCTTTCAAAATAATTAGGGGTTCAAAATATGATGCCGAGTGTCCCATTCTGTTTAGTGACTAACGGTTACTAGACTACAAATTATGTGAAGTGACTAATTCATCATCATCATTATTAGCCTACCCTGATTTTATTATGCCCTCTGCAAATAAAATAGAGCTAAACAAATTACCCCATCTATAGGGACTTTTTCATTCCAGTAGCAACACAGACACGCACACATCTTTAAAAAAGTGGCTTCACTAGGTTGTTCGAGACGCTCCGTCTATATTTTTTACTTGGGCTGGGTTGCACCAACTTACGATCACAGACCAATCAATGTTAAATATGGCGCAGACAGCTGTCATCCCATAGAAACTTGTCAAACTTTACATACATTGTAATTTTAACGAGCACAGCTTACGATTACAGACGATTTGGTGCAACCTAACGTTAGTCTGAGATCGTTATGATTAATAACGCTACTTGCCAATAAAACGCTTTACTAAAAATGATATTTGGCGCGAATTTATAGTGGAAATAAACAATAATGTTATATTTATATTTCAATGTTTTTTCTATAAATCCTATAAATATTAAAACGGATTCTTCCATATGAGTGATTCAGAAAATGTTTTTGCATATATGGCTTTTTTTTAGCTTCCTCGCATTCGAAATGAAAAGCACAATGTTTAACTCGGGTGAAACCACCCATTTCAGCCTTGAACATTTCTCATCTGAGATGGGCGGATTTTAACCTTTGGTTAATAATCTACAATTTTTTATTGTTTATGTTCATCAAAATTAAATTTCATGATGAAATATCCCATTACTACCAGTTTTCACACAGTGTGAGTAATTGACACTTCAGGTTTAGTTGTATTTCAGAGTTTGGCCGATCGAAATACATAGTACATTGTTAACCAAGGGTTGAAAGCCATGCATTTCAGAAGAGATATTTGGACTGACGTTAATAATGTTTGTGTGTGGACCATTTTCTACGGATCTAATCTAAATATATAAAAGAAGAAACTGACTGACTGAGTGAGTGACTGACTGACTGACTGACTGACATATCAACGCACATCCCAAACCGCTGGTCCTAGAGATTCCAAATTTGGCACGTAGGTTCTTTATAAGGTGTAGGGGTGCACTAAGAAAGTATTTTTCAAAATTCAACCCCTAAGGGGGTGAAATGGGGGTCCGAAGTTTATATGGGGAAACATGATTAGTTGGACTATTTTATTCGAAACTTCACAGGAGTATTTCTGACCATAAATGAGTAAATACGTGTTTCAGGTTTTTTGAGAAATCAACCCCTAAAAGGGGGAAAGGTGGTGACAAATTCTGAAAATCGTCATGGGTATTGTTTTTATGATATACCGGGTCGCTGATAACGGAAACAACAATGATTTTAAAATCTCACGTGGAGGACGTGAAATACCATCCCCCCTGTTGGGGTGCGAGGGGGATGAAATGTCTAAATATTAATATGAGTGTCGTTTTTATGGTTTTTTGGGACGTTAATTACGAAAATGGCATCGATTTTGAAATTTAATATTGTGGACATGAAAACTTTTGAAAGTTTGTGCCAAATTTCAAGAAATAACTGACTGACTGAGTGAGTGACATATATCATCGCACAGCCCAAACTGCTGGTTCTAGAGATTCCAAACGTACTCGTAATAGTATGTAGGTTCCATATAAGGTCTTGAGGTGCATTAAGAAAGGATTTTTCAAAATTCAACCCCTAAGGGGGTGAAATGGGGGTCCGAAGTTTGTATGGGGAATCAAGATTAGTTAGATTATTTTATTCGAAACTTCACAGGAGTATTTCTAACGATAAATGAGTAAACATGTGTTTCAGGTTTTTTGAGAAATCAACCCCTGAAAGGGGGAAATCTGGTGACAAATTCTGAAAATTGATATGGGTGTTGTTTCTATGGTTTATCGGGTCGCTGATTACGAAAACAACAATGATTTTAAAATCCCATGTGGAGGACGTGAAATGTCATCCCCTCTGTTGGGGTCCGAGGGGGTTGGAATGTCTAAATTATAAGCCATATTGCTTATCTTCATTTCCGTCCCGATTTCGTTCAAAATCGATATCTGAGCGTCTGAGATAATTCTTAATACGAATCCGAGATAAAATTTGGAAAAAGTGGCAGCCATATTGATTTTCTTCATTTCCAACCCAATTATGTTCAAAATCGATATCCGAGCGTCCGAGAGGTCCCCTAATACGAATCCGAGGTAAAATTTGGAAAAAGTGGCAGCCATATTGATTTTCTTCATTTCCATTCCGATTTCTTTCAAAATCGATATCTGAGCGTCCGAGAGGTCTCTTAATACGATTCTGAGGTAAAATTTGGCACTCCACACATGCCATAAAAAGTTTAATGTTACTATGTAGGCGTGTGGGGTATCTTTGGATTGCTTTTAAAAACGACATAGAGGTTTCGTTTAAAATCGATATCTGAGCATCCGAGAGGTCTCTTAATACGATTCTGAGGTAAAATTTGGCACTCCACACATGCCATAAAAAGTTTAATGTTACTATGTAGGCGTGTGGGGTATCTTTGGATTGCTTTTAAAAACGACATAGAGGTTTCGATATTTTTTTCCATTAAAATCAACTTTTAGAATTTTTTTTAATCGTTTGGCATTTATTTACGAACCGTCAGTTCTTCGAGAAGACAAGTACGGTTGCCAGTTTTTGTTGCACTCATAGCACCACCCAGGGGTTACGTGTAGTGTAACGGTGGATACTCCCTACGGACGTGGTGCAACTTCGACCCCCCTTTGTCAAGTGAGTGGGCAACTTGACTGTTAGAAGTTTTAAAGCCGCCCGAAGGCCTCTAACTTAGCTTAACGTAGACAGCAGCCGGGATCAACGGCTTAACGTGCCTTCCAAAGCACGAGAGCGCTCAGTTAGTAACCACTCAAAGCGGTCATCCATCCAAGAAATGACCTGCGCCCACATTGCTTAACACCGCATACCGCACGCGGCAGGCGGGTGCCGCTGGGCCACGAGCGCTCTAAATTTTTGATAGTTTGTGCCAAATTGCAATTCAGTCGGTCCAGTAAAAGCAACTCGGTTGTAACAGACGGACTAACAGTAAGGAGTGCGAATGGAAGTGAGGCCAAATTTTCTTTTTTGATGCTCCAATGGGAACTGGCAAAACCTACCTAATAAATTTAATCTTAGGAAAAATAAGGGTTAAGGATGATTCACAGTAGACCGTTCTGTGTCCGGGCCGGCCCGTTTTCTATGACAGTAAACGCAAACAGGCGTATTTCTCTAGGAGAAAACGGGCCGGCCCGGACACGGAACGGCCTACTGTGAATTATCCTTTACACGTGATATTGAATTAGCCGTATTTCTGTACTTCAAAGAAGCAGAGTTTATGACCGCTGCGCGCTGCTTGGTCGTTATCAGACCTATTGGTGTTACTGTAGTACACAGATACTTTTACTAAGGGCCATTTAAGACATGCTTTTATTTCATCGGCCCTTTCCCCTTCGGCCTCTCGGAAATGTATGATAATATTTTTCGATCCTTATTTTTGCCAAAATCAAATGAAATTCAACAGTTTGCCGGTTCTCAGAATGTATACTGACTTTTCATCTGATCATCTGTTAATGAATCGCAATCACCAAACTTCATATACCGAAACCCCCAGAATGTAACAACTACTTTTCTGGAAACCGCATCAAAATGGGTTCAGCCAAACGTGAGAAAATCGTGGACAAACATACATACATACCTACATACGTAAATACATACATACGGGTCAAACAGAGAAGCTCTTTTTTGTAGACGGTTTAAAATTACGCTTAGTACGCGGGCGAAGCCGCGGGCAAATGCTAGTTGATTATATTGACCAAAATATTGCTTATAATAATGTATTGAAAATAATCGATAAAAATAATTTATACACATAGTTTAAAATTTAAACCATTAGAATCTATATTAATAATTTCGTGCAGGGGTACGGTAGACCCGAACGAGACCTGTCTCAAATTGAAGAACGTATAAAAATAACGATTTTTGAGTTGAACATATGTATCCGCAAAATTCGGATTGTCGCGTATTTTGCATTTAAAAGTGTTAATTTGATGACAAAACGTCGGCCATATTGCCCACAGACTATATTGCTATATTAAATTTGTTGGTTGACAGTGTCGGCTACGTTCGAAAACCGTGAACTATTTTTGCGTCCGGTATGTTGGCCAGGTTGCTGGGCTGCGTTCTGGGTGATGGGCCATCATCGCCCATTGTGTGGATTCGGCTAGCCGCGTCTGCAGCGTTTTGTTTTTGTAGTTTTCAAGCGTTCTATACACCTATCAGCCTAGCTAGCACGATAACTTATACCGTCACGTTATATGGGTGAAATGTATTAAAACGTCACATAAAACGTAACGGTATAATCTATCGTGCTAGCTAGACTGATTGTCACAACAACCGCCTTCAAAGCGAATGTATGGGGCCTGTTATATGGATTCATATCACGATAAGTATCACGTGAATATTAAAGCAGAATCCATACAAATTTGAAAACTGCGATAATATTGACACCCCAGTATTGTGATAATATTAATCGTGTAAAGGACACCACTTGAATGTTTGCTGAGTCTGTCCGCCATCTTAAAGCTGCGTCTCTTAAAACTTAAAACATCTTAAACTACTAGGTGACTTATGGCTTTTAAACGTCTAGCAAAATTCTATCCCTATCTCGCTCTATCTTATAACTTAGTGGTACTGGGGGACTACTCCGAAATTCGAAATCCGAACTTCGTATGGTGCCGTCCCTTTCACTTATATAGTCTATGACAGGAGAGTGAAAGGGACGGCACCATACGAAGTTAGGATTTTGAATTTCGGAGTAGACCCTCAGCTCATGCCGTTCGCCGCGCTCGGACGTTAGAGGCGCTACTGCGAACCGAAAACGAAGTATCTGCCTCTCTCGCACATGTATATTCGAACGACAGAGAGGAAGATAGTTCGTTTTTGGTTCGCGGTAGGCCCTCAGGCGTCAACTTTAAAACGACTAGGGTATTTTACTATAAGAGAAATAAAATTCAAAATGTAATAAAAACCAGCCAAGTGCGTCGGAGTCGCACACTGAGGGTTCCGTACAACTAAAAAACAAATGTGATTTATCAATATATTGATATTTTTGGTAAAATATACTTCATAATAAACATTATCACTTAATTTCAAGTTCATTGGTCGATAGGAAGCTAAAAAATTATATGTGTGACAGACAACACACGGAATGTTCTTTGACTTTCTTCGACCGTCCGCCACGCTCGGACTAAGGTGCTACCAACCGAAAACTAAATATATATGCCTCTCTGTCGCACTTGCATATTCGAGCGCGGAGAGGGAAATACTTCGTTTTCAGATCGTGGTAGGCCCTCTGGTCTGACGGCTCCTATTCCTGGATGGTGCGCGTATCGGAATGTGAAATACCTTTGGCAAAACGGAACAAGTTGTTAAATAGCTTCCATTAATTGGAGAAAATATTACCAACTGTTATTATTATCACGTGAAACACTGAATATTGAAGCAACATCCATAGGGGCCTGTTACATGGTTATTATTATCACGCGATATACTCATATCACGATCCGTATCACGTGCAATGAATATTGAAGAAAAATCCATACGATTTTAAAAACCACGATAATATTGACACACCAGTATTGTGATAGTATTAAGCGTTTAACAGACCCCATACAATTTTAAAAATCGCGATAATATTGAGTGTAAAGGGCCCCACTGAATAGAATTTGGCGGAGAATAGAGAGCTGCTATCGCGAAACGAAAACGAACGAACATCGTGTATTTCCCTCTGTGTCGCTCGAATTTGCAAGTGCGACAGAGAGGGAGATACACGAACTTCATTTGTTTTTCGCGTTAGCAGCTCTGACTTCGCACCAAAAATACTGACTGGCACATCAATATTTAACAATGCACATCTGAATTGAATTTTAATGAACAATTAGTATTTTAGCTATACAAATCAGTACTGATTACGGTGTCAAATTTTTTATGTGCCTTTAAATACTACCCTTATAAAAATGCTTAGGATTAACTTGCAAAGATACTACCCTTTGCCCGTGACGTCGTTTGCGTAATCTTTTACTCCCAATTCCATATAATTCCATTCCATACCCAATCCATTTTATTCCCAATCCAGACTACAGACTATATTTCTATACGATTCGAAGTTTCATCATAATCCGTTGTTGTAATGTTTTTATTTTATACATTTTTGTACACTATTTCTTTCGTCGTTTGCATAACTGTCACGAATAAATGTTTTGTTTATTTCTTTCTTATTTATTTCACCCGAGCGAAGCCGGGCTTTCATCTAGTAGCTTAATAAATTACTAAAATTTAATAGCAATAAGTTTCTGCCATTGTGTAACTTATTAACCCTTTGAACGCTTACATATTTGAATGAAGTGATCACTCAAACGCCAAGTTATCAAAAATTGATGTAACGTTTAAACCAAATACAAACAATTCATAATAGATTTTTTCATGATCAAAGTACACCTTCACTCCGCCTTTTTAGTGGTTGTTGGCGTGGTGGGCCCGACGACCACTTAATAGGTTCTTGGCGTTCAAAGGGTTAACACGTTGGCTGCCATGAGCATCACCGGTGGGAATGGTGGGATCACGCTATCTTTTCTGTGTGGCCAGCATGAGCATCACCGGTGGGATCAACGGGATCATTAAATTTGTATGTGGCGTGTGCCGGGGGATGGGCAGCAGCATCTCTGGAGTGCGGTGGAGACACTGCGATCGCCAACCCGCATGCTAAGCGTGACGATTATGGCATTTACCCCCCATGCAATTGGGGGAGGCCTATGTCCAGCAGTGGACATCTTTGGGCTGATATGGTGGTGGTGGTGTGAGCAAAACTTTAGGTGAAGTATGGGGTGTGGGAGCAAAACTTTGGGTGAAGTATGAAATGAAATGAAATGAATGAAATGAAATGAAATGTTTTTATTCCAGACAATGTCCATAAATTGATATTACATACAATTACAAGTAAGATTAATTAAAATTCAAAAATAAAATCAATTAAAAATAAATAAAAATCATTAATAGGTATTTTTGACTTTTTGACTTTTGACAAAAACAGGCTACGTCGAAAGTTGCGGGTTACCCCGATCCCCGATGACAGGCCTGTGATAGTGCCTCCAACGCTCATGCACTGGGCTAGAGTCCCACTCTCTCGCCGCCCAAAGCAGTGTGTTGGAGGAGGCGTAAATGGCCTTCCTGGCGGTGGCAGTCCTCGCGCGCAGCAGCGCGGGCCAGGCCGGCGCACGCCCTTCCGCGAACATCGCGCTCGCACTGCACCAGCGCGGCAGCCGAAACAAGGCGCGCCATGCGTCATTATATTGCACGCGCATGTCCCTCTCCGCAGCCTTAGTAAAATTTGACCACAGTTCTACTGTATAGACGCTGGTACAAAAACTCAGGAATAACTGTCTTTTAACACCGTCGCTGCACTTGGCGAACCTCCTGGCTAGCATATTCGCCCGCACCGCGACGGCTCGCCTTTGTCTTTCAATGTCTTCGTGGTCTCTCATGCTTGACAGTAGAATGTGACCAAGATACTGTACCTCGTATACACGACGTAACTGCACACCATTAAGCAGCAACGGAGGTATGTGACTTGGCTGGTTCGCGGTCTCTATGAGCATAAATTCGGATTTTTCAGGATTGTATACCATGTTATGCTGGCTCGCGTATTTTTCGCATTCTGCAAGTAGCTGACGCATAGCTGCCACAGATGGAGGAGAACCATGTCGTCCGCATATGATAAATGGTTGGTTAACGTGCCATTCATAGAACACCCGACCCCCGTCTCTGTCAACGCCTGTGATAGCCCGTCCATGTACACATTGAACAGCGCCGGAGACATGCTGCCACCCTGTCTCACGCCACAATTCAGTCCAGTAACTGTGGATAGTGCCTCTTTCCATCTAACCACATTTCTCTGCTGTGTGTACCAGCCTTCCAGTACCTTAAGAATTGGACTGGGCATTTGACGTGCCCGTAGTTTGTTCCAGAGCAATGTGTGATCGACTCTATCGAAGGCTTTGCTTAAGTCCAGGAAACATGCGTAAACAGATGTTTTCCTGGATTTGTAATAACCAACAATCTGTTTAAAAGAGTATATAGCCGAAGTTGTCGACAACTTACTTTTAAATCCAAACTGGCTATCGGCACTGTGAAGATATGGAGCCGTAAGCTGATTGAGTATTCTTTCGAGGAGTCTGGCTATCAGGTTAGCTAGTGCAATAGGCCGATAGTTATTTGCGCTGGATATATTCTTTTTTCTATTTTTACAGATTGGTATAATCACGGTATCCGTCAGGTCACGCGGTAAGTGACCAGTTTTGATAATTGCTGTAAATAACAGAGCCAGCACACGTAACAAAGCGGGGCCACCGTACCTAATATGCTCGATTGTCAGCCCGTCCAGACCGGGAGACCTGCCGCTCGTCATTTGTTTGATAACTTTATCGATATCAAATGCAGTAATCGTTAATGATAATGGCACCGGTAGGTTCTCGTCGAGTCTTTCTTGAGCGCGGTGCGTTATGGCAGGCTTGGGTTGCGTGAACAGTTTACTAAATGTCTCGGCTACGCCATTATCCTCCGTCTGTCCGTCAATATGCGAAGGGAAGCTAGTATTCGTTTTAAGAATTTTGTTAATGCGTTGCCAAAACTTACTAAAAATTTTATGCTGCATTTCCCTGGCAATGTTATCCATAACTATTTGTTCGTGCTTATTTTGGCATACCCGCAATGCTGTTTTGAAGTGCGCTCGGCATTGTTTACGCCGCTCTGCCAGTTCACCCGTGACGGGACAACCGGCTTGGTGCCATAGACGTATGGTGGGCAGCTAACGTGTTAACTGAGTTTAGGACCACGGCAGGCCTGTAGCCTGTTCCTCTTGTTGCTTCGGCTAAACTCATCTGACGCACTCCTCCGCGGTGTCAATTTAATGTCGGGCGAGCGAGCGGGATGCCATTTCTAGCTCAAACTGCTGTCTAACATCGGTTATGCAGAAAACATTGTGTAAATTATGTGACCGCGGTCCTGAAGCGGTTAAACCTATAATATAGATAAACAATTGCTTAAAATGTTTTCAAACACCGTCAAATAGCAATAAATAACAGTAATAATTTAGCTTTTTTATTACCATTAAAAAAATCACAAACAAATAATACTTAATTAAATCAATACAATTTTTCGGAGGTTATGCATGTTTCTGCCGTTGGTAATTTTCTTATAAATTACTGAACCCTAGGGTACCCTGCTTTTATAGTATGAGGAATGAAAAACATTATCAACTACGACTTCTGCCCACTCTAGCACAATAGGCTATACTGAAATGTGAAATTAAATTGTCACATATAACATCAGCTTAACCTAAGTTTTGCGCGGCAGCGTTTTGTCTGTTCAATATTCATTGCACTGTCAAAACGCGCAACGCATTTTACCTATTAGGAAAATCGATGTCGCTGCAGCGAGTCCCTATATTGTAAGGCCATGATAATGCCCGGCCACAAGAATGTCAGGCCCAGTAATCCGCGTCCAATGTACATGGATTACTGGGCCGTGCATTATTTGGCCGAGCATTATCGCTCTGAGCAAACTTGGTCCGGGGCAATATTTGGAAGCCACTTTCGTTCGGGCCGATAATGCGCGGCCCAGCAATCCGCGTCCAAAAAAGTGGACGCCGATTACTGGGCTGTACATTCCTGGGCCGGGCAATATCATTCCGAACAAATTTGGTCCGGGGCAAGAATTGGAAGCCAGTTTTGTTCGGACCGACAATGCCCGACCCTGTAATCCGCGTCCATCCACAGACAATATAAACTTAAATAGGTAGTTAGAAACCAAGCGAGGCGACGGAACCCCGCTTCGCGGGGCTCCTATTTCTGGGCGGTTTGCCCTTCGGGCATCTGAAGCTACCTAACGAACCTAACCTACCTACTTTTTGACTTAATGTTAGATTCATCCTAGTAACTATTTTTTATCTGTGGAAAGTGGACGCCAATTACTGGGACGGACATTACTGGCCGTGCATTATACGGCTGAGCAATCTTGATCCGGGGCAGGAATCGAAAGTCAGTTTTGCTCGGGCCGATAATGCTCGACCCGAGAATCCGCGTCCAATGCAGTGGACGCCGATTACTGGGCCGGACATTAATGTGCCATGCATTATAGGTCCGAGCAATTCAGGGGCGACAATCGGAAGCCACTTTTGTTCGGGTTGATAATGCTCGGCCCGAGAATCCGCGTCCAAAAAAGTGGATGCGCATTCTCGGGTCGGACATTATTTGGTCGTGCATTCCTGGTTCCCGCTGCAGCCACCGCCCGGTCGTGTGTAGCCGGGGTAGCCGGGCCGTTACAGAGTAAATGTAATTTTATACCGATCGCTTTCCGTTGTGTTTCCACTCACATATAGGGTTGCCAGGCCCTAATCTTCAAAAGCCGACCTTGTCGTTATTTTTGTTGCTGTATGGTTTTTTGTTTTGTAGTAATTTTTAGTCGTTAGTTAATTTCAAAAGCCGTACAAAACCGGACAGGCCGGACACGTAAAAATTTAACAGAACAGGGTCGTAAAAACCTGTACATGTCCGTCGAAAGCCTCTACACCTGGCAAGCCTAACTCACATCTGACATGAGCATGGAGTCACAAGTCACAAATAGGTGCCCACACATTGTAACAATGTCTATAGTGGTCGGCGGTTAAGAAGTCAATCCTGAAACCTGTCATATCCATACAGTTTATAACCTCAAACTGGCTTTTAGGTTATAAACTGTATGGTAATGACAGGTGTCAGGATTGACTTTTTAACCGCCGACTACTTAGGCGAGGGCGTTTCAATTTAAAGTCGGTGTTATTAAAAATACAATAGTGTTCATGTGGTTGAAAACTACCTTAAAGTTTTAGGGTACCCACTTAAGCGATAATTACCCTGCAAGTAAGGCAGTTTTGTACCACATTTAGGTATTTTATGAAATAAACAAAACAATGTAGTGGAATTGGTGGATCACTTGGGGGCAGGCGCAAAGACGATGTTTTCTGGCGCCGGCACGTCTGCCATGTACCTCTCAACTACTCGTTGCACACGCATCATCCAGCGTACGATGGCGGCTGCAATAACGTACCTAAAACAGGTGAAGTTAACCATAAAAACAATTGAGTGCATGACCACAAAAACATACAAACAATTGAGTGTATCATCAGATCAACTAAAGAAGAAGTCCGAGCTATTAATTCTCTCTATTTTATCTTTTATTAGCCTTGGTTCCGGTGGCATCCTCGGCTGGTGCTTTGGAGCATGGGGTCCGCTGGGTTAGAATCGTTAAGGACAAAATGTACTCGTATGTTTACGTGAAGTCAAGGTACAACCTTACTTAGTTAGGGTACAGGGGGCTACCTTCCTGAATTATATTAAGTTTAATTAGAATTATGAAATTTATAGGAAAAAACAAGTCACCGATTTGCACGAGACAAGGTAACGTGTCTACGGGTAAATGATACTTACTCAATCATTTTCTTTTGATGTTTTTAAACTGGCTTGATATACGTTAGCTTGATCAGGAGCAGCGATCCTGACTGTATGCAGGTATTGCAGCGGTGATACAGGCGTGTCTTTATCGAATAATGTCTATCTGCATATCGCCAACATCTTATGTAGGCTAGCTAACAATAGGGTGCGATCATCCCAGATCATTAACAATGTACTAATAGCACATCAACAATGTAGTAATTGTAACTATAAATACAAACAAAAATGTTCGGGCGTCACAGTGTGTGTTGATGCGTGCTTTGCGTAAAATTTAAGATAAAATACTTATTAAAAAGCTGTGATGTGTTCTTTCTGTAGGGTTCATAAATGTAAAATGTTAATTTTCTCATCTCAGCTTTGCTCCTGTTTTCCTGGAGAATACGAGTTTTCCCGAAGATGCGGCCAAACTAGATCGATTTTTGCCCTCGTAAACGTAAGTATAAGTATTATAAATTTCATTAAAATTGTTAAGGCGGTATTCGAGACTTCAATTACAAACAAATAAATATACAAATGTTGCTCGTATAACAGTATATGTTACGTAGCTTCAAACGAAACGAATGTTAAAACTTCATATTTGAAGAAAAACAAAATTATAAACCTCAAAAAAGAATAGATTTAACACATTCACATTCCAGATGATCGCAGTTGGTCTTGTGAGCGGTTTCGCAGAGGTTGCAGCAGCACTCCTTGAGCGCCACGCCGAGCCGGTGGCACAGAGACTGTTGTGAGTCTGACAACAACAGCTCCTCATCATTGTCTGGACATTCGTAGCCAGGCTGAGGGCACAAATAATTACCATTGGTTTCTGTTGAAATGTACAGCAGGTACTTATTATTCATAAATGCTATAGTATAGGAAGAACCGCAGACATGACCTTATCGTCAACACATGACGAGAGTCGAGACAACCGGAGGCCCGGAGGTCATTAGCCATTTAGTCCCGGTCAAGAGTAGGTTTTCGGTTACATTAGCCGTTAGCGGGCTGACGTGGTTTTCCGTGGCGAGGGCCACAGCACTCTTCTAATGACCCCAACAAAGACAAAGAACCCGGCGGCCGCCGTGGAGTTTTTAGTGGGCAGAAATACCATATAACCAGGTATCTCCGACGACTACCTGGTTAACTGGTTCACAGGTCTTTTCCACGAAGGGCTGTAGGTCATTAAATAGAGTCCAAGTAACTGATACTCACAGAGCTAGCCACGGCCATGGCCCTGCAGTGTGCCCGGCGGGCCCCGGGCCGCGAAAGCCGAGCGAGCAGCGCCCAGGCGCGCGTACAGCGGCGGTCCCAGCGGAGCGCTTGCTCAGCGCATGCCGCCGCGCATGTTGACATCGCCACCTCCGCCTCCGCGTCGCCTCCACCCCCGGCTTGACCGGCGGCGGCTTGCCGCTGTAACTCCTCTTACTTTACTATCTTAGTGTTACACTAGGATAGGTAGTAATAGCAATAAAAGTCGACAAGTATGCGTGCGTCACGAAAAGTCCCTAAAACTATACGGAAATCTCCGCGGCAAGGAAGTTAGTATTCGCTTAATGGGGGTTTTACATATGGGGTTTATTGACAGTTAGGGCGGAATCTTATGTAGTTATGTGAGATTAGTGAGATATTAATAGTCCGGGTGCTTGATACCATGAGCCAGTCCTCAGCTAGCGCCATCCAGGCGTACGCGCTGGGCTGTCTTCGCAGCAGGTCGACCAATACGCTGCGCGCGCGTTGTGGTTCCCGGCCCGGCAGCGAACTCAGTACACTGGACACATATATAATGCCTTCATTACATTATTTGATGAGCACTTCGTCGCTTTCTAGAACAGAGCAATAGACCTTCAGCAATCAACACGCCGGTCTTTATTTTGCTGTATTTAAAATTTCAAAAATAATCAAACTACGAGTATATTCTGTACCTGTATGCATTTACACAGTTCCCCGCTTTTTCAAAAGAAGTCATAGCTGCATCGTGATTTTTCTGTGTTTTGTAGCATTCCGCTTCTAAACTACGCAAAAAGTTGACCTGTAACGCGAGCATACTGGGTCAATAATAGTTTTTACAGTACATATGGTGCTACTTTACCGCACGAATGCGGTAATCAGCAGATTACGTGCATATGTCGAAACTTTAAAGAGCCATATGTACTATAAAACGTTGTACGATACACGTGCGAATAGGTACCTAATTCGCCACTCGTGTCGATTTAAAACACTCCCTTCGGTCGTGTTTTATTTATTACCATTCGTTGCGAATTTCCTGTTTTCTGCACTTGTATCGTAATGTACTATTACAGTACATTGGGTGCTACTTTACCGCACGAGTGCAGTAATCAGCAGATTAAGTGCATATGACGAAACTTTAAAGAGCAATATGTACTGTAAAACGTTGTACGATACACGTGCGAACAGGCAATTCGCAACTCGTGTCGATTTTATCAGCACTCGTTACGAATTTCCTGTTCTCTGCACTTGTATCGTAATGTACTATTCCATACAAAGGATGCACCGTGCAGCAAAGTCAGTCGCATGTGGACGACGTAAGTATGATTAATTAACGTTGTGCAGCGCACTGCCATGATTCACTTCATGTAATTAGTTTTCTACGCTTTTCTACTAGACTAACTTCTCCAAAAGACTCGAACGCTCCACTGATGTGACATAGTGCGTTGTCGATTTCACCGCGAAGTCGACAGGTCAGCGCCACGAGGTGCGAGTGCGCGGGCTCATCGCCGTGACGCGAGAGCGCCAGAGCCAGGCACACTTCGGCGAGCTGTTGAATTCAGAGTATGAAGAGGCAAGCTATGATGTGTAAAAATAGTGGGAAAACTTTCATATGGTGTTGTGTACCTGGTGGTAGGTAAGGTCACCAGAGCACCCAGCGATATGCTTTGTTGGGAGTGAGAGGCCTGTATGTTTAGCTCTGAACATAATGAATCCTCAAGTCACTAAAAAGTCGGCATCGGCAATGCGTTGATGAAGCGTCCATTGGTTACGGTACCCGCTTTCCTTTCACCGACGTTGTATCAAAATATGAAAGTTAACTTGACCGATTGATTTAAATTTTAGTCTACAAGCCTCATTGTCTAAGCCACAAATATAGCGTAAATGAAAAGACAGGGCCAACAAATCCTGTATAAAATGAAACAACAAGATCATAAAATGTAATAACCGGCATTTCACGTAACCTCAATAGGAGGTCAGCGGCTTCAAGGAACAGGTTTGAGTGAGGAAGAAGAGGTGTCGGGTACCACCAGTCACCAAGCTCCGTCTCCCAGCCTCGCTCCGGCGCCAAGTCATGCGCCAAGCCTTTGGCTCGGGTCCTGTTTATTAAGAAACTAATTAATTGCCTGTCCATGCTACTGCCTAGTTGACTGTACGTAGGTATGTACACTTGTACAATCACCTGCAATAGTAACTGATAGTACTAACAAGGTGATCAAAAATAACTGACACAACTCTATTGGTAGAACCGGTAATGTTTTGGGCATCTCGATCTGCCAGTTACTACTCGTGTTCGTGTTACAGGTAATTGTACATCTGCGTTCTTATCAATTATCGTATCCTTGTTTTGGTAAATAGATTCGTACTTACGTCTTACGTCTTCAAGAGACGCAACTATCTGATTAACTCGATGTATAATTAAATCAAGTGTCTGGTCGCAGCTTTGGCATAAAGCTTTTTTGGTTATCGCTCAATGTTGGGCGCCATCATCCCTCAAAGTTAAATAACATACCTACATACACGAGGGTTTTACTATACATTTAATTTTATTTTTATTATGTGCTTTTGCGACTCAATGTATTTACCTAATCGTGACACAACTATATGGTGCTGTTTTATGCAGATAGACATGGCCTTACAGATAAATATATTGCTTGATTTTATCAGCCACATGGAATTCCTGGCGTTCGCTGTAGAAAGCTTGGACTATGACCCAGCCGGAGGTCCAGAACGGATACAATGCTAAAATTGCAGTGAAGAAGATTTCTGCAGAATCCGGATCTTCTTGGTACAGCATACTGCCCTTCGAGAGTAGCCTGAGAACAAAATATAACATATTGAAATGTTACCTAAGTAACCTCATTTAATTTAGATAATAATAATATGGCAATAATTCAGTTCAGTCATTGTGGCACTTCCACTTCCAATGAGCAGTTCCACTTCATCAAATGTCACTTATTTGAATGAAAATGCTTGATTAGTTCATGAAAATACTAAAATCACTATATGTGTGCCTTTCACATTTGAGGAGTTCCCTCGATTCTTAATGGATCCCATCCTCAGAACTCGAGCATGACAAAAATAATCGTGAAAATAAAACTTGCAGGACAAATCGCCAAACGTGAACTTTTCGTCGTTGAAGAGTTCTGTTCTGATCATCATCGGCAGTTCCACTTCATCAAATGTCACATTTTTGAATGAAAATGCTAAATTCCTCGATAAAAACACAAAAAACACTGTATGTTTGTCTTTAAGATTTGAGGAGTTCCCTCGATTCCTCATGGATCCCATCATTAGAACTGCGTTTTGACAAAAACGGGACCAATTTGTATGTATATACTTACAATCAAAAAAAGAATTTTCAAAATCGGTTCAGACATAATGGAGTTATGGATCGAGTAACAAACATAAAAAAACAACCGAATTGAGAACCTCCTCTTTTGAAATCTTGAAGTCGGATAAAAACCAAAGTATGTGTTCACGACGAAATAATTAAGTAGATTAAGTGAATATTGATATTAAAGTTATGTTAGATTAGGTTACCTAGTTAAGTTAACTTTTAGACCATTTAGCTGTTAAGTATTTATGACAAATGGAAATGCACACGCCGTGAGAATAATGTAACAATAAACAATAGTTCAGTTCTGCGTAGGCACAGTTTAAGGAAAGGCCAGCCTATTGTTTTCCACGGCCTATTCATGTTTTTCGGAACTCATTTGTCTTTATTGGGGTGTGCACCAAAAATACCATTTGTATTGTATAGTTACAAACAGATGCGATGCACAAAGAGGCCGACAAGGTAGTAAAATAATGTTCAATAATCATTACTTAGGCTAATAAATATTTGTGTCCTTTGCGGAGGGAATGTGCCGCTCCGAACCCGTAAACAATTAAGGCCCTCTAGTCCTGCGAGAGTAGGTATTTAGCGCTGTCCTGGCGGTGCGTGAACAAGCCCGCGCGGACGAAGCGCCTGTGAACTCGGATGACCCCGCTAGCTTCATACTGGTCACAGTATAGAAATATAGCTGTATTTTGACTTCAGAAATGCATTAATTATGATTAAACTTTAGTATGTAATTGATATCATTTTTTAATAAATCGATAGTAAATAAATAACTGAAAGTCGAACTTACGGTAGGAAAAATATTATTATATAAACATTAAAAATATTGAAAAAAAAAACAGAGTTCATAGTACAACCCTGAAATTCGTTATTTAATCTACGAGGATGAAACCTAAGAACCTAAGAAATATGTCTTATACCTCTCTACTCGATTTGTTTAATAGGTCATGCCATTTTTATCTATTTGTGTTATATTTATACTGGGTGTTATATTTATTTGTCGTGTGCGTGTCATCATCATCATCATCATCATATCAGCTGATGGACGTTAACTGCTGGACATAGGCCTCCCCTAAAGAGTGCCACAATGACCGGTCCTGCGCCACCCGCATCCAGCGGACTCTCGCGACCTTTACCCGGTCATCAGTTCACTTTGTGGGGGCCTATCTACACTGCGCCTCCCTGTACGTGGTCGCCACTCGAGAGCCTTTCCGCCCCAATGGCCATCGGTTTTACGTGAAATGTGCCCCGCCCACTGCCACTTAAGTTAAGCGATTCGGAGGGCTATATCGGTTACTTTGGTTTTTCTGCGGATGGCCTCATTTCTGATACGATCGCGCAGATATACTCCCAGCGTAGCCCTCTCCATTGCTCTTAACATTGGGTGATTTTGAGCCTTCTTATGAGGCGACGACGTTTCAGTGCCATATGTCATCACTGGCAACACACTCACATTAGTCTTGAGACACTCGATTATGTTATCCACATTGTATCACCATTTTGTATCCTTTACTTATTACGAAAAATAATGGCTTATTTACGAAGCGATTTTAAACAATACAGCATTAATCCTTCTCCAATCTCATAACATAAAAAAGGGAGAAGTGCCCTAGTGCTTCCTTTCAACGAAAACCAATGTCTCCAGTTTTCTCCCACCAAGTCCAAACACACACACTGAACCGTGAAAACCTCGGGCGGTGCCGCCGAGTTTACGACATCATGCAAACAAGCGCTGCGATTGGCTTTACGCACCGCTCAAAAAAGGCAAAGAACACTAGAGGGAGACAAACGTTAAATTATGTTCTATCGACATCGATCTTTAAATTATTATGTTAAGATATTGATTGACACACAGAAAGCGTTCGTCATGCGCGGACGTGTTTATAATAAAAATATTACGTCGCTATTTAAATAATTAATTTTCTGTCGAGTTTGTGTCTAAAGTGTGTCACGTACCTACTTTTGTGGATCTGCCAGTGATGTTAATTAATTAAATTAACGTTAGCTATAAATAATGAATAGTCCATTTAATCGAAGTGGCCTAACACCCCGAACCCCGCCCCCTCAACCGAGAGATGAGGCTATACCAGAATCAGCCCCACAGCCAGCGCTGGTATCAACTCCGGACTTGCAAAACTGGATGAATTCCATTGAAGCGTGTCTGAGCGAGGTCTGTGCAGTTGCGGCGGAGAGCAAGCTTAACTCCGACCAGAAACAAAAGATTCAAGGCCTATGCAGAAAAATTACTAACGGGACCTCCAACCTGGTTGTACTGTATCAGTCGGTGAAGCAGAAGTGTATTGCAGCGCACATGACCATACAGCACCTAAACGAGAAGCAAGAACTGGCCTCTCAATTAAAAGACCTCAAGACCTCTGTCCAAGATGTGTGCAATCAGTCGGCTCCAGAAAAGGCTAGTTACGCAAACGTTATTAAAGCTTCGAATAAATTAATTCGACCAACCAACCTAAGCTCTCTGGCTGTCTTCCCGACAGACAAAGAAAAAAGTAGCGAGGACACAAGAAACCTAGTCCAGCAAATCATCAAGCCCAAAGACCTAAATCTACAAGTTCGTGGAATGCGGAAGACAAAAAATGGTGGCGTTATTATCAGTACTGCCAGTGAGGAGGACATCAAAAAATTAAAAGCGTCAGATAAGTTCACCACCTCGGGTCTTTCTATTTCGGACCCTATAAAAAGAAAGCCGAGGGTCATTATTTATGGTCTCCCCAAAGATTTGGCTGAGGAGGAATTCTTTGAACAGATGTACGTCCAGAATATTGCTCCCAAATTCCCTCAAATGTCTCGTGAGGCCTTTCTTGGTGCTACGAAATTGAGCCATAAATCAGGTAAAAAGGATAGCCAGTCCTGCAACTTTGTTTTAGAAGTCATGCCCACTATACGCAAAGCCCTAATCAACCAGGAACGCGTCTTTCTAAACTGGTCGTCTTACTCCATCAAAGACTTCACACTTGTATCCCGATGCTTCAACTGCCAGCAATATGGACACTCCGCCAAATTCTGCCGCGAAAAGGAACCTACCTGCGGTCACTGTGGTCAGGTGGGCCACGCCATGAAGGACTGCACAAAGAAAGAAGCCGCCTCCGTCTGTGCGACATGTCAGCGGTACAAAAAACCAAGTGCTCACAAAACAGGAGATGAACACTGTCCTGCTCGCGTTCATGCCGTAACTAGCTATATAAATTCAACCGATTATGAGGGCGCCTAAGAGCGCCATAGTAAGGTACTGTATTTTAGCACTTTATTAAATTAATTTAAATGGACAACTTATTAAGTAATGATTTAGATAATTTAATTGTATCCAACTCGAAATCATGCCACGTAGAAGATTGTAAATACCAAATCTCAAAAATAAATAATCCGTTAACTATACTGACTCAAAATATACGTAGCATAAATTGTAACATGGATGGTTTGAGAGTCCTTTTGGAAAGGTTTGATTGCAATTGTGATATTATAATTTTAACTGAGTGTTGGATAAAAAATAATGATGCATATCTTCCTGTTATAGATGGTTATAATATTTATAGCACCAAATTAGTTACTAACCAAAATGGTGGAATTGTAATGTATATTAAGTCGAATTTGCATGTCTCTGTAGAAGAACCAACTTTGCAAGATTGTGATAGTCTCATACTAAGACTGGGCACTGACACCGTCATCATCGCAGTTTACAGATCGCACTCCACCCACAATATAGATAATTTTCTAACCTCATTAGATTCAATATTAAAAAAGCACTCTGTATATAAAAACATAATTATGGTAGGTGACATTAATATTAACATACTAGAGAATAGTCAGGACTGTAGACGTCACGATTATCTTAACTTTTGCTCTTTTCACGGCCTATTACCTGCACATACTCTACCTACGCACCAGAGTGGTTCATGCTTAGATCATATCTTTATCAAAAGTAATTTGCCATCTACAACTTTGGTTACTAACTCTACACTAACAGATCACCACTCTCTTTTACATGCCCTTGAGCTCAAGCCCCCTAAAGCAGAATCTATCACAATTTCAAGTAGGATAAACTATACCAACTTAGAAAATGACTTAAAAAACATTGTACTTGACTGCATTTACACCTCAGCTGATGTAAACACGTCACTCAACTATCTTGTTGGCTGCACTCAAAATGCAATAATAGCAAATACGACTAATATCACGTTACCAAGAAGCAAAAGGAACATAAAACCATGGATAACTCCAGGTTTAATTCGTTGCATGAGACACAGAGACAAGTTGCATTCGCGATCAAAACAATTTCCTGGTAATCAAGAGTTAACAATTATTTACAAAAGGTACAGAAATTTTTGCAATACCATATTAAAAAAATTAAAACATCAATTTGAAGCGGCTGAGCTTGAGAAAAATAGCAAAGACAGCAAAAAAGTATGGAAGTTTATAAAAAATATCACGTACTCAAGCGCTAAACGTGATTCTAATTCAGATATATTGAAATCGCACACAAATCCGGAAATGGCAGTAAATATGGCAAACAATTACTTTGCTAACGTAGGCAAAAACCTTGCAAGCAATTTCGTAAATAAAGATGTCAGCTATAACACTAGACACGCACAAATGACTCACTCATTTTTTTTGTATGATATAGACGAACACGAGGTAGAATCGCTGATAAATGGCTTAAAAGTAGACTGCGCTGTCGGCTGGGACAACATATCGAGTAGAATTCTAAAACGATTTAAGCACATTTTAGTCAAGCCCTTAACGCACATTTTCCAGCAATGTCTGGATGAAGGTATTTTCCCTAACATTTTAAAGAAAGCAATTGTGATTCCTATCCACAAGACGGGTGACAAGGATAATATAAATAATTATAGACCTATCTCCATACTTCCAGCTTTATCTAAAATACTAGAAAAAATCATTAATATACGGCTGATTCATTACCTTGAACATAATCGAATTCTCTCTGACCGCCAATTTGGCTTTAGAGCGCAAAAATCGACAAATGATGCAGTACATTGCCTTACTGATTACGTAACCTCTAATTTGGATCAAGGACAGAAAACTTTAGGTATCTTCCTCGACCTTGCAAAAGCATTTGATTCGGTGTCTGTCCCAATTTTATTAAGCAAGCTGGAGCAGATAGGAATCAGGGACAAGCAGCTATGTTTGTTTAAGGATTACCTCAGTAACCGTTTTCAGTGCGTTAAAGTTGCCAACTACATTAGTGCGGACCACAAGGTCGAATTTGGAGTCCCCCAGGGTAGCATTTTGGGCCCGACCCTGTTTCTCATTTTTATTAATGATCTGTGTGACCTTGAATTAAACCATGGCTCTCTAATCTCATATGCCGATGATACAGTGCTATTATTCTCGGGCAGCAGTTGGGCGGATGTATACAACTATGCTCAAAAAGGTTTCTGTAAAATTACAAATTGGCTAAAACTCAATTTACTTACCCTTAATGCTGAAAAAACTAAATATATGGCCTTTTCTATGAGAAAATCTGTACAACCATCACACAATGACACAATCCGTGCACACCACTGCTTTCTTACTAATCAACAGGTATGTAATACATGTCCTGTTCTATCAAAAGCTCATACCATAAAATACCTAGGCATAATGATTGATTCGAATCTGAATTTCCGATCCCACATAGACATTCTTGCTTCTAGGGTACGTAAACTTATCTTTGTCTTTAAAAAGCTAAGAAGTGTCGCTAACAAAAACTTGTTACATCAGATATATCTGGCTTTGTGCCAATCTATACTAACGTACTGTATAACGTCATGGGGTGGGGCTGCAAAGACCATTCTATTGACACTTGAACGTGCACAAAGAGCCATTTTGAAAGTGACTACTTTTCGCCCGTTTTATTTTCCGACCACGGAGTTGTACCAATCATGTAAAGTACTAACAGTTAGGCAGCTATTCATTAGGAGCGTAATTCTAAAACAGCACAAGTTGGCTTGCTATAACCCTAATATGCACACCAAAAGACGTATGGATATAATATTTAAACAATATGGCACTAAACACGCTTTTACTAACAGATTCTTCGCTTTCCTTGGGCCTTTTCTATATAATAAAATAAATAAACAATGCTCCGTGTACGATCAAAATAGCAAAGTATGCCAAACAAAAGTAACAACATGGTTGCTAACCCTGACCTACGATGAGACAGAAAATTTGTTTACTATATTAAAATAGTTCTGCAATCGCAAGCATTATTTTTTGTCAAAGTTTCAAATATTATCGTTTTCCTGATGCGAGGTAACAAATAATTAGATAAGCAAACTATGTATGACTAAGGCCATTCATGCCTAAAACACAGATTACAACTGTAACCTAGTTTAGGCAACAATGTGTATATTAGCCCCGTAAGAACATTTATCTTAGACGCATTGGCGTATTAATAATGTATCCTAATTAACTTAAAACCTGCTTTGTTGTTAATAGCTTATTAAGATTTGTAGCCACTTATTGTACTATTTTACTCTGAATAAATAATTTATTTATTATATTATTATATTACTATTGAAATGTTCAATGTACAACTCGCAGAAAATATAACGCTTTTTGATATGTTATCACTTATACTTCTTTTTGACCATGTCGCGGCGACATGCGCCACGCCCCCGTTTCACATCTATTTCTTTCTATGATCTGAGTCTCCAATAAAATACCTTAAATACATTTTGCATTTAATATAGATCAATATGGCCCTTTACAGCATGTAATTTTAATGAATATTTTCGAAGATATTACTGATTTAAAACGCAGGAATATAGCGGTACCGGCCGGGTTGTACTATATAGAGACATTCTGTAGTATAATTAGTATCAGCATTGCACCCGTGCGAAGCCGGGGTGGGTCGCTAGTATACCATAATCAACTTCAACTTCGAGTATAAAGTGTCCGATTGTAACGACAGTTGGTGCTACATGGGCATTTGACATGATCTTCGTCTTGTACATATTCAGCTTAAGACCAACTCTCTCGGAGGTTTTACCGAGGTCATTGAGCATGGTACTTAAATCCTGTATGGTCTCAGCCAAGACTACTATATCGCCAGCAAACCGATGGTGAGTGATGTACTCGCCGTTTATGTTGATGCCTAGGCTTTTCCAGTCCAAAGTCTTGAAAATATCCTCCAGTGCAGCGGAGAACAGTTTGGGAGAAATAGCATCTCCCTGCCTGACTCGCGGCTACAACGGAATAGGTATCGAGTTCTTGTCCTGGAGTCGGACTCACATAGTGGCGTTGTCGTACAAACACTTCAGTACTTCGATAATAGCGGTAGTCTACTTGGCACTGCTGGAGAGATTGTAGTACAGCCCAGGTTTCAACCGAATCGAAGGCCTTCTCGTAGTCCACAAACGCCCAGACAGAGGGCACAGGTAACAGGTTATATTCCTCAGTCTAGTGTAAAGCCTGACGAAGCGTATGATTATAAGTTCATAATGTTCAAATCTTCATAAACACAGGTCCAGTAGTAGTAAACCACGACTGTCATAAAATTATTACTAATATAGTTTTTTGACCGAGCGAGCGAAGCATCCTCATTTCAGCTTTCGACAAAAATTCTTTCATATGTCTGTCTGTTCGAATGGTCGCATTTCTCAACCGATTCTCGTGACATTTCGTGAGCAGGTTCGATAATTATAATGATTGTTTTGAGACGGTTTTTGTAAAATTTTAAATTTGAAAACATTTTTTTTGCGTGGTCTACAGCTCACAGAGCCACTAGTTTTAAGCTTTATTGTTACGTTTTATGAGCCACGAGCTTGGAAAAAACGTTAATTTAATTTAATAAAATACACACAGAATATTTTTGGTGGTTTAATTTATTTGTCAAAAGTTATTAGCTCTCAAAGCATAAAAAACATTGCAAAGATTTTACTTTTTACTATTTATGCGAAAGATTACCGTATTCTTTTAAAATAAATACCAGAAATGATTTTTACATAAAGATGATAAAAGAATCAATATGATATATGAAATAATACCAAACTTGCCACGGAAGCTACCTGGAAATGGGTAGGTCTTTTAAAAGAAGATTAGCTAGAAAGATGAGTGTATACATTTTAAAAAGGTCGGCAACGCGCATGTGACTCCTCTGGAGTTGCAGGCGTCCATAGGCTGTGGTGATCGCTTTCCATCAGGCGGGCCGTACGCTTGTTTGCAACTGACGTGGTATTTAAAAAAAAACGGCCGGAATTAATGTGGTGAAGCTCATAGCTTAAAAAAATATTCAAGTGCAAAGCAGTAGATCTCTTACTATATCTACAATTTCTGGTAATAAACATTTCATTTATAATTTTACCAACTTTGGTTCCATTTCTGCTGGGGTTCAGTTCAGTTGTTATACTGACATTTTTATACTGCGGCACTATGACCATAATTTATTTGTTAATAATTACGACTTTTTTCATGTGGGTTTTATTGCCCTTCTTAAATAATTTGCATCAATTATATAAATTCGTCAAAAACTGCTTGTTTGGTGCACGAAACGGTCGCGGATAAAACTGACACAGGTCCGTTGTCCGAAAGCGCCAGCGCGCGACTGATCGGGCCTGCCGAGCCTCCGCGCTCGCGCATTTTGTAGGTATTTAAACATATTAATTAATTCAATCATTTTATCTATTTAAATTCTGCAAAAATGACTAGAAATACTGAATGGCTTGAGTTTAGTTTAAAAACTTTATTTAAAACATCAATAGTTTAGTCGTCAGATTGTAAATGCTTTACAAAAAGGAGTAACTTTGGGGTCTCTTTCTATCGAGCGAAATTCATTAGATCGTGTAACTGAGTGCAACTTTGACTAGACTATATCCTTAAGTAACACATATAATTTTTTCAAATTTTTAAAACCTTTTTTCTACGTTTCAGATTGTTTTTAGAAAACTCGAAAACGCTAACTCGCTTGACAACCCCCCCTTAACTTGTAGAATAAAGAACGTGAGGGGCGAGGAGGGGGCCGGAGGCGGGGCGCTTGGACATAGCAGGCGGCCCGCGCTTATTCATTGCCGATCGAGCATCCGAACCGAGAACACCTCTACAATAGAAGCCTCTCCGACCTCGCCTCTCGCAACTCTGAAGTTCAGTTCGCAAGCCCGGTGTTTTATTCGGTACCTTCTGCTACCTATTCAAGATAAAAGATACAGTCCACATCTAAGTCGATCCCAATCGAAGGGCAAACCCAACATTACATAGTTCTTCGAGCCGGATCACTAAAACAAAACCTACATTATAGTATGCGTGTTTAAAAAAAAGGTATTAATTGGAGCTCTGTAAATATTAAAATTAATGGCATTTATTTCGAGTTAGTCGATTAAGTAAAGTATTTAGGAATGTGGTTGGATCGATCTGTTAGATGGGGGAAACATGTTAACGAGTTAACACAAAAAATCCAAAAACATTTAAATGTTTTAAAAGTTTTATCTGGTCCGGGCTGGGGTGTAAACTCAAAACATTTTACATTGCAATAAAATATTCGTAGCAGGGTAGATTACGCCTCATTTCTTTTTGACGATAGTAGTGAGTGTCATTTGTATCAGCTCTATAAAATTCAGAACCAAGCACAGAACCATTGGCGTCTACTCCTATACTTATACACGTGATGGAAAGTGAGCTCTGTGTACACCCCTTGCATATTCGCCTCAATTATTTGGCTTCAAAGTTTTGGTTTAACTAAGGTTGCGTTGCACCGACTTACGATCACAGACTGATCAACGTTAAATATGGCGCCGGCAGCTGTCATCCCATAGAAACGTTTCAAACTTTCCATACATTCAAATTTTAACGAACACAGCCTACGATTACAGACGGTTTGGTGCAACCCAGCCTAAATCGATCTAAAATAATGTAACTAGCAAACTCATAGATGAATTAAACAATCAAATACAGGTACGTGGTACCTTGCGAAAGAAAAAAAAACTTCGCCGTACCATTTATAATATGTACAAATTAGTCCCTGTACTCCCTGTGCTGTGCATTCTAGTAAATTACTCGAAATGTTTACTTTGGATAGATGAGTTAGTAAGTTAGATATTTCTAAGGTTATTAAGGTCAACATCACGCCAACGGCCAATCAGTAAATCAAAACGTGACGTGCCTATAACAGTTGATGATTTAGTGCAAAATATCAAATCAAAAACAAATGTGAAAATGGGAGCAGTTTTCTTAAATATCCAACAGCTTTTATGGTATTATAACATACTGCATAGAAAACTGCCAAGTTAAGGCTCAAAATGCATTAAGCCGTAGTAAATTAGTTTTACTGTAAACAATGTAGTGCGGGACTTGGCACCATTTCAAAGAATCTACGGAACTTGGCACCCATTATATCTCAATTCTTTTGTCGATGAACACGACAACCAAGCATGGCATATTCTTAATATTGAACTTGGCTCCCATTTTCACATTTATGTTTTTGATAGGATATCATTACTTTTTGTCAATCTTCGCCAAATGGTGCTTTTTAAGAGCGAATGCACGAGTTACTATGCAAAATACCCAAATCGCTATAGGTGCACCTCAAATATTTAAAGAGTTCCCTCGATTTCTCCAGGACCCTATGATCAGATTCATACCTGATAACTATGAGACTACCCCTGAAGTATACCGTTTCAATAAAAAAAAAAGAATCTTCCAAATCGGTTAATAAATGACGGAGTTCTGAGGAAACTAGCATAACTAATAATAATAGCTAGCTTAGGCCCTGCCTCGCTGCCGGCGGTACTCTAGGTTAGGTTTTTTTTATAATGCTTTTATATTTTGTATGTATGTTTATATATTTTACTTTTATAAAGTTATTGTAAAAAACCTAGCTTAAGTAAGAAAATAAATAGTTAAATACAGAGAATAATAATAAAACTAATAAAAATACACTGTTTTCTGATTTTTTACTGGTGTACACACACAATACTAAGCTAGAGTCAGACCAGTATATCTCTTCCAAGCAAATGAACTGTCAACCATTTAAAAATTACGTATGGCAATGTTTTATATTTGACGCAGATGTCAAATGTGAATGTGTCATACGAATTAAATTGAATTAATTTGTTTACGATTGTTACTAATTATGGGCAAACCGTATAAAAGTGGCGAGCGAGAATTATTATTAATGCTCAACAATTAGGACACCGTGAGAGAACAACGAGAGGTGATTATCGCAGAAAAGCGGCAATGTTTACATCTCATCAAGTCTTTGACCGGTAAGTTTAACAAACAATGTTGGTACTTTTTCAATGTTTGTATGAAATTCCATTAAAAACCTCTCGTCTACCAAACCCGCAACGAGAATAATGTTGCAGCTAAGCTAACAGTTATACAGGGTGTAATCCCTTTTTTGTAAAAGTTACTAAAATTGATTTTTACAACATAGGTATACAGGATGTTTGGTAACTAGGTGCAAATACGTTCAGAGATGATAGAGGAGGTAATTTGAAATATTTTATACACAACATGCGTTAGTACAAAGTCTCTTAGTTTCCAAGATATGCACCATTTTATTTTGAAAATTATACCTATGTTTTCCATACTACCATACATTT
This sequence comes from Notocelia uddmanniana, assembly GCA_905163555.1. NCBI lineage: Eukaryota > Metazoa > Arthropoda > Insecta > Lepidoptera > Tortricidae > Notocelia > Notocelia uddmanniana. The sequence continues at coordinate 15,049,084 of LR991053.1, forward strand.
GGAAAATGTTTAGATTTTTTTAAATGTATTGGCTATGTGCGAAGTAGGTGGTGGGGGTAAGCTAGGCGATCGTAGCGCACACCATGGCAGAAATTTACTTTCACGTTTTCTATTGGTTTCTTAACGGTTTCCTACGATTCGTTTCGTTTGTATGTATTTACTTATTCTCTTATTTATATCAGTAAAATTTCCAATACGGGGTCTTTCTCGTTTACTAAAGAAAATAAAATATTCATGTGTCATTATTTGACATCTCTGAGTTTTGACATTGTCTCGGGACCTTTGACGTTTGACGTTTCAGACGTGCACATAGCCAATATGTTGAATTAACTTACTCAAAGTAAATACTAAGTATTATTTTTGTTGAAATTTCCAGTGTTTTACTGCTTGTACGTGAATTGACAGATAAGGTCTCGAAAATATTAAGCAAGTACTTACTTCAAACTATCTTCACCCCCTACGGAAAAAAAACTCAATATCTTTGGTCACAGAAAGACAATTTTTTTTCTGGGAAAACCTGGTGTTTATAAAAGTAATAAAAGTAGTGGCGTGTAAGTTGAGTATAATTATGGTAGTTTTGACATAGGGCAAACAAAACGCAAAATAAAATGAAAATTATTTTTAACTAACATCTAAATTACGTGGGCTAATCAGTAAAACTGCCATAAAAAAATCCTTTCAATGATGCATGAGAAAAAATGTACGATTTCAGCACACGAACATGCATTTTTCGAGAATGACAGGAGGCTTGTACGAAACAGTGGGGCGTAGGTATATAAGCTGACATATATTAATTATTTATTTATTTATTTATACATATATATATATACTAATACGACTATTATTTTCACTTGTTTAAATATTAAAGATCCTACAAAAGTATCAAGACTAATTAGTGCCCTATGTTCAGTGTTATCATATACCGATTTACAGACAATAAATTAAAATTGCTGGTGCAGACTTATGCTAGTCAGACTCTACATGCTTAAGTACACGTAACCTATTTAAAAAAAAAAAACTTTATTTTTTCAATTGAAACCATGTGGAAATAATTGCTAGAGAACTCAATAGTGTACCGTTTCATTTATTGCTCCTATTACAGACCACACACTGTTTATACAGACGGTTAAAAAGAAAAAAGCGCCGTTGGTGCTGCGTTTTATGATACACAGTCGAACACATCACTTAGGATATTCATAAATAGCGTCATTTTTATAATGCACGCAGAGTTAGTTGCCATCCCTGAGGCCTTATCTTACATTCAAACAATAAACTGCAATAAGTTTATCATATTATCGGACGCTAAGAGTGCGCTCCAACATGTGGCTCGGTACACCTCGAATTTTTGAGTGCAATGGATCCCGTCTCATGTGGGTATAAGCGGAAATGAAACCGAGGATGCTTTGGCTAGGCATGCTTGTTGAGATGGTGTTGAATATAACATGTTACCTTTCTATTCTGAAGGTATCACTTTAGCTAAACGACACACACATTCCTTATGGAAAGAATACTTCGATAAGTGATCAAAAGAAAAAGTTATTTGGTATAAGACGATCCAACCACATCCTCGGAGTACTCCATGGATTGATTGTGCCATAAGCAGACGCCTTAGTTTTGATGATGAGACTGCGATTCGGACATATTCCATTAATAAGTTCGGTTATTTGATGAGAATAGTTGTATCTCCAAATTGTGATAAATGCAATGTACCAGAAGATGTGTATCATGTTAAAACGGAATGTGTCCGGAATGAAGCCGTCAGGAGACGTCTGACTTCATACACAGGTTTGATGTCGAGGCCTGCAATAGTGCTCTGGCTACTCCAATGTAGTTCGAAAGGCTATTGTTTGTAGAATAAGTTAGTAGAGTTCAATATAAACATCTTGTATATAAAATAACAAAAGTAATTAAATACGCCCAACACTGCCGTTTATGTGGTTTGACTTGTGAATCGTGCAGGGTGACAATACCTGAATGAAATTGGCCGTAGATACTGCACAGTGGCCTGTTATTGGAGAGGCCTTTGTCCATTCCAGCAGTGGATTAAAATAGGCTGATGATGTCTTACGTGAGCGGATGCCTTGGGTCTAGCAGCAGCGCCTCGTCGATGCACACCCTCGCGAGGTCAACGTCCTTGTCCTTTAGGCAAGTCGAGAGCTCCCTCCAGGCGTTTGCGTTGTTTTGATTCTCTGTCACCAGCTGTTTACAGGGAGAATACTTATAATTTATATTAAATATGAATAGATTAGAAAATAAATTGGACTTGAAATAGATAGAGAGGCTTTGTTGATGCAAAACCTTACTCGTATTTACTGTTGTACTTCGTCATCAAAATATCGAATCGATGTACATATGTAGATCTAGTTAATTCCATCGACGACAATAGTATAGCAGATATAAAAGTGCAATCTTCTGGTCAGTCGTCCAAACTCAAAATAGACGTAAAACAGGGAGACCCGCTATCTCCGAAACTATTTACAAGTAGCCTGGAACAAATACTTTAAAGCTTGGAGGTCTTCTGGGACAACAAAGGCATTATCATCGGCGAGAAATCTCCGTTTGGCCGATGACATTTTACTGTTCTCTTTAACAGCCCAGGAACTCCAAACATTTCTTTAGGACCCAAGTTTGGCAAGCGTTCAATCTGGTCTTGTAATGAACAGATTCAAGACCCAAATAATGACCAACAGCAGGAAAAGTAGGGTTGAGGTAGAAGGGTAGTCAATACAGCATGCCGACGAGTACACATATTTAGGCCAATTAGATTCCTTTAACCAGAGGCAGGATAAAGAAGTCGATAGACGGATCTAAACGCCTGGAGAAGCTATTGGTCTATAAAAGAGCTGCAGAAGAGACACCTCCCTTTGACCCTGAAGCGAAAACTTGTCGATATGTGTATTCTGCCTGTCCTAACCTACGGTGCCCAAACATGGTCACTTACGGGAGCACAAAAGATCAGATTGAAGGTTTGCCAACGAGCTATAGAGCGTAGCATCCTAGGAGTGAAACGGATCGACCAGGTCCAAAACTCTATGCTATGCTTAAAAACCAGCATTTCTGACGTTGGAATCAAGACCGTTAAGCTGAAATGTGAATGAGCCGGAAAAGTCTGCCGCATACATTCGCAAGATGGGCCAAACTAGGAATGGGTGCCGAAAGATGGGTGGCGACGACGTGGCATTGTAGAGACAAAAGATGACACAATGCAAGAAAGACATGTCAAATGCATTTGAATGCGTGAATTTCTCGATACTCTTGGGAAAACTTTATGAGAAAGGTATAAGAGGGAACGTGTAAATTAAAAAAATAAAGAAGAGGGAAGGCTTAAATCGTTTTAGGAGACAGGAAATAAACAACGGAGATAGCGCTGACTCCACCCAGAGAAAAACTTTAGACAGATATAATTTCGATCTCGCATTGCAGGGTACGGTGGAGATGGGGCGCTAGTCGGGTAACCTCCACGAGTGGCTGGGCTCTTCCAGTTCCCCTGGACCCTCGCGGGTCTGGGGGAAGGGGAAGGGTTCTGGCCGGTGCGCCCTGGAGGCAACGGTAAGTGATTCATCTTCGGAGGGATCGCTTACCGGTGCTACCAATAACCCGGAGACGGGGTCGCTCTGGGTGTTCCTCTGTTTAGCGGAGGACACTCCAGATGCGACCAATGGGGGGATGGGGGGTTCCGCATCAGGGAGTCGCATGACTCCCCAGGTGCGGCGAGAGGGACAGGCCATGCCGTATGCCTGTTTAAAGAATTAAGGACCCGTAACCCTGACTTCGGCAGAGGGCCGCTATAGTCGGGAGCGGGGGCTGTCACCGTCAGGCCGGGGCCGGGTGGTGGCTGCGAGGGAGAAAACCTCTATAAAAAGTTACAAGGGGACCTGAGGAAGTGAATCCGGGGTATTTCACTCTCTCCTGGCGTGGAGGTCCTTTGGTCGGCAAGTGTGTGGTGTCGCCCTGCACGCTTGCCGTCGGGTGGGGGGCGCAAGCCTCTACTGAGAGGGGACAGCTTCGGCTGTCGCAGCAGGCGGTGTTCGCGGTTGTGTGCCTTGGCGATCCCGTGTCACCGCCACTAATGCTGTGTGATGGGCATACCCTGGTGGTTTTAGACGGTAGTCCGGGCGATTCCCGGGAGTCCGTCATACCTGTCCTAGTTCCCCGGCTAGGCGGGATGCGTAAACGCATTTCCCCAGATAAAAAAAAAAGGGTGCGGTGGAGATACTGCGATCGCAACCCGCATGCCAAGCGTGGCGATTATGGCATATACCCCCCGTGAATTTGGGGGAGGCCCATGTCCAGCAGTGGACGTCCTTTGGCTGATATGGTGGATTGCAGGGAAGTATTAATAGACTTGGTTACTGTTTTTTGTTTATATCAACGATCTGGCCAGTATAATTATTGGAAGGTCTCCATTTCGGCTTCGGCGAAAATACTTTCGTATGTCCGGATTTCCGGCTGTTCTCCACTAGAGGTAGCAATTAGGTACCGATGCTCGTGATATTTTGTGAGCGAGTTAGTTTTTAGAAACTATGTAATTTGAAAAATAATTATTTCACGAGGGCTACAGTAAAAAGAACTACCTGCTAGTAATATGTGTATCAAAATGTTTGCAACATATACTTATTTTATTTAACTAGTTGGTCATTTTAATTTTAACACCTGTAAATACAGTTCGGTGGCATGGGAGATATCTTGTAGTTGGCGAGCATGCCTCGCGGCTCGCAGAGTGACGTCACGTTCCACTTCCCTTCCGAGCATGGCTTTGGAAGCGTCGCGTTCAAGGCACGCGTGTGCCATCATCAACATCTCCTGTTATAACAGAATACCATTAGATATCGTACATATGAAATGCAGACGAAAGAAATCATAACTGGATATATTTTTGCTCTTGTAGGTACAAAACTGGCGCAAAATAAATACTTCGAGACGACGTATTTATGTACCATGGTCCGCAAACCATTCGTGCCTTGAAATGCCATTTACTACATTTTTATTTTACTACTGCTTTACTAAGCAAAGTGATCGGATTAAGGTACCTCAAAAATTTCTTTTGAGTGCACGAAGTCTTGCACGACGAAGTTATTGTTGACGTAAACGGCCGCATCCTGCCAGAACGAGGTGGTCAGCTCTACGCGAGTGCGCGTCTCGCTCAGCTGACGGTAGAATGTGCAGAAATCTGTCGTTCCTACAATTGCCGGATGGATATAAGTAAATGAGTTACTGCGTTTGCGCACCTTTAGTTTGTCTTAAAACCAACCCAGAATGTAACACATCACTGACATGATATGCAGGGACATGTGTTACAGTTTTAAACCTCACAAGGTATAATTCTGTGATGATGAGTCATGATCATGGCCGGAATCAGGATCGGAAGTCATCTAGAGACTATTCAGAGCACCGCCATCAAAGTTCGACGTTCGGTGATCGACTTGAGTATATCTCCAACATCAAAAATGGCTTCACCGTCACATCTTATGAATAAAGCACGATTAGTGTAAATTAACATCATTTACTGTAGAACCTTCCGGCTCTGGGGGATCCTCAGTGAGCATCCCTTTCGACTAGGCTGGCTTCAGTGATCACTGCAGGGAAATAAATCCTACACACTTTCCTCCGAAAGATAAATCTTTTTCAACTTCATGCAATCTACGCATGGGCACACAGCAAGCATAACATGAGTGACCATTAAGATATCATATCTCAAGGCTCTCTTACATTCAGTCACAGCAGCAGAAGTAGCAACGCGTTCCGAGAGGTTGAAATGATCAAATCACGTCTTTCTTATAAGGCAAAAGGAGTTGGCTGGACCATTTTGAGCAGTTCCCTCGTGTAGTTCTTTCTGTTACTGATTGCGTATAAATGAGAGTTACAAAAGATGATCTTTGCCAGTGCCAACATACCAAAGTGCGGCAATCGGCGCAGCGAGTTAGACGCGCTGATGATCGTGTCGCGCCACTCCGTGTTCTGCTGTCCGCGTCCCGTGCATGTGCGCTTAACATCGCTCTTCATACCGACCATATTTTCGATCTCCAACCTTTATGTCATGTTACATGTTAGATAAACCTAGCAACATACCACACCCATGATCTTATTATTCATAAACAGTTTTTAAAATCAAATTACAGAATAAGTAATAGTACTACGCTCAAATGCAGAACAGTTCAAATCTTCAAATATAACGTTCTGGCGAATTATTCTGTTCCTGCAGCGCGCTGTTGCAGAAATTAACGGTATAAATATCAACTTACGACAGGCTGCTTATAAAAATATAAATTATACTAGGTACTAACTTACACTACGATGTTTCAATGTTGATAGTGATCATAAAGTCAGGAAGAATTATGCTTACTCTGAAATGAACGGTGGTATGGTCTGTTTGATCAGTGGCCTGGCTAGCGTCACTTCCACGACGAAGAACGCGGGGCCCTCATCGGCCCCTGTCGGCGGCGGCAGCTGCGTGACATCCGTAAGCGCGCTCCCAGAAGTACCTGCCGTATCCCTAAAATAGACGAAATAGGATCAGTTGAGGCATAATGTTACTCTCAGAAGCACCCACACCGGCCTGTTTCTATAATGGAGCTTTGGAGGACTTTTGTCAATGTCGTAATTATGGTACGCACAATTGCAGTCCTTTTTATGTTCCAATACGGATGAGGACCTTGTAGAATCGCCATGATCTTGAAAGTGCCATTCTGTTTGATAATGATCATCCTAGTTTTGTTACGCTTCAAATTCAATATTTGTATTGATGTAAGTTTCGGTGAAAAATGAGGAAAGCGTGCAACTGGCTAGAAAATTTTGCGCTCAGTATTAGAATTCTCCAAAACTCACTTTATTGGATTAGCGGCTAGAGAAACCAATGTCGACCGCGGTGTCCGTTCGTTGGAAGACAACATCAGGTCGCAGCCGCATCTCTCCATCATCACAGCGCCATCCGCCCATTGCAAGGGCACGGTCAGCCTCACGGTGGTCTCTTACAATAAGAAATCATCTGTTCATGATAAATCTAACACTTTGAGCAAGGGCGGAAACGAGTTTTACGGCATTTATCTTGTTAATAAGAGAAACATTTCCGGTAATATTTCAGAAATTGAATCCGATTCAAATAAGCATATTTTCTAAATTTCCTCTTGTTGAAAAAGTCCATCTTGTCAGTCAATTATTGTCCTAAGACCCACATTCTCACCCATACTTTTAACTTAACAGGTTGTTCTCTACTATAGAGTAGACACTACATGTACTACGTGCACTACATGTAGTACTATAGAGTTGTCATAGGACAGGCTGACAGCAGACGTAGGACCAAGTTATGTTTACCTACGAATTGTTAATACAAAAAGAGTGAGTGTAGTACCTCCCGGATAAATGAGTTTGAACAAATCCATAAAGCCCATAAAGCTATAGCCACTCTCCTCATTACACATTTGAAATTCCAAAGGCCACAGGTGCTGGCGCAAGTGATTTGCGAGGAGGCACTCGTCATCCGCTAGCAACAGGCTTCGGTGAAAGGAACCCCAAAACACGGTGTCTGAAATTATAAGTAAGTATAAAAGGAAATCTGAATGGGTTTATACGTTGCTGTATTACACATATATACCTACACCAAGATATCCGTGCCAATAAATAAAATCTAAAATGGCGGCTTGTACAGTCAGCTGCCGAGACACCTGACCCCCCTGTATACAAACTTCTATGCAGTGGGGGTCACGTTTCTCTGCAGCTGACTGAACTATATAACGACATAAGGTATGAGATAGTAGGTAGTAGTGGTAGTACACATGTGAGCGAGATGGCGCGTGAATGACCGCCATCTTTTAAATTACTATTTTTGATAGCTATTTAATATTCTATTTATGCTTATAATTAATTGATTTTAAAGAATTCATAACATTATACGGGAAATTAGAACTAACTATAAAAACTTGGTAATTAATTGCAGAATATAATCTTAAACAATAAAAAAAATTCATTACGTTGAATCAAATAGACCTCAAGGAGTTTGCAATAAGAATACATTATGGGATCTACCTTGTCAAGCACATAAGGCGCGAATCACATTTAGGTATGTTAAGTAACAAGCAAAACGAGGATCAAACTACAATGATAAAAGATACCAAATGTTTACTCACTGAATTGGTTCTTCTGGCCCAGGTACTGTTTTAAATTTATGTTTTCATTATTTTCTACATCGTCTATACCGAAAGAAACCTTTTCCTCACACTTCCTAAACAAGTCTCCCCAAGAAATGCTCTCCCACCTCGGGTTAAAACCGGCGATTGAAAATCTTTTCGGAAATGGAATGGTCTGCTTGAACGTTTCAACCCCCAATGTCTGCAATCAAATGGGACTTATTCATATTTACTAAAGCTGCGTTAGGATGCAGTCTTACCTGTTCAGATATCCCTTTTAATCTTCTGTATACAGTAAGCAAACAAAATGGTTGACAAGCTCTTCGACTCTATAATTTGTACATTATGAATATTATGATTCAAAAGTGATCGACCACCTTATATGTCCTAAGTCAAAGAAGCATTTAAAGTGTTTTTAAGAGCAATCGAATTATTCTAATATAAGGAGTATAGCAGGAATTACTGTGACTAGCATATATGACTTGGGGCCTGTGCTCTATTGATATTATTATTAGGTAACCGTATTAGGTAATGCGGGAACCTGACCCACTCCTGTAATCAACCGCCCACAACCCCATGATGTCCCCTGTTACGATGGCCCATAAAGGGGTCTACCAACAGCCAGTCATGACTGGTAGCGAAAGCTGCTGTAGAGATAATCGGTCCAAAAAAAGCCACGCGTCACTATATAAGGTGCTTCCAAATTAGATGCCAATACTTTCAGAGCTGAGGAGAGTACTCGTCCATATAAGTAGACTTAAGTATAAAACTAATTTAAAGTTTATGTTAGTTTTTAGAGAAAATTAGGAAAACAACTGTGCCACGCAATAACACCCTGTTAATGGGATTATCAGTATTCAATGATAAATACTTCTTTGATCATGGTATGAAACCTCTTTACTGTCACTTAACTGGCCACTTCAACTAGCATTCAAGTGTAGCTCACTTGACAGAAAGTGATAACCATCTTGTCAGGTAAATGCACAGAATGAAGCCCTAGCTATAGCAACATTTAGGTCTAAAGGATTGTATTTCTCAAAGAAATTATACATTTACCTTATGAGAATATATGTTATTGTTACCTAAAGTTGATAACAGTAAGCATCAAGACTTATATAAATATATTAGTAATGGTCGGACCTTACTTCGGTTTGCGTGTTCGCCTCCCTTTCAAGAAAGAAATACAACACGAATATTTGCACAAATACCCTCAGTGTGGTGCCACTATGTGTATAACACAATTAGCGTTGAAAAAGTCGGAAAAAATCAAATGTTTTTTGTTGTAAAGTTTATGAAATTTTCGTTTTTTTCCGTTTTTTTGGGATTATTAGGAAAAATAAGAAATTAATGTTTAATTTTTATTTATTTTTAATAACATACATACATACACTTAAAAAAAAAGATTTGTTTACAGTAGCCCAAATGTTAGCTGCTAGTAACTAAATCGGAGGACTGGCAAACTGAGAGTTTACTAGTAATCAAAATTAGTTATTGAAAATTACGAAAATTAGCATAATTATGGTTACTACTAAGCACAATTTGGCTATTTCTCAAGTAGCTGAACTAGTCGAGCAATTTTTTTTTCTGTGTATATAAACTCACACCTATATTCCCAAAAAGGGTAGGCAGAGCGCATGAAAATAAATTTTCAGTGCCACTTTTAGCAATTGCAGGTTTATAGATGGAGAAAATGTGATATTACAGTAACAGGTTGCTAGCCCATCGCCCACTACACACTTTAACCTGGTTCCCATAGTCGACTCTTAGGAAACCCAAGGGAAGAAAGTCAGTCCGAAAAAAAAAACGATTTAACCAGGTTTCAATCGTTAAGAAAAATAACCGATTAGAATCTGTTTAAATGGTTTTTTTCGGAAAATGACGCGAAAAAATTCATGGCTTTTTTCCGTAAAAATCCGAAATAAACGAGCCGTTTGGAAAGAAACGGGATTTTTTCCGGAAATTTTCAACGCTAAACACAATCAGAAATATTATTAAACGACTAATTCGACAGAATCCACTCAAATAACTATGTTCACTCAACTTCACCACATCTATACTAATATTATAAAGCTGAAGAGTTTGTTTGTTTGAACGCGCTAATCTCGGGAACTACTTGTTCGAATTGATAAATTATTTTTGTGTTGGATAGTCCATTTATCGAGGAAGGCTTTAGGCTATATAACATCACGCTGCGATCAATAGGAGCGAAGACGTGGACGAAGTCGCGGGCAACAGCTAGTCTTTAATAAACTACATGGTGGCTCATTTCAAAATTTCCATAAATGCCTCGATAAAATAAAATCTATATAATTATCGAACCTGCTCACAAAATTTCACGAGAATCGGTTGAGAAATACGACCTATATACGAGAACAAACCATAGAAAAAAAAGTTTTTGAATATTTCCAAAGTGACTCGACACGATTATTCGACTCTGTTGTGAAATGTGTCATGATGTCCGGATTTCCCCTTGTTCTCCACAAGGGGAAATTCGGACATCCGGACATACGAACGCATTTTTATCGAAGCTAAAGCGGAGACCTTCGTTTCACTCGGTCAATGATATACTTTGTTGCCACATTTACTAACCTCTTCATTGCCTAGCCGTATTTTAGTGGCAGCAACATACTGGTATGATTCGTCATATAGGGCAATAACGTTGTACGCAGCAACAACAGTCACTCTCATGTAGTTTGCCGCCGCTAAGATTGCATGGTGAGTGCTATTCTCAGGGTTTCGGGTCATTTGTAGCTTCATCGTGATCAGGGGTAGGTTGTCCCAGCTCTTGAGTTGCAGGGTGGTTGGCTCGACCATTGGCTCCATGCGTTTTGAAATGCCCATTTCCGTTTCTCCTAATAAAGGTAGCAATATATAATATATATGTATATTTAATATACGTGTAATTCTTATACTTACTGTTAAACAAGCATGTTTTTTTTTTGTAAATGGGTTCTCGAAAAATGCACCAATCAATGAGAATTATAGGTTTGATGACCACTTTAGCTTAGTTGGTACCTAGTGAGTCTTGGATGTTTTCTCTGTATGAAAGTATTTATTTTTATTACTCCTAGTGCCCATGGTAAAGTTTTGCTTGGTTTAGTACTAGGTCAATTTGCGTAAGATTGTCCCCCAAATATTTATGTATACACACAATACGAGTATCATACTCGTAATACAGGGGCAGGGTAATACAGGGTTTTATGGGCGAAACGTCGATAAAGCGAGGTCTGATTTCAGAAAAATCATCGATTTCTCGGAGTATTCACTACCTACGCCGAATAAGTCTTGGTTCGTAGTACCAGTGGTAACTATTATTTATTATGCAACTAAGCCAACAGCGTTTCCTATCACACTTATAATTTGATTCAATATTAATATTAAGAAATACCCCGAGGACGACTGCAACACATCATGCCATTTCAGCATCATCAGTACTTTGTAAGATATTTATGAGGATACTAGTGTAGTGTATAGAGCTATAGATAGTTATGAACATGTATTACAATGCTATATTAACCATGCTTATTATGAATAAACAGCAGTCTTACTTAGAATCTGGTGGTATCAATACGTCTCCCGACTCCCATCCTTATATGGCGATCCTGCCAACGCAGCGCTTTGCGCGCTGCCGCTGCCGTTACTATCGCGCGCGAAAGTGTTGAAATTATGTATCAAGGACTAAAACTGATACCGTGACCTTGTGAACTATACCAAAAAATAATGTACCAAAGGGACGCGAAAGTGTTGAGAGACCTCGAGGACATTTTATATTTCTGGGTACTCGTTGGAATGGCTGCAATTGGACTAGTAGTAATTTTACTATCTGTCCTGTGTTTGTGTGCGCGCGCGCGTATGTATCGTTAGCGCGAAGGTCGTGAGTGTATTAATTTAAATGTACCATTACCAACCTTCTAAGTTAATTCTTCTAAGTTCATATAAGTTCTAAGAAGATCAGAAGAGATAAATAAAATGGGGTCTTCGCAAACAAAAGAAGAGGTCGTCGTAGCCCAGAATGCTGCCGGGGGCTCTAGCAACAGCGCCGAGGTGGTTAAGAGTATAAATACCACAAACACCCTGCTCGTGGTGGTGGTATGCATTTTTGGTGTCATATGTTTGGGTGCTGCATACTACATGTACAGAAAATGCCACAAAAGGTGGATCCGCGAAGAGATACGTGGACACGCGTTGAGGAGCTCAATTTTTCGCCGTGCGCCGAAATCAGAAGACGAGGTTTAAAAAGTACGTGTTCGAATATAAACTCAATCAACAATAGTGTCTAAAAGAAAAGTGCAGTGCTAAGTGTTGTGCGCGTCGTTAACCGTCTGTACACGCCGGACAATGAGTAAGATAACAATTTAATTAGTTATAATTAGTTAATTAGCGTATCACGTTGCAATAGCTTAAGGCGAATGTACCTTTTAATTTTAATAATGTCTTAGTATGGTAGACGATTTATTACATTTAATTGAACAGTTAACCATTATAAAACAATATTTAATTAAGATAGATCCTAACAGAAGAGTAGGACAGATTGTTGAAAATAAGTTAATTGAGGCACAAAATGTGCATGCTGACTATTCTAGTTTTTTAGACCGTTAAGAAGAAAGTAAAGAAAGTATTAAAGATAATGATCATATACCTATAGAGCAATACTGTAATCAGTTCGATAAATTATATGCAGAAATTGTAGAATTGTGTAGCGGAGCCGATAAGAAAAAAACATTCAAGATGGAGAAGTTTAACTTAAAAACGGCTTTGAGCTTATTACCAGTAATGAAAAATGACACTAATGACATTCAAAGTTTAATAGACGGTATTGAGTATTATCAGTCACTTCTCGATAATGATTCCAAAAATCAACTGGTAACCTTTGTCTTAAAAAGTAGGCTTTCTCAGTCTGCAAAACTAAAGCTACTGCCAGCATATACAAGTATAGACGCATTAATTACTGACATGAAAAATGAGCTTTTACCGAAAAAATCAGTGCCATGTTTACAAAAACAACTTTTGAATTCAAAGCAAAATGACCTCTCTATCGAGGATTATGGCAAACAATTAGCGGAAATGTTTGTCGACCTGACTTTATCGCAAGCAGGTGACAATGTCAGCAATTATAAGGTGTTACGCCCCTTAAATGAACGCCAGGCTATTCAGAGCTTTGCTGACGGGCTGCGGAATCGCAGACTCAGTACAATAATTGCTGCCAGAAATTTTACAACTCTAAAAGATGCAGTTCAAGCTGCCATTGACTACGACCGTTCTACACCAAGTACGTCAGAAGGGATTTTAACGATGGAACGTCATCATAATTACAATACGAGGTATTTCAGAGGCCCTTCATCCACATACTCCGGGGGACACCGTGGTAATCGTGGTATGTCGTACTCAGCACGCGGCCATCAACCGGGAAGGTTCGGGTCCAGCGGCCGACAGGGAGGTACGGGACGAGGCTTCCAAGTTTCGGATGCCCGAGGAGCAACGAGGCCCTACCAGCAACATAAAGGTAGGTTCCAATATTACTCTAATAGACCTAGAAACAAAGGGATAAGTAATCAACAAGAAATACGTGTTATGACGGATAGCGAGAGTAGCGTGTCTAATAATAACGAGAATCAGTTTTTTCGTGACTAAAGAGTATATTTTAATTAGTAGTAGCAAGAATTATAGTTATGTAAAATTATATCTAGGTAAGGACATTGCAACCCAATTTTTAGTCGATACGGGCTCTACCTTATGTGCTATAAAATATGAGTACATACGCAACCAGAATATTCCTATCCATAACGATAATGTAGTAGTCAGCGGAATAGGCGGCAAAGTCCAGCCCATTGGATATGTTTACTCAGACCTTAATTATGGACATCATAGCCTTAATCACAAGTTCTATGTTTTTAAAACATTGCCATGTACGGCTGGCGGTATCTTACGATTAGACTTTTTTAGAAAGTACGCGTCAACTATAGACTACTTTGACAACACTTTGACTTTAAGGAATAGTTATGACTGTAAGATTATATTGCCGCTATACATGGAGGATAGCAATCGTTTTATGGTACCGGCTCGATCGGAAGCTATACGATACATAAAGACGGATATGGAAGAGGAATGTGTGGTGTGCGCGGATGAGATTCAACCCGGATTATTTATAGCTAGTGCGTTAGTAAAACCTAACAATGGAAAATGATTTCACAGTTAACCAAGTTAGCCCGACTATTCATAAAGCCACGACTACGATGTATGTATGTTTAGCGAAACGCAGAAAAATTAGAACCGAGTTAAAAGGATGTTTTCTTGTTTGAAACTTGGTTATTTAAATATAGCGGAACAGATATGGTTGCTACTAACAACAGGCCTGATCAACCAAGAGTAGTAGCGACACATAGCCAACCGAAGAATTCCGTATAACTAAGATTTCTAGATATAAAAAGTATATACAATTTAAAACGATAGAAACGAATTAATAACGAGAGTAAAACATTATGCTATAGCAAAGAAAGAAAGACAATTTATATAAAACAAGTATCTCAATCACAACTGACGCGAGCCGCTTTTGTGAGAGAACTTAGTCAGTTTTGTAAGGAAATAAATGTTGAAGAAATACATTTTATTAAAAATAAAAATTATAATATTTTTGTCGAGAACTTAGTAAGTGAGATAAAAAATATGGTGACTTGGTCCGGACCACGACTAAATATATTAAATGAAGTGAAACGAATTTATGACAAGGAAGACAAAAGAGTATTACTTAATGATTTTCACCTTTTACCCACCAGTGGCCACGCGGGTATAAGGAGAATGTATAATAACATGAAAAAATACTATTACTGGTCTGGACTCGAGAAAGATATTAAGGAATTCATAAGTAAGTGTGAAAAGTGCCAGCGCCAAAAATATACGGTTCAGGTAAAAGAACCTATGGTAGTGACGTCAACAGCGCATTCCGCGTTAGATAAAATATTTTTAGATATAGTGGGCCCCTTAGATAAGCATAATTATAATTACTCATATATTCTTACTTTACAATGCGAACTATCAAAACACGTAAGTGCATATCCCCTTGTTTCTAAAACATCAACAGAGGTAGCGAAATGTTTTGTAAACAATTTTATTCTTCAATATGGCATACCAAACACCATAGCAACTGACAGAGGCACCGAATTTATCTCCGCGACCATAAAAGAGGTTTGTAAAATTTTAAATATTAATCAGATTAACTCTACCGCTTATCATCACCAATCTATTGGATCTCTAGAAAATTCACACAAACATTTAGGTGCATTTCTACGCATACAGACAGACAATCACCCTGAGGCTTGGAGCCAATGGCTTCCTTTTTGGAGTTTCGCTTACAATACATCAGTGCACTCGGAAACAAAGTTCACCCCTTTCGAGTTAGTCTACGGTAAGCAGTGTAATTTACCAAGTAATTTAGTGACATCCATAGACCCGCTTTATAACTATGATGACTATCCAAAAGAGCTAAAATACCGTTTACAGGTTACGCAGAAAGAGGCACGTGACAATTTATACTCAAGTAAGTTACAACGTAAATTCAGGTATGATGCCTATATAAATCCGATTACTTATAAACCTAACGATCAAATTTTAATTAAAAATGAAACTGGAAATAAACTCCAAAGTTTGTATTCAGGACCATATGTTGTAGTAAAAGATATTCCACCCAATGTGAAAATAATAAAAAATGGTAAATTAGTCATCATTCACAAAAATAGAACCAAGCTTTTCATACAATAAAAATGTATTTTATGTTTGAATGATAACTTACTGTACTGTATCTATTTTAACTGTGGATGACCCATAAATGTGTTTGTAATTAGATCAGCATTGTCTGTTTTGTAAACATACTATTAACTCTTAATTTTAAGCCTATATAAATTTATTGATAAAGAATGTGTAACCCAAATGAAAAAAAAAAGTACTTAATACTAAATACTTTTTTTTCTTTTCCCTCCGTGGGAGATGTAGTGTATAGATAGTTATGAACATGTATTACAATGCTATATTAACCATGCTTATTATGAATAAACAGCAGTCTTACTTAGAATCTGGTGGTATCAATACGTCTCCCGACTCCCAACCTTATAATTAAAAACAGATTCGTAAAGTCATAACATAACTCATACTTGAATATATATACACAGAATGCTACTAAGTTTTCCAGGCTATAAAAGTAAACGATTTACGTATTTACTGCATTATGGTACCTACTATTGCATAATTCATAACATTCGGCCGCATATTCCCATATTTTAATTTTCAAAGTAAAAATTAAAACTATATTCACCTCGAGTGGAATATGATCCCACGGCCTATGCCTTCCGTGCATCACTTTTAAACTACTGCGGGCGTACATGTCCTGGACTCGTAGTGAATTATTTATCAAATTTTCACTTTGATTCTGATATTTGAACTTACCTTGAAACAGTGGCAATATATCCACGTTGCAGCAACTCGTACATGGCATATTATCTCCCGATGGATCAGCGGGCTGAATCCGGACTGTAATAAAGGATGGATCGGAACGAAATGTAGAAATACGGTAGCATTTTTTAAATTAGAAAGAGTAATAGTAATAAAATTAATATATATTTCGAAGCACAAGACTCCATAGGTGTTAGTAACAGTTCAAGATAAATTAAAACAAATAATATTAGGAAAATTATAAACCATTGTATTGTACAATGTTGAGAAATTTTAAAGTAAATGTCTCGAAATAGATTTTTATATTTTGTCCGAAAGCGCATCTCCAATAAAATTGTACCTGCATACTTCATGACAATACGTACCAATTAACGGGTTATCAGCCAAAAGGCACATTTTTGTGTAGTCTGAAGGGTCAAAGGACATGCTACCACCAATGGTATAACTGTAGTACGGATGCTTATCATCTGGATCCTTTGCTCCTATCGGCATAATTGTTTCACTGAGCAACAGCTGGTCAAAGAAAGTGACCACGACGGTGTATGGCTTGCGTTCTAAGTCGGTGACTCGAAGGTCCTTAATACAAACTTTCAGTTCGTCTAGTGGCGGAAGCACAATCTGCTCTTTCATGTAAATAACAGAGGTCTGTGATTTGACAGTGACTTGTGAACTCTGTAAAGTAAATAAGCAATATTTTGTACTAGTTAAGGACCTGAGTACGAGGTAGGTAATTGTGCTTGGTTAACACTTACTTTTGTCTTTTTCATTTTAATTGATTTATTGCAATTTTCAGTCCTTTGTAACACACTTTGTAACTTATTTGACTATTGTCATTTAATGTCATTACGACATTTTACTAGTTATTACCAAGGAGGAAGGAGATACGTAGGTACGCATAAGCTTATGTGTGGATCCTGCTCTGACTGAAAACGTGAACGGAAAGAGATTTACTTATAGTGTGTACAGTCCACGTCCACCAATCAGCCAAAGGACATCCACTGCTGGACATAGAGTGTATAAATTTTTAAAGGGTCGGCAACGCGCATGTGACACCCCTGGAATTGCAGGCGTCCATAGGCTGAGGTGACCGCTTACCATCAGGCGGGCCGTACGCTTGTTTGCCACTGACATGGTATAAAAACATAGGCCTCCCCCAAATTCACTGGGGGTACTCGTATATGCCATAATCGCCACGTTTGGCATACGGGTTGGCGATCGCAGTATCTCCACCGCACTCCAGGGATGCTGCTGCCCGGGGGATCCCGGTGGTGTACAGTCAAGAACTTTAATTTGTGACCCACTTACAAATTGATACACCTTTATTTTTAATACAGTGGAATTCTGACAGCTGTCAAATTTTTAATCATTTTTTTACTTAATGAATTATTATCCATTTTTAAGGTTCCGTAGTCCCCCTAGGAACCCTTATAGTTTCGCCATGTCCGTCTGTCTGGCTGTCTGTCTGTCCGTCCGTCTGTCAGAGGCTTTGCTCTGTGATTGTTAGTGCTAGAAAGCTGCAATTTGGTATGGATATATAAATCAATAAAAACGACAGTCATAAAAAAAAGGTACCTCCCCTACATGTAAAGTTTTTTCAAAATGAATAGAGGTCTTCATCAAACATTTTTTGATAAAGTAAATATTTTCGGAAATATTCACTCCAAAAGAAAAAAAAATGTGTCCCCCCTCTAACTTTTGAACTAAGACCTTTAATGAAAACTATAGCAGACATCTTTTAGACAATTACATGACTTTTTACACAACCCACCATCTGAATCAAAACGATGGTGTTGTGGTTTACATTAAAAATACACATAAAATAAAAGTTTGAGAAATAAAACTAACACATGCTTCCTGTCTAGAAATAACAATCTTAAATATGAAAATCCTAGGTGTTTACCGATCACCATCAAATACAAATGCTGAAAATTTCATTACTTCTCTGAACTCTCACCTAGAAATTATTAACACATCTGAGACTGTTATCCTTACTGGAGACCTAAATATCAATATAGCACATAAAGACAATGAATATCCGTATGAACAAACTAATAGGCTAAACTATCTAAACATGTTAGCATCACAAGGACTACTTCCGGGCCATTTACTACCTACCAGAGGTAAAACTTGCCTTGACCATTTTATGATAAAATTAAAAAGAGCGAAGATTAAGGCGGACGTCTTTATCTTAGACACTACCATAACTGACCATGCAATGACACTATTGAAACTAAGTGGCACTAGTACACCGAAGTATGTTCAAAAAACGCGATCTAAAACGGATTTCAATAAAGCGCTTGGTACCCTATTAAAGCATAATATACCTGACTTATGCAAAATTTCGGACCCTAACATTTTAACAGAACTTTTAATTATTAAGATACGGGAAAGTGTAATTGAAAACACTATAATAACATTAGTACCTCGTAAAAATCGTATAATCAAACCATGGATAACTATAGGAATACTCCGCTGTATCAGAAACAGAAATGATATGCAAAAAAAACTTCGCTCGGAACCGGAAAATGAAACTTTACGAATAACTTATAAGAGGTACAGAAATTATTGTAATGGACTGATCAAAAAACTAAAGCATAAATATGAAAAAGAACAACTAATTCAGGCAGGTAATAACTCCAAATCTTTATGGAAGGCAATAAACAACATCACAAATCGGAAAACGCACAAAAATGAAAATTTGGAACTGTTAGATATAGGAGATTCACCACATGACGCTGTTAATGCGGTAAATAATTACTTCTATCTAACAACCGCCCAAATTCAACAGAAATGACTATTTCCTCCAACAACTTTACGTCATCTTTCTTCTTTTTTAAGACCGATCCCTATGAAGTATTTAGTGTACTAGGTAACCTAAAAAATAGTAGCGCTCCAGGCATAGATAATATTCCTACAGAATTTTTAAAGATGGCTAACTGTATAGTTGTCCCAATTATAAAACACCTAGCCAATCTGTGCTTCAAAAAAGGTACCTTTCCTGCTGCACTCAAACAAGCGATTATAACCCCAGTTTACAAGGGAGGGAACAGAGATAATATTTCTGATTACAGGCCTATATCTGTGTTGCCAGTAATTTCAAAAGTATTGGAGAAACTCATAAATACTAGACTCATAAACTATTTGAATAAACATAATGTACTATCTAATGCTCAGTATGGGTTTAGGCAAGGACTATCTACTGAAGATGCAGTCACAGCACTAACATCTCTCATCACTGATAAACTAGACAGGAACAAGAAATGCCTTACTGTATTTTTAGACCTCAAAAAGGCTTTCGACATAGTCTCTGTTCCAACCCTTGTAAACACACTGGAAGAGATCGATATAAGAGGAGTTGCGCTCCAACTGCTGAAAGATTACCTCCAAAACCGGAAGCAAAGGGTTAAAATAGGAAACCATATAAGTGACGAATGTGATATAAATTACGGGGTCCCCCAGGGGAGCGTCCTAGGACCGACCTTATTTTTAATTTACATAAATAAGTTATGTAATATTCAAGTGGAAAATGGAACCGTTTTTGCTTATGCAGATGACACAGCTGTGGTCTTCTCGGGTGATACATGGGACGATGTTCGTAAGCATACAGAACAAGGCCTTGCTCGGATAGCACAGTGGTTAAATTCTAAGTTATTAACATTAAATACTAAGAAGACGAATTATATTTGCTTCACAAAAAATAAATCCACTCAGCCTGCGGCTCACTTTGAAATTAAGATCCACACTTGCAATAACTTCTTACCACCCAACTGTTCCTGCACAACTATAGGTAAAGTTGAAAATATAAAATATCTTGGGATTATGGTTGACCAACGACTAACGTGGCACGCACATATAGAGCTGATAATGATAAGAGTACGCAAATTAATCTGGATTTTCAAGAACTTAAGAAACATAGCCTCTGAAAACCTTATTAACCAGGTATACATGTCGCTTGCACAATCAGTATTAACATATTGTATACCAACCTGGGGTGGGGCCACAAAAACTAAATTCCTAGAGGTAGAAAGGGCTCAGAGGGCATTACTCAAAGTGACGTATTTTAAACCACGAAGATTTCCCACAACCGAGCTATACAAGTTATGTGGTTTACTATCGGTCAGGAAATTGTACATAGTTGGCGCAATTGTAAGGCGACATAAAAGTACAACGTATGTGTATCAGAATATCCCAATAAAAAGAAGAAAGGTTAATGTCATCCCAACACCTACTGTTAGCACTGCCTTAGCAAGAAGACAATACAGCACACAATCTGCGAAATTGTATAATAAAATACACAAAGAAATAGACATATATCGAAGTACTGTACGCGAGTGTAAAATAAAAGTAACTAACTGGCTAAAACCTAAAACATACATCAGCATTGAAAACTTATTACAAAGTATTTAAATACACAAACAAACACACACATACACACCCTCGCAAACACACACACACACACACACGCACGCACGCACGCACGCACGCACGCACGCACGCACGCACGCACGCACGCACGCACGCACACACACACACACACACACACACACACACACACACACACACGCACGCACACGACACGCACACACACTATATTTGTAAAATTAGTTCTATAAGAATAAAGCTTTGTTAAATATAAAAGTCGTATACACATATTGTCACATTTAAATTTATAGACAAGATAAGAATTGTTAATATTTTATATTTTGTCAAACCTAACCAATTCATGGAAGAGCGGGGTCTCCTGACACAAGCAAACACTCTGCTTAAAAGGAGGTTCCAACCTTAAATGTATTTTAAAACTAGTTAAAACACAAATAAAATATTTTTCATTTTTTCATTTTCACATGATTAGTTAAGCCATTTTTGAGTTATCGTAGTTTTCCCTTCTTATATATAAGTAGTAAAAGACGTATGAAACGCTGCGAAAGTATTCCATTTTGCTTGTTATTGATTTTTTACCCACGAAGGAACGGAGAAGGTATGTGCGTTTAAGGTGAGAGGTTATTTGTTTGTTTGTTTGTGTATGCACCTCAATATCTCCAAAACGGATTGACCGATTTGAATACGGTTTTCTGCACTGAATTTGTGGTTCATTCGGGACGAACCCCTAATAATTGTTACGACCATAACTCGCCAGGGGGCGCTGCAGTTAACATTTTTTGCTTGAAAGTGCGTTTGAGCTAGTTTGTGCGCATTTTCTTCGGAACTACTTCACCACCGTGGACGATTTCGATAGCGCTTGGTGAAGAGTACGTGTACTTGAACTCTGAGGATCAGATGATGGAGCAGAAAAACAAAGTAGGGAACTGTACAGGGCTTCGATTACTTTCTGTTCGTTATTGGGCCCTTTTGTTTATGTTTGCTTAGCAGCCATCGTAAATGAACTTCTGAGGGTCTGATGATGGAGTAAAACAACATTACCCAGAACCTTTCGAAGGCATATAGGTATTTGACCGTGTTTGGGCTCTTGTCATTGTGTTTGCTGAGTAGCTTTTGTACATGGTAATGTTAAGGGTCTGATGATGGATCAAAACAATATTGCAGGGAATCTTGTTAAGGTAATCATTTAGTAAACCGTGTTTCGATTCTTTTGCTAGTATATATTAATATTAATATTGAGAAGCCTCTTCACACAAACTGCTGAAGGCCTGATGATGGAGCAAAACAGCACCACAGGAAAGTTTGCGAAGGTACATATGTGAATTACCGTGTCGTGATTCTTTTGATAGTGTCTTCTGAGTAGCTTCTGTGCATGAACTGCTGAGAGCTTTAGGTATGATAAACAGAATAACATATTAAGGAACTTTGTGAAACCTCATGGATAGAATACCGTGATATAGCTCTTTAAAAAGTGATGACTGAGTAACTTCTCTACCTATAATTACTCATGAACTGCTAAGAGCAGAATTTTTGCACTTGATACCCGCCACGGAAGAGTAGGCGTAAGTCATACGTCCCCCAGGCAGGTCCGCTTATTTAAACATATTATCATATTATTTATCTTATCATTTTTTATCTCTATGTACTTACTTCGTATATACCCACTCGGGGGATTCACATTTATTTTATTTTATAATTCTTTAATTAGGTTAATCCGCCGTGGGTTTTTCAAAATTTTTAATTTTGTTTTATTTTAAATACTTAAGTTCATTCGGAAACTACAGAACCCTACACTGAGCATGGACCGACATGCTCTTGACCGATTTTTATTTGAAATATAATTAAATTTACGCACATTTTTTTTTTGTTATGGTTAAATCTCAGATTGGTAAGGCATATCCTTGATCGACTACACCTAAACATGAATACTGGTACTTTAGATAGTACGAGTAGTATATAGGTCGTATTCTTCTGTACGAGTAAGTTCGATGCGTTATTCTTTCCTTCAGTTTCAGCTCGGATTCATGAGTATGGACGCTGATTTCAAGAACTTATATTGTCATTTTTAGGATTCTGTAAGGAAAAAACGGAACACATATAGGTTTTTTTATACTACGACGGTGGCAAACAAGCTTACGGCCTGCCTGATGGTGAGCAGACACCGTAGCCTACGGACACTTGCGACTCCAGAGGAATCACAAGTGCGTTGCCGACCCTTTATTGATTTGATCACTTTGTTGTCCGTCCGTCCGTCTGTCTGCCTGTCAAGACTCTCAGGAACGCGTAGAGGTATCAAGCTGGAATTTATATAAATAATCAGGTCTACTGTCCTTTGGAGCTGCGAAAAAAATCAAACTTCTAAGCCAACGCAATCAAAAGATACAGCCGTTTATGCCGCAAATTTCCGCAAATTTTCAACACTCGCAAGGGAATCAAAACCTACAGGGTACCCCAGGGGGAAACTCAGAATCTTGAAATTTGGTACGAAGCAACTTCTTATCGCACAGTTAAAGGAAAAATTGCGAATACCGTAAATTTTTAGTTACATCATATAATAAAAATATTTTTTCTCGGCGCGCGAGTCCGACTTTTTTGTATTCCGTAAAATAATTACTACTAGTGTATAGTGATTGCTTTCCAAATAAAGTACCATCATCATAATTCTATAAAGCGATCCCAGTACAGTTGCATCCTGAAGGATGCTCCGGGATCACTCCCGAATCCCAAGAATTAGGAACTTATTAGTGAGTGTATATTTTTTGCAATATTTTAATGAGAAGAGACACACTTTAACAAAGTCAGTCTCTTTTGGACACTTTTTCAGCATAACTATTTATGATAAATATTAGGGCACAATTTTTTACACTAATCGAACTACTCCCATAGTAAGCTCGATAAGACTAGTGTTATGAATACTAGACGACGATATATTTAATAGAAATAAAATATATCGTCTCTTAAATACATAGAAAACATCCAAGTCTCAGGAACGAAAGCTTCTGCTCACCACAGAAACAAATGCCCTTACCGGGATTCGAACCCGGCACCTCTAGCTTTGGAGGCAACTAGGCTAAACAGGCCGACAAACCACCCACCACACAAACGCATGCCACATACAGGACAGGCCGATGATTCATTTAAACATAGTCTTCGCTTGTAACTTATACAACATAAAGTTCAATTTTAATTGCAACATCCCAGGCATGATATACATAACATTTTTATATGAGCCATCATTGGTTTTGGTACACAATACACATACAGTACCGGCCAATAATATATCACCTTTAAGTATTGACGGCGAATTTTTTATTTATTTATTCCTAAATGTTTTTACCTTGCCTCATCATGCAATAGGTAGTATTTAGACTCTTTGGACGAGCGATAAGAAAACCTGGCCACATATAAAGGGTTTTATTTAGTTTTTCGTTTTTTTTTTCGCAAAAACACTACAGGACAGTTTTCCTACAGTTGTATGTAAATGTGAAATTATTACCTAAAATAGCTTAAAAAGAATAGGCGGTTAACGAGGTAAAGATGACGAAGACTCGTGGTGAAAAATTTGAATCCCTGTCAACAACAAGCTATCTTTGCCGGCTACAAGCAAGGGCGTACCTCTGTGTACTTAGATATTCTGGACAATGTGATGTTACCATATGCACGACGATTTCTGGGCCGCGGGTTTGTGTTTCAGCAGGACAACGATTCAAAGCATCGTGCAAAACGTGTCACACAATGGTTCAAGCGGCGACGCGTTACTCTAATGGACTGGCCAAGTCAATCTCCTGACTTAAATATAATAGAGCTGCTATGGGATGAACTAGAAAGACGTTTGAAAGGTAAAAGACCCACTTATGCGATCCAAAAGTTCTCTCATCTACAGGAGGAATGGCATAAAATCCCTCAATCAACTATTGACGCTCTTGTGGACTCTATGCCTTAGACGCTGTAAAAGGCTTTGCTACAAAGTATTAATGTTGTTACACTTTAATAAATATATAACATGTTAATCTATCACTTCTTTTGATTTATAATAGTTTCATAAAGACCGACTGCATTTTGTTATGTTGTGCAGGTTTTAAGTATATAATGAGTATAACTGTGCTTTCACATTATTTTATTGAAATATGCATTCTATTTTTTGGTAAAGCTCTGGGTAATATTTACACTTTATAATCTTAACAATATATATTACTATATACATGTGTACTTAAAAAAACACAAAGGTGATATATTATTGGCCGGTACTGTAGACGTCTATGGTCTCGGGGGGTAACTACCCAACCAGTCGTCAACTGACGACTCCGTAAAAAATACAGTAACAGTAAAAGCTTGACGAAAATGACTTTCTTGTAGAAACTCGACCAGCAGATTATGATATTATTATCAACTTTCTTAAAGTAGTGAGACAGCAAATGTTTTCATTTATCACTTTTATTTCAAACAAAAATATACATACATACGATTTCCTAATCTGACTTGTTTAAATGCTTTGTTACAGATTTTCAGCCGGAAAAGGCACAATTTACTTATTATCTGCTATTAATAAATTAATATAAACTATTTCTTATCATAACAGTATTGTATACCTATCTATATCTAACAAAATAAATATAAAAAATAATTTAGTCAATGTTATAAGCAGATACATATTTCATTAAATACCTAAGATAAACGTCCCAGTCGTTGAAACTATCCCTACTTAATGGTGTCCTCTAGATTGGCAGAAAAACTGTAAAAGAATGTATTCATTCGCAGATTTATTAATTTTGCTCTAGCTCTTTTTTCCGAAATTATTGAACTTTTTAGGTCATTGTGTAGGTCTACTAGAAAAGTAGGTTTCGTTAGAACTGCGACTCTTTGTGAAAAAAAATTATGCTTTCCATGAAATGAAAATTATGGGAAATATTACATTATATGAAACTTCTGTCTGAGAAACAAGGTACCACCAGGTAACAGGTAAGGGAGAAATATCAATCTAGCTAGGTATCATCTCCGGGAATAGTCATATTCTCCGGAACATCACAAAGCACTAGCTAGCAGTAGAGTACAATATCAACTATTAAGTATTAATGCTTCTCTTTATGATTTGACTATGAAAGTGTTAAATATTTGGACGTTTACATTAAGTATATTAAAAAAAAAGTAAGATTCATTTACGGGCGTTAGCCGTCACAGCGCAAATTATCGAGTGAAAACGTTATTTCCATGGAAAAATACGATCTTTAATTTGACAGTTAGCGTCTAATATTTTTTTTAGGAAATTGCCAATAGAACGATTCAGAATAGGCTAATAGTGCCATGATGTACTTAATGTACTATATGATAATCATAGCTTAATAATGTGAAAAGTAATAGAAATACCAATATGGCGATATCCGTGACAATAATTATTAACAATGCTCAGATTTCTATGATCTGAGTAACAGTGAATAACTAACACATATGTCACTGTGCTATTTTCACAAACTAAATTAATTGATTGATACTTGCCTGAAAATGTTTCTATCAGTTTAGGTTATTAGGTTCTAAATTCATTTTAATACCCACATCCCACATACCTACGCTCGAAAAAGTCTTCTTCGTCACTCAGTAAAAAATATAATATCCTAACTACAATATTTATAGTGTCAGATGGTTTCTGTCATAAATGCGTATTTTAATACTGTTAGGTAATTTGTACTTAACTGCTTATAGGCCATCCAATAAAATATCTTATTACATTGTTATAGCTAGTTGACTACAGTACTAATCTTTGCACTAAATTGAAACTGGGTGCATTTGACACCATGCATTTACTATAGAATTGCTATAGAAGTGATACTTATTTCGTAAAAAAATATATATGAACTCGTTTCTTTAAGTTTCTAAGGATATTAGAGTGATGAAGACACATTTTTATTCTATATCCCTCCTAACACTAACAAGAAATCAGGAAAACGTACATGTTTCATCTAATGCCGATTATGTATAACACTTATACATTTACAAATTAACAATACAGATTTTCCTATTTTAACTGGCAGTTTTAATCTAATCCACGACAGGTTTTTTGGCCGAGATCGAGCAAACAGGAATTAGAACTTAATAATGAAGTTAAATTTAAATTTGTATAGACTAATCTCATATCATAATATAGTCTATTCCGGTTTAGTCCAATTAAATATTATATTAAAAATAATTAAAACGCAGTACTGTTATGTTATGCCCCTATTTCAGTATATCGACCATTGTCACTTCAGAATGACAACTCCACGATAGTCGGTCGTCCAGGGCCAACAGGTCAAGGTGCGTATCGTAGATGGCGTCAATTCTCGTGTCATACCAATATCTTCGATCGGTCACGGCCTGCCCGCATTCAGCGGATGCCTGCCACCTTAACCAGGTCATCAGCTCACCTCGTGGGGCCTTTCAACGCTGCGTGGTCCGGTACTTTACTGACCGATCATTGTGGCAATCTTTGAGAGCGGCCTATATCCAGCAGTAGACGTCCTTCGGCTGATAATGATGACCAATACTTTTCTGAACTTTGGCATGCTGCTGTATGTCGAATTAACATTGTCAGGTGCCATTTGTTGATTTAGTGAAATAGAAGTGTGATAATTGGATAGCTAGGATTTTCGAGTAGCGTTATCTATCATGGTGCTTCACTTGGTGCCCATGGCCACGATAACTTTATAGTGACATTTGATGACGGTGGCTTGGTTCTGTGTGTTGTTATTGGAGTCCATCATGCGCATGTCGCTCACGACCTGCAGGTAGTCGCTCAGGTACTCCGGCCACTCCTCCTCGGGGATGTTGAACGGAGTCACAGCTTTCACTGCTTCTGCAATGTACAAATATTCCAATAAAAAAATATATTGGGCAGAGGTCGCACTCGACATGAGTTTTTGTCGGAACAGAATAAATTGTAGAAAGTTCAAATTTGTACAAATCTTTTTTTTGTTATTCAGTAGAAGAGTGACAAAAACATATTCTGCGTTGTATGTACCGCGTAGAATTTTATTTAATTGTTTAGTACAAATAGACTATTTGTTGGTGTCTTAAAAGGGAGCTAAAATTATTTCAAGCAATATCTATTTACGCCAAAGGTCATTCTTCACGGAAGAAGAATTTAATTCATCCCAAGGGTCAAATGAATTCTCGCTGATACGTTCTTATATTGATTGTTCCGAAAATTAATAGTCAATGCTGAATTTATTATTCAATTGAGCCCATAAGGACAAATGAGGTGACAATATTTAGCTAAGAGTTTATTCATTGTTCTACTTTACTACCTATGAAATTTTACATTGTTTATTATGTAATACTGAAGACTAATAGTTATGAACTAATGACGAAAAATTAAATTATATTAATATAAATTTTAACATTTTTTTAAATATATTCACCAAATATTTAATTAAATTAATATCAATTTTAGTATTTTTTAAAATAAGTCTCTTAAGGGGGTTCATAAAGGGTTAAACACATATTTAATGTGCATAGTGATATATAGTAAACCGGCGGAAATACAATTACTGCAAGGCAATAATTTAAAAACAAAACTACTAGCTGGCTCCTGGACAAATGCTTTTATATATTAGGTATTATGTCTTTTCCGCTCACGGGACAATGGTGTCCCGGACCTTTGGAAGGCGTGTACGGAGCCGAAGTACCGAGGTACCGAAGTACCAACCGAGTACCACATAGCCAACACGTAGAGGCCCTTTTGACAATTTAATGAAATGCAAGGGGTACACCGAGCGGATGCTGTCCCTGCCCGTGTCATGGGACGCACACAGAGACAGCACCCGCCAGGGTGTACAGGAACTATTGCTGGTTGATGGAATCTAAATGAACCGGACTATTGGGTGAATATGATGAACTAATGGCTGGGCTATTGAGTGAGACAACGGACGTCTGCCTAATAAAACTGTCTCACATTTTTATCTCAGGCAGACGGTGACTCGCCCTCTGCTAAATGGCCTAAGGGCAACCCCGGTGCAGAGGGCTGGGGGTAGAGAGGCGGCACTGGAATTTAAACATATAGCCAACTCGCCACTTAGGTGACCACATCCGCTCCCGAGCAACAGCTCTAGCGACTCCACTCTGGACAGCCGGTTAAGGCAAGCCAGAGGCGGGGGGCCTGTTCATACAACCAACCCACAGGACACCCCCAGGAACACTCAGGTACATAGGGTCGCTGTTCCCTAACAGCTCGCCACAAGCTGCCCTACGTTGACTGACTGCACTGGAAATCCAGTGGGCGATTGGGTCGTCACATCCCTACGCGTAATATTATTATTATCCTTTTTTTTTTTTCTACAAGTTAGGTTTTTTACAATAAATTTATCAAATGTAAAATATAAAAAAAAACGTACAAAATATAAAAGAATTATACAAAAACCTAACCTAAAGTGCCGTCGGCAGCGAGGCGGGGCCTAAGCTGCCGGTGGTTAGGGCGACAGAGACAGGAACCTCCTCTATATTACTATTATTATTAAAAGCCTACAAAGTGTTCATTTAATTATTTATTTATTTATTTATTAAGAAACAAACGTTTGTATAGACATATAAAGTAACATAACTATATAATAACAAATTTAAACCTACAGTTTCCTTAATTAAAGATACGATAGCAAATTTCTTTTTTTTTTGCATTTGTACCAAAAATATCTGAGCTGTTTATTTTACTTAGTTTACAGTGTTTTTATGGAATAAGGACACGTATTAACAAAAGTTACTACAATGAAACATTAGTAACATTACACATAACTTAGTTTAAAAATAGGTTTTTAACCTATTTTTATTGAAAGGCTTTCCTTACATCATATATTGAGCAATTAAATATATCGGTTTCAGAAAGTTTTAAATAATCATTAAATAATCTACAAGCACGTCTAACATAGTTATTACGTGCATAACATGTTCTAGTTTTAGGTATTCCGAAAAGCTCCTTTTTGCGACACATACGAGGTTTTCTGTGCGGCACTTTGAACAAAATCTCTCTAAAGGTGTTCCACTGCTTTTATAGTGTAAAAAAATATCTGGATATTGTTTGAAACTGTTATTTAAATGAATTATTCCTGTTGACATTTGTATCATTATTTATTACAGTTCTGTGTTTGATTTTCTTCGTTTATTGACATTGTATCATTTAATTAGTAAATTATATTTTAATATTGAATCAATGAATTGTAACGCTCCTCAACACTGTTTGCACGCCTGCATGCAGGCTGAATGCACTGGACATGTATTATTTCCAATATCTCATCAACTCATGTATTCAGAGCAAATAAATTATTGAATCTTTGAATCTAAAAGTTTGTTAGGGGTACATTATTTTTGAGATGATATTTAAAGCTTCGTTCAACTCTGTGTTGTATATTATTTTGTGTGTTCAATTCAATACAAGAGAATTTATTTTAGTATTTATTAAAAGTACATGGGCGGCCTTTGCACGACATATTTCGTGTTTTCCCGGAGAATACGAGTTTTACTGAAAATAAGATCTATTAGCTAGATCGATTTTTCGCTCCGTAATCCCCTGACTTGGAAATTTTAACGAAATCATTAGAGAAGTTTCCGAGATCCCCGAAATAATATATATAAAAAATAAATATGCAACAATTGATCGTTATTATATTTCTTCCTCATGGGGGTTGTACAAACTGGGTTCAAAGTTAGCATAGTGAAATAGACAAGTACTTTTTAAGGTTAAACTTATTAAAACTTTTAGATTGGTAGAACGAAATAATTATTTTTCTTATAATGAACACAATAATTACATATTGTAAGAAATAAGATGCGTACGCGGACTGCTTCGCTATAGATTCGTTATATAATTGTTAGGCAGAAGTTACGAGTAGTATCCAGTAATATACGATTTTTCAAATAGTGAAGTGTAAGGGCGGGACTACACGTCTTTTTATTTTATATCGGAAAACAAAGGAAGGCAAACACGCACGCAAACGCGCTACCCGAAGTGTGGTTCCATGGTGGTGGTGGTGTGGTAAAGTCCTTCATATCATAAAATAATAGTTTCTTCGCAGCTAAATCTTTTAAAAATACTGCTCTGTTTTTGATAATTACTGCGTTACTTTCACAGCACAGCACATTGCTACCAATGTGCTGTGCTGTGTGTGTTATAATGTATTTGCTATTTGGGATGCTTACTTTTACAAGTATCCAAGTTTTTGAAGGAGAAAACCTTATCCTGGTGCTTGACTTCAACGTTTTTGAAGCCAATACGGGTCATAAGTGTTCGCACCTCGTTTTCCGCATCCTGAAAAGAAAATCACGTTTATATTATCTATTATATTGATTAATCCGAAATTGCTTGCGAATTTACTAATGTTGCATTATGTTAACAAGTGTATACGGCAAGGTTACAATCGAATTTACTATTGTTGTATTATGTTAACAAGTGTATACGGCAAGGTTACAATATAATACTTGCGAATTTACTAATGTTGCATTATGTTAACAAGTGTAAACGGCAAGGTTACAATATAACAGCCGAGTTTCTTACGCCGGTTCTTCTCGTGGCAGAGGTTTATTTTTCCGAACCGGTGGTAGTTTATTGACGTTCATAGGTGCATGTAATATGCCTAATTTGAATAATAAACTACTTTTACTTTTAACACTGCACGCCACCGTAAATTTTGTTATTAAAATAGTGACTTTGAAATTTAAAAGTAAGGTTCCAATCCTAACGCCTCGGGTCGGATCCGGAACGAGGCATACGAAGGGTTAAATCTCCCGAAGTGTTAAAAATATTATCATAAATACATTACATTTACATATTCTGTGCTAGTCAACATCTCAATAACACACAACACTAAAAAAAATTCTATAATTCTTCCATTATATGACGTCACAACTTTCCATAGTCAAACGTCGTCCTTTTTTTCATGTGTATGTATTTAAAAATCTTTAACATTGCAAAAATAAGCCGGAATTTGATATTTTCCGAGTATTTTCGTATGATTCGTTTATTAAATTAGTATCTTAAAAATAATTTTTGTGTGCAGCAAGTGTTCAAGCAATAGTTCCTGGCCAATTACCCGAGAATCGTGATACGGCGATGTGAAACTGTCGACGTTGCTCAAGTAGGCGCTCCAACGGGCGCGGCGGGCCAGTACCCGGAACACGTCGTAGATGGGCATGTGCCCAAGGAACAGTAGCAGGCAGCTGCCGCCGTCGCCCAGCAGTCGATATATGTTGGTGAATGCCTGTCTGTACAAAAAAAGAAAACGGTTAGATTAAGTCGTAGAAAGAGGATCCTATAGAAGGAGGATTGGAGTGTCCCCAAAAGGGACGGACTTATGGGAATCTGAGTAAATTGAGATATATCAGGAGACTGATAATTCCTTCAGCACGATTATGACATACCATCCTAAGTCGTGTTATACGTGGTGGCAGCAATGGCATTCATCGATGACGTTTCGGTGAAGGTGACAAATATTACGGCCTTATAGGCGATGAGAGACAGGGGCAGTGCATCTCGCTCCCAAGTGTGATTATGTCTAAGATGCTTACAGCAAAAAATTTTTTAGAACACCTATTTGACACTTGTCTACTGATGTTTGTAGTGAGGAGGCTTAATTGTTAGTCAAATCTAGCGATTATGAATTGTATAAACGATTCGATCGACTGATTTTACTGCCGATTTTTTTATCGTACGTACTTACTTCATTACTGGGGAACCTGCAAGCCTACTAATATCTAAATTAATTAATAAGCAAATAATGAATATCATAGTCAATAGAAGAAATTTAATATATGATATATATATTAAATTTCTTCTATTATTAATATAATATATTAATATTATTAATATCAGAGAGTTGTTAATTATTCTCAGAAGTCCCCATGAAACATCGGTAGATCGGTAGCTAACAGCAATCATTTTAACCGATCTGTCATCAGGAAATTTCAGATCTCAGGAAATATGTAAATAATAAATTAAGTAAATATTACAGCACGGCTAGCATACGACTGCGCGATGGCTAGCTCACGCGCGAGATAGACTCTCAGTCCTTTTCTAATTGGTACACACAGAAAAAGACTGATAGTCTATGTCGCACGTGAGATACCTCGCGCGCCGTCTTGTGCTAGCCATGCTGGACGACTTATCACGCACAATTCATTTTCGATGGTGTTTGTGGACCCCTTAAATTAATTCCTTACTTCTTTCCTTGTATACTTAATTGATGAACCTACTCTAAATTAGGGAGTTAATGGAATTCTAGTGAAAATATTATTAAACATTGTTATATTATATTCTTACCATCCATGGTCTACGGAAACAAGGTCTGCTACTCCGGATCGTGACAGAAGCCTACGTCACTGTACAGCCTGTACACACACGAACTCGCACAACGACTGCCAACCACCGATAGGCTCGATAGCAGTAATGTAGGCTTGTTGGACTTGAATATGTTAGGTGCACCTATAGCGTTTTGGGTATTTTGTATAGTACCTCGTGTATGCGCTCTTGAAAAGCACCATTTGGTGAAGTTTGACAAAAAGTAATAATAGGATATCATAATGGCATATTCTCAAGTCTGGCACTAGATTGTTTACAGTAAAACTAATTTATTGCGGCTTAAAACATTTTGAGCTTTAACTTGGCAGTTTTCTTAAATATCCACTAGCTGTCATGGTATTATAACAAACTGCATAGAAAACTGCCAAGTAAAGGCCCAAATTGAATTAAGCCGCAATAAATTAGTTTTACTGTAAATAATCTAGTGCCAGACGTGGCACCTTTTCAAATAATCTATGGAACGTGGCACCCATTTAGATCTCAATTCTTTTGTCGGTGAAGACGACAACCACGCATCGCAATATTCTTAATATTGAACTTGGCTCCCATTTTCACACTTAAGTTTTAGACAGGATATAAATTATTCATTTCCCCCAACTTACGAAATGTCACCCGAATCGAAACGAATGATATGGTCACAACACTGGTCTAAAAACAAAAAAGATGTAGTATGTAACTGTTTGTGTGGTGATTTATTACTGTAAAATATTCCAAGACTATGATAACGAAAAAAATGAACATAAGCTTAATCATATAAATTAAAAGAGTAAGAGTAGTTTACACGTACTTAGAAAGACCCAATTTCATTGATGTTTTTTTATTAATTTGGATTGATCATGCACATTTACATTATATGGGTGTTGTGATGTGTCAAATATGTGATCTAAGAAAAATTCTACTGTACATCTCTTTAACACTTTTGTATGTGTGTATCGCCGGCTCCAATCTTATTCTTACTGCATGGATTAAGTTAATTAAGGCGACTTCCCGACTTAGCGGCGCGGGCTCCATATGTAATGTAGTATTTTGTTCTGTGCCGTGAGCTTACTGATGTCGCAGAGATTTCCTACCTTAACGAGATAAATACTTTCAGTATTACTTTTGCGCAGTAGTAATATCATGCGCAGAAGCAGGACAGTACTGCATTCGTATCGGCCAGCCAGTCAGGAAGCACTAATTTAAGGCGCCTTGTCGATGCGGAGGCGGTATACGATATGAGAAACCTGTCAGCTGCAACCGATACGAATGCAGTAGTGCCCCACTTCTACGCATGGCATTACTACTGCGCAAACGTAATACTGACAGTATCTCGTTAAGTGAGGAAATCTCACATCAGTGAACTCGCGTCAAAGAACAAAATACCTGTCACATCGCACCCGCCCCGCCAATTCAGAAAGTCGCCTAAATGTGCTAAATGTAGGGGCGTAGTAAACAGCGGTACTGACTCTACTAATAGTTGAGTTAGTTGTCACTGACAGTTGACAGTTTTCTCATTTAGCACCGCCTCCGAACCGACAAATCATTAGTTATTTAACAGTAGTTTGTCGGTAAAGGAAAACGTTGTGAGGAAACCGGTCTAATCCGAAACAAACAGGTCTATAAGTTTGGCAGGTAATGGATTGGAAGGTCGAATGGCAGTGCCTTTCGTAAAACAAGTGCCTACGCTAAAAAATAAAAATAATTTATTTCAGACCATACTGATCCATATTATGTTAGTTAGAGAAATCTTACAAACTGTGTTAGTGGATATCGAATAAAAAATATAGTAGAATCGGGTGGCGCACAGAAGTCTGCAAGGGTTAGCCATTGAGAGAGCGAAGAGAGTATGTAGCAATTGTAGCACGGTCTACTCGGCTCTCCCAATAGCCACCTCCACCCATAACTTCCGTTATCGGGCAGTCGAGTCTTTCGGCCAACACCCTGAGAAGACCGTCGCTGGTGCATGCTAAGACGCACTCGTCTTAGCATGGAAACGACTCTTTCTCGCGTAATATCATTAAAAAAAATCATCTAGTCGCGTTTCCGCGAACATGCCAGATGCACTGCAGTGCTTCGGCAGCCGCAACAGCATCCTCAATATTGCACGCGTAGTGCGTTATATCCCCGGTTGTCAAAATATTGCGATTATATTACTTTAGGATACAACCGGGAAACCACCAGTACCGCTACCATGAGATGCTATCGAAAATATACATTACGTTACTACAGTCGCTACCGAATAAACGCGTTTCGAGTAGATTTCGATTGTGCTCGTACCATGAGTCAACCGCGCGTTCACTGCGCCCGCCAGAAGCTAACGTAATATTCGCTAGCGACTAACGTTTTGTAGCGGTTGCCGTAGATCGGTACCATGAGTCACCAATTTGACAGTCGCTATCGAAAAATACCGTATCGACTGTAGTAAACTATTTCACTAGCAAATTGGAGCGTGAAAGCTTATTAGAGATCTTGTTTCGTAAGTTATTGTAATAATTATTTATCTAAATAATATCGGTAAGGCATTATTTTGTGTGGAATATGTTAGCGACGGCTGCGTAAGAAGATGAACGACAAATAACAGAGATAAATTGAGGCTGATATGAGAAATAAATAAAAAAAAACCACTTCAACATACTATAAAATGAGATTAGGTTTATTAATTATATATAATCTATGTACATCTAATCACATGAAACTAAAATAAAACATCATAAAAACTGGGAAGACTGCATCACTCAGTTTATAGGTATGGCAATAATAACCAAAAATAACCAAAGCAAATACAAGATTCACTAACATTTGACCTTGTGCTACTGTTCTACGACACTTTAAATTAGCAGGTTTATTTCTATACTTTTGAAAGGAAGCCTTGGGTACTTAGCCTTTTGTCCAATATCGTCCTTGCTCTGTCTTTTCAGTATAGTTAGAAAGAGAGCTTTGTATGCTGTGAAGTTAGGCACGTCACTCCGTATCGTAGCGTAAACTACTCGATGAATCGAGTTAACGTTAGCGAGTATAGTAAACGCGTAATTGACTCATGGTACGAGTACCGATCTTTAGTTCTATGAGTGACCACCAGAGGCGCTGTACTTATTCTCCATACTGATTGTTTACGCAGTCGCTAGCGAGTACGGTCACTGCAAACTCATGGTAATGCTACTAGAGGATGATGACGGTTAGGTTCAGTTGTATTTCAAATTATCAGTTAAAATTGCTCATATATTTATGTTTTTTCTGCGGGAATTTAAACGTATCTTGATATAGCTAAACCATACGATTGTATGAGCGCGATCTCGCCAACAAACTGGTCTCCCAGTTTGGCGAGTTAAATTTGAAAATGTAACTATTGTACACCTATTATTGAGAATAAAAAAAAAATATCATTGTTACTATCTCGTTCAGCACTATTGCGGCCTAAAAGTCATAGTTTTTTTGTCTAAAAGGAGCAAAAAATTAAACTATTTTTTTTCTGTACTTTTCTTTACTCAAATATACTTTTCTAGAGCGATGTTAAGAACTCTTTATTATAAAAACACTAAAAATTGAAACAAAAAACAAGGGAGCGAAAACTATTGAGTCATAATTTGTTTCTACGTTACACCACCTATCTCAAAAATCATCGTATCCTTTAATCAGTATATTGAAATTAATTATCAATACTTTTGTCATAATATAAGTACTTACAAAACGTTTTAAAATTAGTACGACCTTGGTGCGAAGCTCATTGCAATGTGATATGATAGGGATCGAATGAGACGAACAACAAGTGAATTTAAAAGATTTTTCAAAATTTCTTGATTTCTTCTACGATAAATTGTTTATTATCCCACAAATTAAACCGCCTTTACGCCATTACGCCATTTTGTACTACTACCTTATTTTTAGGATATAAGTAAAAATCTCAAAAAAAAACCAGCCAAGTGCGTGTCGGATCACGCACAATTTAAGAAGGGTCCCGTACCGACACCTACTTATACCTAGTGGTTCTGTGAGCTGTAGACCTCGATAATAAATATAATTATCGCACCTGCTCACAATATTTCATGAGGATCGGCTAAAAAATGCGACCTGTAGAGGAGAACAAACCAAAATCCGCCCGCAGAAACATACGAAGTCATTGACAAACTGTTTTAGAATATTTCCAAAAACTTCACGAGAATCGGTTGAGAAATGCGACCTGTGGAGGAGAACAAACGGAAATCCGGACATACGAAAGATTTTATGATGTAGTTGAAGCAGAGACCTTAATTTCACTCGGTCAACAAAACACAAAATTCAAAAAGGTCATATCTTCATAGGGAACTCACGGCACTTAAGTTCTTTTGTTTCGGTAAGACAGTTTTTCAGCGATTACTCAAAATCTGTTAAACCTATCTTCTTCAAACCAAAAATCGTTGAAAGTATTCATTAATGTTCACCACCTTAATTTTTTTTCAGAATTTTTCAGCTCATAGTTTGGAAATTAGAGGGGAGGGGGGACACACTTTTTACGACTTAGACGGCTAATATCTCGCCAACAGTTGACTTAAATGAAATAGTTTCTTAGAAATCTTCATATCATTTTAAAAGGCCTATCCACAGTATGTGCATTGAATTTTTTTTTCATCTCCTGGTTACCTACGTGTATAATGGGATGCCCCCTAATTTAATTAGTTTTCATAATTTCTCTTTTTTTTTGTAGCGGTTCATAGAATACACCGTCCTACTAAATTTCATAATTGCAGTGCTTATAGTCTCCGAGTAAATCGACTGTGACATACGGACGGACGGACAGAAGTGACGAATCTATATTTCTATAAGGGTTCCGCTTTCGCCATTTTGCCGATGGAACCCTAAAAAAGGTTGTAAGGTATATGCATGTTTATGATGGTGACTGTACAAGTACGTAATGCACCGGTGCTTTATTTACCGGTGCATTCGGTTTGGTATGTGCTTTTAAAAGCTCTTTATTATTTTTAAGTAGGTACTTTGATGTAATGATAGATTGAGTAACACAATATTGTGGACATTTTTAGACATTCGATAAAAATACATAATAGTGGAATATTCGGCCCACTCGCACCCTATTATCGGCTAAATTATTCAGTCCAGTTCAAAATACCACCTTCATAAGCAGTTCTAAAAGGGTAGTAATAAAAGCTCCGAACATAAACTAACCTAACCTACAACAAAAAACTAAAACGTACTGACTGAAATACTAACTGTGCAAATACTCCACGAGCGAATAATTCGGAGAGTTTTATTATTTTAGTAGCACGTTCAGTTTTTCTGTGTACTGGTTTATTATTTCTCGTACTAAAATAGTTTGATTTCACGACAAAGTTCTTAGGTAATAATTTTAGCATTTGAATTAGTAACGATTTAAGTTAACTATATGATAGTTCAAACCATGCCACTATAACCATAGGTACCCGAAAAACATGACAAAGACAGCTCGGTAAATATGCATTCCTCAGCCAAACTGAATACTAATTCTACATTAAAGATTATGCTGCATTTGTCGAACACTGACTAGGATAATAGAAATTAATTGGATTTCTAGTAAATATTTATTACTTAATTAAAGGTTTAGCTATCCGAAACAAACTTGTGAAGTTGTATGCTCGAAGGAGCACGCGTCATTCTGTTCTAGTTTTAAGATAAGTCTTGTTTTCCAAGATTATTAAAATTATACACATTTTTCAGTTTGCCAACATTCCTACCCTGAGATTTTTCAATAGTAGATACTCAATTGCCATGAAGTTGATTAATTAAAACCACGTAGCTTAATTCCATACGCTATGTAAAATTTTTCTTTCTCGACTTGAATTTGTGCAAAATTTTTATAAAATATAGTACCTAGGCACAAATAATTATCTACTCACTTTTGTTTCTTGATCCAGTGCAGCGTAAAGAAGGAGAAGGCGTGGTGGAAGCGGCCACGCAGCTCCCCCGGCAGCCGACCCTGGATGTCCAGTGGCATGAACACCGTTC
Organism: Notocelia uddmanniana; assembly: GCA_905163555.1. Classification (NCBI taxonomy): domain Eukaryota; kingdom Metazoa; phylum Arthropoda; class Insecta; order Lepidoptera; family Tortricidae; genus Notocelia; species Notocelia uddmanniana. The sequence goes on from LR991053.1 coordinate 15,088,294, forward strand.
GCTCGCCTCCGTAGTTCTCGTTCGCAAACTTCACCATCCTCTCACTCAAATCTCCCCCAACCAATACGTCAAAATCTTCAGGAAGATACGCCTTCAATATCTCCGTCGTCGTACTGCCATCCCCGCAACCTATGTCTATGATTTTCGCACCGTATTTTTTCCATTTAATTTTCGCCGCGAATTCTTCAAGGCACTCTAAAGTATCCTTCTTTTGTAATGCGTTGTTTTTCGTATATAATTCGGCGTCATTCATGTTTATTCAGAGTCGTGTGTTTATTTCGGTGGTAGGGTTGGGACGCGTCCGCAGGCCGGCTGTGCTTGGTGCGGTTTCGGCGAGAGTCTCGGCGGAGGCGCACCGTATGTATTTATATAGTGGTATAGGCCTGCCATCATCCGCTCCTACGAAATCCGCAAGAGTGCGCGTGCGCTCTTATCAGAACACGCATGTAAGATTCCGTAGGTTTCATGGTTGATATCTCCTGATCACGTTACTTTTCTTTATCGTATCGATCTTCTCTGTAGCAAGGGAAACGTAGTCATAGTGATTATTCTTACATATTATTATATAATAAAAAATCATAGATTATCTATTTAGACTATAGTCAATGAGGACAAGTACAACTTTCGTCAGTCATTTCCTCTTGGGCGACTTATAAAATGCTACAGAGAGCTGTATCTGTGAACGTCAGCCAAATCAAATGACAGATTATAGGCTAGTACAAATAAATAAACATGTAGGCTGGTTATACTTCTGTGGGAAGATCAGGAGATGTACAGTCGCAAAATAAAAAGGTTCGTTACTTTCAACTCTATTACAAAGCCTTTAAGGTCGAAAGTGACGAACTTTTTGATTCCGCAACTATACTAGGTGCCGTTGTTCAACTCACCCATAGAATCGCACCTGACGTTAACGGAGCTTTATGATAAACACGATTAAGATCCCCGAAGAATTTTACAAGTTTTCGGCTAAGAAGAAATAGAGTATAAAAAATTCTGTAGGGGCTTGTTTCACAACAACTTGTGTTAGTAACGAATATCTTCTTCTTGTAAAAGAGGCTTGCACTGTACAAGTTGATATGTAATCGGCCCTAGTAGCATAATATCTTCTTACTTCGGCTGTTAAGTGCTGTTAACTTCGTTGTTGTTATCAAGTTTGGAGAAGCATGAGAAAATATTCATTATCGTAAATTATATGTTGCAATTTCAAGGCATCGACCCATCACTAAATATGAATATGCACAATATGCACATACTAAGCAAGTTACACATACGAGTACCTATATTTATACCATATATTTCATTTTCATATTATTATTTGAGTAAGTACTTGTAGTTTCGGGGGTTATTTACTTAGACCGAAACGAATACAAAGCAAGATATGGCGAAACTATAAGCACCTATAAGGGTTCCTACTTTACTACGAACCCTAAAACAATTTTAGTTTCCCCGTGCCCGTCTATCCATCCGATCCCGGCTTAACTCAGTAACCGTTGCTACGAGAAAGATGTAATTTGGCACAGGTATTATACATATGGATGCGGGTGGTGCAGGACCAGGAGCGGTGGAGGTCATTGTGGCACTCTTTAGGGGAGGCCTATGTCCAGCAGTGGACGTCCTTCCTATCTGAAATTGTGTAAATTATACTCATAGGTAGTGGTGCAACCGGGATAACGACCAGAAGGAGGATAAATTCCTAGTTATAATATTAAAATCACTGATTGGTTAAGGCTCTGTAGATGTCTGTTTTCGTGTTTTACATTTTAGAACGAGTCTGAAGCTGACCCTGCCTTTTGTAATACAGTTTCCTCATCAGTAACATGTAAATTTTTTATGTTATCTGAATCTATTGGTACAACAAATGCTTTGAGCACCGGAGGTGGCTTAATTTTTCTTTGACAATTGACTATAAAGACTATTTCGGTTTCACCCAGGACTATAGAGACTATTTTCGGTTTCTTTCAGGTTAGATTTAGTTGCTATGAGTTTTCACACGGACGCGTTATTTTTCTTATTTTGTTTCAGATAACATTAGAATATAACATGCGTTCATCGTTATGACACTTTAAGAAAAACAACTGAAACGTAATAGTTATTTATGCAACAAGTGCGGAAAGTTTGTGATTATTGACGAGTGTCATTTTTCGTTCAGGTCCACTTCGTCCACATTCCCAACTCGTCCACATACAAATCCCAACTCGTCCACATTCCCAACTCGTCCACATACAAATCCCAACTCGTCCACATTCCCAACTCGTCCACATTTCGAACTCGTCCACATTCCCATTTCGTCCACATTTCCAACTCGTCCACATTTCCTACTCGTTCACATTCCCATTTCGACCACATTACCTACTCGTTCACATTCTCAACAATCTCAACTCAGCCACATTGCCAACTCGTCCACATTATCGTAATCCGCGTTCACAGAGCTTTATCCGTTATGATGCTCCCATTTAAAAAGTGCACGCGAACTCTCTTGAGCGCGAGATAGAGACTTGTCTGTTTTAATACTCTTGGCTCTGACCGACTTACCGATAAAATAAAATTTCTAACCCACGCGAACATACAGACATCATCATCTTCCTCGCATTATCCCGGCATTTGCCACGGCTCATGAGAACCTAGGGTCTGCTTGACAACTAATCTCAAGAATTGCCGTAGGCACTAGTTTTACGAAAGTGACTGCCATCTGACCTTCCAACCCAGAGGGTATACTAGGCCTTATCGAGAATAGTCAGGTTTAGACCTGAACAGGCGGGGCCATTACCGTGGCCCCAGATTACGCCCAACTCGGCTGCTTGGGTTCGACGAAACATGAACTTGAACTCATGCTGGCATTTTCTACGTCACAGGTGCAAAGCATTAATCGCTACGTTTTTTTATGCCATAAAGTGGACCAGATGAGAGTGGGGACGATTTGGGAATGATATGTGGATGAGGTGGGAATTTGAACGAGATGAGAATGTGGACGAGATGCGATTGTGGACGAAATGGAACTGTGGACAAGTTAGGAATGTGGACGAGATGAGAATGTGGACAAGATGCGATTGTGGACTAAATGGAACTGTGGACGGGTTAGGAATGTGGACGAAATGGGAATGTGGACGAGATGGGAATGTGGACGAGATGGGAATGTGGACGAAGTGAACCTGAACGTCATTTTTATACACGAGCGAGTGTAGCAAGCGAGTTTATTATGCGACACGGCTCGAAAATTATCTTTACAGTACATATGGTGCTACTCTACCGCATGAGTGCGGTAATCAGCAAATTACGTGCATATGTCGAAACTTTAAAGAGCCATGTGTACTGTAAAACGTTGTACGATACACGTGGGAATAGGTAATTCGCAACTCGTGTCGATTTAAAACACTCCCTTCGGTCGTATTTTAATTTATCACCACTCGTTGCGAATTTCCTTTTTTCTGCACTTGTATCGTAATGTACTATTATCGCGCGTATCGTACAAAGTGATACTGTGCATTGTACGAGGGAGTAAAATAATACAATTAGAAAGTTACTTTAAAATATATGTATAGGTTATAATTAAATTAACTTACTCGATACGTACGAGTAAAGTAAGCGCAAGTAGAAAACGAAAAAAATCAAATGATACATGAAACGAAATATTTTCATATACGACAGATAACAAGTACCTAAAGTAAGCGCCAGTTGAAAACGAAAAAACTGTAAACAATGTATTGAATTTGACATATTAAAAATGTCAAATTCAATAGATTGTTTGTTTAGGTACTTTAGGTACTTGTTATCTGTCGTATATGATATGGAAATATTAGTATCAAAATAAGCCAAAACGGTCCTGTACTATAAACAGTATCTACGTGTACGTATCTAAGTTTCACGTAGCATCATTCATACTCACTCGTAACCAAGTAGGTACCAAGCTCCTGGACTCACGATCATTTTCCTCCACTTCGATTTGGTACCGAAATAGCTAAGCAATTTTCCTCATCTACATTGTAATATAACTACATACAATTATCAATGTTTTCGATCGGCATCATGTAGTTTGTGCGTTCATTCTTTTGTTAGCAAAATAGTAAATCAATGGCCTTCATCTTCGTTTCCATTCGCGTCACAATAGCAACAACGTGTGGGTAACGTGCGGTCCCATGAGGTGAAAATGTACTTCTTTTAGCTGAGCTAAAAGGTATCATCGTAAATATTCATTTTTAAGTCGTATTTGGGTAAGCGTGGCAGCATGCTGTATGTTGCTCAACACCGTAGGCTTACAGGTTACGATACATGAACACAATGGCACGTAATCATGTAAAATCTTTTGCTGACTGTTTTAACTCAATTGTGATTGAGTGCGACAGAACTTGGCCTGCACGGACAGTCAATCTCTCATAGTTTCTGATTTTCTTATACTGACGTATTTGGATTCTTTCGCGAATCGGTTGAAAAATGCGACCTGTAGAGGAGATCAAACTAAAATCTGCCCTCAGAAACATACTAAACACTTAACCGCTGACGTGCTTTTTGCTTACATTAAGACTGACTTACGAATTACATTCGTCTGTTTATAATAAGTGGTCTAGTCTTTTAAATTTATATTGATTATTATGTTTATAAGTAATAATTATTTTAGTACATATCTTATCTATTAGAATAAAATTAAAAAATCATATATTTTTACAAACAACACTATTTATATGCCAAACAATTATACATGGACGAATATTGACGGGATCAAATATAAAAAACGAATGTATTTAATTTTTTTATAATTATTTTTAGACGTAAAAAAAGGATGATTTTAATAGGATAAAACACATTTTTTTTTTCTAAAAATAATTACAATAAGTTTTTAACGGCAGTCATTGCACCTAGGTTTTGAGCACTGCAAGCATACTGGACGGCCACGACATTGAAGCATAAATGACAACTTTTCCGTGAGTGGAATTGTTTAGTTTCAGTGTTTGTCTGTTACAATTCTACAGTCATGTCCTTTCCGATAACACTCTTGAGCTCATGTGAAAAGAGTTACACTAACACTGACCATACGAACCACATACGTCAAGAACACAAATGTAACTATTTAGAAATATCGTACACGGTCGTTTTTATCTGTTTTGATCACGTCACTGCATGTTACAAAACTACTAAAACCGGCGTTAAAGACTACCCACCAGGAAAAAAATATGAGCGAATAACAATTTACGCGTCGTACCTCATTCGTACGTCAGTGGTTAATGGTAAATCATTGAAAATATAAATTGCGTCATTAAACTATAAAGTGGCGTAGCAAAAACAATTCTATTTAATTGTTAAACTTGCTCTCAAACTTTCATGAGATTCAGTTGAAAATGCGACCTGTAGAGGGGGAGAAGTTGAGAGAGAGTTGTAGTATCCGGACATACGAAAGATTTATTGATGTATTTCGTATCTCCCGGTTACATGTATGGGGTGCCCCCCCTAATATAATTATTTTTCATAATTTCACATCATTTTTTGTAGCGGTTCATAGAATACACCTTTTACCAAATTTCATAATTGTAGTGTTTGTAGTATCCGAGTAAATCGACTGTGACATACGGACGGACGGACGGACGGAAGGACGGACAGACATGACGAATCTATAAGGGTTCCGCTTTTGCGATTTTGGCGACGGAACCCTAAAAATGGTATAAAAATCCGCGGCTAAAATATTGCTAAATTTGGCGGCATATTTTTATACACTAGCTTCTACCCGCGACTTGATACGCGTATAAATTGAAAAGAAAGAAAAGAAAAGAAATCGTTTATTCGTGACAAAAAAAAAACGGAATTAACTAAAAACATAGACCGATACATATAATTAATTTTGTCACGAAATGGTCACAACTCAGCGTGATGCTGGCAGAGCCAGCGCTGATCTTCCGTTGTGACCATTTGGTGAAGACACGGCGCTGTGACGCCATGGTCGCACTTGTATCAACACAAACAAAATTTCAAACAAATAAAACACGTCAGAACCAAGAAAAATAAAAGTAAAAAATAAATAAAAATAAACGAAATTAAACTTAAAGTATGCCACGCATCCTCATAACACCTTTTACGTTGGAACTTTTTACGCTTTAATAATATTGGTAGTAAGTAACTGAGATTTTTGAAAGAAATTGGGAGTCGGTATAAAATGCATTAATTAAAGTACATTAGCCACAAGGCTTCGAGATACTCATCAATCAATTCAATCATCATATCAGCCGAACATCCATTGTTTTTTTATACCACGACGGTGGCAAACAAGCGTACGACCGGCTGATATCCAGCTGGATATAGGCCTCCCCCAAAGAGTGCCACAACGACCAGTCCTGATGCGCCAGCTCGGACTTCCGCGACTTTTACCAGGTCATGAGTTCACCTTGTGGCCACCCACGCTGCACCTTCCGCCACTCGAGAACCTTTCCATCCAAACGGCCATCGGTTTTACGTGCAGTGTGCTCCTGCTACTTAAGTTTAGCGATTCGGAGTGCTATAGGGGTTATTTTGGTCCTACTGCGGATGACCTCATTTCTGATGCTATCACGCAGAGAAACTCTCAGCATAGCCATAGCTCTTCGGGTGACTTTGAGCCTTCTCACGAAGCCCATGGCAAGCGATCACGTTTCACTGCCATAACATTGGCAACGCACTGGATAAAGACTCTCGCCTTGAGACACTGTGGAATATTGGACGAAATGATGTGCCGTAGCTTCCTGAACGCTGCCCAGCCGAGTCCGATTCGACGATTAACCATATGCGCAATTTTATTGATTGACATAAATGATAGAGAAAAATCTGTGACAGCTGTAAAAAACATATACAACATAAGAGCCACTGATACCAGGGGCCTTTCAGCTCGAAGTACGAATTTTTCTATGTACATGTTAGTTTACTTGTTTTTACCATATGTCACTCTCTATCGCACTGAAGTTCAATCAACGCCTTTCGTTGTTTGGCCTTTAGTTCCAGCCCCTTCTTTCGTGCTGACATGGAAGTGGATGCGGACGTTACCTTATTATGCGGTGACAGCGGGCGCGGCACACCGTCGTCCCTCAACGAGGGTGCCTTATTTGACATACGGCTGCTGCCTGCCACGAACGTGGTGTCTGCGGCATGACATGTCAGCGATACTGGTGAAGAGCCTGGTGCCTTTGCAGGCGTCAACACTTTTGCTTGTTCCTTGCGTTCAGCGTGAGTAAAGTTGGAAAATATGTGCAAAGTTTATTGATTATTTAAATGACAGACAGACCGACTAGCTATGGCATCATCATAGCGATGATTAAGAGAATATGTCTGTCTTTCTTATTTCTTCTTAAAATGTTTCTTATTGTATGAAATATAGAACGCCATACATAATAATTATTTTTTTGTTTGAGGAGACTGATACAATCATGTGATATAAAATATAAACATTTCAAAAATCGGCTGTAAAATCGATTCAATATGTAGAGTTAAAAGTTTTCAAAACTTTTTGACAGTACGAGCCATATGGTCTCGTCTTGGCAACATTTTACATGAAAATGTTTTTGGTGGGTTATGTATATTTTCATTGCAACACGTCTAAGAAATTATTTAACACAGTTTTTGCCAGAAAGTATAGCAAACGATTTAATTTATAATACCTAGTGTGTAGTATAAGTGTAGTGAAAGTTATTTCCATTATTGCCTATCTCGAATTTGGTAATACAGTTTTGACATATTGTCTTGTTGAACTGCGCGTTGTTGTGTATTTTTTTATCTTCATGGTATTCATAATCAGATTTACTAATTTTAAGTAGGTATCATTGTAATAAGCATATTTTGGAAGACTGACATTCGAGTCTGTTTCGGCGTCCGCTTTTTCAGAACGCTAGTCGTTGTTTAGGGTTCCGTAGTCAACGAGGAACCCTTATAGTTTCGCCATGTCCACGTCTGTCTGTCTGTCTATCTTGTCTGTCTGTCTGTCCGAGGCTTTGCTCTGTGATTGTTAGTGCTTAAAAGCTGCAATTTGGTATGGATATATAAGTAAATCAATAAAACTGACAAAGTAATAAAATAAAATCTAAAAAAAAAAAATTGTGTACAGTCACCAGCACCAATATCTGCCACAACAAAGCGCGCATAAATATCTGATACGACTCTATTTCTAGGGCCGTTAGGACGTGTCAGATATTTTCGCTGCCTTTGTTTTAGCAGATATTAATGCTGGTGACTGTACCTCCCCTACACGGAAAGTGGGGATGATTTTTTTTGCTTCAACCCTATGGTATGGGGTGTTTTTGGATAGGTCTTTCAAAATGAATAAAGGTATCAAAAAAAATTTGATAAAGTGAATATTTTCGGAAATTTTCACTCCAAAAGAAAAAAAAAATATGCCCTCTAACTTTGAAAACCAAAAAATATGAAAAAAAAACATGTAAGTAAAGCTTAGTAAAGACTGTCAACGAAAACTGTAGCGGATATGATCAGTTAAGCCGTTTTTGAGTTATCGTAAAAAGTCTTTCCTTCTTAGTAAAAGACGTATGAAACGCTGCGAAAGTATTCCCCTTTGCTTGTTATTGATTTTTTTAGAGTTGGGCAACTACGAAACCCTACACTGAACATGGCCCGACATGCTCTTGGCCGATTTTTTTGAGTTGTAAAAGTGCCATAGCGGCCTATTTGCAGAAAAGTTCATTTATTTATAAAACCATTATATTACAGAATACTTAATTTATTCGCAGAAAAGTTTTAGTTAAATTTAGTTTGATATAAAAAAAATTGTATAGCCTGGTTAGTTTAACAAAGAACTGTAATCGAATGATTAACTTAAGATATGTTTGCAACTCGTAGCAATTTATACATCTTGCTACGAGATGCAAACATCTTAATCGGAATATGATTTTCATTATAGCACAAGTGTTGTATTAATAAGATAAAACCAGCGTTTGTAATATCCTGGATTACGAGTATAAAAGGTTTGTCGGCCTGTTTAGCCTAGTTGGTAGTGCCACTGCCTCCGAAGCTAGAGGTCCCGGGTTCGATTCCCGGTAAGGGCATTTGTTTCTGTGGTGAGCAGAGACATTTGTTCCTGAGACTTGGATGTTTTTCTATGTATTTATGTATATATCTATTAAATATGTCGTCGTCTGGTACCCATAACACAAGCCTTATTGAGCTTACTGTGGGACTAGTTCGATTTGTGTAAAAAATTGTCCCAATATATTTATTATTATTATTATTATTATTATTAAAAGGGAAGCAATAAGAGCCACGTTAAGAGGATTTTTTTTGAAAACTGCCACTATGTAATTATTAGATAAATGGCCTAGAGCTGGAAACGAACCCAATGCTTGATAATTTCGATCTAATTAGTTAGTGAAAATAATCGTAATGTCAGCGTCATATTTGACAGCCTGTTTAGCCTAGTTGGTAGTGACACTGCCTCTGAAGCTTGAGATCCCGGCCAGGGCTATATTTGTGCATTTAGCACGGATATTTGTTCCTGTGTCTTGGTTGTTTTCTATGTATTTAAGTATATATTTATCTATATAATTATTGGCTTAAATATAACGCAGTAGATTATAATGTAAAAGGAATTTATTAAGTGTTGTTTATATAAGCAATGATTTCGATCAACTGACTTTTTCTAAAAGTAAACAAACAAACTGTAGAACCGTTGCTATCTCAAATACAAACTTTGACAGGGTTCTATAGCCAGTAATGTTATAGCTAATACACTATCTACGTAAGTAGGTCATATATGCACATTACCACATCAAAGTAAGGATCTTCAATACGCCCCCTTAATGTGTATATTCATAATAAACGACAATACAATAAAACACGTATATAAAGCAAAGTAATATCAAAGAACAACTATAATAAATAAACGATCAACAAGCAATGCCTAAACCACGCATGCACGTATAGTGCTTTACTCTAGGCAAAGCTTTCGTTAAAATGTCTGCAAGCATCGAGTCCGTTGACAAATATTTCAACTCAATGCCTTTGTTGCTCTTTAATACACTTCTTATAAAGTGATACCTTATGTCGATGTGTTTACTCCGAGAATGGAACATTGGATCACCGGCAAGGCAAATCGCCCCCTGATTATCTACATGTAAAGATAATGGTGCAAACTTACGTAACCCAATTTCAGTAAGCAAATTGTTTAGGTAGATCGCTTCCTTCATTGATGATGCCAAGCTTACGTATTCAGATTCACAGCTAGAAGTTGAGACGCACTTTTGCTTTTGTGATTTCCAGGACACGCATCCACCACCTAACATAAAAATATAACCCGAGTAAGATTTTCTATCAATCAAACATCCACCCCAATCGGCATCTGAGTAACCTTGCAATGACTTACCTGTTTTCGTAAATATAAGTCCATACTTTCTCGTATGCTTTAGGTACCGTAGTACACGTTTCGCTGCATCCCAACATTGTTTATTAGGACAATCCAAAAATTGGCTTAATATATCCACGGTATTCGTGATGTCAGGTCTTGTTCCTGTAGATAGATACATCAAAGAACCGATTAATTCGCGATACGGGTACTGCTCACTTTCACTGCATTTTTCGGTAGATTGAACCATCTTACTCTTCACGTCCATTGGTGTAGATATAGGTTTACATTGTTCCATTTTAAATTTAACTAATAAATTATCAATGTATTTTTCTTGTGACAATTTTATGCCAATGTCACATTTGTCAAACTCTATGCCTAGCATGTATTTCGCAACGCCATAATCTTTCAATTCAAACTTAGCGGCCAGTTCCTTTTTGAAACTTTCGATGCATTCACCTCTTTGCGATGCAACTAAAATGTCATCAACATAAACTAATACAAAGAGTTTTGTTTGTGAATCGATGTCTTTGAAATAAAAACACGGCTCATTTAATGAGGCTTGTAACCCCATGCGCTTCAGCTGCTCATCCAGCCTGATGTTCCACTGACGACCAGCTTGTTTGAGCCCGTACAACGACTTTTTCAGTCGGCACACATCGCCCCCAGTCTTCAGATCACATAATATCTTGCTGGCTCTTTCATGTATAGCTGAACCTGGTTGTTCCGAATGTATGAGATCTTGCAAACATTCTCCTCCTCTAATAAACCATTCAAGTACGCAGTATTGATGTCCAGCTGATGGATTTCAAGATCGAGTTCCGCTGCTAGTGCAACTAGTAATCTTACGGTGTCAAGTCTGGCAACAGGCGCAAAGGTGTTCTGATAGTCAATCCCATGACGTTGACTGAATCCTTTTGCTACGAGCCTGGCTTTCTTCTTTTCAGTCTTGTCTACATTTAGCTTTGTTGTCAATATATAACGGCAACCTACGACATTTCGGCCTTTAGGTTTATTAACTATATCGAAGGTGTCATTCTTGATTAGACTTTTAACTTCTGAAAGTATTGCGTCTTTCCATCCCTTTTTCTCATTACCAGATAAAGCCTGTTTAAGGGTAATTTCTGCGACTCCAACAAAATCCTGACAGTCAATATACTTCGTCGACTCTACGCCTTCTTCAGTAGATGTTTCGGGCTCTACGTCAACCATGTGATATATTTTCCGTGGGCGCCCCACATGACCTCGCTCCAGCCGCGGTCGACCTGGACCTCTCTTCATTGTCCTCCCCCCATCAACAGGAACGTCATCTTGATGAGGATCTTGTTGAAATGGCTCTGCGACAATGTCTGGATCGTCTGTATTTGACGGGCTTCAACGGATACTTCTAGTTCTTCATCTCCTCCCCCAGGTTCAGCAATCTGGTCTATGCATTAACCCTCGTGATCAGAGATTTGCACAATTAGATTTTCATGACATGGCGTAGGATGAAATTGTACTTCCACTGTCACAGGTTGATTCGAAGTATTTATTGAGTTTTCTTGCGTAATACTGAAGGGGTCAATGTCAATCTGCAAATTTATACTTTCTTTCTCTTGACTCTTCATTCCTTGGAATTTGACATCTCTTGACATGATAACTTGTCGTTGTTTAGGCATCCATACTCTGTAACCTTTTCGATCTCTAGGATATCCAACAAAGATTCCTTCCAAGCCTCGTGGCGCGAACTTATCTTTCCCCGTATTGACTTATCCAACACGTGTACTTTCGACCCAAACTTATGTAAGTAGTCTAGTTTGACAGGTCGTTCGAACCACTTCTCAAAGGGTATATCTCCTTCAAGACTTCTTGTCGGACAACGGTTTCGTATATGGCACGCTGTCGCGACAGCATCTGCCCAGAAATCTGGAGAAAGTCCTGACGAAATCAGCAGACATCTCGCCATTTCCACCAATGTCCTGTTCTTCCTCTCAGCAACAGAGTTCTGTTGAGGTACGCCAGTAACTGTCAATCTTCTTGCTATTCCTTCTTTCTTCAAGTAATCATCGAAATCTCGATTACAGTATTCACCTCCGTTATCCGTATGAAGGTACGTTATCTTTCGTCCTAACAGGTTCTCTACGTGGTTCTTATATACTTTGAATGTAGTGAAAACTTCACTCTTCTTGCTAAGGAAGTATACTTCACACCATCTTGTACAATCGTCGATAAACGTAACAAAATATTTTGCTCCATTTATTGACGTATGTCTCATGGGCCCGACCACATCAGAATGTACTATTCTCAGTTTTTCACTGCATGGCCCACTCGAACTAGAAAAAGGTAACATACACATTTTTCCTTTCATGCAAATATCACAATTATGCAACTCACTCACATCTGTCATCTTTACATTCATGCCAGATTTATTTAAAACTCGGACGAGGTCCTTCGCATTTAGGTGTCCTAAACGCTCATGCCACAACCACACGTCAACCTTCTTCTCAGAAATCGCTGACACTCTATCGCAATGTTCCTCCACGTAATATAAATTACCTTTACGCTTAGCCACAAGTTTAGTGTTTCCATGGCTATCTTTAACACTAGCTATGTTATCCGTAAACGTAACACTAAACCCCTGATCAGTTATTTTTGCTACTGAAATTAGGCTACATCGTAAATCCGGTACAAATAGAGTATTGGGCAATTGAACTAAAGTTTTAGAACCATTATTACATGTAAGTAACCTTACCGTCCCCTTACCTTGTACGTTTGAGCTTGAATTCGTCGCTAAATTTAGCTTACCGGACAAAGGTAACAGTGTATTGCCGAATTTGCCTGCGCTATTACATAAATGCGACGTGCACCCACTATCGATGATCCAATCTCCATTCTCGTTGTAAGCAGCTTTAACATCTGAAATACAATTAAATGTTACAAAATTGGAATCGATATCTGATAAATCACTATTATTTGATACATACTTTACAGTATCATTACACTGTTCCTTGTTATTTTTCGTACATTCAGAGGCTTTATGACCGTACTGGTGACACTTAAAACATTTGTATCTGAATTTCGAATTTGCTTGCTCTGTACCGCTCTTAGGTTTAGGAGGTTTCTTTCCTTTTACAAGAAGTGCCCTCTCTACTCTTTCTTTTCTATTCTTGGAGTGTTCCTCTTCTAATATCTTCACTTTGAGCGTTTCTGGATCCGGCAAGGAATCTCGAGATTCTATGGCACATCTAAAGTTATCAAAGCTGGATGGCAGACTGTACAAAAGCATTATCGAGGTCAGATCGTCATTCAATTCGATCTCCATGTCAGCTAACTGGCTTTTAACATCGAAAAATCTCATGACATGTTCTCTGATGTCTCCACCTTCCTCCAATTTATGAAGCAACAGCTCTTTTAATAATGTCGCCTTTTTCGCAGGTCCTTTCGATGCGTGGATGCCATGCAACTTCACCCATACATCTCGTGACGTCTTACATCCCCGCAGATGTCTTAATTCGCTCGGACTAATCGATAAAATGAGATCAGACTTAGCTTTGGAGTCTCCTATTTCCCATTTCGCTGCTTCGGCTGGTTCTGCTGGTTTCTCGATACTTCCGTTAACGTATCCCCAGGCATCGTTCTTTATTAAAATTGCTTCCACTTGGATTTTCCAGGTCTCGTAGTTCCTCTGATCGAGCTGATCTATTTTGACAGTACTCATAACTCCAACAATTTCTTCCTTTTAACGTTCAAATTTTTGAATCAGGCGTACGGCCCATAACCACTATTGGGTTAAATATAACGCAGTAGATTATAATGTAAAAGGAATTTATTAAGTGTTGTTTATATAAGCAATGATTTCGATCAACTGACTTTTTCTAAAAGTAAACAAACAAACTGTAGAACCGTTGCTATCTCAAATACAAACTTTGACAGGGTTCTATAGCCAGTAATGTTATAGCTAATACACTATCTACGTAAGTAGGTCATATATGCACATTACCACATCAAAGTAAGGATCTTCAATAATAATTGTATATCGTCGTCTAGTACCCATAGTACAGGCTTTGCTTAGTTTGGGACTCGGTCGATTTGTGTAAGATTGTCCCCCAATATTTATTTATATATTATTTATTTTATGCTACGTAGCAGCGAAATAGTTCGGTACGCCATGCAAAATATATGCGCTTTTCACAAGTTATTATATATGTAAATCGTTAATCCTCAAAATGCAAAAACGTGCCATACTGGATAACACAAACTTCACAGATAGTTTCAGAGAACACTTAAAAATCTCGGTATATTAACATCAGTGTCGACTATATTTCAGAAATATTAATGTACTTATGTAAAAAAACACCTTAATGATTTTGTTCGTATCTTCTATTTACATTTATTTTGCAGTAAATAATCCAGATTATTTACAGCAATTTAACATGGTCAAGAAATGTACCAAAATAAAGGCTCAGAAAAATAGTACAATAGTACATTACGATACAAGTGCAGTAAACAGGAAATTCGCACGTGTATCGTACAACGTTTTACAGTACATGTGGCAGTGGCAGTTTCGACATATGCACGTAATCTGCTGATTACCGCACTCATGCGGTAAAGTAGCACTATATGTACTGTAAAGTATTTAACCCCATACTAACATCAACTCTTTTCGTCGCAGAGTCAAAATGCTACTCCTTAATAGTAAAACTGTTTAAATAATAAAACAATGACTACAGTCAAAATGTGACCAGTATATGTAGTGTAGTGTGTAATATTATACTGATTAATGTTTATAAATTATCGTATACAACCATTTGTGTTTGTCAATAAAAAAAACAAACTACATAAATAAACAATAATAATATGATATTTAAATTCAAAGCGGTTGGCTTGAATTAACATGCAGGCCCAAGAGCAGTTTCATGAGGGGACAGTCCGGCCTGTTTGCCAATGCGTTAAGGATGCTGTTCGTTTCGCGCTAGTCCGCACCCTGCTCCTCAGCGAAAAAAAAAACGCCCATTGGCTCGAAGTAATTCAGTACTCACAAACAAATTTACCTCGATTTCTCTGTTAATAACAGACAACTTAGGAAAGTTGCAAAACCCTAGACAATTTTATTTAAATGTTCAATATTTTAAAAACGGCTGAACCGTTTTTATAAAACATGTCTAAACATCATCAAAAGGAAACCTACTTTCTAATAAAAAAAAACCGCATTCAAATCGGTTCACCCGTTTAAGAGCTACGATGCCATAGACCTACACACAGATACATATATTAAACATATGTTAAACTTATAACGCCCCTCTTCCCTCTTTTGCGTTCCGCGTCAGGGGTTAGTAATTGTATTAAACGCAAATTTTCTCTTCCTACAAAACATTGAACATTTTTTTTGTGAGAAGTAGCTCCATACTCCTTCGTGGGCCTCTATTCGACATGCGTGAAAATATTATTTAGAAATACCACATATTTGTAACTTAAGCTAAACTAACTTAAACTAAGCTTAATAACTAAGGTACCTAAATACCTATTGTAAGAAGAAAAAAAATGCTATAAATACGCACAGTATTTGTATAATACCACCACATCAGCCCTGGCCGTCCACTGCTGGACATAGGCCTCCCCCAATTTCATGGGGGGTAAATGCCGTAATCGCCACGCTTGGCATGCGGGTTGGCGATCGCAGTATCTCCACCGCACTCTAGGAATGCTGCTGCCCATTCCCCGGTGATCTTGGTCGTAGTTTAAGGACATACCCGGGTCCAATATGTATGCGGGTATTTATAATACCAGTTAAGTATTAATATAATACCAAAATGGATACCACTCAGCACAGTGTCATGAAAATCATGACGCTGATTTTCAGAGCAACCGGGATATTGTGAATATGTATACCAAATTTCAAATTAAAGGGAAACATTAATGCAACAAAAAATTAATGCTCCGAGCAGGATTCGAAGCTAGGACATCTGGCATACGCGGCCAATCGCTCTAGCCTCTGAGCTATCGGAACAACAAAGCTCGGACACGAAATCACGTGTATCGTACAACGTTTTACGGTACATATGGCTCTTTAAAGTTTCGACATATGCACGTAATCTGCTAATTACTCACTCGTGCGGTAAAGTAGCACCATATGTACTGTAAAGTACATTTAATATGAAGGTTTTGTAATAATTTGATATTTTCTCGGTAAAATTTGACGATAAGAGAGAGGGGGGTATCTTTTTCCACATTTTCCTTCATAAAATGAAATTTCTACCGTAAAAAGCTCTTTCATATGACACCCCACTTGACATAAACTGAACTTTGATTGTGTTACCATACCACCCGTTGTATCTATAATTATACACAGAATATATGTAATGTATGAAATGTTCAATGCATCTGGATTAGCCTTCTTTAAAATAACTATTCGAAATATCCTATCGTTTTGAAGATTTCATAAGTAGTTCTTGGGATATTCAGCAATGAGACAGACAAACAATTACCATTCTGGTACGGTACCCTAAAAAAACTGATAAGGGACATCTGACAGCAAATAGGATTATTGTTTAAGTAAAATAAACAGATTGCCCAGCTTTTCAGGAAATAAAAAACAGAAAATTGTAGTAAAGTTAGCTTTTCCAACATTTCCCAAGTTCGCTATTATTCGTTAATAATGACTACTTAGCTGTGATAGTTTTCCTTTTCAATTAATTATACATACCACTACCATGATTTTTTCACTTGGCAGGAGGGGGGACAATTGACCTCAACTAAAATTAACACTACAGTTTGATATCACGCAAAGGGATTCTTCATCATAAAACAAATAGTCAAAGAATATCCACACAATGGGTTTTGCAAGCAAAAAATTGCATCCCTACTTTACGCGAGGGGGAGATAACATGAAAAAAATTTTTTTTTTCATTATTTTATTAGAGCGTTTTGTCGGCGTGATAGATATGAGTAGTGTCCAAATGAGTAGTGTTCCTTTGCCAAATTACAACTTTCAAGTATTAACGACTACCTACATAGAGCTAAGCCGCGGATAGGCGGACGTGGCGAACCTATAAGGGTTCCTTGTTCACTACGAAACCCTAAAATAGCCCCAGCCCGATACATATTATCAAAAGTAATGTAGTAACTAAACTTAGCATTCTTATGTGGGTTTGGTGGCAATGTACTGCCGATAGTATGGTACAACCGAGCTGATCTGATTATGGAGACGGAAGGTAGCCATAGCAACTTCTAAAGTACTCTAGATAAACCCGTCGTGTTTAAGGTCAAAACGCATAGAGCGGGCACGGCGTTTTTGCATTTTTGATCTTTCCGAAACTATTGACTGTCATTACTGCTTCATATGTCACACACGCACACGCCGCCTCCGCTCTATCGTGCTACCGAATACTGAGCGGATTTTTTGGTACGACGTTCACCGGACTGCGTTCGCTTTACAAAAATACCGCCTCCGCCACGCGACGACGCTGCACCGCGCTCTGTGCGTTTTAGGCCTTAGGCTTATTGGAATCGTCTCAACGAGTAATGAAGGAAAGGTGAGAGAAAAGATACCGTCGGCAATAAGTAGAGATAAAAGTGATAAACAACACCTTGCCTGGCAGTTCGTGATGATGTCAACAACGCACAGCGTTTCTAACCAAAATTGCTAATGGAGGATTTGAATCACGGACTGGCAAACAATACTGGTGATGTCAATTGCACCCCAATAGGAAAGAGATTGATGCAATTTAATTTGGCAAAATTAGAAACTGCCATGTGGTGAAGTGTTGTAACTTTATTCCCTGACGTATTTACAATAAAATATATATCAAAGTCAATAAAATATTGTTTATTCAAATACCTACTTAGCCCAGCAACCAGCACTTTCGAATCGTCAGCTAAACATTTTATTATATTAATTATTTAGAGCAGCTTATTGATGCTATTATCTATACTTCTATACTATTTTTTGTTTTCTAGAGGAAAGATTTGATTGTTTGTTTGTTTGCATTGAATAGGGTCCGAAACTACAAAACCGATTTGAAAAATTCTTTCACTGTTGGAAAGCTACATTATACCCGAGTAACATAGGCTATAATATATTTCCAAAAAAATTTGGGATCCTTACTAAAATTCCAATAATGTAACCTAAGGTGTAAAAAAAATTTTCTGCATTGAATATGCTCCGAAACTACTGAACCGATTTGAAAAATTATTTCACTGTTGGAAAGCTAACACTATCCCCGGGAGACATAGGTTATATTATGTTTCCATCTATACTTCTAGTATACTAATATAATATTATAAAGAGGAAAGATTTGATTGTTTGTTTGCATTGAATAGGCTCCGAAACTTGTGGACCGGGTGACATCGGCTATATTATATTCCCAATAAAATAAGGGATCCTTACTAAAATGTGTCTTTATTATAATTTTAAATTTTGAATTTTTTGTTAATTACCCGTGCGAAGCCGGGGCGGGCCGCTAGTTATAATAATCTATATTAATAATTTCGTGCAGGGGTACGGTAGACCCGAACGAGACCTGTCTCAAATTGAAGAACGTATAAAAATAACGATTTCGAGTTGAACATATGTATCCGCAAAATTCGGATTGTGCGTATTTTGCATTAAAAATTGATAATTTTATGACGAAAGGTCGGCCATATTAAATTCGTTGGTTGACAGCGTCGGGTTGGGTACGTTCGGAAATTGTAAACTATGTTTGCGTCCGGTCTGTTGGCCAGGTTGCTGGGCTGCGTTCTGGGTGAGGGGCCATCATCGCCCATTGTGTGGATTCGGCTAGCCGCGTCTGCAGCGTTTTGTTTTTGTAGTTTTCAAGCGTTCTATACATCTATCAGCCTAGCTAGCACGATAACTTATACCGACACGTTATATGGGCGAAATGTATTAAAACGTCACATAAAACGTAACGGTATTATCTATCGTGCTAGCTAGGCTGATTGTCACAACAACCGCCTTCAAAGCGAATGTATGGGGCCTGTTACATGGTTATTATTATCACGTGATACATTCATATCACGATAAGTATCACGTGAATATTGAAGCAGAATCCATACAGTATTGTGATAATATTAATCGTGTAAAGGACACCACTTGAATGTTTGCTGAGTCTGTCCGCCATCTTAAAGTCTATGACAGGAGAGTGAAAGGGACGGCACCATACGAAGTTCAGATTTTTAATTTCGGAGTAGACCCGCAGCTCATGCCGTTCGCCGCGCTCGGACGTTAGTGGCGCTACCGCGAACCGAAAACGAAGTATCTGCCTCTCTCTCGCACATGTATATTCGAACGACAGAGAGGAAGATAGTTCGTTTTTGGTTCGTGGTAGGCCGTCAGGCGTCAAATTTAAAACGAATAGGGTATTTTAATATAAGAGAAATAAAATTCAAAACGTAATAAAAACCAGCCAAGTGCGTCGGAGTCGCACACTGAGGGTTCCGTACAACAAAAAAACAAATGTGATTTATCAATATATTGATATGTTTGGTAAAATATACTTCATAATAAACATTATCACCTAATTTCAAGTTCATAGGTCGATGGGAAGTTAAAAAATTATATGTGTGACAGACAACACACGGAATATTCTTTGACTTTCTTCGACCGTCCGCCGCGCTCGGACTAAAGTGCTACCAACCGAAAACTAAATATATATGCCTCTCTGTCGCACTTGCATATTCGAGCGCGGAGAGGGAAATACTTCGTTTTCAGATCGCGGTAGGCCCTCTGGTCTGACGGCTCCTATTCCTGGATGGTGCGCGTATCGGAATGTGAAATACCTTTGGCAAAACGGAACAAATTGTTAAATAGCTTCCATTAATTGGAGAAAGTATTACTAACTATTATTATTATCACGCGAAACACTGAATATTGAAGCAACATCCATAGGGGCCTGTTACATGGTTGTTATTATCACGCGATATACTCATATCACGATCCGTATCACGTGCAATGAATATTGAAGAAAAGTCCATACGATTTTGAAAACCGCGATAATATTGAC
This sequence comes from Notocelia uddmanniana, assembly GCA_905163555.1. Classification (NCBI taxonomy): domain Eukaryota; kingdom Metazoa; phylum Arthropoda; class Insecta; order Lepidoptera; family Tortricidae; genus Notocelia; species Notocelia uddmanniana. Next base: position 15,108,571 of record LR991053.1, read on the forward strand.
ACACCAGTATTGTGATAACAATAATCGTTTAACAGACCCCATACAATTTTAAAAATCGCGATAATATTGACACATTATATTGAGTGTAAAGGGAGAGAATTTGGCGGAGAATAGAGAGCTGCTACCGCGAAACGAAAACGAACGAACATCGTGTATTTTCCTCTGTGTCGCTCGATTTTGCAAGTTCGACAGAGAGGGAGATACACGAACTTCATTTGTTTTCGTTCGCGTTAGCAGCTCTGACTTCGCACCAAAAATACTGACTGGCACATCAATATTTAACAATTGCACATCTGAACTGAATTTGAATGAACGATTAGTATTTTAGCTATACAAATCAGTACTGATTACGGTGTCAAATTTTTTATGTACCTTTAAATACTACCCTTATAAAAATGCTTAGGATTAACTTGCAAAGATACTAGCCTTTGCCCGTGACGTCGTCATGCTTAGGATTAACTTGCAAAGATACTAGCCTTTGCCCGTGACGTCGTCAGCGTAATCTTTTACTCCCTATTCCATATGTTAATCCAGACTACAGACTATATTTCTATACGAAGATGCATCATAATCCGTTGTTGTAATGTTTTTATTTTATACGTTTTTGTACACTATTTCTTTCGTCGTTTGCATAACTGTCACGAATAAATGTTTACTTTATTTCTTTCTTATTTAATTCACCCGAGCGAAGCCGGGCTTTCATCTAGTAAATATTAAATGACTGTCTGTGCAATGCACACTGACTTCAATTCAATTGCGCGCGGCGCGAACAGTCGAGTGTCAATTGATGGGTCGCTAAAGCCAATCTTGACCTGTGTCAATAAGGTTGCGCTTCACTGAGTCACAATTCAATTGTTCCTTCATGAACCAAAACACGTGTTTCCCAAGATATTATAAATCTCTACCTTGTTAGTCATATCTACATATGTAAATTGCGTCATTTTTTTTTCGACGAATTTGAAGAACTTAACAACCGTGCGAGTTATTCGCATTTCGGGGTTTTATGCAGGTATATGTTCAATTAAATTCTAAAAAGTATTTTATGTCAAGCTGTCATAAAGGAAAATGCGTTTTATCAACGCTACGGTGGGTTCCATTTCGGAGTGGTTGAGCACATCAAAAATTGTAATGCACCTCACAGAGATTGTGACCAGACGCATTCGGCGTTCTTCTTTGACCGACCCCAAAAAGTGCATTGCCCCTCGTCGTGCGGAGTTTTTGGCGTTGTTGTGATCGTTTTTTGCGTTGCCGGTATCTACTGGGTCGAGTTAGGAGTCTTGACCTAGCCTAATGTTATTTGTATTGACGGTGGTCGGTTGTGATGTGACGCAGGGTTATACGATCGCGAGGTCGATTTCCTTTTCAGACTATGTACTACAAATGTAGAGGTAGCATTAACATCATGTACGAACATTATTTTTAGCGTCACCGCCTATTAAGTATGCCATTCTTTGCCTAAAACGCGGTAGGATTAACCTAATTCTTTAAGTACCTACTCATATTATATTAACTAGTTAATATTTTAAAATGTATTATTTACTTTAAAATATAGATAATCGCAGCATAAGAAAATGTAACACGCTAACCATAGATTTCGGGGTATATTAAGCCCTCTTTAAAACTGCAATATACCTACATGTCTCCAGAAACCGAAAGATGTAAGTAATTCGCGTTCGAGTGCACTTATTCGTACTCATACGTATACATCGAGTGCAGCTACAGGTTTGGGCAATGCACGACGTAATCTAAACTTGAAATTCAAGGACACACGAAAACCGGCGAAAAAAATTAAGAGTCGGTGCATCCATATGCTATATGCAAGTGCATCGCGTTTAATGCACGTACTTGAACAAACTTGATCCTTGCCACTCTCGATCGTTATGAAGTTATAATTCTTGTATTATATATTGGTAAACGGGACTTATTCGCGTACAACTGAAATGTATTCACCTCTTTTGAGGCTTGCCCGACATTTCAAATGTATCACAACCGTGGTCACGAGCTAACGCCCGTTTACCAATGATAATGTGTAAAAAATCGTGCAAGTTTCAATCAATATATCATTCTAGTGTTTGAAAAATATCACATCGACTATAGGGTAAAATATTTAAGATAACCGCAGTATGTACTTAGGGATACCGCACGTTTTGATGCTTGTCTTTCAACATCAGAATGATAAAAACATATAATAGATATCTTAGAAGATTGGTCCTGATTGCGCATAAATAGAATCTAAATTTAGTTTCTTTACGGGGGTGGCCAGAGGTGTTGTGGTAAAAGTGGAAACAATGGGCCTTTGCCTAGCAGTGGGACACGACATGTGTTTTTCTCATAAATTGAGTGGTAAATATGGTGCGGAGACATAGCAATTACTCATTTTACATGTGTAGGTTATAAAATGTACCTGCTAAAAGAAAGACAAGTATCACTTCTAAGGTGCCGTGCGCCATAGGTTTTGTTTCCATGTCTTTTTAGAGTTCCGTAGTCAACTAGAAACCCTTATAGTTTCGCCATGTCCGTCTGTCTGTCCGAGGCTTTGCTCTGTGATTGTTCATGCTGGAAAGCTGCAATTTGGCATGGATATATAAGTATAAGTACAAAGCATTAAAGCTGACAAAGTGATAACATATTTTTTTTCACGGGTACGTAAAGTGGGGATGCATTTTTTTGCATCAACCCTATGGTGTTGTTGGATAGGTCTTACAAAATAAATAGAGGTTTCAAAAAAATTAAAAATTAATCACTTCAAAAGAAAAAAAAATGGATCCCCCTCTAACTTTTGATCTATGGGTCCAAATAATATTAAAAAATCATGAAAGTAAAGCTTAATAAAGACTTTCAACGAAAACTATAGCGGATATGATAAGTTAAGCTGTTTTAGAGTTATCGTAAAAAGTCTTCTTTTTAACCGACTTCAAGATTTCAAAAGAGGAGGTTACCAATTCGGTTCTTTTTTTTTGTTTTTTTTTTTTTTTTTTTTTTTAATGTTAGTCCATAACAAGTTGGTTCCGTTTTTGTCAAAACGCAGTTCTGATGATGGGATCCACGAGGAATTGAGGGAACTCTTCAAATCTTTAAGGCAATTATATAGTGATTTTTGTGTTTTTATCAAAAATCAAGCATTTGCATCCAAAAATGTGACATTGGATGAAGTGGAACTGCTGATGATGATCAGAACAGAACTCTTCAACGACGAAAAGTTCACGTTTGGCGATTTGTCCTCCTAGCTGTGTTTGTTAAGCAAGCTCTATTTTCACGATAAATTTTTGTCATGCTTGATTTCTGATGATGGGATCCATGAGGAATTGAGGGAACTCCTCAAATCTTTAAGGCAAACATATAGTGATTTTTGTGTTTTTATCAACAAGTAAAGCATTTGCATCCAAAAATGTGACATTGGATGAAGTGGAACTGCTGATGATGATCAGAACAGAACTCTTCAACGACGAAAAGTTCACGTTTGGTGATTTGTCCTCCTAGCTGTGTTTGTTAAGCAAGTTCTATTTTCACGATTGATTTTTGTCATGCTCGAGTTCTGATGATGGGATCCATTAGGAATCGAGGGAACTCCTCAAATGTGAAAGGCACACAAATAGTGATTTTAGTATTTTCATGAACTAATCAAGCATTTTCATTCATAAAAGTGACATTTGATGAAGTGGAACTGCTGATGATGATCAGAACGGAACTCTTCAACGACGCGTAGGTAGTTCACGTTTGGCGATTTGTTCTCTTCGTTTTGTTTGTCAAGCAATGAGGAATTGAGGGTACTTAGTCTTCTACCATTATAAACATACTTATAGCCATTTTTATTTTATTGTATGGAATCTAAGAGTGCACCATCTAAGTATAATAATCTTTCACCGGCCTCCCCCGTTGAAGTCGGTTTTTTTTTTAAAAATTATCTTATTAAAAGTCGTATGAAACGCTGCGAAAGTTTCCCTGTTGCTTTTTTTATTTTTATTAAGTTCATTGGGCAATTTCCCTACCCGGGGCACAGAGCACGTAGAACCGATGGCCGTTGTTGGGGCGGAGAGGTTCTCGAGTGTAGACCGAGTTCCGGAAGGCGTAGTGTGGGCAGGCCAGGCAGGAAAACAAAAAGTTATATTATTTAAATTCAATTTTGTATAGATTGACTCTATACAGCTGTAGGATTACATATTTCGACACCAACAAATTTGTTAAGAATTTCGTTTTGACTCAAAAGCGTCCATATCTACCGAGGAGGTACTTACATGAGTGTGCTAAATTGTTAGCATATAATATTGTAGACCCCGTCGTGGCTATCACGACGTTTGATAATGTTAAGGCGGTTCCTGTGTTACGTTTAAGTAGCGCGGGCTCCGAAACGGCGTCGGTGCCGGCGAGCAATTTAAACTGACCGATAAGACAACGCGTGCTACCACCGGCCCCGAACCCGTTGATAGATGTAACACTAGTATTAATATGGTTCATCAAAATATACAGGGATTTTCTAGTAAGGAACTTGAAATTGATTTATTCATACAATGTTCAAATATTCATATTCTCTGTATAACGGAGCACTGGCTTAAAGATCATGAATTTATGTTTAACTTTAGCAATCATAGCATAGTAAGTTCATATTCTAGAAAGTCATGTAGGCGTGGAGGGTCCTTGATTATGGTGAAACATAATTTGAAATGTAAAGAACGTAAAGATATTGTTGACATGTCCGTCGAGCGTCACATAGAACTCTCTTGTGTAGAATTAGACCAATTTATAATTATATGTGTATACAGGCCCCCATCGGCGGATTACAGTCTATTTGAGTCAGTGATGGAAGAAGTGCTAAGTAGTATTTTTAAGAGTACAAAATGCGTTATTGTTTGCGGTGATTTTAACGTTAACTTACTTGAGAAATCGCCCAAGAGTGTGAGTCTAGTGAATACTTTTAAATCTTTTAACTTAGTGAACTTGTTTTGTGAGCCTACTCGAATTACAGCCACCAGCGCGACATGTATAGATAACGTTTTCAGTAATAATGATGCGATTAGTAAATTTATTATAAATACCTTAAGTTCTGACCACTGTGGACAACAGGTCTCCTTTAGCGGGAAAACCGACAACGCTCCACGACACACTATGTGCAGACCTATTTCTGAAAAGAGCTTAGATTTATTTAATCGTAATATTACGAAAAGATTACATTATCTTCCACTTACTCAGAAAAGCCCTGACCGTTTGTGTACTCGATTGTTTAATTGTATCAAAACGGAATTTGATGTCTGTTTTAATTTGAAGAAGATTCAAAGCAAGGTCAAAGCTAAATTTAGCGACTGGGCTACGCCAGACATTCACGAGAAGAGACGCCGACTCTATGACTTGTATGATTCGCGAACTACTGATAAAAGGCCGGAATTTCTAAAGTACGTCAAAAACTATTCAAAATCTTTTAAGATAATGTGTGTCGCTGCTAAAGCCAATTACTTGTCAAAAAAGATCCAGAACTCCAGTGACAAGATTAAAACTGTATGGAAAGTTATCAAAAATGAAACTGGGAAACGTAAGATAAAAGATCCGCACTTCAGGCTACGAGTCGATGATACTCTAGTAAGTTGTGACCACGAAGTAGCAAATCATTTTGAGCGGTTCTTTTCTAACGTACCCATCGAGACCACGAAGTCTTTGAAGTCATCACCAAATGTCGCTGAATCCTTATTGAAAGAAAATGTTACGGATTGTACAGAAATCTTTAGCTTCACTTACGTAACCCCCCATATTCTAATTAAAGCATTTAGTTAGATCATTAAACTTAAAGAAGACTGAAGATCTTTGGGGCCTTTCAGTGAAAGTATTACATTCCGTTGTAGAATCAATCGCACCTTTCTTAGCTGATATTTTCAATAAATGTATTGATACTGGAGTTTTTCCTAACCTAATGAAGCACAGTAAAATTATCCCGTTGTTTAAATCAGGAACCAAAACTGACCCTATCAACTTCAGACCAATCTCAATACTACCGGCATTAAGCAAAGTTTTTGAGAAACTTATTCCTAATCAGCTTGTGTCCCACTTTAATCGCAATAACCTGCTCAATAGCAATCAGTTCGGATTCACTAGAGGTCGTTCTACCACTGATGCCGGTGTGGTACTAATTAAACATATTTTTGATGCCTGGGAAGAGGCTCAAGATGCTATTGGGGTGTTTTGTGATCTGTCAAAGGCATTTGATTGCGTTAATCACTAGAATTTAATTAGAAAGTTAAGTCACTATGGGATAAAAAACGGTGCTCTTGACCTTGTTACATCGTATCTGTCGGAGAGAACACAACGGGTAGTGATCAACGGGACTCAATCAGCAGGGACAACGGTTGCTCTTGGAGTTCCTCAAGGATCTCTGTTTCTTGTTTATATCAATGATATACCAAACCTTGTGAAAGATAAAAATGATATAGTGCTATTCGCAGATGATACGTCGCTCATCTTCAAAGTAGGCCGCAAAGAGAAAAACTTTGACGGTATTAATGAGACACTAAGTACTGTTGTGAACTGGTTTACAGCAAATAATCTACTCTTAAATTCCAAGAAAACAAAGTGCATCAAATTCACTCTGCCTAATGTCAAGGAGGCAAACAATTCCAAGATCAAATTGAAGTCTGATGAACTGGAATTTGAAGATAGAACAGTGTTTTTAGGAGTCACCTTAGATTCAAAACTGCAATGGCACGCGCATATTGCCACTCTGGCTGGCAAACTTAGTTCTGCGGCCTATGCAGTAAGACGTATTAGACAGTTGACTAACGTTGAGACGGCCAGGCTGGTGTATTATAGTTACTTTCATAATGTTATGTCCTATGGAATCCTTTTGTGGGGAAAAGCGGCAGACATCCAGATCATCTTCGTGCTACAGAAGCGAGCTGTACGCTCCATATACGAACTAAAGGCCAGGGTATCCCTCACAGAAAAATTTAAGGAGGCAAAAATTCTTACTGTAGCGTCTCAATATATTCTTGAAAATATTATGTATGTTCGGAAAAATCTTCCTGAGTTCAAACTTAACAGTGATATCCACGACTACAACACTAGAAGGAAACACAAGATTGCAGTGAAAGCCAGTCGTCTCCGGAAGGTTAGTACGTCGTTCGTGGGGAACTGTATACGATTTTATAATAAAATACCCACCGAAATAGTTAATCTGCCACTGAGTAAATTTAAGTCATCTATTAAAACGTTATTTGCTAAGCCAGGCCTATTATGCAGTCAACGATTTCTTAAATGATAAAAATGCTTTTAAGCCAGTGATAGTATAATCTTGTTAGTTAAAATATACCTATGCTTCACTTAGCCTATTTCCTTGTACAGCTCTTTCGTTGCGTTTTATGAAACATGATGCTGTTTCTTGCCGAACAGTTGTTTTAATCTTTGATATTATTTATTAATGTCCGGCAGCCTGAATATGTCATGCTCGCTTAAAAGGCTTTGCTTACGGTGGCGTCGTTGATCGGGTCGCCACCTTCCCTAACAAATGGTCGAGGGAGGCGATGGCTGAGATACGCGTCATACTCGTGATCGGGTGTTGTTTGTGGAGTCCGGTCTGTTTATGCTTGCAAGGGCATGATTAATACCTTAATACTAGTGTTATTTTATTGGAGATTGACGAGAGACATCATCCTGTTTTGGATTAATTTTATTATTATTGACCCTTAGAGACCTTATACATCTCTGAGAATATTAAATTACTTAAGTGCTATTTTCATTTACTACTTATTTTAATTTAGACGCTTAGAGACCATGTACATCTCTAAGGACTTAGGAATAATGGACGCTCAGAGACCATATACATCTCTGAGATATTAAATTTAATATTCACGTTTCTACTCTAGTCATATTTTCAGGAAAGTCGCGTGTGATGGACTTAAATGTACTTAAATGTGTGATGGGTTAAAGTTACTCGGAACTTATTAAATGGGGGATAATAATTTAGAATAAATTATACTTGTATTTAATAGAAATAAAATAGCCTTTGAAACCATATGTATTTTGAGTTACAGGAAGTTCGTTATTTTATTTTATCTATCGAAATGCTTGTGACAGAACTTATGGCCCGACTAAGTATTATTGTTACGGTGACAAGGTACGAAGCGGCCCATAAATCCAATTTGTTGATTGTACCTACATACTTAATAGTGCTGACTACAGACCTATTTACTGAAGATTTAGGATGGAAGATAGGATACTCTACTCGTAACTTTGGTTAATTCGATTGTTGTTGGTCAAGTGTTGTGCTATTTAAGTTGTAGGTACAGTAGAGGAATGAAAACGTTCGTCACCTTTCGATTTTATTTAGATACCGTTAAGGTCAAAAAGTGATGAACCTTTTAATTCTCGACTATACATACATACGCAGCAAAGTATGGTCCTCGGCAGGCAGAGTAGAAATTAAGTCTGACACTTAATTACGATTTGTATCAGAATTGACTTGTACTTTGCCGGGGACCACAAAAAGTGCATTAAGCTAACAGTTCGCAAGTGTCAAAACGTCATTCGAAACGAGAGCACGTAGTCACGTCCTCAATGTCACCCCGCGCGGGTTCAAGCGCCGCGGGACAGGGACGCCTGCTATGTTATTCACAACTAGCCTCACACAGCTCTAGCATATCTTTACACTGAGATTCTTTGCAACTGTATGTAATCGGAGGTTCGAATAACACTGGTAATCAGGTGGTATCGTTGGTAAGCGTTGTGAATCAGACCAGCGCCCGCGCCAGTGCCGCCGCCGTCAGCGTGAAAGCGTTAGGCTCATATATGCTAATTTCAAATTATACAAATAATATGCTTAATATGCTTATGCATTTTGAGATGAACATGGAATGGTCAAGTCGAAATGCAACATTCGAAGTACTATTTAGTAGAGTCAAACTTGTATAAAAACGTCTGTTCGTTCAAAACTTGATTCGTATGGAATGAGCACCCGAATATTATATGGATGTGCACTTAATACTCGTGAATTACCTACTTGAAATGATGTGGTTTCCGTCTACTGTATTGGGAAATCACTCGAACACGCAGGTTTTCTAACGGTGCCCCATGTTAAAGAACTTTATGATTAGTCATCTTCGAACGGCCATTCCTCTCTGTGTTACGAAATAAACCAGTGTGAGACTATCTTCCCATTGAATGTTTAGTTTGACAGCACTTTAGAGTCTGTGGAATAAATTTATCCAGTTTGTGCCCACACAGTATTACGGCACCGAGCCCTGCCCAGCATTACGAAATTGACCACCCATAGAACCTTGATAATGAAAACGGGAGAAAGCAAGATGTGAAAAACCGGTCGCATTATAAGCATTAAGTAAGTAGTATTATTGTAACATCTATGCTACGGGAGAAAGTCCTGCGTGCAATGATCTAAACCAGGTTTTGATAATGCTGCCCACGCAAGCGGCACTGGGACGCGCTACTGATCTGCACCAATAGAAAAACTTTAAAAAGATTGCGTACTCGCAGGTCACAATGATTATCGGCTGGTTTCGTAATTTGAGGTTATTTTACATAGCCACGTGCTAAATATTAAATCAGTTTTAAATACTTTGGTGTATCAATAACTTGTGTTGTAATGAAATAAAAAAATGAGAAAGAAATGAATGAAGTCGTCAGTCGGTATCAAAAAGTAGGTAGTCGTTAAAAGTTACGCCCAATATTTTGGCTCAGACAGTTACTGTGTTTTCTGTACGATAAATAGCTAATGTTTGTTTCAATAAAGTATATAAAGCTAGTATAAATGTCATCATAAGCAACTATCGTAAAACAATTGCTGAAATGATGTTGGCAATTAAAGTTCTATGGTCATAGACCAACAGTTTTATGTTGATAGGTTATGGATAAGGTAAAATTTGGGTCTAGAGGTAATTATTTCATTCGTCATCTCTCATCTCAATGGCAGAATGTGTGCCTCTATCTACTATGTTTTAAGTTTAAGTAGATAAATACGGCAAGCCAATAGTACACAGGTAAAAGACTGCATCCATCACATACTTACTCGTAATGCACTTATTGCAAAAAATTCGTACTTTCGTCCTCTCCCAACCAGTTACTGGGTGCATTGCCCCTGGCAAATTACTACCGAATTTTAAATTGATCTGTCGTCCTTTTCCCGCACATGTTATTCTGCTATAAGGGATAAAGTGCGCGATATTGTTTAGGCACTCTGCGGTTAACATATTGTATTGATGTCCCAATAGCTGGGACCTTAAGGCAGGTTATGAGAATGATCATAAAGGGAAGTGTCGTAGGTTTAAACTTTAGATCATGTGACTTAGGTATTGGATTATATTGATGATATGATATTGCTCTTTAGTTACATTAATGACTGTAACGAGGAAGTATATCTGTACCGTCTCGAAATCATCGCGATAAATAGTGAGAATTCAATTCAATAGGTACATTCCAATTTCTTCTCCTATCACCGAGTACCCGGACAAGCGTGATTCACCTACTCCTAACTTCAGTATTATCGTCATCTGACAACCAAAACTCACCACTTAAGTAACAAATACCTACTTCCAGTAAAACTCGTATCTCAGTAATCGTTTTAGTACTGAGATACGAGGTTTCTAAGAGTAATAACAGATTTTATAGTGACTTTTGCTTGTCAACCGGCGAATATACCTACTATAAAAAGATTTTTAACAAATCAGCGGAACTTCCAGCTCATTATTCGTCAGAACATTTCGTAACGTAATTAGTAGTTGCTTGCTTTCTAATTAGGAGATTTAGGTTTAGAATACTTCGAATCTCAAGCAAAAGGGTTCATAGGTATGTTTTTAACAGTCTCGCCAGTTGGGTTTGCATTTGCACACCACACCGCCTTATGATTCTGTTATTATGTATAGACACGCTCTTATGACTCTGTTATTTTATATAGATTCCAGCTCTTATGATATGATGACTCTGTTATTTTGTATTACTATATTTGGAAATATCCGACACGGCCTAATTGCCCTAGTCTAATCATATTTTTATACGCGCATTAATGTGGCATTGTGTGCTGCCCGGCTAGTATGATAGCTTAAATACCGTCACGTTATATGTGACGTTTCAGTACATTTTAGCCATATAACGTGACGGTATAAGCTATCATACTAGAAAGGCTGGTGACTGTACTCTGCGATTATTTGCATAAATATTATTGGACTTTACTAGGAAAACATAAATAACGCTGACGACATCTATATTATAAGAGAGATACTTAGACAAGGGCCTCTTTACTCCGATAGAAAGGGGTCGAGCGACTTGTGTTACGGCATGGAAGTTTCCTGTTTTTGCGGTAGATGGCAGTGTCGTTCATTATGGAACTTTTCAATATTTTTAACATGTTAGACAACTGAAGAAAATAAACAACGCTTTTATAAAGTGTCCAAACGATTAATTAAGATGATAATTATGACGGGACATAATGCATTGACTAAAATATACTAATCAAACATACTAGGTTTTGCTGCAGCATATTTAGCAATGCGTGTCCCTATATTTAATGGTATGGAAATTAAAGAGAAAAAATTGGTCGCATACGTTCGCTCGCGCTAGTACGTCCCTAAATAATACATTTTCTACTAACATATCTACATTAGAGGATATATACTAGTATAGCTTCGTGCCGCCCAATGTGTATTTCAATAGAATTTTGACCTTTCATAACACATTTAAAGCTGCATTTCTTTTGTTTCATTCAGGGTTAGAACAAAATAAATCGACTACACTTACATACCCTACAAGTCTATTATTTTTTGTTTGGTAGGCGGCACAGGATAGGGTAATTTAATAAGTTATTCCATTAAATAGCATCCAAAATCCATGCTGAAAACAATTGGACTGATGCCAACAAAAGGTATGTTTACTATAGCGAGCTGAGTGAGTGACTTTGTTATTGTAACATTATAGTTATCAGTTATCACTTATCAGTCGGTTATATAATATTATAAATAGATAAACAAGTTTGCTTGTCAACGATAAGTCGTGGCTAGAACACTGAGAACTCTACTCGTCTGTTTACTTAATCAAGGGTAAGTATGTCTATTAGATAAAAATAATTATTTGGATTAATCTCAATTGAAGCTATATACAATAATTATGAATAAAATATTCTTGAGTTAAGTATATAACACAAAAAATATAATTTTAAAAGTTTGCAGTTTAACCCTTTTCCAGGCGTAGTACGTTTCATCGACCTCATACGTGTAAATAGAATTTCAATCTTAGCTCTCTGATTTAAGGCTCAAATTACATTGCATTTTCGTAAAAAGTGATTCGTCTTGAAATGAATTACCATAACGTAACTATTTTGAGTATATATTTTGTTTTTTGTAAAGCCTTCTAGATTGGCGCGGCCTGGAAAAGGGTTAAACAATTCTTCATTTAAAATAATTTTATAATAATAAGAACTTCATTTCTAGATCGTTAATTGAAACGAGGGAGATTAGTTCTACAGTAAATAGTAAAATCATCGAAAAAAAACAGTTTTAAATTAAATATAGATTGAATGTTGAAGTACGAGTAATTATCTGTATAAAAATGTTTTTCAGAAATATGCAGGCAATTGTGTACCATTGCAAAACAAAGGAAGTAAAATTTGTGCACAACCACCCCGTGCCCAAAATAACGCGAGACGACCATGTGATTGTAAAAGTTGCCTATTCCGGCGTTTGCGGGACTGATCTTCATATCATCCAGGTTAGTTCCGACCCACTTAGTCTGTTAAATACTTACGTCTTCGGTTTTGTACTTTTCTCTCACTTGCTCATACACGTCCTTGTGACAAAATCAACGATTTCATTAACTGTTCTAAGAATTCAGGAAATGTCATCATCCGTGAAAAGAACGGTTATTGCAGACAGTCAGCATATTCTAGTAAAGTAAGTTGGTACGAGCATAAGGTACCGCTACTAAATCACCCGTTTCAATTCAAGTGATCACTTATAGTCATACTTGTTATGGCCATTTTTTGGCCGGATGCTGCAATTCATGATGAAAGCAAGCCGCTTTGCACAGTGATAGTAGGGACCAAACTGAGTGATTTGACCCGCAGCAACGCAAGTTTCACCCCTTAGGAACAGAGATGGCGCCACATCTTTAAAGAATATGAAATGAGCTGTAAATCCAATACAATCACTGTTTTGGGGTTAGATTAACCTCTTATCAAAATTAATGGGAGATTTTATTATTACTATCGCGATAAACTTACTAAGCTTATTCCATATCCTCAAAAGAATTTTGTAACAGTGTCTCGAGACGAGAGTCTTTGACCAGTGTGTGTTGCCAGTGATGACATAATGGGCACTGAAACGTAGTCGCTTATTATGGGCCTCATAAGAGGGCTTAAAGTCATCAAAGGAGCAATGGAGAAGGCTATGCTGGGAGTATCTCAGCGTAATCGCATCAGAAATCCGCAGTAGAACCCAATTATCTGACATAACCCTCCGAATCACTAAAATTAAGTGGCAGTGGGCGGGGCACATTGCACGTAGAACCGATGGCCGTTATGGCGGAAAGGTTCTCGAGTGGCGACCACTTATCGGAAGTCGCAGCGTGGGTAGTCCCCACACAGGATGGACTGATGGCCTGGTGAAAGTCGTTGTAGTTCGCTGGATGCGGGTGGCGCAGGACCGGGCATTGTGGCACCCTTTGGGGGAGGCCTACTTCCAGCAGTGGATGTCCTTCGGCTGATATCATGATGATGAGGATTATTTTTACACAACACCCAACACATATATATATATATATATATATTGGGGTGTATATATTTTTTTTCAGAAGATTGTTTTAGTTTCTTTCTAGAAGTTTATTTTTGTATATTAAGTACTAACTTTTGATTTACATGAAAATTTATTTGCCGTTTTTTTTCTCGACAAACTGCGAAAATAATTTAAAACGTTATTTGATTGCAAAATACAGTTATTTGATTGCAAAATAGATAACCAAAACGCTTTACCTGTCTTTTATATTGGAATTAGGGGAAAAAATAACCCAATGAAAGTTTTTCCCCTTTTTCAGGGTTTAATATTTGAATTTCAACAATGTTTTTGTCTCTCCTGTAAACTTCCATAATATAACGTTAGCAGGTTTACACTATTAGCCGACGATATAATGCTGAAACGCGGACGAAGTCGCGGGCAAACGCTAGTCTATTATATGTTGTTGTGTAGATGGTGAATTTTTGTAAAAACTTTAGCATTAAGTCTGATAGATAGGATAGGACTACTCACCTTGAAACAAAATGTTAACTTAGATATGTCACTACTACTACTATACTAAGATGGCCTAGCGACCCAAAGTGGATCTTGGCCTCCGACACTAAGACACGCCACTGTGCTCTGTCCTGGGCAGCTTGTCGCCAATCCGAGTCGGCTGTTTGAATCTGGCAGAGATCTTTTTCGATTTCGTCTATCCAACGATACCTTGGTCGGCCGATCGGGCGTCGACCATTTGGACGGCCCAGGTACGCACTTTTGGCAGAGCGAACCTCTCCCACCCTCTTAACGTGGCCGAGCCAGCGCAGCCGTGCAGACTTGCTTTCCCCGATGATGTCGGGCTCGGCAACCAGTTCTTACACTTCCACATTCCTCCTCACCCTCCAGCTACTATCTTCTCGTTTTGTAGGTCCCAGAATCTTCCTCAGGATCTTTCTCTCTGCCACTAAGAGCTTGCTCTCCTCTTTTAACGTCAGTGTCCAAGTTTCGCATCCGTACATCGAAATGTCTTATCGCCGTCTTATAGACTCTAATCTTGGTCCTTCTGCTGATAAGTTTGGAATTTGGTATTCTGTGGGCTCTCCACAGAATACTAGTGTCCAAACTAAAAACGAAAACGCTGAGCATCTTAGCGCGTCCTGAGTCCGGATATCTATTAAATCCTGCCTTTGGTTGGTATCCGTCACTGTGCATCCAAGGTACTTAAATTATGCTACGCCTCTATAGGTAGTTCCATCTACAGTAAGACCTTTTCTTCTGGACCCCGACCCTCTAAGACTTCGCATGTGGACATATTCTGACTTGTTAAGGCTGATTCTGAGACCTACTTTGTTCCCTTCCTCATCCAGAATTCTCGCCATCGCTCGAACATTGTGAGGATGATGTTGTGTCCTAGAAGAGTCAGGTCATCGGCATATCCCACAATTTTGTGTGGGCCATTTAATTCCACTCCGCCGTCATACATTAGTCCCTTTCGGATGACGTGTTGGAGTACTAAATTAAATAGCACTGGAGATAGTGCATGGCCTTGTAGCTACTACGAACTCTTCGGATAATGATCCTCCCACTCTGACCTTAAGTTTGCTTTCTAGCGTGGCAACTCTTATCATTCTTACCAATTTTACAGGTATTTTGAAGGATGAAAGTATCTTAAATAGTGACTTTCTGTCTATTACGCTATCGTAGGCCTTGGTGAAGTCGACGAAAAGTGTGTGGATGTCCTGTGCGTACCCCCATTTTTCTCCATCAGCTGTTTCAATATAAAATCTGGTCGACTGCACTACGGTTTCGCCGGAATCCACATTGATAGTCTCCGAGAATATCTTCAGGATAGGGTTCTAGACGGTCGAGAAGAATGTAGGCAAGCACTTTATGAGCTGTGCTGAGTAACGTGATGCATCTGTAGTTGGAGCACTTTTTCTTGGAGCCCTTATTATGTATTGGGCACACCACACCCAAATGAACAACCACAACTCATGGTACCGTTTTATTTTTAAAAGTATTGAGTATGTATTTTTACCGTATTTTTTCATAAGTAATGTATATAATAAGCTTTCATTTGCGATATTAAACATTGAAATCGGTCAAATAGTTTTGCTTGTAGATTTTTTCGAAATATTATTTGTAGAAATTTACACTCACATTCAAAGTTTCATATTTCGTGAAGTATGAGAGGTATCGGTGTCAGTTTTCATTTATAATACTTGTTATTTTAAAGTAATATATACATGCATTTAACTATTTATGTTCCATACATTTTTTGGCACCCGGGTATGTCCTAAAACTACGACCAAGACCACCGGAGGATGGGCAGCAGCATCCCTGGAGTGCGGTGGAGATACTGCGATCGCCAACCCGCATGCCAAGCGTGGCGATTATGGCAATTACCCCTCATGACATACACAAACAGGCCACGGCCCCGAGGTTCCGGCGACCCCCGGTACCCTGGTTCTGGTAGCGGTCAGGGTACTAGCGGGGTCAGGGGTGCGAAGAATCTCCGGTTAAGATCTGGCTACCACCACCGACGACTTCTGGCCCTGGTAACATACAACACACGAACACTGCGGACCGACGAAAGGATAGTAGAACTGGAGGAAGGATTGAGCAAGTTGCGTTGGGATATCGTAGGGTTATTTGAAGTCCGAAGAGAGGGGGAGGACACGATAACCCTGAAGTCCGGCAACTTGCTCTATTTCCGGGAGGGCGACCAACAGTCCCAGGGATGTGTCGGGTTTATCGTCCATAAATCCCTCGTGAACAAGGTGGTGAAGATCGAGAGTGTGTCGGCTAGGGTGGCGTACCTTATACTCAGAGTATCCGAGAGGTACTCGTTGACGGTCATACAAGTGTACGCGCCGACCTCGGCACACTCGTTGTTATGGGGGATTTCAACGCGAAACTGGCAAGAGAGACGGCGAAGAGCCGAGAGTGGGGCAATTTGGAGTTGGAAGTCGGAACCGCCGGGGCCAACTACTTGCTAGTTTCTTGGAGAAGGAGAGACTCTACATGATGAACTCCTTCTTCAAGAAACGCAAGCACAGGAAGTGGGCCTGGATAAGTCCCGACGGTGCAACAAAAATCGAGATTGACTTCATCATGTCGACGAAGAGGCATATATTCAATGATGTATTTGTGATCGTTTGGTAAGAGGCACATTGAATATATGCGTCAAGCTAGAGCGCTCTCGACTGATGAAGTCCACGCACCGTCCAGCAGCAGTCCAAATCCAAAACCCCGAGAGCTTTCAGCTGGAACTCCAAAACCATTTCGATTGTCTAGGCGGCGATGTGGACGAATTCAACGACGGGTTTGTGGAAGCTGTCCATAGCATTGGGTCTAAGTTCTTTAAGGCCCAACGAACTCAAAGAGCCAAAAGGCTCTCTATCTCCACTCAGAGGCTCATCGAGGAAAGGAATGAGATGATTCTGCAGTCTTCAGCCGATGCGAAATTATACAGGCAGCTCAATAAACAGATCTCTAAGTCCCTTACCCGCGATCTGCGTCAACTCAATACAAATCGCATTGAAGAGGCCATCGAGCAGAATAAGGGCTCTAACGTTTTCTCAAGAGATCTGTCTATTGGGCAGAGCCAGCTCGCCAGATTAAAAACTGAGGATGGTAGAATCGTTTCGTCCAAACCTGAGCTTCTGAGTGACATAGAGTGCTTTTATGGACAGCTATACACGTCAACTAGCAGACCCGAAGTTGATCTGGCGGAAGACCCTATACCGAAGATATCCCGGACATCAGCCTGTACGAGATTAGAATGGCTCTTAAGCAGCTGAAGAACAACAGGGCACCCGTGAAGACAGAATTACAGCTGAACTCCTGAAGGCGGGTGGAAAACCGGTCCTTAGGGCCCTTCAGAAGTTGTTCGACTCCGTCTTACTGGAAGGGAAAACTCCAAAGGCATGGAACAGAGGTGTGGTGGCGCTGTTCTTCAAAAAGGGTGACAACTCCTTACTGAAGAACTACCGACCCATCTCACTTCTGAGCCATGTCTATAAGCTGTTTTCAAGAGTCATTACGAACCGTCTCGCACGCAGGCTAGATGACTTCCAGCCTCCCGAACAAGCCGGTTTCCGAAGAGGCTTTAGCACCGTAGACCACATCCATACGCTCCGTCAGGTTATACAGAAGACTGAGGAGTATAACCTGCCCCTCTGTTTAGTGTTCGTGGACTACGAGAAAGCCTTCGATTCGATTGAAACGTGGGCTGTACTACAATCTCTCCAACGGTGCCAAGTGGACTACCGGTATATCGAAGTGCTGAAAAGTTTGTACAAGAACGCCACTATGTCAGTCCGACTCCAGGACCAGAACTCAAAGCCTATTCCGTTGCAGCGGGGAGTCAGGCAAGGAGATGTTATTTCTCCTAAACTGTTCTCCGCTGCACTGGAGGATGTTTTCAAGACTCTGGACTGGAGAAGGCTAGGCATCAACATAAACGGCGACTACCTCACTCACCTTCGGTTTGCTGACGATATAGTAGTCTTGGCTGAGACCATGGAGGATTTAAGTACAATGCTCAATGACCTCAGTAAAGCCTCCGAGCGAGTTGGTCTAAGGATGAACATGGACAAGATCATGTCAAATGTCCATGTCGCACCAACTCCCTTAACAATCGGACACTCTACGCTCGAAGTTGTAGACGATTACATATACCTAGGACAGACTGTCCAGTTAGGTAGGTCCAACTTCGAGAAAGAGGTTAATCGTCGAATACGACTCGGCTGGGCAGTGTTTGGGAAGCTACGGCACATCTTTTCGTCCAATATTCCGCAGTGTCTCAAGACAAAAGTCGTTGACCAGTGTGTGTTGCCAGTGATAATATATGGCACTAAAACGTGGTCGCTTACTATGGGCCTCATAAGAAGGCTCAAAGTCACCCAAAAGGCAATGGAGAGAGCTATGTTGGGAGTTTCTCTGCGTGATCGCATCAGGAATGAGGCCATCCGCAGCAGAACTAAAGTGACCGACATAGCCCTCCGAATCCCTAAACTTAAGTGGCAGTGGGCGGGGCACATAGCACGTAGAACCGATGGCCGTTGGGGCGGAAAGGTTCTCGAGTGGCGACCACGTACCGGAAGGCGTAGCGTGGGCAGGCCTCCCACACGGTGGACTGATGACCTGGTGAAGGTCGCGGGTGTCCGCTGGATGCGGGTGGCGCAGGACCGGTCATTGTGGAAGTCTTTGGGGGAGGCCGATGTCCAGCAGTGGACGTCTTTCGGCTGACATGATGATGATGACATTTTTTTTTAAAACAAGTATAAACTACAAATCGAGTAAGAAAAAAAAAACTTGAGATGCCGTGTTTTGCCCAAAGTATTCAGTATGTATTTTTTGAGTATTTTTTTATAAGTAATGTATACAATGAGCTTTCATTTGAGATATTAAACAATGAAATCCGTCAATCATTTTAGCTAGTAGAATATTTGAAAGAAAGAAAGAATGAAAAGAAAGAAAATACAATTATTTAACGTCGCACAAGAAATAAAAAATACAAACACATAAAATAACATAACAAGACGTTAAAAAGGATCACTCAGCATGAAGCCACAGCAAGACTCAGCAAGCAGAGGCGCTGATTTTCGGTGGGGACCTTACTTAAATCTAAGATAAGAGGCGACACAGACGCTAACGACAGGATTACCATATAATAAAAAGTTAATAACCATAATAATAAACATAAAGAAGAAGCTACATCGGATGACAATCATGACAAAAAGAAATAAAAACTAAAAAGATTTTTTTTAGGAAGGCGTACATAAAAAAACTTAGAACCTATGTGTACAAAACACAGCATGACGTAAGGAGTTTACTTATAGTTATAACTGTGCTCGAACCTAGTGGCTACTGCGCTAACAAAAAAAATTTGAAATATTTTTTAATGAAGTGGCGCCATCTCTGTTCCTAAGGGTTGAAACTTGCGTTGCTGCGGGTCAAGTCACTCAGTTTGGTCCTTACTATCACTGTGCAAAAGCGGCTTGCTTTCATTATGAAATGCAGCATTTTGTTCATAACAAGTATGACTATTAATTGATCATTCGCTTCCTCATGTAGTTGGAGTAGACGCAACATGTTTTTTCTTTCATAACTATGTACCACTCTCGCCCGCCATTTCGTTCATCTCTCGTGTATCTCCTTGGAAAAATAGCGACAGAACGTATGGAAACGAAAATTCATATCTTTTATGTTGCAGGGCGAGTTTCCTGTTCGACAGGAACCGGCCGTACCCTATTGAAATATGATCAAGGACAACATCGAAGATTAATAAATTCGTAATACCTACATAACTGTGACGAGAAAACATGTTTTCGTGGAGCAAATTGCATTCACATGTGAGATTTTCCCTTAGTATGTTCAGAGAATCTCCCCTGAAAGGACATTAAAGGAAAACCTCACATGTGGATGCAATTTACTGCACGAAGACACGTTTTTTCGTCACAGTACTACAGGTTAGTACAGGTACATACGCAGATTTCGCACGATGCGATGATGTTACGGATGGAGTATATTTACCAAGATGGTTGCGGTTCTACCATGTCCTGACCTGGGGACTTTTGGGGGACGAAAACAAGGCCTTCAATAACCATTCGTACCAAATTTCATCATAGGCCCCAACATTTCATAGGTTTGACAATATCGACTGGGTTATTTAAATAAGTCAAAAGCTATTGTTTAGGTCTCATAAAAGCATCTAGTTTCGCGAATCGAGAGAGACAGTGCTTTTTCATTTCAGTCAATGCCTTCTCTGCGAGTATTGCCGTAAAGGCCGGTACCAGTTCTGCTCGGCAAAGAAGAATTTAGGGACCTGGGTGGACGGAGGTTGGGCCCAGTACATCATTGTTCCGCAGGAATATGTGTATCCCATCCCAGATGAAGTTACTTTGGAACAAGGTGAACGTTTATGGGTTCCTAACATCTTTAAGTCAAATTGTCTTTAATATTTTATTGTTGTTTGGCTTGGTTATTATCTCATTTTGGAGCATTATAAGCAAGGGTACTTTGTCAATATCGGTTTGTATGCAGACAAAACTTACTACGCTGGCTCGATGATCCAAAGAGGATCTTGGCTTCTGACACAAGAGAACGTCACTTTTCTGTAGGTATTCTGCGCCACCGTCAGGCAAAGGATGGCACAGTAACCATCATGATATTAAGTAAATAACATTAATATAATTTTCGAAATTGGTTTGTGTCAGTTTGTTTGTTGTATTCACATTTGTAATTTGTGTGTTTCAGCGTCTCTATGTGAGCCGTACTCTTGTGTGGTTCATGGTTTCGATCGCGTTTCGCCGATCTCTGTAGCAGATAAAGTGTTGGTGCTGGGAGCAGGTATCATTGGTGAGTCATGAAGGCATGAGTCACTACGTCATTTTGCTGTTTTTTTCTTGGAGACTTTGCGATGTTGATATTTCATAGAAAGACGCTATGAAGTGCTCCTACGTATTACACTTACTTACAATGGAGTCATAAAACTTAATGACCCGTTATTGTACGTAAACCAGTGTTTAACATCCTATTATAACTCATACACAAATTGGTACTTTGATTCTGTGGCAATTTATATTTTTTGCATAGTCATCTCATCATCTCATTACACAGGTAATATTGTCTAGGTCAGTTAGTTATATATCCTGTAAGAAGTTTATTTTTAAAATTTCATTCTGATTAAGGTAACCTGTGGCTGACCACGTTGCATCTTCATGGACACAGAAACGTGACTGTCTCCGAAATGAACAAGGCAAGACTGAATATTGTCAACAATATGAGTGAGTATGTACTTACTTATTGTCGAATACGTCCTTTTTGTACATCGTATGAATGTAATTATCCACTCCATTCCAAACTAAATATTTTTGAGATAATTTAAGGCTAAAATGGGTGGTTTCTCCCTTAGTTCAACACTCTAGTTTTCATTTTGAATACGAGGAAAAGGAAAAAAAATCAAATATGCTAAAAAATATATTCTGGATAAGCAAAATCCTATCGAATCAGTTTAATTAAAAATCCTTAGTGTACGGACAATTTATAACCGCCTTCACAGAAAGGAGGTTCTCAATTCGGTTGTACGTTCTTGTCTTTAATGTGTTTTATCTTATCTCAGAACTTCGTCATTTATGAACCGATTTATTATCAGAATCCAGGGCTGGGCAGTATTTCAATTACATTGGATAAGTATTTTGTATTTTCAAATACCACACTCACATGTAATTAGTATTTTGTATTTTAAATACTTGAAGTCCTAAAATAGATTTGTACAAAAATTCATTTTATTGAATTGTGTAAGAGGTTGATATGAATGATAAGATCACCTTCTTCCTTAAGAGTATTTAATTAAAGACACAATTGTTACAAGACAGGTTGTAATCTAAAATGAGTTACACAGAGAGAAATTAGAACTATCACTTGCACTGGCGCAGACGCGTACCGTTCGAATGGCGAAGGGTCTAAGGGCCCCAACGCAGGTAACGAGCGAGCGAGAGGCGCGTGAGTGAGCGAGTGAGAAGGACGCTGCATTTGGCGCACAAATATAAAACTGGATACTTTCAGATTTAGGATTGACCCGCGGTTACATAACTCCCCCTCTAGCACGAAGGAACGCCCTCGTCTTCGTGATAGTACAAACGTACGCGGGTTAGTCTAGGTACCGGCGCGGGCGACCGCGCTTACGCTTCTCCCGCACGGCGGGCTGAGCTTCGCCGACGAAGGGAGTGAGTTGAGAAACATGGTATTTCCCTAGCACGGATCCGTCGCTCGTACGTTCAAGCGTGTATGTCGTGGGACCGACAGCTTCACGTACTCTGTAGGGACCATCCCTCCGAGGTATAAACTTAGGTGTCTGGCCCGCACTCGTGTCGTTCGACCCCTGAGTCTTGAGTAAGACGAGGTTACCGGGCTCGTAGTCTGGCGCAGGCCGGCGGTGCGCGTCGGCGTAGGTCTTCTGGCGCGCCTGCGCGCGCTCGTGCACGTCGCGCGCATCCAGAAGTGCGCCAGCAATGCGGCGCAGCAGCGGCGCCACCATACCTGCCGCGCAGTCGCGCTCCACGATAGCACGCATGTCGGATGCCGCGTCGGCCGGGGCGCGGAGCTCCCTGCCGAACGTTAGGAACGCGGGCGAGTGACCAGTGCTCGCGGTCACTGCCGAGTTCATGGCGAATCTTATCGCCGGTAGGTGGGTATCCCACGTGCTGTGGTCTTGGCCGACGAGGATGGCCAGCTGAGGCTTAAGGTCACGATTTTTTCTCTCAATCGGGTTTGCTTCTGGATGGTAGAATGAGGTTAGGTGCTGCTCGATCCCCATCGCGTGGCACACCTGCTGCATTACCTCGCTAACGAATTGGACGCCGTTGTCGGAGACCAACCGTCGCGCGACGCCATATCGCAGGAAAACCTCTGACATTAGCAGCTTGGCGCATTCCATGCTGGTGGCTTGCTTCAGCGCGAACAGCTCTACCCAGCGCGTGCACACGTCCTCAATAATGAGAATCCACCTATTGCCATCTGCGGTCTCCGGGAGAGGTCCGAACAAATCAACGGATATAACTTCGAATCTTCGCGTAGCGGCGGGTGTCTGCACGAGGCCGGCGGGCTTGCGGTTGTCCGCTTTATATCGCTGGCACGGGATGCAGCCGCGCACGTAGTCGGTGACGGCGGCGCGCATGCCGGACCAGTAATGTGAGCGCGCGATGCGTTGCAGCGTGCGCTCGGCGCCGAAGTGGCCTGCTGTGGGCGCGTCGTGGTAATCTGCCAGTACTGCGGCGCGCTCGTGTTCTGGCACCACGAGGCAAGGGTCTTCATCGTCGCCTTCAGGCGCGTATCTATATAGGACGCCGTCAGATAGCACGTAGCCGCGGTGCGCCCACGCTCTCCCCCTGAACGGGACGTCATCGGCCTCCAGATCCTCGATGATCTTGCGCACTTCCGGGTCCTTTAACTGGTTCTCGCGTACGTCCACAGGTGGACGCGTGGGAAAATCGACTATAGCCGAGCAAATGAGGCAGTCCACTTCGGATTCCTGCGTGCACGGCGGGCGCGACAGCGTGTCGGCGACAACATTTGACTTTCCCGGCGTGTAGTCGATCCGCAGGTCGAATTCTTGGAGCGTCAGTGCCCATCGGGCCAGCCTTCCGCTCGGCGACTTATTGCTCATTAGCCACTTGAGGGGCTGGTGGTCAGTTTTGACAAATACCTGGGCTCCCTCGATGTACCCTCTGAATTTGTTTACCGCCCAGACAACGGCGAGCGCTTCACGCTCGGAAGTGGTGTAATTGCGCTCTGCAGCGTTCAGCTGTCGGCTCGCGTACTCGATGGGCCGCTCATCGTATCCCTCCCCCTGCATCAAAGCAGCACCAAGGCAGTACCCACTGGCGTCTGTGCGTAGAATGTAGGGAAGGTTCTCGTTGGCCTGCCGTAGTATCGGTGCCGTTGTGAGGAGCTCTTTAATGGTATCTAACGCTCGCTGCTGCTGCTCGCCCCAGTGCCAAGTGCTGTCCTTCTTCAATAGTTTGGTGAGTGGCCGAGCGACGTCGGCGTAGCCAGGGATGAATCTCCGGAACCAACTGGAAGTTTGCAAAAAACACTTTAGGTGTTTGATGTTTCTCGGCGGGGCCATTGCAGTAATGGCAGCGGTTTTCTCGGGGTCCATATGGATACCCCCTGGGACGATAATGTGCCCTAGGAACTTAACAGATTGGCAAGCGAAGCAACTCTTGTCTCTATTTACTCTGAGGTTGAATTTCGCTAGCCTGTCAAATATGGCTTGCAAGTCCTTCATATGAGACTTGAAGTCTGGGGATAATACAATAATATCGTCCAGGTATGCTAGAATGGCACTATTTTCTCCTAGATTCAGATTAGCCTTAAACCTGTCTATGAGCCTTTGGAAGGTGGCTCCTGAGTTACGGAGGCCCATGGGCATACGGAGATGTGAAACAGGTTTTGTCACGATCATCTGGGTGTACATCAACTTGGAAGTACCCAGACCGGAGGTCGAGAGTAGTCATATAATTGCTGTTCTTCGCAGCATGCAAGATATCCTCGATCCTCGGTAAGGGATATCTATCTGGTTCGGTCACCTCATTCAACTTCCTATAGTCAATACATAGGCGCATACCTCCATTCTTCTTTGGAACCATGACGACGTTGGAGGCCCACGGAGATTCACACTCTTCGATTACTCCCGCTGCCAGCAGCTTGTCCAGCTCCCCCTTCAAAGCTTCTTTCCGGCTCTGGGACATCCGAAAAGGCTGGCAGGCGATAGGCTGCTGGTCTTCCTTCACCTTTATGCGGTGAGTGGCGAAGGTAGTTGCCAGGCCGTCCTCGGCGAAGCGCTCCTGGCTATTCAAAATGAGGCTATTAACAATCATTTTTTCCTCGGTCGACAGCGCGTGGCCTTCATCACCGCGTAATGACAAGGCGTTGGCGTCAGCTTGCATTAAATCGGACACATCGGTATTTAATGCATAACTACGCACAAATTCGTAAGTTTGATCTGGGCTGTCGTGGAAATACCATAACTGTTGTGGAACACTGACTACTATTCCTGCGTTCAGTATAAAATCGCTTCCCAGTAGTGTTCGACTGTCCCCGCCAGGGAACACAATAAAATTTGCAAAGGCTTCGCGGCCCCCTATGGACACTAATACTTTAGCAGTCAAAACATCGCGTACCTGTTTCGATCCGTCAGCCAGACCGACAGTCCGTTGGGTCGGCGCGAAGGCGACACCGGACGACGTAAGTATATTGTGCAGCGCGGGGCTCGCCACGCTTTGTGACGCGCCGGTGTCCAGGCAAGCGACTCCCGGTCGGCCTGCTATGGTCACACTGACCAACGGGCGCGAGCTGTCGACGCATTCTAACGATTGGAAGTCGACAACGGCACTTTGCTTACGCTTGTTGCAGTTGTCGCATTTCGATCGCACAACTCCGGGTTTGTTGCATCCGAAACACTTAATTACTGATTCGCTGTTGTTGTCGGCAGGCTTTTCTTTCCCCTGAGCTTTGCGGCATTCCTCTACGGTATGTCCGAAACACTTGCAAAATACGCAACGCGGTCTATTATTAGATTTTTTGTGCTCGGCAACGTCACGCGAGTCGCGTGTGACGTTGACAGTTGAGTTGACAGCGCGGGGCGCGGGGAGGGGACGCACGGGAACGGCGGGAACCCGAAAATGCGAACTGTTAGTGTTACCAGTGATATTATTGCTAATACTACTAACCTCCTCTCTCGCTTCCTCAGCGTCCCTAGCTCGAATTAACAAGGATTCGATATCGCGAACTGTTTCGCGCGGAACACTTTTACGCACTTTTCTATTTAATAACCCGTACACTATATCTAACTGAAGAGTCGTATCGATTTCGTAAGGGAACCTCGCGAATGTAGCACGTAATCGAGAAATAAATGTTTCTGCGCGCTCGTCGTTTTGTTCTGTAGAGAAGATATCGCGCAGCAGCTTGTAGGCAGGACGCGGGGCTCCGTACATGGCGCGCATGCGTCGCGTAGCCTCTGCCCATGTCTTGACCGTGGCCTTAATGCCTCGCCACCAAATCGCGGCGTCGTCGGTAAACAGCATACTGAGCCCTCTCAGAACGTGTTCCTCACTGACGTTAGTGCACTCGGTAAATATCTCTACGGCGTCGATGAACGCTTCTACTTTGTCGGCCGTGGCGCCCCCGCGTCCGTCAAAGCGCGCCGTGCACTTGGCCATATTACCACACAGACCGATAAACGACGGCGAGGGCACTGGTGGCGTCGCGTCGCTGTGGTGTGGTGTAGGGGCCGGTGAAGCGGCGGCGTGTTGCATCGCGGTTCGTACAACTGTAGAAATTAGGTTTGACAGTTGCTCCTCGGTGATACCGATGATGGAGTCCCCGTTGGTAGGTGCGAGTGGCGCGCGCGACTTTGGCGTCGGCGTGCTACGAGTGCGTGAAAGCGGCGTCGGGGCGCCGGCGCATTCGGTAGACACGGCGGGACGCGGATCGGCGGCGTCGTCATGTAAGCGGGTATTCTCGTCACCATCAGAATGGTATTCTTCTGATTCGTCGCCGTCTCGCTGTCCTTGTTGAGCTTCGCGATGTTTTCTTCGAGTTAACATCGTAGACATTCTCGCAATTCTAGCGTCAAAATTGGTGGCGTCGGTACGAAATTTCCTCACGTCGTGCAGTTCGATTTCCTCTGGCCACTAGTTGAGCGCCATTTGTAAGAGGTTGATATGAATGATAAGATCACCTTCTTCCTTAAGAGTATTTAATTAAAGACACAATTGTTACAAGACAGGTTGTAATCTAAAATGAGTTACACAGAGAGAAATTAGAACTATCACTTGCACTGGCGCAGACGCGTACCGTTCGAATGGCGAAGGGTCTAAGGGCCCCAACGCAGGTAACGAGCGAGCGAGAGGCGCGTGAGTGAGCGAGAGAGAAGGACGCTGCATTTGGCGCACAAATATAAAACTGGATACTTTCAGATTTAGGATTGACCCGCGGTTACAATTGTATAATGAAGGTTTCTTAAATATAGTTCAGCCACTGTGGCCACACTGGGTGTTTCAACGTTAAGTGTGAATCCGCATCAATTCAGCATTTACCCTGTTTAGTTTATTACTCTGTTTTTTCTGTTACTGAGAATTTGATCCAGACCAGATAGTTAATTTTACGGGGATTAGATGTTGGATTTAAATTTACGTCCACCTCACAAAACAATGTGATGGCGGTGGTTACAGTGGAAGTTCAATGACTTGTCCACTAATAAGTGTTCCATACCAATTGTACCAAAATGGTCCAACGGAACACATATGCGATCACTCGGTGCACAGGCTGTTACCTCGAAAACCATTTGACAAGGAAAGCTGAAATTTGGATATATATACATGGCAGGTGATGGCCTAATTTTATTACATTACTATTTAATATTTGCGCGTAAAAGGATCAGAGCCTTTCTTGTGTGGTTTTTGTGGTAAAAATTATAGGTGTCTCACACGGGACAATAAAGGTTTACCTGAAAACCGTGGTTAGGTTATTCCACATTATTTTGAGAAGATGCTTACCCAACTTGAACCTACGTCATATAGGACTATTCCCAACTTGGTCTGCGCCAAGCAGTGGTATATCTGTAGATAGTTGCTATTTATATACAGCAGGAACCTTAAGAATCCATCAATCTCTAGCGTACTAGTCCTTAATTAAATGTTTTTATTCCAGATTTGGGGTACAGGCTGATAACACCGGATATTTTGGAAAAAGAGAAATCGGAATATGACGTTATTATTGACTGTACTGGTAATGTAATGCCAATTAACTATATTGTAACGAAAGGTACCTCATACCGATGTTATAGGTACATATTTCAAGGAAAGTGTTGTATACGATTAGGTACTTAGGGTACTATGCACAGACCTTGTCTGTGGTAAGTTACTATGCAAGTCAAATATCATTAGTACTGTATAAACGTCATCTTGTCTTGGATTGATCGCCTACTTCACACTTAATTTAGGTATACCTAACATTTTTTATACATTTTGACCTTTTCTTGAATCATTTGTATGAACGAAATATAAAAAACGCAAACAAAACATG
This sequence comes from Notocelia uddmanniana, assembly GCA_905163555.1. Taxonomy (NCBI): domain Eukaryota; kingdom Metazoa; phylum Arthropoda; class Insecta; order Lepidoptera; family Tortricidae; genus Notocelia; species Notocelia uddmanniana. The sequence goes on from LR991053.1 coordinate 15,136,857, forward strand.
CCGCTACTAACGAGTGGGTATATCGCTGTTGTAAATGCGTGAAAATAGAAAGCAAAATATATTTTCGTACCTTATAAAACCAATAGTCATAAACTGGCAATTCTAAAATTATCAAGTACCTAGTGAAGTTGTCTACAAATCCCATCCTATACATACTCCACATTCGGTGGCAGGATCGTGTGATCAACACGGACGTTTTACGTCGATCGAACATGCTATTCTAATAAAAAGCCAGCTGAGATGGAGTGGCCACGTTAGTCGTATGAAAGACTGCAGACTCCCAAAATCCGTGTTCTACTCAGAGCTCGCGGGTGGGAAGCGTAATCGAGGGGGGCAGTTTCTATGATACAAAGACGTACTAAAACGCCATCTCAAAGCCTGTGATATCCCTCCCGAGGGCTGGGAGGAGCTTGCGTCGATGAGACCGGAATGGCGTAATAGAGTCCGAAAAGGTGTAGCTTCTTTTGAAGAAGCCCGGATCGAACACCTGGACCATAAGCGTTATTTACGGAAGACTCGACCCAAGCCCTCATATGAGTATACTTACGATAGTCAGGGCCAGCTGTATTGCACACAGTGCGACCGAACATTTAGATCGGTTTTGCGAGCCATGTACGTGCTCATCAGAGGAAGCTGTAAGGGTCGCCGTTGTCGGATACGATGTATATACAGTTCAATGTCAAAAGTCAATAAAACAAGACTATGTACACACTATAATATAATAAAGATGCATTCGTAAGACAGTGGTGTTTTCTAGGTGTGCCAAAGGTCCTGGAGAACAGCTTTGACCTTGTGAAACCAGGTGGCAAATACGTTGTCTTCGGGTGCGCGCCTCAGGGCCAGAAAGCCAGGTGTATTTTAACTACTTTACATATGTCATCCAAGCCTACTCTAACATCCCTGTAGACAACTATTTAGGTACCCAATTATATGTCACCATCAAACTCATTGAGTTGGAATCTGTTTGCTAATTCGCTAATCCTAAGGGTGAGGCCACACGAGCGTAATTTCGGTCGTCGCCGGAATTTTGACATGTATCGCAAAATTCGGCGGTAGTCACAAGTATGGCGACGACCGAAATTCATCGCTCACAGCTCACAAAATTACGCTCGTGTGGGCTCATCCTAATATGTGTAAAAAATAAGGAGCGAGCAGCAAATTTCGTCAATCACTGGTTCACGGGATATTTCTAACTTATGCTACCTCATTAAGTCTGCAATGAGCAAAAGACACACTGGGAGCAATAGTTTACGTTTCCCTGTTTCGAATATACACTAGGGTAATATGTCTTTTGTTACTAAATATTAAATGAATTGGTATATATTTTTCCAGTATAACGCCTTTCAATTTATTCGACAAGGAACTTACCCTGATCGGTGTGAAAGTTAATCCCTTCACGTTTCCCACTGCGATTGGCTGGCTCAAAACTATGGGAGACAGGTACCTACTTAAGATATCTTTACACATACCTATCTATGAAGTACCTAAGTATATACTAGTGGCTCCGTGAACTGTAGACCTCCCGTCGCGAGTAGATAATTAGTTATATGGAATTTCTTAAGCAGAGCCATTATGAAAAAAAGGATCAACACAAAATTCCATGTAATTATCGATCCTGCTCATAAAATTTCACGAGTATCGGTTGAGATATGCGACCAGTAGAGGAAAACATCTCGACATATGAAAGCATTTTTACCCCCGCTGAAACGAAAAGGCTTCACTCGCTTCGCTCATTCGGTCAATAAAAAATAAATAATGTTTATTTTTGTTGGATTACACGCAGCTATATACTCCTAGCCCCAACCATTACACTGTTGTTCAATGAAATAAATATTTCACATCTTTCCAAATGTATTTTATTGTGTATTGCAGATATCTGGATTACAAGAAGCTTGGCATTAAAACTTATTCCCTGGAGCAGTACAGGGACGCCATTGTGGATTTAAAGTCAGGATCTATTTCAAAAGCTATGTTTAAAATCGAGTGAATTTGTAAATACGGTAAAATTTATATAGATGTTAAAGGTCAAATTAACGAGTCAGCAATCCTTGTTGTAACTGATTGAAAATAAACGGACTAGAAAATTGTTTTTTCTTCTCATTCCTCCGGGGACCCGGAGATGTCCTAAAATGACGTCCAGTCACCGGTGGATGGGCAGCAGCATCCTTTTAAGACGGTGCAAATTACTGCGATTGCCAACCCGCATGCCAAGCGTGGTTATTACGGCATGTCCTCCCATGGAAGGTACAACTTGTTTATGTCCAGCAGTGGACGTGGTGGACGTCCTTCGGCTGATATGATGATGATGACTACACAACTACCTGCAATGCAAGCATCTTTTTACAAGCTTTTATTTAACTTGCAATGTTCGTATGTAAGTTGTCATCAAAATTTGTAATCCCTGTTTCAGCCAGCTTGCTGGTATCCGATTGAGCTGAAATTTAGCTAAAATTTCTTGCAGACGTCTACATTTATATGCAACTGAAGACTGTTATTTAAGTATTTTTTCTCAACTTGGCCGTTACCTTAAACTTACTAAGCCAAACCTTAATCCCAAATAATGAAATTTGAGAGAAACTCAAAAGACATCTTCCTTCAATAACAAACAAAATACATAGAAACGCCATACGAATAAGCACTACGCGGCCACACTCACACAGCAATATTCTACCGAGAGAATATCAGAAAAATATACAAAAAACCGTTTCATAAGAATAAGCAGGACGGAGTACGGATCTTATTTTTCTCGCGGACGTTTCATTCGCTCTCGGGTGGGTAAGGGGGGGTATGTTGGGCTCCAGGAGTGGGGGGCTCCACCACCCCCTGCAATAATACTGCGTCACTATTTTGCGCCATTACCTACACTCGCTTCCTATTCTATAAGTAGTCAACTTTAGGACGTAAAATGTCTATTTTAAAATATAATATGCAAATTTGATTACAACTAAGAAACATGTTTTAAGGATAAAATAACAGTAACTTGGATAGTTGTACTCGAGGTTGACATACTCGTATTGTAACTCGAAACGTCGAACCTAATTGGCCTTGTGTAGAATCGTATAACTTTGCTAGCTTTTTACAAACTTTTTACTTTTTGAAATTTATCTATCGTTTTGGATGATTTCTTCACACCATATAACAGTTTAAATGCTTTTCTTTGTATGTGTTATTATTACCAGTGTTCAGCGTAAATACGTGTCTTTATTATACAAAATATCCCTCATAAGTCCGGGCCAAAAATATGACAGGTTTGCCCACTTTTGGATTCTTTTTTATAAGTTTTTAACCGACTTCAAAATTTCAAATAGGAGGTTATCAATTCGGTTGTATGTTTTTTTTTAATGTTTGTTAGTCCATAGCTCCGTCATTTCTTAACCGATTTGGAAAATTCTTTTTTTGTTTGTAAGTATATATATCCAAGTTGGTCCCGTTTTTGTCAAACCCCCGTTCTGGTGATGGGATCCATGAGAAATTGAGGGAACTCCTCAAATCTTCAAGGCAAACATATAGTAATTTTTGTGTTTTTATCAACAAGTCAAGCATTTTCATCCAAAAATGTGACATTGGATGAAGTGGAACTGCTGATGATGATCAGAACAGAACTCTTCAACGACAAAAAGTTCACATTTGGCGATTTGTCCTCCTAGCTGCGTTTGTTAAGCAAGTTCTATTTTCACGATTAATTTTTGTCATGCTCGATTTTTGATGATGGGATCCATGATGAATTGAGGGAACTCCTCAAATCTTAAAGGCAAACATATAGTGATTTTTGTGTTTTTATCAACAAATTTGATGACATTTGATGAAGTGGAACTGCTGATTATGATTAGAACAGAACTCTTCAACGACGAAAAGTTCACATTTGGCGATTTGTCCTTCTAGCTGTGTTTGTTTAGCAAGTTCTATTTTCACGATTGATTTTTGTCATGCTCGAGTTCTGATGATGGGATCCATTAGGAATCGAGGGAACTCCTCAAATGTACACACAAATAGTGATTTTAGCATCTTCATGAACTAATCAAGCATTTTCATTCATAAAAGTGAAATTCGATGAAGTGGAACTGCTGATGATGATCAGAACGGAATTCTTCAACGACGCGTAGTTCACGTTTGGCGATTTGTTCTCTTCGTTTTGTTTGTCAAGCAAGCAAGGTTTTTTCATTATTCCATGAGGAATTGAGGGTACTTAGTCTTCTACCATTATAAACATACATTATAGCCATTTTTATTTTATTGTATATCTATCTAAGAGTGCACCATCTAAGTATAATAATCTTTTACCGGCCTCCCCCATTGAAGTCGTTTTATTTTTTCTTAAAAATTATTTCATTATCAACTTTAAAGGCTTTAGATGGGCATCAAAATCCAGAATGATATAGTTGCGATGACCATAGCACTTCTGTGATATAATTCAAGTGGGCAAAGTCCCAGAATATTTTATGAACTCACCATATAATATTCTGACTCTGCTAGGGTTGTCAAATAATATTTCTTAACCGACTACGACAGAACTTGAAGGAAGGGTAATGCGTTTAGTATACATACGTTTGTCAGGTTTTGAATGTTATGACAATGATACGTACTTATATATCCAAGTAAATTTATTAGTTTTAAATGTATCTGGTGGTGTGTAGCATCTGGTATGGTGAATCAATGGGTGGGTGGGGCCATATTGTAGAAAGTGTGCTGCAAATACGTACGTTCATGACAATGCCCTTCGTCATTTGAGTTTTCTCGTCTACTTCTTTGACGGCATACAAATTGATTGCTGTTAAAAGTATATACATATAGGCCGTTCACAGACCGAGATGACCCTGAAGTTTTTACATACTTTTGGCCCACCAAAAACATATCCTTATTCATCACTGTTTCACACTTGACTAACGGAACTACGGGCAACACAATAGATTAATGTTGCCAGCAGTATGTTAAGCTTTCAACCACAGCATGAAAGGTAAATGTATCTGAAAACTTTTCAGTGCTAACTCAGTTTTCTTAAAATTTGACGTAGTGGGCAAATCTATGTATAAAGAGCAAAGTTGTCAGGTTTTACGGCACTGAGAATTACATTTCAAGTGTTCTGCCCAGCCCTTTTGAGAATATAAGCATGAATGCCGCATATCAATCATGTTTTTTTATTTAATTTTCCATAGGCGACGGTGACCACTTGCTATCAGATGGGCCGTTAGATTGTTTGCCACCGACGTGGTATAAAAATCTATCGTTAAGAAAATTAAGATTTCCAGTAAGACGTGCGTGTTTACGTTCTATGTCGTGTGGATTTGGAGTGCTGGCAGTGTGCGGCTCCTTTATACGGAACGTTCCAACTCATACGTGGCTTGTTTAGCTTTACACATAACTCTGTATATTCAATGAAATATAATACCTGCATTTACATAGTAATGAATTTTAGATCGTGCTCGCATGGCGAACCCAGCAATTGGAGTAATGTAATGAATTATCATTTTACAAGATTGGAATTCGCAAATGTCGATATAATCATTACTAAATGGTAATTACTTACAATAAATATGTCAGAAGAAAACTGTAAGGGTAGGAAATAATGATGGTTTTACTTAGACGTTGTTATAAATAAATATATTAAAAAAAATTGGGGGACAATCTTACACAAATCGACCTAGTCCCAAACTAAGCAAAGCTTGTACTATGGATACTAGACGACGATATACATACTTATATAGATAAATACATACTTAAATACATAGAGAACATCCAAGACCCAAGAACAAAATCCGTGCTACATGCACAAGTAATGCCCTGGCCGGGATTCGAACCCGGGACCTCTAGCTTCGGAGGCAGTGTCACTACCAACTAGGCTAAACAGGTCGTTATCTGTCTACTGTTGACAAGTATTGGTCCCTTATAGCATAGCCATAGCACATACAGTAAAGTTGTAGTAGTAGTAGTTATAGTAATACTCGTAGATATAGTTAAACTACCTACAATCTACAACATGTAACTATTCTTGTTGTAGTCGAATATTTGCAAGGAATTTCGAGTAGTCACTAAGAGCCATGTAATTTAATATGCACAAAGATATTGCTATTTGCTTGCAACGTTAATCTCCTGATAATCTCCGTCTTTAAAAGCTATGAGCTTTATGAGATAGTATTATAATATGACGAAATAGTTTTGTGCTCGTCACATGGGTTAACAGCATTATTCTCCGTCAGGTTGTTATAATAACCATTAAGTATTCTCAGTGTGGTTAACACTTAAATATGATCTGTCATAAATATTCGCTACATCAAAAGATAATTCATATTAAACCTTTTATAAGTAAATTAACCTTAGCCTTTAACCTTTTGTAAGTTTTGCCCGCAACTTCATATGCGATACATATATCGTTATAATTTAGTCGATTTACTCAAAAAATCAATGACGGCACACGCATAAACCGTCCCCGTCTAAATGGTCCCAATGAAACACTCCGTCCATTAGTGAAATCCGTTCGGTAGTTTTTGAATTTGTCGCGTATAGACATACATACATACAAACGCATTCCTTTATTCGTGATAAGAAGTGGCGATAGGTAGGTACATAAGATTAGAGCTCTATTTGATCCAAAGAAGGAACCGAGTACAATGCGTTATCATATGATATTGATTATGATCCAGAAACAGTGATCGACTGATCGCAGTGTCGGTATTTACCTGCATACGAGCACAATTCACGCGCCCGCCAAATTAATGACAATCGATATTATCCGGCGTAGCTACACATTAAAGCTGCAGGCTTCTCTATTTATACACTAATTGCCGCTTAAATCGAACTTGCATAATTGACCCGAATTAGCAGACTCGTATTTTATTAAATTTTGCGGCAAACTAATGCAGATGTAAATCAATACTGTAACGTTACAATGTATTAGCAAAACTTACCTACAATACCATGGAAAGTGTAGAAATGATGGGAATAGTGAATATTTTTTCTATAAGGTATCACAAAATAAAAATAAAAATATACAATTTTTTAAAGGGTTGGTAACGAGCACGTGACACCCCTGGAGTCGCAGGCGTCCATAGGCTGCGGTGACCGCTTACCATCAGGCGGGCCGTACGCTTGTTTGTCACAGACGTGGTATAAAATATTAGCAATTTTCCAAGCGATACATAATATTGATAAAACACCTGCTATTGCTCATTTACATTCGAATGCATAAAAAGTTGCTAGTCGTATCTTAGTAAGGAATTTGAAAGTGGTCGTATGGTTGTTTAAAACCACCAGCAAACAACGCAAAGCCTTAATAAAACTCCAATAAAGCTTATAGTATACGGTACCAAACTGGAAATGCAACTATGTGGTCTAGGGACACCTAAACATATTTCTGCAGATATAGGCTTGGAGACATAGTTTTTACTACTTAGTCTGTTTAAAACAAATTAATCAAAGTGTGCACTTGTTATTGCTCCGTTAAATATTAAGCACTGCGGGCACATGGTTTCAACGCCGCAGTGTACTGCTCGCACAGCGATGGATGTCGGGTTTTCATTGCTTGGGTGGTGTTTGGAGTACGCAGGTGGGTGTGAGGCGACAGTCCTTTGATTCTGGCGAGATTAAACGTGCGGCAGACGGTGGCGCCTCTATCGATTGTTGTTGTAATTACAACGCTATCCTCGCTCAGTCGCAAATGAAATTGTTCCGGACAGAGTAAGCTATGGATGCCAGCGTGTTATTACATTTGTCGGTCGGTATAGCTCTACTATTCTGCGCCTTGCTACCTGGAAGTAAGGTGCATGGGATTCTATGGGATGCATTTCAGTTGCAGTTTGCAGCGTTATTGCATTCCTCACAATAAGGAATATCTATCAAACGACCGACGAAAGACATTTACGTGAGAGCTGCTAAATAAGCTGTTATAAGTAAATAGCACGTCTGTTACGAGTAATACGAGATTTACGAACGGATGTTTAAAACTTTACTTTTGTTTAATCCTGTATACATATTATTTGTAGCTATCTAAAGTTTGTAGTCTTCCTTTATAATTTGTAAGATTCAACGCTGCAATACGGTATTGTATTGCAATGTTGCAATACTTTATTGATTGCACTTAAACAAGCTCTTAAAAGTATTAACTGACCACTGAGGATTTTACATCTTGCCTTAAATTACTAAATTATGCTATCACTGACATATCACTAAATCAGAGGTAACATGAGCTATCACTGAATCGTAAATCTGATACTTGAAATACTTGACATCATAGACCTCCTAAGTACATAAAGAAATCCTGCACAATAAGCCCTAAAACATACCTACCCCTGAAACCACTGAAATCTCCCATCCTATCACAAGGACCACAGCTGCGCACTAAGGACTTCAGCCTACGAATCACATCTACATTCCAAATACGAATAGGAATGGAGAGAGACAATAAAACATTCGTAGGCCCCAAAACGTATCTACGTTCACGTGGCGTACCCTCCCCGCGCACGCGCGTTACAAACCTACAACTAACGGACAGTTCAAATTTCAATTGTAGAAAAAATAACCAATTCGAAATGGAGAAGGCTTCGGCGCGACCAATGGGAGCGCTTACAGTCGTAATGCCAACTGTGTGGGCGGGGCGAATGATATCTAGCATTGGAATGCGCGTTGTATTTGTTTTGCTGGATGCGAAGGCTTTATTGCTTGGTGTTTGAGCCTCTTTCCCCTTGAGGGTGGGCGGAAGGCTCGATATATTTTTGGGATATGCTTCACATTATATACCATTTTCCTTTACAGCCTACGATTGAGTGACCTACATAGAATTTCAGTTACATTTGTTAAGTAATTTCTTTTTTATGAAAAGTAATTTCACTTAATGGAATATTCATATATAATTCTTACAAAATGAATAAAAATTAAAGTAATAAAATTCAAATTAAATATCATTAGCAATTTTACAGGCAGGGCATTTACTATAACGACCTCAACAAAATTAATAACGTCTTTTCCGACTTTATAAAACTGTGAGTGGATTCCCTATTGATTTTTCGATAGGGAAAAAACGAAGGCAACGATCTATGCAGATCTGGAGTGCTCTCGGCACATCAGATGGCACCGGCGGGCCTGCCTCCGCAGACAATCGAACGGGGGGCCTCCCACCGGAGGTCGGGGAACCGGCATAGAGTATGCATACAAGATGCGAGGACTGGCCAGTCAGCTTGAGGTTTGACGATGAGTGAAACGAGAGAGTTAGGAAGAACTGCAACCCTATATCGTGAGCATGCTGCGATAGCGCAACGGCCGGCACCAGAACCGAACCGGCTAAACGTGAGCCGCCATATTGTAGAACATATCGCAATGACAATCCGGCTAATCGTTGACTCGCCGTAATACAAAAATGCCCTGTGTTGTAAGACGGCTAGCCATTATGTAATACGGCGAATTATACAAATTGCTCGCGACATATACAGTACGAGCGTGAAGAACGAGAATTAACAAATTAAAGTATGTATTTTGGGCCGTCTATCGGGTATGATTAAGTAAAATTTGTCATCATACATTACCAGCCGATATGAACGTTCAACCTCGGAAAACATTCTTATACATGTTTGGTATAATACTTAGCTCAGCGTAGTGTTTTGAATTTAATTGCTTAGAAAAATTCACGCATTTATGTTCTTTGAATGAAATAAATAATTCAGTGTTAGTTTTTGTTTGATGTTTTATTTGGAAGCCGTTCAAAAAATATTTAAATTTGTTTATTTTTGGCTAGTAGTGTCAATGGCTATACTGCATTAACTAAACAAAAATATTTGATATATCAAGTAACTTTATATGAGTATTTTCCACCTAACGAGTGTTACATTGATAAAATGCGTTCAAATTAAATACGTTCACTTAACGTAAACTACCTAGTTCAACATAAAATAAAGCATACGTTCTGAGCTGAAACATTCATTCGGTTACTTTATCTTTGCCTCTATCGATCCGTCGCCGACGACTTCCCATTCTCAAAGTAAAACACGGCGGAGGAAACCGCGGGATAACCCCCCACCCCACCACCCGATCTTTACGTTTCAGGAATAAATATTTCAGAGCGTGTGCTTCGGAACTTACAGCTATGTATCGCGCGGTAACAATCTGAGAATGAGAAAACAGAGTTTCTTTTGTGTGTGTTGCTTCGTTTTAGTTGGCGATAGAATAAGTATGGATAATACGTACACGTATTATACGACTAAAGAATGGATGTTTAACTGGAGAGTCGGTTCTGGCTGATGCACGTAACTACATAAGTTATATTATGAGTCTTATATTATTAAATTGAATATAAATATTTGAGACAACAATCTCAATTATTTTATATTCATGTAAGTATAGATTTTTAAAGGTACGATCGTAAAATAAATTATACCGAATGAAACGGCCTAAATATAACTTTTTACGTATTCAGCAATTCAGGTCCAAACAGTTGAAATAACCGAATCAAAAGCTTTTTTACAGAACAATTTTAGTCCTGTAATTCAGGGTTTGGTTTGGTAATATAAGTAACTTTTCAGGAGCCTAAATGTTAGTGTGAGTTTATAAGCAAGCCCAATGTCAAGGTTAAAAAAATATTGATTATTTCAGGAGACTGTGTAATCTAGTTACTTTAAGCTACTCAGGCTCAGGCCCAAATACAGCCCCAAATCCCAAAGCCCAAAAATCAGGGCCAAATACACGTCCCGAAATCAGTTTCGGGACGTGTATTTGGCTTATGAAAATGAAAATGAAAAATTTATTGATAACATTCGTTACAGGTCGTTGTTAAAAAACATTATATGACATCATAGTTTTACATGTATATCGTTTCTATTTGGTACTTTTTAACATTCGTTGTCGTCTTAAGAAATGAATTATGATAAATAGTATACGCTCGCTTCGACTCACGCATATCAAACTCATACATTTTTGAATTAAATTTCGGGATCTAAAATGTAGAGTCTGAAACACGTTTAATTAAGAGAGATACATGTTGCTGGCTAACTGCCACAAAAAATGGGGTACGGAAATGAGAAAATCCATGCAATCAGAGCCAAAAAATTAACCTCATCATATTTCTAAAAAGTTCAAAGTACGCCTGTAGGCCGGAGCCACGTATTCGCCATACTCGTATGTAGCGCAAATTAATTTCTCGGCACTGAATGTGTTACGAGGGTAAAACTGAAAGTTTCGGGAATAGAAGAAAATATGCAGTATAAGTGAGTTTATTTATTTTTATTGTTTTTCTAAATATTCTCCTTTGTATTTCATGCACTTATGCATGCGTTCAAACCAGTCCATAAAGCACTTTTTGAACTCTGAAGTAGGGGTCGACAAAATGGCTATTTTATAGGCCTCCACTGCGTCTTCTGGCGTCTGAAACCGCTGACCACGCAGTTTGTCCTTGATTCTGGGGAATGTAAAAAAGTCGTTGGGACTTAAGTCAGGGCTATATGGAGGGTGGTCCAATATTTCGACTTTTTCACCGTCCAGGTACTCAGTTGTTGTCCGAGCGGTGTGTGGGCTGGCGTTGTCGTGGTGAAGGATGATGCGACGACTAGGGTTTGTTTTTCGGAGTTCAGCAAAGACGTTCGGCAAACAAATAGTGGTGTACCAATCAGCATTGACTGTTCTACGATCCTCAAGAGCCACAGTAGCTACGTGACCAGATTTAGAGATAAACGTAGCCACCATCTTCTTAGCCGTACTGCGAGAACGAACAACTTTTGTGGGTTTGAGCTCGTCTTCGAAGACCCATACTCGGGATTGGTTTTTAGTTTCAGGCTCATAAGCGTATATCCACGACTCGTCACCTGATACTATGCTAAAAACAGCATTTGAGCGTCCCTTGTTAAATCTTTTCAAAGTTTTGCGGCACCAATTGACACGGACTATTTTCTGCTCGTCAGACAATAGGTGAGGTATCCAACGGGAAAATAACTTTTTCACGCCTAATTCTTCTTTTAAAATAATTTGTATTTGACTCATTCCAATACCCAGGTGCTCTTGAATTTCCCGATATGTCACATGTCGGTCTTCATTTATCAGACGACGCACAACATCGACGTTTTCTTGCGTGACTGCCGATTTTGGTCGACCTTCACGCACTTCGTCGGTGAGGGATACACGGCCACGTTGAAATTCTGAATACCACCTGTATATTGTAGTCTTTGAAGGAGCTTCAATATTAAAAGCAGCAACCATCCGCTCTTCACATTGTTTTTGTGTTAGTCCACTTTTAAAGTCATAATAAATCATAGCTCTGAAATTTTCACGGCACAATTCCATTTTAAGCAGTGACTCGACGACTTCAATAAACAATTGAAACCGAACCATACTTTTTTTTTTCTAAGTGGCCAGTGTGTTGAGATAAGGAAACTTCAGAGATTATAAAAAGGTATAATACATGTTAAAAATAAATTAATAAGTATTCGATTCCCGCCACTTTCAGTGCAAGCCATTCCATGCGCGACTTCAATTGCTACCGGGTATGGCGTAACGGACGTAGCATTGTTTGTCTTCAACTGTAAGTTGTAGGTAGTGTCCGACCGAAGTTTCGGTTTCGGTTTCAGCCAGTTTCGGCCTAAAAATCATGTTTCGGCCGAAGGTTCGGTTTCGGCCAAAAAAGTGCCGAACCTTTCGGCCGTGCCGAAACTTACAACATTGTACCTACTTTCGGATCATGAATTCTAATTAGTCTTTCGAGGCTGGCTGATTGTGATCTGTTAACATTAAGATCAAAATATTATTTTAGTTAATTTTATATCTAGTTTAGAAGCTGTTCGATTTAGTCATTCTCAAAGGCATGGGACAGGAGTTTGGTTGTTCTTCTTCAAAACTGAGACCATGGAGAACTTAAGTAATATGCTCGATGATCTAATGGGCTTCTAAAGAAATTGGGCTTGAAGATGAACATGGACCAAACGAAGATCATAACTAACGTCCATGTACCTATGCAGTACGTACTCCAGTTAAGATCAGAGACTCAACGCTCAAAGTTGTCCACAAATTTGTGTACTGTCCCTGAGCCTAGGACAAACAGTTCAGTTGGGCAGGAGCAATTTCGAGAAGGAGATAAATTTTCAAAAATGACTTGGCTGGGTGGCGTTCGGGTGACGCAATATCTTTTCGTCATGTATCGATTATCCTCTCGCCAATAGTTAAAGTCTTTGACCAGTGCGTGTTGCCATTGATGACCTATGACTCCGAAAAAGGAGGGTCAAGGTCACTCAAAGAGAGATGGAGAGGGCTATGGCCTATGCCCGAACTTACTCTGCGATATCTAAAAAATGACGATTCCCGCAGACGAATCAAAGTAACTGACATAGCCTGAAGGTTTGCCAAACTAAATTGGCAGGTGTGGGCCATATTGCCCGCAGAACCGATGGTCGGTGGGGCAAGCGAGTTCTCGAGTGGCGACCACGTGCCGGATGACGTAGTATAAGAACAAGGAATGTTGCTGAGCTGCCCCCACAAGGTTGCTGAGGCTTGATGTAGACTGATGACCTGATTAAGGTCGCGTGGGTCCGCTGGATGCGGGTAGCTCCTAATTGATTGTTTTGGCATTTTCTGTGGGAGGCCTATGTATGACATGATGCCCGCGGTTACCTATCATCATCGCACCTCTCGCCATCGAGCTCATCCCCACACCTTAGAGCCATTGCGTTCTCATACAGTCCGTTTAAATAGGTACTTTATACCCAGAACACTTTAGTAGCTAATACCTGCCAAGGTATAACCAAAGGGCTACAGCATGGGATTCTTCAAAAAAGGCGTAAATCAGAGCCAGGATAATCTGGTCCAGTTCAACCCCACCAAGACACAAGTATACGCGTGCACTACGAAAAAAAAACCCCATTCACTGCTGCCCAATCCAAGACACAGCCCTCTCCATCTTAGAGAGTTATTGGGATCCTTGGTGTCGACATTTCCAGCGACGTCTAGTTTCGGAGCCACTTAGAAGACACAGCCAGGCTGGCATCCAAAAAGCTGTGCTCAATAGAGCGAAGCGATACATCACCCCTGGACAGAGACTTCTATAGTATAAGTCACAAGTCCGTCCCCACTGAGTTGGCTGTCACCTCTGGGCGGGAGCACCTGTATACAGATACCAGCTTGGGCCTTTTGAATTGCTTCAGAGACGTGCTGTACGAATCGTGGACGATCCCAAACTGACGAGCGATATTGAACCGTTAAGTTTAAGGAGAAAATTTGCCTCCTTGTGCGTGTCCTATGGCTTGTTTAATGGGTTGTGCTCCTAAGAACTGTTCAATATGATGTCTACGGCCGCTTTCTACCATCGCACAGCTCGCCGTCCGCAGGGCATTCACCCTCACACCTAAATGGTCACGTTCGGTAGGATTCCAAAGGAATTCCTCCCTCGGACGCTCCGGTTGTGGAATGAGCTCCCTGTCGAGGTTTTCCCGAGGGACTACAGTATGGGGTTCTTTAAGAAAGGAGTGTATAAAATTTTAAAGAGTCGACAACGCGCATGTGTCTCTCCTACAGTTGCAGCCGTCCATAGGCTGCGGTGACCGTTTACCATCAGGCGGGCCGTACGCTAGTTTGCCACCGACGTGGTATTAAAAAAAACTTGTTTAAACAACACACCTACACGGATTATAGGTGTTTCATTGATCATATGATTCATACGTCTAAAAAGAATGGCCTACTGACATTTTATTCAACGATTTTAACACGTCTGTAAAAGTTTCTGTTTCGGTTTCGGCCGAAACTAGAACCAAAACCGAACCTTCGGTTTCGGTTTCGGTTTTGGCCAAAAAACATGTTTCGGTCGGACACTAGTTGTAAGTTGAAATACTTATGTGTAATATTTAGGTTAGTCATATATTTTTTACACAGTATTTATATATGGAAGTGTTTTGAGTGTTACAATTCGCCAACAAACTTTCATGCAGTTTGGCGAAAAAAATGTGATTTTGTATACACTGTGTAAAATTTGTTAAAAAAAATAAAAATAATAAATGGGTGTACTAAACAGTTTGGTAAGTACCATGATTTGAGACTGCGTCGAAGTTAAAAATACAACTGAATAGATCAGATTACGTATTATCAAATGGAGTAGGAAAGAACCCCCTAGTCCTGACTGTTCTCGTTACAATAAACAAAAAATCTACTTTCTCCAAGACGTCGCCGATTAAGCTAACCTAACTTAAGCAATACTACTACTTGATTTAAGCAATTGATACCTCTCATTATACAGATGATGTAATTCGCTATTCTATATCTTTATATATATATATATATATAATTCTTCTGTACGTGTGTTTGTCACCCTACTCCTCCTAAACGGCTGGGCCGATTTGGATGAAATTTTGTGTGTATATTCGAGTGGATTCCTGGATGGTTTGAAAATACAATTGGACCCGGTGGCGTCGTTATCGCGTTTTCATGGAAAAACGGATCTGCTGAACAAGTCTGTACTATACATGGCGTTGATATCAATTTTTTGGCATTTGACCTCAGACCAAGTAAGAAATATAGACGGAGCATCACGAAAAATCTAGTGAAGTCATCAAAACCAAGCCCAATAAGTAAATACACGTTCACTCACACATATACAAACCAAAATCAAGCCCAGAACTCTAAACGTCAAACTGGTAAACGTCAAAAACCATATGGTCTCCTATGTCATTAAAGGACGCAAAAATAACATCAGGACTAGCAATCAATCAAATAATTTAACTTTTAATTTTTAACTGTTGAACTAATATCTTAAAACACTATTTAGAAAATAAATGTTGCTTTGCTTGGAACACAAAACCTCTACATTCACTTGACGTTGACTGACGTAACATAAAGCACGTGTGATACCAGAGTATAATAGTTACCCCAACCGGAGGGAGCCGTATGAACAAGAAGGTCTACGCCTTCATTTTATTAATCTCAAAAAATAAGTGTTCAATTAAATTCGCACGTAGTACAGTCACAGACTTTAATTTGTGACCAGCTTAAGGTTGACAGTCCTGTCATATTGAATAGAAATTCAAAAATTTTTTTACGAATTGTATCCACAGGCCTTGAAATAGCGCTATTTTCGCATATCATTATGATTCATAACGCTATATACTTTGTCAATAAAACGCTTTTTCCTAAAATCGATATTTGGCGCGTATTTATAGCGGTATCCATTATATCGTTATAAATAAAAAGCAATATATATAGTGATATTATATGAAGCGCTATAATAACGTTATAGGCTATCTCTGTCTCGCACACAGTGTCGCCCTTACGTGCGCTGTGACTGTGCGCTGTGACTTGTATTTCAAACACGAGCACGTCATTGTCGTCATCGAACGCCTATTAAAACAATAATATAACGTTATTATAGCATTATCACTTTATCGTATAAGGTCATGATTTTCATTTTGTTATGATATGAAATATCGTTATGAAGAATACTGATTCAGATTATAACGAAATTTTAAACACAAACGAAATATATCGTTACAATATTGATTATTTTCATAACGTTATAAAAGCCTGCAAATTGGGACCATGTTAAAGAGCGCGGCTATACAATATGTGTAATATTCCAGTAGCAACACTGATACGCACACATCTTTAAAAAAGTGGCTTCACTAGGTTGTTCGAGACGCTCCGTCTATATTTTTTACTTGGTCTGAGCATTTGACGTACGGTATGCAATAATACATGTGCAAGTCCTTTGCCTCATTGACATATTTCGAAAAAAATGAGGAAATATGATAAACCTGTAGTAAGTTGGGCAGCAAAACAAAATATGCATTTTGAGTCGGCTTTAAATAAATAAATAAATACTATGGGGACAATTTTTGCACAAATCGAACTAGTCCCATAGTAAGCTCATTAAGGCTTGTGTTATGGGTACTAGACGACGATATATTTAATAGATATATACTTAAATACATAGAAAACATCCAAGTCTCAGGAACAAATGCTTCTGCTCACCACAGAAACAAATGCCCTTACCAGGGGCTTTATATATCCGCATCACCATTAAAATAACTAATCACCAAATAAACGGTCTGTTTACAATGTTTACATGAGTGACAGACGTGGTGTGTCATTTCTTAATTTAATTTTAGTGGGGACCTTTACACGATAAATATTGTCTTATCTTAATTATGCTGGGGTGTCAATATTATCGCGGTTTTCCTAATTATTTGTACTTTGCTTCAATATCGTAAATTAATTATACCAACAGATCCGTAGCGTTAAGCAAGATGATTTTTCATATAGTTGCCTCTTGGAATCCTTATGGTTAACTAAGATGAGTTAGAACGGGACAGATAGTACGATCATTTTCGGCTGTTGACGAATGGTCGCCATATAGAAGCACACCAAATGTCAAATCCCATGTAAAACAAAACGTCACAAACGTCAGTTCAGTATAATTTGCAGTTATGACAATGGAGACACCGACATGTGAAGACCTGTCAGATATCACTTATCTGTGTCTCTCAAACTTACTGTTTGGGGCTTAGTGAGAAAAGATCAGATGTACAGAAATCGATCAGCTTAAAATGAGCGGATCTGCTTAGTGCTTTACCTACTCTGATATCTGTGTTCAATATTTATTAATATTCATGTGATACGGATCGTGATATGAGTGAATTGAGAGATAATATTCACCGTGTAAAAGGCCCCAATGGGCTTAATAAATGTCAATATTAAATTGTCATCTCTACATCATCTTTACTAAATACAAACTCATTTCAGCCTATTTCCACAAAGTTCAATATATATATATATGTACTGCGATTGAGATATCAGGAAAATACTCCACATAGATCGTAGCGACATGTAAAATTGTAGTCTTTGGTAGCGCCGATGTGGTATTTAGTAAGAACTAACCGCACGACCACTGCATCTCCTGTCACTTCAATATGCAAGTGCGATAGAGATAGTACAAAGTGACATCTGTTAAAAAACAAGTTAAACTAACAACTCATTAGAAAGGTTCGCACTTCGAGCTGAAAGACCCCTGCTACTTCTCCGTCGTTCGTCGGACGTGTTGGTCTACTCAGCTCACATCATCGCGCGGTCCTAAATGAACACTATGAAATATGTTTGTTTTTATGGTTAATTTACAGGAGATGCGGCCCTTGCGGGCTGGAAGTACTACGAAAAAAAGAAACATATCATAGTGACGACTATAGGCCCACAGGCTAAGTTGACTTATATAACTGCTTTCAGCTTCAGGAAGCCTCTAAAACTACAATCTTCTTAAAATTAAATAAAAAAAAACAAATTTGGTATACAATTATTTATTAAAAAACCATATACAAATATTGTAGACTTTAATAAAGGTTCCGCTAAAATTGAATGGAAAACTCCAACTTCCAAAAACTAGAGGTCCCAAATTCTATTTAATATCTCCCTCTTTTTTCGAGTTCGGACACACTCTAAGCCTACATATTTCATTGTAGTCGTTTAGATCCGTGGGTTGAGTCGACTAGGTATGAATATAAAAATATAAACAAATTTTATAGTGGTAATTTAGGCCCGCGGGCTGAGAGAGATGTGGGCTAAATTGGCCAACACAGCACAGCCAATGATACCTATTTATTGTGTGTAATAGCATAGACTTTAGGGCCTTTTTTACTTTTGGTATGTAATACTATTATACTATTCTGTGCTCTTGGTACGGAGAAGCGTCAGAAACGGATTGTAGACAATGTATTGCAAAAACCAAATTTTTTCCTAAATTATGATTACTTAGGTCAATTCCCGGATTTTGTGCTCAGCCGCCTCACCTAGCTTAATATTTTAAAAAACTTTATCGATTTTCCAATATCATGTTACGATATTAGTCTATGGGAGTTTAGATTTGTCTATTTACGATCGTCTTTAGTAGCTGTCCACAATATGTCTTTCACGTTATAAAATGTCTGAAAGGGTTAATAATAAGTAATAATAAATATATCCGAAATAAACCATTCCATTAAAAAAAGTGTGTATTAGAATGGACCTTTTGGAAGGATAAACTTGGATATATTTTAATCCGCAGCATCCCTTGCGTTATTTGTAATACGCGAGCGAAGCCGCGCGGGGCAGCTAGTTGCTAGTTACTTTTGCTATTCCAAAAAAGGCTATTCTTGCCCGTTTAGAGGGAGCAAGACTCGTTATTGACTGTAAACGCCTGCATGTAATTTTCTTTTTTATATTTTCATATCATTTCTCTCTCTGCTCTTCTTATTTTAAATCAAAAAATACTCTTTCGCTCCCTGGGAAATGACAGGGAGCAAACACGAGTTTTGCTCCCTCTAAACGAACTAGGAAATACCATAAATAACCAGCTAGATTTTCATCCTCCGGTTACATGTACGGTACGGAGTGTCCCTGTGCGGGTATGTGTGTTAACAAGAATTAATGCAAGAGAATCTAAATATTTTACCATTTCTGAATCAATTGAAAAAGCATGCCAAAGTGGTGCACATTGGTTTAGTTGTGTATGATGCACATAATAGGCCCACAATCTTAACTGTATGTATCAAGTAGCTTCAAATAGGCAGTAAAGTATTGCGAGTATTTCACCGCCATTACAAATTTCTTTCCTTTTCCTGCCTTACTGCGGGAGGGGACTATGTCACAACAGGACTAAATCGGCTGAAAAGCCCGAGTAATATTAGTGCCAAGTGGCATCTTGCAGCAAAAGTTGAAGGTCGTATGATCATATTCGTCGGCCTTTTTAGCCTAGTGGGTACCTACCCAGTCCGCTTCGTAAGCAATGCTACTACCTAGTTAGAAGAAGAAGATGACTATCCCGGATTCGAATCCCGGCAAGTGCGTTCGTTGGTGTGATGAGCACTAATATTTCTTCCTGAGTCTTGGATGTTTTCTACCCATATTACATGTTTAGTACCCATAACACATGAATTATTGAGCTTAATATGGGATTAGTTCCATTGTTGGAAAATTTCCCCCTAAAATGTATTCATTCATAAGTGTATCTGTGGTGGCACGCATGCCGCTTCACTAGAATCACACTGGCGCGGCCTGCGGTGGCGGTCAATAGTAAATTTGACAGCTAACGACAAGTTAACTATTGACCGCCGCGGCCAGGCTGCGCCAGTCTGTGAGAGGCTAAAACTGAAAACAAATGCCAATTAGCCAGTCCTAATTGGTCAAAAGCTTGTCAAGAGCCTCAATAACGCCAATGTAGACTTGGAAGATTGGAACTTGTAGGTACTTCGCCAATAGGGCCGGAGTTGATACCATGAAAGAGTTCATATCACACCAAATTAAGTTTATGGATAAGAAAACTTTGATTAAGTATCACTCGCACCTGTAATATACTTGGCAGCAAAAAATGGTCAAAATTTCTTCCGCGTCTCATACAATTTGCTACGATTGTGGGCCTATTATTTGCCACTGAGTATAAAAAAGCTATCAGGCTGATAACGACTGTAGAAAACGTATTCAGTCTTAATTTGTAATTAGTAGATCAACAATTTACACATGTTTAATTTGACAGTGCTGAAAATCAACGGAAGGACGGACGGAGGACACCGGCTACTCGTCTGGGGGTCTACTCCGAAATTCGAAATCCGAACTTCGTACGGTGCCGTCCCTTTCACTCATATTGTGTATGACAGGAGAGTGAAAGGGACGGCACCATACGAAGTTCGAATTTCGAACTTCGGAGTAGGCCGCCTGGCACAACTATAATAATATGTCTTAGGAATGAATGTTAGTATCGATTTAAAATGTATCCTTATTACGAGTACCTACATGATACTATTTTTAGGGTTCCATACCTACCTCAAAAGGAAAAATGGAACCCTTATAGGATCACTTTGTTGTCCGTCCGCCTGTCTGTCTGTCAAGACCCTTTTTCGCAGGAACGCGTGAAGGTATCAATCTGAAATTTATATCAAATACTCAAGTCTACTGTCCCTTAGACCTGTGAAAAAATCAAACTTCTAAGCCAACGCAATCAAAAGATAAAGCCGTTTATGCCGCAAATTTCCGAAAATTTTCAACACTCGCAAGGGAATCAAAACCTACAGGGTACTTCCCGTGAACACAGAATCTTGAAATTTGGTAATAAGCAAAGTCTTATAGCACAGATAAAGTGAAAATTCCGAAAACCTTTTTTACGGAACCCCCGGTTTTATTATCATAAAAATTCCTTTATACTTAGACTATTGGCTATGTGCGAAGTAGGTGGTGGGGGTAAGCTAGGCGATCGTAGCGCACACCATGGCAGAAATGTGTACTTACCGGGGACCACTGTCAAATTTACTTTCACGTTTTCTATTGGTTTCTTAACGGTTTCCTACGATTCGTTTCGTTTGTATGTATTTATTTATTCTCTCATTTATTTCAGTAAAATTTCCAATACGGGGTCTTTCTCGTTTACTAAAGTAAATAAAATATTCATGTGTCATTATTTGACATCCCTAAATTTTGACATTGTCTCGGGACCTTTGACGTTTGACGTTTCAGACGTGCACATAGCCAATAATGTATTCCCACTTGGTCGGTTTTTGTAGTAAAGTGTGAGTCGCATTTCTAACCTAACCTGCTTTTCTGTTGTAAAATATTGCTGGTAAAGTTATTACTGACTTGAGCATGAGACGAAGTAACTTGTATTTCATCTGCGGCATGAGTAGGTAGCCGCTAGTAAAGCTATATTAAATTATTAGTCTCACCTGGAATTATAATTATTAAGTAGTACGAGTAGATGTTTGTTTAGCTAGAATCCAAAATGTTGCTCTTTTGTTTTGAATCAGCACAAATACATTTGATTTTGTAATAAACAGGTATTATTTTGCACACACATTGAAATAAAAGTATTACACTGTCACTGTTCACTCAAGACAAATCAATCTTTCGTATCAAATTAAATGCCTGCATGCATTTCCTTCCAATTTATATTACAGTACTACGCCAACTACGTACTCGCAAACGGCTTCAATTACGTACTAGGGCACCGACAGCATTACGTCAGGTAATTATTAACAATCGAGGAAAAATCTTATCTAGTTATTAGTAACGGAAATGCTTTGAGCGTTTATTGCGATCATATAATGAACCTGCCAAGCAATAAGCATGCCACTTAGTACCAAATTTCAAAGCTAGTTTGCACCTTATGTCATTATGAGTTGTTTTTTGTTTAAGAATTTAATTGGACTAGACATGTTTTATATAAGTCTATATTCATTTATTAAATAAAATGTACGCGACGAAGTATTTGGATATGAACTTAGTTCTACCTACGTCATTAGGGTGATTGCTCATGTAACAGTTTCAAACGTACCCACGTAAGGTTATTATGATATTAAATATGTCAATGTCCATACTAAAATGACATCTATATCATTTGATTTTTATTGAGCCAACAAGCCTTATTAAGCTTACTATGGGACTAGTTCGATTTGTGTAAAAATGACTAATATTAATCCATTCAATGCTCGTGACGTCACGTCTTATGCTTCAAGCCTCTACGGGCGCTTTCCGCTACACGGCAGAAAAATGCTGCTACGCGCTACGGCGTAGCACATGTAGCGTTAGTGGGCCTCGAATGGATTCTTCATCCATCAGCCTATATACGTTCCACTGCTGGGCACAGGCACAGGCATCCTCTCATTAGTGAGAAGGATTCGGCAGTAGTCAAAATCCTGGCCCAGGGCGGGTTGGGGACTTCACATACATCTCAAATGGATTTAAGTAACTTATACCAGAGACCTAAATGGCATTAATATTCAAATATATATTTTTTCATTGTATCACGTCTAGGAAATTAGTAAACACATGTTGTCTTGTTGAATTACACATTGTAAATATTCTTCCTCTTTCTGCTTCCATACTCAGATTTACTTATATTAAGTAGGTTAAGTATTATCATTGTAATAAGCATATTTTTGGGTAAAAATAACTGACTGTCGAGTTTATTTCAGGGTTTCTTTTTGGCAGTGGTCTTCTTTTTCAGAAACGCTAGTAGATTTTGACTTGTAGAAGTGCCATTGCGGCCTTCTTGCAGAATAAAGTTCATTTATTTCATTCATTTATTTCATTTATTTTATTTAACAGTTTGACACAAGTGTTATTTCAATATATGGAAATTCCATGGTAACCGAACCAGTTTTATTTCAATCAAAAACAATTAATATACATAACGAAACAATTAAAAAGAAACTTAAATAAGACTACCTACACTAACCTAACACTAACTAAACTAAATAATAATAAAAATCAAAAATGTCTCCTAGGTCGGATCCCTGTGGGAGGGTTCCCATAAGACTGGCTGCGTTGCCCCTTTGGATGGCTATGCCTATTAGTTCATTTATTCATTATTGCATTTATTTAATTTATTTAATTTATTTCATTTGTTCATTTATTCAGTCATTTCATTTTTTCGTTTATTTGATTTATGTCATTTATAATTTTAGAATGGATAAAGTGTAAAGTTACGTATTTAGAGAATCCCGATAAAAATAACCTTCACGCGAGTTACTACTGTTAAGTGAACGACGCACATCGTTTTACGACCGGTGGTGTGGCGTAACCAACGTGACCTTGAGTGCTGCGTGGTATTACGCAGTTTCGCACTGGCCACGGTGCACATTATGAATGAAATCTACTTATGCTTACGTACTTTATTTTCTCATTTCAGTTACTTATTTCTCTTATTAGTTGCGGCAGCCTAGTGGTTCTGCTGTGAAGTAGGTGCGGGCTGAAAATCAGCGCTGTACAGCCGACCAGGCTCGCGGGAAACACTGAGCCCGAACCTATTGTCGCACCGATTTTGTTTTAATTTAGTTGTGTTTCTGAGTGAGTGAGTCAGTGACGAAATCGGGGTTTTTAGATATCCATAAAGTATCAGAGCTATGCAATTGAAACCTTATATGTTTAATAAATCTGTTATTGAAATCATATCCCGAGAATGTTGTTTATCTGGTACAATCCCAACCCAAGTTATAAGGGTTCAAAAAAACAAAAGACGAAGCGCTTTGAGAAAAGGTAGGCAGTGCCCTTGGCGCTTCACTTAGCTCATCTTGATACGCAATATCATTTGATACGTACCTTCAGCTTCTAGATGAAGGAAAACGTGAACTCGTGAGGAAACCTGCATACATTTGGAAATAAATACGAAAATATATAAAAAGGTAAAGATAAAGGTAAGGATTTAAATTCTCCCACCATGAACAAAACCTGTGCCCAGTAGTAAGACGTATATAGACTGATAACGATGCTAAAAAGTACTAAAGTACGAGTGAATAATTCACTACAATACTCAATTGAGCTTCTTTAGCCCTTTTTTAGGCCGGTAGCTGAAAAATGACAATCTATGATAGGCTTATTTATTCATGTTACAAATTTAAAAGGTGGTCAATATAATATAGACTCTGTACCTATTCTTATTTCTAATTGCCTGACAAAAGAGACTCCATACATCCCTGTAATTACTTATTTTTATCTACATTACTCTGACATTGGAGACTCTACATCTCTGTATTATTGGACTCGGAGATGTATATCTCCCGTTAAGTATGTGCCCAGTTATTAATCTGTTGTTCATTTCATTACCATTTTTGTCATGTAAAAATGCATACTGTATTAATTGCTGTATGACTTGCAAAAGAGCCCTTGACGCCCGCTTACACAATAAACATTTGATTTTGATATAGTTATGGGATTTATATTTTATGAATTAGTGGTACATCACGAGACCCCATCGTACCTTTTAAAAAAATTGCAATGGTCCAAGAGTGCGCGCAGGTTCAAGGCATTGGCTATCGTGCCTATGCACAGGACCGCGGCTTTCCGAGGCAGTTTCAGGTTTGCGGCGTCTAAGTGCTGGAATGACATCCCACCTCCTACCCAGGAGGCGCCTAGCAGGTATACCTTTAAGCGTAAGGTTAAAGGCTACTTGTTGACGCTTCAAAAATCCTAATTCTAATCCAGCACTAAGTACTAAAAACATACCGTTCTTTTCTTATTTATTTTTTACCTAATTTGTTTTTATACGTAATCCAGATGCTGTAAGTAGTAGTAGTTTCGTGGTCCTATTAATGTATTATATTCACATTCACCTGCTTCTTTTTCTATTATAGTCACTTATTTATTTTTTGTGTTATCTTTTTCATGTTATATATTTGTATGGCGTTCCCTGAGTCACCGACGGTACTGGCTGAAAATCAGCGCTGTAGGTGTCCGGCACCTCAGCATAATGCTGAGCCAGTGTCCGTTTCACTGCCGCGGGGACACACATTATATGTGATTTGTATGTAGGTACAAACGTTTTTACTTTGTGTTCAAATTTTTGTCATGTATGTGTGTCTTCTGTGTGTCTGTGAATAAATGTTTCTTTCTTTCTTTCTTTCTTTCTTTCTTTATTTGTGGTCAATTTGCGAGATGTAGTTATCATCAGGGAACTAACCACATTACGTAACACCCTACTGTCTTCTCAAAGATATCACGGTTCTCAAATAAATGTCATACGACTATTATTATTTTTATGTAACATCTAAAGTTACAGGTAGACAATTTGGCATTTTATGTCGAGTCACATTTTATTTCCGGCACCTCTACAAGACTAAACATTTAAAAAGATATATTTGTGCAAGCAGTCCCATGACGCGTACGGAATAGACAAAGTAAAGAATGGTCTCCACATGAGACAGCAACTCGTGAATAACCTCCCTCCGTGGGCAATTTAGGGTTGAATTGCATTTGTGTTTCATTTATTTGCCCATTTTGGGTTTCGAGAATGACTCCATTTATTTTAATATTCCCTCGACTGGAAAAAAGTTTCTGTTCTAATGCGTTTTGATTTTGAATTTACTCAGCATCTGTTTTAAAGATGTCGAATAGCATTGCATAAACTAGAGGTGGAAAATATATTAGATATTAGAAACTAAATAAATTATAGGTAAATTTATGACACTAAAGTTTTTTTATATAATTTTTCGCACAAGTGCCTTAGGAATCGGTAGGAGCATTGAGCTTATAAATTGAGTAGGAATTTTGTGTCTGGACATAAATCTTGTCCATTTGTTCTTTTAAATGGATAGTAAAAGTAACTATACCGCTCAAATAAAAACAATATATAGGTCCATGAAGTTTCATTTCTGCCCTCTAAAAACTGAATTTTGGGTGAATAGGGGCAGTTTTTCGTTATGTCGAGTGTTTGACTAAAGTTTTATATATAAATAAATAAATAAATATTGGGGGACAATCTTATACAAATCCAATACTTTAAAAGTTTCTGTCGCAATAGGCACTGCTCGATTTAACCACATTATACGGGGCAAACGATATCATATTGATTCTGGCAATATTTAATAAATTTCACAATCATCCACATTAACAACGCTCGCGTTTCAGACAAATTAATCCCCCTGTAAATACAGACGTGAGATGCCGGAGAAAACGCCGCCACGGCACGCGGCACCCGCAAAAATCAGCGACGATGACTCGTCCGTTCCGCGCGTTCGAATACCGAACCCTTCCACGCAATATGATTTGCGTCGGCGGAGATGCGTTCACAACAGATCACCGGACGGTAACCGAGTGGAAAAACCGCGTCTCATCGCGTCCGATACCGCCTCGTTCTGATTCGAGTGGGGTTTCTGAACGACTACTTGGCTTAACGAAAACAATATGAACGATATAGGGACACCATGTTTTTTGTGAGGATAATCATGACGCTCGCGATTTCCAAGTGAGGTATTAAATTAAGCACGATTAAGGCCGCGGCAACCCTGATGAACTCAAATTGTTTTTAGGGCGCTTTTATATAATTTCTTAAGTGCCCTGAAATACACAGGCGGATATATCACACACACACACAGGCGGAGAAATGGCATCCTTGATGTTTATTATTTTGCATAGGCTTTCGGCTACTCTTTCTGCTATAATATATCCGGAAATCAAGAAAAAAAATAGAAGATAGAGATTATATATTTTTAAGGTCTACTATTTATTAGCAACTGATAAGGTTTATTTGTCGAAACATCTGAATATCTAGATACGCGGCAGCGTGTCCAGCCAAGTCCTCCCCAGGAACTGACGGACAGCAGCCATGTGTTATTTTACACGAACCGTTTGGAGCCACTTTTGACCCCTCAATAACTCCAAATCTATTTAACATAAAAAAATGAAATTTGGTAAATGAATTAAGATCCTTCAGAACAACTAGAACCCTAAATTTCATAAATATAGGTGAAATAGTAATTGAAATATGAAAGTCCAAAAACGGCATTTTTACCACTGACTGACCTAGAAAGATGAAATTTGGCACCCAGCTTGGTAATTGTGTGTGTACACTTGGATTTTATTATTATTATTTATGCTTGCTACGTCAGAACTCTGTCATTTATTAACGGATTGGAAAATTCTTTTTTTGTTTGAAACGGTATACTTCAGGTGTGGTCCCATAGTTATCAAGTAAGAATCTGATCCTAGTGTCCTGGAGAAATCGAGAGAACTCTTCAAATATTTGAGGTGCACCTATAACGATTTGGGTATTTTGTATAGTAACTTGTGCATTCGCTCTTGAAATGCGCCATTTGGTGTAGTTTGACAAAAAGTAATGATATCCCAACAAAAAGATAAATGTGAAATTGGCAGCCAAGTTTAATATGCGATGCGTGTTTGTCGTCTTCACCGACAAAAGAATTGAGATCTAAATGGGTGCCAAGTTCTGTAGATTCTCTGAAATGGTGCCAAGTCCGGCACTACATTATTTACAGTAAAATTAATTTACTGCGGCTTAATGCATTTTGAGCTTTAACTTAGCAGTTTTCTATGCAGTATGTTATCAATACCATGAAAGCTGTTGGATATTTAAGAAAACTGCCAAGTTAAAGCTTAACAAATAAAAAGTAAATAATTTAGTGCCAGACTTGGCACCTTTTCAGATAGTCTATGGAACTTGGCACCCATTTAGATCTCAATTCTTTTGTCGGTGAAGACAATAACCTCGCATCGCATATTGAACTTCGCTGTCATTTTCACATTTATGTAAAATTAGTATACATTAATATTTTTTATTATGTAATCCACTTAGACACTTATTTCATAAATACATACAATCAAAAATAACCCAACGCCTCCAAAGGCGACCGACCGCAAGGTGGATAATGTTATCATTCCATTAATTACAACAACCACCCCCCGCTTTTTAAAAGTAAATTAATCCGATTAAGGGGGAATCGAAGAACCCACTCCGTCCAAGTTTATTCACGTAACTTTCTTTGGTATAATTATTTTTTGTAATTAAATCCATCAACACGATTTTTTCCTAATGATTCTCCCGCGAGAGTGGGCGAGGGAGCACGTTACTGTACTGTTTTGGTTCGAGGTGTAGGCGATAAGGGATAAGAGTAACGTGGATAAAATAATATTTATAGAGTTTCAAAGTGGCGATAAAAACTAATTCGATACCTACGAGTAACGTTACTCTCGGTAAATACATTCATTCATAAATAAACTTAAAAAAAAATCTAGTACAGAAAGCATACTACACAGTTGAAGAATTTTTAACGGATAAAAGTTTGCATTAGTATCGGTAGTTAGTAATTATATTTATTAGCATAGATTATATTGTGGATTTAAAATACCAGCAAAGATTAATATTATGGTGTATATGTTATAAATTTGGAATTGTGTAATTGTTATTATAATTTAGTACGTAAGTCAATTTGCAATACCCTAACAGGGTTTTCATGTACCTACCAATTGTAATACTGACATCAATTGTATATAATGAACATGGTTGCAATAAATAAATAAATAAATAAAACAGCGGCAATTAACTTTAGCCATGAGGACTGAGGAGACTTGATCTCTTTGAAACCCTTGTTTTGGCTGAGCAGATCTCAAAAGGAATAAATATATCGTTAAATTTGGGCAGTGAGGCCCTGTTAGTAGGTAAAATCCAAGCGAAGTCCTAACTACTACGAGTACTTTATAATAAGTTCATAATTCCTTCTGGTACAGTTTTATTGAAACTCGTAACGTAGACTCGTATCTTGGTTTTCGCAAAGGCATTCTTACATTTTAATTGTAAGACAATGTAAGAAACTAGTAACGTATTTTCGCTTGTACATTGCCCAAAAACATGTTTGTTACCTGCAAACTTAGTGACAGGAACAACAGGAACCACGTTCTTCTTATTACACTCTATCATCATCATCTTGATCTCATGCTGCAACTTTCTCGTACCCACTTTTCACCGACAAAGAACTTACAAATATACACAAAAGTGCTCTGCGAAAAGAATCATGTTGGCATTTATTGACATGGTAAACTTTAAAAAAAAAAAACTCATCATAGACATTTAAAAATAGGAATTATGCGAGACATGTTGATGGATTGGATGGATGTTGATCTACTGTGATGATACTGACTTTTCGTAAAGGAAAGGAAAAGCAAACATCAAGTATACTTTTCTGAAATCTTCAGACTTTTACAAAAAAACATTGTATCGGTCATTTTGATTTTTACTATGAACATTACGTTTATTTTTATTTTTAGATATATGCTCAAATATCGTGGCACGAGCATGGAGGTAGGAAATACTACGTACGGAACGTACGGAACGCATCTAATAAATGTCATTGGGTACGAGTCATACGTCAATTGAAGAAATAAAGCGAATCCTAGGTTAAAAATCAAATGCTACAGAACGATTGAAATTAATTAATAGTATTAGTATTCCCAACAGTTTTAAATATTGTGTGATCAAAACTCGTCAAGAAACTAATAGTGAGGAAATTAAAACATATTTTTTCAGACAAACGCAGGTACGTAATACTCAATCTCAATATACTTGTTTCAATGGAGATAGAAGTATATTTTTCTATAGGTAAGCATCCATATTAAGAGCTGCCTACGTTGTAAGCCCCGGTCACCTCCCCCTCTGGGTGTTAATGATATCTTGCTTTTAAAGGGCACATCATTTACTTATTTCTACGAAAATTAATTGAAATGAGTTTTGACGGTGAAAAGGTGGCCGCACAAAAGGCCGCTAGGTGTCGCACCAAGATAACTTACTCATTTTTAATTAATTAATTTGTGGCAAAGAAATACTGTGCTTTGAAATTCTGAAGTCTATTCAGTAAGTACTGGATTAAAGAGCGAAGGGAATATATTTCCATTATTAATGTAATTACACGATTCTGTCTATAACATGCAGTGTCTTTTTAATTCGATATTTTATTTATAAAAATGATAAATTAAAAAAAAAAATGTTATTAACTTAATTGGATATTATTACTAGCAATTATATTCATTATATATCCAAAGGTTAAAAGTTAAAATTTCCGATGGTTAAAATATTTGTCGATTTTCCTTGGGTTACATAATAGTGAGTCATTTAGTTGGTAGGTCACATCTGGTTGGCAAGCGTGTATGCTTGTATATCGACAAGAAGGCCGCAGATTGATGAGCCTCCTAACTGCCCCCCTGTCCGTCCCGAGGGTCCATCTCGATCGCGGATAGATTGAGCCGGTTTTGTTTCTTCACTTGTACTTGAGTTAGGCATAATTCTTGACAGTATAATCCTTATTAAATCCTAAGGTTGATAACTATGAGTATTTTGAGAACGAATCCAATGTTGACGGTTTATTATATTTTTTAAAAGCATGTCTCGTCTGATTCTTAACGGTATGAAGATTGGTTTTTCAGGGACAAATGTATATCCCTCAAATTCGTCTTAGATGTTTTTGTTTTGTAACTGTTTATTTAGAAATGTTTCTGCAGATAAATCTTGGTATTCTGCTACTCTTTTAATAGAGTAACAGAGTGAATACATTTATTCGTTACAAACAGGTTTTGAGTTCTTAGTAAGTATTTGTAAAAATAATTTAAAACCCTCTGTTGATTGTAAAAACAGACAGGCATGTTTATAATTACAAGTTTAACAATTCTTGTTTGCTGTAACGTACGGAAATTATAATTTTTAAAAGCATCGCAGAGTTTGTTGTTCTCTACTGAATGTTATTTTCCGTATTTTGTTTTATTACGTCCCCCGGGCCGAGGCGTAATGCGCCTCCATCCTTCGTTTTTATTGTAAAAATGTGAGTGGGGAAGTGTGAAATGATGTTTCTCCATATCGTCCCGTAGGGTAAACACCATTACTTATAGAGACTGTATAAAAAATACAAACAACAGTTATGTAATTGTTAAATCCTTTTATTTTCTCATGCCTATTTTATACCAATTCCTCTACTATTTTAGAAGTGTGTATGAAGTCCTCAATTGCTACTGCACTGGGACAGCGTGGTGATTTTAGCTACTGCAATTTCTCTCATCATGAAATGAGGCCTTTACCCAACAGTGAAAGCTGCTTATGACTGAAAATACTTAAGTAGTTAACTTAAAAGTAAGTATCTATTTACTTAAAAAGTACACACAATCACATAAATGAATGTGTAAATGAATACACATTCGCAGCATACTTATTTATGGTTCTCACAATGAAACCACTGGGTATCTATATACAACATAGAATCCATTCTAGATATCAAACTCTCTTGTATAAGTTATAGTTCACCAACAAAAATATATTTATTCCAAAACAAAACAGAGGCGTCCGAAAATATATTTCAGTTTGAGATAGCATTTGGGAAAAGAAATGGCGAATGTGTGTGAGATGGGATCGGTGAGAAAGCGGGGCGCGTTCAAGGGTCAGCCGCCGCGCGATACATTCCGCTAACGCTGCGAACAACGCAATCATAACTCACCGGATTCACCTATACTCTGTTAATATTTAGTACTACAACTCTTGTGTCGAAAGAATGTTTTGGATACACATTGATTCATTGATTAATATTGTCTTCTATAGTTTGTTAATAAGGCCTTCCTAAAGGAACACGCTTGTGTCAGAAGTAAAGTAGTACCAGCAAAAAGTCAATTAATTCATTTAAGATGTGAGTTAAGTACATAGTTTTCCAAAATTATAGGATTATTTATTTTTTCACTTTTTTTTCGTAATCAGAATGATGAATGCTATTAAATACAAATGTGTGCCAAAAACCGACAAGTCGACGGATATGCGTATTAGGTATTCGCGCTTATGCGTTCTGCGTACGAATAAAGCAAACATAGACGAATACACCCTCCACACTTCGTCGAATTCAGGCGCATAAGCCGAATTACGAATAGCGCGTTCCACCATAAGATGAATGAAACACGAAACGCTGTGGCAGAGAAAAGTAACAACGTTCTTAAATTTTTAAATTTATATTAAATCAATATTAAATTAAAGGTTATTATTAAAGGTTGACTGGTAGAGAATGCCTCATGGCATTAAGTCCGCCTTTTGTACGTTAAAATTTCTTATTGTGCAATAAAGATTAAATAAATAAAATAATAATAATAATATTCATCCATAAATAATCGATAGGTAAATAAGCTGTGTTGATCTGACCATTCTGTGAAATTAGTAATTTCTAGTTTACTTTATTATCCACTCGAACATTTCGATTCTGAACTCAATACTTATATGCTGTTCATCGCACTGCTTAACATTTTATTGCACTTTCACATTTTTAAATTACATCTATTTTTTATTTTCAAATTCGCCACAGCGCTGCAAAGTTCCGATATTTCTCAAATAAAAAACCACTATCCTCACTTGTAACTTGACGCTTCACCCTAATGTCTAAAGGTGGCGAGTGTTCGATGCAATTATTATGCAAAATCATTAATACGAGTATCTTCCCGTAGGAAGAGGAGCTGGCAGATCGCCTCCGCCACCGATCGATACCCCCCCCATATCTTGAAACGAGAGAGGTGCAAATTATAATTGTCTTGTAGTGTTATTTTGTGCTGCAGCTACCTATCGGTAGCCTACGGGTGTTTACAAATAATGATGCACAGGGATAGAGCTTGCGGAATAGACCCCATATAAATTGGACTAACAGTACAAAGCAAAACTGACCTAATTTTATACATACCTACATCACTTCATTTTTAATTTTTAATTTTTTTTTGTTCACCGTGGAGGGGTGCTAGAGCCTAGTTTAGACAAAGCCACAAAAGGAATAGGCCTGCCCAAGACCAGGACTGGGCGACTGGCGACGCGACGGCGATTTCAGAACAACTTGGGCGACTTGATAAGATCGCCATCGCATCGCTAATCGCCCTAGTGCGTTCGTGGGCTCGCGGGCTAAATCTTGGAGGTCTATTTGACTTAACTTATTGCATAATACTTTCCAATATGATTTCAAATTGTGGCGCGCACTTGTGTCACGGAACTGGATTAATCCTTTAATACACGTATTTAGAACGTAGGTACCTAATTCATTATTTGCCCTCTTGACAAATTAACACGATACCTACGTACTATCGAAACAATTTCTTCCAACAATGCCCACGACCGAGAATCTCCTTGTTCCACCTCACGAGTAATGACACAAGGAATATTGATTGATCTTACCAACATGAAGGCCTCCGGGTGATCTATCGGTGCGCATGTAAATGTGGGGCTTATGTGTGCGTGAGGTCGTTAATCATAATTTCAGACGTTTGTTCGTGTGTATGTTCATATTATTATGTTTTGGGGATAAGAAATTAGTTAGTGGACATTAAACTTGGGCAAGTTGGATGGAGAAGTCGTGATAGTTGTTTGGTAATTAATAATTTGATTGTAGCTACGGATGATATATACACCGTGGGCTCTAATAACCCGTAAGATTTAAACGAACGATTCTAGAGCCTAATTAGAGTATATAATGTGGTATAACATTACTATTAATTATTTAAAACGAATTACAATTTAACAACCTATTTAGTCTAGTTGGTAGTGTCGCTGCCTCCGAAGCTAGAGGTCCCGGGTTCGAATCCTGGCCAGGGCATTATTTGTGCATTTAGCACGAATATTTGTTCTTGGGTCTTGGATGTGTTTTTATATACTTAAGCATGTATTTATCTATATAAGTACGTATATCGTCGTCTAGTACCCATAGTACAAGCTTTGCTTAGTTTGGGATTAGGTCGATTTGTGTAAGATTGTTCCCCCAATATTTATTATTATTATTATTATTTATGTGACAAATCTAACACACCTTAAAGCTTGAAACGCACTAAGGGCGGCGCAGCGTCGTTGCGTGGTGGAGGCAGTTTTTTGGTGAAACGAACGCGGTACGGGTACATCGGGCCAAAAAATCCGCTCAGTATTCAGTACGGTAGCATGGTACAGCGGAGGCGGCGTGTGTGGCATGATATATAAAGCAGTAATGACAGTCGATATTTTCGGAAAGATCAAAAATGTAAAACCGCCTCCGCGCCGCACCGCGCCGCGCCCGCTCTGTGCGTTTTGACCTTAAAGGCGTGACGTAGCCACTTACAACTTTTTTTGACTTGACACTTCTTAAGTCACGTAAAGATTTGTTCACAAAGAAGCGGTCAGTTAATTTGGTTTATTTTGTACTGAAGAAGTTTAATTAAGGCAAATAATGGGACATGTTGATATAACATTATTTACTCGTAGCATCGTCAATTTTTTTTCTAGTTATTAGAGCCCGCGGTCTATAGAGTGCTCAGTTTTATCTGCTGTTGGTAAATCTATATTTGGTCCATCTCTTTCACATTCTGACCACATTTTAATTATTTCATACGTATGAGTAGGTAGACCTCCCGTCTTTAAACATATTATTACTATTCTGATGAGATCAAATGTGAGTGGTGTGAGCCACTGTACGTGTACACACATGTGAATGTTTTAATATCCGCGAACTGTGCTACAAACGGTACGTGACTAATCTTAAAAGTATCAAGAAGTGTCGGTCGCCGTATCCGAAACTTGGCAAGAAGCATTAAGGGCTCGCACATCGCAGGGACTGACCCGTCATGAAATTTAAATCTAGATCAATAACCGCGCTTATATCATTGTCTTCATTAGCGGTAATTGGGTTCACTCCCTGTCGGCCGCAACTTTGTTTGCCAGCCGATAACTTGAGACGAATTACTTGGACATTATAAAGGACCAAGATATGCGTGTATGCGTGGGACGTATATGAACCCACCCTACTAGATTATGACAATGTGGCAATGTGTAGGTACATAACTCAGAAGTAGGTAACGCTTGTTATTGATGTCCGGAGTTACTTTACGTAAGTACTGAGTACAGAAAAAACCCCAACTGATTTAGAAGTCGAGTCGGGTTAAAACAAACATGGTAAAAACTAAGCATGGGCTGTTTTCAATCATCGGTAATAGTATTTAACAAACGTTTGATTTTTTGTCTAATTATCACTATGGAATGTTTGGCAGTTTCTATCTTTTTTTTAACTTAGCTCATGGTACCTTTAATTGTTGGAACAGACCTGAGGTGTGACAAAATTAAAGAAACTTATTTCGGTGGAACCGTAGATTATGGACGTGATATCTAGCATATATTATATGATATGATATACACACATATAACTGCATGTTTTAGTGGTTTAACGGTGGAAAAATGAGTGCCTACACTGTAGAATGTGGATGTACGGTTCCATTGCATCCATATAATTTAAGTTATGTAAGGTTCTCGAGTGGCGACCACGTAGCGGAAGGCGTAGCGTGGGCAGGCCCCCCATACGGTGGACTGATGGTAAGGGTCGCGGGTGTCCGCTGGATGCGGGTGGCGCAGGACCGGTCATTGTCGAAGTCTTAAGGGGAGGCCTATGTCCAGCAGTGGACGTCTTTCGGCTGACATGATGATGATGATGATACATTTGCTCTATCAGACGACAGCCAAGTTTGTAACCTGTAAAAGTGTCAGCAAGTTTGTAACCTGCAAAAGTGCAAGCCGCATTAAAAAAATGCCCTTTACACGATGATTATTATCACGTGATCCAATCATAATATCACAATACGGTATTCACTTGACTGGCCTAAGAAATTTTTGCCTAATTTCGGTTTCCTATAATGAATTGCAACATTTTCTATAATGAGTTGTTTGTCTAAATTCAATCGGTATACTTTCATTTAAATATCACTCCGTCAAAGGTATACAACAAGGTATACTTGACCATTACAGAGTATTTCAACTTAATACTGACACGTGATAATATTCGCTGTGTAAATGCCCCAATCATTACAGCTTCAATACTGAATATTGCTAATAAAGTCAAAGTCAAAGTCAAAATATTCTTTATTCAAATAGGCCTAGCAACAAGCACTTTCGAATCGTCAGTTATAACATGTATTAACATATATATTAATTAATTATTTAGAGCAATTTATTGATGCTATTATTATTCTTTAAAATAAATATTGTATTGTTGTAGACATGTCAAAGTAAGAAATTATTTTGTAGTAAAATTCACAATAGGATCGTCAAAACATAAATAATAATAGTAATAAAAAATATATAAAAAATAGAAATCTAGACAGTTTCTAGAATCAAATAAAAAAAAAAAAATATCATATTAATATCTAATGCCATAATGATTAATTCATAAATAATACTGACCAGTGTCATAAGTATTTTTTTAATACAGTTGCTCATAAAGTGCTACTTTACGTAGCTGTTTAGCGTGCGGAAAGTTGGTTTTCGCGCACTAGTGCTTTTCACTTTTCCAATTTTTTTAAATTTATGCTTGTTCCAATGCATGACTCCTTATTGCTGGGTGTTAAATATTATATAGTTTCCTTTAAACGTCGTAATCAACATAAAAACCTACTGTTAATATCAGAATACGAAAAATATACACATTTCATATTTATAACATCATTATAACACGTTTATTTTTTAATATTGAATATTGAAAAACCGTTCTTAATAAGTTGTCTGAGTGGAACGGAATAACTGCCGAAACGCCTGTCAAAGAAGAGGCGTTTTTACTTACTGCAAGCATGTTTTAAGTTTCTAAAGGCAACATTCGATATTGTTTTTATAAATATTACTTGTTGTTTTTCTTATTTTTTCGCAAGTGTATTAAAAAACGTCGTTCAATACACGTGCGGAAATGTCATTCTTCACTCGTCCCGAGTCTTATCGAAATGTACTATTATCACCATGTAAAAGGCCCCTATAGCGTTACATCTTTACCAACCACAGATCTTAATCTAAAATCACTGGGCTACCGGAGGACTTTTCCACACATTATACTTTAATTAGGTGTTTAAACTTATAGGGCATAAACCTGAAAAATGCATCATAAAGCTGTCTAGCACGAGCAGTGTGATGCCGCGTTACGTGCCCATTACCTTCATATGTTTACCTGCGCCGCGCAAACACGATTACCTGAAATTAGGTTAGTACGGTTTATGTTATTTACCGACGTGCACGGGGTTAATTAGTGTATAAGTTTTAATTCTTGGTATGCTGTTTTTGTTGGCGCAAACTTAGGTACTTAAATTACGAACGATATATACTTAGGAAAATCATCAGCTTAAATAATACGCAATAACTTTAATCAGTAGTGACAGTGAGCTAAGAACAGATGCTCACTGATAGCATAGTTAATTATACAAAAAAAAATAGTGAGCGATAAGCCAAGCAAAAAACAACGCCATGCATCTTGATAGTGTTGATATGGCAAAACGTGGTTCTCTTTAAGTCAGGGTGTCAAAGACTTTAAAACATATCTTGTATTTGAATTTCCATACCTCTTTTTATAAATACCATAACGTGCATTCAGCGAGCCACAGTTTTGAATTTTCCTTTTTTTTCCTTTCTTACCTACATCTCAAGGGTAACCCTATCTCAATGACTTTCGATCTGTAACTCTTCACTTTTCCGTGTTGTTTTTATCCCATCATTTTAACAACCACCACCACCACCATATCAGCCCTAGGACGTCCTCTGCTGGACATAGGCCTCCCCCAATTTCATGGGGGGTAAATGCCATAATCGCCACGCTTGGCATGCGGGTTGGCGATCGCAGTATCTCCACCGCACTCTAGGAATGCTGCTGCCCATTCCCCGGTGGTCATTTTAACAACGGTAGTCTTTAATAATACACCATCTCAGTTTACCAGTAACTGAAACCAAGGTATACTGCATCAAACTTTGTAATTTTTTACGACATAAAACTAGTTTTTTGTACTTTTCTCGAAAACTAATAAGAAAACAAAAACTGGCCAAGTGCGAGTCGGACTCGCGCTCGAAGGGTTCCGTAACATTGTCTGTAAAAACGGCAAAGAGTTCGACTCGCACTTGCCGGTTTTTAACATTTGTTGGTATAGCGGCAACAGAAATACATCATCTGTGAAAATTTCAACTGTCTAACTATCGCGGTTCTTGAGGTTGAGATACAGTCTGGTGACAGACAGACGGACGGACAGACAGCGAAGTCTTAGTAATAGGGTCCCGTTTTTACCCTTTGGGTACAGAACCCTAAAAAGCGCAGATTCAATTACGGAATAAATGGTGCTAAAATGTAGGTTGTAGAGGTACTACGTAGTTATCTGGTCGGTGTGTTTATGAGTAGTTCCAAAAAAATTAAGTTACCATTTTTTGTTTTTCATTTTTATTTTATGCCTATTTGGGGTTTTTATTATGAAGTAACCAGGTCTTATTTCTTAATTCTAACTAACGAAAGTGTTAATAAAAGACCACCATACAGAACATACTCGTATTGAACTAATAGTTACGATGCAAAATGCACTAAAATCGGTTGATTTCCCCGGGTAGCCCCTTAAGTAAGTATGTTAAGCGTCATACACACAAAATTATGTTGTATACACTTGCGGCTAGACCCGTTAAAAAAAAAGATAATAAACATTTTCTGTTCACGTTCTACGACTGATTTCACCCCGTCTCTTTGTTATACGTTTAACACTCACAATCTTCGTCGTTTCATAAGCAAAGAAAGTAAACCTCTGAACGATTTTTGCGTGCGCAATCGGGCAAAACAAATGCCTGAAATGGCAATATTTGTGAAGCCTCTCCGTTTCGATCGTGTTCTAATCCCCATTTTCGCGATGCTATTACGATTTTTCGAACGCTCACCTCACTCCATATTTCCGTACATATCTCGACGATTCGCAGATCCATTATTTTTTATGGCTCGAATACACGGCGCTTAGTAGAAGTATCGGCGAGTTCCAGACGGGGACTGCAATGAAAATCTAACCCAATTTTAAAATAAGTGTCGATAAAAAATACTCAGTTATATTTTTTGTCGGTAGGAAAGTTAGCATTGAGTTTTTTTTTTACTTTGAAAGATAAAGTAGACATAGGTAGGTATTTGTGGTAGGAGTATAAATAATGAATTTAAAAGGATAACTATCACAGCTTATTAGCAGGGAGCGAAACTTTGGTGCCGATGACAGACGTATGACGTCAGGCTACATACAGAGTGTTTTTATCTGGATTATTGAAGGAATCGGTTTTGATGATGAAAGGTTAACTTACAACAATAATTTTGTTTTAGTTGCGATTACAGGCATTATGTACAGTATATGTATGTAGGTAATGTAGGTATGTATTTAAATTCGAAAATGCGATGTTGTGTTTGAATTCCAAGCGTTCTGCCTATTTTTCGAAATTTAATTGGTTGTTTTTCATTTATCCGAATATATTTTTTACAATTACTTACCTAGTAATTTTGTTTTCTTATTGTCTTTGTAATTATTTTAATCCTATATGTGAATTTGCGTCATAATGATGTCACGGGCACCAAAGTTTCGCTCCCTGCTTATTAGATTTTGTCTACTAGTTTAGCGAGTAATATGTACTTGGAAAAGCAAACATTATTATTTTTTATTATATTTGTACGTCCGCATCATGTAACGTAACGGGGTAGGCTGGGCCATCACGAAACCCTACATTGCGCGTGAACGGACTAGCACTTGGCCGGTTTTTAATTATTTTTTGCTTAAATCGTTACTTGGGCAATACTTCCCTATAGAGTATTCTTTCAATATATAGTCTAACACGACTAGCATATTAGAGTTTTTTTTTTAATTTTTTATGAAGGTTTGAGGTATAATCGCCTGCAAAAATATCTGTTGAGACAACGCATGAAAATAAAACCTGACCCCCCATTGCAGAGCTATTACAACTTGTCCGATATTTTTTTGCGCGCTTTGTCGTGCATTGCACGTGAGTTTTCTTGTTGATGTCGACATTGTTGCCTCTTAACTCTCGCCGCACCGCACAGACTGAGCTCGGTCGCTGAATTCAGCCTGTGTAGTGTAGTGAACATTAAATAACGAGGCTGTGACGGGAATGCGCCCAAGTATCGCCCCCGCTACCGAGAGTTAACGTCTTGGTATAGATATTCGAATAGGGGTGACAAAGATCCTTCATTTTTGTAAGTAATAAGCCGTATTTTACAATGAGGTGGGGTTAAGGTGAAATTGCCGATTGGCTCCTTATTAAAAAAAAAACATTGTGAAACATTAAGTAATAAGAAATATATACTAAGATACTAAAATTCAGTATTTAATGGGCAAACCTGAATGAATATTTTGTTACTTATGCAAAGCAAATGGCAAGAAATTAGTACTTATATAGAATTTGGTTTATTGCCTACCTATTTGTGATGTGATGCCAGTAAGAATATATAGATTAAGAGGGTTGTTAGCTTTACAAATCATTTTACTTCCATCTGAAAAAAATCCATTAGTGGATTATACTTAATGTTTTCAAATAACTTACATTGCTTTGAAAGAATGACGTGAAATGCATATTTATATGTGTACTTTTATCCTGTAATTAAGGGTTAAAAAAATAATGTTTGATTATTTTTCATTAAATATCATTTTACAGAATATCGACGTTTCTGTCCATCTGTCAGCCTCCCCGCAAGATACGTTTATCGGCAAACGTCACGGCACTGCGTGACACTTATGTAAATATTTAAATACGATCCAGTACAAGCTATGAATATTTTAAACTTTAAGTAAACCATTCGGCTTTGTACTTTCACAAATGTAATAGAAGAAAAAATATATTTTTATTCCAATGCAATAAGGTTTGAAATCGGTTGAAATGGTGGTGAATAGGTTTGGTTTTTCGCTTTATTTCTATGCATAAAGCGATTTGATAAGTGCTCGCAAATTGGGGATCCATGGAAGTGACGAGTTATGCTGATTGGGTTTTTTCGAGTGGTGGGGGACGATGAATAATTGAGTGCTGTTTAGTTTCATGAGTGTCAAACGAATTTTATACGGAAATTAGAGATCGGTAATATTTCTGTTGATGTGTTTTTCATGCTTGACTGATTGTAAGTTAATATGTGAACAGATTTTTAAATCTATTGCTTATTGTAGTGTCGACGGGACAACATCAAGATTGTTTTCTACTACATTATTAAATAAACAATTATGTTTTCAATGAGTGGGTGTAGACCTAAAAAAAACTAGCACAGTGAGGTTCACGAAGTTCCTTACGCCATAGTATGGTGTTGCTCCCGAATCAAACATTGCTTTTATGATTCTGGTAGGCGTTACAGTCGATTTAAATGAAAGTTGGTCTTCAAAATAAGTATGTGCAAAAGGTACCTTTAGTAAACAACCTTTCACACACATCTGGCAAAAAATTATGTTCTGTCAACATAAACTATTATAACGATTATAAAATTTATAACTAGGTAGGTAAACTTTACACAACTTATTAAAATTATATTTATCCAGTGATTTAAATATTTATTTAGGCAACAAGTGCGGAAAGCAGTTGATTTTCGACGAGTGTCATTCTTATATTCAAGCGAGGCGAGGGTAGCGTGCGTGTTTATAATTCGACACGAGTCGGAAATCATTTTTGCGCGCGGATCATACGTGTTACTATACATAATGCAAGGAAATAAAAAAATACAATCCAAAATTTATTTAAAAGATAATTATCTAGACACGCGGCAACGTGTCCAGCCAAGTTCAACCCAGGAACTGGCGGACAGCAGCCGTGTGTTTATATTACACGAACCGTTTGGAGCCACTTTTGACTCCCAATAACTCCAAATCTATCGAACATAAAAACATGAAATATAATACATAAATTAAGATCCGTTAAAACAACTAGAACCCCAAATTTCATAAATATAAGTTTAATAGTTATTGAGATATTAAATTCCAAACAACGGCATTTTTACCACTGACTGACTGACTAGTAATCAAAAACCTAACCCACTTCCAGATCACCTAGAAAGCTGAAATTCAGCATGAAGCTTGTTAATTATGTGTATACACCAGAAAAAATCAGAAAGCAGTGATTTTATTATTAGTTTTATTATTATTATTTATGCTAGTTACCTCAGAACTCCGTCATTTATTAACCGATTTGGAAAATTCTTTTTTCGTTTGAAACGGTATACTTCCGGGTGGTCCCATTGTCATCGGGTCAGAATCCGATCATAGGGTCCTGGAGAAATCGAGGGAACTCTTCAAATATTTTAGGTGCACCTATAGCG
Organism: Notocelia uddmanniana; assembly: GCA_905163555.1. Taxonomy (NCBI): domain Eukaryota; kingdom Metazoa; phylum Arthropoda; class Insecta; order Lepidoptera; family Tortricidae; genus Notocelia; species Notocelia uddmanniana. The sequence continues at coordinate 15,179,126 of LR991053.1, forward strand.
GTTTGGGTATTTTGTATAGTAACTCGTGCATTCGCTCTGGGAAAGCACCATTGGATGAAGTTTGACAAAAAGTAATGATATCCCATCAAAAACATAAATGTGAAAATGGCAGCCAAGTTCACCGACAAAAGAATTGAGATCTAAAAGGGCGCCAAGTTCCGTAGATTATCTGAAAAGTTGCCAAGTTTGGCACTAGATTGTTTACAGTAAAACTAATTTACTGCTTAATGCATTTTGAGCTTTAACTTGGCAGTTTTCTTAAATATCCATCAGCTTTTATGGTATTATAACATACTGCATAGAAAACTGCCAAGTTAAGGCTCAAAATGCATTAAGCCGCAGTAAATTAGTTTTACTGTAAACAATCTAGTGCCAAACTTCGCAACTTTTCAGATAATCTACGGAACTTGCCGCCCATTTAGATCTCAATTCTTTTGTCCGTGAACTTGGCTGCCATTTTTACATTTATGTTTTTTATTGGTAGATTATACACAATCCACCATTTTACCATTTTAGAAACCCAACTATTTTCTGTAACTTGCTTGCTGGGTTGCACCAAACCGTCTATAATCGTAAGCTGTGTTCATTAAAATTTTAACTATGGAAAGTTTGACAAGCTTCTATGGGATGACAGCTGCCGGCGCCATATTTAACGTTGATCAGTCTGTGATTGTAAGTCGGTGCAACCCAGCCTAAGTTTGTTACTTTGATTTAGCCGGTAATGGGCTATTGTTGGCACAGGTAATACAGACTTGTAACTTCGCTTGGGTCGAGTTCAAATATTTGAACCATAGTTAAATTAATCAATTTAAAATTTAATTCCTTTCGGTTGCGCACGAAAATTACCCATATTAATTGTATGAAAAAGAACCTCGCGCAATCTTGGGGAAACTATGGTTCACAGACATCAGAGTAAAGCAGATCCGCTCATTTAAGTTGAACGATTTCTATACATTTCTATACATCTGATTTGTTCTCACTAACGCACAAATCAGTATGTCAGAGAGAGATAGATAAGAGATATCTGACAGACCTTGAACCTGTCAGTGTCCGTTTGCTTAAATGCAAATTGACGTTTGTGACCTTTTGGTTTAAATGGGATTTGACATTTTGGTTAACCTTTAAACGGAGACAGTGCGCAAAAGTTGAATAAAGGTCGTACTAACTGTCCTGTTCTAACTCATTTTGGTTAACCATATTAAACCACGGAGACAATTATCTGAAAAATCGTCTTGCTTAACACTACGGATGTGTTGGAATGTAGAGGATGATACATTATGAATCTGGCCATGTGGTAGTAGAACCTAAATGTATGCAATTATACATATTTTAAATGTAATCTATAATGTCTGACAAACAGCATTCACCAACTCACAACAACAGTTGATTTTATATGATTCCACATCTGGGCTCGATCGGAGTTACACAAGTTATTTAAAACATAAATCTTGAATATGTATTTCCGCACTGTATGAAATACCACCACCATATCAGCCCAAATACTGCATTAGTGTGTTATTCTCGTGAAGCATTTCTTTTCAGCTATAACCCCTAGGATTCGCCTATTAATACCTCCGCAGTACGAGCGAGCTTCTACAATTGGTCGAGGTGCGGGAATAATCTAAGAAATGGTTTCAGTCAAATGTCAAGATTTTTTTTATTACATAGATTCAAGTCCCCAGATAATTTTTTGTATGGGCATAACTCTCAGAATTATATTTTCATAAAAAATCAAGTTTATAATTTCTTATGTTTGCTAGAAAGTTGTGTCACTGTGCTTAATAATTACTTAATTAACAAATCAAATATGATCTTAATGACGTTTCTGTCACGTTGACATCGTATATTTTCCGTCATCTATATTAGTGTGGAACCACACTTCGATATGCGCTATTCGTTATGTGACTGCGCCGTATTTGCGAAAATATTTTTTCTGTGCGCGAACAACAAACATGCCCGTCCACACTTCGGCCGGTATGCCCAATGCCCAATCAATCGACTTATGCGTTTCGTTGAGTCGAGGGATACGCGTATATGCCGTTCGCCCTTATGCGTTATGCGTGCTAATACAGCAGACATACTTAGACGAATAAATCTTCCACATTTCGTCGAATGCAGGCGCATAATCCAAATAACGAATAGCGCATAGGTACCGAAGTGTGGTTCCACTATTATGAGCAATGTGCAGAAAAGAGCAAAGAGGAGTGTTTACAGAAAAGAGGTAAGTAGGTACCAATGTTATATATATTATGTATGAAAAAAAATAATTTATTATTTCTGAAAATATAATCATGTCATGAGAGAGTTCTTTCTATACAAAAAATGATAAGGAGACTTGAGTCTACATCATACTAAAATTTCGTGACTTTGGACTAAAACTATTTTTCCATAAGTTTACTTGTACGACAACGGAATCAATTAAATTGTAGATTGATAGCTATGGTCCAAAAAATTTAACTCCACCGCAATGCAAATAAAGACAAAAGCACGTACTTGTAGGTAATAGCCGTCACAGTAACATCAAAATCGAAAATTATCGCAAAATTGATAACTAGCATTATGAATAAGAGGCAGTCCGTGACTCCCTCAATTGATCAGCAGATACGCGATTGGGCCCACTCGTCTCGACATCGAGCACCTCTCGCCTCTTTCCTGTTCTCATTCTTTGTTCTATTCTCCTTGGACACTCGATACAGCTCTTTGTTACATTGTCGACTTGCTGAGTACCCTGGGGTAGATGAGATTGCGTTAGATAGCTAATTCTGATGAAAAGCGGTTTAGAGGATATTTGATTTGTTTTTTGCTAGAAGATATTTGATTTGGATGTTGATTCATGATGAGTGATGACCTTATCCCTGTAACGTTTAGTTGCCTTGTTTCATTTACTGAACTCTCGATGTTATGGAACAGCAAGTTTTTTCGTTAATATGACCAGATTTATAATGGGTTTTTCCAAATCGTCTGTAATCATAAGCGGTGTTTGTAAAAATCTGATTGTATGGTAAGTTTGATACGTTTCAATGAGATGACTGTCGACAGCTACCGCGGGCGCTATATTTAAATTTTGTACTAACAACTGTTTTAGGCCGAAACTAACTCAACCCCATTTTAACCCTCTTAAGGAATGAGTTTTTAAATGAAGAGAGTTTCACGTCTATCACTTAAACAAAAATTTCTTATATAAAATATCAACCCTTTTTAACCCCCTTTGGGAACACGTTTTTAAAACCGCTGAAATTGGTTATATTTTAACAAAAACCTTTAAAAGAAATATATCTCTCACCAGTTCCATTTATATATCAACGTTCAATAACTTAACGGAAAAGAAAAGGTAAATTTTAAAAAGCCAGTGGCCCAGGTGTTGAGTGGCGACTGAAAGAATACAAAGTGAGCTGGGCGGGCGAGTCTGCGGCAGTCTCATTACGTGTCACGGATCGCGATAGACATGCTAATGCTCATGTGGTGCAACAGATTTATTGTCGTTTTAAAAACGAACGAACGTTGGACCATCGGCCAACAAGAGTTCATTTCAAATTATATAGGAACGAACGACCCCGGAGGCCAATTCTCGGACCGTTCGAGATGATGTTTATTCGAGATGATCTCGATTGACGCAATGTCTATTGAAAAATCTCATCAAAATGTCGAACACGGCAAAATTTCTTATTCTGGGGCACGATCGAGATTATGTCGATCGACGATCTCAATCTCTATTGTAATACGCATTCCGTTTTTTTCGATTGTGTTCATTTACAATCGAGTGTAAAATAATGAATCATTTTATAAGTTTTTCCACTAAATTATATCAAAAACAAAAGTATTATTCATTTACAATAATCTAATAAATAATTATGGTGAGTTATCACACCAAATATATTTAAGAGTAGCTGCTCGTTTATCTACTTACGAGAAATGGAGCGCATTAAAACTGTTTTGACTTGACAGTTTTGAGCCAAAAACTTCTTTCAATATTTGTAAGCTGCCAATTTTTTTCCGTCAAAACTTCCGCGATATCCGCAACATTGGCCAATAAATAATTTAAATAAATCGACATATTTTTCCTAAATATGTTTATTTAGTGCTGCTGTAAACTGTCGATCAACTACTTAAGTTGTTAATATTTAACGCCACTGGCAGATCAAATATCAAAAAATTAGTGATAAAACCATCTCGATCGCTACTGACCACTCGTTGCATCTTGAACGCATGGAGTTGACATATCTCGAGTGTGAGATTTCGAGAATACGTAAGTTAGTTTTCGATCGATATCCGCCATTTTTTTCGAGATATGTCTAATAGACATCATCTCGAACGGCCCGAGAATTGGCCTCCTGGACTGTCTTGGAGAAAAGAGATCAGAGGAGCCTAGGGAACAAACAAGACAACGAGAGAAGAAAGAGTTTTACGCAAATATAAAACGATTTATGTGTGATTTATGTTGGCTATGAAAACTTTTAAATACATTACATACAAAGTACAATACGATATTGTATGATTATTATGAGTAGTTTCTAATCGTGGGCAATTGTAAGACGAGATTGTCAGTTAAAATATGATTGTATTGGAAGTTTGTTAGTTTTCTATAGGTCACCTTTAACGTTAATCGGCCTATAAAGTGTGGTTGATGCTCACAAACTCTCAAACTGAGTATTGATCCAACCCAGCCCTAAATATTAAATTAAAACACCCTGATGCTCCTAATGACACGAGTTGGCCATGTTGTGTAAACATGCAACCGCATTGCCTGACCACAGAGGAATCAATTGTCGGCCTGTTTAGCATAGTTGGTAGTGACACTGCCTCCGAAGCTAGAGTTCCCGGGATCGAATCATGGTAAGAGCATTTGTTTCTGAGGTGAGCAGAAACATAGTACCTGGGACTTGGAAGTTTTCTATCTATTTAAATATATATCTATTAAATAAGTATATAGTCGTCTAGTATCCATAACACAAGCCTTATTGAGCTTACTGTCGGACAAGATCGATTTGTGTAAAAAAAATGTCCCCTAATATTTATTTGATTATAAAATGAATACCCCTCTGCTGTTAGACGGTTCCAATGTGTGATTACGCTCGGCCGCTGCCCGACTTAAGTTTCAAATTGCTTTTACTACTCTACCTGCGTACTGTTCCAAACTTCATTTTAAGAACAGATGTCACGCAATATATTAGAAAACCTTTGTGACGCTCCAGATTACCACCAAGCCCATGAAGACATGCAATAGAGCAGGCGAATGGCACTGATCATAATATCGACAGAGGCTTAGAGGGTGATAAATGGACGCCGCGTCACCGCCGGGATGACGCCGCCGCCATATTTAAATCGCTTCTGTCACATCCGCATACTACATCTATAAACTTTTTATCTAGCTGAGATTTAGGAAATGTGATAAAAGATTTAAGAATGGAGACTAGAAAGTTTTCAGTACGAAATGTTTTGTGGATACGATGGATAGATAAAGTGAGAAAACTTACGACTCTACTCAAAACTCTAATTCAAGATCAATGTGGGTTGCCACTACAAAAATATAATTTTACATTGGTATTTATCCATTTTCGGCTGTTAACGAATTGTCTTCATTTAAATACACTAATATGTTAAATATCATATAAACTAACACACAAACGTCAGTTCAGTACAATTTGCAGTTATGAAAACGGAGACACTGACAGGTGAAGACTTATCAGAATAGATATCACTTATCTTTCTCGCTCAAACTTACTGATTTGTGCATTAGTGAGAATAGAACAGATTTAAAGGAATCGTTCAACTTAAAAGATCGGATCTGCTTAAAGCGTGTCACACACTGGAGCGTCCTGCGGTGGCAGCCGCGGTGGCGGCCAGTTGTACACTATGAATATTCTAACAATCATTCCGACACACGCGGCCTTCATTGTCATAGTTTACAACTGCCGCCACCGTAGGCCGCTCCAGTGTGTGACACGCTTTCCTCTAATATCTGTGTAAAAACAGAAACTCTATAGCTTTAAAGTAAAATCCAATGGAATAAGGTCATATGTCAGTGTCAAACTCAAAGTAATCGTTAAACAGTAATCGTTACTTACACTTGTTTAATTTTGTCTGGCCTGGAGGTATTCAATGTTTTTCTTCAGTAACTAAGTAGTTCTGTTTTGCTAGTGGAAATTCCGAATTAGGAAAACCATTAATTCTTTCGCTATTAAATAGCTAACTACCCTTCATATATCTCAACTAGCACTCTAACGCTTTGACATTAAGCAGTGTTCAGATATTTTATTACTAATTTGTGAACATCTTGTTCGCCTCGATATATCTGATGACGACTCTACTTAACCTACCATAAATTGATCTGGGCCTACACAATGACAACTCATTTCGTTTAACTTATGGTCTGTAATTATAGGTAAACACAATACTTGTACTTGCACTCCACCAACTCCATCCATATTCAATAAAGCTAAAAGACGTTAAATTGCTAACTCAAAAACCGCTGGGTGCGTGTAAAACTAAATTGTTTTACCCACAACGTAAAGAAATATGCGGATTGAATGGGAAATTAAAATCATCAATCAATGTAAAGGCACAAAAGCCCCGTTTCCATTGTCGCCGGTATGTTTGCGCAAAAACGACTTTGTCACATCACAGTCAAAGTAATAAAAACGCAGCCAAGAGCGAGTCGGCTTCAACGCCCTTACCGAAATTTAAATAAACTTTTTCGCGAAGTATAATTATCATTACGTGTTAGGTGGGTAAACAAAATTATTCTGTTTAATATGTGTATGTTATATTCATAATAAAAACGAATTTAGTAATTTCAATTTGCACAAACACGGATTTTACAAGTGATTAAGTTGCATAATAACAAATTGTATACAACTAGCATAGCTTCAAGAAATAATCGATCTTCAAGGAATGATCAATTACACAATTTCAAGTTTCTTAAAAACAAATAACATAATTGTGTATGGAATTATGCAAATCGTTATTGTGCAGTTTTAACTTTATAGCAAATGTTGTTATATTATACGTATGGTGTTCGGCACACGTAAGTTTTTTCGGGGTGTTGGTAGGGTCATTTGGAACCTTTCCACCCTTGGAGCCTGGGTCCTAATCCTAAGAGGTTATGGAGGTAAAAAAATTTTAATTGTTATTCCTAAATTACACAAAATCTGACGTACACAATTCTGAAGAAAATAATTAAAACAAATATTCTGGCGCTTGGAATGTCACATTTTGGGTAATGAATAATAAATAGTAAATTATTCTTTATTTAGGTATAGACCTATTACTTTACAAAATTTAAAATAAAAACAGTTATACCAACTATTCAAAAATTAAAGTATGAATAATTTAGGAATATAAATAAAACATCGTACCTCCATAACCGTGACTCTTAGGAGCCAGGGTTCAAGGGTGGAAAGGTAGCAAATGACCCTGCCAGCACCCCGAAAATTTTTGACGGTCCATGTGCCGAACAACCTGTATGAGTTTTATGTTATGTAAGAATTATTCTTTGTAATATTATAATAACAGTTTTATGCTTAGAGTTTATTGTATGTACGTACAAAGTATGGTATATGGAGTTATGTAAAAAGTTGTTATGACGATTTAAACGCACTGGCTTAATATTAATGTTAATTTTATTAAAAAAAGGTTCAACCGTTTCATTGGACAGTCACAAAAACACATACTGTAACGTACTCGTATTTTACAATATGTGTATTTGAATCTTGATCATACATTTCATCATAATCATCATCATCGTGTCAGCCGAATGACGTCCACTGCTGGACATAGGCCTCCCCCAAAGACTTCCACAATGACCGGTTCTGCGCCACCCGCATTCAGCGGACATTTCATAATGAAGTATAATATATTTCAACTGCCATTAGTTCTTAAATATAACTTCGATCGAAATATGACATCATATATCGCAATAGAATTCGATAAACATTTCATACAATTATATTTTCAGACAGAGACTATTTATTCTGAATTCAATTTTTATTCGTACCTATTCGATAGCTGTAAGTAAAAAGCGTCTCATATCATCTCGTTTCTATATAAATCTATATCTAAAGACGAGTACAGAAAGCCGTTTCTTTGTGGCCGTTGCGTACAATCGGTTATTGCGATGCAGTGACGGTGCGATTTGGCAGGTTGATGACGGGATCCGCTGGCGTTAACATTTTGAAACCGCCTGAAGAGGCGTTGATGCCATCATAAATTTAGTAAAAAACGTAGCTACATTCATTTTAGTCAGTACATACCTACAGTTCGCAGTCAGATGAAACGCACCTATTCGTAAAAGAAAGAACTATCTACACACCTTATAGTTGATACATCGAATCAATGTTTTTAACTTTGAAAGTCACCGGTTTACTAAAAGTAAGTACCATAAAATGGGGTGAGTTGGGTGAAATTTGACTTTCAAACCTCGATAAAATTTAATTTTTACATGTGAAAACTGAATAGTGTATATAATAAGTGGTTCGGACGTTTGTATTTTATTTTGGGTAGTTCCATTTCATAACTTTGACGATAAAGAGGAAAACTCACCTCACTCCGTAGTGTCTAGTATTTGGGGTGAGAGGGTTTTTCATAGAAAGGTGATTTTGGAAAATTGTTGTATCGTTTTTTATTTTATTTTGCGTATTAATATAGCCCCATTTTAAATTGGAATACGTTATTTTTGTTGCAGTAGCTTTAAAATCCCTTCTCACCCCCTCTCAAACCTCTCCCCATTCATAACCCAACTCTCCCAGCGAAACCTACTCACCCCGTTTTACGGTACCTACAAATTAAAAATCGTATTTCAACATTCGCGAAAATCGGGATTTACGAGTATAGTTTTATCAACTTTTCCTGTTACGTATAAACTTGAGTATTTACTAATTGAGAGAAACACAGACTTGCCCGTTTCTGTGTTACCCCTATATGTCAGTATTTATAGAGCAACTTTGTCGGTTCTTTCAGCAGGCAAGGGTTGGCAATCCTCAATGATTCGGCACTTTCCATTCAAAACTTTATTCCAAGATTACTCCGTCGTATAAATGTAATAAGCTTTGCAGTGACGAGATTAGACCCCGAATTTCACTCGGGCATTAATGACATTTTCAGTTGCGCGGGGCCCGTCCGTTGTTTATGTCGTAACAATGATTTTGAAAGTCATTTCGGTGGGTAAAAAAGGGCGATGTATTTGATACCGCTTTCGTGTTATTTGCTTACCTCTAGTACCTTTTTGAAGTGTATATGTTTTGCAGGATAACTTGTATACAATCTACGTTCACACATGTTTTTACATATCTTTAGATATGGAAAGAGTTTAAAGAAAATAAGGTACATTTTAAGACATGAATCTGACACTTGAATATAAAAATAGGAGTGGATGTTTGTATACAAATGCGTTCAATGTATTTGTTGTTCATGGCCAAAGTACGATAGTTTAGTTTAGTTTATTATATCTCATTATACCATGTTCATATAATACAATTACATTCGGCTTATATTACTTATCGTATAGTGATCGTTCAAATACAATATTTAATGAAAATAACTTTAAAAATAACGACGTGCATGATATATACACTATATATACCTACAAATTAAAAATATGGTAAAATTAATAAGCAATAAAGGTCGCGTATGCAATAAAAAATGTCAAAACAAAATTATAAATTAATATAGAAAATATTCAATGCTAATTTTATGTTTTATGCATATCATAGGTATAAAGTCAATAAATATAAAAAAAAAGTCAAAAATGGAACGTATGTCAGAATTTACACTTATAAAAGTAAAATAAAATGAAGGTACCTAGGAAATAGGTACTTGTCAAATAAGAAAATAAATTAAAAACAATGTCAAATAACAAAACTAATGATTTGATGACAAATAAATAAGAAGTAACTAAATGTTACAAAATAGTTTCGTAAATGTATTATCGTACAATGTCGATGTATTCCTTGACTGAATAGAATGACTTTTCCAATAAAAGGTTCTTCAGTTTGCGCCTAAACGTTATTTCGCATGATTCATTTTTTATTTCAGTCGGTAAGCGCTCGTAATATGTTGGCCCTATGACCCGCGCGTTTTTTGCGTGTAGTACCGTACGACGCGGGACTGTCCGAAGTCTACCCGTACGACGAAGGCACTTACCCGTCACCTCCACCCGCTTAAACTGAGCCAAGTGTCTCCCCCACCACCACGACGTCCACTGCTGGACATAGGTCTCCCCCAATTTCATGGGGGGTAAATGCCATAATCGCCACGCTTGGCATGCGGGTTGGCGATCGCAGTATCTCCACCGCACTCTAGGAATGCTGCTGCCCATTCCCCGGTGGTCTTGGTCGTAGTTTTAGGACATACCCGGGTCGAGTACAAGTGTCTCCGCGTGAACATAATGACCTCAAAAAGGTAATGCGAATAGTGTGTCATAATCCGGTGCTCAATAAACAATTCTTTGCAGGACTGTCTCTGATTTAGACCTAGCATAGTACGAAGCGCCCGTTTTTGTATTCGCATTACCCTTCCAGCATCAGTCGAGTTTCCCCACAGGATTGCACCATAAGTCATTAACGAGTGGAACAGTGAAAAGTAAGCTTAGCGCAGCGCAGCATAAGAGACTAACGATTTAAGTTTACGCAACGCGAATACCGCACCGCTCAGCCTATCACACAGCGAGTCTATGTGTTGCTTCCAATTTAATGTCGGGTCCAGCGTGAAACCTAAAAACTTGCTAGTATTGCTCATTGGTATGGGACACTGGATGCTCACGTGTGGAACGCACCTACCAGAGATAAAAACTAGCCATAGAATAAAATGATAAGTTTTAGGTATATCGGGCATGCACTGTAGATGACTAGTGCGTTATCGAATTAAAACGGGCATATTATACAAAAGTATAATCGTAAAGCAGCACACAAATTGGAAGATCTTTACGATATATCGAAACTCATTTGCGTTGCTCATCGGTCGCCATGAAATTTACATGGAATTTCGTGCTTGTAATAAAGAATGATGAATTGGACCCGCATAGGTAATTATGGGCAACTGCGCCCGCCAATATTAAATTGCAAAATTCAATAATTTTATTATTTGAGTTTTTTCCATGATGATAATACTCATACCTGCGTCCGAACTCAACTCAAGTAGCGCTTGTAAATTGATTATCAATGATAATTTCGCAAATCTATGTTTAGAGGTCTTATGTACCTGCTAACTATGTATTTCATACCTATATTATTATGCCGGAGAGCATTTTACGTAGTAAATACATAACACTGGCAATATAATTGATAAATTCATGATATAAACATTGATTTATGACATTAAAAAGTGGTAGGTACAATATTTATAGTTACCTAAATAATACCTACGTTTTGTATATATAAGAATAGATAGAAGACGCATATAAACTGTGTGTGTATTTCAGGGAGTGATTTTTTGGGTCCTGTTTATGTAGACGGTAGGCCACAGGATTTGATTTATTTTAGACGGCATATTATTAGATTAGGCCGCATTGTTCTCGAGTTAGATAGATGCATCTAATTCGAGAACAATGCGGCCTAACCTATTTGAATCGTTGATAGTTTCCAAACGAAACATTATACATATTATTATTATTTTTGTATTTCTCATAGAAGTACTCGTACCTTCAGCAGCAAACCTTCCGTACTTACCCATGCGTTAGACGAGCGTTTTTTGTTGTCATAATTGGTTTTCATTCCCGCCTGATTTACTGAGGTCGCTTGAGGCATGGATGTTTGTCACGATATCATTTTGCGAACACGATTTTCCGGCCGACTTTTTTCATCTTGCTTTCAGTTTTCATTGGACGTGATTTAATACACCCACTGTTTTTAGTAGGTGAGGTACCTAAAGTTAATGAATAATGACAGATCGTTGAGTAGGTGTGTACCTAATTGCCTCGAAAATTATTAGGTGGTTTGTCTTTACTTCAGTTTAATACACCCACTGTTTTTAGTACGTGAGGTACCTAAAGTTAATGACAGATCGTTGCCTAGGTATGTACAGTGGGCATCAAATGTAGCTACGCATATGAAGGTGTCAAAAGCTCTTATTCCCTTGTGATAAAGACTTTTGAACTTGTCAAATGCGTAGCTACTTTTGATGCTGACTGTACCTAATTGAGCCAAAAACTATTAGAGGAATAGGTGGTTTCTCTTTTCTTCAGTTTATTGCTCTTACTAATACAATTTGAATAATAATATGTACATAGTAAATTTCATCCGAATTTCCACCCTATAGTGTACCTATGTGCTAAGGTCACATACTAAGTAAAATCACTAACGTACAGAAGGTCCTTAGCTGTCAAGCTTACACCTTAAAATATTTACAAGACGGGAATGACCTAATACAGGGATGTCGACAGATCTAATAAACAACGAATGTTTTTTTTTAATGATTCCATACTTTTAATGATTTTATCTTAACTAACTTAACTTAAGTAACATTTTAGTCGCTTTTAGATAATTTCATTTTAGTACAAAGTTAAAAGCGTCAATGATTTCACTTCATTCGATTTTAACAAAATATCCGATGAGGAAATAATCCAGACAAAATAGATATAGGATATACACAGACAAGTAATTTCGCAATATAGCAACTACAGGATAGATAGGCCTCAGATACGAAGGGTGAAAAGTAACTGAATGTTATATAGATCCTTAGTTATCTTGTTATTATTTAATATTCGCATTCAATTGTCAGCTAACATAATGTTAAAAATGTGTTAGTGTTATTATAGTCCATGCATCGGCAAGGCATTAAAAGACCGAGATAGTAATCGTTTTCACGAAATTGTGCCTCGCAAAATAAGAATTTAATTGGTAAAGGAACGTTTATGGGAACATTTATTTTTTGTAGCATTTCGTCCTAATGTGAATGATGTGTGATGGTCTGATATCAAAAACTGCTTAGTCTGTTTATGTGAAACCAATTTACGTGTTTTACGTATTCTTATTTGTTTAGAGTTAGTTGATGTGCTAAGTTTTTGTTAAGGTACAAGGTTCTTCTTTTTTAGGGTTCCGTACCAAAATGGTAAAAAAAGGAACCCTACCCTACCCACCCCTACCTACTTTATCCGTCTGTCTGTCACATTGCCAAATATCTCAACATTACTTATGCTATCGATCTGAAAATTGGAATAGTTATAAAGAATGCTTACCCAGATGCATAGAGCATGTCTTTTAGCTTAGTCCTTATAGTTTCGCCATATCTGTCTGTCTGTCTGTCCGTCTGTCCGTCTGTCTGCCTGAGGTTTTGATCTGTGATTGTTAGTGCTAAGCTGCAATTTGGTATGGATATATAAATCAACAAATCTGACAAAGACGTAAAATAAAATCTAAGAAAAATAATTTAAGGGTGCCACTACCTCTCCTACACGTATAGTGGGGATGATTTTTTTTGCTTCAATCCTATGGTGTGGGGTGTTGTTGGATAGGTCGTTCAAAATGAATAAAGGTCTTTATTTAACATTTTTTGATAAAGTGTATATTTTAGGAAATAATCTCTCCAAAAGAAAAAAAATGTGCTCCCCTCTAACTTTTGAACTATGGGTCCCAAAATATGAAAGAAAACGTGAAAGCAAAGCTTAATACTAGTATAAGAGCTAGCGACCAAATTGGTCATGTGGCTTCAACTGTATTGAAACTCCGTTAGCTACTTCCCTGAACAACCTTTTCCTATAATCTTCGTGCTGGCAGGTCGCGGGCGGTGGGTGCGGGTGTAGTGGGGTGGGGAAAAAAAGAAAAAAAATGTGGGCTCAGCGACTTTAATTTTTTTTTCAAACCCACCCCACTACACCCGTACCCGCCGCCCGCGGCCAGCCAGCACGAAGATTATAGGAAAAGGTTGTTCAGGGAAGTAGCTAACGGAGTTTCAATACAGCTGAAGCCACATGACCGATTTCGTCGCTAGCTCTCCGTCTATACAGACCTTCAATGAAAAATATAGCGGACATGATCAGTTAAGCTGTTTTAGAGTTAACGTAAAAAGTCTTCCCTTCTTAGTAAAAGACATGAAATGCTTCGAAAGTATTCCCTTTTGCACGTTATTGTTTTTTTTTATTGAGTTCATTGGGCAACTACGGTATCCTGCACTGAGCATGGCCCGACATGCTCTTGGCCGATTTTTTAATATAATTTGTTATTCTCCGTATAAAATTCAAAAGACATGCAAAAGTTCGAAGTCTAAGTGACTATATCAAATGAAAGGGCTTGTATTGCACATCCTAAGACAGATTTCACTTTTTTTTACGATGCATAAACTTCCCTTACATTACCTTACATCTTACCTTACATTCGAAGTTATTCAAGAAAAAAATATTTCACAACGTTAAAATCTATACATATAAATATTACAGGAAAAATGTAATTATATCTCTATCTAAATTATATATGTTTTTATCATGAAACAACATTTTTAAACTACGTTTAAATAATGCTCCGATAGATGGTGCTGCACCCACGGCGTTAAATTTCTCCTAAATGAATGGGGTCGAGACGGGTCGGAACGCTCGGTGCGCGAGTGTGACTCGCACTTGACCGGGTTTTTACTGACAACATTTATTCGTGTTTTCTAGGTAAGTATTTTTACGTACCTAAATAGTATATATCCTGGTTAATAAAATAATAATGATTATTATTGGCCAACCCGCATGCCAAGCGTGGCGATTATGGCATATACCCCCCGTGAATTTGGGGGAGGCCTATGTCCAGCAGTGGACGTCCTTTGGCTGATATGGTGGTGGTGGTGGTGGATTATTATTTATAATATGCATTTTTAATTTTGTACGAGTAATAAATTCATTGACATAACAAGGAATTGCTATTAGGTATACCACCATACGAGTATGAACATGAAAATGAAATTATGCACCTACACATTGAATAAAACATACCACACAAGTAGTATTTAAAACAAATAGACTTGTTGTTCTACTAGGTATACAAATAACTACCTACTTAACTATTACTAGGTACCGTATTGGTTAAACATTAAGTTAAAATTAAAGGAGGGCTTTCCACGAACTGGAATTACAGAACTAATGCCACGCTCGAGGCCGATGATGATCATTAAAACCTATAACAATCATTATTCATCATCGTTGAAGACCGCACGAATCGTTGAAGATGTGCAACGTTTTGAATCATGTCAAATTATTCGGAAGGAGATAGAAATAAAGTTACTGTATGGTTAAAGTGAAGAAATGAAATCGTGCGACACTACATTTCAGATTTATAAAAACATCGGCCGAGTGCGAGTTTGATTCGCCTAGGGTTCCACACAAACTTAGATTTTATAGATTTTAACGAATTTTTGATGAGTAAATAAACCTGTAGATAGATTTTTTTAATATATATACGAAAATAAAAAAAAGTCTGTATTAATTTATTATATGTAACTATTTGAAAAAAAAAAAATCATTCAGCTGTTTCATGTAGGGAAGAAAGAACCCAAACATGAAGTGTTATGAAAATTATTTTGAAATTTTGCGAAACCGCTGGCAGAAAAGAAATAGTGCAGTAGTATATTTTTGGAATCAGCTCCTGGAGCCTTTTTATTTGTTACCCCACTCAATAGGTTTCTGTAGTTTTTTTTATATAAAAAACTAGCATTTGCCCGCGGCTTCGCCCGCGTACTAAGCGTAATTTTTAACCGTCTACAAAAAAGAGGTTCACTGTTTGACCCGTATATATGTATGTAGGTATGTATGTATGTTTGTCTACGATTATCTCGCGTTTGGCTGAACCGATTTAGATGCGGTTTCCAGAAAAGTAGTTGTTACATTCTGGGGGTTTCGATATACGAAGTTTGGTGATTGTGATTCATTAAAAGGAGCAACCAAAAAGAAAATTTGGCTTCACTTTCATTCGCACTCCTTACTGTCAGTCCGTCTGTTACAACTGAGTTGCTTTTACTGGACCGATTGAATTGAAATTTGGCACAAACTATCAAGAATTCAGAGCGCTCGTGGCCCAGCAGCACCCGCCTACCGCGTGCGGTATGCGAGGTTAAGCAATGTGGGTGCAGGTCAGGTCTTGGATGGGTGACTGCTTTGAGTAGTTACTAACTGAGCGCTCTCGTGCTTTGGAAGGCACGTTAAGCCGTTGATCCCGGCTGCTGTTTACGACAGCAGTCGTTAAGCCAAGTTAGAGGCCTTCGGGCGGCTTGAGAACTTCTAACAGACAAGTTTCCCACTCACTTGACAAAGGGGGGTCGAAGTTGCACTACGTCCGTAGGAAGTACCCACCGTTACCCCTGGGTGGTGCTAAAAGTGCAACAAAAACTGGCAACCGTACTTGTCTTCCCGAAGATCTCACGGTTCGTAAATAAATGCCATACGATAAAAAAAAATCTAAAGGTTGATTTAAATGGAAAAAATATCGAAACCTCTATGTCGTTTTTAAAAGCCAATCCATAGATACCCCACATGCCTATATAGTAACATTAAACTTTTTTTACAATCCCTGACATGCATGGAGTGCCAAATTTTACCTCAGATTCGTATTAAGAGACCTCTCGGACGCTCAGATCTCGATTTTGAAAGAAATCGGGACGAAAAAAAGAATCAATATGGCCGCCACTTTCACTAATTTTACCTCGGATTCGTATTAAGAGACCTCTCGGACAATCAGATATCGATTTTGAACGAAATCGGGACGGAAATGAAGAAAATCAATATGGCCGCCACTTTTTCCAAATTTTACCTCGGAGTCGTATTAGAGGACCTCTCGGACGCTCAGATATCGATTTTGAACGAAATCGGGACGGAAATGAAGAAAAGCAATATGGCCGCCTTTTTTTCCAATTTTTACCTCGGAATCATATTAGGGGACCTCTCGGACGCTCAGATATCGATTGTGAACGAAATCGGGACGGAAATGAAGAAAATCAACATGGCCGCCACTTTTTTCAAATTTCACCTCGGATTCGTATTACGAGGCCTCTCAGACGCTCAGATATCGATTTTGAACGAAATCAGTTTGGAAATGAAGAAAATCAATATGGCTGCCACTTTTTCCAAATTTTACCTCGGATTCGTATTAAGAGACCTTGTGGACGCTAAGATATCGATTTTTAACGAAATCGGGACGGAAATGAAGAAAATTAATATGGCCGCCACTATTTCCAAATTTTACCTCGCATTCGAATTACGAGACCTGTCGGACGCTCAGATATCGATTTTGTACGAAATCGGGAAGGAAATGAAGAAAATCAATATGGCTGCGACTTTTTCCAAATTTTACCTCGGATTCGTAAAAAGAGACATCTCGGACGCTCAAATATCTATTTTGAACGAAATTGGGACGGAAATTAAGAAAATCAATATGGCTGCCACTTATCCCAATTTTACCTCGGAGTCGAATTAGGGGACCTCTCGGACGCTCAGATATCAATTTTGAACGAAATCGCAACGGAAATGAAGAAAATTAATATGGCCGTTACTTTTTTCAAAGTTTTGACGTTCAAACGACTCTCGGACGCTCAAATACCGATTTTTATCGAAATCGTATCGGACGGCACTGATTAATAAAACCACTTACAATACATTGAATCAAAAAAGGTCGTCTCTTCATAGGAGTTCACGGCATTTCATGCACCTTAAGATTTTATAAGGAACCTACATGCCAAATTTGGTATCTCTCGAACCAGTAGTGTGGGCTGTGCGTTGATATGTCACTCACTCAGTCAGTCAGTTTCTTCTTGCAATTTGGCAAAAACTTTTAAAAGTTTTCATGTTATTTACTTTTATATTTCAAAAAAATTTATATTTCAAAATACATTTATATTTCAAAATCAATGCCATTTTCAAAATTAACGACCCAAAAAACCATTAAAACGACACCCATATTAATATTTAGACATTCCAACCCCCTTGGAACCCAACAGAGGGGATGGTATTTCACGTCCTCCACGTGGGATTTTAAAATCATTGTTGTTTTCGTAATCAGCGACCCGATAAACCATAGAAAACATACCCATATCGATTTTCAGAATTTGTCACCACATTTCCCCCTTTTAGGGGTTGACTTCTCATAAAACCTGAAACACATGTTTACTCATTTATCGTTAGAAATAGTCCTGTGAAGTTTCGAATAAAATAGTCCAACTAATCTTGATTCCCCACACACACACTTCGAACCCCCATTTTACCTCCTTAGGGGTTGAATTTTGAAAAATCCTTTCTTAATGCACCTCTACACCTTATATGGATACTAAATTTAGAATCTCTAGAACCAGCAGTTTAGGCTGTGCGATGATATGTCACTCAGTCAGTCAGTCAGTTATTTCTTGCAATTTGGCACAAACTTTCAAAAGTTTTCATGTCCACAACATTAAATTTCAAAATCGATGCCATTTTCGTAATGAACGTCCCAAAAAACCATAAAAACGACACCCATATTAATATTTAGACATTTCATTCCCCTCGCACCCCAACAGGGGGGATGGTATTTCACGTCCTCCACGTGGGATTTTAAAATCATTGTTGTTTTCGTTATCAGCGACCCGATAAACCATAAAAACAATACCCATGTCGATTTTCAGAATTTGTCACCACATTTACCCCTTTTAGGGGTTGATTTCTCAAAAAACCTGCAACACGTGTTTACTCATTTATCGTTAGAAATACTCCTGTGAAGTTTCGAATAAAATAGTCCAACTAATCTTGATTCCCCGTACACACTTCGGACCCCCATTTAACCCCCTTAGGGGTTGAATTTTGAAAAATCCTTTCTTAATGCACCTCTAGACCTTATATGGAACCTACATACTAATTTTAGAATCTCTAGAACCAGCAGTTTGGGCTGTGCGATGACATGTCACTCGCTCAGTCAGTCAGTTATTTCTTGCAATTTGGCACAAACTTTCAAAAGTTTTCATGTCCACTACATTAAATTTCAAAATCGATGCCATTTTCGTAATGAACGTTCCAAAAAACCATAAAAACGACACCCATATTAATATTTAGACATTTCATCCCCCTCGCACCCCAACAGGGGGGATGGTATTTCACGTCCTCCACGTGGGATTTTAAAATCATTGTTGTTTTCGTTATCAGCGACCCGATAAACCATAAAAACAATACCCATGTCGATTTTTAGAATTTGTCACCACAATTCCCCCTTTTAGGGGTTGATTTTTCAGAAAACCTGAAACACGTGTTTACTCATTTATCGTTAGAAATACTTCTGTGAAGTTTCGAATAAAATAGTCCAGCCAATCTTGTTTCCCCATACAAACTTCGGACCCCCATTTCACCCCCTTAGGGGTTGAATTTTGAAAAATCCTTTCTTAGTGCACCCCTAGACCTTATAAGGAACCTACGTGCCAAATTTGGAATCTCTAGGACCAGCGGTTTGGGCTGTGCGTTGATATGTCAGTCAGTCAGTCAGTCAGTCAGTCAGTCAGTCAGTTTCTTCTTTTATATATTTAGATGATGGCGTCATAGCTCAAATATGTGACGCTGACGGATGTCTACCCAAGTCTAAAATACTTACTAAAATTCCTTTATTAAGCTTTCCCGTACTAAAATTCTCCATACGCGAACTTCCCCACAGAATTGTAGTAGTCAGACGTCCTTTTTTTGCGTTGGGAAAATACATTTGCGTATCCCACCCGTTATTCCGGTAAAGATCTGGGTGGGTATGACAGACGATATATACAGTTAGACCGTCAAACCATCTAAAAACCCAACGATTACCAGCTACGCCTTTAGTGGGACGCCGCAGGATCGCAAATCAGACGCCCTGGGATCATATAATTTAGGAATTATTCTGATAACGAAATTTACTTAAATATCATCATCCTCCTAGCGCTTTCTGGCCTAGCGGACCCTGGAGTCCGCTTTGTCATCTAGTGCAGGGATTCGGCGTAGGTAGGCTTTATTTTCACGAAAGCGACTGCCATCTGACTTTCCATATCTTTCTTTTTTCCTTCACCGAGAACCTACTATGGAATATCAAGTGATTTTAAGATTTTTTTGAAAAAAAATCCAGCTCGAGTTCGAACCCACGACCTCCAGTCACGTGCCTTACCGCTAGGCTGCAGTAGCTTACTAGAACGGACTTTACTTATAAATGTGATCAAAAAGTATTTTTCACTAATTTATTTCACAAATAAGCCCTGAAAAGTATGATAAGATAACTCCCGACACTGGCGTCGATAATTTTCTTCCTGGATATCCTGTTGCTATTACTATAGGAGTTATCAAGCTTGTTTCAAATGACCTGCGTTTCAATTGACTCCAGTCTTCATTAGGTATTAAACCCGATATTCATCATACATACACATACGTATAACATCTGCCCTAAAGATCCGTCGTAAACCGGCAGCCAATGATTATCTATTTTCAATCCAACTCGGGC
The DNA here is from genome assembly GCA_905163555.1 of Notocelia uddmanniana. Lineage (NCBI taxonomy): Eukaryota > Metazoa > Arthropoda > Insecta > Lepidoptera > Tortricidae > Notocelia > Notocelia uddmanniana. Next base: position 15,199,498 of record LR991053.1, read on the forward strand.
CCGCCAAGAAACTTCATTAGAAAGGGTATCCCGATGCATGTTTTAAAATAATCAGTTTCCGTGTTAATTCTTAATTTACTGCCTGGCTGGTGATAATCCGATTGCGCGCGATACGACGCCGCCAGCAAAAAGTAACTGGACGACATACTTTCCTGTTAGTAAACTAATCAAGACGCAATATGTGATGCAGATTTTCTTGCCCCATACTGATTTCTAATAGTTTGCGCAGTTTTGTAAGTATCGGGGCGAGTTGAGAGAAAATTGACTGGGTATGTACTGTTAAGATTCAATTGTAAATTGATGCTGACACTACAGACTTCAATTTATTTGTATCAAAGGAAATGAAGGACACAACACGGTTGTGTTGAAAAGAGGTACTTATTTGTTAGCGTGGCAACCGTCTGTAATAAATAGTAAGCTGTGTTTGTTAAAACTGCTTCTATTATTATTTGTAAATGTTTGATGGTATGACAGCTGCCGGGACAATATTTGACGTTGATAGGTCTGTAATTGTTAGTTTGTGCTAAGTCATCTATTTAATACCTATCAGAAGGATCTATATCAATTGATGGTATTGTGATTAATATGATTATATGTATCTAAATACACCGTCGAACGTACAGAATTAATATCAATAAAAAAACCGTTTTGCCTGCAGTTGATAAGACCGAAACGAAAGGGTTTAATCAAACCGAAGTGAAGCTAATAGTGCACCTTCCTGAGATAGCGATCTTTAATATAGTATGAGTGGGTGAAACATTAAAATCCGGAGAACGGAAGCCCGCGCCCGTCGGACTGACTCGGTAACTACCATCGATTTTCTCTTGTTATTTACATATCCCCTTTAAAGTCTATTGATTATAACAATCTCTGTTTTGTGCAGTGTTGCGAGATTTTTTAAATGTATCATCATCACCACCTTCGTCATGATATACCTACTTATACGATCCATTGCTGGGCACAAGCCTGTTCACACGGCTGTACGGGAATAAATGCATGGGTTCTATAGTCATCGCCACGATAGTTAGGCTTTATAATAACGTAATTTTCTAACAGTAATAGTAATATACATAAAGAAACGGGTCATTCACGTCTTTAAGGTATCGCTCGACATGTTGTATGTCTTAAACTCACGGGAGTTTTCTATATAAAATACTAGCAATATTCTGGGATCCTACTGCATTTTACTATACACACATGGATGCTTTTCAATATGTCACAAAAACGAAGTTTATAATTATACATACTGCAAAAAAATGTTGTGGTAATAGCTAAGTAATTTCCACTTATTTCATCTATAAATAATCGGAACGACTATACCACCTATACATCGATTAGACTCCATTATATATAAAAACGCTATCCTTTATATATATATATATAGGTAGTTGCTTCTTGTTACTATTGACCTTTGCCGCTATTGCAGTTTGCGTTGGTTTTCTATAGGTACTTATAGAGTTAGGAATTCATAAATATATTTGATAAAAGTGATAAATTTAGCGTGTTGGAAGACTTGAAAGTTAGTTTTTAAATACTAGTGTTTTTTTTTATATTTCCCTTTCCGCTTCCGTAATCTTCAGTAACAAATATGATATGCCTTTTTGATATTACTTCCTTATCTTCCTTAGGAACGTACCTACGAGTATATAGCCAGTCGGCAGCAAGAGTGTTGTTGCCAATGTATCACCAGGTCATTGCAGGCTTGCTAAGTAAAAAATAACTCAAAATAATAATGTGGCTTTTAGAATACTGAATAAACTGAAATTGCTCACAATATAATTTACACTAAAAAAATCCTTAAGAAACGCCAAAAAATTCATAACTTCAATTTACGTATTTACTACACGTAAGTAATGGAAACTCTTGACATTAGCTATGCTAAGCTATAGAATACTCGTAACTATGTTCCTTGACGGTCAGAAGTAGTTTTTGAATCTGCGCAGACTCTAAGCGCGAGAAATCAAACTGACCCTTGTTTTGAGTTATGCTTTGAGTTTCCGAAAGATTCACCCTGTCATTCTGCGGTGTGTCCCATATTGCGGGCACAAAACTATGTCTGTCTTTGTATTTAACAAGATTCCAGGTTTAGGTTAGTTTAAAAAAAACCGGCCAAGTGAGTGTCGGGCCACGCGCAATGTAGGGTCACAAACTTATATTTACTGTATGTTTCACACAATTAACAACGGCATTAAGTAATCAATGGATATTGTACCAAAGTTTGCTTTTCCAGGTACATTTCTTATGTTCGGCTATTATTCGTTAACTAGTAATGCCTACTTAGCTGTCATAGTTTTCCTTTTAAATTCATTATATATTATACTAGTATGCTTTTTTCACATACCCAGTAGGTAGCCACCGTTTAGCTGGCAGAAAGCCTAATAAAATAAAATAAATGGTTAATCAAAAATCACATTGTTTTTTAACGAGATATCTAACGATATCCAAACGATAGGTCTTGCAAGAAAAATAATGCATCTTCACTGTACGTGTAGGGGAGGAATCCTAAAAAAATTTTTAGGCTAATACCTCTCCTTGTAGTAGTAACAGTTATTGAGGTAAGCCACGGGCAGACGGATGGACAATGGCGAAACCAATGGCGAATGGATAAGGATTCCTTGTTTACTACAGAACTCTAGAAATGAGACTTATTTGCTTAGTTAGTTGACCGAGTAAAACGAAGGTCTCCATTCAGCTTCGGCAAAAATGCTTTCCGCTACAGGTCGCATTTCTCAACCACACCACGTGAAATTTTGTGAGCAGGTTTGCTAAAAATCAATCAATTATACATTTTTTTTCTCAATTATTGAAAAGTTTTATATTTGAAAAAAAAACTTTGTCGAGACTACAGAATAATAGAGTACCTACTAATGTATAGAATATTTGAAAATTGTAGGTTACGAAGTGGCATTGGCTGATCAGTGATCACTCAATGGCCACCACCACCATATCAGCCGAAGGATGTCCAATAAAGGCCACACAATCGTCTAAAAAAAATTGAAACTTGCACGATACTTTCTTGATCTTTTAATTTCACAGTGTGTACAAGATTCTTTCAGGCGTCGAGTTATTTATTGAAAATTGTGCACACTGGGTAATTGTACCTACATCCGCATAAAATGGTGGTATTCGTTAACAAGTAGCGTCAAGCGTCAAGCGCATTACCGGTCATTGTCGAAATCCTTGGACAAACCAGAAGTAGACGCCTTTCGGCTGATATGATGATGATGATTCGATAATCAAGTCCTACTCCTCCTCCTTCAATCGTATTCCTCATTGCTGAGGGTCGTGACCTCCACTAATTAGTTTCTGGACGATCGCTTACCCCTTGTTTTCCCCTTAACCCCTTTCAAGATTCGTGGACGTTTTTAAAATCTAATGCCGTGTTTGATCCAAATGCCCTAGAATAGGTATTTCTTTTATATCTAAAGTAAGCAATCATAATAATACCACTACCTGAATTCGATTATTAAATCTTTAGCGGAACTGTATCTAAAACTTATGCAACTAAGCTAAAAGCTAACGATCTCAATCAATTATAGACATGGAGCAAATCTTCCGTGTACACAAAGCAGAAATGTTAAACATTCGACGTATATGCGCAAACATTATGCATATCGGAACATTTCGTATCTGGTAGTTTACGGGATAAGTCCACAAAGTGAAATTCTTGTCTGCGTCAATATATAATATATGAGTAGCAGTGACTGTAGGGACACCATCGAAACAATAGCACATCCCCGGGGTTTCGGACCGGAACACGTACCCCGATCCCTTATAAATGAAACTTTGAATTTGTAGGTACGTCCAAATATCTTAGTTAATAATTCTAGAAACATCTTTAAACAGGATGTGGTGAGATCTTCCGTAGGGTTATTTAACTAAGAGTTATTTACTATGGATTTCGTCCGTAGTGAACTTGATTTGTTGCGTTTGCGTACAATAATAGCATATGGAGAAGTTTTAGCAAACGTATCGTTTAAGCCCCGTGTTTTTAGGTCCATAGTATGAAAATCTACAAAACTAGTGCCTACGACAATTCTTGGCATTAGGTATCATCATTAGGATCCCAGGCATCCTTCAGGATGCAACTGTACTGGTAATACTAGGATGATGATGAGTATGAAAATTTACAAATAAATACAGAAGAATAATTGAACTTTTCGGCTTGTAAAATCGCTAATCCCATCATGCATTCTAAAGTTAAATTGGTCGTATTCACGCAGACCAAGTTTTATACGAGAACGAATAACCATATTTATTTACGACAGTGAGCTTTTGAGCGGCTTTACCTGTCAGCCTCTTTGGCAGCTGACTTTGTCCTACTTGTTGTACTCTATTTCAACTTCGCAATATAACACTAGACAAAATGTGATTATGTGAAAGGAAAAAGTATCAATATAAAAAAAACATGTTTTTTTACAGGGAGGATTTTTACGGGGAGCTGCAGACAAGATTGCCACTGCTTTACTAAGTGAGGTATATATGCTTTTGTCATGTACCAGGGTTAACACGTAGATAATAGGAGTATGAGAAATTATTACTATGAAACAGTGACTTGCTTCGGTTAAGTTTTAAATGCAATCGTCTGTTGCATCTGTTGTAGAGAGTTAGGACACAGCAAAACGTCATCTCGCTCAAATTTCGAGCAGCCCGCAGCCCAACTGGGGAAGTAGGTACTTCCACCTTACAAAGTCCGCAGCCATTATAACATCACTATTTGCGCGTTAGCAATGTGGTGTTGTGTTTCTGGTGGTAAGGAGTGGAGTAAGGTCGCCAGAACGCCCAAGGATGAGCTGTGTTGAGAGCGATGGACCTGTATTATGTCTCTAGCTGTCAACACAACGAATCCTCAATTCAATAAAGGGTCGGGAACGTACTTGTGATTCTTCTGGAGTCGCAAGTATCCACAGGCTAATACGGTGTCTGCTTACCATCATGCAGGCTGTAAGCGTGTTTTTATAAACAAAAAAATGGTTTTCGTTATACATCTTTGAGAAAATTGAATGTTTTAACTTTTCTTCGTATTGGTTGTAAAACTTGTAAATTTCTTGAAACTTTGTAAAGACTTACAAACCTACACAAAGTAAGGTGTGTACGCGTAAGATATGAGACGACTGTAACTCGATTACAAAGATGGATCCGTGCGGGGGCGCGCGGGGCGAGGCGGGATTACAGGAACTTCGTTAGTCTCGAAGGTGTCTAACTCAGGTCTGAGACGGGGATTATCGCTTTTGCCTTTAGCGTCGCGTTGTCGTTAGCTTGTGTGACGTTGCAAATGTTTGAGAGACGCGGAATTGATTTCTAGGTAAAACTAATCGAGTATTTAAATTGAGGTTTTGATGATGCTAGTGATTCGGCTTTTAACAAAAATCGGCCAAGAGCATGTCGGGCCATGCTCAGTGTAGAGTTCCGTAGTTGCACAATGAACTTACTTAAGAAAATCGGCCAAGAGCATGTCGGGCCATGCTCAGTGTAGGTTTCCGTACTTGCCCAATAAACTTAAGTTAGTACTTTAAAAGAATCAATAACACGCAAAAGGGAATAACTTCGCAAAGTTTCATTTCATACGTCTTTTAATAAGAAGGGAAGAATTTTTACGATAACTCAAAAATAGCTCATCTGATCATGTCCGCTATAGTTTTCGTTGAAAGTATTAAGCTTTACTTTCATGATTTTTTCCATATTTTTTGACCCATAATATCGGAAAATATTCACTTTATCAAATGAAGACCTCTATTTATTTTATTTTACCACTTTGCCAGATTTATTGATTTATATATGCATGCCAAATTGCAGCTTTCTAGCACTAACAATCACAGAGCAAAGCCTCGGACAGACAATCGGACAGACAGACTGACATGGCGAAACTATAAGGGTTCCTAATTGACTAAGGAACCCAAAAAAATACATATAATTATTGTTCTTACTTTGATTAATAATAGTATAACGGGTCACAGCGAAGGGCTTGTGAATACCTATCTATCTGCAAGTAATATAGTCCACTAACGTTCCAAACTAATGTAAACCATTACCAGGTTCTCTTGCAGCTAACAATATATTTATCGTCCAAAACTAAGATTAACGAGTGGAGTGTGAACTTAAACACTGACCTAAATCAAAGAAGTCCGGTACTAAAATAGAAAAATATATATAGATACCTAGTAATAAAAACCTCAAATTGTGAAAATGTCTCGAACGTGGGCGTTGTGACTAAAACCCATCACGTAGGAGCAACGAAACTGAGTGCAGAGTAAACGCAGCTCACAAAGGCGTCGCACACAATAGGTATCAAGTGGGGCCGCCAAGTTGCGGGATGCAATCACAACTTGAGCAAGCGCATTAGGCATCTAACTTGCCACCGACGCGTGATTATCTTTATGCTTTGACATTGGATAGTATTCACCCGGCTGTTATAAAGTATTTAGAGTGCTTTAGAAGTTTGTGCTCCGAATGCAGCATACACCTACTTACATTAACCTTGACTGTGTCTTTGCCAGTTGCACTTTTGTGAATCGATGTTAGATACAGTACTTTATACAGTAGGTATGATTACTTGTTTCGATCGTGGAGAATATTTGCCATGCACAAAAACTACGTAGTAGGTTCTTGAATCCGGATACAGCCACAGTCAAGGCATCGGTGATACTACGTGGCACTAACGGAACGCACAAAACAGACCAATTTACTTAGAAATTGGTTTATATGAAAAACCTAACGTGGGGTGGTTACGGCGGATATAAGTTATGCGGGGTCGCACTAAGCTATTAATGCCTATCATATGTATATAATATTCTCCTAGGTATACCTGGTAGTAGTGTACTTGTTTAGATTCTTACATATTTAGTAAAAATGTAGGTAGGTTATATTAGGGCATTAAGAATAATAAGCACAAAAGAATCAACAAATATAAAGTTCGGCAGAGGTAAAACAACAAGCAGTCTAATCGCTAAAGAGCGATTTCTTCTTGACAACATTTAGCATTTTTATTAATAAAAATATCTAAAACCCTTCATTCAGTTTTCACTCAAAACATTATTATAATATAATATATTCAAGGTGTTCCTTGAATCACCAGTATTAGAGTCGTATTAAAGCATAATCGTTCGGATTCCAAAAATAATAAATATAAAGTGCACGTCGGGTTACTCGTTGCTTATTTATGCGAATTTATACCTGGAACTTTGGTGGCGATCGACAAGTAATTGCCGAAAAATTGCTCCAATCAATCCACTGCGCAATTGGTGTAGTATTTTATACTGCGATTCGAATACAGAGGCCCAGTGTGACGCGTTTTACATTCCAGTTTGGATTTTTCTGTTTCGCCGGCACGCTCGGACACGTTAGCTCGGTGCGCACGGAGGCGAGCGCGTGGTAAATTTTGAAATTAAAATGCAAAGCGCATGTTTCAGATTGAGCTCCGAGAATATCACCTGATGTGGTCGAACAGTTGCCTTCATCCTAAAAGGTGTATGTTAGTATTTTGACGTGCGAACAATGAGTAAATATTAGGGTAAACTTTCTTTGAATAAACTAGTTACAGTCAGCGTTATATAGTACGTAGCAGCCGAAGTGGTCAAATTGTTCGGTGCACCATATATTTTGTAAGGTGTACCGAACAATTTGGCCACTTTGGTAGCTACGTACTGTATGATTCTAACGGTACTATTAATAGGTATGCACGGCGTAAATACACGTATGTTCTTTTCAATAAGTGTATTAAAAGCGCCTAGCTTTTGTTATGTGCTAAAAGTTTGTTTGGAGTGGTAATTTAAAATGACTTACCTACCTTTTCGTATTTGGCGTTAGGGGTGAATAATAATTATTATTCTCCCTATATAATAAATAGGTTTCTCGATAAGAGGACGACTTGTCGCCACCGCACTGGCCATTGCCATGCCGGATAATGTAACGTTATTGCTATCGCATTGTATATAAGTGGGTAAACTTGAGTAGCATCCACAAACTGTATCACTTAAACTTCATTTGTACTTTTTATACACATAGGATACGTTAGGTGATCAAATAAAATGGAAGTAAAATATATATATACATACATACATATAATCACACCTGCATCCCGGAGGGGTAGGCAGAGATCACGGATTTCCATTTGCTACGATCCTGACATACAACATTCGCTTCATGAACTCTCATAACATTCTTCGTGCATGCGCGCCGGTTTAGGGTACTCTTGACCTGGCCTTTCTGCAGAATGTATCCGATTTGGTCGGAGTACGTTCGCCGAGGTCTTCCCCTTCCAAATTTTCAATCCACTCTTCCTTCATGCCCTCGTTTTGTCAATCTTCTTTCATCCATCCTCTCTACATGACCAAACCATTTTAGGATACCTTTCTCAATTTTCGTCACTATATCTTCATTCACTCCACACCTCCGTTTTATAATGGTGTTTCTCACTCTATCGCTCTAAGTAACGCCACACATACTTCTCAGCGCTCTCATTTCCATTGCATTCACTCGACTCTGATGTTTGTGTGGGCACCAACACTCCTATATGCACAGCCAGCCGTGCCTTTTCTGACACTTGCTGGCTGCTCATAAAGGCGTGAAGTGCCCCATTTACTCGATTCCCAGCTCTCACTCTCATTTCAACATCTCCCTCATGCTAACCGTCTCTCGTGAACAAAGTCCCCAAATACACAAACTCATTCACTTGCTCCAACTTTTCTCCATCGACCGCGATTTCACAAACTGTCATACCCTCCTCTCTTTCACATACCATCACTTTCGTCTTGTTTGCATTTCTTTTCATTCCTTTTCTCGTAAACGATCCTTGCATGCTGGTAACCATCTTCTGTAGCTTCTCAGCCGACGACGCTAATAAAACCTGGTCATCGGCGTATAGTAGACATATGATAAGCAACCCATTCATTTCCAACCCACATTCATCGTCTTTCAAATCTTGCAAACAACTGTCCAGAAATAGATTAAACAGCCACGGTGACGCTACACATCCCTGTTTAACACCCCTTTCGATGCTAAACCATTCAGTGTAGGACCCGTTTACTCTCATACAAGTAGTGGAATCCTCATAGAGAGATTTCAGAGTTTGAACGAGATGGTGGCTTACTCCATACCCGGACAGTACCGACCACAATTCATTCCTCACCACTCTGTCATAGGCATTTTTCAGATCCACGAAGGCACAATAGACCTTTTAATCTTGTGCTAAATATTTTTCGGCTATGCATCGTAACGAGAAGACAAAAGTTTTTAATCAACGTTTACGCATATAATTTTCCAACGATGCTGAGTAAGTTAATGCCCCTGTAGTTCTTGCAGTCAAGTTCCGAGCCTTTTCCCTTGTACAGTAGCACGATGACTGCCTTGCACCAATCTTTTGGGACTTTGCCGGTATTAAAACACAAGCTGAAAAGGCGATACAACTGACTTGCTACGACGCCTGGTCCATTCAGCGTCTCGACTGAAATTCTGTCATACCCCGCTGCCTTTCCTGGTTTCATTCCTTTCAAAGCTTTCACAATTTCATCCATACTAATACTACCTCCTTATGTGGCACTGCATAATCATTTACACATGACGTATTTTCATCTTCTCTCTCAAACAAACCTTCAAAATATTCCTTCCATCTCTCTAATATGTCCTGAGTCCTCATCATTCAATAAACTTCCATGCCGGTTTCTGATTGAGGTTAGTTCTCAGTTCTGAGTCTTACTTCTGGCTAAATGGACGGCTTTCCAGAAAAACTTTATGTTTTCCTGAAAATCCTGAAACAACCTCTGATACATCTCATTATTCTGCTCATCTTTCGTTTAACTACCTCCTTTACCAGATCATTCAACCTTTTATATTTACTTTTCCTTTCACTCACGTCTTCAGGCGTGGTTTTTTGACTACTTTGGTCAGCTCATCGCCAACCAATCTAGCAACGCTTTCTTCTTATCACTTTGTACCTCTTTATCCCACCATAAATTCTTCTTCTTTGCTCCTTTTATTCACACCACATACATCCCTGGCTGTACTTACAAGCTTATCTTTAAAACCATTTCATAGTTTATCAATCTCTTAAGATTATCTCTCTCTTTAAGATTATCCTTTAGTTTATGAATATACCCATCAGACACACTTTCATCTTGAAAAAAAAAAACTATTTTTATTCTCTCCGGAAGACTACTGATTATACGCGGTCGATGTCGCCATCCTTGAAATAGACTTTTCATTCGGCTCATCACCAGAAAGAGGTCTGTATTTATTCCCGCCCCGCGATACACCCTAGTATCCAGAACATTCTTCCTCAATCTTTCGACCACTATCACAAAATCAATCATACTCTTTCTTACGTTCTCCGCCTCACGCGTGTACAAATGAATCCATTTGTGGGCAAACATTGTATTTGTCGCAAAAAGATTTCTCTCGAGGCAAATCTTTAACAAACTCTCACCAATCTCATCCACTCTCTCGTCTCCTTAAGTTCCCAGAACCTTTTCAAATCCATCTCGCTTTATCCCTACCCATCCATTAACCTTTATATATTAATTATTACAGGAAAATCTATAAGAAGTCTAAGTAACATAGGTACGAAACCCTCTTCACGTGAGTTTAAGTAGCAATTGTCCAGTTTTTTAATTATAAACAAAATTAGCTACGATCTTTATGATCATGCGTCTCTCCAGCAGAGACGCAAACCCAACATCATAGATCACAGAGAGCATGCCATTATAGAGGTTTCTCTTAGTCAATAAGATAAGATAAAATTACAGAGATTGAGATGTATGAAGACTTCCAAACCGTCATAACTGTCAACAAACTTCGTATATTTGGAAGAACTTTGTTGTTGACCCTACCTATAGCTGTTCACAAATTTGGTGTGGTGTATCTAATAATTTGACATATAAATCTTAAAGGTATCTTAATTGATAGTAATGTATGTGATGGGTGTCGCTTAAATTCTGTTTGGCGTCTCTAATTTTGAAAGATAGATTAGAAGGCTGTTGAGGAGTATGCGACACGTAATACGGTCCCGGCGCGGCCCAGAAGGGCGGGCTAATGTCACCACGCACGCGACTCCACACCACCTCCACACAAATGCAATTGGCTCTGGAGTGCCCACGTTTTGCTTTTTTTCTAATTATTGATGTGAAAATGACATGGCGGCGTTTCAAGGGCTAGAAAAGGGCGAAGCAACTATCATATGCATGTATGTAGCATACATAAAAATTATAATGTTTTGTGAAGCAATTAACTTTTAAATGTGCCTATTTAATTACGTTTTATTATTAAATATTGTTTTATAAGAAAAAATACTCACAACGGTCTAAAGCAAAAAAGTAACATTTATTGACCTAACGAAAGAAGCGTCTCCGTTTCAGCTTGGATTAAAATGCTTGCATAATATGTCCAAATTTCCGGCGGACGTCGGGCTGTTTTCTTCTTCAGACTCAATTACATAAACTAGTGGCTTTGTGAGCAGTAGACTTTGTGAGTGATATTTTACGTTCCAGAGGGCTTCACAATTTAAAAAAAATATCAGCAAACTGTATCAACAAAAAATGCATATCATTTCCAAAATATACTCACATTTTTTACGAGAATTGGTAGAGATGTGACCTGTAGAGGAGAGCAGCCGATCATGCGAAATCTGGACATACGAACGAAAGCATTTTTTCCAAGCTGAAACGGAGACGCTTCGCTCTGTTCGCTCGCTGAGTCAATAATTTTACATATTTCACAGGTTAGGTACATTAACGGAACATTAGTTGTCAACGATGCGAATTGTTGGCACAAATTACATATTCATTCCATTAAACAAAACTCACACGCAATAGAAAATGTAAAACATTGCACCCGCAGCATTAGCATTGTAGTGCACTTCGAACATTAGCTTTCAAAATTCAGTTATATTAATTCAGTATTTCAGCGCTGCGCTGCCGTGCAACGACAAACAGGCAGGCCAAACAAGCCACCATTGTGTGGGTTGAAGAGTGCGTGTAGCTATTGCTTAGGATATTTTATAATTCAATTTGTGAGTGCACGGGAAATCAGACCATCGTGTGCAAACGACCCTGAACTGGGAAAGCGAGATTTCGTTACAGCGGCGTTTCTGTTTAGGTTTGGGCTACGTTTCCGAAAAACGATAAATTAATATCGCCGTATTCTCCTGCATTCTATTCGTGAAACTCAAAATTATACCATTGTTATGAACCAATATTGTGGCCAAGCAATATGCAGCATTTTTCTTAAAGGTTATATAAAAATGAAATAATAAGAACTTTACCTATACGAACTGTACATATGTACCTACGAGTCCCACAAAATGATAAGATTATTAGTCAAGCAGTTGTGTCCTTTTATCCGGAAATTATTACATTTAATTTAATTGAACTTAACAGGTTCTTTGGACTGCACGGTCGTCACCCATCGCGCCCGAATCATCGGGGTCTTGACGACTTCGTTGCCCCTATGATGATAGCTCGGACACAAGATCTTTGATTTCTAGATTTTTACGGTCTACCAACTGTCATCCTTTATATGAATGGGACTGCGGGTCCAGCATTCGTAGAACATACCTTATACGAAGGAATAACTGAATTCAAGTATCTTGGACACATCGTCACAAATACCAACCAGAGGAAAGGAGATATACAAATTTACCTTTAATGAAGTGTTAGTGTCCCGGCTGATAGTCAAAAATACCCAGCTTCACTTATATAAAATAGTTATAAGACGTTACCAATCTTGATGTACGGCCGCGAAGCCCAACACAGATTTGTAGTGCTATTTTTAATTTATTTCGGGGTTCGTCCTCACTGTATAATGTGATTATTTCACTCCATCTTGAAAGCCTAGCTATTGCTTCGTGGGTAGTGTAGAGGTTGATACATTATGAGACTGGCCATGTGGAACTAGTACCATAATGTATACAATTCTACATATTTTAAATATGTTCTGGAATGCCTGTCAAGCAGCATTCCTTGGAAAACAGTTGGTTTTCTGATAGATTCCTCATCGACGGAGTCACACGTGTTATTTAACTGTATCATTGTAATTGTATTTTGAAATACAATAGTGAGTTATAATGTCGTAAAGTATTTCATTACAGCTACAACCCCAAAGATCCCCTAACAGTACCTCAGCAGTACAAGCGAGGCTTTACAGTAGCTATTTATGTATAAAACCGTTATTATCGCACTTTGCATTTAGAAACAGATCTTACAATATTTAACACTTTAGATGGTAACTCGGAAATTCTTTGAAGCCTTTGTACTTAGCAGTAATGCCAGAAACACAAACGCTGGTAATTAGCCCTGGAAATAACCAATCGGCTGATATAAAATACGTTTACGTACGTGCAACAAAAAACGGCCAAGCGCGAGCAGGACTCGCACACAAAGTGCTCTTACCGTCGTACTAATACGTACTATCAGCATGAGATTCAGCTGACCATTGACAACGTACGAGTATGACATTGAACTGTGATTGTACAGATACCTAAAATCACGTTTTTTCTTGTATGTAGTTCCTTCCCCTTTAATTTTTATTTTAATAAGTACTTATTTGTAGCGGTAACAATAAATAAGATGTAATTCCTCTGAAGTCGCAAGTATCCATAGGCTACGGTGTCTGCTTACCATCAGGCAGGCCGTAAGCTTGTTTGCCACCGTAGTGGTATAAAAAATCGTATTCTGTAAAAAACAACTCTCTATGAGATACAGCCTACTAACCGACGGACGGACGGTCAGCGGAAGCTTAGTAATTGGGTTAACTTGCATATACACGGTAAGTTTTAAGTAGTGATCAGGAGTCGTAGTAATAGCCAATCGAAACAGAATTTAATAGGCAAGGTGCATTAGCTAATCAAATTATTGATTAGGAATTAGTAAATTAAATTTGAATTTAATAATAATGTTATTGGTCATCCTACATTTTTTGAAGCGTGTGCTTGCAATTTGGGTGCTTTGGCGAGAAATTTCATAGGGTTTAGCTCAACAAACTCGTCCATCGGCTTGTCATACATATTATAACCAACCATATATGGCAACCTTTTCTTCATAAATTAGTTAATTGACTCTAGATTTTTGGATTGGTTTAAAAATCATTTAAAAACGTATCATGAAACGTATGATTAGGTTTTTTGTCCATAGTTATACAGAAAAAAATGTGTTTTTCGTAACTACGATTTAAACGTAATTGGGATCAATTATTGATTAGCTGTAATGGTTTTTGGACCCGGTTATGTCCTAAAACTACGACCAAGACCATTGGGGAATAGGCAACAGCATCCTAGGAGTGCGGTGTAGATACTGCGATCGCCAACCCGCACTGTGGAGATTATGGCATTTACCCCCCAGAAAATTGGGGGAGGCCTATGTCCTGCAGTGGACGTCCTTCGGCTGATATGATGGTGGTCTTCTGGTTCCTGATCACCACTTAAAAATCACATCATCCATTAGCTATAAATATCTACTTACTCTAGCTAATTGCTAGAATTTACGATTATAATTAGTAATTATTGAAGGGTATTGTACAATGAAACAGGACCTTTTGCTATTACCTACTTATTCTGTGACAGGACTAATGTCACAGAATAAGAGATTTCTCTGAGGTTAACCCTTTGAACGCCAAGAACCTCCATCTTGGTCTTGTGTCGTCGTGCCCACCACGCCAACTACCTCTAAAAAGGTCGGATTGAAGGTGTACTTTAATTTAATAATGAAAAAAATCTATTATGAATTGTTTTTATTTCTTTTTATTGGTTTAAACGTTACATGAATTTTTGGTACCTTGATGTCCGAGTGATCACTTAATTCAAATATGTAAGCGTTCAAAGGGTTAAACGTCTAAACAATATGGGCTAAATTCATTGGGTATATATAATTTTCTTCTCAGTCTAATCGCTTCACGTCGAGTGCTGAAAAGGACTCCAAACGTCAGAATGTATTTAATACAGATATAATATTAATATCCATTTAAATTGTTGTTGTTTGATTGACTTAAATTTGTATTTCTGAGTAACTAACCATCGTGAAAAATAAAAAACAAAAAATAGTATGGGCAGATCTTGAAATAGACCATATTACGCTAGATTAGCGTTTGTTAAAAATGACAAAAAACAAAGCAAACTATTGTATGCAGGTACGTTACGAACATACTAAGTTTTACGATTTTACAAACGAAGACATGTCACCACCGCTACCCCAACGCGTAAAAAGGAACAATGGTGCCAGTAAACAACCAACTTACTGTAGCTTTAGGAGCTTTGCTAGCAAACTTGTAGAATATACAAATTGACAAAGTTAATAAGAACCTGGCTAGTGCGTGCTTTGCATTAAAAAGTTTTTCAAATAGTTCGGATAAGTGTATATTAAAAAATGTATATTTCTCGTATTTCGAGATTATTATCCGATATTGTATAGAGCTTTGGGAAAACGGAGTCAATAAGAATTATGTACTGTTGAAACAGAAAAAAGGTCTTATGATCATCTAAGGTTGATATAGAATACCTGCCACACACAGGCATAATATATTTATTAAAAATAAAATTATGACCGTTGTCTCTTTATATTTCTATCGAATATGTCTCTATATCCATCGTAATAAGAATTTATATTATACAGTCGGACAAAGCCAGAACTATAATTTAAGGAATAATGACAAATAAACACTTTCCGCCTCTAGTTATATACATTTTAACAACAGCTTAGGTAATAATGCAATTAGAGTATATAATAAGTTGACCAAAGATTTAAAGAATTGTGAAGATATGAAAATAATTGACTGACACGTAAAATATTATTTTATAAATAGGCCATACTACTCCATTGACGAATATTTTGCTAAATCATTAAATTAACTTGACATAATTAAACTTTTCTTATATATTGTATTTTATTGTGATTAGTTTTAAGTGATTTATGTTGTAATTTACTCGTAGTTTCATCCATCTAAATTGTATTTGCATGCATTTAATTGTGTTTTAAAGCGAATAAATATATTGAATTGAATAGAATAGAATTGTTGCAATTAGTTTCTAAGATAACCTTATGGCCATAAGATTTTAAATAAAATAACTCGGTTTAGTGTAAACCATTTACATCAATAATAATCATTAATATACGGGTATCTTTTTTGTTTTGGCTCAAACTTGGACCTTTCCGATTATGATCTTTGGAGATGAACGCCGTCATTATTTTAGGGATCCATAATGACTATGACCTCATAAATCTCACAATATTTACATACCGAATCTCATTAAATAGAAATAAAATCGTATATCATATTTCATATCTTATCAAGTTGAAAGACTTTCAAAAAATCTTTTAAATCCTGAAATATTTTCGAAAAGCTTGCTAAAAAAATTAAGGCTAGGAAAAAAAACTATAAGGAAAAATCTGTAGCAAGGAATATGTTCACATTAGAAGGAAATTAGATTGATTTGTTTTCATTTTAGGATAATAACGTTCATTACAATTTCATTTCAACTACAGAACCATATCATTGTAACTGAAAAATGCCTGTAACAAATATTGTACAAAAAAGAATAAATGAAACATTCCTCAATTTGGAAACCTAACCCAAGTGATGATCTGTACCATATAATTTTAATAAATAGCTATTCGATACGTCGTCGTCGACTTTCAAAAAAAGATCGATATTAACATCCTTTAAATTATTAGGGAGGTATCAGAATGATTCAATCGCAGTTATTTTCTTGTAAAATAGGTCCCTATGTTATTATATTTTAGGTATCTATCTAAAGAAATATATTGGATAACTTAAAATAAAATTTCTTGCATGAAAATTTGTAGATGAAGCAATAAGTGATTTCATTTTTTATCCGACTGCGCGACGCAAAGGAGGGTAATGTGTTTAACAGTGTATGTATGTTTTTTCCTCTGTGGCACTCTAGAGACCAAACGCGTCTGCCGATTTTGTCACTAAAGACATTTTTTTACGCAGTCTGGTTTTTTTATGTTTAATTTTGCTTGTTTATGTACATGGGCATAAATTATTGTATTATTATTTATATATTAGTAACTTTCAAAAGCTGGTTAATTCATATAAATCTTCAATGATGATGATACTTTTGTGGTGATATAACACTATAGTCTGATGGTATAATTAAAGACCGGTTGAAAGTGTAAGCTGTTTGTTTATGGTATAAGCATTAGTATTTACACCGAATGTCACAGGAGCTGGGAGTGTCAAATAAGGTAGCTAGCATTGCGCTACTTACAAAGCCTTCCACGGGAATAAGGCAGTAAGTATGAAAGTAATACGCTGTACTAACGTCGCAGTAATTACCTGCAAACGCAGCAAAAAGTGCACATATGAAGTCGAAGGTGGCAGCGGGGCGCAGGCCACACCCACGTCGACGCCCGCTCATTTTAAATTGTAATTACAATTTATTATTGTCTCTGCCTTCATCGGATGCCGCCATTTTATTGATCACGAAATCCGTTAGTAATATTCCGATTTGAAAACGCGTTTCAGTGCTTGGAAAAGATTTAGAATGGTTATTAGGTGAATGAAGTAATCCGGTTGGATTGGAGCTCTTTCACTGTTTCTGGTCTGTACGGATCGAGAAGTTAGGGCTTTAAGACCAAATACTTGCAAACTTTAGAAGAATCCAATATTTTAGACATTACATAAGTACAGGCAGCATCAAACTTAGCTACGTATATGAAGGTATCAAAAGCTCTTATACGCTTATAATAAAGACTTTTTAACTTTTTAAATGCGTAGCTACTTATGATGCTGACTTTACAATAGTTTTCGTATACATGGATAAAGGGAAGTACACATGTATTTACAATATTTGTGGTGGTGGTGGTTTCAGATTGAGATGGTAAGAATGAATGAAATTGAGTGGTGTCTTGTTAGTGTCTAGGATGATTCATTTGTTTCGAGTACGAGATCCTAATTATGTAACGCGAATTTCATTTCAACTGATACAAATAATAATAATATAGAACCGACTCCAAACTCTTACCTTAAACAAACCAAGTGTCACTTTTAAAATGCCGTAATTGCAAAATTTTGCTATAAAGTTTGAGGAGTTCGCTCAAGTTCTCCAGGGTCCCGCCGTCAGATCTCGACTTGATGACGATGAGACCAACTCAACGAGAAGGCATGTATTGTATACCCATTCGAACAAAAAATATGAAACCGGACTAGTCTATATCGAAATCGTTTTTGGATCTGTAGCGTGCACACATTCTGACAGGTTAAGCTTGGAGCTCGGCGTAAGTGCAAGCTAGCAATGAAAGAAAAAATGTTAGTGTGGTTCTAAATATATATTTTGCGCAAATTGTTAACTACCTCACCGTGTTTCATCACAAAATCCAATTTGAATTGTTAAACAAGAAGTCAGGCTTACGGCTTAAAAGCGAAGTAAGTTTGTCTGGGTGGGCTTCTTAATGCGTTTGAGATTCGAACCCGCTGTCAGTTCTCGTTAGTAAACTGTTGTAGTTGTTGTTGCACCAACATCGCTATTCGCTCGACTGGAATTCTATGTGCATCTTTCTTTGAGCACAGTACCTATAATTTTTGGATTGTTTTGTGATTAAAAAATGTAAATAAATATTTTTAGCTTTAAGTGAACATAATACGCGTAACTCGTTTATTTATCAGAACTCGTAACTTATTTATAAGAAGATACGTATCTTAAATTATGTAATTAATTTTTATATGTTTATTGTAATATTGGAATCGCGTTTTAGTTTGAACTACGTTATTATAAATGCCTTAAATAGACTGGTTGACAGCTGCTGTCACTTAGCGCGGATTATGTCTGTTCAGTCCGATTGTCAATTTTAGTAGGCGCGTAATTTTGTTGTCACGTTGCTTTGTATCAGTAAAATCATTAATTTATAGCAGATTCATTGTAAATTTGTAGAAACAGCGATTACATTTTGTTATTTATTAATTCAGTGTGTTCACTACTAAAAGTAACAATATGGGTGGTCAAAGTTGTATAGAACTAATTAACATTTTCATACAAGTTGCATAAATCGATTCAAAACTGCTAGTGTTGTCACATTTGGATTAATTTGTTATGTCAGTGGAATTTTATTTATTTTAATTATATGAAGCTCACAAGGGATTTCTTGATAGCGTAAAATAGGTCATGTTTTTTTAGTCCTGCTTGTATGGTAATTAGGGTTATAGACCCCATAATATGTAATCAATGTAGGTTACCAGTAGGTAAGTAAAAATAGTTTTTCGTATTTAGACACAATTTACTAAACGTTTATCTAGCAATACCCTTTTTTGCTGCCGAAGTTGTGTAGAATATCCCAAGATGACAACCCAGTTTTGCCAATGGCAACGTTTATCAATCAGAGTTTGACAGGTACCAAATAACTATGTCCACCGACGCCATTTTTATTCTGTGACCTTTCCAAGGCTTTTGATTGTGTGGATCATGGTACTTTCATTGGTAAATTTAAATTTTATTGCATCAGAGGGCATGCATTAGATCTCATGAAGTCATATTTAACACAGAGAAATCAAAAGGTAGCGATTAATAAAGCCATTTCGTCAGAGACAGTGGGTAGAGATGGGAGTACCTCAGGGGTCTTTTCTAGGTCCGTTCCTGTTCCTATTTATGTAAATGATCTGCCATATATGGTAAGCCGAAGATCAGGCATTGTAATGTTCGCAGACGATACCTCATTACTGTTGAAGATAAATAGGAGAGATACTGAATTTATTGAACCAAATACCCTGTCCATGATATCTGACTGGTTTGTTGCCAATAACTTAGTATTTAACCCGAAAAAAACGAAATGTATGAAATTCTCTCTAGCGAACTCATTAAATAGAAACTTAGATACAAATATTAAATTTAATGTTCAATCATTAGGATTTTTTAAGTTAACTGTATTCTTAGGTATTACATTGGACTCAAAATTGCAGTGGGGTTCCCATATAACAGCGATAGGTAGTAGGTTGAGCTCTGCTGCATTTGCAGTCAGGAGAATAAGGTAGCTTACCAATGTGGCAACGGCACGGTTAGTTTACTTTGCTTATTTTAATAGTACTACTACCACTTATGGTCTTATCTTGTGGGGATCAGCTGCAAATATTGAAACTGTTTTTATTTTGCAAAAAACGGCTATCCGAGCTATTTTTAACTTGGGGTCGCGTGACTCATTAAGAGAATTTTTCAAAGAAATATACAGGGTGTGGCCTGTAATAGGAGCAAAAAATTAAACGATACACTATTGAGCTCTCCAGCAATTATTTCCAAAAGATTTTAATTGAAATTAATAAATCCCAAAAATATTCTTTTAAACTAAAAATGCGACAACGATTATGAGTCATAACTTGAAGCAACCTCAAAATCAGCATTGACTGCCGCGCTATAATCTCTGGGTGCCAAGATCCATTACTAGGAGATCATAACTTTAGATCAAAATTTCTCCCAATTGAAAAAAGATAAAAAAAAATTGGACACAAGAGGTTACTGAAGATGCTCTAAGGAAGCGACCTTTAAATTTATTACGCCTATTACAGGCCACACCCTGTATATCCTAAACCTGCCGTCTCTATACATATTTGAAATAATAATATATGTTAGGAAGAATTTGTGCAATTTCCCAACGAACGCTGATAAACCAATAGCCACCAGAAATATTGGGAAACTCAAAATAACCTTCTATAGACTAGTAAAGGCGAAAAAGTCGTTCTTTGGAAATTGTATCAAATTCTACAATAAAATTCCTAAACACATTACTGAACTTAGCAATTCTAAATTCAAATCTGTAGTAAAACAAACAATTATTTCAAGAGCATATTATAAGATAAACGATTACATCATGGATAGGGATGTTTGGCAGTGATAGCGTCCTGCGCGGCTAATCTATCGCGAAAATAGGTTTTCTACTGTAGTATTGTTATTTTGTAGTAGCTGACACTGTTATTTTATATTTAACTATACAATGTATATTGTTTTGAAAAAATGACATTTCGCCGAGTTTCTTTCGCCGGTTCTGCTCGTGGCAGAGGTTTATTTTTCCGAACCGGTGGTAGTTTATTGACGTTCATAGGTGCATATAATATGCCTAATTTGAAGAATAAACTACTTTTACTTTACTTTACTTTTATTCCATTGAGCATTTTTAATTCGAAATGTAATAGAAATGTTCTACAGCCAGTATTAGGATACGTTCATCTGAGGTGGTTCGATTTTACCCAATTCACATCGAAAAATCGACACATTTTTGCCAGCTTAATAAACACCTCACATTCGAATAATGATACAACTTCCTGGGTAAAGTTAAACACATGTATACACAGTGATGTTATAAACATAACATGGTTTCAACTGAATCAGTTGCCATAAATCAGTTGTATTTTACTACAAGAATGAACTTGTTTATAACTACCTTTTTGCAAAGTTGGCGTATTTCATGGTACTCAAATTAAAACCTCAGTAGTTAGATACTTTCGGTGGTTTTTACAACTAAGAAGAATAGTCCAAAAATTCGACGTAAGTAAAAATGTGCCTACTAATGTTATTAAAACCGTAAAAAGACACGCTGTGTATGAATAATCAATTTAAAATAAGTAAAGGGGACATTTTTTTGCCCAATTCGAGCTAGTCCCAGTAAGCTCTATAAAGCTTGTATTATGGGTACTATACGACGATATATTTAATAGATGTACGAGTATACTTACATAGAAAACATCCAAGTCTCAGGAACAAATGTTTCTGCTCAGCACAGAAACAAATGCCCTTACCGGGATTCGAACCGGATCCTCTCTCTTCGGAGGCAGTGTCCCTATCAACTAGGTAAATAGGCCGACGAAAAAGAATATTAGTTCATAAAATTTAAGTAAAGTAGCCGAATTTATCGTTCCTAGTATGGTAGAATAGAATACAAATTTATTCGTGACAATAAACAAATATAAATGGACAGAAATCACTATATAAAGAAAAGGTACAGCACAGTATATTTATAGCTTAAGGCAGTAACTTAAATAGAGTCGATTAAGACCTTTTTGGACCAGCGCTTCGTTAGAGCGATAGGGTTACACCTCTCAATTTATGTAAATTTGAATAAGATTATTATATTTACTAAAACATTGATTTGTATTTTACTCCGTAAATACTCAAATGACATTTAGCGGGTAATCTAGGTATACTAGAGGTAATAAATAGTGTTTATGTGTAGGGGACGTAATCTCCGAAACTACTTAAAATAGGCTTATTGTGTTGTTTGTTGATGTTTTTAACCACCGACGCAACAAAAAAAGGGGTGTTAAAAATTTTACGTGTGTTTCTGTGTATTTGTTTGTTGCATCGTAGCTCCCTAATTGTTAAACTGAAAACGAAACTGGTTCTTAAATATATTTCGTCAAAATCGGTTAAACCGTTTTTGAGATATTGAAGTTTGAAATTAAAATGTCATGGGCTTTTCAACTTTTCTTAGTTGGTTATATCGCGTGTCTTTGCTTACGTTCTTTGTAATACACGGGTGGAGCAGCACAACAGACAACATTCAATAAAATATTCTTATTTATATTAACATTTATGCATTACCTTCTATACATTTTGTATTATCAGACAAAAATACTTCTCAGGCCACAATCTACACTTAAACCGCCAAACCGATTGAGAAAAAAATTGGCATGGAGATAGTTTTAGGCCATCCCGGAAATAATCCTTTAAGGAAGAGAAAAGAAGGGGGGAAGTTTCTACGGCAAAGCGATAATCAAGCAAACGCTTGAAATAATTAAATAACAATTTTCTCTATATGGCGAATAAACAAGTTCCATGCGGGTGACGTGTCGGGAAAAAACTAGCAATTCATAAAACGTAAACCACACAATATTACATATGGCTTATTTATATTTTAAATACTTAATCGCATTTTCGTCAAATCATTCGTCACAGTATGTCACGTCAAATAAAAATAGTGGCCAGCACGCACTAGTTTATTAAAAACTTCTTCAACTATTGTACGCGATACATGCGCGGCACACGTGATCGAAACCCCCCGACACCTCCTTAAGTTTACTGTAATGACGTGTCTCTGTGTTGGTGCGTCAAATCGGACGTTTGTATGGATTTGTTTTTTTGTTATGGGCTATTGTATACTGTGGTAGTAGGCAGTAATATAAGGGTGCCTTTCCACCAGACATGTGCTATACAGCTATGCTGCGAGGATGTGGAAGCTGCGCTACGAAAACCCGTTTCCACCAGTGCAATGCTATGCGAACTAATGAACATGATCGGTGGATTCAAATGCATCCATAGCAACGTACCATAGCAAATCTCTGGGGGAAAGGCACCCTTAGTCATCACTAGTAGTTCATAAACATTAATATTGAAATATTTTCAATCACTACAAAGGAATTAATTGTTTTTGTGATTTTACCCTAATTTGGAATAACTCCGGGCGAAAGATTTCGTGAATTGTTTTCATTAATCTTAATGCAAATCAGGCAGTCAGTCCCTTTTTGGAAAGGGTTTCAGTTGTTTTCATAGCTGAGTGTCGCAACGATTGTCTCACAATCGCCTTTAGAATTATAAAGATTTACATAAGAGAATACAACGAAAATAAAGGGAAAATCGATATAAATGGCTTCCCTATTATTTTTTTTCGATTCAAACTGTTTGTACGACAAATTGTTTTGAAAAAGTCAGTAAGTAACACCTAAAACTTAACTTTACTTTGCAATTGAATTAATTACACCAAAATTGTCAAAATAATTAATATTTATATCGTTAATTAGTCACGTAACAAAGTCTGTTAATGAAACCCAAGTTAAATATAGGTACTTATTAAAGCACTCCTTCCTATTAACAAGACATCGTGTACACTCCGTACAAGACAATAAACACAACCGTACATCACACACGAACATAACTCAAAGTTATTTAATTACGTCGGAAAAACTAATCCGCGGGAGCAGAGAGCGAAAATTACGCAGGTGCGTGTGCGTACGGTGTACAGGAGGCGCTCGAAACGAAATAACACATCAAAATCATGATCACGTTTAAAAAGCTATTTGCTAATGGGCCAAGCGCATCAGAAAAACAGACCTGAATATGAAGTGCGAAAGAACTTTCAGTATAGGTACACTTTTCCTTTTGAAAATGTGCCATAGGTCGTTTTATGTAATATGGCACATTTTAATATCTCGCCTGAAATTAATACAGACTCAAAATTTTTTTATTGGTTTACTCACAGGAAAATATGTAATAACCTAACATATATTGACTAATTACATAGCACCTTCATGATGTTAGCATGATTTTACCATTCAATGTCATTTTAGAAGACTGTTTTAAATTTAGAATTAAAAAATATATTTCTTCCTCAATAATAAAAATAAAAATATAATGCATTTTCGTACTATCCCTAAAAAATCTATATTTTTATTGAAATTACAAATTATAAAAACTCAGGGCAACTCAAAATGCACTATACTGGTAAAAATGTAAAAAAGAGAAAGAGAAAGAGAAAAAGAGAGAGTTCTCATAAATGTGGATGAGCAAAAATTTTGTTAAGGATAAGTAATCTTTATTATTACTTGTAATTATACTTTATCTCTATATTGAGTTTTCATGTCAAACAGTTTTTAAGTACTTATGCTAATTTAACAGTACAGTGTAAAACATAATTTCCTTCGAAGACACCCTGTATCCGCGCTATACTTCAATATAGACTAGAGGCGGCAAGACGCTGTCGCGCGACAATATTTATGCGCGCAATATTAACTACGCGACGAGTATTAACTACGAGACTCGGAAACGATACGGTTAAATAGAATACACATTATGTAATTTATAGATTCATTACATTCCATTTTGTCGGGTATGTAACCATGCACAAAATGAAGGTAGTTAAAACTCGTGAAACTATATTATTTTTCGTGTGGACTTTTATTATTGCGATGGATTACAATAATTTTTAAGGAAAAAAAACCTACTTCAATGGGGGAGGCCGGTGAAAAATTATTATACTTAGATGGTGCACTCTTAGATTCCATACAATAAAATAAAAATGGCTATAAGTATGTTTATAATGGTAGAAGACTAAGTACCCTCAATTCCTCATGGAATCATGGAAAAACCTTGCTTGCTTGACAAACAAAACGAAGAGAACAAATCGCCAAACGTGAACTACGCGTCGTTGAAGAGTTCCGTTCTGATCATCATCAGCAGTTCCACTTCATCAAATGTCACTTTTATGAATGAAAATGCTTGATTAGTTCATGAAAATACTAAAATCACTATTTGTGTGCCTTTCACATTTGAGGAGTTCCCTCGATTCCTAATGGATCCCATCATCAGAACTTGAGCATGACAAAAATCAGTCGTGAAAATAGAACTTGCTTAACAAACACAGCTAGGAGGACAAATCACCAAACGTGAACTTTTCGTCTTTGAAGAGTTCTGTTCTGATCATCATCAGCTAGTTCCACTTCATCCAATGTCACATTTTTGGATGCAAATGCTTGACTTGTTGATAAAAACACAAAAATCAATATATGTTTGCCTTAAAGATTTGAGGAGTTCCCTCAAATCCTCATAGATCCCATCATCAAAACTGCGTTTTGACAAAAATGGGACCAACTTGGATATATATACTTACAATCAAAAAACGAATTTTCCAAATCGGTTAAGAAATGACGGAGTTATGAAGTATCAAACATTAAAAAAAAAAGAAACAAAAAAAAACATACAACCGAATTGATAACCTCCTCTTTTGAAATCTTTAAGTCGGTTAAAAAGATGGTACCATTTTCTCACATTAGGTACTGCGGAGAAGTGGATATTTCCATAACTAAGCCAACTCAAGTTAAGTTAGGTGCCAATGCGGACTCCCATACTCGTATGACACAACTAGAGAAACGCCAGGACGATGAGAAAGGTTTGAATGTATCTAAATCAAATCAAGTATGCGCTATATCAGAAAACCACACAATTTATGCCGTGCAGTGCTGGATTGCGACCACTTGGATAAGCTGATGAACTAAGCGGACGTTCTCGTTTTTTAATTAGTTAAATTAAAAATAAACGATAACGAACGAGAAGATATATATTTTAAGCCCTTATTGTGACAGTTTGTTAACCCTAATAGACAAAAATAAAAATAAATAAAATAAAATAAATTCATAAGAATCACTGTAAATTAGGATTTGTAAAATAGTTACCTTAAAATATTAATTGAAAAAAAAATTTTTTTTTCGTCAGGTGGTCGCAAACTGACGATTGATATGTAACCGGCCTCGCGATGCTACCTCAAGAGCGAGCCGGAGCTTTCGTCATTTTTTTTGCTAATCCGTTGAAGCAGGTGGCGTCGCGTGACTTCCACTCTACTACCACGTTATGAATATTGTAGACGAGTTTATTATTTTTAATTACACTCCCTTATTTACCGTAACAACTCTAATGTCTGTTTCTATTAGCTGTGACAATGCTTGGTTTGGTACCTGAGTACCGGCAGGAGAAACCTTGTCTGTATGGAAATTATCAACCAGGATATACACGTTCAGTCACACTGTTTTGCTGTGATTACGTAAATTAATTTGATTAACCAAGTTTATAAAAAAAGTTTCCTTCTATGTATGTTTGTACGTATTTCCGGATTTTCCGCTGTCCTCCTCTACAAGTATTTAGCATTTTTGAACATCGTGAAACTTGTAAGCAAGTTTGAGACAGTTTTTTTGTCGATAAAAGTTTTTGAAAGCAGATGAATGTGGGTTGGAAATGAATGGGTTGCTTATCAAATGTGTTACTATATGCCGATGACCAGGTTTTTGAACCGTGCGCCGGGACGTTGTTTTGCTCCGGAGTATTTTTTCTAATTAAATACATAGTAAACCTCTCTCAAATGGAACTAATTTTATCAACATTGATGACACTTTTAACATTGAAGACCAAAAGACAATGATAAAACTATCTATACTTACCGTCTTCGATAATAATAAATTACACTTTTTAAAAAGGTACTTGATTATCGACTTCGATCGGGTTATTTATAATAATAATAATAATAATAAATCGTTTATTTTCAGACCAGATTGATCCATAAGTAATAATACAATGCGAACATGACAAAATAATAATAAAATAAAATAAAAATACATTTGACACAAATAAACTAAAAATAAAATACACAAAATAAGTTTGGATAGCCATTGACAGGGGCAAGCAAGGCAAACAATACGCCCTACTTGGCCCTGCCAATAGCTACTTCCACCCAATACTTAATAAGCGGACTGTCGAGGCGCTCCGCCAACACCCTGAGAAGGTTGTTGCTGCTGCCTCGCACTCGTTTCAGCAGTGACCCAACTCTTTTTCGCCTGATGGCAAAAAAGTCATCAGTTCTCGCTTCTGCGAACATTCCGGATGCACTGCAGTGCCTCGGTAGCCTCAACAACATTCTGAGGATATTATTATATTGCACGCGAATTGCATTATATGCTCTCTGTGTAAATGCCACCCACAGACTACACGTGTAGAACGTCTGACAGTAGGCCTTGAAAAGCGTCAGTTTAACTTCGTCACTACAGCGTGCAAATCTGCGGGCGAGCATATTGCCACGCACTGCCATCGCTCTCCTCTCCCTCTCTAAATCAAGGTCATCGCTCAAGTCTCTCGTGAGAATATGACCAAGATATTTAACCCTTTCTACTACTTTTAAGGGTACTCCACCCAGCATGATCTCAGGTATAGTTTGCAGGTTGTATTTACGTGCCTTGAAAACGACCAGCTCACTTTTAGTCGCATTATATCTCAGACCATGCTGTTTAGCGTACCCCTCACATATTTTCAACAGCTGCCTTATCGAGTTAACCGATGGCCCCAGCAGCACCATGTCGTCTGCGTAGCTAATGTTATTGAAGCACACATCACCTATGTGACAACCGACACGGGTGCTGCTGAGGCGAGCGATTAACTCGTTTACATACATGTTAAACAGAATAGGTGACGATAGCCCTCCTTGTCTAACACCACATTGGAGTCTATAATCGTCTGACTCTTCTCCTGCCCATCTCACTCGATTGACCTGGTTGTTGTACCAATACCTCAGTAATGCAACACATTCCCCTGGCAGGCCCGTTCGTGCTAATTTCTCCCACAGTATATCGTACACAACCAGGTCAAACGCTTTTGACAAGTCAAGAAAACACCCATAGATAGGTGTGTTTCTGTCCTTGTAGTACTGGACAGCTTGTTTAACGCACAAAATTGCACTGTCTGTCGACAGCCCTGGCCTGAAGCCAAATTGTGCGTCGCTTAACTTTATATATTTACAAAGTTGCGCATTAATCAAACTGTCCAGCACCTTTGCGGTGACAGTCGCCAGTGAAATGGGTCTGTAATTTGCGGAGTCTGACAGGTCTCCCGTTTTATTTTTGACTAGTGGTATTACCACCGTCCTAGTCAGCTGCTCTGGCAAGTATCCGTGCCGCAGGCACAAAGTGAAAAACATCGCCAGGGTCCGCGGCAGATGAGCTCCAGCATATTTGAGATGTTCGATACTGAGACCATCATGCCCCGGCGATTTTCCCCTCTTCATGTTTTTAATTACATCAAGAACCTCTTTAGCCGTGAACTTTACAGTACTCACGCCCATGACAGTCTCAGCATCGCGCGCCGCGGGAGTCACGGTTGTATTAAGGAGTGGAGCTACAGCAAACCAGCTTTTGAAATTATTGGCAATGCTTTTTGCATCGCTTACCCCACCCACGCTCACCGGGACACTTGCTCGAACGTTTTGCTTATTTGTGTTCTTCCAGAAGGCTTTGAAGTCTTTGGCTGCCCAGTCTGAGGCAAGTATGTCACATTTTATTTGCTCTTGTCTGTCCTGGCACCATTTTAGCTTGGACTTAAAAAGCCTTCTGGATTCACTCATTTCGGCAAATACTGGTCCTTGACGAGGCCTGCCTGCTGACACCCAGACTAAAAATTTTACTCTC
The DNA here is from genome assembly GCA_905163555.1 of Notocelia uddmanniana. Lineage (NCBI taxonomy): Eukaryota > Metazoa > Arthropoda > Insecta > Lepidoptera > Tortricidae > Notocelia > Notocelia uddmanniana. Next base: position 15,228,418 of record LR991053.1, read on the forward strand.
GCCTCCCTGTGAACGTCAGCAACGTATTTGTTCCAACCCGCTATCTGTCCACCCCTCAGGCGCTTCCTCCCTGCTGGTCTACTTGACTTACAAGCCGCCACCGTCAATGTGGAGATTATGTAATGATACATATCATTTATAATGGTGTGATGTCTTTGTTCCTTACATAACCGATCAGCACATGACTTTAACTCGGCTGGGAAGTCAAGCAGTTTCAGTTTCTCATTACATACCTCTTGATATAGGTCAATTTGTGAAGCATTCCGGTCACCCCACATCACACCCTCATGCAGTCTCCTAGCGGGACTAAAGTGACAGTGGGTCTTCTTCATCTCACAAATTACCATAAGCGGTAGGTGGTCGGACCAATACACATCACATTTTACCTTTACATCACGCACAGTAGCCCGCGCTGCCTCCGTGACAATGCAGTGATCCAACCACCTATTGCATCCATGCGCGTCACTAGTGAACGTAAAATTCCCCGATTTAGCACCCAACAGCTCCATATCTATACAGCACCATTTCTGTGTCTCACAAAACTGTAACATTTCAATACAGAACAACTCATCCGGGTGCGCGTTAAAGTCACCTAGTATATAAACTGTTTGTACATCCGCATTTTCCTCACATATGGCACTTATTTCACTTAAGCATTCGGTAAACAATGGCAAGTTTTCTACGGAGTTAACTGGCATATAAACACTAAACACTAGTACCGAAGTCATTGGCCAAATAATCTTAATCGCCGCTAACCGCACACTTGCACATTTTATCACGGACACATTTGGAAATACAGTTTTTCGCCACAAAATCGCGACACCCCCATACGGACGGCCCGTGAGCACGCCGGCGCCGGTGTCCACCGCGGAGGTCCCTGTGTATGCGAAGTCCTTATGTACGGTCCCGAGTAACGGTAAATCGTGTGCCAGCATCAAGGTTTCTTGCAGAGCCAGTACATCAGCAATCTCACATAACTCCCTCACCCCCTCCATCGACCTCTTCAAAGACTTACAATTAAAACTTATAAGCGTACTTAGCTGGGTATCCGTGTTACTCATTACGCATTCTATTTTCTAAGTCTCCACTCTCACTATTTGTTTCACGTCTTATAAACTGCCGAAAATATATACCTTTTGGCCATAACGCACTATCCAAATAAACATCTAACTTGTGCTTCGAGACAAATAACTTATATGACTGGTAATCTTTTTGTCTCCTCATTCTTATTTTAATTAATGAAACTTTTTCTTTAGTTCTCTCGTATATGTAATCCTGTACGTCCTTTGCCAGTACCTCTTTGTGCACATTATATATAAAAAGCGGGACTTTCTCCTCGGCTGCCTTAAATTTCCCGTTTACGTCCGATTCCGCATTACCCTGACATCCAATAAACTTATTCCGTAGCTTTTTACGTCTAGGTAATTTCCACTCGTTCTTATTCTCATTATTATTATTTCCAGTTTTCCATGGCTCACCATTTTTTAACAAATCCGCAAATGTTTGAGACTTCTTTTCCACGGCATTCTTGATTTGTTTGTGCCCTGCGGTCAGCTGATTGCATACTTCACTCGGGCGTAACCCATTTTCAACCTTGTTACAACTAATTAGAGTCGAGTCGCCGGTCTGGTCAGCGCATAATACTTGCACTTCTAACGGTCCCCGCTCGAACTGTCCGTCCTGCCGGCTTGGTGACTCGCATGAAGGAGACAGCGATTGACGTTCACGCTCACGCGATAAGGATGGCGCAACTCCCCGCTTCCATACGTTCGGCGCGCCCGCACCTACCGATGTCGTCGACTCGCCGCTATCACCTACCCTCTGCCCATTTATTGATACGCCGCTCGGAGATAAAATACCCATCGGACCACTGTTTAACAACCATGCACCTCTTTTTGAAATAACGTTTGCTTCCCCGTTTACAAACGAGTCATATTTATCATTATGCCACTTTTTTTGTAGCTCCTCCACTTGTTCTATTGTAGCATATTTACTTTTGATTTCCTGAACTTCGTATTTCAGACGCACTATATCTTTAAGTAAGGCGGAGGCGTCCAAAAAATCAAAGGTAACAGCAGGTAGCTTATTTAGTTCTCTGGCCACAAACATCGGCAGTAGCTCTTGATCCATCTCCTTAAAAACCAAAATTATGTCTTCAAGCTCTCTCTGCTTTTTCCCATCCTTTCTTCTTGATATTTTTCTTTTCTTCCCATCCTTTAAGCAATCGAACAGCATTGATTTCGCGTCACTTATATCGGCTTCATTGAACGCAGAGAGACATATACGCATGAGGCTCTCATTGTCCATAAGATTCACTTTGTTTTGCACATAAGCTAGCAATTCATTGATAACTATATTACAGTTCTCTTTAATATCTGGTCACATATTTGACAAGTGTTCGTGCCAGGAGAGTAAGACATTAACGTAGGTATGTTTACCGGTGTAATACCTAATCGAAACGTGGCAACAACATAGCAATAACATAGCAATCGTTGTTATTGTTGTCGGGTTATGAGGTAGGTACTTGTAACTACAAACTTTTTATAATAAACACCATTTTAGTACATGGTGAGTAAAGAAACGGAACAGAGGTTTCGTTGTGAGCTGAGTAGTAGCAAATTTTTTTATACAAATTATATACTTATCAATTTTAATCGTTCCGATTTTTTAAATAATAGACTGCGTAACACTGTTTCGGTTTGCAGGTAAAACCGCCCTAGCCACGCTGAAAACAAACAAAACTCTGAAAATTCTATGTCCAACAATCATAATTTTAATTGTGAATTTCCCATTTGAAACTTAAACCAACCGAAGAAGGCGATTTGGTGATCATTTCCCCGCATACGTTCAGTAATCGAGCGTCGCTGCCCTAAAGGAAATCTGTGATTGGAATCCTAACGCGCATACGCCCTTTTACTGTCAACACGACAAAACGATTGCACGATGTCCGACATCGGAAAGGGAGTAAGGGAGTGATCGCATGAGCGATTCCGACCTGCCCCGGGGCCAAAATAAAAATCATTCATATGGACAAAATAAAATTGCATCCCAAATAACCTGGTGCTCATCCGGCGAAAATCTATTAGCAATAAATATGAACTTTTCCGATTTCACAGGATTTAAAATTGCGATAGAGCGAACTTCTGTATGAAATGGGGTGGTGGACTTTCCAGGTTTATGGTATGGTTGTTTTATTGGTTCTTTTGATTAAATTGTTCTTAGTACTTAATTTCTAGAAGGGAATATTTAATGTTTATTGGAAAGCATTTTAAATATTTAGTTTTAGATGACAAGGGTGGTTTTTGTTTATATACATCTGTAATACATATAGGTTTTTAAATTGTGATCAGGAGTCGAAAAATATTAATAGCCAACTGAAACAGATTCTAGTGGGCAAGTTCTCATGCAATTGTATCGCTGTTTAGTTAATTATATTTAATAATAATGTTACCACCAATTTCCACTAAATATTCATTCTACATTTTTTCAAGTAAGTATGTGCGTAATGTACGTGCATACACTACGAGTACATACGTCCAATTTCATTGCGTTGGCGGGAATTGTGATAGGTCTTAGATACGTCAACTAACTCATCCATCGACTTGTCTTGTCATATATGTGATAATTTCACAGACATCAGAGAAATGCAGACTCGCAGTATTAAGCCAGATGATTTTTCATATAGTTGTCTCGTTAATCCTTATGGTGCACCAAAATAAGTTAGAATGCGAGAGATAGTACGATAATTTTCGGCTGTTAAGGAATTGTCTCCATTTGAAAGCACACCAGGATGTTAAATCCCATGTAAACTTAACACACCACAACGTCAGTTCTGTACAATTTTCAGTTACGAAGACGGAGACACTGACAGGTGAAGACCTGTGAGATGTCACTTGTCTGTCTCTCTCAAACTTTCTGATTCGTGCATTAGTGAGAATAAACCAGATGTACAGAAATCGTTAAACTTAAATGAGCGGATGTGCTTTTACTCTGATATCTGTGGATAATTTACAACTTATTCTTCATAAATTAATTGTGACACAATGATTCTTAGTTTGGTTCATAAAAAATGAATCATGAAGGAGGTTTTAGGTTCATTGTAAACCACGGGTAGGGTGACAAATATTCATAATTAAATGCTTATTGACGTTAGATTTTATATCCAGAGAAAAAGTATGTTTATTGCGATCGATTACTAAGTTAATGGTTCTGGTTCCTGATACAGGTGATACTCGAACTTCTAAGAACAAACTCGTTGAAAGATGAGGTTATCAGATGAGGAACACTTTCTGACCCTATTTGAATTAATGTTTTATTTTTCGTTTATCATACAGTGATTAATAGTGGACGGGGTAAGAGCCCAATTCTACACAGAAAAAATTGGCATACGCGTACTAGAGGTCAAAACAAATTTGTAGACCCGCTGCACGCTGTTCTTAAAAAAAACCCTTAGGAGGGAAGCGCTGAGTCATTATTATTTTTTGTATGGGATTTTTTTTTAGAAACCTATCGTTTTTGATATTAAATAAAGGGGATTTTGAGGTGATTCTAAAAATATACCACATCATTATATTTTAGCCATTTTATTCATTGAAAAACAAAAATAATTTTCAAAACATATACCAAGTTTCGGCTCCTCCAGATACGATATGGCTGATTTTTAGTCCTCCGTAGTCAACTAGGAACCCTTATAGTTTCGCCATCTTCGTCTGTCTGTCTATCTATCTGTCCGAGGCTTTGCTCTGTGATTGTTAGTGTTAGAAAGCTGCAATTTGGTATGGATATTTAAATGAATAAAACTGACAATGTCCTAAATAAAAATGTAGGGTGCCTCTCCCACACGTAAAGTAAGGATGATTTTTTTTTTCTTCAACCCTAGGGTGTGGCATGTTGGATAGTTCTTTTAAAATGAATAGATGTCTTCATCGAATTTTTTTTTGATAAAGTGAATATTTTCAGAAATATTCACTACAGAGGATAAAAAAATCGTGTCCAGGGGGGAGTCTTTTGAACTATGTCCATAAATATGAAAAAAAAACATAAAAGTAAAGCTTAATAAAGACTTTCAACGAAAACTATAGCAGACATGATCAGTTAAGCCGTTTTTGAGTTATCATAAAAAGTCTTCCCTTCACTTATGAAACGCTGCGAAAGTAATCCCTGGCTTGTTATTGATTAAGTAAAAAAGTAAAAGTAATTTAATAGGCATAATTACATGCACCTATGAACGTCAATAAACTACCACCGGTTCGGAAAAATATACCTTAACGAGAAGAATCGGCGCATGAAACTCTACGAGTCACTGTCATTTTTTCAAAACAATATTTATTTTATTTTATTTATTTTTATTTTATTTATTTATTTTATTTATCTCCACCACAAAGTATACAGGTTTAGACAGTGACTATAAATAGAGTTGTTATTTCTAATGTTTACAACTTGTGCGGTGGAGACTGGTGCCCGAACTAGGGGAAACCTGTATGTCAGGTCACCAGATCTCCATCCCTCAGATATCCATAACAAGTTAACAACCATCTTGGTTAGTGAATAAAAGTGGAATAAAAACTTCATGCTAGCTAGGACAAGATAAGCCAAATTAACATTTTATTAAGATTACGCATGTGTGTGTGTGTGTGTGTGTGTGTGTGTGTGTGTGTGTGTGTGTGTGTGTGTGTGTGTGTGTGTGTGTGTGTGTGTGTGTGTGTGTGTGTGTGTGTGCGTGTGTGTGTGAGTGTGTGCGTGCGTGTGTATTATCCTTTTAAGAATTTCGGTACATTAGTCTTTCTGTGTCGTTATAGTCGAGGCTGAGTAGCCAGTTTGTGATAGATTTCTTACATAAGGCTTTTGTAAGAGTATAGATAGAGAGCACACTATGGACTTTATTATAAAGGAAACCACCAAGGAAGCAGAAAAATCTTTGAGCAAACCGAGTGTTGAACATTTTTGAGGGACAGATTAGATCTTTACGGCGCTTATTAATCAAAATCTGAGGTTCATATCTGAGCATCGAGTGTTTTTTTTGTAGAATATGGAGAAAGAAAAGTTGTCGCACTGTTAGGACGTTACATTTCTTGTATAGGTCAGAGGTGGGGTAAAGAAACGGAAGGAACATGCTCACTTTCAGAACAGCTCTCTGGGCCCTTTCTAGTTTGAGTATATGAGTTTTGTGTGCCCCTCCCCAAGAGGAGATGCAGTTCTTGCTGTGAGGAGGTCAATATGTCGATTAAAGTTTAGGTTCTGGTCCAGTACTATTCCTAAATATTTGACGTGAGGCACCTTTTCTAAGGTCAAACAGTGACAGTTGTGAAGGTTAGGATTGAGACATGTGTGTGAAATTAGTGAAAAGGGGGCAGAGTTCATTCGATGGTCAGTTTTCGGTGAGAAAGTAACGTACTTGGTTTTAAGGACATTGAGTGTGTATCGATCATAGATAATTGCTTTATTTCCACAAACCTGAGTGTTGCCACTCTTACATGCTAAGTATTCAATCACACATCTTCCTTTTTCTTTTACAAAAGAATGTTTTCACATCACTAGTTATTGGTTAATCTGGACAATGGTTGCATCTCTAGTTGACGTTACTTGAGGGTGATATTAGTGACATTGACACATAAAGCTAACCTAAAAATGTAAGGAACAAGTTGTGTTTTTAAGGTAAACAAATATAGCATATAAAAATTTGGACATCAAACTGTTACATAATATTATAAGGACTGACTACAAACAATTCCGGTCTGCGAGGTGTTAAGCGAGGCGAGAATTTATAATAGGCTAACCAACATATTCTGATAATTGTGTTTTGTAATAATAAAGATTTTAAAATGAAATGATTGTGTTACTTACTTTCTTAACTAATTATAAATTGTCCTTATTCACGTAACTTACGAATATGAGCACAAATACAGTAGGTACACGACACTATCACTGTTTTTCTTTGATTTTGAAATAAGATGTTAAGATAATAATGTTCACATTTAGCAGTTTTTACACGAGCACTTTTTTGTAGGCTTCACATGTCGTCCAGATCTCGTAGTGATGGTTTCTTTTTCTGGTGAAGTGTCCCGGCTTGTGGATGATGATGATTCAGGGGTAATAAAAGGAGTAGATGGTGGTGATTCTTCATCAGTTTCAAGGTTGGGCTCATGTGTGGGAGAGCTTAGTGTGGTTTCTTCTGTCAGTGTACTTGGTCTCTTTTCAGATGACGATAATATAGGAAGTTGGTTCTCTGTTGGTGAGTGGTTCACAGTCTCTTTTTGATCTGAAGTTGTCTTTTTCATTAATGGTTGATGGAATCCTTCTGGAATAATATATATGATGGACTCTGGGCTTGGTGAAGATGACAGGTATGGCGAAGGTGGTGTGAGAGTGAAAGTAGAGGGACTTTGTGTCTTTGAGTCAATAGTTTGATCGGGTAGTTCAATGATTGCTTTTCTGTTCTTCCTAATCTCTCTTCCTTTTTCTGTCAAAATATTGTAGCTTCGAGGTTCTTCTCTTTTTCCAGTGACTGTTCCATGTATTTGTTCATTTGGTAGAAATACTCTTTTTCCAGTTTCCAATTCAGGTAGTTCTTTGGCTCTGTGTCTCTTGTCATAGTTTTCTTTAGCTTTTTCTCTTCTTTTTAGCAACTGATCTCTCAAGTGTTCTATATTTTGTAATTTTGGCTTTAGTGCTGAGGATGGTATTGGTATATTTGTGTTCAGAAGTCTTGACATAGCGATTTGTGATGGAGCGATTCCTAGTTTATTGGGTGTTGTTCTATAATGTAATAGTCCGAGTAGGGGATCTTCTGGATTTTTATCAAATATAGTCTTGATTATCTTTACACCTATCTCGGCGGCTCCATTGCTCTGAGGGAAATGGGGGCTTGAAGTAATATGTGTAAATTCCCAGTCTGTTGCAAATTGTTTGAACTCTTTTGATGCAAATTGAGGGCCATTATCTGATCTTAAGATGTGGGGTATACCATGTCTGGCCATAATGCATTTTAGGTGTTTGATGATTGCCATAGAAGTGGTAGATGTCAGTGATACTACTTCAGGGTAGTTTGACAGTATGTCCCTTACAACAAGATATTCTTTTCCTTTGTAGGTACATAGGTCAGCAGCTATGACTTCAAAAGGGTTATTAGGTATTTCTCCAGATATGAGAGGTTCAGGCCTTTGTGTAGTCTGTTTAGCACAGAATTCACATTTTTTTGACCATAGTGTGATATCATGTTCCCATGTAGGCCACCATACTGCATGTTTGGCTCGCAGTTGGCTCTTGGCAGTTGTAACATGTCCAGTGTGAAGTTTTTCTATTGTGGTTTGTCTCAGTTTTGTAGGTATATATATTTTCAATCCACATGTAATTAATTCATTAGTCAGAACAAGGTCTTCTTTGTGTTTCCAAAATGGTTTTATTTCTTCTTCAATGCTTTTATAGCTGGGCCATCCATTCATTATATAAGTGTATAGTTTTTTGCATATCTCATCTTCTTGTTGAGCCTCTTTTATTCTTCTGAGACGCTCATCAGAGAAAGGCATTTCTTTACTAATGCTGAGGAATGTTGATTCATCAAGCTTGTCACTTCTCTCAAGAATATCTCTGTCTTCTTCTTCGGTTGGAAGTGGGGCTCTAGATAACATATCAGCCGTGTACATGTATTTTCCAGGGACATGCTCCATTTTGTAGTTGAATGGGGTCATTCTCATCCTGAATCTTTGGAGTCTTGTAGGCAGGTCTGCAATGGGTTTTGATCCTAATATGGCGAGTAATGGTTTGTGGTCTGATCGCAAGCTGAACATTGGTAAGCCTTGGAGGTAGAGTTTGAAGCGTTCACATGCCATAGTTGATGCACATGCTTCCTTTTCTATCATTGCATACCTCTGTTGAGTGGGTGTGAATGCAGATGACCAAAAGTGAACTGGTTTCCAAATATCTCCATGTTTTTGTTCAATTACACCACCCATTCCATACTGTGATGCGTCTGCTGAGACTCTGGTTTGTAGGTTTGGGTCATAATGTGCTTGCTGAGGAGCTGAAGTTAACAACTTTTTGATTTCTTGAAATGCAGTAGTGTGTTCAGCATTCCATTCCCTTGAAGAATCTTTTTTTAGTAGGTCACGGAGAGGTTTTGTCACATCTGCTATGTTTGGTAGGAATTTGAGATGTTGATTTACTGCTCCCATAAAACTTCTTAGTCCGGTAAGATCCTTGGGTATTGGTAGGTTGTTTATCGCCTTAATTTTGTCTTGAAGAGGTTGTACTCCATTGCTTGTTATTTTGTGACCTAGGAATATGCATTCGGTTGTTCTGAAGATACATTTCTTCTTGTTCAGGGTTACTCCTCCTTTCTGTAAAGCTTTGAGTACTTGCCTGAGGTTTTCATCATGTTCTTGTATGGTTTTTCCATGAACTAGGGTATCATCAACATGATTTATGCAACCTTTAACGCCTGCTAGTATTGTTGCCATTTTCCGTTGAAAAATTTCACTTGATGAGTTCATTCCCATCGGCATTCTGTTGAATCTATATCTTCCAAAGGGGGTGATGAAAGTAGTTAGATCTTTAGAATTCTCAGTAAGTTTAACTTGGAAATAGCTCTTTACAGCATCAATTTTTGAGAAATATTTGGATCCGGCAAGTTGTGCCAAGCATTCTTCTACAGTTGGCAAGGGGTGATATTCTCTCATGACGCTTTTGTTAAGTTCTGTGTAGTCAACTGTGACACGCACACTAGTAGTGTCATTTTTGTCTGGGACTGGTACCATTGGAGCGCACCATTCAGTTGGGTGTGTGACGGGTTCAATTACTTTCATGTCTTGAAGATTCTGCAGTGCTTTTTCTACTTTTGGTCTTATTGGTATAGAAATATGCCTTGGGGTAGTTACTGCATATGGTTTGGCATTCTCTTTCAGTTTTATGTTGTATTTTCCTTCCATGACGCCTAATCCTGTGAATAAGTCTGGGAATTCATCTTCAGGCAGTGTCTTGTTGGAGATTTGCATAATTTCAGTCTTTGCATGCCATTGTACCATACTGAAAGTGTCACACTCGGTTAATCCTAGTAAGGGTGTGTGTTGGTTTTGCAGCACATAGATGTCTGTGACCATGGTTTTGTTTTGCCATGTCAAATTGACATTGTGGCATATACCTCTTGAAGGCAATATCACTCCACAGGGTCCTAGTAGTTTCTCCTTAACTTCTGCTGGCTTAGGTAATTTTAGCTTGACTCTCAGTTCGGGGCTTATGACTGTTTCCGATGCACCAGTGTCAATTTTGAATTTGACTTTTTGGCCATTTACTAATATTGTAGCATATTTAGGTTTGGAGCGGGCTGATCGTGGTGCTGAGTTTACAGAATCAATGATTTTCTCAGAGTTTTCTATGCTTCCAAAGAAAAATTCCTCTTCTTCTTCTGTCACCTCATTAACAGTTTTACGTTCCTTCTTGTCATCTTTCTTTTTCTTACAGACAACTAACCAGTGGCCTTTTAGTCCGCATCCTTTGCAGATTGAGTTTGTAGCTTCGCAGTCTGCAAATTTGTGTTTTGGAGTACGTCCACACTTTCTGCAGCAATCTGAAGTTCCAATTTGTTTTATAGGTTTCTTTGCACTCATTCTCCTGTTTACATAATGTACTTCTGGGGCTTGTACTTGATTGGGGTTGAGTGTAGCCATGTTAGCCTCCACGATTTCGGCGTGTCGAACTCTATTGATGACTGTTTCAAGCTTGGGCTCTTCTTCCAGGTTTTGAAGTGCTTTCGAGAGTTCCGCATCCCTCATGCCTGCGACGATTCTATCACGTATGAGTTCGTCTTCGAGAGTTCCGAACTCACATTTTTTTGCAAGGTTGTGCAAGTCTGTTATGAAATCGTCTATACACTCGTTTTCTTTTTGAACGCGCTGGTTGAATCTGGCTCTACTATACATTTTAGTTTTTCGAGCTGTGTAATATGATTCGAATTTGGCTTTGACTACCTCATACGATTTCATATCGCTTTCGCTGAGTTTCATTGATGCGATGACGTTGTTGGCCTGGCCACCCATGATGTACAGCAACGAATTTACTTGCGTTTCGCTCGGTAGCATCTTCAGACGTGTGGTCTCTCGGTATTGCTCGAATCGAGTAATCCAATTTTGCCAGTCGATCGCTTTGAAGCTAAATTGTTGAGGCGGCGGCGTGGTCATACCGGGTAGGAAGGTTATAGCTTGAGTATCTGATGTCGTTGCGGGAGATTGAGACATAAGTTGTGTCTGCAGCTGCTGTATTAGCAACATTTGGGCATCTATTTGCTTCTTTAGCTCTTCCATACTGGTTTAATTATTATTTTTCACGTTGAAAAATTTTTTTTACCGCTGTCACCATGTGTATCGATCATAGATAATTGCTTTATTTCCACATAGCACATTTTGCTTTAATAGCACATTATTTGACAACCGGTTCGTCACCAAATTCAAACCAGCTTGGGCCCATCGAGAAGCCTCGCTCCACGATTCACCATGAAAAATATACATTGTTTTCCATATCTACGACCAATAACATTAAATAAAATAAGAAATGTTTAAAACTTCAAGTCTTAAGAGTAGTTTTTAAGTATTATTATGCTAACTTCGTCACTTCTTTTCAAGTAGGTAGTTATAAGCAAATGTAGCTGAAATAATGGGGATGGAACCGTACATCTACAGAGTAATTATTTTTCCACTGTTAAACAACTGAAATATGCAGTGGTACGTGAGTATATACCACCATATATGCTAGATATCACTTCCATGATCTACGGTTCCACCGAAATGCGTCTCTTTAATTTTTTTACACCTCAGGTCCGATCCAACAATTAAAAGTAATAATATATTATCTTATTCGGTACTTTTTTGTCGACATTATGTGTAATGTTATTTACAAAATGTAACGCTTTGTAATGACTGTTTGTACCAAAATAAAGAGAAAAAAAACATTGTATAGTTAAATATAAAATTTCAGTGTCAGCTACCACAAAACTACAATGCTACAGTAGAAAACCTATTTTCGCGATAGATTATCTATGCAGGACGCTATCACTGCCAAACATCCCTATCCATGATGTAATCGTTAACCTTATAATATGCTTTTGAAATAAGTGTTCGTCTTACTACAGATTTAAATTTTGAATTGCTTAGTTCAGTAATGTGTTTAGGAATTTTATTGTAGAACTTGATACAATTTCCCATGGACGATTTTTTCGCCTTTACTAGTCTATAGAAGGTTATTTTGAGTTTCCCAGTGTTTCTGGTGACTATTAGTTTATCAGCGTTCGTTGGGAAATAGCACAAATTCTTCGTAACATACATTATTATTTCAAATACGTATAAGGACGGCAGGATTAGAATATCTATTTTTTCATTAAAAAATTCTCTTAATGATTCACGCGACCCCAAATTATAAATTGCTCGAATAGCCCTTTTTTGCAAAATAAATACAGAGTCAATATCTGCAGCTGATCCCCACAAGATAACACTATAAGTAATTATACTATTAAAATAAGCAAAGTAAAGATTTTGTAAGAGTAAGTTCATTGGGCAGCTACGGAACCCTATATAGGTGCAATTTTTTTTTCATTTCGAAACATTTTTGGCCGTTCCGGAAAATGTGCTTTTTAAGTTTAACCCTTTAACACTAGAGGCACAGAAATATGTATATTGTATACATATTTATGATTGGTAAAATTATTATTGCTATATTTCATATCAGCCGACTAGAAAATAGCAACTAAAATCGACCAATCAGTAAGCAGAGCAGAGGCGTTTGTTCACGGTGTCTTTATGTAATCAAACCTGTGTCTATATTTGGTAACGTGTCAAAGCTGTCAAAAACGATGCCGCCATTGGCGCCTACTTACTTATACATACATTATGTTCCCTGTGGATTTTATTGTTGTTTTTAGGAGGATAATCCTTGTATTTATTTTCTCGCAGTCGAAGTGTGTGTATAACTCTGGTCTAAAAGGCATATTAACCCTCGAACGAGTTTCCCTTACTTCGTTCGGGAAAATGACCGTCTCGTGGTAACATGGCTAAAGCCCTTGTCATACAATCTACTATAACCTAGTGCTAGCGGTACCTACGCCAAAAAAAACTGAAAATGGTGTTAAAAGCATGAAAATTGGAACGATTGATCTTTAGGCCATACGAATCAATTTGACACGTAGCAACAAAAAAAGGAGAGGAGTTATGACGTCATCCTTTTTTGTATGGGAAAACATTTATGTTCTGAAACCTATCGTGTGTGGTATCCAATGAAAGGGCTTACTAAGCCGATTCTAAAAATATAACACATCATTATATTTGTCACTTGTTTTAAATTAAAATCATTCTCAAAACATACCAAGTTTAGAGTTTGAGAAACGTATAAAATGTTCAAAAAAGGGAAGCAGGCAGGGAGCGGCAGCGCGGTACATACTCACGGCAAACATTTCAATCAAAAGCAAACCAATAATAATAATTGCTAATAATGAGCAAAATAAAAATTGCAATAACATCGATGTTTTATTCTTTCTTTTTAAAAATTTAGTTCGATAGATTGTTTTTTTAAATAAAAATAAATATGTTAATATTAATAAATAATATAAATATGATTGAAAACTTTTCTCGCATTAATATTTATCATCCTCAGTGTCTAAACTTGAACTTTTACTTTTAAAATAATTATCAATGATATTGTTATTGAGATATTAAAGTGACACATGTTTTTCGGAATTTTTTATCGCTTAATTTCAGAGCTTTAGGCCCTTATCGCCTAACTTTGTCTTACAGTCATCATATAAAACTCAGTGAGATTGATATGATTCTCAAGTTTTACTGAGAAAATTCCACAAAGAACATACAAGTACAAACTTACATCGTGTGGGGTATCGTCGGATAGCTTGTTTAAAATAATAAGTATGGGGTTTCTTTCTTTCACCATTTTTTGATATAGGGATCCGTTTGCGTGAATATACTTTAACAATTTTTCGTTTGAGTCAAGTTCAACGTTAAACGGTTACTGAGTTTAGAAAAAAAAACATTGTAGTAATAATGAATTTAAAAGGAAAACTATCAAAGCTAAGGAGACATGACTAGTCACGAATAATAAAACCTGGTTATTAGTAGTGTCAAACGAATGTGGCCCGTTACGCACTTTGCCGGTTTTATTAGGTAAGTAGGTCTGTATGTAGAAAGCTCTTTACGGAGCTCAATCCAACTTTAGTTTTGACAGCAAATGTATGATTGGACACGGTAAGTCAAGAAAGAGTAGGTACAGTGGAACCTCAATATATAAAATTACTAATAAGTAGTCAATTGTAAATAGAGCTGAAAAGTTATACTTAGTCCACTTTCTTGACTGACTGGACTCGGTTCACCGGATGATTTTGTACTACCGCGACACATCCCTTGACAAAAGCAACAGTGGAAGTCCAAGGAAAAGCTAGCCCAGTCTTTTTCATACTGAACGACATTTTATTTATCTTTTTTTTTCATTACCACATGGTTCTTATTTCAAAAAGACGCTACAATTCTCTTCGAGGCATGAATCTTATTCAGAATGTAAGAATCATGTTTTCATTAAATTGGTGGTCATAAAGCCTCAAGGATTGGTTTTGCTATTACTTCGATTTTCACAGTGGTATTTTTAAACTTTGGTCTGGTTGATTTCAGAGTATTTTCATGATGTCACTTTTTATCTCTTATATTTGATTGAGTACATTACCTATATAATACTATCATTAAGGTATAAGTACAAAGAAAAATTGAAACGGGTTTGCAAGTGGAACAAACTAGGAATCGAACCCGATATATTATTATCTTTGTTTTGCCGGGCCGGGTGGCAGTTATCCACTAAGTAGACCGCTTTAGTTAATTATTTGGTATAGTAAACTTATAATATCTTTAGCATAAATATAATTGCAGTCATAATAGAGTTGAATATTTGGGTATGAAATTTTAACATGATCACATCACATCATCAGCTTGTGTCAGTCCACTGCTGGACATAGACCTCTCCAATGGCACGCCACTGAGCTCGATCTTCAGCTCTTCTCCTCTAACGAACATCATCGCCCCACCATTTACAGGACGCCCTACACTACGTTTGCCGACACGTCGTCTCTACTTAAGAACCAGTCTGCTCCAACGGCCATCGCTTCTGCGGCATATGTGACCTGCCCACTGCCCCTTCAACTTACTAATTCGCTGAGCAATATTGGTAACCTTGGTTCCCTGACGAATACGTTCGTTCCGGGTACAAACCCTAAAAGAAACTTCGAGCATAGCTCACTCCATAGCTCGCTGAGCGACCTTAAACTGGTGGACAAGACGCACAGTGAGTGACCACGTTTCGGCAAATGTTCAGCCAGTAATGAGTGACAGGACGCGCTGATTAACTGAACCGGTTTTTGAGGTATCAGTGATGACAAGACTCGACAAAGTTTTTAAGCATGCATAATATGTATACATAAATGTAAAGACTATTTGATCCACTAGCCAGCAACTAGTGTTTCATGTAACTCAATATAGCATTCCGTGTAATAAATAGCAACATCGTCAGCATTTGTCAGTACACAGCTGGACCTAAGCCTCTCCCATGGCACGCCACTGAGCTCGATCTTCTTGGTCCATTATTGCGAATTTTACTCTCGCTTGCTCGGTGAGTGACTCCTAAAGTAAAAGGGTACGACTTCAGTCTTGCTAAACTCCTTCTGTGTACCTGTTATCATTGAACCTGCGCCTTTCTGTCTCCATTTGAAATCGGTTATTATAGTTTCCGAGATAAAGAACCATCATAGGATCACTTTGCTGTCCGGCTATTCGGACTTTTTCTCGGGTTTACCTAATCTTTAATTTGGTGTTGTGTTGCGACTGTTGTTTTTTTTTTTTAAATACATTGGTGGCAAACGACTAGACAAATCGCCTGATGGTAAGCGATTAGCGCCGCCCATGGACACTCGCAACACCAGAGGGGTTGTAAGTGCGTTGCCGGCCTTTAAGATGGGAGTACGCTCTTTTCTTGAAGGTTTGAAGGTCGAATCGGTCCGGAAATACCGCAGGCGACAGTTCATTCCACAGTTTAGCTGTGCGAGGCAAGAAATTTCTGGAGAAACGCACAGTTGAGGACTGCCAACCATCTAAGTGGTGAGGATGGAAATTTTGTCGTGTTGGGCGATTTTAACCTCAGACTATTTTTATACCACGTCGGTGCCAAACAAGCGTTTGCCGTTATTCTTGCGTGTCTAATTCTGTGTACTTATAGTTAATAATAAGAGTGCATAGATCTGTATTTAATTTCAGTCAATTAGGTAGGCATTATGTTCTTTTCACCATTTTTAGAAAACCCCATGTTGGATACATTCTATACCATACCACAGGTCTTACCTATTTAGAAAACCAGGTTTCTAGTTTTAAGAAGATTTGTTGTATGTACTTTGATGTTTGTTGAAAATAAATATTATTTTTATTATTCGTGAAGCAATTTTAGGATTTTCATAATATATGGGATTGAAAATAACGGTATGTTGTGCACTGTGGGATAAAATATTGCCAGACAAAAACTACAAAATGATGTTTTCACTTTTTTAATCTTGATATTTTCATCTACGATACAAGGCACACACACAATTTTAAGTAAAACAATTATAATAGAAATAATAAATAACACTTGCTCTCAAATTGCATACAACAACTGAAGTTTCTATATTAAGGTACATCTTCATATACACTTATGTAAAGCCTCAATATCCGCCGGAATGAACATATTAGTGGACAATACTGGAATTATAGACAGTTCGAGCAAAATATACTATTAATTTGTTCTATGTTATGTTAATATTGTCACTTCTACATTATGATGTGTAAATGAAATGAAACTGATACAAAAGTACCACATTCACGCTCTCCAGACAGTCACACATGCTCAGCTAAACATTTATAGTAACAACTAAGTTTTATTCATTACCCATTATTGATGAAACGTCGCATCGGGCGTGCGCTTGCAAAAGCGTCGGCGCTTGACTATTCCCTCCCGACAATTTACGAAAGAATAATAGATTCTCGAGACTATTCACGGCACTCCAGGAACTACTCAATGTATACGTCAGGAAATTGTCCATAGCCGAGCGCCAATATCACGCCAGATACGATCTCTAATTCTTATGCAAGTTATTTAAGACATTTAAAGTCCTCCTGTAAACTAAGCATATAAATAACACTATCATTTATTCTTTATATATAATGTTAAGACTACTGCTTATTGTAAGGGTAGCTACCCATACATCGACTCTGCGTTATGGATATGAGATACAGCGATTATAATTATTTATACAGCGTCTATGCCAAACTTTAAAGTAAACACTTAGGTTATATTGTACGCAAAACTGTCTCTTCTGTGTTCAGTCCATAAAATTCAATTGTATAAACGTGTAATCGTAAACAGCTAACGTAAAGAATCTATCGCAAGGTAATGCAGATACATATATAATTAAAGTTATATCTAATCATTGCACTAAAATTGAATAAATTACATGATAGAAGATCACAATATAATCCTATTAATTATTTTTCAATATGGTCGACGAATTCGTATTTGCGAATAAAGGTACACGTATGTACCTCCTAAAATATAATTTAGTTTCACTGAACATAAAGTATTTTAGGAACTCAAATAATACCTAATTAAAATCAGCTTGAGCCTACTTGTAGAACACGAAAAACATCTCAAAAAACAGTCTTTGATCAATTCCTACCATTTTCGTGATCAATTTAATAAGAGCCCAATGTGATTTTTAAATGCCCAAACCTTAAGATATGTAGGATAGATACTCAGTTACTCTGGGAATACAAAACGTGTAGTACATGGCAATCGTGACGGCCAAAGTCCGACAAAACTGATCCATTCTTAATTTATAAATATGGCATAGTTAAAAGGTACTCTTGTTAAAGATTAAATGTTTGACGAATAATTTACGTAAATCGTCGATAAACAGTAAGACTTATATATTTAAATATAAAGCGATATTTACAAATTTTACTATGGAAGAAGAGTTCATGAGACTTCGCCACGAAATCTACGTAACTTACTTCAATAACAATATTTACATTACTGTAGTGCTTTTAATCTCAAAACAGAGAAGTACAACTTACTTCATCGAGATCTTTATACGAAAAACTTGACTATAATAAACAATTGGATGAACATTTAATGTACATGAACATATCGATTTCGACTTCGCGAACGTTCACTTAGTCGAGAGAATCACTAGGGACCGTCGAATTGAGTGTCCAATAAATCTTTGGATATTATTTTTCCCTGAATTCGGGTTTGACGCTGATGATCGGTTTCCTGGTCTCGTCAGGCTTGTCGTGCTCCTGGGGGTGTTCGGCGGCCCCGGCGTCTGGTAGCTAAGTGGCCGAGCTGAACAGCACCGAGTTCTTGTAGTAGCTGGCGCGCTCCGATAGCGGGCTCTTCACGTCGCGCTCCATAGCCTGCTGCCGGGACTTGCGCTCCATCTCCAGCTCTTGCGCGAGCGATTCTGTTACCAATGAGAAACAATCATTAGAAACATTACAATTCTTGGTATCAATATCCATCCTAAATCTGCATATTTGCAGAAAATTTCAGGAGAAACCAAGACGTGGTGCTAAAAAAATCGAGCATCATTTTTTTATGGAAATCTTGTAACAAACAATGGAATTTTATTAATTTAAACAATTTAATCAATTCAATTTTGTTTAGTAATTCATAATGTGTTATTTTTATTTACTTTAATATTATTATTATTTAACTTTATGACATGTAAATTGGTTTTATGAATAAATTGAATATGAATATGAAACCAGAAATATGCAAAATACAAATCTAAGTAATGTACGATTATTAAGCAGGGTGTACTCGTACAACCACGATTCAAATTAAAGTTCATATTCAGGCTACAAGTGTGCCGTCCCGGAAAATGTCATTAGTGTTCTGCGAAGGTTCAGATCAAACAGAGTCGTTGGAAGTGTGGCACTTACCAAATTAATATTCGACATACCTACTTCGCAGTAAAAACGTGTCTGCCACTCGCAATATACGTTATTATTAAATTGCGTTTAGAAGGGTTCTATGTGATTTGAGGTAGCTACATATTGTTATATCCGCTAATAATTTCGAAGTACGTTTATACGTGTGACTTAAAACAAAAAAAAATGTCGCCTAATATTGTATCAATGCCATGGGCCGCAATCTTAATGGGTAGAAAGATTTTAAATGCAACATCTCTATTTTTCACGTCTATCTATATGTTATCAGATTAACATATATCACCTTTTGAGCAATCAGACAATACAAAAAAAATTGAATGAAAACTTGAAACCCTTCTCAAGAACAGAAGACACAGTAATAAGATTTTAAGAAAATTGACAAAGTTCGTGAAGAGGCAAGAGTAGGTGAGGTAAGGCAATTGTCTCCGAAAACGTCGACGTTTTACGAAATATGCTTATTCAATTTCATGCAACGCTTGCCGTCTCCTGCAATTTACGAGATATAAAAGATATAAACGGAATCGCGTTTTTTGCTTACTTTGATGGAACATTTTCTCAACAGGGAATTCAATTTTTTATCCCGGCATTCGTTTACAATTTATGATTTGAGTGTCCAAATTTATAACCTATTTTTCTTCCCAGTGCTCTGTGTATTTCAGTAACAGTTGGCTCAGCAGTTATACATATATAAAATGAAAATAAAGAACACTTGGTGCCATTGTAATATATATATATATATATTTCTTAAAATGACGAGTGGGTGTGAAACACTCTGTTTTGAAAACATTCGTCAGTTAAAAAAACTCAATTATAATCGGATTTGTCTCAGTGAAGACTGGCTGCAGGGCATCACACTCGCAAGTGTCGCGTCGAGGGTTGTGCCGAAACAGAAACCTATTATCCCGGGCGAGATTATACGCCTAGGGCGTCACAATTAAATATTATACACTTAAAAGCTTCGGCCTTTGCCGTTTCAGTTCGCTGCCACCCCTAAATGTCCCATTAGGTTTGTTTGAATACGTAATATTTTTGCATTTGCCGCTCTTAAAATAGAATTGCCGGTTCCTTTGACTGCTATAATCTATTTGTTCTTTGAGATACCCGTAATGCTTGAGCGCTTTGCTTAGTTAAAGTTGTACTTTAATGTTTCTTATTTTCTGTGTCTAAAAAAGTAATTCTCATTTAGTCGTAATTGTTTGATACTTGTATCTGAGTAAAATGACTTAGCTTTATGTTTTTATTTTTCTCGTTGGTAGCAGTAGTTTGCTCCACGTATTTCAATGCGTTCCTTTTTTTGTAATCGATAAGAAAAACAGGTTGAATGATTCAAGTTGTCGATTAATTTTTAAAAGAAACGAATCGATTTCATAACTAAATAGAGAGTCGAGCAAGAAATTACGATTAGGTGCTCGCCGTGCCGTTGTGGAGACAAATTGTTTCTCTTATTTGGATCACATAAAAACTTATTATAGTGTTCGATTAGATGAACCTTTTTTAGTTCAGTCGTACAAAATGTAAATATTTGTCAATTATAGTTAGAATCCGTGTACTTCATTGTGAAACAGAAATTAAAACTTGTTTAGAATAATACTTCGTTATAATAAAACCATGGTCTTCAGTCACTCAGATTCATTTAGTTATGTCTTAAAAATGTAATACATTTTTTAAAATAAATATTAGGAATACATATCAAGATTATCGAAGAAAAAAATAAAAGTGCCCACTGAGAGAATCCTATTAAATTACTATATTTCTACATAAGAGTCAACATTGTCGGGAATATTATTATGTGTCTCAAATAACAATCATCAACATAAATAACAACAATGTGAAAATACTGTACATCAAAAGCAATGGTGTTTTCAACAATCGAGCAGAAAATCGACGTTTTTGAAATTGAATATTTGCGCGAAATTAAAAGTACTTAATTGCTATTACAAACCCCGGGTTCATTGGGTTATACCTATATAGGTACATCATTAATTTTTTTAATTTTACGCCGCAATCGACACCTTCGTTCATTGTTATCGCCACATTAATTATTGTCAAAAAATCGCGCATAAAAACTTCATTAATTATTTTTGGAAATTCGAGATGGTTGTGCACAAAGGGGTTGTTTAAACGGTATTTAGGAGAATAGGGTTGTATAAGATGTTTAAAAAAACTCTCGAATCCCTAGAAACACTTCTAGATAATTCCAATGAATCGACGATGTGCCACAGCGGCGTACCAAGGATGACTGTCCAAGCGTAGCCAATCTGAAGAGATAGGATTGATTTTCTATTAACAGATTTCTTTTTACTTTTTCTAAACTCCGACTCGTTCGTGACTTCGACACAGGTTTTAAATCGTTTACCATTCTTTGTGATGTCAAGTCTTCCAATGATATTACAAAACATCTGATTGATTGGCTTCTTTTAATAAAGGATAGCAGTAGTACAATACGTAACGAATAATAATATTCGGTCGAAAAGTCATTTCATTATGTTAAAGGTAGGTAGGTACCTATTCTGTATTTCTGAAGGATAAACAAAAAGTTATTATCGTCAAAGGTTTCGGCCGCACCTGTGCGGTACAATTTTATTTCCATTCATTTTACAAGCTCACCTATAAAGAACGCTGGAGAAGTTCCCTCTTTATTAATTTTTCAACTTTATATTACTTACCATCAGTTGCTTATCAGTTTCAACGACGCCGCTTAAAGATACGTATGTTTCATTCAATACTTTTTCAATAAAACCAAGAAAGTCAATTACCCACAGCATCAAATTAATTAGATTTTTTAAATTAAAAACCTATAATTTGAATGAAAAGACTGTATTTTGACTCATCCCGTTCGTCAAAGAAAGGAGAGAAACTTTTCTAATTTACGAATATTTTTTTGCCGACGGGACTGCAAAAAGCGATGGAAAGATTCATGTTTTAATTTTTGTTTTTCTGCCAACTTTTATGTTTACCGTCTTCGTTCGGGAAGTAGGTAGGTTCGAGTGTAGGTTAAATCTATTATATAAGCAACGTTAATTGATCTATAAACCTATGAAATTTAACTCGTTTTTTTACTCGTAATTTCTAATAAGTATTTTTTTAGTTGGGCTGTTATAAATTATGTACATACCAACCGATGAGTATGTGTCAGTTTCAAGCGAAAGGTCCCTTTTTGTCGATATCATTAAGGCCAGGTTCTAACCGCGTCAGTAATTATTTACTATGCTAATACCGTCGTCTTATTGGCCCCTTTTGCTCGAGAATGACTCATATCTAAACTGAGACGTAAGTTAGTCAAGTCACGTAGATAAGTAACATTTATAGTCTTTTATTGAAGGACTAACAAATAACAGTATCTTGTAAGAACAGAGAGTGGTATTTTTCAACCCACTCAACACAGGTTCTCACTTCGTTTGTTATCTCAGAACTCCATCATTTATAATAAACCGATTTGTGATTTTGTTTGAGAGGTCTCTCTCTCCAAGTTTATCCCATATGACTTAATTGAAGATCTGATGACAAGATTCATGAGGAACTGAAGGAACTCCTCAAATATGATAGGCACATCTGTGGCGTTTTCGGCGTTTTTAAAGTAAGACTATGGAATCGTTTTTTATTTTTTTTTCCAAGCTTAAAAATATGCTTTTTTTCTTGGTCTGAGCCTTATTTACAGATTTTTTTATTAGTTGTATCGGGTTTTAAATTATCATAATATTACATAATATTAAATTTCTCTGTTGTTAAAAGGGCCTTTTGCCGTTCCTTAAGCTAAGCAATTGCGAGTGCCTAATTCGTTTCGCGTGTTTGCGTGCGTTCTGAATGATACTTGGGGTAAAGCAACACTTAAATTAGTTGCTTTCCACTTGAAATGCAATTCGTTTGTTAGAGTGCTCGTTTGGAAAGTACGCGAGATTATTAAATAATTATTTGAATGTTGACTAGTTAATTTTGACATCAGTTTTTAATGTTTTGCAGGTTAGTTGCAAAATAATGTGTTACTTTCTTTTGTTGCGCTTAAGTGCGTTATTTTAAGTAAGTACAAGGCTTCCCATATTCCCATTCTCGAAGCCGACAATCGCTACGAGTGCTACGCCGTAGCGTTGTTGCACCATTTTTCAGCGTTGCAGCGGAAATTGCACGTAGAGGTAGGGTGTATGGGTAAAGTCATGGCCTAGAATGGGTTGAGTTGCTAAGAAACTCTATCGGTCTGCTTTCGGTGTTTGTGTATACAGACTCCTAAGTCGTTAGCATAAATTATTTTTCTAACGCAGCATTTCAAGGGCAAAATAATTTCTTTAAATAGTGAAAATTACCAACCTTATGGTCACACTATTCCACATGACGATCCTTCTAATGATTAAAGTAACTACTAGTTTTACTATTAATTTTGACGTTTACAATCAGCAAATACAAAGAAGTTGAATTTAACCCTTTGAACGCTTTCATATTTGAATGAAGTGATCACTCAGACGCCAAGGAATCAAAAATTGATGAATCGTTTAAACCAATAAAAACAATTCATAATGGTTTTTTTCATAATCAAAGTACACCTTCACTCCGACCTTTTTAGTGGTTGTTGGCGTGGTGGGCACGACGACACACGACCACTTTATAGTTCTTGGCGTTCAAAGGGTTAAAACCCTTAATAAAAGGTAGGGTAACCATGGGACTCAGTAAATTCAAACTTGTAAACTTCATTATTTGTAACAAAATATATTTCTAGATCTTTGCATATTTTTACGCAGCTACAGATGTTTTGACTGAAGGTACAGAATTAAAAAAATCCGTTCAAGACTTGGAGTCATCCTAATATATGATAGATTTTTCCGCGAAAGTAACTTCACTGATAAATTTAAAATAATTTTCAGATACGGCAAAAACGAATTATTATAAACGATTTTAGTGTAAAATCTCTAAGGTTGCAAGGTATTTCTCTATAGGGGTAGCTACCCCTAAAGTATTCTAAGCGAATTCAATAACTTGGCAATTGTACATGCGTTCCAATCTTACCCTAATAAAAAGGATAACGAAATTGCTTGTACGTTCGAATTATTAAAATGTTTTTGAACTTTTCAATTCTGGAGTTTACAGTAATATAAATAGTTTAAAAACAGTACCTAACCTAAATGGCCAAGTACGGATTTGACAACATTTAAAATTTTCAAGTAGTATGAAATATTAACTCATTTCGTTAACTTGTCAACAAGAAATCCAAAAATTTTTTTTTTATTATTTTCATAGCTAATTGTTTTCAAGATATTCACGCAAATGCGAAGAAAGCCTACCATCGTCTATATGACGTCACACGGCTGAATTGTGACAGTCGCAACGCACAAAGAGACAGCAGGATACCTTCTTTAGTAAATCCGTCTTATTAACAGTGCTTCTGTACGTTTTTTTACGCTGTGCCGCCTTACTTGTCACTTACTCTCTTTTACAATGAGAAACTTTTGAAATTGTTTTTTTAATACGAAATAGGGATATTTTCGAGATATTAAAAATGTGATTAAATTCAATTTCTTATCCTCTATTCGATTTAATCGGAAAAAAGCCCGCTTATAAAATGGAATTTTGTCAATTCCTTCTCTTAAACGCTCTGGTTGTGGAATGAGCTACTCGTATACCGCGATTTTCTCGAGGAACTACAGTATAGGGTTCTTAAAAAAATATCGGCAACCTACATGTGACACCTTTGGAGTTGCAAGCGTTCATAGGCTGTGATAGCTTAACATCAGGTCCTACTTATTATCCCATAGGATCATTCCAAACTTTCCGTACGATCAAATTTTAATCAACAGCTTACGAATGAGTATACAACGTTTGGTGCACCCCATACACTAAATGCTCCAAAGTGATGGTTTTTTTTCTATTCTTACTGCGTTATTTTCATGTGCTCTGCCTACTCCTTTTCGGAATGCGGTATGTATGCGATAGATGCGACCATTGTAGTCCTATAACATGAGAGGCCACCGCTGCGACGCGACACGAGACGAGAAAAATCTACCCTTTTCTTTCTAATTGGAACAGTGCGAATGTGATAGGAATCGCGTCACTTGTGATGCGACTTAGCAGTAAGTTGTGTTAACCAGGTGAATTACAAAATATTGCACAAAAAAACTATTTAAAAAGAATTGTACCTAGTTAAGGAATGTAAATTAATTTCATTGTGTAACGAAAGTCACCCATATAGAATGTATGACTAATCTTCGTTACAAAATGGAATCAATTAAAATGTAGCGATAATTAAGTCTTTAACTATGTACAAATAAAATGAAATTCACCCGGTTCTCAAAGCCTAACAGCGACGGATGCTCACCGGAATAGTTCTGCCAGAAGGCGGCGCCGCCGGCCATGATGTCAACGGGCGGCGGCGGGTAGTTCCACTGCGGCTTGTCGGGCGTGCGCGGCGGGTCCCGCTGGAAGGGCGGCGAGGACGCCGGCGGTTCCGTGCTGGGTGGCTTGCTGTCGCCGTTCTCGCGCTCCGGCCGCGCCGGCTCTTGCGTCGGCGATGATAGGTTCTCTGTGGGAATACTAGAGTGTTAGGGTACGTAAAAAAATAGTTCACCCGGGTAATTAAGTACCAGAATAGCTCACCCATGTAGCTAAGTACCAAAATAGTTCACCCAGGTAACTAAGTACTAAAAGAGTTCACTCAGGTAACTAAGCGTCGATGAGTGGGGTAGGCATGGCCTCTCATGTATAAAAAGCACCGGCCGCTTATACCACATATTAGGTAACGCCGCCAGCGTTATGGGCTCCATGCCGCAGACGTAACTGCTGGACGGGGTCTTCTTTTTATGACTGGGCAAAGTAGTTTAGTTTAGGTTTTAATTAATTTGTAATCTTGATTGTTTTTGTATTTACAAAATTTTACATTTGATCGTATGCAAAGCTTTGTCGCATGACTGATACAAAAAGCTAACTTCCAAAAGGAAAATGATGGTGATTTTGCACTTGTTTTTTATCCGATTTATTTCCTTGTCGCAATTAAAACTAGACTCGTTATTCGCATGTTAAACAAGTATTATACATATGCTAGACGAATAGGTAAATGGTACAGGTAATCTGCCTGATTGACAGCCAATAAATGCTGTAGCAAACAGCGATTATGCAAGAAATTTAACTTAAATGCGTGTGAGTTCAGCACCGAACCCTCGTTTGAAATGGCCTGCGAAACGATTTCCTGACACGGAGATTAGTACAAGCCTTCACCAGCGTTCGCCCGCCCTTCTTACGTCACGCACTCCACTCGACCCAATCAAACAACAAGGTCACAAGTCTCTCCATCTACAATTAAATATCAAAACTAAATTAAAGCACTTAGGATTCAAATTACAACGCAACCTCGCATGACTTTATAGGTTTCGGTTATGAACTTTGATAGATAGTTTGACAGACGGCAAGTTAACATGTCAGGGGCATATACGCACACATTATAACTTGTTGAATGAGCCTGATAGTGATAGCATTGACAATTTGACATGCCCGAGACGTTTTATATGATGATTAACTTGTTGAAACTAATCTCAGTTGGTGGAGTTCATTAGCTACGCACATATCAATTTAATACGCGTCCAAAGGGAGTAGTTTACAAATACCATTACAAATAGTAGGTACCTAAATAACACGCAACCTAAACCTGTACAGATTTAAATTGCGCCTGGGCATACGCCTGGGCTGTTATCGGTAACAATATAACAAAAATAAATATTAATATTTATAATTATTTGATACAAAGAACAAATACAAAGAACAGCAGCCAAAAACAGAAATCGAACACGAAAAATATTTAACAAAATAATTATATTCGTGAAAACCCTACAATGTGTGAGCATTACATATAATAGAAGAGGATTCAAGATTTAGCAAAAAAAACAGTAGGTATTTTTAATAAATCTCACCTCGGACATGCTTGGTTATTTTTTGCAGTTTATCTGCGTTTCTAGTCAGTTACTCAGCAATAATGGAGCGAGCGCACCAACACCAACTCTAAGCTATCGTTGATAAAGATCAGACTAAATTGGCAAGGGGCTTAATGAAGAGCCAAAAGCTTACCGGTAACGATCCTCAAGACCTCGGCGGGCGCGCCGGACTGCTTAAGCGCCTCCTCAATCTTCTGCCGCCGTTTCAGTTCCATTTCTAGCTGGTCTTGGACCTGCTGCCGTTGTTTCCGCTCCTTCTTTAACCGCTTCTGATACATCACTGTGAACAAATTGAGAATTAGCAATACAGTAACATTGTATGTTTCTCAACAAATATCACGGAATGTCAAGTTTTTGTGAAATAAAATTAACACTGCAGAAACACCACCAACTGTTAAACGATACAGTTGTGCTAGCATATTGGGATTGACATACTATAAGTAGATTATGTAGTACGTATTAATTTGGAATCCCTCAAGGTTCACAGTTCTGTCAAACTGTATAGGAATTCAAAGAAAAGTTTTGCTATAAATGGGTTCCATATTAAAGAGCGTGACTGTACCTAGTGGATTTTGTTAAATCGTGAGTGAGTGAGACTGGGAAAAAAGTGACACTTATATATGTAATTAGAAGGCATTTTATAACCGTTTCTTAAAACCTTTTCTTAAAGTACTCAGGTATAGGTATTTTGGATAGATGGGTAATAGAATATCTCACTGGTGTACTAAAGTATACAGATGGATAGCGATATCCTGTTGAACTATTGTAAATATAGAATTGCGTTAGAAGTTTCCCTAACAAGTTGGATTAGGCAATACACACTTTAAGCACAGGAGTTCGGTCAAGCTCAACTTGCAGTGAGCAACTGAGAAACAGCGAGATCATCTAAATTGTTCAATGTTCATACCATATATTATTCGAGAATCCCCAACAATGCCATTTCATATAATGGTACATAGAACGGTTCAACCGAATCTCATAAAGGCGGCATTGCACTGACCGTGTTGACTCTATGGCTGTAAAACGTTCCGTAAATGCCATCAGGGCTTAGTCAAAGTCACCTTTAATCGCACGGCGCGCTCGCACCGTATCGAAATAACAATTACTACGAATACCGCACGCAGAACAACAAAACCCCGGCTAAATAAACGGTTCCCTGCATACCCGTTCGCCATTTCTCCGAGCATGCACATGCATAACTTCACGTAACCGAAGTTTGAGACCGCAAAGCTATCTCTTTTCCTCGATCGACCTTTCCGATTTCAAATACGGAGCCTAAAAACATTCGATTCGTGCCTGTGTGTAATTCGTTTTGTTATTACCGTCGATAATCGGTGGTTTAGAGTGAAGGCTTCCCTTTCTGACCGGTTATGGTGCGCAGTGTCTATCTTTTTCTCTCGAATGCTCGATTGACGAATGATGAGTCGATGCGTGTTGATGGACGCCTCCTCCAGCAAGGGGCGGCATGGCGACAGTAAGATGTGCAGAGATTTCTGCGAACTGTTTGCATTTAAAATTATGAATATTTTATTCCCAGACTTCAGAATAAGTATCACGATTCGTTCCGATCGTGCCCAATCGTTTTCTTCGTATGTATTATAGGTAAGGTACATACTAGTACCCGTAGTACAAAGATTTACTTAGCTAGAAGTAGGTCGCCTTAAATAAAATAAATAAATATTGGGGGACAATCTTACACAAATCGACCTAGTCCCAAACTAAGAAAAGCTTGTACTATGGGTACTAGACGACGACATACATACTTATATAGATAAATACATACTTAAATACATAGAAAACATCCAAGACCCAAGAACAAATATCCGTGATAAATGCACAAATAAATGCCCTGGCCGGGATTCGAACCCGGGACCTCTAGCTTCGGAGGCAGAGTCACTACCAACTAGGCTAAACAGGCCGACATTTTGTGTTAGATTATTCTAAAGCCATATCTTGATATACCTATTTGAGACTATTTTTTTTTCGTATATATTTTTCCGGTCATGTGGTATTTTATCAACGAGTCCCGACGATGATTTGTATCTCATAATCGAAGATTGATAATTCAGCTTCGATCTGCACCATAAACTAGTTTGTATATTTCCGAGATACCGCGTCCGGATCACGGTAGCACTATGAATAATACAAAGAGCAAGTTACGGCCTTGCACTGCGTCCCGGGGCATGCTCGGAATGGAAAATTAAAAATATACCTACGACAGAACTTTGATTGAAGGCTGAAAAATGCTGTCAACGTTTGGTTTCAATGAATAACTCACGATGGAATTTTGTTAACTCCTCCGATATTTTATAACCACCATATCAGCCCTAGGACGTCCACTGCTGGACATAGGCCTCCCCCAATTTCATGGGGGGTAAATGCCATAATCGCCACGCTTGGCATGCGGGTTGGCGATCGCAGTATCTCCACCGCACTCTAGGAATGCTGCTGCCCATTCCCCGGTGGTCTTGGTCGTAGTTTTAGGACATACCCGGGATATTTTATAACATCACGTCTTATTTACATACCATGTTGTTTACCTCTGCTTGTATCTTTATGCTGTTTCTATATGTAATTCTTTTTTGAGGTGTGCAATAAAGCATATTGTATTTTATTGTATACCATGGTTTCTAGTAATTTTTTGTTATGGAACTGATTTCAAAATATATTTCATCATTATTTAGAATGGACACCCACGGACGACTAAAGCTTGTATTATGTATATTATTCCGTAAAAATTAAATCGTTTTTGTAGAACCCGGACGAAACCATGGGCCCAGCTAATAGTAAATAAAAGAGCGTTTTCTCATTAAACATTGGCTAATAATGAATGTGGTTGCTAATGAAAGTGCGATCCACTCGTACGCATCATTTGTCATCGCGCGACCTCCGACACGAAGCGGCGGTAATAAGTATAATAACCAAGTACGAGTACGAGCTCAAGATAATTTTTAATGTTAGTAAAATATTTGTGTCCTCTATTTTAATGTACTTACGTGATATACTCTACCTAAGAGCAGTTCTTAGCTTTAAAAAATAAATAAATGGGTGAACTTTGCACAAATACAATGTCTATAGTCTGTAGATTGTTAGGTTTTGAGTTTTTAGGGTTCCGTATCTCAAGAGGACAAAACCCTTATAGTATCACTGGTTCACTGGTGTATCTGTCCGTCCGTTCGTCTGTCATAGCCAATTTACTCCGAAACTGCTCGACTGATTGAGTTGAAATACGGTACAAATATGTAAATTGGAGACCCGATGACAGACATTGTAACGTAAATACCTAAATGAATTTTAAACATGGGGCCACTTTTGCGAGGGTTAGAAAAAGAAATGTTTCATATACGATATTATGTTATGTGATTATATATGTCATAAAAGGGCTCGTTGTATAAGAATCTCAAATATATATATTTGTACAATTTTAAGATAAATAGTTATGAAATTATTTAAGAAAATTGACCTTTTACCCTCCCCTATCTCCTAAGCTACCGGACTTAGAAAAAAAATAGTCCTTTACCTACAGGGAAACCTATAAGAAGTCTATAAGTACATCGGTTTTTGCATTATTGCTGAAAAACTGCCTTGCCCCAACAAAAAGACGTAAATGCTGTGAGTTTCCTATGAAGATACGAACCTTTTTTATCAAAAGTACAGGATAGTGGTTTTCAGTCAGACAAATTTAAATAATCCGAAAGTAACCCTATCGCTCAAATAAATATTATGATACTCTGTACTCATCCGTCACTCCCACAATTGAGACGAGTCTGACGACATCCCTGTCAAACCGCTTTGGTAGCAGATCGTGACAAATAAGTAACTACATTTTACAGGTACATACGCTTTAAACCACCCTCTATCCTGTGAGAATCCCTAAAAATATACGATTTTACACGTAAATGTATATTTTTATTTCAACTTACTAATGTTTTCCGCATTAGTAAGTTGAAATAAAACGTGCTTTATTTTCTATTCCATTTTTTTTTAATTTTCGTCAACATTTAATTTACGTAACCGTGTATAATTACCGGCTCCGAGATGGAAGGATCCTTTTTCAGTTAATTTCTCTCCAATACAAAGGTTGGCGTCCAGAGGTCCGTTCAGTGGAAAATTCGACGGACCATCGAGTCCGAGCATCGATTCGCTCTAACACCTCTCAAAACAGTTTTGCACTCGACTGACGCTTATTTTCGGATCTTTTCATCTCACCTCTTTTGTTTACTATGCGTAAATTAACAATACCAAAGCCTGTTGCGTTAATTCTACGCAGTTGAATTACCTACTGCGGTGGACGGCGTACGAGCCTAATTCCCACGAAAAACCGCAAATCGATGTACAGTTTAGCCATTTCGCACACGCATACTAGAGGTCAAAACAAAAATTTTGAACCGCGGTTCTTAAAAAAAATCCCTTAGGAGGGGAGTGCCGAGTCATTATTTTTTTTGTATGAGAAAAAAAATTCAAAAACCTATCGTGTGTGGTATCATATGAAAGGGCTTTTTGAGGCAATTCTAAAAATATACCACTTCATTAAATTCCAGCCATTCTTTTAATTAAAACAAAAACAATTTTCGAAAAATACATACAATGTTTGGGCTGAAGAGTTTGTTTGTTTGTTTGAACGCGCTAATCTCAGGAACTACTGGTTCGTATTGAAAAATTATTTTTGTGTTGGATAGTCCATTTATAGAGGAAGGCTTTAGGCTATATAATATCATGCTGCGACCAATAGGAGCGAAGACGCGGACGAAGTCGCGGGCAACAGCTAGTTAATCATAAAATGATACGTAATATCCATATATCAAACGAGGAATACCTATTAACCCTTTAACTGCGCCTTTTCATCATTCACGTAATATCGAAAAATTAAAAAAAAAAGTACTACCCCCCTCCTCCTAAGGGATTTTTTTTAAACTGCGGGTCAAACATTTTTGACCTCTAGTATGCGTGTGCTAAACGGCTGAACTGTACATTGATTTGCGGTTTTTTTTTGCGTACACCTTCCAATATCAGAGTAGGGATACATTGTGACATATTTTAAAAGTCGTAATAAAATGGCTAAGCTGGTTGTAGTAACGTTGACAATGGGTAAAATTATGCTGGTTTATGAAGCACTAGTCAGTTATGTTTTATTTTTATTTTATTGGGCTGTAGTCAATCATTAGTACTTTCAAATTGAAGGCGTCAATCAAAGCTTCCTTCCTCAATTGAGAGCGGTTCGGCTACGGCGTCGTTCATTGTTTCAAGGAGTCAATATTTGTCTATGCATCCACGGCTCGGCGGCGTCCTTTGTGCTCCATAATCCGGCCTATTGCTCTCACTCGGAACCAACGATGAGTTGGAATAATCCAATCGATTATTTCATTCGATTCGTTGCGGATGCTGGCCGTACAAAAATGATTATGTCGACTTTATACCAGTCGGTAGTTCGGTATTCAAAGCGATTATAATTTTGTATGTTAATCATTTCATTGTTCTTTTAGATATTTCTTTGATTCTATAGAAATCGTTTTGCTTCAGTTACCTGATAATGACTTGACATTTCTTTATTCAAAATGCTTTGTTACAAAAGTGATTGGAATATTATTTTAGATGAAAAATTATTTTAGATGAGCCAAAATAATAGAATTGAATCAATAAATAATCAGCGGGATTAACGGAAAGGAACAAAGAGTGCGAAATATGAAGCGAAACAATTCGATGACCGAGCGTATGAATAAAAACGAACCAACGAAATATTGAAGGAATCCGTTCAAAGGGGAAAAAATGCAATAAAAGCCCTGCCTGATACAGAATGGGAGTGTGGTTAAAAAGCAACGAACGAATATGGTTGCGAACATCCGCAGCAGACAAAAGTTGGGCTATTTGACTATGCAAATTATATTTGCGGACCGCGGCGCGGTTGAGACCCGATCTCCGACGTTTCATTTCGCTTCTTTCTACACAACGTGTATTCTTTTCATATTTTCATCTGATTTCCTTCCCCTCGTTCATTTTGTTCCGTTTTTAAAAGTCGGAACAATGCTTTCCGCGGGCTCGTTTGCC
This sequence comes from Notocelia uddmanniana, assembly GCA_905163555.1. Lineage (NCBI taxonomy): Eukaryota > Metazoa > Arthropoda > Insecta > Lepidoptera > Tortricidae > Notocelia > Notocelia uddmanniana. Next base: position 15,261,380 of record LR991053.1, read on the forward strand.
GCGAGCCGTTTTCTTGCACGCGGCTTCTTTTTCTTGTTATATCTATAATATCTCTTTATCTATAGAGTTTTCTTTTCTTTAATGCTTTTCACTCATAAATGGCTGATACGGTCCCCTAAGGTTTGATGCCGGGTATCATGTAAATGATCGCTGTGCTGAGCAGGTATAGCATACTCGTACTTGGGCAAAAATTCATTATTGTGACTTTTGATTCCGGTACTTTCCTTTCTCCTGTTATGTAGGTAAATAAATATAGTGAAGCATTCATGAAAGTCTATTTTTAAATAATGGTAGTGGATATGAAGCACCTATATTACTTATACGCCAAAGTGTGGTTTTATATTCGTATTGTTTTTATCGATACGTATTATGGCCATCATGAGAAATGTCGATAAATGTCCCAAGATAACAGATTAAGCATTGAAATTACTGTGTTTAGTACTCATAATTAGACGGACGCCTCGCGAGGGCAGTGTATAATGTTACTCGGCCAGGCCTCGAGCGATCCAATGCTTCCTTCGCTTCTCTATATCAATAATTTAATACTGATCTTAATATTCCAACGTCTTATTTAAAAAAAACTGTAACTAGAAAAATGCATTCTAGGAATGAGAAAACTTACTTGAGTTAATTATTTTGTACATAGAATCAGTCTTGATCATCAAAATGGGTAGTGGATATTAAATGAAAATGTGATTGTGAAACTAGGTACTTCAGCAGTTCCGTATTCCTGAAGTCTCGTTAGTATTAATGTATATACTTGTACATGTATAATGTAAATTCGGCACAGATCGCCTTGAAACAGAGGAACAAGTCGATGAGATAATGTATAATTTTCTTAGTCCAATATCACCCTTGAAGTGTATCAAGAGCATAATTTATAAAGCCTCATGATGATCTTTATCACAGCTATAGTTGTCATTTCTCCGTCTGTGCAGAACACATAAATATGAATCGGTTTTTATGACAGCCACTCCCCTCAGTCGCACCCGAGCAATTTAGATAAGTCTTTTTTATAGTTCTTTATTGAAAATAAATTGCCTAGAATAAAATCAGACACTGTTTGAATGGTTTTCCGATGGATGTGTATGAAATAATGTTCGATAGATAAACGGAATGGATCCAGACATCTTGTTTTTCAGCTAGGGTAGATACAATAATCTGACGTCTTATTTAAATATATATCTAGGTACGTTTTATTGTGACTTAACGCATTTGTATCTTATTTTGCTTTTATACTTAATCATTTTTCTAACTATTTTATTGCTTAATTTCTAAGTCCGGCTAACATCCTAAAGGTAAACCTGATTTAATTTGCCTAAGTAAAACTGACGTCTGTTAACATGCAGTTCAGAATTCCGTGTACATCATGCGCGAACTAAATACCTATCATCATCATCATTCAGCCGAATGACGTCCACTGCTGGACATAGGCCTCCCCCAAAGACTTTCACAATGATCGGTCCTGCGCCACCCGCATCCAGCGGACACCCGCGACCCTTACCAGGTCATCAGTCCACCGTGTGGGTGGCCTGCCCACGCTACGCATTCCAGTGGCCTGGAAATACCTAAACTTTTTCGAAATTCCCCGCAAATAATGGAAAAATTGGGTTTAGCTGAACATTTTTATCAGCACATTTGTCATCTCGATCTGTCCGCGCCACTGTCCCGAACGCGGTGGACAACCGTTTAGCTTTTTATCTGTTTCCTCTGTTTTATTTCGGCAAGCACAATTTATGAGCGGGTGGCACCCGCGATAACAATTTTCCTCAAAATTGTGCGGATTATTGTTCTCAGACGAGGGGACTTAACGCGACCTTACTTACCCGATAAATATTTCTAATTAACACATGTGATTCCATTTTTATATTATATTTACATTGTTTATACATAGTTGATTGTGTTGTGTATCTTGCATGGAAGTATTTGCTGCAATATCTTTCTGATATCAGTCATCCCTCAGAACATTCCATCATACATTTCAAAACGATATCAATAAAGGCGCCACAGAATTTTTTTATCAACAAAAAAGGGAAGAAAAAATCGCGAGCACTTATCAAAACGATCAAAGGGCCGGTCGGACATTCCGACTTCTTACGACGCTAGTAAAAAATACAATCTCTCTTTATAGTTACCATTCCACTGGTTATTATACCCGTATCGATACGGTTCGGACTTACGGACCGTGAAACGTTCGATTTTCGATATTGAGGCCCCCGGCACTATTCATATAATTTTGGACAAAACTCAAGAGTACGTTGTAAAAAGTTTGTATAATTTGTTAAAAGTGTCCGGACATGAATGTAGTTTTTCTTAGTCTTCACGAAATCTTGGGTGATAGAACTATTGTGCCTACTTGCTTACAATTACAGTATAAATAAAATAAGTAGTACGGATACATTCAAGGCAAGCTGTCAAATCCCTGGATTGTACCCTCTCAGCATATAAAAGTACAGTCGTATGGGATTAACGATGATTGAGACTTAAAAAAGTCAGTTGTCACATCAGTTGTTTGAGCGGTACTCATATTTTTACTGCTCAAGTATAAAACTTTCATTTCTGATTTAACGTGTTTTTTATGTTTGTGTTATCCACGTGTGAAATTTCTGAACAGCCATTAGATAACTTATTTACGTTGTTTTGTTATTTTGAGACCACCGAGGAATCATATCGAAACGGAAGTAAAGTCAAAATATTGAAATCAACCGTTTTTCCACCAGGTTCAATGGAGCGTATTATAATCGGTCTGACAATCGGAGTTCTTCTAGAATCGAAACATTTTAAGTAAAAAACCGTTTCAGAGTATATTTGTATTATTTTGGCCGGGATGGCGCACCGGGCCATGCTTCCTGCGAAGTCGGTGTGGTCGTAACACGACACCTTTTATTAATATGCTTGAATTAATAATATTGTAGATATCTGTTGGCAAGGGCTCGAAGACTCGCGTGCGAATGTATCGTAAGGCTTCGGTGCATCGATTTGAAAATGAAATATCGATTTTCATTCCACGTTGTGAACACATCTTTAGAGCTCAGTTTAGGGTTAATAAAACCGATGTGTGTGGCATTTGCTACTGTGGAATTAAAATTGATCGGTCTGCCACAAAAGATGGGCGCTAAAATGGACCAGTATAATAACTTTGAACTTAAATAAATCATGATGAGAATTTAAATTAATAGTTTAGTAAAGACTTCATTAACAAGGTTTTTTAAAATAATTAGGGACAGAATTATTTTACCGTAAATCTGTCCAATTTTGCACCTGATTTACTTCATCAAAAGCAAAATTAATACGTCGTTATTGAATAAATCACAATCGTAAAACTGCTTAATTTTGGCGATCATTTCTGCCAATCAGAATCAGAATCAGAATATTTATTTTTGTTAAAACATAGGTTACAATGAAAGATGGTAAATAAACAAATAGGTTTGAGCACTATGTTTTACCCGCAATGCAGGTGTACAAAATTCGCTTCGTGCGGTTATAATAAAAGTAAACATGTCATCCACTAATACAACTAAAACAACAATAATTTAATGTAACAATAAGCAATAAAATAATTATAACTACAATTAATACAAAACTATGCTATCACTATCATTTAAAAAATCATTTATTGAAAAGTAACATTTGTCTATAAGGAATAAAGTAAGCTGTTTTTTAAAATTATCTATGTCAAGCGATATAATTGCGTCAGGAATTTTATTAAATATTTTCGGTGCCATACCCACGACACTTTTTCTCATCAGTGCCGTGTTGCAACATTCCAGAGTTTTTATTTTATGTTTGTATTGTTGCCGTGTCGGAAGCCGCCGGGTTTGTGAGACGCTAATGAATAATTTGGGGTTCGTTTTGACAAAGATGGCAACTTCAAGTATGTATAAAGACGGCAGCGTTAATATTTTTAGCGATTTAAAGAAGGGAGCACAATCATCTCTAAATTTCAGCCCACACATTGCTCTTACACAACGTCTCTGCATTTTGAAGGCTATTTCTTTATGAACTGAGTTACCCCAGAATATAATTCCATACCTCAATACCGAGGATACAAGACCATGATAGGCCATTAAAATAGCTTCTCGATTTACAGTCTAAAAAGTGCGTAGGCCGTTTTACACAGTTTTTTACTCAGATATTCAATATGACATTTCCAGTTAAGCTGGCTATCTATCATTAACCCTAAGAATTTAGTGACCTCTACTTTGTCTATTTGTGTGCCCTGGTAGTTTACATCCATGTTAATAGCTTGTGTCCGTTGTCGAAAGTGCATTAAATTAGTTTTTGACAAGTTTATTAATAGGTCATTATTATTTAACCATGTAATTATATTATCTAATACATTATTTATCTCTTGTTCATAATCATTAACATTATCACATGGAATAACTGAAGTGCTGTCATCGGCGAAGAGCACCATAGGATGACAAGTTACCTTAGGAAGGTCATTGATGTATACAAGAAATAGGAGTGGACCTAGCACACTTCCTTGTGGGACACCAAAGTGTATATGCTGTTTGTGTGACTTGTATTTGCGTTCCTTTTTTATTTTAGGGCATACCGCTGATATTTCTGTGTATTGTTGTCTTTGACTCAGATAGGATTTTACAAGATCTAATGCATTTCCCCTAATACCATATCGACTGAGTTTACTTAGGAGTTTATTGTGATTTACGTAGTCGAATGCTTTGGTCATGTCCGTGAAAAGTGCGCACACCGGATTTCTTATGTCAACATTTCCCAGTATGACACTAAGGAAATCGTAAATTGCCATATTTATTGTGATATTTTTTCTAAATCCTTTCTGCTCCTTACAAAAAAGATCGAAATTATTTAAGTAGGCGTATATTCTGCTGTATATTGCCTTCTCAAATATCTTGGAGATAATAGGGATGAGAGCAATTGGTCTATAGTTGTTAAGATTCTCCCTGTCACCTTTCTTGAATAAGGGCTTAATTACTGTTATTTTAAGACTATCTGGGAAAGTACCAGCATCAATACAAATATTGAGTATATAACTTAAGTGTTTAGCAAGAATATCACTTACAAATTTAATAACTTTTGTGCTTATGCAGTCATAACCTACACTGCTAGTATTTTTTAAATTTTTAATTATTTTATTAATTTCGTGTGGTGTTGTTGGTGACATGAACATCGATTGTACATAATTTTGAATATTTGTATCCAAATTATCATACTGAGAATGAGCTTCTCTATGCACAAAATTGTCATTAAACGCCATAGCTATTTCTTTAGGATCCGTCAACGTGTCGCCAAAACGGTTAGTTATTTTATGGATAGGTTCCTTTGGGCAGTTATATTTCGTGTTGTTGATAATATTCCAAATAGTTTTTGATTTGTTATCGGAAGTTTTAATCTTATGATTATTTTTTGCTCTTTGTGTCAACTTTATAATCTTCTTAAAAGTTTTAGAATATTTTCGAAGTTTTATTTTATTAGCTAAAGTTCTATTTAATCTATATTTCCAAAGTAATTCCCTTTCCTTCTTGCTACATAAAGTTATTCCTTTAGATATCCATTTAACATTATTTTTGGCTTTTATTAAAACCTGCTTTACCGGAAAACATAAATCGTACAGCAGTCGAAAGTTATTAATGAAAGCATTATACGCTTCATTTGGGTCGGATACTTCATACACTTCGCTGAAGGATAGACAACCCAAATGCGACCTGAAATTGATTAGGTTCTCTTGAGAATAATCACGCTTTTCTACTCTCCAACTAGTTAATGTAGCGTTTTTCTGTAATATCGGAAATTTAAACAATTGTGCTGCGTGGTCAGATAGACCAAGATCAATGACTTGGTGTTCCTGATCTTTCTTTAGGTTATGTGCAAAATTATCTAAACACGAATTGCTAATAGGCCTTGTCGGCTCCCTAATCTCTAGTATTAAACCATAACTCAGTAAGAAATACTCAAATTCTAAAGTGATATTGTTATTTTTTAAGATGTCAACATTAAAATCCCCACATAAAATAATGTTAGACATTTGACGCCATATTTTAACTCTACAAAAGGGTAAAGGTAAAAGTCTAATTATACACATGAAATACATAATGTCGTATGTTATGAACAACCTCTATGGAACAACCGACCTTATGCTTTTCATGTCCAGCATTGCTAATACGGTATTTTACCGACAGTCAAATCTGCCACATTTTACGAAACGTCAAAAACGCTCCGTTAGTAGAAAGTTTGTAGAGACATATGCCTAATGTAATGACGCCATCATTTTCTATAGTCAAACTGCGTCTTTTTTACATGTTTATACTTAAGCTTTAAATTTTGCGTAAATATATAAACCCAAGTTCGATTTTTACGAGTATTTCATTTTTTTTTACTGGTAGCATAAAAAAAATCTTTAGTGTTGTAAAATACCGTATTACTAGGCTACTGAATCAAGCAACACCCGTAATGATTGCTAAATGAAACGACACGGGACCATCTATTTTAGTACACATTGTAAAAAATATAATCATTAGATCAGACCCAGCTAATTATTAACAAACATACCATTAAATCGGCGGATAGAATATTTATGTCAAACTATTATTATTTATTACATATACGAGTAATACAACAGTCCGTTATAACTCCAGTCAATGAAGAATTATAAATGCAATCAATCAATTACCCAAATAGGTACCTAACTTACAATAAAATGACGGGAATATTCCTAAAGTGTAACGTATTGTTGCGATCATTGTATAAACAATATCAATAGCAACATAAATTTTATATCGCAATTATTTGTGTCATTTGTTTAAGTGACACTTGTTTCTATTCTTCTTCATAATAGAGCAACGATAAATCAAATCTGAATTTTTGTCAAATCTAAGAAGTTATTTTTATATAACAGTCTCCAAATTCATTACTAAATATAAACTGATGTTGGTTTATAAGTACTAAAAGTACAAATAAGTACTAAATAAATCTCCGTTGATCGGGCTACAATATTTATACATTGTAGAAAATGGCGTCGCTAGGGTGTAAGCGGTGATTAAACGAGTTGACCATTAATTTCCTATGGCTCCGTCCGTGCGGTGCTCGACCCAACCGTTGTACAGTCAGCAACAAAAGAAGCTACGCGTATGAAGACGTCAAAAGTCTGTATTGGAATAAGAGTTTTTGTCAAAGGTGTTCGTTCATTTGCGTAGCTACTTCTAATGTTGACATTGTTGACTTTAAGGTATTTTCTTTTTATTAAAATAGGATGGCGTTTGCTCCTAGTATACCCTGATGGGAAGGTAAGACAAGGTCTAAGATGGAATACGCTCACCCAGAAGATGCCTGATAAGTGATAACCCTTATCTTGAAGACACCATCCATCACATCATTCATTCAGACTCGTACGTAGATGTATGACTGAAAGATACGAAGTATAGTTACTCCTATATACATATATAGGTTTATGATGTCGAAGCCAGAAACTTTAGTCAAGAGTAATGAAAATGGGTGTACATGTCGTCACGTCGTATATACCTTGTAGTGGAAATCTGCCCAAATTGACCCGATACCATTGTTTTTTTCATGAATTAGTATTCGATGATTAACATTAGGCGCTTAAAATTAGCACAACCTGGACATAATTAGATAACTGTAATTTTCTTTTTCTATGATTTAAAGTATTGTTAGTTATACTTAAAATAAAAAGAATTAAACATTTTAAGGCTCCGCGTCAATGTTAAAAAACAAAAAACTTAATTTTTAACTCATTATTTGATTTCGGAAGTAAGCCATAATAAAAAACTTTGTAAAACTACCTGTATTATGATATGAAAAAATATCATTTAGTCAATTATCGAGAATATTTTTTTGTTTAATATGATTCTTATAGTACTAATAAAATGTTAACGGCATCAATTAAACACTTTTGACGTAGTTATGCATAGAGAAGCCTAAATAATTTATTATCGTATTTGCAGATCTCTAAAATCACAAATATGGGTAATTTTTGGAAAACATAATAGGTACATAACTACTTCAAAAGTGTTTAATTGATGCCGTCAACATTTTATTAGTACTATAAAAAACATTAACCAAAAAATATCCACGATAAATGATTAAATGATATTTTTTCATATCATAATACAGTACTTTTACAACGTTATTTATTATGGCATACTTACGAAATCAAAATAAGTTAAAAATTTAGTTTTTTGTTTTTTTTTTTTTTTTTTTATTTGACGCGGGGCCTTAAAATGTTTAATTCTTTTTATTTTAACTATAACTAACAATACTTTAAATCATAGATAAAGAAAATTACAGTTATCGAATTATGTCCAGGTTTTGTTATTTTTATGCGCCTACATGGGAATATTCTGTTTAAGTCAGACAGTTAAAAGTAAATAAAGAGTGCTGAACCGAAGGGAATAACGTGTTGTCAATATATCAGTGTCAAAATTAAGTGTGCATGAACAGTGAGATGGTGTTGAGGTTTATGAGTTTACTAGATAGGTGTCTATTTTATATTGAACTGGCTTATGAGTTTGTACCAATGAAACACACTACTACAGGTCAGATTATCAGTCACAGCCACAGATCAGATCATATCAGAGTCATGTCCGCTCAAGGGGCGTCGCGAAGAAGGCTTCACGAGTACTCTTTAAGGTATTATAAAACTGTAACTTTTGTCCTTGTTTTATGCAAAATCATAAAACACAGGCAGGTAAAGCTGGCAAATATTGACGCGGATGATTGCAGCGGTCCGGCGGACCCCCGCTCGCTGTGAATTAAAACGGGGACGAGAAAAATTAATCCTAATGCGATTTTAATGAAGCTGAAATGAACGAATGCAATAATGAATTGTTAAGCCGCCGGCTTCGGCTTTCTTTTATTACGGAATGAAAATAAGATGTATTAAGCACGACAGCGAAACTCTTCCTTATCGATCGGCGTTACTTGGTTACGTACACACATTTATGTTTGTAATCTCTTTGGAAAGCTGTATCAGAGCGCAGGCGAGATAAAATGTAATAATAATTAAGGTACAGTATTGTACAAAGACGCACGCCTCGACATCGAGTATAAAGCACACAGGCGCTGAAAATGTACACCTGAAGTCTGTACCCGCTTCTGCATTAACGAATGCGGAAGCGGCGCTGTGCATACAGGACGCGTTGCACCCTCCCTGGCCTGCACCCCCTCCCCTCATGCCTCTCGCTCCGACTAGCCTCCAGCTCCTCTGGTGTCCCACCCGCGCCGCGTTCATTACCTCCACGCGGCGACCTAACAATTCAAGTTTGCTTTCCGCCACACAATCTACGCCACCAGACAGACTAGACTCCACCATCCCATACACCGGCCACTCGAATAATAAAGATGCAGAAATTAACCCGTCCGTACTGAAAAAGAGGAAACTAAGTGAAGCTATCTCGACTTGAATAGATATAATGCCGCGCGAGCACTCGTGTTCAGAATGAAAGAAACTCGTCCGGATAATGGCGCGCTTGTTGAAACAGAGGGTAAATGTCAACCGCGGAATAAAAACAGTCAACAGATAAATGCAAACGATAAACACGGGTGTAAACTGAAAAGGCAAGACATGGAGTGATGTTAGCTCTGCAAACAGAGCCATGAAATATGTTTTCGAATGGGACTAGATCTCGCTATAGAAATGACTACAATTCCGCTTTCAATAAAGTGTCAGCGCCACATTTGCTTCGGCCCATAAAATATTCAATTACGCATAAGCACACATTTGCTAAGGCCAACAACGACCACGCGGCACCCCCATTAAAGACGCCTAAGGGCCATTTAATCGGTCAGTGGATGTAAATTTGCCAGCCCCAAAACAAATATCCCGAAACTAATAAGGAAACGAAATATGTAAATTGTCTGCCATATTGTTTCACAAGTGAAATCTTCCTTTAATCTTATAACAAATCCGCGTCCAAATGACCGGTCCGGGGCCAATTTGAATATGAAGGGTTCGTGGCGGGGTCAGGCTGCGGGTTGCGGTAAGCAAGGAAGCAAATGTATGCAAGACACGCACGGAGGAGATAGCGCCCGTAATGTTGTCCTATGCACATATTGCATCAAATTAGTTGTCGACTTGTAAACAAGGAGGAGGAAAGTAAGGCTGCTAAGACGGCGGCGGTGGGTAGTTTGCATGGATATGAGAGCGGCAATATGGGATCCGCAGCTGCTAGCTCCACTCATTAAGATGTTTTATGGTCGGCCCGCCGGACCGTGTTGCCAATTTAAGATATTTCTATGCGGGACGGCGCCACGTTAGTTTGGCTTCCGATTAGGGGATTGAGGTGGTCCTTTAAGGTATTATAGTAATTATTGCGGTACCCATTATACGGTTAGCATTGTCCCCTATTTTCCCCCGGTGACAATGTAAAGGGTAGAATCAAAGCATAACTCGAACCCAATTTGACATCGGTGCAAATTTGCGTTCGTAAATCAAAGCGAATAACTTTCACAGGGAAGCGAAACGCAATAAAGTGGATTCAGAAAACAAAACAAAACACGAATGCAATAAATGCGAAACGGTGAAAAATACAAAGTCAAACAAATTTCATCCGATCTGTCGCACCTTTCCGAGCAGCAAGTAAATCAAAGGGTGTTGAAACTTTACACCCACTTAAAGCCGGACACAGTTATAAAGCGTTCGAACTTCGCCGACCCTGGGCCCATCAAACGGCCACCCCTTCCCGCATTCTACCGGGAGAAAATTAAAAGTTAGCAGATGCCGGGAGCACGTGGCCATAGCCTGGTACGATTATTCAACCACCAGATTACATCATCAGGTCTCAATGAAATATATTATAAATGTATGAAGCATCTATTGAAATTATAATTTCCGCATATCTCGACTTTCCCCTAGCTAGAGTAACATCAATAATACCTGCTAAATATCCTATGACAGACAGTGCACAACAATGTGCCCGCCGAAGTCCTACAAACTCTCGCTTAGTTACCAAGAGCTCCAAATGGAGAACAACTTGCCTTTTGAACTAAAGAGTTTCTTGTTCACCACTGGATGGACCAAGTTTCTATCTGTAATCAGGAAGCCTCAAGTACGTTCAGGCATTCGTTTGCAGGTACCTGCTCAGCTCTGAATTTGAAATACATGGTGCAGATACGTAAATAGAAGTTGAAGTGTAAATAAATATTTGGTTTGAAATACCAGTTACAGTGGTTTTGAAACATTGATTAGTACGTATGGGGTTAGCAAATGTAACGGTGCTCGTCTTACCAACGACTCGACAAGTGCTTAGCATTACCCGGACACCGGTCAACGACGGTCAGACGAGATGAATAATTACAGATGAGACTTGACAAGCTTTGAAATATAACGCGGTAGGAATGAGATAAAGTTCGAAGGTTTCTAAGGGGCTCCATCCCAATATAACCAGTTTCGGCACAGGGCTTCGAAACTACGAGTAGTTGATGGGATTGGCATCTTGCGTTTTATTTTAATTTAAATAAATATTTACGATGGATGCAAAGAAGTGTTAAACTTTTCTTGGAGGTAATTTTTAAAACCTATTTAATCATCATCCTCCTAGCGTTATTCCCAGTACAGTTGCATCCTGAATTTAATGTATTTAGTAAATAAATTTAATAAAAACAATTTACATGCTTATGAGATTAAAACATTAGTTTGTTCAAAACTAAAAAAGATTACGTAAGAGGATAACTCAAAAGGTGTTACAGTAAGTTATCAAAGTAGGGCGGTATATTTCAAAATTGGCAAAGTGCTATGGGCTTAATCAGGACTAAATTAATAGTTAGCAAAGAGGTGATTCAGTCGAATGTGATTAAGTGCACGGGTCGGGCTCAGATCTCGGGGTTATTAAATAATTTATTGTCTTACAACTATTCGAGGGGTCCCTCGGACGGATTGCTAAGATTCTGGTCGAATTGCAGGTATTACTTGTACCTACAGTATACACCCAGATACACGTATCATATCTACACCTACATCACATATTATACCTGCGTAGTGCCAAATAATTAATTCTCCTTATTCACCATAAAGTGTAACATCTTACGAGAAATAAAAATATCTTAGGCATCATATAGCTAGAGATAGATATATGTCTTACAAGTTTAGAAGTGTACATTTCCTATGTCAATGTCGTCGAAACAATACAAGAGCAAATGAACCGTCGATTGACTTTGGTCCATCTTTTATGGCTTTCAACATTAATTTCGCCTTGTCAGTGGCAAATTACTCTGGCTGCCCATTCACGCTCAAAAATCACTCTCAATCGAGTCGAGTGGGACAAAATAAAAGGTGAATTCATCATGGGGGTGCGAATCGTAGCCCCCCATTGGGAAACCGAGGCGGGAAACGCATGTCCGGTCCATTTGTAAACACTAACAGGTAGAGACGGCTTTTGACAGTTTATTAAATTAAATTGAGTGTGCAATTGTTGGTGATTCGTAACAAATTGCGATCAAAGCGGATTGCGCTACGGCGTGATGGATTCTTTGAAGATTCAATCCGACAAGAAAATTGTTACACAACCCTTACGAAATTTATAGTGATTATACTTACATATCGTTCATTTTGGCAATATTAAACTGATTGTCGACGTTGTATTTATTAATTATGATCATTACTATAAACTAGAACAGGTAATGGTTTATTATGATGAAAATTAAACTGACGTCAGTACATAATTAATAGCAAAAAAGCAGTTAATTATGAAAAAATAAATTATACTTATAGTTATTCTCTTGGTAACTTGGGACTTAAAAACATCCATGTACGTAATACTTGCAGCAATTCTTCCAGTTGTCGAAACAAGCAATGCACTTTTCAGTGTCTGGTCAACAATTTAAGGCTTCACAGAGAAGGGGTTTTATGAACCAATTTCAGCGCCTCATTTGATTATGTTCTGGTCCACGTACATACGACGTCCACGTTATATCTAAATTAAAAGGGTTCTAGATAATTCGTTTTTGTTGAAATATCGTCTGGCACAGGTTCCAATTGAATTATATGCAATTTTACGCCCAAATGGCTTGCTCGGCAATGCGAGCTTTAAATAATAAACTTACTATTGAAAAATCTGAAAAAATCTGTACTGTTGTGATGGTTTTAACCCCCGACGCAAAAAGAGAGGGGTGTTATAAGGTTAACGTGTCTGTCTGTGTATCTGTGTATCTGTCAGTGGTATCGTAGCTTCCAAACGGATGAACCGATTTTCATTAAGTTTTTTTGTGTCATGGATAATTTTATCCCGAGTGTTCTTAGCCATGTTTCATGAAAATCTGTTCAGCCGTTTTTGAGATATTGAGCTTTGAAATGAAAATGTCGGGGGTTTTTCAACTTTTCTAAGTTGTAGTTATTTACGGTATATATGTATTTATGCTTCAACGTACCATGTGCAAGAATTTATACCTATTATAAGTTTTGTAAGTTAAATAAGAATTCATCTACGATTTTACATATAGCATTCTAAAACCATCAATAATCTAATTAAAATTTTATCTACACACGAAGATAAACACTCTATCCGTAATTGCTGCCGTAATAACACTGCACTGCAGACAAGATAAACAAGCAAATGAATTCACGATAAAAACCAATAAGTCGATAAAACAGGAATTACGTTCAAATGGCCGGGGAGAAAGCATAAACCGTCCGTTTGCTGCCCAATGAGAATATAAATGGAATCATCTTTCACGCCTGGGTGCCGGCAAACGAAAACAACAGATTTTATTGACTATTTTGGAATTACATATTATTAGTTTCATATTTGACAAGTATGAGGGTACCGAATAAAAAGACTGAATCTAGTGAAGTTTTGTAATACGTACCTACAGGTATAGTGAAAAAGTCTACAGAACAAAAGGGTTGTTCTTCACATACCGACTCGTCCTCACCTCTTACCTCACCTGTTTTTGTATGGAAACTGTCGAAATTTGACAAATGACATTTAACAGTTTCCGTATAAAAACGGGTGAGGTGTGAGGTGCCAGGTGAGGACGAGTCGGATTGCAGGTTAAATTCAGTATTGTCAATTTCACAAAGACTGTCAGGGAAAGCTTTCGTTTATCGGTATTAGGTTATTTCGCTGATCTTGCATCTACCTACAATATTCTCTATTTTCTTTACTTAACTAATAAATTGAATAAATAAATAATAACGTGCAACGTGCTCGTGCTCGTGCGTTTCATGCACAAATAATGCCCTGGCCGGGATTCGAACCCGAGACCTCCGGCTTCGTAGGCAGGGTCCCTACCAACTAAGCCAAAGTGGTCGTTAAGTCAACATTTCACATAATAATGTTATACTTTACCGTTACCTTCGTTTTTAATTAAGTATACTATGAGAAGTCCCAAAAATATAACTTAGACGCAAAAGTCAATTTATATACCGATGCATTTATTGATAGAAACCCTCACGTATCAAAATCCAAATCTAAATACGATATGAGTACCATTAATACGATATCCTGCAATCAAAATCACTGTACGGCTTCTGCCGACGTCTGCTACTCATGTGTGGTCCCGGTAAACAAAGATCTTAATGATCGTACACTGTCCAACGTAAACAATTTATTAGCCCGCAATCGAAATCGATGTTACAATCGATTCTTGCATTCGATACATTGATACATGCTTCGCTGAAATGGACATCAATTCATTGCTAACGGGTGGATCGATTTTAATTGCGTTTTGTGGGAATCGGATCGGTGAATTCTTACGTTTGTAGGAAAGTATTGTAGTGTAAACGAAGACACAAATAAGTAACTAGTTTACTTACTTTCATATGAAATGCAATGACGATTGCGACCTAATGGTTATTAGAGTTACGTGTTGAAATAGAAGTGAAAAGGTGTTATAAAAGTGTTATGTAAATCAGAAGATAACATTTTTATGAACAAGGAAAACAATAAAAATATAATTGATCATTTTCATTGCCCAGTAAGTACTAGCAAGCGTTCTGATAAACAGCTGCTATCTGTTTGAATCATACAGCATAACATAACGCGTAGGTATCGAGTCCAAAGTTCATCTTTGCTCAAGTTCAGTAAGTTTACGTTTAACAGTAAAATTTGAGATCAATATCTCCCGAGACACCGGATGCGGTGTGCCGGCCATGCTTGATTATTATTGAGTTTCCTACGTCCGGGGCAGATTCTGCTCTTACACGCTAAATTTGTCAATATATCAAAACCCAAGTTATCAAATCAAACAAATACCCTCGATTGCAAACCAAAGTTAGAATTTTATTAAATTCTATAATATTTATCCAAAAAAATACAAAATAATCCCCTTAGCTGGCCTATTTTTATTAGAGACAAGTTTTTTTTAATATTGTCAAATTATATACATACAATGTAAATATTCATTTGAGTCAGCTATTTTTTCGCATTGATAGCATTAATACCTTGGGTTTATACTTCAAAACTCCGTTAATGTTACCAGAAGAGGAAATTCTTCCGAACAACAAACACTTTCGAATTAAACTTTTCACTCATTTTGTTAATCCCTCAAGTCACTGGAAACTCTTGTTTTTGTTTGTTTCTATAATTAAAGCGCCCACTTAATACTCTTCCGATAATTATTCAACTTTACGTCGAAATGCTATTTCAGTGAGTCGACTTCGAAGGGGTTGAACCGTTACGTAAATCATTGTTTTACGTTAATCCTATTCACGGCATTATCTTGACTTTTGTAAATAAGTGATAAAAAAACCCGGCCAAGTGCGAGTTGGACTCGCGCATGAAGGGTTCCGTACTATTTTTTTTTTTAAATTTATTTAGGTAAACAAACAGTCACTACAAAAAAGCTTAGATAGATTTCTTAAAATAAAGGTTTACAATATGTGTGACCAACACCGTTCACCACTTATTAGTTTAAATTGATTGTATCACTCGGAGCTATATGTGCGAGTCACAGTAGCCCCTAGCGCCTACTATTAATTATCTATACAATATTAGACACTATATTATAATAAATAAAAATATTTTCCATTTTTTATCAGTAATTAGAACGTTAAAATAACATTAAGTCGAATTTTGGTCAAGTGCGAGTAGGATTTTAGTTTTCCCATACATTTTGAGACCCAGCCTGATGAACACAACGAGGAACTTTTTTAAAAGTTTTTTGTATTTATATTTGTTGTTATAGCGGTAACAGTACTACATCATGTGTCAAAATTTCAACTGTCTAACTATCACGGTCTATGAGATACAGCCTGGTGACAGACGGACAAACAGACAGACAGACGGACAGACAGACGGATGGACAGCGGAGTTTCAGTAACAGGGTCCCGTTTTACCCTTTGGGCACGGAACCCTAAAATCTACCGTATTTTCACACAAACAACTTTATGATCCTACGAAAAGAATAATCTAATTACATATCCGACATTAAGATATTGCATTAAGCCGTTCAAAGTTCAAAGCGCCCCAAAAAAATACATAAGACATATAGGTTCACACATTTCAACAACCATAACCCACCTTCTGCCACAGTCGGCTAAAAATAAGTTATCGAAACATATTATTAATAAGTAGAAGACTGTAGTGCATACTACAGTCTGCTACATATTAATATAATTTTAGGTGTATTTTAGACCACCGTCCAACAACTGGACCAGTTGCTAGCCGGCGCTAACACGCAACTTCAGTTCAGTAGTTCACAGTGTTCACACGCTTGAGTTGGCAATTTGTATGTTATGGTGAAAATGCAAACTTACAACTTTGTTTTCCTCTATCGTTGGGTATTAAAATAGTTGCCTACATAGTAAATATCTATAGCGTTAGAATATAGTACATAATTAGTAATTTTAAAAACATCTGTAAAACCGACGATATAAAGCACCTGAAACTTAATTTACTTATTTATTCATTTATTTAAACTTTATCGCACAAAAGAAATTAGTACAAATGGTGGACTTCAATGTGATGACCACTTAAGCTTAGTGTGGCTTAGTTGGTAGAGACCTTGCCTACGAAACCGAAGGTCCCGGTTTCGAATGCCGCTCAAGGAATTAATAAATAAAATAAAAATTATTGTCGTCGTCTAGTACGCATAGTACAAGCTTTGCTTAGTTTGAGACAAGGTCAATTTGTGTAAGATTGTCCCCCAATATTTATTTATTTATTTAATGCCTCATGGTATTCTCCATTGAACTTTCTGTTAAATAATGTCAAACAGCGGAACTACTATAGCACTATAAAACAAGGATCATAATACGGCCAGAAACGTAATTAATTTGTTTTCATCTTTGAAAAAAAATTCTGCATTACAATAATTAAGTCCATCGACAATTTGAAACTATATAGGGGTTATTTCCACACAAATGTCTCTTGTATAGGTAGGTAAAATGCAACAAGTCGTATCGGGTTGCAAGCACACGATACGGCCGGCACATGGCGTGTGCGCTCGATTGTAGCGAAATCGACAATTCGATCGTGGTAAAATCGACACGACTACGTCGCAACCCTATTTAAGTGACGGTTTCCTTGTTAACATAATATATTTCATTAAATGTGGCGGATCTATCTACTAAATTTCCAATAGTTCCAAAATAGCCGCGTCTTATATCTTAAGTTTTACTCATACTTATTATTTAATTTACTTCCACTATAAGGATAGCCAAAAGATATAAAACTATATGAATAACGAAGCACAATTTGTTGACGATGATGACCATGAGTATAAATCCATTTACAGGGAAACATGACATGCACGTTATGTAAGTAATACTATTAAAACATTGTTAAATTTTTAATTAAATTAAAATTACCTACATATTACATTATTTTCATTCATGTAAGCAAAACCCAGTTTTCATCGAATTTGAGCTTATCGAAAACACCTATTGTACTCTTGAACGCGTCTTGGCATCAAATCGTTTTGCCAGCGCATCAGTAATTATAAAGTTCATTACTTCACCGGATTCATCTGAAACTTTACTCCTTATTACGGGGAAACACGATCATATAGGCACATTGAAACTTGTTCTAACAATTTCACACACAATCATAAATTCTAATTTAGCATCTTCGTGGATCTCGTTACCAACTCGCCTTCGGTTTCCCGGACTCATTGTGTGTTCCCAAGACATTGCAGCCCCACAGCACACGTATACAAAATTAATTAGACAAAATCTTGGCTCTTGTAATATTTTATTATTACTTGGGCTGTTGTGCGAGATTTTATGAACGCGTTATATTTATTGCTTTCCCTGCGTAATGGATCTGAATAGGGCTTTGATTAGCATCGTTCCCGTATGGCGGTTCTCTGGAGCTACAACTTTACAAGGTTATAATTACAGTAGTTGTAATTACGAGGTTGCTTACATTGTGAAACTCCTCCGCTTTCCGTTTCGTTTTCTCGCTACGAATGTTGATGGTTTGTTAAATTAAACGTCGTGTACGGAACGGATATCTTCTTGATTATAAACGCCTATGTCTAGTTTGCACTGTTTTAATTTACACTATATCATCATCTTGTTCACTTACTTGCTTTTTACACAGGTAATCTTGAACAGCTTCAAGGTATTTATTTTGGATAGAAAGACTGCTCATCGTTCTTGTAAGTTCATAGACATATTTATGTATTTATACATATGTAGAGGTATAAATGCTACGAGCAAAATATAAACTTGATTAGTACAGACTCGTTTGCAATCTCGTTCTCGAAAATATTTTAATACTAAGTGTAACAGTTGTAAAGCCTAATTTATGGTAAACTAGTATTGGTGTAAACGTACCATTAATTGAATTAAAGACCTTGAATACAATTAGAGTTCGCCATGCCATTCCCGATAAGGTCTAGGACAGTATAATGGCTTTCTTAAAAGGTAGTCAATCTTTGCGACCGCAACTCGGCACGAGCCAAACAGCGCATTCTACTTAGCGGTGAAATGTATAATGCCTCACAATTCGTTTGGTCCTTTTCTTTAGACCGCTCTTTAGTGCTCTTTTAACACGTATCGCTTGTTTGGAATACTTTCGGAAAGTAAAACAAATAGGTGCTCTGAATTTGTCTTGAGAGTAATGCAACGTGAATCAAGCAATTTGTTGAAGCGAGTTATAAACGTATTGAATGTTAATTCTAAAATGATCAGATTCGACTCACGGTATAAGTTTTAAATCAGCTCTTAATTTGAAACAGGAGTCGGGAGTCGGGCCGCGGAGCACCGCAAAATACCCGGTCAAAGTTCCGCAGCGCGTAGGTATGTTTCAGAGGCTTTATTTTCCGTGCCCTCCAATGCATTTAGTACATTAGAGCGAAGCGAGTCGGTCTGGTCAGTCGACTAAATCTAATCATTTGCATTACTCACGGCTGGCGGGATGTACTGCGCTTCATTTGACCAGAACATCGAAGCATTTGATTCGTTCTCGACTTTATTATCATATTTTGAGTATTCTATATTTAAACAAAAAGGATTTTTGCTTTGGTCTTATTTGTTTGGTAATCAAAATGTGATACAAACATCAACAAAACTCGAAGGCAACCATAATTTTGGGCGCTGGGCCACTTAGCTTAGCGCTGGTTTAAACTTAAATCAGTCTTATTCAAGTGAAGATTGTTAAAACATAAAAAATAGGGGCTTAATGACCACTATATTGAATGATGTTCTAAACAGGACCGCAACTTAAAACAACTGAAACACCTTTCACCGGCCACAACCAAGCAAAAACACAACCGCCTTGCAACGTTCAAGTGTAAATATTTGCCAGGCATCGTTCACGAAAACTTTCGTAGCGCCGATAAATTCGAGACCTCACACTTACAAAAAATCACAATAAAGTACCGTCTGCAACGTCAATGAAGTCATGAGAGGTGGTTCCGTATGAACTTACTAGAACAATAATCTTTACTAACATAACAAAATTATAGGTAGTTCTAGTCTTTTAAGATGATTTCGCAAATAACCCCTTATTGAATCAGTTACCTACGAACAGACAAAATATTGTATCGAGTTTTTTTATTATTTCTTTAATATTTAATGTGTTCTCTTATTTAATTTAAGTGACATGTATTTGATTGTTATTTGTAGAATGTTTTAATGTATAACTAAATTCGCATGCTAATTAATTCTATTTTGTTATGACTTGGAAACATGATTATTCTATTTTATAATGATTGGCCTAGACTATCTAGTAAGGTTTTAATTTAATGTTGGACTGACCTGTATGAAGTAAATAAAGACATATATAAATCCTATAAGAGTAAAGCGAAATTATGCATCAGCAAATTTTATAATTAACGTCTAATAGAATGGATTCCTAGTTGAAGACAGACAGTGAAATCCTCATTATCATCAGTCGTTCCCTCAATGCTGATGATCGTGACATCGTGTCCATGTCATTCTTGCTTCTTCATAGGTTCCTTCCTATTCACCCGTCTTACGCATGGCCTCGTGCAGACCCGAATTAAGTTTTCCCATTATTAACATTCAAAGTAAGTACAAAAATTTGATCCGATCCTTATTGTAATATTTGTAACTTTTTACACGGTTGTGTTCAGTTTGCGAAGGATCCCTAAGGGAGACGATATAATACGAGTGTGTAATTGAATTCCGTACACGACGGGTATCTGGCACGGTATTCAGCGAGGTCGCACGTCGCGCCGTGGTCGGGATTTGGCGTGTATCGGAAATATTTTTTGATATCTTCCCACTGGACTCTTTGCAGGAATCGTCGGTATTTTTATGAACCGGTTTCTCATTTACAGATTCCTCGGAAAGCTGAGCATTAACCCTTTGAATACATATACGAGGGCTGTTTGATAAGTATCCGAAGTAACGCCGAAAATGATTACAAATCTGTATAAAACATAATTATTATGTTACATAATTTCATTTTAGCTGGATATAGCGAGTCTAATATTTATTAATAACATTGGAAAAAAAATGAGGGCTCGTTTGTAAAACCCATGAAAATACTGTATTACGAACTTTATTAGTCTAGTTAAGGATTGCCATTATTGTCCACTTAGCTGTCTTTTTTTATTTTGGGCATAATTATTGTCATTAAGGTTAACGCAAGCGATTAAGGCTACTGAATTGGTAAAACAGCTGTTATTTAAAAAAATAAGTCATCTATAACTTTTATCGTACGGACAGATGATATCGTCTGATTTAAGAAAATATTTTGTTCCATTATTATAGGTGATTTTACCATTAGTAAGAGGTTCTGGACACATCATATTCATCTATAATATTTGAAATTTATTATTCTTCATTATACGTCTAAAAATATTGAAGAAATATTGCGATAATATCATAATATAGCAGCGGACACTTTATTTACCAAAAACTACATATTTTCTACCTTCATGGGCATTTACTCATTTCATCTTTGGTGTATAAACCATTTTTGTATTTCTGTGTATACTGATCGATTAAAGAGTCACTAATACTAAGAAATTAAAGTAAATTATTTCCAAGTTTTAGCTTTAAATCATTCAAACACGCTACTGATTAATTTATTCTTCGATTTTTTGCTCAATTGCATGAAAATGCGGCAACCAAAATACAAAATCATTTTCATAAAAAAATACTTGACCAAATTAATCTAATTTTATTTTTTCAATATGTTTATAATAAGCTAACTTTTACAGTGGAAAAAACTAAGGGATTCATATTTTTAATTTAATTTTTATACCAATTCTAAAACACGTAATGTTTTTATACTCTTTGATAGGAGTGCCTTTACAGTAAAAAAAATATCGATTATTAGAAATATTACCCAAGTGAAACCATTCTTTGTTGCAAGATAAAAGTCCACCAAAAAAATATCCAAGTGGGTTTCAGCTTTGGTTGCAGGTTTCGTATCAAATACTTAGCGGTTCGTGGCGGTACGATATGAAATTTCCACCATTTTCACGTCAATGATAAAGAGTCTTACTTAAAATCCATTTTATGTAAAATTATATAATCTACATAGTCACATATTATCCATTTAAATTAGCGATAGATAGTCAATAAAAGACATGGCATACTTACTTTTAGTATAATTTAGGCACATACTGGTCATATCGGGTACTTATCAAACAACCCTCGTATATTAGGTATACATCGTGTCGGGAAATAATTCAAGTGATTGGATTTTTGGACTAAGTACACAGAAAGTTCTTAGGAGTATTTATTTTGCCTATCTAGATTACTTATAGTGATCTACATCTGAACACTATAGTACCGAACCACCCTGAATTAAGTCTGTTGCATCCATTCAACATAATATAATTTATTACTGGGGTGCAAACGTCACTGCCATGGAACAAGGTGTCCGGATACTGACGTATGTTGATACGATTGTTCAATTTCATTTGAATTTGATCACTCGACTGTCCGAGCCGTGATAATATTTGAAATAGAAGGGGAATGGATTATCAATGTGCTAACTAAATGACCGATGGGATACGAGTACAATCATTAGATAGGTTTCGCTAAAAGCGAATTATGTGAGTGTAGACAACACTTGGCAATGAAAATACATGTGAGTATAGTTTTGAAACTTTTTTATGGAATAAGGGAACGGGATCCCTCATTCGGTTATATTTATACCAACTCAGGAAGAGAAGGTTTAAATGACGGAATACATGTATTATTTTGAGGTTAAGAATTCATTGAATGTTCATATCAATCATTTCACACCTTTTAGTTCATAGTTAAAGTCAAAATGGCATTAAGTCGGCCTTTTGAACATTAAAATTATATTTTGACAATAATGATTAAATAAATAGATAAAGATCCGAGTTACTTACGGCAAACTAACGCCAATTCATGTATATCGCGACATAAATAAAACACGTAATATTCCGTCATATTCTGTGTTAAGATATAACATTCCCCATGCAGAGGCACATCCAAACAAGCATCGATAACCCTCCATTCTCAACATAATGTTCGCATAATTGGCGT
This sequence comes from Notocelia uddmanniana, assembly GCA_905163555.1. Taxonomy (NCBI): domain Eukaryota; kingdom Metazoa; phylum Arthropoda; class Insecta; order Lepidoptera; family Tortricidae; genus Notocelia; species Notocelia uddmanniana. Next base: position 15,284,253 of record LR991053.1, read on the forward strand.
AACATTTCCATTCCGAACCCTTTCAAGACGCCGTAATGTTACGGCCTACATATTATTTAATTAAGCAATCTGGAGTACAATGAGAGTTATACCTACTTCATCTCAGATACAGAGAGCATGTGATATGGGGTTGGGACGAATTATGACGGGGAAGTCTTGGAGTTACATCAAAGTTCCCGGAAACTACCTTATCATTATTAGTGATTGATTTAGTCATGTCAATCACAAACAAATGAATCGCATGAGCTTAAATAGACTCACTAAATTTATATGTACATAAAGGGAATACTTCAAAATGCCTGTACAATGCATACTTTTGTAATAAGTAACTTAATCAGCGCAATCTGAATGCTTTTTTTCTTATCATTAAAGTAGTTACATACTTATTGATTGGGTTTCTGTAAGTAATATTTATTAATATATAAGTGTAATTGTCTTAATTTATTTTTACATATTGATCACCTCTGATATTATGACATAAGATTGAAAGTGCCATTTATTGGGTCAGTATTGACCTATGGGACATTTACTTATTTAATAAACGTTTCTATTCCCTCTTAACTAATCTCCATTAATTAAACAGATGGTAGTCTACGATCCTTGTTTAAATGGAAACGCATTACCGAAGCAGCAGATTCCGATGCGATATGGCAGTGTATTCAATACAATATCTATTATGAATGGCTGCGCGCGGACGTTGATTAGGCTCGGGGCCTATTCCAATTTTCAAGCGAATGCGATCGACCTCCCTGATTGATTGTTATTGCTGCTCGCTGACTGGCACATGGGATGGCCGAACCAATTTTGCTGAGAAAACCCGGGTTAGACATGTTGGATTACATGCTAGTGCAACTACATAATAAATAATAGTACTCATTTACGTCCCTGTCTATCAATACCGATGTTAGACAGCTAGAAAAACTCAAAGCATGGCATTCTGTTTGACCGCTTGGTACAACGCTGGCCGCGGTATGACGAATGTCACTGTCATGTTATACCTCGTATTCACCAAACGGCCGGAATTGGCACGCACGCCACCAGAGTCAAAGGAATTCGAACCCTCCATACAGAAGCTAGACTTCGTATCCAAACGGCAGCGACAGAGCCAGCAGCAGCCGACTGGAGCCGACCGGCTGCCCGCAACCCATTCAAATATGAAATCTAACTTCTGTATGGAGGGTTCGAAATCCTTTGACTCTAGTGTGGGGTGCGCGCCGACTCCAGCCGTTCGGTGAGAATCTTCCATAAACAGTTATGGAAGATTCTACCGCGCTCGAATGAATGGTCAACTCGAGGGTGTACTATAGTCGCGTTTAGGCCAAAGCAGCCAGAGGAATAAGCCTGGTTCAAATTTAAGGCCGCGAACTTGACGCCAGCGGGCAGCGAGCGGGTGCTCATACATTTGAGCAACAGCGAGCTCGTTGTACACAAATATTGCTAATAGGACCATGTGCAATATGTTTTGCCATTTGCAAACTACATTGCATTTTGTAATTTTATCGAATAAAGGCGCCGTATTTATTTACATTTACAATTTATGTTACGTAAATTAGAAGTCTATGTTAGAATCCTCAGCTAGCTATGGCCTCTTGTTTGTTTTCTCAATATGACTATAAATAGATCAAAGTCCAAAAGGAAGATGCCAACTTCAGCTGTTAATTGTAAAAAGGTTATTACAACGTTTCGTTATTAATGCATTTCCTCCAATGTTTTACGAGCCTGGGGCGATGTTTTCAGAATCGACAGCAGTTTTAAATTTTAAAATTGCTCGAGCTGCATTTAAATGGCCTTCAATGAAGTTGAAACGATTTTTTTTGTAAAAATCTATGGTTTACCTAAAAATACTTATGTTTCAGCTGCTAAAACAAAATACTAAACACGCTTCGGCACATCGGTGCGTGTTTTGGTCTTATTCTCTCGTCTTCTACAAAGCTAACGTTTAATTGTTTCAATTTAATTAGTTAAGCCTGTATTATATATTAAGAGAAAAATGCTTTTAAGAAATTTATGGAGTCAGCGTTCCTTGGTTGAATTTCATGATACATTCCTAGAATAATACTTTTTGGTATTCCGCTAAAGTTTCTTATAGCGGAATAGCAAAGAATATTTATTATTCTAGATACCTATTTAAAAAGCTTTCAGCAAAAATATCAGTTTTGTGTAAAAAAGCACCTAAAACGAAAATATTGTCATAAGCTCCTTGCCCTCTCAATAACTATTCGTTAAAATGGCCGTATGGTCGTTGGCTGTTGTAACTGAAGGTGTATTTCACAGCGCACGCATAGAGAGCGCTATCTGATGATTGGTTTTTGGCAATTAACAGTATTGCTCACGTCGCAATCGAGTTCATTCAGCGTGTGAAATATGTATGGAGCCCCGATTCCCTCTTTGTTGCATTTGTGATCGATATGTCATCACGTTTAAACCTTTTATCATAATTACTAGACCGCATCGGGCTATTCACGAGAGAAATATGCGACGACAGCTGAGTAAGCCCTAATTTACTACCGAGATTACAACCATGTTGCTTGTCAAATAACTAAACTTAAAATCTCAAATACTGCGTTATTTCGTTATTTTGAATTAGTTTGATTACTAATTTGTATTCTTTCTGTTAATTGGTTCACAACATACTCGAATGTTTTGATACTCGTATTTCTACACAATTTATATATATGTAAGTATGTCGAAATTTAGAGTTCACCTATTGGCAATGACTTTAAGGTGTTTGTGGTAGTTTTAACCTGTATTACAATTTAATAGTAAAATTTTCCAGATTTAGAGTATGGTAAGTGGGAAAAACTTGACAAACCTTAGATTTTGTTATTTAAAGGAAGAATTAAACTAAAATCTTAACAATCTTAACTAATTGAACAGGAAATCTAAAGCCAGCTAAACTGAACACGAACAACCAGCAGAACGGAACTGACGACCACATAGCGCTAATTGCCAGCAAATGTCAGAAAGCTTTTAAAAAAAGCTCCAACAAACCGCCAACTAGTTCGCGAAATCCATTAACAGCCCTAGTTGCAACTAAGTGCAAGCATTGACAATGAAATTGATGACTAGAAAACAATTTAATTCGCTACTAATTGTAAGATACTGGCCTGTGGCTACTTTTAATAGAACTAGATCGTTTTTTACTCTTTATGGTCTCAACATCAGACACATACGATATTCATCGCATTTAGCGCCATTAAATTATAACACATGTTCAGAAGCAATAATTATTTTCATTAAAGTAACGTCAACCTCGCAGCGAGCTGTCGTCCCATTATTAACATTTAAATTTATATTACAATTTCACAGGAGAAATGCCTGCGATAAAATATTTACACCACCTTTATGTTGTTTGTGACATGTAAAATGTCTTGCTTATAAACGTTGTAATAACGACACTATAATTGATGTATTAGAGTTGATTTTGCTAGTAGTGGCGGTGTCAATAGAATTAAACCCTTTGTCTCAAGGCGTTAGGTCACCATCGCCGTGTCGCTTGACATTTCTACAAAGGTTACCTCCATTCAGTTAATTTTCTTTTTCTTGTCTAATGCAATGTCTCACTGGCGTAGGAAGGGTAGTTTTATTGTAAGCGATTGACCTTTACGCGGGTACAAAGTTGGTTGTTATGAATTATGAACGAAATATTCAAGATCTTAGATAAGTACCTACATTATTTGCAATCAAAATTTATAACAAGTCTTAAGTACTTCTTCTTGATATTGATGAGTCCAGGTGATATAACAGCAATGCCAATATTTGCATGTCATTTACATAGCAAATACAATTACAAATTTAACCTTTAAATGTGTCAGGAACTCCGATAAACAAATGAAGCTTTCAACGAAACGAAACAAAATTGTCTTAATAAATGGAGTAATTATGGTGATTACAAAGACGTCAAAGGGAACGATAAAACTATCAATGAACCTATAAATTGAAGAAAACGTCGTAACACGCAAGCCGCGGGCTTGGGAAAGCATAGAAACAAACAGATAACGAACGAAATAAACAAGAACTGACTCAAGTTATAACGTGTGAATACACGCATAAAAATAGTATAAATTTATACACCTACAGAGTATTGTTCAGACAATAATGGCGGAGGCGATGAGTCGGTGGCACGGAACGAAAATTGGCAACATAGGGCACTAGGCGTTATACGAGAATATAATAGTTTTAATGTTGGAAATAAATAACATGGGGATGAAGACAAAGGACTCGTAACGAGATCTCCTGTTAATTGTGGCGAATGCGGAGCGCGGCGATCGAGATTTATGAAGGCTTTGAAGTTACACCCTATTTGCTTTCTTTTCAGAGCCAGTAGGTTTATTTTTGGGAGCGCACTATTCGGTTCCCGATTAATAAGAAATGTTGTAGATGCATGCAAAAAATATTTGCTCACGGATCGACGAATTATATCTAAAGTGTCTCTCTGTCTTAAGAGCGCTCGTGGCCCAGCGGCACCCGCCTACCGCGTGCGGTATGCGAGGTTAAGCAATGTGGGCGCAGGTCAGTTCTTGGATGGGTGACCGCTTTGAGTGGTTACTAACTGAGCGCTCTCCTGCTTTGGAAGGCACGTTAAGCCGTTGATCTCGGCTGCCGTTTACGACAGCAGTCGTTAAGCCAAGTTAGAGGCCTTCGGGCGGCTTGAGAACTTCTAACAGTCAAGTTGCCCACTCACTTGACAAAGGGGGGTCGAAGTTGCACGACGTCCGTATGGAGTACCCACCATTACCCTACACGTGACCCCTGGGTGGTGCTAAAAGTGCAACAAACACTAGCAACCGTACTTGTCTTCTCGGAGATCTCACGGTTCGTAAATAAATGCCATACGATAAAAAAAGCAATCTTAGACTTACCTCTCATTTTCTGCTCGTCGAGAAGTTGTCGTTCTAGATTGTCTTTCACCTCTCGCTCTCGGAGGACATCCATTTTCAATTCAGCTGCAATAAAAAAAACACAAATTATCAAAGACATTTGACCTGACTACGTTACGGGGTATGATTACTTGATACTAAGGACTATTGGGTTTTTCTGAAATAAGAGTATTTTTATTAAAATCTGTATAGACCACTCATGTACGGTAAACTGCAAAAATAAGTATCGATTTAATCCTCTCATAAATACGTACCGCAACCTTAATCCGCCGACATAAGAGCTATAGGCCATATTTTTGAGCAAATTGTATGCACCTATATTTTTGCAGTTGACTTGTACTATGTAGTAAAATATCCATACTAATATTATAAATGGAAAAGTGTGTCTGTCTGTCTGTTACTTCTTCACGTTTAAACCGCTGAACCGATTTAGTTGAAATTTGGTATAGAGTAGATTGAGTCCCGGGACAGGACATAAAATAGATTTAAGAACATTCCTTAGGGAGGGTTTGTATGGGAGAGCGATAATTAAGCCATTACAACAGTTTAATAGCAATTATTCTACGGACAGAGTCCCGGGCAAAAGCTAGTAGTATATGTAACTACTAGGTTCGTCTATTAATCTCCTTATCAATTCCTTAAGCAAGTAAAATATCGTTTATAAATGGGGACACAACTGACTTTTCTTTGCTACTCGTAAGACATAATAAGTAGTAGATTTCAATAACGAAGATGTTGGCGTTAACATTTTAAGTTAAATAAATGGTTCATTGTGTACAAGCGGCATTGTATAAATTGAACAGTGAGTAAACCGGCAACAGAGCCATGAGCAAGGGCCGATTAGGAATATAAACACGGATTAACTCATTTGGAATCCCAATACTATTGTTAAGGATTTGCATAACATTCAATTAAATCTAACCTGACGGAAATGCTTGGGGTGGAACTTCCGCTTGGGATCAAGATTCCACCCCTGCTTTCGATTTGTTTCTTTAGACATTGACGGCTACTTGCTTATATGTTTTCTCGTTTCTTAAAGTTTATCGTAAGCACAAGTAGGTCAATAAAGTACAGTTTCTGTGGACCTACAAATGGGAATGTGGACCTACAAATGGGAATTAATAGTTATATGTTCATCGGTCAAATCCCAGCAGTTCGAATATGGCTCAGTATTTGTACCAGTGGGGTGACATTTTACAATTCGATATTTATTTATTTGAATTACGTTTACGTTGCAACACATGACGGTTTTTTTAACAAAGGCTGTACTTATTGACTAACCTAATGCCTTACCTTATCAAACTGTAACTAAACTAAACAACAAACATATTACCGAGTAAATCGCAGGCACCCTTTCCACCCTAAGCGCTCTAACTTTCAATCAAGCCCTAATCTTCGCCATCGATTCGAGGTACTTAATTCCGGCCATACGTAAAGACAAATACCTACGGAGAATTTGAATAGAAAGAGGTCATACTCATTCACAGTTTAATTTGGTCCCTTATTCAATTAGGAAGGTATAGCGTCTATCTAACGGAGATCGTAGGGGGATCAGTCTGATTAACTTGTGTTGTTAGCACCTTACGGAATTGCTCAGAGAGAAGCTTTTTAAAGGTACTAAATTAGGACTTTAGTCGCTAGAAGGGATGATACGAGTATGCTGATGTCGGTTTTTGATAACGGTACACCACCTATAATTTATCACAAGTTTTTTTATATACTGTCTATCTTTACTAAAATGTTTCGCTATTCCTTTGTACCCACTTATTTCAATACGTTGCTGCCTATATCTGATACTCCGCAATTGAATAGTGATTCTTAAGGCTAACAACATTACTAGCCCCGCAACTATCTTGTTCGATGCAACGAGAATTCCACAGGCCCATTTCTTAAACTCGCACCCCTTTCCTAGGTCGGATCAGAAATATGAACTTTATTTTAGGTACTGTACTGGTGCTTTTGAAGCTTATTGGGAAGAGAAGATATGAGATTCCGATGTTAAAGTGTTGAATTATTTTGTTCCATATCGAACTGCCATTTTAATTACTGCTACAATATGAGCAAACAATGCTTAAAGTTTATTTCAATGTTTGTTATAACCCTCCTCTGTGGTGTAGTTGTTATTATTTACATTTTTCATTTGCCTTGCCTATTATATACTTTTTCCACAATTCTTAAAGCAAATAATGATAATGTACTTCTGAAATTCGTAGGTACCTTTGGTCTACATAATATCTCTATTAAGTTTACTAACAAGAGTAAGAAAGTGGTAAAAGTTTACCTTACCTGTAGTTATGTTCAGTTACAGTATAATCTTAAATTGAATAGGAACCGTAATTAATGATATGAATCTACAAGTATGATATAAAGCCCAAGGAGGAAGCGGGATAGCCGATCCATATCGACATACAGACATCTGAGATAAAACGGAGACAAGACTCCTGCGCCGCCGTAACAAGGAGAATAAAGGTATGAGTATCGCACGAGCTATCGCTACCGCAAATCTTGTAAATTGAAACGTTGTATCTCTTTACATTGTTTATTTCTCAATTATATCGAAAGCTTACTAAAATGTATTCTGGTGTAGATTCGGGATAAGACATAGCTCGTTTATCATTTTATTATTTGGAATGTGTGTGACTACCTGTGTCGAAATTATATGGTGAGGATTTTATGTTACAACTAATGTCTATCATAGTCCCGCAATTAAGATCGGGAACCTGCACAATATTAACTTATATTAAAATATACGTACTAAAAGTTTTCTCATACTCGTAACTTGTTTTTTTTCTGTCACAGACATCAATAAGATTAGCAGTAATTTCGATCCGCCGCGCGGCGTGAGAATTTACGATCAATATTTTATTAAACTATGTTTTATAACAAAAAGTTAATCTATAAGAGCAGCGCGAGATTAATTCCGAATCAATCCCGGTGTATGGTGTAATTTAGAGGGCTTTTAGTTAAGAGTGGTTTCGCACATGCGACGTAAATTACCCGAGCGAGGGATGGCCATTAATGGTCCGTAGGTATGCGGCGTATCTGAGCATCTAGAGATTTGCGAGCGAGGCGCCTTAACAAAAGGTGCTCCTGGTGGTCCTTGTAGTTGCGTACCCGGTCGCGCTCACCTCGCATTGCAATGACTAGCACCGCATGTACACACTACCAAACATGCACAAGACTACCTTCTGAGTCCAGCTAGTTGATTATATAACATGTCAAGCTTATGCTACGTAGATCTGTCATTTTTAGTGTGAAAAATGACATCTAGATCTACGTTACGCACGCTCGAAAACGTTACGTAAACACCTCTCTGTAGTTCAGGTATTGTGCGAGTCTGAACTTCAAAACATTCAGTAGGTTACTGACTGAATACCATTAGCTTAGAGACCATGTACATCTCTAAGGACTTAGGAATAATGGACGCTCAGAGACCATATACATCTCTGAGATATTAAATTTATTGTATATACTTTTGTGTATTCGGACAGAGACCGTATATATAGGTCACTAATTTTTTTTTTATATAATGTATTATAAGTTAATTTTAATTGAATATTGTGAGTTTGTTAATCACTATAGTTTTAAAATCATTATTATTATTGTCTACATTTTTTTAGTTCTGCAATTCTGTTTTGAAAACATTATAATTATCATTGTCAATTTATTTAATTGTATAATTCATGTGTTGACTTGTAAAAGTGCCCTTGTGGCCTATTTGCAGAATAAAATTTTTGATTTTGATTTTGATTTGAATAAATTTGTGAATTTCATTATTGAAATCATGTATGATACAATTAGGTCGATTTGTGTACGATTGTCCCCCAATATATATTTATTTATTTTATTTATTTTACAATATGTATTAATTAGGTATGATATATATATATATATCTAGACACGCGGCAGCGTGTCCAGCCAAGTTCACCCCAGGAACTGGCGGACAGCAGCCGTGTGTTATATTACACGAACCGTTTGGAGCCACTTTTGACCCCCCAATAACTCCAAAACTATCTAACATAAAAAAAATGGTACGTGTATTAAGATCCTTTGGAACAACTAGAACCCCAAATTCCATATATATGGGTTTTATAATTATTGAGATATTAAATTCCAAAAAACGGCATTTTTACCACTGACTGACTGACTGACTAGTAATCAAAAACCTAACCCACTTCCAGGTGACCTAGAAAGCTGAAATTTGGCATGCTACTTGGTAATTCTGTGTGTACACCAGAAAAAAACAGAAAACAGTGTTTTTTTTATTAGTTTTATTATTATTATTATTTATGCTAGTTACCTCAGAACTCCGTAATTTATTAACCGATTTGGAAAATTCTTTTTTTGTTTTAAACGATATACTTCAGGGGTAGTCCCATAGTTATCAGGTAAGAATTTGATCATAGGATCTTGAAGAAATGAAGGGAACTCTTCAAATATTTGAGGTGCACCTAAAGCGATTTGGGTATTTTGTATAGTAACTCGTGCATTCACTTTTGGAAAGCACCATTTGATGAAGTTTGACAAAAAGTAATGATATCCCATCAAAAACATAAATGAAAATTAGTTTTACTGTAAACAATGTAGTGCCGGACTTGGCACCTTTTCAGTGAATCTACGGAACTTGGCACCCATTTAGATCTCAATTCTTTTGTCGGTGAAGACGACAACCACTTATCGCATATTGAACTTGACTGCCATTTTCACATTTATGTTTTTGATGGGATTTGATTTAAATCTATAAAATGATACCTCTCCAAATAAACTAATTGTATTACTCTAACACTACTAATATAATAAATACATGATAAATAATAATATATTATTATATTTATAGCAAATAATGTCGCCACCTACACTTGTAGATTCTCTCACATTTACATGTAACGATATACAACGTTCGTATAAACATTACAGTCAAGCAAAGCAAATGAAATGGGTACTTTTTTTTCTCTTGGGTGTAACATCACATTAAAGCAGTCCGGTTTTAATTTCCATTCGTTGTTCGATCCTTATGTTTAAAAACATTTAATGGCACTAAATTATAATCGATAAGACGTTGAACGAATTACGTCAAAATTAGTGGCTAATAAATCATCCAAATTCAGACACAAAGCAGACAGAAAACAAAATCGATCCAATGAAAACGTTTATCGACAAAAACAAGAGAAAAGCAAAACTCCAAAGCGGAACACTCGTTTATTATTAAATCGATCTTTATATCGGATCAATCAAATTTAAAACCTGATCGACTTGCGTCCGACGAAAAAATTATTACTTTATAAATAAAATAACAATAAAAACGATGCGCTCCGTTCAAGGGAATATATAATTATGGACAATTATTATGATACCGAAACTGAATGGTCGATAGATGATTGAAAGGATCAAGAAGACCCATAAACAAAAGGATCGATTCAGGTTACGCAATTTAATTATGTTCAGTAAGTAATTAGCTGGTACTGTAATCGATTTTTAATCCTTGCACGGCCATGCCGACCCCAGTTATTCGATGAAACGTCTTCGGCTTTATTTAAAGTCAGCAGTCAAATGCGATTTGGAGTCCCCCAAGGCTCGTGCGCGAAATTCTATTTCCCTTCAATTTCGAGCACTCTGCAAAAACAACAATAATATTTAAATTTTGTGCATGATGCCCTTGGAGGATTTGTCGAAACAGATTAAACGTTTTCTTATTGTAGCTACGTTCTAGAATACAAACTGTGTTATTTTATATTTTCATTGATTATGATAAGATTCATACAGAGCAATAAAAGCTTAAAACAATATTTAATTTTAGAACAAGATTTAGAAGGAGTCAAAATATAAAACTGGATAAAAGAATAACATTCAAATTGCGTAACAATTTAATTTCAATGAAACATAAGTCATAGAGTGCGCGAATTAAGACATATTTTCACGGCCCCCAACTGTTGAAGACTAAGTTAAGCTTGCAGTTAAAATAACAATTAAAGTCTGCTTTAAATTTATGACTTAAAACTGGAGAAATAATTCAAACGAGTGTTAAGGTGAAAGCGACCGAAATGGTTCGTTGAGTAGGGAAACAAAAGTAAGTATTCTCGTCCTGATTGCGTTAAGTCGTTTTTCGCGCGAATTCATGCTGAAATCGTTGCTCGTCTTAAGGTTTAGTATTAATAGTAATAACGAAGGAATTATGACTCCCAAATAATACTCATTTTAGCACTTATAAAAGATAAGCGGAAAACGGATTCAATTAATTATCTTTCTTTAGGTACTTTGGATCAAAATAGAATTCAATGAATTTAAATGTAGTGATCGTTGGAAACCAATCTAACACTTGTTCGTCCTATATTCATGATACTCTTAAAAGGTAAATTCAAAGTAACGATAACGGCCTCCGTGGTGCGGAAAACGAATTTTCTTCCCTATGCCGTTTTTATATTTACAAACCGGCAGCAATTTTATTTTATTGTTATTAGATTTTTCCGGATTATGTCACGGGCTTTGTCACAGCGGAGGATTATTCCCGCAGTCTCCACGCTAATAATCATAAGAATTGCTACCCTTTATTATGTGTGAAATTTTGAACATAAAATCTCTCTCACAATCGAGCTCTTCCGCTCTTACCCCACGTAATACGGACGCTTTCAGAGCAACGGGTGCTTACGCTCTTCATAAAAACACCACATCCAGTACTACTTTATTTGACGCGGAGATTTTGTCATACATGTGTAACACATAATTTTATGAATATATTATAAGGTATTTGCATTTCGTATTTTACCCGAAACATCACATACCTACTGAGGCATATTTAAGGAAGATCGTAAACTGCGGCAATTTGAGAATTGTTCACAGCTATAGGTACACTGTGTACGTTCTGTGGGCAGAAGTACAAATAATGAAGATGTCGTTGGAAAATGGATAAAAAAGTATAGTAGCGTATCGAGCGTGCAACGCCAGAATAACTCGTGCTGTTATCGGAGCACGCGCACCCAATCTGCGATCGGAGCACATCGGATAAGATTATCCAGTAGCCCTGTATTATTTTAATGAGACTACACGACTTCTCGAGATTCGATACGATACGAAAAAGCTTAGGTAACGAAGCGAATAAAAAACCCACGGGTCAAGAGAGATATCAAGCGGCCGCGGCGAGATGATGGGCCCGGCCATGCGAATCCTCCGGTGCGAGGGGATTTTAAAATTAGCCACCGAACACGATTAACTTCTGTACATCTACATACCAGCTGACGGCAGATCGGCTGATACCATTATGTCTCTGGTAAGGCACCGATTAAAAAATATACACATTTATAAGCGGACAGCATCTGGTGGTATTTAAATAAGATATAAACGCAAAAGTCCGCGAGTTTCTTCGGCAACATTTTTTCCCGGGCGGAGGCTCCCCTCGCTGGATATATTGGTATTAAAAATGTAAAGGAGATTTATGCGAATGGCTCTAAGCTTTCATTAGTTGTTTCTTATGCAGCGTTTCGCGGTCGCCGTTCCCTGACCAGTAATTTTTCATTTTCGTGCAAACTTCCCGATGGTTGCGCGCTTCTAAAATTTAACTGCATATAACGAATATTAATACTCGAGGAGTCTTGAAGCAGGTGCACGCTATTTCATTTTGTTACTGCCTGCATTGTGCAAGCGGAGATGGTTACAAATTATGAGGGCGATTATTAATTTTTGATAATGATAGCAGTATCAAGAGTCTAAACACATGTTATTGACACTGTCCTAATTAATATTGATATCGCAATACCTACTTATATTTTTCACAAAAGTGCTAGGATATTTTTGACAGGTGCACTAAACAGAGTTAGTAAAGCTAATCCGTCTGGTTCTAGCTTTTGCTATATTTTGGAAACATTTGATCAAGTGTTCTGTGATTAGATCCCTTGAGGTAATGTATCCAAAACTTTTCTCCTGGTATATGTAAACCTTGCAATCGTGATTCAGGATTCAAAATATTCCCAATGATCCCTTGACCAGTAAACAACTGTGTCATACATGTTCCGCCTCGTAATTCCGTATGTAAATTACAACTAAAACAAGGGTTCCGTTACCGCTGTACTAGAGACAATTCAACATCCAAAATAACTTGAGCTACTTTAGCTGGGTCGCACCAACGATTAAAAGGTCTTTTAACCATGGTCACCTACCCTTAGACCTTGGTTTATAGCGATTTAAATTATTAAGAACAGTCATATGTTGTACACAATGCTTTGTGAGGGTGTATTGTAGGTTATAGTTTTTTGGATATTGCTTATTATTCAATGTTGAACCCTTATTTTAAATTATTTATTTTGTATGTTTTTGATAAGGTTAATATAGGTTATTTTTTATCTTTAGTCAGTAAGGAATTATTTAAGCAGTATATTAGAACTCTAGAAATAAGTGAAAAGCTACCTGGGAGATAATAAATAACTCTAAATAAAATGTGTATTTGTAACTCAATGTTAGTAAACATTCTATTTTTATTTTATTTTAACATTACCTAACCGATATAAGGTCTACATACTTATGAGAAGACTCGGAACATTATATTATATGACCTGTAATATTTTTTAAACTTATAGTAATAAAACTATTTTCACAATGCATAGTATTAAGATGTTAAAGACTAGGGAATCTCTATATGTGAGGCAAGTTTGAAGCTGACAGAGGGTTTCTTGATTAAGTATTAAGTACAATATTTTGTCAAATGACGTAATAGTGCCATAACATCTAACACGTAATCAATGTATCTCATTCAAGTCCTTAGTCCTTAATAAAGAGGTACATGCAACCCGACGTGCGTCACATTAAATTATTTCAGCTAAGTAATTCCAAGCGGTTAATTATTGTGCACAAGCGGGGAGAGAGTTGAGAATGTAATTATTATTAAACTTTACGATTGTCTCACTTTACCCCTTTACTCATACCTGTACGTAAACACGGAACACACTATCACGAGTTCCGTAACAATCTAACTTAAATCTTACTCCTTTTGTTTCAAAGCTCAAATTGAAACGGGATGGTTGGTTCGATAGTACAGTTGGTTTTGCTGACCCAGCCCAGCTACATTAGATCTGAGATCCTGAGGGAGTTTCTTAGCTTGTTGCGGTGCTGGATTCATATTTGAGCTACTGTTGGGAATTAATAACTACATGCGGAAATATTGTGTGCATATTTCATGTCAATGCGAAAAAGAGAACTACTACGTAGAATTTGTAGAACGGAGCTAGTAGGGAAAGGCCGTGTGGGTAGTGTAGGAGGCCTGGGGTTGCTTACGAAACTGAAAGTAATATAAGCAATAAAATAAATAGGACTAATAATTTTTTCTGCAGCTCACACGAAATTTTGATAGTCTATTTTAATGCCGTTAAGGTTGAAAAGTGACGAACCCTTTCATTCCGCGACTATATACAACTGTCCGTCATATTGTTTTTACTGCAACGTCACATAGCCTATGTTACTCGACATGACGTTAAAATTTTAATGACACCTCACACATCTACTTAAATCGGTTAAGGCTATTGTAGTTCTGGTGAATTAAAGAAACTAACAACACGTACATGAACTCTGAAAACATTACACTCCATAGTGTTAAACCATTACACTCCATAGTGTTAAACCATAGTGAGTGTGCGTATACATGAAATGTTTTTAGCGAGACTAAATCTATAGATGTGTGATATGATTTACTCTTAATTTGATTTAATGTTAATGACGAGTTACTCATATTCATTAATCAAATATACGAATAACGTATGTCACACGTTGAACATACTCGTACTAGTAATATTTTTATTCATTGTGGGGTCTTATCGACACTTTCATTACGCATTTTTTAGTGTACCTAACTCTAATGTTATCATAAATTTGTAAAAGATAGAGTAGTCTCATATCATTATTGAAGATCACCCTACACAAATTGACACAAAGAAGATAATTCAAATGAGAAATCAATTTTATATCGAGATTTTTGTTACGTTTTCTGAAGTACCTAAACGCAACCATTCCACATAAATATTGGATTATCGAAGGGTAGTAAGGAAGGAAACATCACTTTATTTGTTACAATCAAAATATTTCTGATTAATTGGTGGGAATAAAGTTGAGGTACTTTTCCGCCCCTGTCAATTCTTATTCAAAGCTAAACCAAAACGGATTACATAGCGCCGTTTCCACATGAGTGAGTTCAGGGTTCAATATTTTCAACTCAACAACAAAACGACCTAACTTGTGCTACATGATAACATGCTTGCATCCTTTTAAAACAGCTCCCTACAATAGTTACAAGCCCCAGGCGGAATAAGTATTTAACCCTCTGCTGCTCGAGAAAATAGATTAACAATTTAACATACTCAATGTGCGGAAACAATAATTCCAAATTTAAATTATTGTTTTTGTAAAGTTTGCTAGTTTTAATGGAATATGCTAATCGGAATTTTAAACGAGTTTTGTTTATTGTTTAGGTTTTCAACAAAACTAAAGGGCATCGAGGAAAAATTCATAAGCATACAAAACTGTGACGTGTTTATTTGTTCTGACTTAATAAATGAGCATGTCAAAGTTATTTTGATATTGTAGAGATGATATTCAATATTTCCACTGTTAATATTTGAGCACATGAACGCCGCGGGCGGTGAAGCAACACGCTCCAAAGTTTTCCCCTAAGAAAATATACGTAATTATTTAACTTTATACCTACTCCGATATAGACAAAACAGTTTTGGATTGAGATTTGAATTATTATGGACTATTTGTAATTTTAAGTATAATTTATACTTGCCTCCGACACTAAGACATGTCACTATAAATATACAATAAACTAATTAGGCATAGGTAATAGGTATGTTATTAATTATCATATGTACCAACTCATAGTCACCAGTAAAACTTGCTACGCATCTGTTGCTGACATGTTCTTAGTTTCTTGACATGTGTTTGGAATATTTTGGGAACTTTCTTCAGAGCCAATCATAGCGCTCAATGTTCCTTCAGGTGACCTTGATCCCTATTTGATACATTATAATAGTCTCACTGCGAACTGATACTAAGCATGCAGATATCCACTAGGTATTTTTTGCACACTGCACAGGTTAATTGAATACAATTAACTAAGAAAAACCGTATTAAATTTATACGCGTCATGGCTCACACATAGTAATTTGCTAAACCACGGCCAAGTTAGCTTGGCCAATAGGTATTAGCGTGTGTGTGGTCGAGTCTCGTGCGCGCGAGCATCGTAACCGGAGCGACACGCGCAGTAATCTAATATGGCCGATGTCGCGTATCGGTACATTGCGGGAATGCCATTTTAAGGGTTGTGCACACCGCCATCGATCAATGAAGTTTGCAACGAATTAGCTGCCCAAAACGGTTCCTATTATCAGATACTTCATTACAGAACATAAAAGACATATGCAACAGTCGTTTTGTTGCAGTTTCGTTTTGACATAGGCGTGAAACGCTGACCAAGCGAGTCAATTGATCAAGTGTGCACATTACTTAATATCCTGCTGTCACCATATTGTTTACATAGTCTAGTGAGCAGATTGTTTAAGAGGCCATATTGTAAATAACGTATACGAGTAGTCAATAAATCGGTAGCACATAATGGTCCATATGACGTGTGATGGTTGCTATTTTAACTTTTTGGACGCCAACGACGTATATATCCGCACCATCGGTTTAACGCCAACCACGGATATATCGGTCACGGTGTGCAGTGGAATATCAACCTACTTCTATTTCTAAAGGTTTCTTGTCGTGTTTGACATTTGGATGTCATGGCGTGTGAGTGCTAGCTATTGTATTTGACAGAGCGTTAAAAAGGTTAACCTATATTGTCGTGGATAAGACATTCGTCACCATCTGACAAGTATGTGGGTGCGAGAGGGACGGGCGCCTTATCCTCAATGATATGTGATAAAATGGCAGCCATCATGCGCCCGCGTTGTAAGTTACACAAGTTTGACTTATTAGAAATAGGAGTCGGGTAATACTTCAAAATACTAACTTTTCGCAATCGCTCTACCTATATAATAATATAAATTAATGCAATTAAGATAAATACGAGTAATATTACTTAATCCTTATATAATATTAAAAACGTGATAGTTTGTGCCGAAGTTTGGATCTATGTACATTCCTCTAAATAAAATAAAAAACTACTTAACCGATTTCTATGAAATTTCCCAGTATTGTAGCTTAGACATCACAATAACACGTATAGGCTATCATTAATCTCAAAATTACCTTAGGAAGTTAAAAGACAAATTTATTTTTACGAAAGAAACATGAAACTTTCCTAATAGACTATGCATTAACATGAAAATAAAAACTGATTTGAACATGGCATACTAAATGTAATAATGCCTTAAGGGGGTGAAAGATTGTATGGGGGAGCAATAATTAAGCTTGCAACTTGAACAATATTTTGGTATTATTTATGTAAGGCGATAACGATTTCTACGCAGACGAAGTTATTATATTTGGGTAAGCAGGTAAGTTAAATAGTCAATGAAAATTTACCTGACATGGTTGAGTATGAGTGCCTTCGGCAAGAGAGTGGTGTAATGTATTTTATTTAGCACTATTGAACCCGACTGACTTCGTTAATTTTTACATAAGCGCGAAACAAAAATTATAGATCTCATAATTCAACTTAAGTTGAAGTAAACAAACAGAGATCGAACTCGGCGATTTTTGCAGCACCTCTTCACAATGGTGCGAAAGCTGGCGCGGCGCGGCAACAATGCGTCGTTGGCTATCGACGCCGGCGCATCTCGCGGTGGCTCGTTAGCCGCTGGGGGCGGTTGTTTGTACTGCGATGCTAGTACAAAACGACGCAAGCGTACTCGTACTACGGTATGCTAAAGCCTTTTTACGCTAGTACAACAGTATGCTGCGATGGAAGCTAGCGAGTTTGAGTTATGGCCCGCTTCGTGATGAACCGCTTTACTGACAAATCCTATCAGTAAATAGAAGTTTGAATTGTAACTGACATGTTCATACAGTTTTTTATTAATTTACCAACTAAGTTGTAGGTACTACCCTACCCATGATCCTTAGTAGCAGTTCCTGGATATCTAAGTTAAAGCTACAGGAGATAGAAGTGTAAAAAATCTGGCTTCAAATCTTTAATGATGTTGAAACTGGATGATGTGGTAAACATTTTTCTTTAGATTATTCTCGTCTTATATTTACTATTAAGACTTACGGAGGCAGGTTGACACGTTTCTATACGGGTTACAGACAGATTTAGGTTCGTTCAGTCTTTTCCTGATGTGGACATAGGTAAACTAGGTAAAGTTAAGGGATAGAAAGCCAATTTTTTTGTCAGGCTTAGAATCCACATAAACGGTGGATCCGTTTCTGTAAGTTTATGTACTAAAACATAACTTATACGTATATAAGCCGTTAACTAAACTATGACCACAGAAGAGACGTTTGTGTATGTTTGACCCGAACAATATCAAGTATAAAATCGCACGTAAATATACAACCACCAGTAATTCAGCATGATAACAGCGCGACGTCGTCAGCATTGTAAAAGCTTTCATATCAATTGAATCCATTAGCTGAGTACACAAGACCCGTCTGTCTATTTGCTCATCAGTTTTTATCATTGGCCAGTTCGTGTTTGTTCCATCGGTCACTTCGGTTATTGATGGGCTGTTTCCCTCAGGCAACTTGTGTTTGCCATTTTCCGTCACCAGTGACGGGCGAAACTAGGGCTTACACATTCATTGATTAGGGTTTTCCGTGTTTGTGAATGGCAAACATGAGTTTAGATTGCCCGTCGATTTGATGTTCACGTTTGTTTAAGTGTTCTACCACGTTTCTACTAATGTAGAGCAGGAGTGCGCGGCTGTCATTTTGTGTCGATGAAGCCTTCGTGTAACATGCGAGTTATCAGTTAAAATGCCTCAAGGAAACGACTGTGTAAGAATTTATAGAAACATAGTACATTACTACAGAGGCCGGGACGAAAGGGATTGCCGGCCGAAGACATATAGACGGCCGAGCGATGCGAGGCCGGATAGGTCTGAGGCGGGCAACCGATATTTCCCGCCGAGGTATGTATAGTGCTTTTCTCAAACATGCAATGAAATAAACAACAAAAATATCAATGTTTTATTTTTAATACGCTTAGTGGCCGAATGTCATGATGCCTGTGCCATAAATTTATGTGGAATAGAAATTAAAAAAGAGGAATTTGCCTGCAAAATTTGTATGAAATTCCATTAACGACCTCTTGTCCTAGCCGCACCTGAAACGTCATACTTCGCATCCTAATTATAAGGAACATAACATCAATATTTCATTGCATGTTTGAGAAAAATATATTACAGTGCGATACTTAGTGATAGAAGTAGAAAAAGGAAGAGAGCTTTAGTTGTCATATCGTACCATAGACAACCATAACCCAGCATTCAGATTGCACAATGCACAGTAAGCAGATTGTACTTGCTTAGCTTTTTTATAGGTGGTATCTTCTGTATTGTAACTACTACATATATTTGGCTTGTTTTAATATAGTACTTACGGGTTCGTAAAACAGTAGAGGAAAGAAGCAATGGCCTGGCGGCAAAAATGTACTGTTTTATTGCTACCCAAACAGTGCCACGATTGTAGTATTATTAAATAAACAAATATCAGGTGATAACCATTATACAAATCGAACTAGTCTAGTCCCATAGGACGCTCAATAAGGCTTTTTACTTTTGTGGCTTGATACTTTTTTCTACTAAGTTATGCAATGAATATATGAAGGTGGTAAACAAATTAAATACCTAACTAATTTATTGACGAACCGATCCCATAAAGCCGACCTCTATCTCCTCGTTTGTGCCATTTGTCCGTTGAACAGCACTTAGCTTAACAAAAACTGATAGTTGAAAACAAAAGAGTGAAACAAGTCTTCGGCAACAAGAGCGGCCATACGCTCAGAAATAAACTAAGCGGTAAGAATTAACAGGGATAAAGGCTTAAAAGAGTAGCCGAAGTAGATTTATGTCGCGACGATCGCATCAGACCGATTTCGCTTGTTCGTAATGTTTTATTTTTTCGATTGACCGCAGAATGCGTTAATGTAATGTATTGACCGCTAAAGGTTACGTTAAAGAAATGCGGACTACAGACGGGAACGAGTTGAATTTAAATTGCTTTAACCTTTATTATTAAGGATAATGTAACTCTATTTTTTTCTAATAGGTAATCTAAGTATTTTATGAACTAATTGATTGGTAATTAATTGCATTCTAAGTACCATTTATGTATTGTAAAAATAAAAATAAATGTATGTTGTTACATATGTTTTTTTTTTGCAATAAAACGGACTGAAAGATCTCGTTCCGGGCAACTTCTTAGCTCATTCACAGATTTTGCAAAGTTACCTTAAGTTGCGTCATGCCACCTTACGAAAAGTATCGGAGTACGTTTATCAAAAGATAGCGAATAACGAAAATGGCACTTGAAAAGCCCACAATATGACACCTATTTCCCATTCATTGCCTTTCTATTTACACGAACGAATCGACAGCATTTTATCATAGCACAGGCCTTTCAAACAACCCTTCCTGTGGTTATCTGATAAGGTAGTGAATGTGCACTCATTCTGTCTGTTCGTCACCCATTCATTCTGCAGTAGTGTAAAAATTGTCAGCGAATGTGCCTAGATAGTGATCTGTCATTTGTATGGGATCGAGGGGTGTAGTTATGACCTATGTTTACACGACTATAGAAATGTAAAGCAAAAGCAACGCTTAGCTATAGCTTAGTTGTAACAATGAGTTCCTGCCGCAAATGTGAAATTTTAAGGCAGGTTACTGAATATAATTCGCCCAATAAGCTTTACCGGCTTTCTGTAACATCTAATCAAACGGACCAACTAAATCCCAAGGCTCGCATTCGGTAACACCTATCAATTCCCGAAGCGAACCAACCGAGTGATTGCTGTAATTTCTTTAAAAAATTCAACGGTAAAGATCGCCAGACACATTGATTCGAAAAAATGTTTCATCAACAATATTTTTATTATAGTAATAACAAAATTACTGGTTGGCATTGTACGCGATTTCGACTCTTACTCTTATCAGCTTAGGGAGCTATTCCTTTAGCGGTTACTTATGTATCTGGGGGAGAAATGGAACCTTTTGTTGGCCTATAGCATTATTATTTCTCATTTTATTTTGTTTATTAATACAATTGGCCCGCGGCGCAATATTGATATTCAAGTTTGATGATGACTCGCCCCGCGAATTTTCTCCCCGACCTCACTGTATTTTATGGCTTTTATAACAATTGTGTTTTCGTTTCTTTTGTTTAGAATTCAACGAATCGAATAATGTTTTTAATCAGGTTGTAATTTACATTTTTAACGGAAGTGAAACATCGGTTTAAATATATTTTTAAACATGCCTCGGTATAGTTAATATATTTACCATTTTAAACCTAAAGTCGAGTCCAGAATTAGGCGAACTAACTTAACAGCCAAAAATGTTGCCAGACATAGGAATAAATAAATAGTGATAGGTTTAAGTCGACACAAATATGTCGATATAACCTTGTGTCTTCTATAAATCTGATTTTATTTATATGTTATCAAGTAATTGTCGTGTAAGTATTGTCGAAAGCCGAATGGCTTGCTTTGTTTGGCCAATGGTCCGAACTGTCAACAAAACAAAATGGCGGACAGCGTCCTTAACGATGTCCAAAATGATGTTCGATTTATTTTTAATTCCAATCAATTTTTATTATTATTATTTTGTTTATTAAAATTATTAGTTTGATTCCAAACACAATAATAATGACTAACTAGACTTTTTATAGATCGATATTAACAGCACTAGCCAAACCGTGGCAACATTAGTGTACAATGAACTGTCAAGTTAGTTCGCCTAATTCTGGATTCGACTTTACATAAAATACCGATCGGGGCATGTAAACACGTATATCAATACTTATCAATAAGTTTAAAACGAGTAAGATTTGGAAGCTATTTAAGATGTCTATTTATATCTTGTGTTGGATTAAGTATACGATTAAAATAATAGCCTTTGCATAACACCGAAGTCGTTATCGTGGTGATTGAATACATCTTTTCTCAATAACTATCGCCATTACAATGTTTTAAGTAATAAAGGGCCGTGTTGCAGACAGCCAGCGCCATCTATCAAGATTCAGCTGAACCCTCGCGTGAACGGTGGAGCTAACTAAACGCAAACGGGCATCGCGTATTAAAATAAATTAGATAATGCTTTCCAATAATTTCGTTACAACAACAGTTATTGCAGCTTTCAAACCATAACGCACAGAGAGTTTCTCATGGAAAACACGGAATGACGTGAATAAATAACTCGCAGAAATATCAATTAAATAATTATGCTGTCCGAATGGAATCGTGTGTAATGATAGTGGGCCGGGCTATAACTCAAGCGCATCTGTTCTACGGCTATTTGCAAAAGGCACGACATGAGGCCGCATGAAGAACGGCACAGACCCGTCCTGTCTCCTCCTGTCGAGGGTTACTTAATGTTAGGTTTATGACTCCGCAACCATTCTGAATTTCACTATATTATTCATCTGGTCGTTATTCTTGGATAATAACACATGCTGCCAGAGCGACTATGTCTGTGAGTAAATAGGATAATGGCCAAGGACGTAATTAGTAATTGCCTACTCCAGTAAAACTCGCGATTGTTTTGCGCGCTATATGCGACACGGCGCGTGTGTGGAGCAACGCAGTCGCAGCTCAGAGCGGTCCATACAACTATACTTATAAATAATGGCAACAAAACCGCTGTTTACCGACTATTTTCTAATTTTAATAATTTTACGTAATAACGCAATAAATAGTCTGGTCATAATGCGATGCAAATGATTCGAGTGTCGTTACACGAGACCGCCAGACCTACGGGAATGGAAAACTAGTAAGTTATAAAAGTACGTGCTCTCCGATACTAAGAGGGTCTAATCAGCGTTGCTTACGTTATGTTACGCGGAATCGACTCCTGCTGGATCTCGACTAATATCGGTTATGGCATTTACATCGATAAACCTTCCTGCTGCAGTGTCTCCATCGTATGATAATTTCATATGTAAATTCTGAAACCGTAACATTTTCTAAGAAAGGATAAGCGATCGCCTGATTATAATCAGAACTTTGTTGAATCTATCAATTATAAAATCAGTGTATGTATATGTAGATACTTCCTCGATAAAACAGTAATCGATATATCCGTGTTTATAACGGTCTTAAGCGCTTTTAAACCACACATTAAGCTTTCCTTGTAGAAGAACTTAGACGAACTAGGTAAGCATAGAAATTATCCATCTACTAGCTTAAGTTACAGGCTAAAGGGCTATTTAAAAGACCATATATTAGCAGTGGCAGCTACTGGTAATAGTGACCTAAGTGACCACGCGTAGTCGTCATAAAACAAAATTTGTCCTAGTAGACATTGTTTTAACATGTTATTGTACACAATATCGTCACACGTCAGATCGCTAACAAACGGCTCCGCAGTTTGGCGGATCTTTGTAATAATATTAAGTCTTTTTAATGTATGAGCAATAAAAAAAGACGTCAGCGCAAACACTGGAGGGACGTTAATTTTAATTTATCTGAATGAACTTAGCTCCCCTCCGTAAAATACACTAAAATCATCTCCATTCATAATAGTCCCTGAAACAAACGATTCAAATTTTCGATCTTAATGTACCTACTGTTCGCCACTCGAGAACTCTATGGGCGATGCCTATGTACAGCAGTGGACGTCCCTCGGCTGATATGATGATGATGTACTGTTGGTAGACATCTACTTCCAATAACGTTCACGAATGTTCAGTAAACTGTGCTGCTGAATTATACTAATGGATGATTCACAGTAAGCCGTTCCGTGTCCGGGCCGGCCGGTTTTCTATGACAGCTAGACGCCGGCCGTTGCGCGTCCGGGCCTGGTGACGCTCGGAAGCGGTCCGACCGCTTTTAGGTCAACACAAACGTTTGACGGCCGATCCAGCTACCGCCGAAGCTCGAAAACAGCTCGGTTTCGGCCCGGCCCGGTAACGGAACTGTCTAGTGGGAATCATCCTTGATTCGGTAGTAAAACACAAAGTTCGACTCACCCTTCTCATAACTGATCTGCCTCTCCTGCTGGCGCGCGTTGTCCGCCGCCACCTTCAGCAGCCCCTGTATGTTTCTAAGCAGGGTCTCGGTGGAGGAGACGAGCGTGTCGGCCGTGGGGTCCACGGGCACGGGCGGCGTCGCCTGCGCAGCATAGCTCACCGGCGCGGGGGACCCAGACGGCGCGAGGTCGCGCTCGGCGTCGCTCAGATCTGCTCCTGGACAAGGGTTTCTACAAATTAGGCCAGGCAGGATGTTTAAGTTTTATGTAAATTATATAGGCCTGTAGCGCTGGTGATATTTTGACCTCTAAGTTTTAATAGTTCTCACTTATATTACTTCATATGTTATAAAATCCCGCCAAAACACAATTGTGACAAAATAAGCCAAGTTCTCATGTTCCACCAAAAGTATTAGTGGCATCCGAAAAGGTGCCAACTCTGGCACTCCATTGTTTACAGTAAAACCAATTTATTGCGGCTTAATGCATTTTGAGCCTTAACTTGGCAGTTTTCTACGCAGTACGTTATAATACCATCATGGCTGTTGGATGTTTAAGACTAGTGGCTCTGTGAGCTGTAGATCTCGCAACTTTTTTTTTCGAATTTCATAACTTTCAGAAATTGACTCGTCAAAAAATTATATTTCATTATGGGACCTGCTCACAAAATTTCACGAGAATCGGTTGAGAAATGCGACCTGTAGAGGAGAACATACGGACAGACAGACAGACATACGAAATAATTTTTATCGAAGCTGAAACGGAGACGCTCCGCTCGCTCGGTCAAAAACTCGAAGCGAAAACGAGCTATCCAATGATATCCTCACGATAGGTTTTGCAAGAAAAAAGATGCATCCCCACTTTACCTAGGGGAGGTACCTTTTTTAGGGTTCCGTAGTCAACTAGGAACCCTTATAGTTTCGCCATGTCTGTCCGTCCGTCTGTCCGTCCGCCTGTCCGTCCGTCCGCGGATAATCTCAGTGACCGTTAGCACTAGAAAGCTGAAATTTGGTACTAATATGTATATCAATTACGCCGACAAAGTGGTAAAATAAAAAGTGGAAAAAATATTTTATTAGGGTACCTCCCCTATACGTAAAGTGGGGAGTGATTTTTTTTTCATTTTAACCCTAACGTGTGATATATTGTTAGATAGGTATTTAAAAATAAATAGGGGTTTACTAAAATCATTTTTTGATAATGTTAATATTTTCGGAAATAATCGCTCCAGAAGTAAAAAAAAATGTGTCCCCCCCTCTAACTTTTGAACCATAAGTTTTAAAAATATGAAAAAAATCTCAAAAGTAGAACTTTATAAAAACTTTGTAGGAAAATTATTTTGAACTTGATAGGTTGAATAGTTTTTGTAATTTTTTCAAAAAAAAAAAATGTGACGGACGGAAAACTACGGAACCCTACACTGAGCGTGACCCGACACACTCTTGGCCGGTTTTTTAAATTTTAGGCTACCATCTTATTGGCGCAATTGATATGTATACCTACGTCACATTACCACTTTCTACGTTTCTAGTATAGTATCGGTTACTGAGCTAAGTCGCGAACAGACGGACGGACGGAAGGACATGGCGAAACTATTTTACTACGGAACCCTAAACAGGTGCATGATTCAGTTTCCTTCATACCTACCATGATTTACAATCTACATAGTTAAGCAAGTACTTTTATCAATCAATACTTCGTTTTAGGTCGCACAAACTGTACTAACGACTTTGTATGCTGTTGCGATTGAAGTAGCCTACATTATAATTCAACTTTATTTATTAGCAACTCGCACTCCGTAATATAAATCATAAAAGCCTACTACTCTAAATGGTATCGGTAAAAATAAGCGAGCAATACCGACTTAGCCCTTACAAGCCCTTCGCGTGCTCGTATCATTTTGTGCAATTATTATTGCAATGCAACGAGATTATTATTATTGCACTGGGATTATTATTGCAGCAATAAACAATCATTATTATGGATAGAAATATTGCGTGGCTCATCAGAGGCTTTGATGGCTTTTAAAGAGATTCGCCTATTTCTCCAAGGCAGAACAGTCTTTCGCGTATTTGGACTTATAGACCGCAGTGCTGCTGTGTTTTGAATTATAGCGTCTATTTTACTTGGAGAATGTACATCTTAAATAAGTACAGAAACCTTAATCCGCCGGCATAAGAGCTATGGGACATATTTTTGAGTAAGTTGTTTACACCCATATTTTTGCACTTGACTGTACCTGTGCGACCGACCTTTGCTCAGCATCTTTCGTGTTTTCCCGGAGAAGACGAGTTTTCCAGAACATGAGGCCAAGCTAAGTCGATTTTTACCGTAAACCCCAGAATTGTAAACTTCATCGAAATCTCTACAGCCGTGTCCGAGATATCAGAAATAAATAAATAAATATACAAGAATTGCTCATTTAAAGATATAACTTATAGATTACTGAGGCGAAGACGGAGGAAAAGACGGTGATTGCTTGTCATCAGCCGGGCCGAGTGCTTGCTGGATTTTTGTCATGGTGTAGGATGGCATGGTGGCTTAAATATTATAGTGAATATAGCGTTGTTGTTATCGACGTAAGTTGTAGGACGTCTGTAAAATACATAGGTAGGTGGTTTAATTGGAACCTCATACATAAATCCGTATATTATTCTTGAGCTTGTAAGGGAAGGTAATAAATAGCATGAAAATCATATTTATGTATAAATACATCATAATCCAGTAAAAAAGCAGGAGCTGGGTGTCCGTCACACGTCTTGTCTACTCACTGTTTAATTCTCGGCTCAGTTGGAAAATTAACGCTTAAAAATATAAAATGTTTATACTTGTGTACTCCTCAATATGAAGACCTCACGCATCAAGTGTTTTAAATTTCGCTCTCCCACGCCATGAATAATCTATCGATACATTTAATTTAACTGACAACATAGTGAATGCTCATCAAATAATGAAGACAACATCGTTTCGTCATTGTCGATGAGCACGATAGCACTCTCCGCTTGTCACAACACCATCTCCCTAATAAGGCCAATTAACAGAATCCTATCACACCACATCATACGAAACTAAACTCTATCATTATACAGTCAAGTTAGGATTCAGATTGGAATTAGAACGGAAACGAATTACCTCAGGGTTATAAATGAAATCAACCTAAAAAGTAAGATCGGTGATTGAAAGAAAGAGGTAATATTAAACGGGCAAAGACCAAAGTTGAATGACACGATTTGGAAAGAGCACTTTAATGAGTTCGGGACCAGCATGCAACGTGATCACGGACCAATGTAATTTATTTAAAACAAATATGCATATGATTGATTTGAAAAATAGAATCGCTCGCAAAACAGTTTGCAAGCTAGTTACTATTTCAGGTGTTTTATTGGTGTCGACATCAAATCCATTGTTTACTCAATTTTCTCGAGGCTCATCCCGTGAGCCGTGGCCGAGTGAGCATTTTCCTATAATCGTAGACAGTTATCCGTTCCCACGGTCTCCGAACATTTTGTACATAGCTACAATAGACAATCCTTATTGTTTCACTTGATTTAGCTATTGTGAGCCGACTAGTTAGTTATATTTGTGGATGGGTGTTGTGATTAGCGATGCCGTCGCCTCATGTTCATGTTCTATTATTTCCCTCACTTCCAAGTTAATGAACATAGAGCACATAAAAACTCTTCTCACAGTTATTTCTTTTCTTTACTGTTTTAATAATACACAAACACAATTTTAAATGCTATCTTTCAATCTGGTTTAAAAATATTATGAGTGTAATGAGCGCTTATCGCCTTTTGTTGAAGTACTTTCATTTATTACAGTAAGTAATAGATTTAACTCCTGTTATTAACAATAATAAGGAAACAAATGAAAGACAACGGGAGCATTTGAAACTGTTTGCTTTCTATTCATATAATATAACGTAGAGCTATTTAAATATCGAAGTATGTACAAGTAAAATATATGTGTAATAAACTGGCTTCAATTGACGTTGTCGCACTATCCATCATTGTCCCGTAATCATTTTAATATTCCAATAGATACGTAACAAAATGTTGTAGGCCTTAACTCTATTAAGAGTACTTAAAATAAATTACTCACACGTATTATCTTGTATGGCAACGCGCTTAAGAAGTTTAGTCAATTAGTATACTCGTACTGATTACAATGACTGTTTGATTGACCCGACACCACCAACAGGCCCTATAATAGCCCACATGAATTTGATGAGTGCATGGTAGAAAAAAGGGTAAAATCCGCAATGGAAAATGAGTCCTTTAAATCCCTATTCATACATCAACGGAGAGCAACATGGAGGATAATCGTAATAAGATTTTATTATATCCAGCCATTACAAGCAAACGTGCGATGTCTAGGGATCATGTCATGAGATAACGTATGGGAAAGGCGCATCAATTCCTTAATCGCCCAGTACCTACGCGCAAATGCCAAATTATTACGATTACCTACGCTACGGCATCAGCCGCGCTTTGCCTTCCGCAGACTGTATTAACTTTAATAAATCGAGAATTCAGTAATAAAATAATTAACATGACCTCAAATTGCTACGTACCTACAATGTTATAGTAGTAGCAATTTTACACTTATTATAAGTAGGTATTTCCAGTTTCTAAAATAAAAGGACGGTGGTTTTATGGCTGATAATTTCCGAACTATGAATGCTGAAGGTTCCAGAGCTATTACTGGGTAATTTTGCCGAGCATTACATGTCGAGTATATTGGACGGGTGATACCGCGTTGTGTTAATGCTACACCGACACTTTCTTGCCGTGCCGTGTCGACCTGTGAGGGAGACGGAACCTTGCTAAAATATTATAACAATATGCTCATTTATGTTTGTGCAAGCCTGCAACTTCATTCCGACCTCCTATACAGTTTGTAATAGGAGGTTAAGTTTGTTGTATTTCATTAGGGAACGGGTATAGTACTAGAGGAAACAAGAGCAAAAGATTAAAGGTGGCGAACGCATTTCATTGATATATTGTTGATAAACCACTATGTCACGCCCTCGCTAAATAATGAATAACGATTCTAGCAATGTTTACCTACTCAAAAAAGAATGAATAGCACTACCCAGCCCCAACATAACGTCATTTGATTATTGAAGATGATAAACAAACTCCAGAGTAAATTCGACTGAGGGAGCCAGTTGCAGAAACACAAAATATCCCATTGGATCGGAGTGCATCCAGAAGCATTAGAAGATAAGAATGAAAAAGGAAAGGATTAAAATTACAGTCAGTGAGCTTTTAGAACAATTTTCGGGTCTGGGGAAGAGAAGTTGTCCAGGCCCGAAGATTGTAAGTATGTAATTGGCGAATGACAACTGACCGTCATCCTCCTCCTTCATATTGTGGTCGTCCTGGTCGGACATGGCGGCGTCGCTTTCGTCGGTGTGCGAGCGGGGCGAGGCAGCGGCCGCTGCGGAGGGAAGCCTCGGGGGCTGCGGGGTGCGGCGGGAGGCGGCCGAGCTGCGCCCGCTGGCGGAACCCTCGCCGCGCTCGTTGCGCTCGCTCCGGTCCGAGCGGTCGCGGTCGCCCGATCCCGATTTGGAGAGGTTGAGCACAGGACTGTGGCCTGGTGATGATCCTGCAGATAACACAGAAATATGTTACTCGTGCATTTGGTCGCGCAGAGATATCTCTGAAATAAGGTTATCCGCAGTAGAACCAAAGTAACCGATATAGCCCTCCGAATCGCTAAACTTAAGAGGCAGTGGGCGGGGCACATAGCACGTAGAACCAATGGCCGTTGGGGCAGAAAGGTTCTCGAGTGGCGACCACATACAGGAAGGCACAGCGTGGGGTATTCCCCCCACAAGGTGGACTGATGACCCGGTAATGGTCGCGGGAGTCCGCTGGATGTGGGTGGCGCAGGACTGGTCATTCTGACACTTCTGCTGCTGAATGATGATGATGACCTTTGGTAACTTGTAGAAGCCATCCGGAGTAATAGGTAACGTTGAAACCTGTCATAGTCATTTAGTTATAAAATGATTAAGTACCTACATTGTACCTTCAGCTGTTAAGATTGTGACCTTATCTATCAGTAATAACTTCTTGTAATTAACATAATTATTTAGATGCAATAATGCAAGCGCGATAAAGAGTTTTCTGATTGCTAACCTTACTCGAAATGATTATCTATTTTCATAATGGGGAATGTCAGAAATTTTTTAAAGTCCTTGATTATTTTTCTAATGGAAGGAATAACCGTCGCCATTAACAGAAAAAAGTTTCAGATTTTTCGGTTGCGCCATATATTTTATAAAAATACAAACATTTTATATCACCTCGCGTCTGCCCCGTATCGGACTACTAAGAAATTTCTAAGTCCGTCGAATATTAAAAAAAAACACCTGCTTGGATCTGTGGTACGCAATGACATTGACAGTTCATCATAGGTTGGCCATATGACTTGAACTGTCAATGTCATTGCGTACCACAGATTCAAGCAGGCGGTTTTTTTTTTTTAAATATTCGACGGACTTAGAAATGGCGTAGTAGTCTGATACGGGGCAGACGCGAGGTGATTCAAAATGTTTATATTTTTAAAAAATATATGGCTCAACCGAAAAATCAGAAACTTTTTTCTGTTCATGGCGAGGGTTATTCCTACCATTAGAAAAATAATCAAGGACTTTTAAAATTTTCAGACATTCGCCATTGTTACTTACCGTTATGAGATCCTTCACGAGCTTTATCTATCGCCATAACGCGTTCCATGTCGCCTCTTTCGTCACGCAATCTGAAACAAACGACAAAAAATATCAAAACCTATCCATAATAAAATTTAAAACTCATAGGGATTCACACGTTAATACCTCGTTTGGAACATCAATGGTCTTAACTACGTCAATCGGACACGGCAAGTCAAATAAATTTCTACAAAGCTACTGACAAACAGTTTTATCATTTGAAACCATAAAGCATGCTTCCCACTGGGCTGTGGAGCTACCACAAAGGCAGGGGTATAATATCGGGGTACCCCGCTGAGATTCTTTGTGAACGGATGAAGAAAGCAGATATGTAATCATTTTGTATGCGGATATCTCGTGCCGCTACCCTAATTCCGTAGGTCCTTTTTGATTGTGAATTATTGAACTCTCAAGCTTCCGTTTCAATTCTTTTTTATGAATATTTACTTATTAACTTTTGTGGAGCTGGATCATTAAGTTTTCTTGTCATGAATTAAAACGTGTCATGCATTTCATATACCTACGTGTAAAAGTATTAGACGCGTTTGATGATATGATTGGTAATATCTTTAAACTTTGAAGTAATAATTTAAAAATAAACTACAAAGGGAATCGCGAATGAGCTGATTTAGAAACTCGAAGAATCGTGAATTCGCCCCAAACCAATTTTACTCATTTCAAAGGGGTTAATGCTACAATTTTTGCACAGTAATGCCTTTTGAGCATTTGAATATAAATG
Source organism: Notocelia uddmanniana (assembly GCA_905163555.1). NCBI lineage: Eukaryota > Metazoa > Arthropoda > Insecta > Lepidoptera > Tortricidae > Notocelia > Notocelia uddmanniana. The sequence continues at coordinate 15,315,699 of LR991053.1, forward strand.
ACGTCTGAAAGTGAAATGTAACATACATAATAAGTGGCTGTTTTAAGCCTTCGCGGAACCCTTTTGTGGATTACAGGGTAGCGTAAAAAACAGAGGCATAAGAATACACATGGATTACAGAGGGCACATGCAGAAAGAGCAGGTAAGGTATTAAGCCGCATATATATTCAGCGATTTTGAGTCGGAGATATTTATACTTTTAACCGGGATTTTTGTATTTTATCCTTAAGTCCACGTTACAAAACATAATAGTTGAAGTATAATTTCTAAAGTTTTTAGTGATATATTGTACTTTCAGAATCGTTACGAACGAGTTAAGTTTTTAAGCCCATTTACCCGTTTCTTTTATGTCAACTTTTTTAGTAATTACGTAAAGTGTTTTTCACCATAGTACGGTGAAAAACAAACACTGGGAACTTTACTATGGAAAAACAAACTACATTACTAAAAGAAATTAATAACTAAAATAGTTGTTGAAAAATAAAACAGTTGAAAGTATAATATACCACTAAAAATATTTTTAAATAATACTTGAACTAATGGATGCTTCGTTACATAGATATAAGGAAAAATTCCAATTAAAATTTTAAATATCTCCAAAACTACTCAAAATCGCTGAACAGCTTTTTACCTGCTCTATCACCCCTCGGCGGCTTGGGGTTGGTTTTTTGGTACACCCAGTATATGGAATAATTAGTTACCTTTTAACCAGTGTAGGGTTAGTAAAATCAAGCTAAAGGGGCTTGGGTTTTCCTGGGGTCTGATAACTTTTTTACAGCGTAAGCATGGGCTTGTTAGTTTCAGCCACCAAGTTTGGAATGTTTTTGGTGGGATTAATATTCTTTACCCATCCATGATCTCTCTGCGCGCGGCTACTCTACAGCGAACCCTCGAAATGGAGTCGTTTCGTACTTTACTGACGAGTCACGGAGCGTTGCCGTTTGAATTTAATATATTTTTCATTTCCCTCACAATTAATATGTTAATACTTCTAGACATTTTTTAAACATCTTATATTTTTCACTGAAGTTTCATAAATTAGAAGAATAAACTAAATTCAGCACCAGCGTTTTAATGGTTAATAATTATGTTTATTACAGAACCGTAAATGGTAGGGTAGCAAAAGTATGTCAACATTTACTATAACGAAGTGTTGTGGTCATGAGTCATGACCCTTAATTAACTACATAGAATAAGAGCCGCTACCTAAATCGCTACATTAACTAAGTCCGGAAACACCGGTCAACTGCGAGCTGCGAGTCTGATTCGCACTCGAAGGATTTCGTAGCATCGTACAAGACAATACTGTAGGTACTTATTAATACTTTCACTTTTCGGTCCACCTTCATTTTTAACTTTATTTTATGTTCATTATTTAATATAACGCTAGCACGATGCTGATTTAGTATTTCTGATATAACCTCACCGCACACTAAGGGTCGTTAGCGTAGGCCCTAAATAAACATACTTTCATATGTTTTGTTTATAAAACTATTTACAACTTTTTTATTCTTATAAAATAATTCAGCACGCCATTATTCCTATACTAGCGTTTGCCCGTGGCCCCGCAGCTTCGCCCGCGTACTAAGCGTAATTTTTAACCGTCTACAAAAAAGAGGTTATCTGTTTGACCCGTATATATGTATGTACGTATGTAGGTATGTATTTCCACGATTATCTCGCGTTTGGCGGGTTTCGTTGGTACTCTTTGGTTACGGAACCCTAAAAAGAGTTAATGTTAATATTCATTGAAATTTTGAAAATAGACGAGATCGATTCCGATCAAATTATTTTCTTTGATACAGTTAATTCAAATATAACAAGGTTCTTCGAAGGCCGAACGAATCAGAAAAGAATGAATGGTTCATCACTTGATCGGCCGAAAGATAACAACCAAATCAATAAAATAATAAATTATCTCAACTTCCTCCACTTTATCATTCAGTGTTACCATGATTGATGATAAAGCTAAGAAGATTGACATTCTATCCTTTTCCTGTAGTAAGATTAACAATACAATACAAATAATTGTGTAAAATAAACTTAAAAAGGTGCATCGACTACACATAACTCGTGACCAACAGCCGAGAAAGCGGGATTGAGCGTGAAAGAAATTGTCAGTTCATTGTAATACACGAGCTCACAACTGTTTCAATCCGGGTGTTAAATTAAATGCGATCACCTGAAGGACATGGATTTTTCATGATAATTTGCATCTCTCTACAGACCCGAAAAGATCAATTAGTCTTATACATTCTATTTAGTAACGATTCAATTGGAATCCATTAAAAGATGGAGAAAATGACCTTTTTGTGCACTAAGTCATCCCAAGTGTTCGCAAACTGGCACGCTAAATTAACTGCGGTCGCTATCTTACGTAAAGATCCTACTTAAATATAAACAAAATGAAAATAAGGCAGCAATCTGTTATTTAAGAGCGAGAAACAGCCATCATCGCTCACAGACGAGATAATATTATTCATTCACTTGTCAGGACGCAAATTGGCGACGAATCGGGCACCGCCGCAACAGACGCAAATTTTAAAGCCGTGACGAGCAAATTTTTATTGAATCTCTTTTAAGCGACTATAAATAAATGTTTGTAGTCTTTCCTAGTCCTTTCAAATAAGAATGAAACTATCAAGTGCTTTCATTGGAAGAAGTATTTGGGAACAAAACTACCGCCTATATGGACCAGTTTTTTAATAATCTTTAATCTTGTCTGGTCAAACTGTCACCTTTTAATTTATGCCTTGAATCATTAAATTGAAACGCTGTGTCATATCATGACGTAGGTATTTCATTTTCTAGGTATTCCCATTATCTAACAACATCACACGGTTTTAAGGTCCAAAGCGGACGAAGTTTCAGCTTGAGCGTGAACGTTATGGCAGTGGCAATGCGTAGTTAACGCGCTAACTATTGCCATTACAGAATTGCCACTGGCCTAAACAGATATTCCGGGGCCATGGGCGCGGACAATGCGGCGCAATCTAGCACCAGCGCCAATGTGCGCTGATTAGTTAATACTGCACCGCTCACATAACCTAATACCGCGGCTCCGACACGACGCTCAAACCGTTCTTGTATGCATAATCTGATTAGCGTAAGTATTATCTAAACAAAGCGAGTATTAACAATATACATAATACCAAAATTGCACTCCGCTCATAACGCGCGCATTAATAGCACAATCATACTGTGTACTGAACTAATTCCCTTATTTGCATTCCCAGGAATCGATTAAGAAAATCAAATCCCGTCGGAGCGTCACTGCGTGAAACATTTGCTTGACACCCAAATCAAAAATCGTTTTAGCTCACCCTCGCGGGGAGGCTGGGGAAGCGTCGACGCCTCAACATTTATTATTTTAGACATATCACTCACATGCAAAACAAACTCCGTCCGATCCATCAAAAAGTTTCCTCTCCCGCCCCCCATCTCCGGTCTATAACACAAATCGAGTGTGTAAGTATTGTGGTTTCACAGGGGCTCATAAGTCTATGGTTTGGTCTTGTCAAGTATTCACTTTTGACCGAGCTACGTAATTTTTATACAAAATATATTCTTAGCTACTGATTTATTCAGTTACCCATTGAGTCGCACTCTACGTAAACAAATACATATCATCATCATTAAAAAGTGTCAAGATATAAAAGTACTTATTTGTATTTCTAATAATGATTCGGCGCGATTCGTAATAAGACTTTGTGCAGTGATTTATAAGACTGTAGGCAAAAGTATAAATAAGCTCACTCATCCATAAGAAACAAGCAACCCCCCTAAACAGTCAACAAAGCTTCGAAGAAAATCGAGCGAAAAAAGGCTAAAAACACCTTAGGGGTTTACTAATCGAATAAAAAATATCAGCGGCCGATGCCAATGTATGGGGGAGAAATGGAATAAATTATAAAGAAAATACAAGTAGCAAAGGGGCCGTTGTTATGAGTAAAAAGTTCCAAACATATGCAGATAACGTAATGCTTTGCCTTTGAAATGATGTACAGACAATATTGCCGAGTAATAACGGCGTATCAGTTTGCGAAACATATTTCGTTTTATGAGGCGGTTTAAATGAATGCTATGCTTATTTAAGTGTTTTCAATAAATACCGTGCTTTTTACTACAAAGATAAAATTAGTGGCCTTTTCCATCACTATAATTTTCAATAGTTTTATCGTTATTTATTTAGTTAATTTATTTAAAGCAAATGACCAAACATATGACTTTATTTTAACTTACTTTAAAAATAACTAATGATAAATATATTTGAAAAACAATTATATCTCATCACAGATTACAATACACAGTAACTACCTACTTAGAGAATGTTGTACAAGTAAGGAAAACACTTAGGGTGAAAGAAAGACGAACGTTGAAATAATAGGAAAGAAGTAACACGATGACTTGTCGCCGGCCGCACCCTCGCATAAACGTCACGATGTCATTTGTAAAAATTGCGGCCTAACTTCTCCAATTTTAGAACAGGGCCTGCTGCGGAGACTACAAAAAGACAGCTTCGGAATAAATCAATGAAGGGAGCTTGTGTCGAGTTTTCCGAAGAACATTACGGAATTGATGTTAGGACCGAGTTCGAGGTTCGTGAGTCAAATGCCAAATTACATTCATTCTTCTAAAGTATAGTTTGCGGATTCGTAAAGTAAAAATGCAGTACATAATTATTTAAGCGATTTCTAGAAGAAAATATTTCGAAAATTTAAGAGTATAACAATGAAGTCAATTACTCAAGGCTGCCCTACGGTACTTGTGTTTCATTGCGGAAATGTCTAACCAAAATAACCAAATTGGAGGGCGACATAAATAAATGGTAGAAAAAGCGGAACCTCCGCGGGGGAAACCGGAGACAGTTATTTAAATTTGAATAATATAATATGAAAAAAATTACATCACTTAATACCGTAATAAAAGTGCACTAAGCGACCGGGACATTACGCTTGCCAAATGCAAAAAGGGACATGCATATTTCGCCATTTTGCTTATGAAACGTGAAATGAAATATAAAATTGGAGGAGGAGAAATAAAAGATGTCTTTTGGAGCTTAGGAGCTCATTACGCTATTAGAAGTACGTGAGGAGATTTGAATTGTCTGCATGGGTATTAAAGTTCAATGGTACATTTTACAGAAATAACAAGTTTGTGCGATTTGTGAATAACAAGTAGAGTAGATACCTATTTTATACCTTTTTGTAACGATTCATAATTTTAAACAGTGCTTGTCTATTAAGTATTATGTAGGTAAGTACACAATGTGATAGCATATGAATGCTATCACATTGGATGCCTACGACTTTAGGCAATAACGCATGTAGATAAGTAGATATCCAATAACAATCTGAGTAAATTAAATCGTTTAGGTACGCAGTAGACTCCGGTAGCGTAACATAACGAGATTCCGATCGGATCCTCGACGACATTAGGCTGTAAGCGCCTGCGTCGGTCGGAGACAACGTCCCGGTTCCCGCTCCCGATCTTGGACAATTATGCAAAATTGCTTCAACAATTCCTACTCCCCGACTTTTAATGGCATTACCATTATCTGTAATGGGAATGCGTTTTGATAATGTTGAATTTCATTGCACGATTTTTAGGGAAATTCTACGCCCATTATATTAGTCTGTTTTTTGTCGCTTCAGATTTATAGAGCCATAAACGTAAATAGTCTCTTAGGATTGTTAGTAGGATAGGTAATGTTGCGTCGATCAGTTCAGTAACCGCCGATTGCTAAAGCCGATAAATAAGCTCGGTTGCGCAGGGAGATGACCGCAGAAAATTCCCATCCATCGGCACACTTCCAATCCAATTCCTTGGATAATATGAGGCGACAAATCCTTCCTGAACCCGCAACGGGCCGAGTCTAAGTCGTCGTATCGCATGAGTTTGTTCCAGTGTATGGCTGAAATTGTGCATCGTTTGTAGCCGCTGAGCGCGCTCGGATCGGATGGTAATGATTGCGATCGAAGTGATGGCTGCGTCGACCGCAACATGTTCTGAACGAGACGATAATGGCGTATCGACGCGAGTTTTTTTTTATTATTCGCGGTGATTATTAGAATCGTATGGATTTGAATGTGGTTAGGTATTTATGGTGCATTTTAATGCTGCAACCAAAATTTCCAACAAAAATCGTTTAATATCTTTGGAATGTGTGGTTCGGTATATTAAGTATAGCTACATAACACACGTTTAGGTAATATCCATATTGAAGCTATTATAATCCGATCTTACTTAACAAACCTATTCTGACATTAAAATTATTTTAATAGGTAAAATAATTCTACTCAAGATATTTACGTTCATTTCATGAACCAAAAATAACACTTAATTTAATACGATCATACTCCAAAAGACTATTATTGATGATATCAGATTATATCCTTTTTAGTGTTACGTAGTAAACAAGGAACCCTAATAGTTTCGCCATGTCCGTCTGTTCGTCTATCCGTCTGGCCGTCCGTCTCTCCGCGGCTTAGCTCAGTAACCATTACTTCCAGAAAGCTGTAATTTGGTATGGGTGTATAAATTAATCACGCCGGCAAAACGATGAAATAATTTTTTAGAGTACCTCCCCTATACGTAAAGTGGGAATCAAATTTTTTTTCTAGGGAATCCCATCGTTTTGCTATTGTTAGATGCCTCGTTTAAAAATAATAAGAGCTTTCTTAAACCCTTTTTTAGGGTTCCGTACCTCGAAAGGAAAAAACGGAAAAACTGTGTTGTCCGTCCGTCCGTCCGTCTGTCTGTCTGTCAAGACCCTTTTTCTCTGGAACGCGTGGAGGTATCAAGCTGGAATTTATATCAAATACTCAGGAGGTGCGAAAAAATCAAACTTCTAAGCCAACGCAATCAAAAGATACAGCTGTTTATGCCGCAAATTTTCGACACTCACAAGGGAATCAAATCGACAGGGTACTTCCCGTGAACTCAGAACCTTGAAATTTGGTACGAAGAACCGTCTTATAGACTTAAAGGAAAAATTGTGAAAACCGGAAATTTTTAATTACATCCGACTGGCACTTGGCCTTAAACTATTCGTTTGCATAATTTTAATTTTTATAGTGCTAATTTTTGTTGGAGTCAAGTGTCCCACCCCGTCTGCCAGCTAAACGGTTGCTAAATGTGAAAAAGATCATGGTAATATATTTAATGAATTTAATAGGAAAACTATCACAGCTAAAGCAGCAGACATTACTAGTTAACGAGTAATAGCCGAACTTATGGAAGGTACTTAGAAAAGCAACTTTCGTACAATTTCCATCGATTGTTCAGAATCAGGACCCGGGTATGTCCTAAAACTACGACCAAACCACCGGGGGATGGGCAGCAGCATCCCTGGAGTGCGGTGGAGATACTGCGATCGCCAACCCGCATGCCAAGCGTGGCGATTATGGCATATACCCCCCGTGAATTTGGGGGAGGCCTATGTCCAGCAGTGGACGTCCTTTGGCTGATATGGTGGTTCAGAATCAGAATCAGATATTGTTTATTAGCTCGAACACGGATATTTAGATATGTTGTTAGTTATGTCAATCAAATATAGAGTAAATATAAGTTTTACAAATTTGAAATCCGCATAATTCACGGGCGGACAGCTACGGAACCCTACATTGCGCGTGGCCTACACGCACTTGACCGCTTTTTAAGTTATGTTGATAAAATTGGGTTCTTCTAAGGGTTTGGATTGGGAAGATAAAGCACATTTTGTCCTGAACTGAAACCTGAGATGACAAGAGGTTTCGAAGAGTTAAAATAAATATGAGAAGGTAGCTGCCTTATATAGGAAATTATAGTTTCTATATAAACCTACCACGCAAAAATTGGAGTCTAATGTAATGAGACATCATAATCGTCTATTATAACTAGTTGTGATCTTAATAAATCACCAACATACTTTAACACTTGTCACCGAAACTGTTAAACCTTCAATAGAAAATAATAACCAAATTAAAATGTCAGTTGAGCCCTGTTTCGTAGTAGATGTTATCAGGACTACAAACGTGGTGCTATCCGAACTGATTTATCTCGAGGAAAAGGTGACCGAGTGATCCATCTATCATAGTTTTGTCCACTCTATTGATAAACAGATAAAACAATATTTAAGTCTTAATTCATTTTTTGAATATAATGAAACATGTGCTTACACTTATAGAGTCGAGTATCTAACCTATAATGAATGCTAGCGGCATATATAGCCGAATTAGTGTACAGTTTTTTTTATTACCATACAAAAACTAAAACATTCAAATCTTATTACAAACAGAGCAAGAGGTGCTGATGTCTTATTTACAATGATTAAGATCACTGCGATTGGTGGAATACAGTGTACGGCACGCCTAAAGAGATTACCGATCACCGTAGCCATAAGGTTTCGCTATGATAACGCCGTAGAAAAATGCAGGTTCCTCGCCACCATAGCACGTCCTTGGGAGCTATCTCTGACATCTTTCGCAGTTAGCATTAATTTTAAGACTACAATATAGATATGTACTCGTAAACTTAAGAGGCCTTAAACATTTTCTTTATTTATTTATTTATTTAAACTTTATTGCACAGTAACAAGCTACGGATACAAAAGGCGAACTTAATGCCATAAGGCATTCTCTACCAGTCAACCTTCAGGGTAAACAGAGAATTAATATAGTAGGTGCGAGACAAGACTAGAACAAAGAAACGAACAAAGCCGACAAATTATAATTAAACATGTGTGGCGCTAGTGGACAAGTTAAAGCACCCTTAAGTTTTTTCTGGTATGCAAGTTCTAAATCGATGTTGTCTTACGGCCTACACTGTCTAATGTGTGAAACAAGGCCCAGTTTTGTTTTTTAGGTAGCTAATTGACGAACACTGACATTTCCGCAGTGTTAAAAATATGTACAGTAATTAGCTATGGGAAATATTGCCTCTGACCGCGTTAGATACAGATCTCAACGTAGATGGAGATAAAATCTTACTTTCGTTGAATGAAATCGAAGGCTCCTACGTAGGCGTGCGACACACGCGTCTGACAGATTTAATTAATAATAGCCGCGATTAATTTAACTGGCTCGATAGTGAAACTTCAAAAATGACACTCTGTAAAGATTATCTACAGATAATAAATCTAGTTAATGAATATGCATAAGTAGAACAACGTGCGCGTGGAATTAATGAAAACGTTTCATTGAACGTTAATGGAAACATCAAGTAAACAAATTCGATAATTAACGTAACAGAAACAAACGCATCTGCTGTTGGCTCATACGTCACGTATTGAGGGAGTTTTGGCAGAAAGTAAACAGAAAATATAATTTAGAAGCAATTTGGCGTGGATATGTCCGCAATCAAATTGTCTCGTTAATGCCGCGGCTATCAAAACATTTGATTTGTGGGCCGCGGCGCGGGCGACCCACCCGCTCGCCGCACCGATGCCACGCCAGGCCTGGTTACCTCCATACTTTACTATTTTTCCGTCTATGTTTTATTCGTGGTGTGGACAGGCAGATTTACATGTTTTTTTTGTAGAACGACGGTGGCAAACAACCTTACGGCCTGCCTGATGGTAGGCAGACACCGTAGCCTATGGACACTTGCCAATCCAGAAGAATGACAAGTAGGTAACACACACTTGGGGATTCGTTTTATTGACAACTAGAGACATACGCAGGTCCATCACATACGAGTACAGCATAAATATTTTTACAAGCGAAATCGTTCGCTTAGCGGAATTATAATGTCCAACCAGTATGACAATTGATCACCAATATTTTTTTCAATTTTTCATTCTGGTTGGAAATTTTAATACTGCGTATCCTCGGGAGCTCCGGGGACCTTACTCGCCACCAGAAACACAACACCACATATAAGGTACCTAAGGAGCAAGTAGTGATGTTATTATGCTGCGGTCCTCTGTAAGGAGTCCTCTTTTTTTGCTCGGTGGACGTGGCGCAAGCAACATCTCCTGCCAGCATCTCCTGATGATGCCTCGTAGAGAGGCGAAACACGTGTCGAAGTTTTGTGTTTCTGTGTGGTGTTTTTTTGTATTTATTTGCATGTTTGTGCGAGCAGTGGGAGGGTGGGAGCATTAAACGCGTGCAAAAATACGCAAGTGGATACATTAACACTAATAGATCACACGTTTTTAGCGGAATAGCAAAGAAATTTGTTCGAGAAGCAATTTTATTTTTATTAAAAATGGGATTGCTCTTGGCCAGCATCTAGCCAGGGGGCAAATATGAGGCCAACGATGAAGCGAGCTCACCCAGAAGATGCCTATTCACTCGTGCCTTAAAAAGGTCTAGGTTACTTCCTCAGTTGGGTTGCTCCAGAGCGCGAAGCAGTTCCGCTGTGCCCTACCGCTCTTAAATTACATAAATAGATGGCATGCATTACAATATCCAAAGCTTAATAATTCCAGTCTAAACATACTTTACTTATCCAGGAGATTCTTATAGGGCTTGGTTTTATACTACCTACTCGTAAAGATCCGTTAGACCATACGTTCGTAAGTTATGTCGAAAAATGTACGGAGTTGTCAAAATGTTATCTGGCATTTGATCTAACGGATCTTTACAAAAAATTTCGCTGATAGTCAAATCAGCAACTTTTGACGAAACGTCAAAAACACTCAGTTAGTATGAAATTTGAAGGGAAATGTGCCTAATGACGTCATAATTGTCTATGGTCAAACTGCGTCCTTTTTTCATGTTTATGTATGTAAAAATCTTTTAAACTGTATAAATAAGCTGAAATTTGATTTTTCAAGTATTCTCGTATAATTTTTTTATTGGTAAAATAAAAAAAGTGACCTTAGATTAAATAATACCAACAGATCCGTAGTGTTAAGCAAGATGATTTTTCATATACGTGTCTCTTTGAATCCTTAAGGTTAACGAAGATGGGTTAGAACGAGACAGATACTAGGATCATTTTCAGCTGTTAACAAATAATTGTCTCCATTTAAAAGCTCACCAAAATGTTAAATCCCATAAAAAATAAACACACCACAAACGACAGTTCAGTACAATTTGCAATTATGAAAACGGCCTGACAGGTGAAGACCTGTCAGATATCACTTATCTTGTCTCTCTCAAATTTACTGATTTGTGCATTAGTGAAGATAGATCAGATGTACAGAAATCTTTCAACTCAAATGAGCAGATCTGCTGTACTCTGATATCTGTGGTAGTGACAAACCCTATTGACCTTTGTCATGACATAGTATAATGTAAAACGTCAGTTTAGTCTGTCAGCATTTGAAACACAATACACGCAGCAAATCTTTGTATCTACTCGTAAAACCAGGTCGAAAAGCTACCAAAGCAATACAGAACAAAACGAAACATTCGCACTTTAAAAATGTATTCACTGTCCAATGTTTACATGGAAATAACGGGGTTTCAGTCGATTTATGCGCACACACACTCGCGCCGCCGTCAGCGTGTAAACAGAGGAATACTTTTTATTCGCGTTATGTAATTCCCCTGAGTGCGGATTTGCATAACAAAACGGGAAAAGGTCAGAAAGCGAACGGAATGGCAAGTGTCCGGCGTGATGCGTAGTCAGCATTGCTCGATGAAGCAGTGTTTGGACGGGCTGTCCACTTTACTGCGCACTTCATCCGAGTTACCAGTCAAGGTATTTTCTTATATAGTACTCGCCAAACTGTTACGAAATGTGTTGATGGCGAGAGGCGCGCTCAGTTTTAACAAAGATACTTAACTTATTGTATTTGTTCTACTTGTACAATATACAATCCGATATATATGAGAGACAGTACAATATTGGAAGATATTTGCTAACCTACATATAAAAAGGTGGACAAAGTAAATATTACTGTGAATGCTGCGATAATCCAATGGCACACTTTCTGTTAATTTATATTGAATTAAGTACTTATCAAAGCATTTTCTATTGAGCATTGATTTAGCAGTGATGAGGACTACATATGTCTTGTAGTCTTTAGAATGGCAGTAGCAATTTATCTCAACAACCAACATAGGCGCAGATTTAGTGGATAACGGCAAGATATTTGCCTTCATCACATCTAGTTATTGACAAGTTGACAAACTTATTCGCTAATTTGAGTTCGCGTGTAAACGCAGCACGGGATGTTCATACTCAGCCGTTTCCGATGCATATTCATCGCTCTGGCACATGCAAATCACGATTTACACATTGTAATGAATTCTTTTGATCTGTGGATTCGCGTATTTGATTTACCCTATCGGTATTAGCATGACATTTAGTATTCATAGTCCCGGTACGTACGTTTGCTGATCGCGTTAATTATTGAGGATTGGATGACCCCTCTCAATATAATTAGGGGTATTTTGCTGTCCGATAGATATTGATATTTACTGAAGAAGTAACACAATTATTAGCTGTTACTTGTACAATGTGTGTATAGTCTAGGTATCGCTAGTATAGGTTATCAAACAATATCTGCTATTTATTTGTGAACAGAAAAGGGGTGCCGAGGGTCACATAAGCATTAAGAACATACTATATGAGTAATAAGATCCTAATAAAAATGAAAAACCTACTTCGATCAATCTCGATCCCTGCATTAACGTCGATCAATAATTGTAATTTGCTACGAGATCAATAGTTCACACAAAAGGCGTTGCAGCGACGCAAATAGAAAAAGCAACTAATAATTACTTTAGCGATCCAACTGTTCGAAAGAAACGGAGAAATGACAAGACGATGACAAATGAGCTCGCATCCCGGTCGGGTGGCGGACCTCATCAAATTATTCCCCACTTAAAAAATCCCCATAAACAAAAACCCGGAGAGAAAAAAATACTCGGGAGTAAAAAATAGGTATTGGCAACATTGATTGATGCATACTAATAGGCCGCGAAGAAATGAGGCCGAGGCGTAATTAAAGGAAAAGTGACATTTTCTGTCAGTGACACCGGCAACCGCGCGGGAATAGAACGGTCACGCCTTTTGTGAGGAAGTGATTAGTTGCTTATTAAAAATTATTGAGAGCACCCCACTGATTGATGAGTGTGTCGTCTCGTGTCAAAACCTACTCGTAAATTTTCATTTTCATGCATTTAATTTTCAAATGACGTGTCTGACATGCGGATAATTTTATCTCGCGTTAGCCCTTTACGATTTTCTAAATGATTACTTGACACCGCTATCGGATGGTAATGATAACGTGGCGCCTGTTATCTGTCTTCCGTATTTGCCTAATGACACAAGCCTTGATGACACCTCGTATTGGAAGTGTCACCCCTGGATCAGAGATAAAATGACGGTATAATCGATGACAAAGTTTATAGACGTATTCGTTATTACGATGGGATGGGAAAGCTCATCAATGTGTCAAACCCGAGTCGAATCAGCAAAGTATTCTAATTATAGTACAAATCCTTATAAGAACCTTCCTATTTATCCTACTAAGTGGGGAAATTTATTTCTCATTAGAATTTTCGAATAGTTTAATTTTGTTTTATTAAAGCTCATGGATAATAAATTTATAAATAATGTCGTGTTTCCTACACCTGTTCGAGATTATGATGTTGGGACGAATTCGACGCTCTGATGCCAAAAGTAAGGAGTCTAATAATAGTGGCCAATTTAAATCAATTGCACATGCACATATGACGACACAGGTTTCCTGCTAGTGATAAATTGATTTTATAATAGTTGCTAATATTTCCACTAGCTATGAATTATAGGCGACACGAATTGTAACTGACAACGCGTAAGCATTATCGCGTCATAATTGTTATTGATTATGATGGCTGCGTGTTACACAAAAAAAGCCGAGCTCGTAAATACAGTTTTTATACCTATTTCATTGCAAATTATTCTTATAACCAGATATTTAAATAATCCAGTTACTCGAATCGTCTCGCCTCCCGAATACCAAATCATTAGCCCCCGCCTTATCCGCGGTGACTTACACTTTTTCTCTTAAAGCCTCCCTTATCTGTGTACATATCATTAGTAATGCAAAATAATGGGATACAGACACCTCTTGCCGTTTGCCAGCTAATGATTAATGCTGTTCGTCATTAATTCTTATTTTTGATGAGAAATTTGACTACAGCTGTCAGTTGCCATCAGATTAATACAGGCTGACGCAGCAACTTATATTACGACGGTATTAAACTTTGCTTGCGCACTGACATTTGTATTAAACTTTGATTTGAAATTCAACAAACATGAAAACATTAAATGTTACACTTCACGGTCAATGCATAGTTTTATCAGTTCACTATTTATTGTCAACTAAACAAGAATTCCTTATCAAAGGCTGTGGAATACACAAATAACTTGGCTCTCTGCCTGCACCTAACCAAATAGTTTACTCCTATAAAAGGGCAAAGTACAAAGAGCTAGTTAAAATTCCAGTACGACCACATCGGTGACAAACTCGGAAGGCATCCGGGGCTGACGACTGCCGTGACGAGGCTCCCTCCATAACGCCCTTTGCATATCACACCAGTGAAAATCAAAAGTCGCATTATTAATGATTCTGCGCCATGACAATCTAAATATCTCCGGAGCACCGAAAGTTACTCACTAATCGCCTGAAATTACCTCCTCGCAGCCAATTCTAAAGATATAAATGTACCGAGTCACCAGATGCGATCCTCGGAATCATCTTTCAATACGGGAAGAGAGAAAAATCACTTTAAATTCATATCATTCAGCATCTTTATCTCTGCGCTGCAAGAGTTCATTTTATGACCATTAATTTTGTCTTTTCGTTGGATGTTTTATCACAACGGCTGCGGGGCTCTGTCGCGAGCCTCATTAATCAAAAGCATTTGTTTACAACGAAGGGAATTTGATTTGATTAAAATAATTCGCAATATCCTTGATAAATATCACCCTCGGTCTTCGTTTGATCTTCGCAGAAATTAATGGTGGTGGATTCAATCACGCGAATGCTACGTATTACGGCACTGCCTCCTTACAACTTACAAGACATCGTTTGCTAAGTGACTAGTTGGCCTTAACAATTCGACCAAGAATTAACCGTTAAGATTAAAAATATTTTTCATGTTATTTTTTTAACTTCACGTCTAAACATCCACTCTAACGCCTTGCCAAAAGTCGTGTTCAGATATTTGTAAGCAGCTGGTTCGCTCCGATATGTCTGATGGCGACTGTGCCTTTATTTAATTCACCTTTTTTTCCATTTGCAAAATCACTAAGTAGAGTATTTCACAACGCATTATTTTTCTACGTTTTCAATAAATAAATCATACGAAAATGCTCTGAGAAAATCAAACTTCAGCTTTTTTAAACAATATTTTAGATTTTTGACATGACATGAAAAAAAGGACGCTGTTTGACCATAACACTTGTACTCTTCCGAAATTCAGCTTAATAGTTATAACTATAAGCCTAAGTAGATATTCTTAATTTAAAATACTGTTAGGTTTACACGATTTATCAAGCGAGCCTTTCTGTAGGGGGTGCGGGGGTGAGTAACGATCGGCGTCACAGCGACGTGTGCCCGGCTTAGCTGCTAAATCGCACCTAATTCGATCCGAAACGGAATCAGACGGCCGAATGAATTGATCCCAACGATTTGTTGACTGCTAATTGAGTGTGCCGTTGATGGACTGCTCGGATTTGAGTGAGCAAAGTGATTTAACATAAGAATTCAAGAAGAATTAAAACTGGCAATGATACAGGATCAACAGAAACACTTGGTAAATGTTTAGGTAAGTAGGTAGTGAGAAATTTTAAGTAAAAAATTGCTTATCAAATTGCATCCACTATTAGAGTAATTTTTTGACAGTCTATGTTGTGTGAATCCCACTGCTGGGTAAAGGCCTCCCCTTTTTACAAGCTTTTGTATAAAGGGGACTCTGTATCCATCTGGAGAGTATGTCTGTATGTATGTAATATGTTTCGGGTCAAAATCTGAAACTCTGAAAATCTGAACTAAAGCAGTTAGCCTAAACCAATGCAGCTAATATTTGGCGCTCTTACCAATGCAATATTATGGTACCACCGAGCTGATCTGATGACGATGAAGACAGAAGGTGACCAAAGCGAATTCAAAATTTCTTCTTCTTTGTCGTATTGTCATGGCTTACGGCACTCCTCAAGTCCTCACCACTACTCTCCAAGTTGCGCGACACTGGGCTTGCTGCATGCTAGCTTGCAACGTGGCTCTCGTCGCAGATGTTACCGTGTCTGTTCTACGCACAAGCATACGTCCTCTACTCATTTTTACCGCCAGGCGACCAGCGATAGAATAATCATTTCCAGGCTCTCCGGGACCCACCCCGGACCAGATGGCCAAAGATGCTGAGGATCCGTTGTGTGCAGATAGTGGAGAGCCTCGCTTTTATGTTGAGCTCATCTAGAATTGACCCATTAGTGCAGCATTCAGTCCATGAGATCCGAATCATTCAGCAATTCCTAAACTATTCAAGATAAACCCATGTTTGGGCCCATTAGAACCGTATCAGCGAGTAGTTGATTATTGTAATATGTGTGGTAAAAATGGTACAGTTGGTAATAAAAGCATGCACCCAAAAATGATTTATTTGATAGAATTTATTTTGCCATATTTCCCCCGTTTTTACCCGCCGATCGTTGTAAAATGCATCGATAAAGTATATCTATCTACTAACTCCATTTTGTTCTTATTATATAATTAAACGAAAATACCTCAATATTTTTTCATTGTATTAATACCATCTTAATTCACCTAAACCTACCCATGCCCGTATTTCGCTTGACCTGTTTATTAATTGCAAGAAGAAACAAAACAAACATTCTGTATTAAATCAGAGATAATCCTGTCAATTAATTGGACTTAACATTAAAAACCGGTCTTCGGGGCATGCAAAACATACTGTGTCGATACATATACATATATTTATGTGCTAAAGCATTTATATTTCTGAAGTCTTCGAGCTAGGATATTTTAGTGTTGTTTGGTTTTTATGTGGTTGCAACGGGTATTTAACATGTGAGATATCCAATAGATCATAGATTTTTAACTATACATTATTTAAAGGGGATCGAATATAAAACTGCCTATGTGCTACCCTGAGCTGTAGTTTTTCACTTAAGTACATTAATTAGGCATAGTCCTGAAACCCGATTTGAAATTACCTTAAGTTAACCAACACTTATTCCACTTTAACTTTCATAGGGGTTTTTTAAACTTAAAAAAAATACTTTTTAGACGTAGCGTAGTTAATTTGTTTAAAACAGCTCTAAGCCGGGGTGGCTCGATCGCCGGCTGACAGTGACACATCGGTACACGGCGCGCTGTCCGACTGTAATTCTACCCGGCGAGCACACAAGGACCCACCGACGAGAGGATACCATTTTATTTTCCAATCTACAGAATTAATTAGAAGGATTTGGATGGGTTTCGGGGCAAGATTCACTCCAACCTGCGTAGAAATCGTAATTATTTAGGAAAATCTTGCAGGGAATTTTAATGTTAACGTAAAATTGAGTCAACAATGTTTCTATATATATATATGTATGTTTACGCTTTATTGCCCGATCGAATTAACATAGCGGCTCTTTTATTTACCCAAGCTGCTCCCCAGCGTGTCGTCAATCTAATCGGATCGCAACATTCAATCGGTGCACTTCAAAACGAAGTCAAAACCGCGAGTATCGTTCAATGCGGGCCCGCCAATCCATCACCATCCATTAAACACGAAAAGAAAAGTGCTTTCCCCCAACGATTGGCCCCCGAATGGCTGAAATCGGTCCAATTTACATGAGAGCCGCTTTTTCCTCGCATCGAGATTAGCCTGAATGAGCTTGATGAATTGTGCGCGGTGCGGGGCCGGTCCGGCCCGCAACCGGTCATTTGTTAAAAATACACCCGATCCACGGATCTAATTGTCTCCTCTAATTTCACACCCTCCTGTGATATCTTTGCTCTTTTAAATTACAAACATTTAATCACGCGGATGATTTTTCCGTATTTTTTTCTTAATTAGATTTTGCTACTTATCTAGTAATGTTACTGCAGTAATCACATTTTATTGGACTATGAATGATGATGAGAAGAGACAAAATAAAGGAACTCAAGCAAATGAAATAAGAATAAATTGAAACGAGGAACATTGCCCAAGTGTCAACCAATTATAACAAATCAGAGAGATTATCTTTTAGCTTTATCGATTGTATTGAACAATGATTGAGCGAAGCGTCACGTAGTAGGCCGCTCCAACAACTGGTACATTTACCGTAGCAAGGCGTTGATTTTTGTGTTTATCAACACGAATAGTGTATTAACACATTCGGTGCCGGTGACACGAACCCGTGTCATTCTTGTATGTAAAATTGCCTTGTTGGCGCCGAATGTGTTAACTAACAAGGCAAGCGTAATCTTACCTTTCAAGGTGCTTAACGATGTCTTCGTACGCCGCTCTACAATTCTCCCAAATACCAGATCTGTCAACAAAAAACGAAAATAAGAAAAACAAAAAAAACCACTCCTAGCAAATATAAGCTATAATTTTAATATAAGTAAATTTAAGAAAGAAACGTAAATAATGAAGATGAAATACGCGTACTTTTTTTTTGAAAGATATTTAATTAAACTACTAATTTTTCTTTGTCAAGAAACCTTTTTCAATAAAAAATACTTTACAAGAAGTCCACGAAAAAAGATAAAATATCTGCAACATTATTCTCAAGTATTTGAAAAGAAAAGTTTGTAAATGAATAAAGGGTTTGAATGTACCGGGAATAATTATGAGCACTCGATATTAAATGTTCCGTTACGCTGAGCGAGGGGTCGAAGAAATTAATTATGTTTTAAAAACAATCGCTTATATTTGTGCTGGAGCAACTCATGCGTGATCGTCGAAATTGTTTCTCGATTACTTTAGCTCTTTGTTTTTCATTAAACTTTTCTTCGACATTTGTAATCAAGTGAATAATAAGTGAGCAGTCTCCACAGCTCTACTTCACCTCCGTTCCCTTGCTTAAAACAATGTAACAATGGTATCGATTAAAGAAAATGGTGTCGTTTAATTATGCATAATTCTGGTAATTAGCTAATTATTAATAGCGGCAATTTTGCGCACCACAAGCACCCAATAACAAATGATTCTAATCTGCCAACCAAAGTTTACGCGCAGGTATTGATTGTAACAGAAATGTATGTTAGAAGCACAGTTGTCTTGAGTTACAAGGGTGGCAGTAAGACGGGGCGAGTCAAGTGAGCACTGTAGGTCTTCAGGAAGTGCTCGGGCCTGTTTGTACTTATCTAACAGGATTAACATCAGACATTTAACCTGCCACTGCTGACCCGCTTACAGGTTTCTTTTCGTGAACTTATTATTCTTTAAGCCGTTTATGTACTTAAGATTTACAAATAGTGTATCGATTTTCACGCCATATTCGGAAACCTTTCAGTAGTGTTGAATATTTAGTGGGCAATTTTTGTCTCATATGGTCGTAGTTATAGCTTTAAAACCCGAAACTAAAACGATATAGATGTCATATTTGGCAGGCCTTACAAATAAGACATTCATTAAATATTATTGTGTTAAATTATAGGTATGTGTAGGTATTTGAGTATCGGCGCCCAAAGGTATGTTTTACTGCTTACCTCGCCAATGCCTCCATGTTATGCATGGGCTGTCCCTTAATGATGGAGCCGTCAGGTCTGGGCACGCCATGATGCGGCATCCCCGGCGACATGAGCGCGTGTTGATGCATGAAGCCCATGGGCCCCAGGTGCGTCGGCGGCGCGTTGTAACCGTTGGCCAGGAGTGGAGACTTCTCCATGCGGGCGATCTCTGAAACAAGGAAGTGACCTTCGTGAACGAAGAGGCACAGTTGGGTACCAGCAACTGTACCTCTCTTGAGTGTATACTATAACCTTACTGACATTATAGGCACAGGCTTCAAAGTTCTTCAAGAAAGGAGTGTAGAAATTTTTAAAGGATAGGGTATGCGTATGTGACACCCCTGGAGTTGCAGGCGTCCATAGGCTGCGGCGACCATCAGGCGGGTCGTACACTTTTTTTCCACCAACGTGGCATAAAAAAAGGATTAGAGTAGTCTAATCCTTTTGAAAACATCTAATTAATTCACTTAAAATCTGAATGATCTCTTCTTTCGGAATTTTACAGTGATTTCGTTAATATTACAGTATTTACAATTCCAGTTTCTTATACAATGGAACAAAACAAGCAATAATATCCAATTTCAATTTCAAATCCCTCACAATCTTCAATAAATAGCACTGCACTTAAATGTAATTACGCACTCAGGTAAAATCCAATTAATGCTTAGTATTATCATTTAATTACTCGGACCAATAATCGAATCCCTTGAAACGGTGTATCAACAATAATAAAATGAGCAATGAATTTAGAGACTATTGTTTTCGGGGTACCACAAACAACCCGTGTAAACATTGGGGGGGCATTGGGCAAATATTCTTAAAATGACCCCCGGAATGGGTGTTTTTGGAGGCGCCGGGTCTTGGCCGGGGCCGCCAAACGGACCGGGTGAAAACAATTAACAAGGTGTCGAATTAAACGCGAATTAACGTTTGGACCGTAAAAGGAATACCCTTTTCCATTGTGGCAGCGTTTTACAAAGGATTTCGGGATTGCTGAGTATTAAATATGTGTCGCATTGTTCTGCGATTACATCAGGTAGACGCGTTGTTATTAAACGCTGCGAGGGAGTTTCACCGACAGTTTTTCACAACCAGCTCTGTCTGTGTGCGTTACACGAGTGGAAGAATTTTTAGGCGATAGCAACCTTCAGTTTAAATCATAAGTTAAATCTTCAATCGACTTATTCAACTTTAAAAAAATTATAAATACCCCCGTCTGTTTCATTTCAAAGTTCAATATCTCAAAAACTACTGAACCGATTTTCAGTAAACATGTCTAAGAACCATCAGCTGGAAAACATGCTTTCAAATTAAAAAACCGCATTCAAGTCGGTTCACCCGTTTAAGAGCTAAGATGCCACAGATAGACACACACATAGAATCACAGATCCACATGTTAAACTTATAACGTCCCTCTTTTTCGTTCCGCGTTGGGGGTTAAAAATGAAAATAAAATACCTTATTATTGTAAAATTGTCCTATATCTATGTAAATACAAATCCCACATTTGACAATAAAACCTGTGCTATACCTATAGTGTGGTCCATATTATCACAATTTTTTTTATCACAAATTACACAAGAACTTCCAAACCAACCAATCATAAAACCACAGGTAAAATGCACACATCTCTCGGGTCAGAAACCACATTAAAGTTACAGACAACATCATGACCAATGGGCCCTGAATTAATTGTTTGGGCGCTATTTACATAGTCGGGGCCGTTATCTTTCGAACCACACTATGTGACTTTGACACCGAGGGACTCCATTCTAACACCGCTAAAATCTAATTTAAATCGAAGTTGAATTTGAGTGATAACGAATCTATCATCCAGGAAAATGTGTAAAGTGGAAGGCACTGGTCACAATTGCCTACTTATTTATTTGAAACCAATTCAATAAAGATTATTGAGCTTATTATAGGACTAGTTCGATTAGTGTAAAAAAAGCAGTCCCCTATTTTTTTTAATATTTTTTTTATTCTAAAAACATGTTTATTTCTTTTTGGTTTTTAGATATATGACACCGTTTTGACGACAGGTTTAACCTAGTGATTACTAGACCACGAAGCCTACGTACGTTAACGTGCCTACGAAGCTGGCGGTCATGTGTTCGAATTCCGGTCAGAGAAATGTTTGTTTTACGAGCTAAAATATTTATTTATTTATTATTTGATTCATTTATGACAAGAAAACCCGTAATAAAATATTTGTGAACTTACAAATATAGTTGTTACAATGTATTTTTCACCCCCAACGCAAAGAGAGGGGTGTTTAGTTGTCTGAGTATCTGTCTGTGGTATCGTAGCTCCCAAACGGAGGAACAGATTTTCGTTTAGTTTTTTTTCGTGTCATAGATAATTTTATCCCGAGTGTTTTTAGCCATATTTCATGAAAATCTGTTTAGCCGTTTTTGAGATATTGAGCTTTGCAATTAAAATGTCGGGGGTTTTTCAACTTTCCTAAGTTGTAGTTATTTAATTTAAAACATTCAGATATGGTTGTCCTTGTCAGAACAAAGCATTAAATTACACATATCCACAGAATTACTTATCTATTCGTTCTAAGTTAGTTGCCAAGTATTTTAATATCAGTGTTCCTGCATAACCCCCCACATACAAATTATACCATATTACCTATACAGTTAACTGTAACGTCTGGTGCCGCATCTAGTAAAAATACTTTATACTTACCGTCTTCAAAACCTGCGTCATCCTATCGTAAACCACGAGTACAAATAAAATTAATTTGGAAGCTTTCACGGACCACAATTGGGTCACTGAACCAAAAATTATATTTACAAATCCTCCCGTAACCCCGTAACCGCGCGGACAACCGCACTTACTAATTAACCGAGTACGTGTTAAATCTCGTAATAACCTGCGGTCGAAACAACCCTTCGCCCCTTCTTTTTCTAACAAGCCATCTTGAGTACTTGTATCTCTTTCCAATTGGGACGGTCATTAAGCTTAGTTGTTTGAGTTGGTCAGGTGTTATCGTGCCGAGGTTAAATCAGTGTTTTTGTTTGTTTTGATAGTAGGTATCCGTGTTTTCTATTCTGATCTTGTAAGACAAGTTGTATTTTGTATAGATAATTGGAAAATCGGTCCTTTTATAATCGAACCTGTATTTTTTATAGTAGGTGGAAAATAATTTATATTTAAAAACATAAGATTTAACCAAGCCTACAAGATACCTTAAAAATATATCGATTTACAAATTACCTTGGCTCACCGCGATCTCAACAAAAATGTTCACCGTTTACCATTATGACTGTTATTAAGCCAATGCACTAATCAGGCATTTAAAGAAATGAAACGTCGATTTGTGGACCGCTATTATATCTATTTCCATCGATTTATTGATCGAATATCGACTGTCCTCGACAAATGATCGTACCAAATTACTGGCCATTATTTCGAATTAGAATCGATAGAATCGGGACCCCAATTATATCACTTATGTGTTTAAAGGAGGTTGGGATGAAACCAATAACCGCAAAGGTTAGGGACGGTCTTTTTTTACATTTTGGACTACAAACAAAAAAACGCTATTCGGCTGCGGCTGTCAAATTATTTTTTTATACAGAAGCTTGACAGTTGTTACGCAAGATTTACAAATAATACAAAACAAATTAATTAAAGGTTCTCACAAAGTGTATAAGTAGTAAATTTAGATTCGCCGGGTCAAAGATAATGGTGCAGTCTTATAACCGTTGAGTTTTATTACAGGCAGATTACAAAATGACCAAACGAGCAACACACAAATGATTGGCTATAAAGCGAAAAGAACGAGCGCCCGGCTGACAATGTAGGAATCCCTGTGAGCCGCTCCACACACAGACATATAACGAAGGCAATAGCTCCTAGGCGATTTAAATTATAAACTGAATTTTAAAATATAATTTAGTGACAACGCGTTTCTCTTTGTACAACATTAATTCAAGTTAAATACGTTGCTGCTCGAAATATCCCTATATTTTTACAGTTTCACCTTCCCAATAAGGTGCAGCGTGAAAGTGATATAATAATGTTAAGATACTTAAAACTAATGATTTTGCACACGACATAGCGGAATTACAATCCATTAACAAACAATTTGCAAGAATATCTACTTTGTTTCGAACAATTATTGCTGACTTTAACGCAGCTTTTTACTTTAAACAATCTTTTTAACCCAGCAAGTTCATAAATGTCGAGTTGCATCGATTCGCCAACAGCGGCATGCATGGAGTAGACGCAATTTATAGGCACTACTTAAAAATAAAAAACATATATAATACGTTTGTTAGTGTCGTAAAATGTAGCGTATCGTAAATAAGACTCCTAGATTTTATTACGTGGTGGTATTAACTGGATACCTTAACATTACCGTAATGGTCTGTAAATCAACGGAAAGGAATAACATTATTACACGCGTTAACCTCTCCAGGAATAAATCCGAGTCTAATAAATTGATACAATGTTTCCTAATAAGTGCTTGTGAGTAAATATTAATTACAGTGAACAAAGCAGTAATTCATCGACATACTACCTAGCCTAATGTGGTCTAATTCGATATACTTAAGTAACAAACAGGTGCAATATAGTTATAAGAGTTCTAACGAAAGTTACATGTAAAATCAGACGAACGTATAACATTTCAGTATATACCACACTAGTGAATCAGATGAGAAGGGAATGTAATTATATCGAATATTTTATCGTTCAGCCGAACCAGAATATACACCGCTATAATATTCACCACATGAACAAGCATCTTTTAATTAAATTAAATTTAGGTACCATTGATTAGCACCAGGATAGGGTTTACGCACTGTGCATATGAACTGACATTTTTATTTCGATATATATGAAAACCGATGCGTTTCCACTGTGCGACGTGGGATTGCGGGAATCCAACAAATCTTCAACGGGCAACAAAACGAACTCGAAAATGATACGAAACACGGCGAATTAAAAGCAAATTACAGTCGGCCGGCGATCATAGCGTTTACAATAAATACATAATTGCACGGCCGTACCAATGGCATACGTTTCGCTCAAATAACGGAGTGCAATTTCGAAGATCGCCTCAACATGTCGCTTGCGCTGCCAACTTGCAACGTTGATCAACGAGGAATGCACGGTGTATTATTTAAGCGAATGTTTTAGGATACATTGATGTTGAGTAATTTTTACTAAATAGTCGTCGAATTATACAATATTGGCGAAATCTAAACCATAATCTGATTTCTTGCGAGGGTCGGGTCCATATCTTACTCTTACTACACTATTCCGTGAGCATGACTTGTCTGCCCATGGTTCTCTAGGTCGTCAACTGAAATAATTTGCTCGTATGTACATTAAGAAGGGCCTACATAGTTACTTTACATTTATTATTTTTCATGTGGTCTCCTATAATAATACTGCCACTACAAAGAAATTCAAAAATCAATTTTATTTGGGATCAAAACTAAAGAAATGGAACAGTTGTCGCTGATAAAGCGTATTTTTATTTAAAATATAACTCGAAAAAAGCAACGTAAAATACGATATAATTAAAAATTTAATAATTGAGAACATATTCTATGTTTTTCTAACCGACTTCAAGATTTCAAAAGAGGAGGTTATCAATTCGGTTGTATGTTTTTTTTAATGTTTGGTACTCCATAACCCCGTCATTTCTTAACCGATTTTGAAAATGTCAAAGCGCAGTTCTGATGATGGGATCCATGAGGAATTGAGGGAACTCCTTAAATCTTAAAGGAAAACATATAGTGATTTTTGTGTTTTAAACAACAAATCGAGCATTTTCATACAAAAATGTGACATTTGATGAAGTGGAACTGCTGATGATGATCAGAACAGAACTCTTCAACGACGAAAAGTTCACGTTTGGGGATTTGTCCTCCTAGCTGTGTTTGTTAAGCAAATTCTATTTT
This sequence comes from Notocelia uddmanniana, assembly GCA_905163555.1. Taxonomy (NCBI): domain Eukaryota; kingdom Metazoa; phylum Arthropoda; class Insecta; order Lepidoptera; family Tortricidae; genus Notocelia; species Notocelia uddmanniana. The sequence continues at coordinate 15,341,217 of LR991053.1, forward strand.
CACGATTAATTTTTGTCACGCTCGAGTTCTGATGATGGGATCCATTAGGAATCGAGGGAACTCCTCAAATGTGAAAGGCACACAAATAGTGATCTTTCACCGGCCTCCCCCATTAATGCCGGTATTTTTTCTTACAAAATTATTTTATATACAAACAATATTGTTAAAATATAAGTAGGTCCAGTATTATCTTACAAACATAGCCATAATAATGCAATGGTACTAATGACTAATCAAATACCTAATCCGTCCCTTGTCGTTTCCTTCCTTCCTTCACAAAAGCTCTGACAAGAGGAATAATACTATTTACGTAGAGCAATGAAAATTGTTTGACAGCACACTTCCACTGTCCCCTACACGAGAACACGACAATCGCAATTGAGTCGTTGTCGGTCAATCGGCGACACAGGTCACGCGTCGAACACAATCAATAACAGTAATACTCTAATACACAATCGAGAGAAATGGATGGCCAATATCTTGAGTCAACAAAACCGACGCTCGGTGTTGCCATGTCAAAGTTAACACTAAATCTCTTATCTAAAAATAAAGTAAAGCAGTTAAATTCAAAACATGGCAAATTATCGAATAAATAATCTCAGTTTAGATACTCGTAATTATGACAAATGTTGTATTTAACATTTGAGTGTACAATAATTGAGATTTAAGTCTATTATAATATATCATGTTATTGTAGGTTCAGGGTGAAAAACTCGTAAGTACGAGTAAGTACCCTATTTAAGAAGAAACTCCCCAAATCGCACATTTTATTTTCCCACTAAACGTGTTAAATTCCCTACCGCAGCAACACCGCTGACTTATGTCGTCTCCGCCATAAACTCTTTCATTTGGCTTGGACGAGCCTTATGAACAATAAAACGCTGAGGGCTGGAGATTTGGACTGTAATAAAATATTTGCCCTAGCACACGCTAATCCGCGTCCCTTACTTACGGACGCAATTTGAGAAGTTATAGCAGTGGGGCGCTCAGACGCAGACAGGTACTATACTTAAGCATTGCCGTAACGATTTAGTTTAAACTCGTTATGATTGCACATTTTTGCGCCGAACGAAATTGTAAGATGCCTAAAAATTCATCACGTTTCGTTTTAGCAAGATCTTATTTTTATTCATCAGATATATTAATTTGTTTTAAATATGCTGTTAAATTGTTAACAGATTTTTTGTAAGGCAGGGTACTTCCTTGTGCAGGTGGCGTGTTGATTGCATGTAGGAGCAGCTATTCAAATTAATAGTTAAAAATAGTTTATAGTCGATTCAGTCTCAAATACTTATATGAAAGAACACGGCGCGGGATCCAAATGAAAGGAAATAATAAAGAGTAGTGACCAATGGGACTAGTTTGAAGGCAACCCCGGAGTGTTTCACGAGCGCGAACCAAATAAAACTTCTCCCTCAGGCCTCAGCGAAAGAGGGTCAGGCTTAATTACTCGTAAATTGGCCAGGATACAGTTTTATCGCGGATAAATATATATACCTACGCGGATTACGATGTGTCATACTTTTGGTTATTATGACCACTGTTAACGAGCCAGTTTACTATGACCGCGTTCCAACTATATCCTATATCACCAGTTATTTGTAAGCTTTGTGAACCAAATTAGTATCATTCCATCATTCAGAGAAAATTGCTTCGAGTGCATACTGACTACAATAAAAATTAAGTCATCCGTAACTTTAACAAAAGAAGCGATACTATTGTTAGAATGTTACATCAAAGATTCAGAAATATTGAAGCATATTTTTATTAATAACATGTATTGCACAAAAGAGAGATTATCTGTCGGTGGTTTTGGTGGCAGCTGCTGTTATTGAGAATTTGTTTGATTTGATGTTGGGCTTCGTTTCAACCCCGCTACATTTGATAAGTCCTACCTACTCGTAGTTGTTGTTTGCACTACGGGTGGACTAAGTATTGTCATGATTCTTTATTCGCTCATGTGTTGCATGCTCAGATGTGACCACCAGTCCATGGTATAAATAGATGGTTATTATCGCTGCTAAAACAAGACTCGCATTGTTAAAACAGGTTTTAAATTAAACGTTTTGAGTGGCATTTGCGTTAATCTTTATTGCCATTGCCATAAGATGCAATCAATTCAATCATTTATTGATAATTTAATTGTCAAATTAATCTTTGTCGTACATGACGAGTAGTTATATCGACGGGTTGATGAAGGGTTATTACGTGTCGTCAATTTGAAACCAAATGAACTGAGTAACGGAAGAGAGGAACGTATAATTTTGTTGCGTCTTGATGGATCTACCGAACGGCACGATACGATACGAAAAAGCAATTGATATGAAAACACTCGCGGGTATCGTTAAGATGTTGATGAATAGCTAATACCCGTTACCCAACCCTCGTGTGCTCGCGACGAGACGAAAATTACATTCCCTACAATGTTGCAATGAGATGACACGGACAAAGGTAAAAAACAATACTTACAAATATTTGAAACCGTTAAACATCCTTTAATTACCCTTTTGTTATGTTGCTTATAAACTTTAAAATAATTTTAAAATTGCGCTCCTAGAATATTTTAAGAATGTTCACAATAGTAATCAATTACACCTTCTCCTCTAATTAAGTGGAATTCCATTTACTACGTGCAAAAAAGGAAGTGTGAGGAATGCCATAAGTGGGCAACATATCAATATTTTAAAATGTAGACATATTTACTAGTCCATGTTGTTGCTATAAGTTAAAGTTAAATGTACCTACAGTTTAGTTATGTTTATTTCTTTCGTAGCGTTAATTAGGCAGGCTTAAGCACATTTGATCTGATGTAAGAATATACATAGTCAGTCAGTCAAGGTAATAAATATATATAATATTCGAAAAACTAAATTAGCAAAATGAAATAGAAGTCTCATTTTATATAAGACACACTGAAGCACTTTGAAACAATCTTCTGACATTTGATTATTGTTTGCAAGGAAATTATCTAAATGATCGTTAACGTCTGTGTGGCGACGCGAAATGATGCGAATGAAAACTACTTATTATGCTCAAAGGCTCATTAAACATGTACGTAGTCATTTAGTAGTTGAGCTAGTGTGAGAAATATTTCAGTACTTTAGATTGGGATCTAAACATCTATTGCAATGACAACAACAATAAATTAAGAGATTAGTACTACAGGTATAATTATACACACATTGTTGCTTGATGTTAGGTGCTGCCACCGGCATATTTATATCTACATTTTCATTTATTAACTGTAACATTAATAACCGTTATTATGGCATTTACCCCCCATGAAATTGGGGGAGGCCTATGTCCAGCAGTGGACGTCCTAGGGCTGATATGGTGGTGGTGGTGGTGGTGGTAATAACCGTTGTCCACTATAGATACAACGTAAGAAATAAGTAACAGTATAAAGCTACTTGATTAACCTATAGCATACCTACCTTATATCCCGAAGCTACCCTCAATAACAAGAAATGTTTAGAAACTATACAGTATGATATGCGCATTATCCATGGACAACAATCACTAATCGAATGGACAGCTCTAGTAATCCACAATTAAATAAAAATTCCAAAAGATTAACTTTTCGATAACTGTATTAAAAACGACTAATTGGATATTGCAAATAGTTTGCAGCATTCAATTACATACGAAAATCATGCAACATGTAATTATAAAAAAAATTAAATCGTAAAAAATATACAACAGACCATTAGATGACTGAGTGAGACATGTATAATGGATGAAACGAAATGCGGTGTTATTATATCAATTAACTTAAGGAGCCCTACTATAACCATATTACAGGTGTGAATGTACACTCAAGACCAATCATCATCAATTCTCCTAGCGTTATTCCCAGTACAGTTGCATCCTGAAGAATGCCTGGGGTCCGCTACCTAATCCCAAGAATTGGCGTAAGCACTAATTTTTACGGAAGCGACTGCCATCTGACCTTCCAACCCGAGGGGGAAATTAGACCTTATTGGGATTAGGCTTGTCAAGTGAGTGGGCAACTTGACTGTTAGAGGTTCTTAAGCCGCCCGGAGGCCTCTAACTTGATCTCATTCATATGACAATCATAGACAACAACCGGGATCAACGACTTAACGTGCCTTTCAAAGCACAGGAGCGTTCAGTTAGTAACCACTCAAAGCGGTCACCCATCCAAGGACTGACCTCGCCCGACATTGCTTAACCTCGCATACCGCACGCGGTACGCGGGCGCCGCTGGGCCACGAACGCTCGTACACTCAAAACCAATAAGCGAATTAATTTATTCAGAAATTTGGCACGAAGTGTTTTCGTTGCTTTTGATATTATGGAAACGAGGACTGGTGATAAGAGGTACTGGTACTACCTACCTAATAGTGACATCAGTGACTACCATTCATAACGCCTGTACCCACAAGTTGCCTGATAACTAGAACCAGAATATAAGTTCGACTTACTTAACTGACTTACGCGTAACAGCTACGAACCTAGAGATTATTTTATACTGGGGATGAGTGGTGAGGTGTTGTCATTCACAAGTTGTGAATCCTTTTCCTGCTTCCGGCTTCGAATCTCGGATTATGTGTCATGCCCAGTTTTTTTTTCATAGTATTGGATTTGGATATTAACAAACACATTGTCGAATACTGTATTCGTATAAACAGCTTAAAAGATATTAACCTAAAAATATCCAGGAGTGGACTTCCTCAGTAGACTATAAAATAAACTCTGTTGTAAAATAAATTTTCTTGTTACATTTTTTAGCTATATGTTATATACTTATGCCGATTAATGTAGTTACAAAATTTGAATTGCCTTTAATAAGTAAGAACATAGTGCAGCCGCTAATTATGGAAAAACAATAACAGTTAACGTCAACAGTTTATCATGACTTTTATTAACGCATGATTCCTCGACTGTCAACAATGACACGCACTACTGGCAAAGGCAGTAAAAATAATATTAAATTAATAAACGGTTTTGAAGCGTTAGAAACTCAACATATGTATGTAATTATCTATTTATTGACCAACACTCAAACTGAAAACATATTGACGCAGTATGTACATACTAAATTAGCGAGGTATTGTTATCGCCTTAAGACATAAAAAACATTTTCTATTCAGGCCGTGTTATTTGCTTACCATGGATTTGTATCGTCTACTCTTAATTATGGACTCTTGCTATGAGGAAATTCTGTAGACGCCCAGAGAGCATTTAAATGCAGAAAAAATGTTTACGTGCAATAGGTAGCACTAGATTTGATGGTAGCTGAAGACCATTTCCAAAAGTTCAGACCCACACCCACAGACATCCTAACAAACGCGACCAAACACTTACCAACTGAGCTGTCGGAACAGTCATGTTGAGTCACCAAATCCTTCAACCAGGTCCCGCTTACAACGCCTTAGGGATCTTCTAGGTAAAAATGACAGATTTACTTATCGTACGTTCGAAAGTTAAACCCTGACCCTGCTGAAATGATAAAGTAGCAAGTAAATCGCTTTTTGACCCCTGTAACTCGTACGCAATTTTCGCAAGTAACTATAATTTTACCTAACAGATGATCTTTGGTCATTGCAAGTATATTCAGCAACGAGTAATAACCTGCCTTGGTCATGAATTCATGATACATCTCTTGATGGTCATTAGTCAATATACAGGTTGTTTAAAAAATGATTGCGATTGTGGCGTAAACAAGTATCTTCTTATGACTAAAAATAAACAAATTGACGCAAAAAATTACTTAAGTACTTATTTCTTGACAAAATTCGATAACAAAACGTCCTAAACATATCGCCACCATTTAGTTACGGTTCGTATTTATAAGGAAAAGTAGTACGAAGTGAAATATGGAATTGGATTGCAATTAATCTACATCAGTCATAAGAATAATAAGGACATAAATCTGAGCAGTTCCGGCACGGCGGCCGCAGCGGCGCGGGAGCATCGCTATGCCTCAATCAAACACTGCAATGCTCAAGCGCAGCGCCGCGGTCGTGCCTCGCTACGGCGTTTAATTATTGTTGCCACTGCTCGATTATTGCGATTTCCTTATGAGGCGCGCAATTTATTTGATTGCCCGCAATTCCAACTCGATGTTAAAATCATTAAAAATTGTAAACGCGCTCGCGAACAGCAAGAAATTGCTATGATTGCTGACTACACTAGTGTTTATCGACCGTTTTGCAACATCGAGTGTTCACTTTCGCAATCTCATATCTCACTGCTCTATTGTTCTGGAATGCAAACCTTAATACCCTCAAAACACAGTAGCCTTTGCATTTTTTACAGACAGTAAGATACGTAGTTGACAAAGTGAATTTAATTGTACGTGTTGCACGGAAACAAAAACAATAACACATACCTACTTACGTTTCGCTGAGTAAGGATAGTATGCGAATTGCTTTTTACCATCTGATAAACGTTTAATAGCTTCCGGTTGAATAGCTGTGTCAGGTTTTTATTTACTATTGCTCTATTTAGATCACTTTTTGTATGAGATCCAAGTATTTAACTGTGTTTAATGAACTAGAGAAATAGTAGGCATTGATAGATGAATTATAACTGCCTAAGGTACGAAAACCTTCATCACTTCTAATCATTAATTCCTTATTATAGTCTACTCTTGAAACCAAGGTACTAAGCAGACAAGTTCATATAAAATTATATTTTGCGATATTAACACTTATCAAAATAGTGACACACCTCTGACCTATATATATATATTTTTTTTATTTTTTATTTATTACACAAGTGAATACAATGTTATCTACAAAGCATCGTAAAACCACGTAATGGTTTGTCTCGACGTTCGAGCCAAATCAATTTATAATACATCTTTACATAATTAACAGTTAAGCATTATGATTTATGGCCATTAAAATTTAGTTACCTATTATTATATTCTTAAAATATTCCGAATAACAAAAAATATTCCGAATAAAATATTCCGAATATCTAGTTTTATATCAAAATCGAACCTTTTTAATGACCTGGTTAAATAAACAACTTCATAAGTGTTGAAACACTGGTTGAAACCAAATAACTACTTAATTTTCAGTGTCAATATATGTTCTCTTGTATTTTTTGCACTCAATAATAACTCTGCGTCCTATTAATTTGAATAATTCCGAGCATTTTAAATATCCATGAAACAGCTGCAATTAATGAATGCATGATCATGAAGCTGGATATAATATTAGCGAAATATTTTTTATTAAATAGTTGATCGGACACTATCAGTCGATTAACCTGTTATTGCAAACGTCAATGTGACATCCCTGTGACGTTTGAAATAAATCGTTGACAGGACTGATAATTTTATTACCTTGGTGCAAGGACCTTTTCTTACCCCGACTGTATTATTGCAGTACCTATAGTACTTTTTTAGCTAACTTAGATGACATATTTTAGCGCTCATAGAGCAGAAATGTAAAACTCTTGAGTAAAAAAAAGTAAAAGTAGTTTATTCTTCAAATTAGGCATATTACAATATGCACCTATGAACGTCAATAAACTACCACAGGTTCGGAAAAATAAACCTCTGCCACGAGAAGAACCGGCGCAAGAAACTCGGGAGTAAGTAAGTAATATTAGTATTTTGAATACTTGATTCGATTACTTTAAAATAGCAAATTAATTAATTCTGATGTTTGACATTCTGAATTAACTTAGTTCTCGATAGTGGGGTAAACGAACATTAATTTATCTCGTGTATGCTGAGAATATAAAATATATTTATTGTTCTTACACATACTCTGGCCAATTAACATTTCATCAACCTATTAAACGTGTTAACATCACAAGTAAAGGCGTGAACAGACTAGAACAGCAATTTGACTGATCCATCATCCCCCGCCCTTTACATAAACAGCCAAATCCTTACTTAATTTCATTCGCAGAATTCAATCAGAATGTAAAGCTTTGTACCCCTGCAAGTAATGTTATAATGCCTTACATTATCCCCGGTATTTTGCGCCCTTGTAAGGAAAACGTTCCAAGCGCCATCAGCCCTTACCACTACTGATGACTTTATTCCATCAAACTCATGCTATTATACCAACATGCGACACGGCGACAGAGAAACCTTTAATTATTATCAAAAACATCATATTCCGGAACCTTATTAGGGTTCCCCACAGGAATACACCTGAAATTTAATTTTAAAAAGGTGTGTACTTGAGACAGAAGGAAATAAAAAAAGTAAAGGCGACAATGCAAGAATTGATTTGTATCATATTATCATCAGGCAACATCAATGTGTTTTATCAAAATATTAGTTTTAATGGCTGTCCTGAGAAAATATTTTGAACGTATTAGTTCAAAATTCGAAATTCTAATTAGTTACTATTTGACATGTATAGATATACTTTTAGTCAACAATATCAAACTGATTATTTACTGATTCCTATTATATTATAATCACATGAATAAAAGAGTCCTAAGAAGAGCATCGATTTCGTTCCACAAATCTGAAGATAAACAGATAAACACCGGTAACCCTTTCAACGCACGTGGCCTACTATGGGGCCCTTTCACGCATTTCATATTCCTATTCCCATTCTCCTACCTCCGTGCGAGGATTATATTCTGCCTCCAATGTTTTCGTATCCTATTATTTCACAGGGTGAAAATGGGTCGCCACCTAACTCACTCCAGTGACACCCCTAACTTAGATGTGTGATGCACGCAAATGAACATCTGTAAATGTGTGTATAATAGTAAGTATCTGTGTGTGTGTTTCATCAACTGTAAACCACTGTCAACGACTCGTCAAAATAATATTGGCTTAACTCTGAATCCCGTACAGTAGGAATGAGGAAACTTGATACGCGCACAAATTTAATTATAACGGCGTTACCGTTATTAATGGATTAAAAATATATCAGCACATTGTTATTCACTACACACTTGCCTATAGGTATGTATTACGTTTTAGCTTGTTTTTTGGTAGGCGTGTTTCTAGGATTTTTTTAATAATTAAATTTTTAACTAATGTTACGTTAGGGCTACCTATGAAAACCTTTATATACCTACATGTTTTTGTTAATAGAATACACAGTAGTGATTTATTATCTTTCTTTATTAATAAGATGTTATGGTACAACATAAAATACCATTTGTGACAACATTTAACAAGAATAATGTGATATAAAAATCTTGATCATTAAAATGGTAAGCTGACATTAAAATGGAAATTGGAAAACGTTTTTAAATCAATGCGTTAACGTTAAAAGTAACTTCATCAAAACGAGGCTTGTAGTACCTCCAGCTACAATAATATAAAACCATCAGGAAGAGGATGCGGAATGCGGACAAAAACAACGCTTTTTCACTTACGAGTGCGAGTGTTTCGAATTGCAAATTTGGGGGAAAAAAGCGGACAAACTACACTCAAAGTCGAATGCGGCAGCGCGCGATAAGCAAGTGCCGCTTATGCAAGATCACGAATGTAATTGCTCCCTTGTCTGGCACGACACTTCAAGCCCGAGAGAGACACCCGCATCACAACCTGCAGGAGTGAGCGGGACAAAACAGAACTAAATCAAAAAAGCCGTAAGCGACAAAAATGATTGATTGCTAGCCGTCTTGCGCTGAGCTCTATTTAATCACTTTATTCCCTTTTCTCCGTTTGTTGGGATAATTTTGTATTTGTGTAATTTGTATACGAAATGAGCCTCCCTGCGAGGCTGGGTTCATATCCGGTGCCTACGGTGGCTTACGGGATCCGATTTTGATGTTATCACGTATTACGGTAACCTTTGTTATGATTTATGTTGCGCAGATTACGATGATAGACGTGAATTAAACGTGCTCATTGTTCCTTAAAATAGAAGGCAACTCATTCATTACATATCTTAAGCAGTAGTCAGGCCTTGGGGTAGAGCCTTCGATTCGATACAATGTATAGAATTTATTAACCAGGTAATGTTGCTTTGCAAAGTTAAAGAAACTTAGCTTTCATGGTATCGGTAGTAGTTAATGCAGGTATCTTCCAGCGTATGAATAAAGAGAATGAAAAACTATTCAACTGGGTGAAGTCTTCGATAACAGAACTGGATATTTTATTCCTATTTACAATGTCAATTACACTACCTACCCACTCAACCGAGGTTGATAGTGAAAACAGTCATTTTAGATCTGAAGGTGTATTAAATCCACTCACAAAATTTAACAAGATCTGTACCTATATTTACCTTGATTAGCTCTCTTGGATCGTATGTAGAACCAACCACCATCCCGGTCCCGGGGTCGGTCACCATTAGGCCATTTGTGTACCGATTATCGACAGACATTATTTATTTTCTTTATTAAGAAGACAGACACATATAAATAGGTTTAAATGTGTCTGTCTTCTTTATTAAATGGTCAAGTGTTTTTGGATCAGATCGGTAGCATTTTGTTTTTAAGTTTACAATAGACGTAAAATTTTGAGCGAGTGACTTATACAATTCGCTACAGAAAATTCCATTAAAATTACATACCGCTCATGTGTCCGTTTTCGTAAGGCGAGTAGTCCCCATTCTCGAGGCGGTGCTTCTTGAACGGGTGCGGGGGGAACTGCGTGGCCGCGAGAGACAAGCCCACGCCTGACGCGCGTTTCGGAGGTCGACCCGGCCTGGAGCTGCGGACATGGTAGCACGTTACTGCCGAAATGGACTCAGCACGAGGCTACTAACACTAAGGTAATTAGTATCATTTCTAGTAAACAGGAAGACTTTATTCTCAGATTATTATATAAAATACTGGCGTTAAACTGGTATTTCGTGGCCACACAGCACCCCGAAATGCAAGGGGAACTGTATAGCCGCGAGAGTAAAGGTGCGCTTAGGAGGTCGACCCGGCCTGGAGCTACGGACATAGTAGTTGCCATGGTCCGTTCTCGATCCGGTCTCAGTAAATCTACAGTAACTCTATTAGGTCTTAGAACGAGGATTCTCACACTATTCACGTCAAACCGAGCAAACAGGAATTGTTCAGAGTTCTGAGGTTGGACCATACCATATTGGTGTTCATATTCTTGTTTGGTTGAATTCAACCTTAGGGGGCATTTTCATTGGAGCCCGCATCCCGCTTTCGGGGAGCTCGCGCAGTTTAAAACAAGTTTGATGAAAACAAGTTAACGATCAGTGGAAATGAGCTCTTAGTGACCGCTCCAGTTGCCGAGGTGTGACGACGCATTTCTGTAATGCGTATACTTCTACTTCAGACGGGTGAGATACCAGGTACACGTTCGGTGATGTTTGCCTGGTTGATCACCGCTTGCATACAACGCATGCAACGCGAAACCACGAAAATGCTTCTAAAGCCTTGAAAAGGTTAGATTATTTTTAATTTCTTCTATCACTTTGTTTTAGCTGATATGTGAATTTTATGTAATAGAATATTATGTACCTACTTGTGATGTATCAGAATACATACGTTCGTGTTTTGTAACTTAGTGAATCGCGTTTATCACGAAACGCTGTCATGATGATAAGCGAATATTATCATATGCGAACATGATGTATCGAGAATATGATGAAACGCGATTATGATGTACTGCGAATATGATGAAACGCGATTATGATATACTGTGAATATGTTGAAACGCGATCATGATGAATCGCGAATATGATAAAACACGATCATGATGAATCGCGAATATGATAAAACACGATCATGATGAATCGCGAATATGATAAAACGCGATAATGATGAAACGGTAATATGCTGAACGTCGTACGACCCGACACAATCAACTTCAAATGATGGTATTTTACATAAACTAAACTCTTACAAGAGGAACTATGAATTAAATATCACGAAATCTGATATTTATCGAAATAAGTCCAAAAAAGTCATTTCCTAGGAGTATTTCATCTCGTTTTCTCGTACGCGGAAGAGGTAAGAGTGTCTCTTACACAGAAAGCGTAGTCGATATAATCAAGGCTTGAAATGATATTGTTACTTACACTCCATCTGGCTAGATGCTGGCCAAGAGCAAACCCATTTTTAATTAAAAAAAATCTAATTAAGTGTTACAAGTATAATAATTATACTTAACATTAAGAATGTATTTTATTACTATAGCTGTTTTGATTATTTTGTTAATGATTATATAGTACATACACACACATACATATGTCATTACATATGTAAATGAAACAGTAAAAGTGTTAAAAAATTGTGTATAAAAATATCTATTTACTGAAACAAATAACAGTTGTGATTTCGGTTACGGTATTTATGAATTTATTATTATGTCGATAACCGAATATGAGTGATGCTGAAACCGCGACGATAATTTTGATGTCGTTGATTATTTAATTATACCCGCAAACCCGCATGCCAAGCGTGGCGATTATGGCATTTACCCCCCATGAAATTGGGGGAGGCCTATGTCCAGCAGTGGAAGTCCTAGGGCTGATATGGTGGGTGGTGGTGATAATATACCTGAATATAATGAAAAGCGATTATGATTATATGCGAATATGATGAAACGCGATCATGATTAACTGCGAATATGATGAAAGATGATCATGATTTTTTTATACCACGTCGGTGGCAAACAATCGTACGGCCGGCCCCGCATGATGGTAAGCGGTCACCGCAGCCTATGGACGCCTGCAACTCCAGGGGTGTCACATGCGCGTTCCCGACCCTTTAAAAATTTATACACCCTTGAAGAATCCCATACTGAAAATTTATACACTCTTTTCTTGATGAATCGCGGATATGATATAACACGATCATGATGAATCGCGAATATGATAAAACACGATCATGATGAATCGCGAATATGATAAAACACGATCATGATGAATCGCGAATATGATAAAACACGATCATGATGAGACGAAAATATGATGAATGTCGCACGACCCGTTTCGGTGTAGTTAGTGTAAACTTGCGTGTGAAATAAAATAAAATAAAAATGTTAATAGGGACGAAATTTAAAAGTCGACATATATATGAAAATACTTATTTATTTATAAAACGAACACTATAAATAAATAAGTATTCAATTGCAAGATCAATAAAGATGTAGTTAAATTGATGTATTAGGTACCTATCCATCGAGCTCTTGAGACGCAAACAAAACTTATTTTTTTGTCTTTAGTGGTAGCTCGATATGTTATGCTCTTCGAACTTCGTACGTTCTGCAAATCATAAACCAGAAAACTGATGATTATATTAAGAAAACATAATACACGTATAATAGCAAACTTCTTAGTAAGATTGTGATGTAATACGGTATTTCGCTGATAGTCAAATCAACAACTTTTTACGAAACGTCAATAACGCTCGGTTAGTATGACATTTGTAGGGAAATGAGCTTAATGACGTCACAATTTTCTATGCTCAAACTACGTCCCTTTTTCATGTTTATGTATTTAAATAAACTTTAAAATTTGAAAGAAAGAAAGAAAATAAAATAAAAGAAAGCCTTTATGAGAGCCTTGTCGTCGCGGCTGGTTGACGCTTCAGGTGACCCCAGGGCTGGTGCTTACCTCTCGCAAAGGATTTTCCTCGCCGTTCAGAGAGGTAACGCGGCCAGCGTCCTGGGCACCATGCCGCAGGCAGACCTACTGGACGGGGTGTTCTTTTTGTAATTGGGGTTCCTTTTATTATTATTGTATGTCTTTTCCGTTCACGGGACAATGGTGTCCCGGGCCTTTGGAAGGCGTGCGCGGAGCCGAAGTACCGAGGTACCGAAGTACCAAACGAGTACCACATAGCCAACACGTAGAAGCCCATTTGACAATTTAATGAAATGCAAGGGGTACTCCGAGCGGATGTTGTCCCTGCCCGCGGATGCTGTCATGGGACGCACACAGAGACAGCACCCGCCAGGGTGTACAGGGACTATTGCTGGTTGATGGAATCTAAATGAACCGGATTATTGGGTGAATATGATGGACTAATGGCTGGGCTATTGAGTGAGACAACGGACGTCTGCCTAGTAAAACTATCTCACATTTTTATCTCAGGCAGACGGTGACTTATTATTATTATTATTATTTGCGTTTAATTAGGTACATTTTAAGTTATTATTTATTTTGTTTGTTTTTCTTATATATTTTATGTATGTAGGTTACTAAAAGATAATAAAATTTTAATAGCAATAAATACAATGCCAACGTATAATACATACAATACAAAATGAAACTTTAAAATTGTATAAATAAGCTGGAGTATGATTTTCTCTGAGCATTTTCGTATGATTTATTTATTGATAACGTAAAAAAACCTTTTTTTGTGATGTGATGGGAAATACCCTATCGTGTTATAAATAGAGATCACCTAAATTTACGAACTATTTAAAGAGGATTTTCAGACGTATGTAACTTCACTACACATTTTTTTCTATCGAGCCTAATTTTTCAAATAGTATTTAAAGACAACAATCTTTTTCACAGGCCTTTGTCCAGCAGTGAACATCTTTCGGCTGATATGATGATGAATCTTGTTAACGAATATGTTTTTCGCTAAGCCAAATCCAATAGTTTTTGTTATGATACCGTTAGAGTGAAGCGCTAAGCCATATGGTTAAGTCTTGACAGCGCCTTAAGGAATGACTAAGAGAAAGAGGGATTCACAAAATCTCTCTTAGTTAATTAATAATAATTAGTCAGACAATTGAAACTATTCCACAACGAGGTAGGTATACTTCGAGTTTTATATGAATTCTCTTAGGGGATCACAGAAAATTACGTAAAACTTGTTTATAATTAATTTCAATTAAAATCCACTTGCAATAGGCTTGCATGCACCGCCACTTATCTTATAAATCAAGTTTTCGCGTGAGGGTGGTGGTAGATTTATTTTTATTTATTTCACTCCCCTAAGATTTAATAGCAAAGATGTCCGCCGCAGTTTCCACAATTTCACGCTTATTGTTTTCCCATCCGTGATTTATGATCGTAATAGACAACAGTATATTCTTGGACGCAATAAACTTTGTCACCTAAATCTTTGCGGTTAAGCCTATTGGCCTGCGAAGTAAATTGTATCGTGTAAAGTATTTCTTACTATGCTTACGAAAACAAGAAACAGCGTGGTGTTTTGTTACGTAGGTCTTTTTATCTAATATAGCTTACTACACATCAATTATAACTGACAATAAAAAATATATTTAACTACTTCTTTGAGGTCACTCCTTGTTTCGGATATGATATGACACGACATCTTTGGCCGCAAGCAAACAAAATTATGTGTGAATTTCGTGAATTATATTAAATCAATTTCTGTCTTTCTAATATGTATAGGTCAGCTTTGTGGGGTACATATAAACTTAAAATTGGAAATATACTAAGTGATATACAATACAGGGCTTCCATTTTCTTTATGACACTTTTCGTTTTTGACGACAAAATAAGTATAATTTCCACTGCAAAAGTGAGAACGATAGCGATATAAAGCCGATTACTTTTAAGAAACTGGGTAAATAGTAATTTAGATTTTTATTAACTAGATACTGAGAAGGCAATCACAAACAAATAAAATCAAATTAACTATAATTAAAAGAAAAGAAACTGGTGCACAAGATGAATTGCACGTAATCCGCACTACATTACAACTAGTATCATCACGTTCGGGTAAGTTTGGCAATTATCGGAGGGGCGATGCTGTTATCATAGTATCGCCTTACGCAGAAACTGACTCTCGCCTATTTATTTTTATGTCAGCAACCGTCATTATGAGACACTCCATTAGCTTGGATTGCGGTGCTCGTTTTCGGTTACGCTTTGGGGTGCGATTGTGGTGTTGCGACGATTTTTCCTACTGCTATAGCTAATTCGACAAAGGGTTGCCAGAGTTGCCTATCAATCTGGTAGATGCATTACAAAATAGAAATCAACATTTTGTTTTACAATTTACCTCGTCAAATGCTTTTTACTTGTATTAACCAGGTATGTTTTTTATAGAATGTAATTTAAAACAAATAAATTCTATAAATTTGTGTAACCCTTAATTAACATCTGTGTTATATTCTCTACGTTTCTACATTTACCCAGCACTAATTATAGGTGTCTCTGTTTGGCCAATTGGTTGACTGGTAGAGAATGCCCTTTGGCATTAAGTCCGCCATTTGTACATTTGTTTTTTGTGCAATAAAGCTTAATTAAATAAATAAATAACCCGTAAAGTAAACGGGACCCGGGTATGTCCTAAAACTACGACCAAGACCACCGGGGGATGGGCAGCAGCATCCCTGGAGTGCGGTGGATATACTGCGATCGCTAATCCGCATGCCAAGCTTGGTGATTATGGCATTTACCCTCTATGAAATTGGGGGAGGCCTATGTCCAGCAGTGGACGTCCTGCGGCTGAAATGGTGGTGGTGGTAAAGTAAATTAGCATCCAATGTAAGTATTCTCTTTTTTTTTACTTAGTATGCACATCTTTACCACAACATTGGTAGGACTGATCCGCTCGCTCCGTAACGCTCTACTTCGCCACCACCAGTGGCCGACAGTGTGAACGCGACTTATGCGTGATCTGTACAGTCGGTAAAAAAACAAAACCGAGATGAAATCGAATATTGAAAGTGTCGAACGACAAAGATAAGGCGACACGCGCCGCTCCCCGCGGCACTTAGCTCGTAATCTGAATACCGCAAGCTCACTGCGATAAACTGCCATTAAGAAGCGTTCGATTTATTACTGAATGATTCCGCGACGATTTATTAACGGTGCGTATGCGCAAGTCTGATTTTAAACTAATTTCAATCCTTTATTTGACATAAAAGTCAACCGAATTGCTGCACAGTCTTTAAAAAACTTACTTTACAGGAATAGTGAAAAATGCATTTTCCACATGTGTGAAGAAATTCGACCTTAATTCCCCTCAACCTTAATTTAACCTTATAATCATAAAGATTTTAAAGGAAGAAAACTTTTCTCACTTTTAATGTATCTGATGATGACGAATATATTATAATAACCTAGAACTGGTACTTTTCGTTTAGTTACCTAAGGCTTTGCTTTTACCGTCGCCAAAATTGTGTCTCACTCACTTGCTAGTGTTAGCTCGGTATGCTGAGCTCGTTGCCCGCACGCGACGAAACAACGAAACAAACAAAAAATGGCATAAAAAAAGGTGTTTCACAAAACGGAACACTGCGCTGAGCCGTGGACGGACGGACGGACATGGCTATACCATTTCTTACGAAACTCTAAATAGTAAGAAAACCAAGTTATTGTACATTATTTTGCAATTACGATTACAAAATGTCATAATTTTTCGATAATAAATAGAATAGTAAAATGGTTGTAAGTGGAAAAATAGGGGGGGACTTGGTGATTTAATTGTTCTAATTTGTTTTTTTTTACTAGTATATGGATTATGAGGAAAACCACGTTACTCTTTACGTATTCTTTTCTGATATTAAAATCGTCATGATTTTATAAATAGGTTACAAATCAACTAATTTTTACGATAATTTACTAAGGACGAGACTTAAATACAACCACGGCATCATCATAATTAAAACTGTC
This sequence comes from Notocelia uddmanniana, assembly GCA_905163555.1. NCBI lineage: Eukaryota > Metazoa > Arthropoda > Insecta > Lepidoptera > Tortricidae > Notocelia > Notocelia uddmanniana. The sequence continues at coordinate 15,358,691 of LR991053.1, forward strand.
TCACATCTATCCTATACCTACTATTAAACGAGCAACATTTGTTTATTTATTGGATTTATTGTTTAATCAAATTAACAATATATATATATATATATACATATATAGGGGTTTAAGAGGGCGAAAAATCCATCCAACTACGAAAACTCATATTCTCCGGGAAAACACGAGCAAAGCTAGGTCGGCCAGGTACTAAAATATTAAAGCAATAAGTAAACATCGATAATCGCGAATTACTAAAACGGTGTCTAGCTAGCGAAAGTATATTTCATATAAGTACTGATCGATTCCCATAAAACAGAACATAAATCGCATCGTGGACTCCCAGCGGCTAACCCCAGTGAAACTAACACCGCGTTTGGCAGATAGTTTTTTGCTTTCTGTTATATTTGCCTGGCAATATTCATCACTCACCGCGTGTCACTGATCAAATAGCACCCCCAAAAGAGTCCCCAGATATTTCTGTCAGATGTATGTATGCTTTGATATAGTTCAATACACCCGTAAACGTAATACACAACACAAGTACTGATCGGCATAGACTGATAGTGATAAGTCTGAACATTCTATACAAGGAAGAATACCTACTGTTTATAAATTATGGTTTCAAAAACGGAACGGCTCGATATTCTCTTGTTAAAAGGCGCCACGTGAAACGATTGGAAATATAAACAAAGTCAACGCTGACTAAACTATGAATAGACGCCGTCTTTGTTATTATATTTACTATTCTCAACTCTTAGTGTACGTGTTCACACTCACTCCCAATTACTGACACTAAATCATAACGTCCACGTGGTGTAAACATCCTTCCCTGACTACAGCTACGGCTCCACAGAGTTAAAAAGTGAAATGAACAAAAACAACGCGCTGACAGTCTATCGTAAGCTAATAGTCATAATCTGTATATATTTCTTCTTGTACGTCCGATTATTTACACGTTACAACCCGTATGGGAATGTTTACATATTAAATTAAACTCTTTTAAAACCGTTTGTTGGTCCAAAAATATCTTTCTTCTGTGAGACTTGTGTCAGATGGAAAATAGAACTTGTCACAAACGAACAACTATTACAATCGTTTGGGAGTGAACATAAATGATGTTTCGGTTTCGTTGGTGTTGTTCTTTGCATTGTCGATGATCTAATTATGTACTAGGTATGTGTTTTGCTGGTGACTTCACAAATCTGATGTTCTTGTTTTATATTTTTATCAGCATTAGGTATATTTTTTTTGAAAAGTAATATTCTATATGTAAAGGTTAACCTCTGTTAATTATTTTGTTTTCCCTGTCACGCACGTTATTTCCTTTTCAAAAGTTCCTTGCCCTGCGGAAGCAAGTCTGAATATTAGACCAAACAACGAAGCTCTGTCTTAAAAATGGCCCACGAATCGGTCGACACGGTAAAACAAACGACCGTTATCTAATCTACGGTAAACTTAAGCGCAGTAGCAGTTTGTCTTGGGTTCAGTACAAACATGATAAATGAAATTCGGTTATAAAAACGCGTCCGTGTATTCTCTAACGAGTTCCGGTGGGAGCGCGATGGGTTCTTTCCTCGGATAGACATGATACCTATTTACCTTGAGAAGTACCTGAGGAAGAAGAGAGGACGTGTTATTGACTTCATTATAATCACTAAACTCAGTTCTCTAAATGTTACGCTAAAATACAAAAGGAAAAGGTAATTTGAAAGAAAAGAGATAAGTGAGTATTCAAATTAAAGCTGAAAATAGTATTTTACCATTAAAAATAATATTTTAATAAAACAGCAGAAGAAAACCTAATTGCAGCCAAAAATTAGAGGGCACATAGACAGTAACAATAAAAACTGAAAGCAAAGCCGAGTTTAATTGTGTCGTAAAAATAAAAATTAAATAAAAAACGCTTGGGGTGGAAAAGTTTAGCGGGCATAATTCAGGGCACAATTATTTCATGTGCAGTTGGAGCAAGATGCTGTCCCTATGCTACCTGTCCCTTCGGACGGGGGAGCTTAATTTTTATCTTTCCCGCAAAAGTTATTTTTAATATCTCCTCCCAAATGAACACGGTAAACTCTGAAACAATACATTCTCATTTAAATAATAAAGGAAATAATCCTTGAGATGCTACTGTGGTTTTTATTTTTTACATAGACTGTCAATTATAACTTTACATCATCTCATCTGGGCTTAATCATAAACATTTATTACACGTTAGTATCTGCTTTTAATTTTAATTATGATAGTTATAAATGTGTATTTAAGAAATAACAATTAATGAACAAGTTCTTATAAGCACTGTAAAATAAGTTGTAACGTTTAATAAGGAATTTATGTATTCTGAACCTGATAGACGAGGCGTGCTGTATCTTATTTTATTTAGCATCGTTGCATATAAGTACATAAATGTGGGAGTTTGACAAAAACCATTCAGATCCAGATTCACCTCGTCAATTATATCCAGTTGAATTTAAAAATATTCTCTCAATTAAAAATGTTTTTTTTTTTGGTAATAAACTATTTGTATTTATTGCATTTGTAAGTATCACTATGTAGGTAAAAATCTAGACACGCGGCAGCGGGTCCAGCCAAGTTCACCCCAGGAACTGGCTGACAGCAGCCGTGTGTTATTTTACACGAACCGTTTGGAGCCACTTTTGACCCCCCAATACCTTAAAATCTATCTAAAATAAAAAAATAAAATCTGGTACATGTATTAAGATCCTTTAGAACAACTTGAACTCCAAATTTCATAAATATAAATTTAATAGTTATTCATATATTAAATTCCAAAAAACGGTATTTTACTACTGACTGACTGACTAATAATCAAAAACCTAACCCACTTCCAGGTTACCTAGAAAGCTGAAATTTGGCATGTAGCTTGATAATTATATGTCCAGAAAAAATCAATAAACAGTGGTTTTTGTTATTAGTATTATTATTATTTATGCTAGTTACCTCAGAACTCCGTCATTTATTAACCGATTAAGAAGATTCTTTTTTTGTTTCAAACGGTATACTTTTGGGGTGGTCCCATATTTATCAGGTAAGAATCTGATTATAGGGTCCTGGAGAAATCGAGGGAACTCTTCAAATATTTGAGGTGCAGCTATAGAGATTTGGGTATTTTATATAGTAACTCGTGCATTCGCTCTTAAAAAGCACCATTTGGCGAAGATAGATAAAAAGTAATGATATCTCATCAAAAATATAAATATGATAATGGGAGCCAAGTTCAATTTACTGCGGCTTAATGCATTGTGAGCCTTAAATTGGCAGTTTTCTATGCAGTATGTTATAATACCATAAAATCTGTCGGATATTTAAGAAAACTGCCAAGTTAAAGCATTAAGCCGCAGTATTTAGTTTTACTGTAAACAATGTAGAGCCGGACTTGGCACCATTTCAGAGAATCTACGGAACTTGGCACCCATTTAGATCTCAATTCTTTTGTCGGTGAAGACGACAACCAAGCATGGCATATTCTTAATATTGAACTTGGTTCCCATTTTCACATTTATGGGATAATTATATACGAAAACGGAGAGCAGGTGTTACAGTCACGTGAAACCCCGATTTGCTAATACACAATATATATATATATATATATATTTATAACTGTATCGATATTGTGGTAAAACTACTATTATTCTGAACCTGTAGTCTCCAATAGTATATTTAACACTTCAATCAGCTTTCTTCGTATTACTATTAATTTGGCTTGACTTTTGTAAGGTTAATGAGAAGGCCCGATATTGTGAGACGGCATTTCTGCCCAGTACACAGTAAAATCTGTTGAAGTATTATACATATCCGGATATTAATATAGTAGAAACAGTTCAAACACTCTGCTTGGTGCAGTACAGGCGCGTAATGTGGCAAGTCACTGCATCGGCCAGGTAGCTACGTTTCAATTTCTCCGAGGCATTTTATTTACAAAACTAATTACGTTTGTCTGATAGGGTATTAAACAGCTCCCGGAGCTCCGCTTGATTCCATGACAGTTAATAAAGACATTCCAGCCGCATTACCCGACTGTTCCTACTGCGATCTGATAGTTTCATCATGAAATGTTATTATAGCTGTCAGTACTTTTTTTATCCGCGTAATTAAAGTATCAGTCTAACAAAGCCTCATTTTTTAAGAGCGAATAAATATTTAGATACCTCTAAAAGTATTCACTATTGAGGTAGTAAGTAGACTTGAGCAAAAAACTGAGATGTGTATCTTTGTATGATTGCCAGTCCTATAAGTAACAAATGACACATCGTTTCTTTCTCGTCCGCTTTATTGGCATCGGCACGAATATCAGAACCGCACGCCACGCGGCCCAAATAATTGAAATGTCCAGTGATTTTATTTATGATTTCAGTGTTGCCAACACTATGAATTGTGCTGTTATTTATTCATGTTAATCTGTTATGCATCAGCCACAGCCAGAATTGTACATTGTAAAGTGAATCTAACAGTATCAAGTTTTAGTCGATTATTTAATTTGCACTGAAAACAATAATAACATATCCGTTCAGAGCTGTTATAGTCTGAATAAAAAACCTATTACGAAAGATAAAGCAAAGTACTTTACCTTACTTAAACTCGCATTGATTGGAATGGTGGTGGTAACAAAATCTTAAATATTAATTGTAATAAGAGGCCGCGTCCCCGACATCCCTTTCAGTTAATGCTGTAGCAACATAATCAGCCCTCGAGGGACAACCTCTTGTAATTAGCGACTGTTCATTTCTTAATTTCAATATTTAATTACAAAGGAAACTCGATAACTGCTCTGAATGGAAAAGAGACGTCATCCTCAGAAAGACTCGTGAATCCGGTTTGTTTCCGCGCAGTAAGAATTACCCTTTTGATTACAGGCTTCAGTATTATTTCTTTGTATTCTATATCAAAGGATAAAAAGTTTAAATGATTTAATAGGCTTTTTGATAAACATATTTACGTTTATGGAATTTGACGTAAAGTTTGCTTTCAGTTTATTTTAGAGTTCATTCCCAGTAGTCCCGTGGAAGTAGTTCCGTGGTGGAACTAGTGAGACATTTTTTCCCAATAGTTCCGTCAACGGTACAGAGTGGTAGTTAGGTACGACGACGAGCGAAGCGAGGAGGAGTGTTAGTAGAACTGTGACCCTACAACGCGCGAGCCGAGCGAGCGAAGCGAGCGTGCCGCGGCAGCGGCCGGCGAAGCGCCACAACTGAACATTGGGAACGGAACTATTGGGAAAAAAAGTTTCACTAGTTCCGCCATGGAACTCCTTCCACGGGACTACTGGGAATAAACGTATTTTAGTATCAAGTAAGTATACCAAGTTTAAAGAAAAAACACGAACGTCTTCAGCAAATTCAATACGCCTTTCATATTTCTCGTTTTAGCAGACGAGACATCAATGTAACTTAATCGTGTTCGCTGAAGAGCCATCTCGCTTCCCTTTTGTCCTTCCCTATTGTCAGACAGTAATAGCTCCCGACATATTATCATTTTATTTCATTTCTAGCAAGCCTCTATGAAATTCCCTTTTTAACTATTATATGCTGAGGGATTTCATTAAAGATGCGATTTGTGAATTTTGCATAAAGCTTAGAGACTTCTGACAATATGTTTCCCGTCTACACGTAGGTAATACTGATGTTTCTACCTATATATTATTCTGTCCTGCTGCATTATACCCCGTGCCGCTTGCGTTTGACGTGCTTTGTTTGCGTTTATAAAATCGTAAATGAATCGTTAATGATTTTCTCTTTGTGACAGTTTATTTTTCACACTCGTCGATGGTCAACACCGAATGCGTGCCGTTGGCATGTTTTGTTTGGAGTCGGTGGGTGTTGGTCCGATCGCCATTCACGCCTGTATTGGACAATTGTTCAGTGTTCCATTGCACAAATTATACAATTTCTAATCGGGTGGCCGGCCGCTACTCCTACACACCCTAAACCAATATACGAGTAGCTATAGTCATATAATATTGTAATCAAGCGTCATCGTCAACCAAATTTTAAATCTTTTAAAAGGCATGTTAACTTACTTTATCTAAATGGTTTTTAAACTATGCATTATCCGTACTGTGCTTAACGCTCTTTAATCGAAATTGTTAAAATAAGGTATGTACTGGGGAGTATACCTACCTCGTTAAGCAGGTGGGCCGCCAGCATTACGAGAGCCAAGGCCTCGGTTTTACAATGCGCTATTGAACAGACAGACGGTTATTACTAATAAATAATTAACTTTTTCCCCGGCGCCTACAACATTGTTGTGAAATGTATCAAAACAAATTAAACTTTTAGGTCCATGTCGGATGCGACTCACTTTTTACTTCTGAGCTCCTAATAGTTTTCTTTCATATTGACACGCTTCATCAAGGTTACACTAAACTTTTGCTACCGTTTCCATCGTTTGTATTTTTTTTACCTAAAAACTGCTTTGTATCTACCTATAACGGGCCAAAAAAGTTAACTAGCTATCCGCATCGTGATATTGTAACTTCACAAATTAATTATTTCCTCTAATCCTTAGATCTAATTTTGTCAAGTCATATATGTTATTCGTATGCCATCGGTAGCTTTCAACTACAAACTTGCATCGGGACAAAAAACTAAGCGCCGTTTTCGTTACGACCCATTATAAGGACACTTGAAAGACAGATGAAGCATTTAAGAACGGTTTCGAACGCATATTTATAGAAATGCATAATAGACAAAGTAGGTAAGTGTAGATTCGTATTTGTGTTATGTGAAAAGTAACAATTTATGTTACTAGACAAAACCTTTACGTTAGATAGTGTCGTGTTTAATTTCAGCGTGTGTTCAATGAAAAAATTCATGAATGAAAACAAACAGGCGAGAGATTTGAAACAGAATAGTCCCGGACGTGTGATCGTTCAGTGTCGAACGAAAATAAACGTTATGATTTGTTAAACAGGTTATTAGAAAAACATCGGCGTCGACAGCAGGCTGAGAAATAAAATAGTAACGAAGGTATTACATCATAATTTATAATAGTTACTAGCTTTTGCCCGCGACTTCGTCTGCGTAGAACTCATTCTTGCTTTAGAATTATTAGTTTTCCCATACATCTTTCACCCTTCTTTACATCCTTTAAGAAATGATTACATTCAATATGAAATGCTCTTTACCGCGCACGGAAAATTTTAATAGTAATCCTTTTTTCAAAACGAATCATCATCATCATCATATCAGCCGAAAGACGTCCACTGCTGGACATAAGCCTCCCCCAAAGAGTGACACAATGACCGTTCCTTTGCCATCCCCATCTAGTGGACACCTGCGACCTTCACCAGGTCATTAGTCTACCTTGTGGAGGGGCCTACCCACGCTGCGCCTTCTGGTGCCTAGTCGCCACTCGAAAACCTTTCCTCCCCAAAGGCCAACGGTTTTATGTGCTATATACCCCGCCCACTGCCACTTAAGTTTAGCGATTCGGTGGGCTATGTTGGTTTCTTTGGTTCTACTGCGGATGGCCTCACTTCTGATGCGATCACGCAGAGATACTCCCAGCATAGCCCTCTCCATTGTTCTTTGGGTGACTTTGAACCTTCTTATGAGGCCCATAGTAAGCGACCACGTTTCAGTGCCATATGTCGTCACTGGCAACACACACTGATCAAAGAGCCTTGTCTTGAGACACTGCGGAATATTGGACGAAAAGATGTGCCGTAGCTTCTCGAACGCTGCCCAGCCGAGCCGGATTCGACGATTTACCCCTTTCTCGAAGTTGGCCCTTCACTAACTGGGTACCTTGGACTTAACTGGACAGTCTGTCCTAGGTATATATAATCGTCTGACAACTTCAAGTAAAAGTATCCGATTGTAACGGGAGTTGGTGCTACGTGCTCGTGCTTTCAAAACGAATGATTAAGCTTATTTATATCAAATGTACCGATTCTAGACGAATGAAGCCCGTAAAATATTGCATGTACAATGATAAAAGTCTCGCTTCGCAGTTCTTCCGTAAAACGTCCCAACAGAGCGGGTTCTTCATGTAAGTATGATGGCCGAAGGCCGTAAGCAGAGTGGCAAAACATGCAAGGCGAAAGGCCGAGTATTCACACAAAACGGGCTTCTTATGTAAGGTTGAGGGCCCAAGGCCTGAAGCAGGGAGGCGAGAAACGCGAGGCCGAAGGCCGAGCTTCTCAACAGACTGGATTCTTCATGTAAAGTTGATGACTAACGGGCCGAAACAGAGTGGCAATGCATGCGAGGCCGAAGGCCGAGCATTCAAATAGAGCGGGCTCCTTATATAAGGATGAGGGCTGAAGGCTGGGAGCCGTGTGGCACGCATGTAGGGCCGAAGGCCTGAAGCAGAGTGGCAATTCACGCAAGGCCGAAGGTCGAGAATCCCAACAGAGCGGGCTCCTTATGTAGGGCCGAAGGACTGATGCAGAGGGGCAAGGCATGCGAGTCCAAAGGCAGATCATTCACACAGAGCGGGCTCCTCATGCCGATCATTCACACAGAGTAAAGTGTAAGGCTGAGGGCCGAAGGCCCGAAGCAGAGCGGCAATGCACGTGAGGCTGAAGGCCGCGAGTCACAATGCCTAGACATATAAACCGATCGACAAACAGACACGAATTATTAAAACTGTTGAAATGTGTTCTGTTTCGATGCCAAGGGCCCTCCAATCGCTCCATTGATTTAGCCAATATCTTCAATGTACAGATTTTCTACCTTCTACAGCTGTATTATATGTATATACGGATAAGCATAAATCCAGGGGCCTTTCAACTCGAAGTACGAATTTTTCTATGGAAATTTTAGTTTAACTTGTTTGTACCAGATGTCACTGGGTGCTATCTCTATCGCACTTGCATATTGAAGTGACAGGGAAGCAGCGGTCGTGCGGTTAGTTCTTACTAAATACACAACCGCGCTACGATCTATGTGGAGTATTTCACTGGTATCTCTATCTCAGTATATAGATTGTAATTTGTGCATAGATCTAAGGTGCTTCAACCGTCAATGTTGACGATTGGGCTGCCCAGCCCAAGTGATCTCTTATATCAAACAGTTATTATAGTGTGAAGGGTCACCAATTACGTAAACAATAATATACGACAAAATTAAATTGTACACTGACGATACAAAGACTGCATTGAAGCAGCTGTTTTTGTATTTAAGCATATGAAGACAAACAATTCCAAAGTATCGCAAATTTATTTTGATTTACACGCAATAATAGACCTAATTGCTTAAATGTTATGCTCAAAAATAACGTCATCAATCAGAAGGAATTATGATATTTCGGCTTTGACATATCGAAAAGTCAGCTCGTTTACAATACGTCAAATTCTGCTATGGCTTACGTTAAAATTATTGACACGCCGTTATACTCCCAATTGGCTGAAACTTAAAGCTTATAATGGCTTATGAGGATTTAAATCACCCCGTTTCATAGACCATATTTGCACCCCCGATTTCATCCTTTTGAGGGTAATTATCGGGACAAAAAGTATACTATAAGTGAATCCAGATTACATACTGTTAGTATACAAAAAATCATTTTGATCTGTTCAGCCGTTTTTGCGTGATTGAGCAACAAACATCCAAACATCCAAACATCTAAACTTTCGCATTTATAATATTAGTGGGATAATATGTATTGTGTTTTGACATGTTACATATTGTTTTGAATTTGTGGATATATTTCAACAACCATTGCAAGGCTACAAAGACAACTATAGTTTAACAAATTGATGTAGTAGGTCCATTAGTTTTGTATTTTATGAGATTCGAAATGCTAAAATGAAAATATTCGTTAAATAAACTCTCTACTAAGAATCTCAGTAGGAAGAGTATTTATTCATAAATCAATTTTATAATGCTTACGATCTGACGGCGATACGAGAAATAATTCAAGATTCTTTTGTTTGATCAGACTCAAACATCTGGATGTTGAACAGAAGTTCATAATAAAATACCATGAAAAAATATGTTAAGTCCTTTTGTATCGACCGTTTACACATCTGTATCCAGATAGTCTTGATCCTTTACTTTAATTTACATAGTTTTTTGTTGTTAGAGGTTAAGTAAACGGTAAACAAGGTTATTTATTTATCATTTCGATCTATGCCAATCAATTGGCGGCGGCAATTTATGTTGAGCAGAAAATATGGAAAAAGCGCCATATGACTCGTGAAGGCACTAGGCTAATTGCATTTATTAATATTCAGCATAGAGAAATTACAATTAGTAGACATGAATAATGTGCGCGTCTGCGCCGGGCTAAATGCCAGACGTCTCTTACTTTATACCGGTTTTGCTCATACACCGCGACAAACTCGCTTTTTTTGCCCCGCGGTTTCGTCGTGTGTAGAATATATTGATACATATAATCAGGTTTGCGTTCCTTTCGCAAGTTCTGCGTTTGAATTAAGATTTATACAAGCAAATCGTCCTTTTTAGTACTGTTATTTTTAAATTAAACAAATATCTTCTTCTTCTTACCAGATAAATACCACCTAACATCACAATGGTGACTGGCTATTTATCAGATCACAGTGCATCACACCATATTATTGTGATTTATATCAGCGGGGTAATTACGCAACGTTTTCGAGCATGCGTAAGATAGATTTAAGTGTCATTTCCCATAGTAAAAATGTCAGATTTATCTATCGTACGTTCCAAAAGTTGTGTGATTACCCTGCCGGTGTACCTACTAAAAATAAGCCTTACTTAAACTATCAGTAGGATAAACAATAGTTTAGGAATATAAGTAAAACTATTTCGTATTGTGTTTGCAGCTGATGTCTTAATATTATCACTTATCAAAACTATCAAGATCATTGAGTCGTGCAACCAAAACGTACTTCAGACTAACTCGTTGGGATTTGTTTTGATAATACATCATAAAACTATTAAATATTAGAACGCTGAGTGAGACTAGCCGCGCTACTGTGTTAGAAACTATTTGGGGTAAGTCATAGATGAATAGCGGAAAATAAAAGAGAATAAACACTCTAGCAACGTGACACATGACATGTAATCATAAACGCCTGCAAGTGGAGGAAACGCCTGGTCTAAGTGTAACATTGAAAGGCACTAAGAAAATAATTTCGTCTCAAAGTAGGTTAACCTATGCCAAACCCACACCTAAAGTTAAAAACCTTAATTAGAGCAAGAGGGATGAAATATTTTGTGTAGTGAACTTAAAAAGTTTTCACATGGTTCATACTCCTTTACGACTGTCACAACCTTGCACTTGACCTACTCCCATACAGGCCTCGGGGCGCGGGAGCTTCAACTCGATGTGGGTGGGTCGTAAACCGACACGGAAAGGGACATTTTCGTAGTTCACAGTTTTTGACGAGTAGGAGAGCATGCATATATCCCGTAATGTTCCTGAAAGCATATAAAACAACCACGAAGGCCATCGGCTTGAATCGTCATCGAAACAAAAGCCGGAAAGCGCAATTTCCTCGGTTGAGTACAAAGCGATGGTGTTTAGATGTTGGTAGTGTGTTTATTATTCCGTTTTCTTTACCTGTTTAAGTGTCAATTCAACTGGAATTTAACCTCAAATTGAGTATTTAAGATTTTTGGTCGAATCCAACCTAAATAAAATGACGTGGTGCATACATTTGCGTTTTACTCGGTAAGCAATGATAGTTTACTCCTCTGTGTTTGAAAAGATGCTCACAGTTCCGCGCTCCTATCTTGGGCTTAAAGGCGAGACTGGTCGTGTTGTAATCAATTTGTTATTTCAGCGTTTAGGCTATGTTTGAACCTTGTTTTGTTTTGTCGGCATGTGGGAATCATTCTATTGTGTTCCACATCCGGGTTATGATTGGTTCGGTTAGTTATGAACTGTATCGAAAGGTTTTTGATAAAAAAAAAATGCTGCCAAAATTAACGAGGCTGCGAATGGTAATTTTCATTTCTCTTCGTGACCAGTATTTACTCGTAAACTATGTTTTTCGTATAGTTGTTACCAATCAAAAACCAATAATTCACAAGAATTTACTGTACTGAACATTAAAAGCAAACCTACATAATGTGTACGTGTTTTCGTAGTTACGTTTTAACTAATTATTACGGTATGTGGTATTATTACTGTATTCCCGGTTATCAAATCGTGATAGGTTTAAAAAACACATCTATCTCGAAAATGTTTAGATAAAAAAATATACAATGATAAATCGGTTAACAGTTCTTTAGGAGACAGATACTTCATAACACGTCATAATATCTAATTCCGGGGGAACCACTTAGCTTTAAAAAATGACATTAATAACTTGGTAATAGCCCATTTCCCCACTTCATAATTAGGTATCCACTATCAGATCCCAAAAGTTCAAATTGTCTAACCGCGGCCGTCGTTAATAGCTAGGGCTGTCACTTTGAGAAACAAGTTAATAGACGTAATCAATTTCCTCGACCTCTATATGAAAGAGAAAAAAAACGTATTAAGGCCAGCGGTCACGCGAAGAGAGCTGTCAAAACGAACCTCTCACTTGCTAACAGTTTTAAACGAAATCGAAACGGTTTGTCTTCTAGGGATTTTGCGGGTATATTACTGACCGGCTACGAAGAAACTTTGCATGCAATGTGCAAAATTGTAAATTTCTTTTTGTAACTCGTGAAGGTGATTCCACGATCAAGAATATCATGATGGTACTATAATTGTACACAAGGCTATACAATGCAATAGTGATTTAATGTTGACTGACATATAATTCTTAAGGCATTAAGTCCACCTTTTATACGATAAGACCTTTTGTGCATTATACCTCTATATCTAGTTCTTTCTATATCTTAGACTTTCGTAATATTGTAACACATGGAACTTTGAGTTTCATGACGTACGGACCTGGAATGGATCGAACAGGACGTATAGTTTGTCTTAGGTAACAACGGCTTCGTGCTGCGGTCTGCGGTGCTGCCTCAACCACGTGTCACTTGCGTCTAGTGCCGGCTGCCTTTATCGGCATGACGTCACGGACGTGGACGTACTTACCATCTAAGTATGTATACAAATAATTAGATCACTTAGCTTTTTATTAACCTGTTTGATAATTCATATCTGGCAATTAAAATTTGACTTAAGTACTTCCTGACGTACAATTGAGTTTATATAATTTGGCGAAATTGTGTGAGTCAGATGATAAATTAAAATCCACTATTATATGGAATACTTACTTTTTAATAACTCACTGAACACGATAATGGTATTAAGGTCCGTCAAAATCGAAATGATCTTAATGAATGATTAGCAACTGTGAAAACTAACTATAGTGGGTGACAGAATCTGTGTCTAAAGTGAGGACTAAATTGGCAGAAATTTATACTTCATAAATGTTTGATTTGCATACGTGGCAATCCTTACATAATATACCTGCAGCTATTTCATTTAAAAAGTGTACAAAATAAGTTGCAGTAACGTCAGTTATTCAAATTACGAAGTCATCGAGTTACTTCCATTATTTACAAATATTTTCCACACTTCCAGCTACAAATCAAAACGCACCCCTTTAATTAAAGCGACAGCACTAAGTCAACTAACTAACTACATCGCTACACGTTAAACCAACTGCGTGAAGCGAAATAAAAGCACGTATAATTTACTCGCACAAATGCCCGTATGGCATTTACATGTTTACTTATGTATATCGAAAATATTCGGTTGAAATCGTATTCGTACGTAACGTACGTTTTGTGCGCGCTAGTTTCCAAGCGCGCCAATTGAAATGCAATGCTAAATTATATCAGCAAAAATGGGCAGCAGCATTCCTAGAGTGCGGTGGAGATACTGCGATCGCCAACTCGCATGCCAAGTGTGGCGATTATGGCATTTACCCCCCATGAAATTGGGGGAGGCCTATGTTCAGCAGTGGACGTCCTAGGGCTGATATGGTGGTGGTGGTGGCTAAATTATATTAACGTTTGGGAATAGATGCCCCCAGGTCTACTAGTTTTAACCAAACATTTATGCATTTCTAGTAGGCATAAATGTTTGGTTAAAACTAGTAGACCTGGGGGCATCTATTCCCAAACGTTAATATAATTTATTTGGGGAAATGTAGCGGATGTAAAAATTTGCATTTTTAAATATAACACGACGACTGAAATTGATTTAATTTTTTTATAGCTTCTTAGGTATATGGCGTCCATAAAGGCCATGGACAATGGCCACAATGTCAGGACCTAAGCTGTCAAAAACAAAATTGCATAGTCGTCCTTTTCAGTAACCGTTATAGTACATTCCAAGTATGACAACAATTAAATATTAACTCATTGCAATTATAGTGATTTACTTCAATATTACGAGTACATATTACTCTAGTACGGCAATCTAAAGTATGTACTCTGTGTACTGGTGTGTATGTCTTAATTCAATTGTCACTGTCTGTGAAAATTCCTAATATGATTATTTCATTCTTGAAACAAACTCATTGATCATGTATTTAAATGATTTAATCAAGTACGAGTATTTACACCAAAACCTCAGTGAGATCACAGCCAATCACACTTAATTTCCATACTCCTCAGCAGTCATATTGTTTGGCTGTAGTCCAAATACGCCGGACAATTGAAACGCATGCGTGCTATTGCCCGCTGTCAGCTCCGTACGTTTGATGAAATAATAATCGAAGCACGACGTGCATTCAATTATCGCTGAAAATTGAGGCTCATTAAAATAATAAAACAGCCAGCGGCGGATTCAAATTGAATGATAACAAAAGCTTGTGTTAATTCGAGGCGACAGCGCGTGCTTTTAGTGTCCATTACTGGGCGTATTCGGGCAAAGATGTATAAATTGTGGCAATAAATGCGGCTTCTCGTCGATTTTGAAGGCTGATATCGCCAGCGTGATCATGAATCTCATATCGCGGTCGAGGATGACAGAGGATAGGTAAGTTATAACTTTGACAGAAATATTTGTTTTAACTTTATCAGCTACTATTTTGAATATTTTTTACCTTAAAATCAACAGAAAGATCGGAGAAATACTTCCTCGATTATTTCCAAAGGATTATAAAATGCTCAAATAAGTTTTGACACAATAAAGATAGCGCTAATTTCTTTTCTAGTTATAAAGTTAGGATAATGTTGTACCTCCCTTTGACATAAAAATATATGAACTCAGTAATTGACTTTGAACCAATTGATGTAAATTCACGCAGCAATTATTAGTCTATATCGAATAGTGGCATAAGGTCCGTCCACACGAACGGAAGCCCCTGTTTGAACAATAATAGCGCCGGTGTGTCAGCTCCTCAATGCAACCCCAAATGCAATTGTGTACATTCGTGCGAGTATTGAGTTACAGTAATGCGATGGAAACATTTGCATGTACCGACGTTCTGATAGTTTGCTACGAATGTGTGGAGAGAGCTTCGTTCAGGTTCTAATGCAAAAGGCTATATGCATAAGAGCCTTAACGACTCATGCGGCGTTCTAATACACCAAAGCGCCTCGAGCAAGGGAGATTTGCGTAAATATAAACAATCACAATGCATTGCTCCAGTTACAGAAGGATTCTCTCCGGCTTTCGAGGCGCACAGCAGTCAGGAACTAACCCGCCTCGGGCCTAAGCGCTACTAGGTATCAAGCTTAACTTAAACCAGAAAGCAATACGGCCAACTTTAACTCAACGAGCTATAAAATCTATCTGTATAATATATTTTGTAGCTTGAAATACGGATTATATATGGATTAAATTAAGAATGGGTTCCATTGACCATTTGCGATACATTATCGTTTCAGAACTTCTCATAACCGTTGACAAATTAATGAATATTGTTTAGCATAGGTTCTGTTTAAGGAAAAATGGAAAGCTTTCTCCTCTCCGTTATCTTCGCGCTCTGGCTAACTATCACTATCGATGTTATTAAATACGACCAGTTGACAATTGCCGGCCGCCCCCACGGCTCCCCTGTTTGGTGACCACTTGGCGTCAGTGTGGCCATCCCGCAAATTGCTCTTTCCCAACAATATTGTCAATAAAACTCATCTGATTCGCAGTTAAACAAGCGAACGACATAATTAATTTATGCGTTGTAATATGGCGCAAACGTTGGGCTTTATCCTGTGTAAATTATTAATAGTGCTGGGGTAAAAATTAAGCTTAAATCGAATGGGTAACTACCCGGTCGGTCGTTATGACGGTTTTATGTTTACGTATAGAGATCAATTTAGTGCTACATAGTCATGGATGCGTCATCAATGAGGCGTTGAGCCCATATTCGAAAAAGAAAATAATATGGGTGCAGTGTCACGTCTTTCGTCAGTTCAGTAAGGCGGAGCTCAATTCTGAACTTCGGTTCGCAGTAAGAGCAATTCGGGAGCTACTATTTATATTTAAGGATTTTTGGCGTGTCGAATATAGGCTATGAGTAGGTAATCTGCATTTATTAAAGACGAAACAGTCGAGTCAAATATTTTCATAAAAAATTATAAGGTTAGCTTTTTGCAATGGTACAATATTGATTGATCAGCCGCATTGAGACGGTTATTGATTGTTGTGACGCACAACATAAATAATAGTAGATTGTAGACCAAGGGTTGAAAGCCAGCCTTCTCATACGAGATATTTCGGCGCTCGAACGTAGTGAGATGTCTGATTTTTCATTTCGATTACGAGGAAACTAAATAAATGACCAATATGCAGAAGCATTTTAAAATCAGTAAAGTTACTTAATTCGTTATATTAATTTAATTATATTAATCAGTTTTTAATTCGTTATATCTGCCAATGCTAAATTTTATTAAATAACTTTTACTCTAAGATGTTATTACTACAACATTAAGATATGCCTCACTTTCAACCCGCTTCTAAGGTCAAATATGAGGTCATCACTATCAGAGTATGAGAAATGAAAATTTTATATTAATTATAAAAATTTTGATGTCAATATGTTAATATCAGTTCATGGATTAGTTTATTCCTCAGCACACTTAAAAGAGAATTGATCCCCTGCGACTTCCCACTGATGTGGTCTTAAGAGTAAGCGATTACACAAATCTGAAGAAGCTATTAATCCGGCTCGCTGCCCCCGAATGGCATCCCGGTTTGTTTAATAAAATTGCGAATTTACATATCAAAACCTACAAAGGGGCATAATTGGACCCGATGACTTAGAAAACGTAGTGGGTGAGCCCGCCCGCCACCCCGACAACAAACAAAGGAATTATACCCGCCTCAAGAAACTTTTAGCAATGGAAAGCGTCTTAACAAACAGACGCGTGTGTATCTAATGAAATTCCTATGGTTGCATAACATACCCGTGTGAGCGCAAAGCGTTATTAGCGAAATTATTTCTCGGGGTAAAATCTTTGAAGGCGTGTGCTCTCTCGGAAAAGTTGTTAAGAAAATGGGTTGAGATCTTTTTGGGATTTCATTAGTTTGTAACTATGCGGTATGCTGCGAGGCATCTAATTTATTGGGTAGGCGTAGCCGAGGGACCGAATGGGCAGCCAGCATTCGAAGACGGCACAGAAACTGCCGAATCACGCCGCTTTGACTCGCCGCCGCGACACGATTCGTTAAGAGACAAATGTTTGGATTCAATCCAACAGTTTTTTCGACTCATAATTAGTGACGGTCTATTTACGCGTTTGATCTGTGACTGTACGGTAGCCAGGGTTTTTTAAGTAATTAAATTCTGTTGTTAATTATAAACTACTTAAGCTAAACGATTTCGTAGGGTGCAGTTAAATTCGCCACAATGAATTTGCAGGTTTCACCGTCATCATGGCGTCACAGGCTTAAAAATGTTTCATATTTATTGACGGTGTATTTTTTTATTTTGGCAATTTATATCATTTTTTTATATCGTCCTGTACATTCCTCATTCAAGTACTTTATATGTAAAGTATGTCCTTTAGATATTTACATGTGATTACTTATTGTACAGAAATAAATAAAAGCCTGCTAATCACTTAAACTCACTTAAAGCATTTGAATTTCCAAATAGGCCCAACAAATTTTTGAATAGGAGGTAAAATATTGACTACTTCCAATTAATGTTTAGTGTAAAAACGAATTATCCAAAAAATCAGAGTTAATACCGCATCGCCAGTGAACCAATGAATGGAATGTGACCGAGAATAATGCTGGTGGCCATAGCTACTCAGTTGTGCTTGTGCATTGACATCCGAAGAGTACAGTCAGCATCATAAATATGTATACAGTTTTGAACCTTGTTCCCCAGACATTAGTTCCGAAATGTATACATATTTATGATGCTAACTGTACCTACGGAACCTCAGATTTAGTCGAAAGTAAGCAAGCCGAATCGCTTAGTGAGGCGCTTCGGTACTGCCACTGCGGTGGGAAAGTGGCGCAAAAAAATATTCGGTTGACTAATTTCCTGCTACATAATAAATTAATAAGTATAAAAACATTTACATTTTATTTAATCATCATTTCAACAATTAATTAATCCCTTTCGTAATTAAATGCATTTAAAACTTTAATCGAGTCAAATTAATCGGGGGTAAGGCAAGCGTGAAGAAACGTTTCACCCGCGTCGCGAGTGGAGTCGGTTCTCGACTGCCATCAATCGAGTGCTATCGATTCCGACGCGTCGCGATGAATTATCGAATCTATTAGCTCGCGAGATTACTGGATTCCATAGCTGTGCCCCACTTTGTAATGTTTAGACACGTTCGTCACTGACGACTAAAATAATCGATTATATTCTGCATTGTAAATTACCTAGTAATTTATGTAATAATATAGGTAAAGAGCACCAATACACCTATACTGCATTAAAATAAAATATGTTCTTAGTTTCATAAGATTTATTATAATTTAAAGTTAGACTTACAAGTAAAACATTGATTTACGAAAAATGTTTCCAAACAGGCTATCCAAAAAATTTCAGTTTCATCTCATTTTCATTTTCATTTTTAAAAATTACATATTGATTTAGTCCTGTTCTAAATATGCACCGAAACCTTAATGTGCCGTCATAAGAACTAAACGGGAATATTTTTGAGTAAGTTGTGTAAGAGCACTTTGGACTTTTCTTATTGTATTGTTTTACAATAATAATTCTAATAGATAGTTTTTTAGGGTTCCGTACCCAAAGGGTAAAAACGGGACCCTATTATTAAGACTTCGTTGTCCGTCCGCCCGTCCGTCTGTCACCAGGCTGTATCTCAAGAACCGTATTATTAACAGAAATACATAATCTGTGAACAGTTGAAATGTACTAAAAACTAAATAATAATAATAATTAAGGGGGGCCCCCATACAAAAAACGTGATATTTTTAGCCCTTTTTCATGGCAACCACTCGCCGAGATAGATCTCAAGAACCGTAATAGCTCTAGACAGTTGAAATTTGCACAAATTATGTATTTTATTGTGGGTACAACAACAAATACTAAAATCAAAATAATAATTAAGGGGGGCTCCCTTACAACAGAGCAGTCCGCCATTTGTACCGATTTATTTGTGCAATAAAGTTTAAATAAATAAATAAATAAAACAAGTGTTTAATGGCACCAGCTTTTAGCTTCGTGCGCGAGTCGGACTCGCACTTGGCCGGTTTTTTTTTAAATCAGTGACCGACACGATTTTGGTAAACTAAAGCTTGAAAACTTTAGAGGATTCCTTCAGAGTGTAATATTTTCGCTTTCTTCCATTCTGCACGTTTGTAGGTCTGTGTGGAGGCGGCCCGGGCAGACGATTTGTACTAATTATAACGCGCGAATAGCGCGCGATACGATTAGCTTTCCACTCGCGACGACCAATTCACGCGGATATAAATAATATTAATTTGATAGAACGTGGGATACCCGCGGATTTATGTGGACGGGCAAAATCTGCAAATCAAGAATCCTCAAATCAATAAAAGGTCGGCAATGCGCTTAGGATTCTTGTGGAGGCGGAATACGCTGTCTGCTTACCATTAGGGGGGTCATAAGCTTGTTAAAATAAAAACAGGTCGATATAGACTATCTTGAGGAATTGCGATGTCCAATATTTATATCAAGTTTAGGCAGGATTCAGCTAAATACGAATACTTAAGAACCTAATTTGAGATGACACTCCTAAATCGTATGGACCAATCATGGAATAATCTACTCTTGAATGATAAGAGTTGAAACGTAGTGCTTTCTAATCTCAAGTTTCAATATATGCTGACGTTACGGCGACCGTAACCTGGTAATTTTTTTGATATTCTGCGTCTATCCGCTTCCTGCTCGAAAGTGTATGAAACAGTAATAGTAGGCCATATAGACCACTTAAATTCGTCAATACGAAGCAATAACCGAATGCACATGCTGGAACCACACGATTATGGTTGCACCAACTTACGTTACAGACCGATCAACATTGAAATGATACAGCTGTCAACCTATAGAAAAATAAACTTTCCATAGAACGAAATTTTAACGAACACTGCTTAGGACTACAGATTGTTTGGTGGAACCCACTCAAAGATTATAAACGTTTTTCATCTAAATCGGTCACCACCGGAACCCACCAAGATCTCCTCCGCAAACCCTAGTGTACTAGTTACGTGATGCAAGTGCACGTGTAGTAACCCGACACGTCGTGACACAAAGGCACAAGTGTCGACGCACAAGATGCCCCCATGTCCTGTGCCCATTCACGGCTATAATGGGTAAGCGCTTTGTAATTTTGGTAGAAACAATAAATAGAGTGCACTTGAAGTAAGTGTTCCACGGTGCATGAGCAGTAAACATGACTATCAGCAATGCTTGATGGGGATTTTTAAACTTTAGTATAAATAATTTGTTTGTCCGCCCTACCTACGAAAAGGAACATCCAGAGGCCCATTTCATTATAACAATTTGTAACTGGTATCACAAGTGAAAGTCAGTTTTGAAGTCCTTATATAAGGAACAACTTCCGCTTGTAAAACAAATTGTTATGAAAGGGGCCCCAGGAAATATAAATTCTTAAAGCAAAAAAATCAAAATTCCTTAAATTCGTAAAAAACAAAGTTTCACAGAGGATTAAAATCACTCTTGTATGAGTACGAGTAGTTAACACAGTAAAAACACAATAACAATGACTGTAAGAAGTAAATTGAAATATTCGAAAACTTCCCTCATAAGAAACCTTTCAAACCCAATTAATGTCGATATTACGAACCCCTAAAGAGTTGGAAACACGAAATGGAATTACGCATTCCCCTAAAAGTCGCCATTAGAATTAGAGCCACAATTTATTCCGCACTGGGGCCCAATATTTCCGGATTTCCTGGATCACTGTTCTGGTTTACAACTGCCGACCGAACACCCACTTACTTGTTTAACGGCGGATGGAATTCAACTTCACATTTTTTTCTACACAAATAGTACTTAATAGTATTTATAGTAGTTTAAAAATTGTAATACACTTTAGTATTCGAGCAATAAACACGAATAACATAGGTTCGTATCCAAAGACATTAGTCAATAATAGTGCTCTTCCATACGTACACACCACTTATTGCATGTGTGCAAATAAAATAAGTACAACAATTAAACACAGCATTTATACAATTATTTTACAAAAATAGACAGGCCTAAAATAAACTGAGCGCATGAAAACTTGTAAGCGATCCTAAACGGCTGTGGGGACATGCAAACCCATTAATTTATGGGCACCATCATCGCAAACTTTTTAAGCCGTAGCCGTCTTGAGTAACTTTTACATTAAGGCGCGCGCCCGAACGCCAATTAGATCTATTCCCTTTACTTCTGTTACACCTCTCGGTTTGTTGTACACCACTTTATAACAGTTCGAGCTATTATATAATAGTTTCTCTATTGGTTTTACTTTGTAAGTCGCAGGAAGTGAAAAAGGATAAAACTTAACCACCTCAATTGTGTACTTAACAATGTCGGAAACAATTTTATTTATAACGAAATTTCATCTAGTAGGTATCAGCGGATGTACCGGCGCCTACAGTCCTCAGCAACGGTGGTATACAAATGATTAAAGCTTCATTTACCCAACAATGTAATCATCAGGCCCAATAAACATTTCAGAACAAGCGGGCTGTCAAATAAACCCAGCAAATATTTTAATGGCTCCGTACATTTTCTCTGTTTATTGGGATTATAAAAGCGTTCGCGTAAAACCTGAACCAACCCTTGCTGGACAAAGTCTCTGGCTGAACTATAAAATAAATCTAGCAAGTTATCGTCCACAATAAACAGTCGCCGCGGAAGGCTATCGCCAATTCCCACGCAAAGTTGCTGTTAATAAAAGCAACAAAATTATATATTCAAGAGTTAGGAGGTGGTGGTATGGCAGTTAGGGCTTTCTACGTGGTCCGGGTTACAATGCAAATTGCTGTAGAGGGGTGCGCCGATGCCCTCTAACTGTGCGACTCGCAAAGATGGCCGCCGTAATGGCGAAATGAAATTATTAAGCATTGTCTTGTGAAATCGGCCGCAGTCGACACCTGAGTCTCCTGCCCGCGCACTTAGCGTGGATATTCCCACCCGGGTCTGGGGGTTGCTAAGCCTCCGTCTTGCATCTTATTAAAAATATATCCAACATAGCTCTCGACCGCTTTACCTACAAAAATGTGAGAAGATTAGTGGGTTTACACAAATCAAAATACGTGAAAGATGTCTCCAATCAAAATGTATAAATGCTCGTACGTAGATAACATTATTATCTCTCATGTTCGCCTTGTCAATATATTCTGGCACTAGCTATCTATGTTTTAAAGTTGTCTGTTATTATTACTAGCCAATCAAGTCATGAGAAAATGTATCATGTACGTAGAACATACGTATATGTTTAATAATGAACCTCATAAGCAAACTGTGAAATCTTAATCCCAATCCGATAATTTGGTCTAAAAGCCGATTATGAATATGCCCCGGTCGCGCCGACCTCTTATCCCAGTAGTGATACTCGCTCGAATCCATCCAATTCCAACGCGAAGACATTACCCACTCGCAGCCCCTTGAAAGCTTTGTATTAAAATTTAAATCTACTTTGCAAAGTGTGTGTGTATAAAACACGTGCTCTTGCAATTTTGATCGTTCATAAAGCCTCAAAACAGCTTCTATTATTACGCTACCTTTGCGGTATTGGGTGTTACATATTTCCCCGTTCCCGATGGTGCCTCGACGAAGTCTCCCATGAATACGGTATGCATAACGTTAATATATTATAGATGGTTTAATTACTCGTTTGTGGTACAGTTACGGTTGCTCTGTTGATGTTTCTGTTCGCTTTACATTTAAATGCGTTTGTGCGTATTTATGAACTAATAAAGTACCTAGCTGCTACGCGAGCAAGATGGCTCACCATTTGTTTAGGTGAGTGAATGAAGCAAACTCGGTAAGTACCTAAGTGCATACTGAACTTTCCTCATCTATACATAACTATCGATTTTTCTTTAAGTCTCATCCTTGGTAAATAATAATAATAATAAATATTGGGGGACAATCTTACACAAATTGACCTAGTCCCAAACTAAGCAAAGCTTGTACTATGGGTACTAGACGACGATATACATACTTATATAGATAAATACATACTTAAATACATAGAAAACATCCAAGACCCAAGAACAAATATCCGTGATAAATGCACAAATAAATGCCCTGGCCGGGATTCCAACTCGGGACCTCTAGCTTCGGAGGCAGAGTCACTACCAACTAGGCTAAACAGGCCGTCATTATCTTTAGAATGAATATACTTGTAACCATTTTATGCACTAAGTATCTATTACTTAACTAACACCAGTAAGCAATATATTTACATAAAAAAATGGCAATTAATTCACCCTTATTTTTCGGTTGGAACAATGTTATTGCTGTTTTTATCTCAAAAGTGTGGAACTTCCTAATCTTCATTTCAAAATCATGTACATTTTTTAAAATAATGGCCCGTTTTGACAAAAAAACTTATTTTATGCTGACTTTCGTAAGTTTCCGCGCGTAGGCAACGAGGATGACAGCGTATCGAGTTGACACTAGCGAGCGAGCAAGACGACGAGAAGAAAATTGAGTCGTTAGAAACATAATATATGAGTACTTACAGAAAAACTTTATTTAAGTAACAAATGGAGTGCTAATAAGAAATAGATATGTAAAAGTTGTTGAGATGGATGCGGGTGGCGCAGGACGGGTCATTGTGGAAGTCTTTGGGGGAGGCCTATGTCCAGCAGTGGACGTCCTTCGGCTTTCGTGATGATGATGATGTAAAAGACCCAAATACAATAGATGAGGAAATTTCAAATCGGTTTTAAGTAACAAAGCGGTCGTCCCTCTATTTATAGGGCGGATGAAATTCCTCTTTAATCCAACTCATGCACTCGGTGTTTTTAATTTCACACAAAAAACGGTTACGAAGCGGTGATCAATCAAAGCTCCCGTTTCTTTTTTTCTATACTTCATTGCAATACACTTTCGCATTTCTGTAACCGCTATAAACTGCCTTTATTTTGTTTGCAGAGAGGTTATGGATACGTTTTAAATTAAATTAGGGGACTGAAAACATAGCGAGAGGTTGAAAATTAGTACTCGACAATCACAACGATATCAGTGATGCCTACTGCCTAGTACCTATTTTAATCATGCTTACTACCATTTAAATGATTTGTACCATTTAAATGATTTGTACAACTTTAAATTACGGATTATTATTTTTGTACGTATCTCTAAAAATAATTCTTTTCTGCCTGCATAACGATGGTCCTTGGATGTTTTCCATGTATTTATTAAGTATGTATTTATCGATATAAGGCTGGGTTGCACCGACCTACGATCACAGACTGATCAACGTTAAACATGGCGCCGTCATTCAGCTGCCATGCCATAGAAACTTGTCAAACTTTCCATACATTAAAATTTTAACGAACACAGCTAACGACTACAGACGGTTTGGTGCAACCCAGCCTACATAAGTCTGTATATCATCATCTAGTACCCATAGTACAAGCTTTGCTTTAGTTTGGGACTAGGTCGATTTGTGTAAGATTGTCCCCCAATATCTATTTATTTATTTAATAAAGAGAAAGATTAATAAACGTCCCATAGTTGTTAGTATTATAAGTACATATTTTGCAAGGTTTCTCGAAATCTAGGTTCCGCAAAATCTAATTAGGTGGTAGATGGACCCCGAGCTCCTTTATAGGATGACACCGGGATGATCCCAAGATGATAGAAGGAGCGACTTAAGGTTTCTAGTTTATAGTCTAGTTATTGCTTTTAGCATAAAGTATAAACTTTTTTCAACGAGAACTATAGTTAATGCTAGCAGTAAATTCTTGGACGAACTACCTAATGTTATTTAATGATGTTCTCCAAGAATTAGGCTAATTTTAGTTGGAATTAACGAGGAATGTACTCGGACCCGGTCATGATATATTCACGATTGAATGGTCACATGCAAAGTGCCAATTCCGACTCGAGTGCCTTATACTAGTGCATGCAATGTCGATTTCCTACAGAACTGGTAATTTTTATGACAAATAATTATTATTGTAAAACATAAAATTCAGAAGTGCTCTACGCTTTACGAAAACAAAATAAAAGTTGCGTAACCTACTTAAACAGGTTTTTGTAATGCATCTCATATTTTAATTATTTTCTTAATTTCCAGAAAAAAAACTTAATTTCCAGTATTAACGATTTAGTATGAACAAATTCATGTAGCATTTCGTCCTGCAGGGTACTTAATAATAACAACTTTTAAACATGATGATCACAGTTAATCTTTACACTAAAATTTTATAAAACACCTAAAAAAATGATAGCTGATATTTCTTTATTCTAACGCAATTTGCATGCGGCAAGGTGATTAAATAACGTTTTCAACCGTAATGTATGATCTATAACTTTCATTATTCATGTAAATTTGACATTTCAATATAACTCACGTACGTTTGAAACGTTACGTAATCAACGTACAGTTTCTTCCATTCGCAACTCTACCTCTGAATCTCACGAACGGCGAGAGCCCTCCGCTCCAAGTCGCATGTAAATAAACAGTTTGGCTTCGTGATCATTCGGCCCCGGCCGGGCCCGTTCGTCCGGGGCATGGATTACACGTGTTTTATTCAGACGTGCTAATTGCTATGAGGATTTTTTCTGCTGACTGTATTAGTCTTGAGCCGTACGTTATTATGCATGTAGTGTAATAGAAAATCAGATCATGTATGTAACTTTCTTTAAAAGTACACATATCAAGCAATCTGAAACCGCAACTGTAGCTAGGTATACCTAGTTATACCTCTACATATAAAAAGATGAAAAAGTACATTGAGTGTGACTATTCCTCCTTCCCTGAGAGAATGAGAAGCGAAACAGACCTTTGAAGGGGATAATTTCGCCTTTGTCCCTAACCCCCTTAACCCATCCACCACCATATCAGCCCAAGGACGTCCACTGCTGGACACAGGCCTCCCCTAATTTGCATCATCATCATCATCGTCCTAGCGTTGTTCCCATTACAATCGCATCCTGAAGGATGCCTGGTGCCTCTCCTAATTTGATGGGGGGTAAATGCCATAATCGCCATGCTTGGCTTGCCAGTTGGCGATCGCAGTATCTCCTCCGCACTCCAGGGATGCTGATGCCCATCCCACGGTGGTCGTAGTCGTAGTTTTAGGACACACCGGAGTACCCTTTCCATACTTCAGTAAATCTCTATCGAAAACATGATTTGAGTTTAAAAAACAAGTTTACTATATAGATAAAAACAGTAATATATTAGCTACTCGGTGCAAGAACATAGTAAAACATCAACATATTATCGGCAGAGATACAACACAAGACTAAAATGTCAAGTATCAAGACGGCTTAGTCGCTCGCTACATCAAGCTACCCATATTTGCCGTACATACGAGGCACAAATATCAAGAACGCTCGCTCGCGAGATTAGCTATGGCTCATATTTGTCTTACGAATGGCTCCTCATTCAGATGGCACAGAGCCTCGTCTACTCTTTTCAAATACAAACGGAAAGCTTTCAATCCCTATGAATGACTCCAACTCGGGCTAAATCGAAAAAACTAAGAGATAAAACCCAATGCACATGGAGGAACGCGTTTGACTGTAAATTTCTTGAAGTACTTCAAATCTCCAAATCTTTTAATGTCACATGGCTTTACAATGGCATATGAAAGAAATGGCCGTTTTTTTCCTCTTAAAAGATAAGATTACGTAAACTTCAGTTTCCAATGTGTACGAAATCCGATTAAAAAACACGCAACGGTGGTTTTAAAGAGCACTCGACGCAACACTCCCACACTTGTACAAAGGTCTTGGAGATGTTTAGGCGCATTTTTTGCTACTTCTTTGTGTCTGTGTGTAATACTGTCGCCTTCGGAAATTATCTGTCGCGTAATCCATTTGTAATTGCATTTATACACGTAGGTAATCTCTTTTAAAGGTCTTTCAAGAATCAGGGTTCGTATCAATTACGACTACAATTCAAAATATTGTTTAGGTCATCAAGTCTATTCGATTTTGGTTACAGATTTTGTAATTGGTAAACGACATCCTTTGTTTGAAATTGATAGAACACATCCTTGTCCCAAAAACTATAACCAGAGTATATTCCTTATCAGTTATTCATATTACTCGGACATTTGAAATTTATAAAATGCCCCATGAACTAACCCAGGTCAACTTAGTGTAATAAAGTAGTAATTTTCTACAAAGTTCGAAAGCGACTGTAACACGTACTGAACAAACAAAGAAACACATTACAAAGCCATAAACCGGGCAACAAAGGCTCCGACGAGTTCGTGTTGAAACTGATCCATCATGTCGCCTTTTGAAATACAAAAAACTCATACGTTCCACACAACAGATGTTTCACTAAAAAACCTACCCCTCGACCCCTCACCTACGTTATCTCACTATACTAACATTCTAAATGCTAATAATGCATTATTTTAATTAATTTAGTAGTATTTTTGATAAATTGCGACTAAGATAACTATGGATTATAATTATGTTATAAATATTCCTTTCTCAACTAAAAAGCTCATTTCTATTGCAATATATTTTGACAGGTGCGTGAATATTATGGACACGACAGCCCGGGGTTATTGAGATATAAAGATAATGTATCCACCAATCATGTGATTAGCAAACAGTAATGACATCATTGAATGTTTAATTAAGTCTTAACAAACATATTTTCTAGATGCCTGAAGTGATAACGTTATGTCCACAACCTACAACTCCACTACACTTTTGTTTTTGTTTAAAATTTGTCACCGGAGCATTACCGTTATTTTCCGATACGAAGGAGGATTCGATTTCCACAATACATTTATCATTAAGTTGTTAATATAAACGGAACACAACCAGTATCAGAAAGCAAACATAATATCGACCAATAAAGAGAGCACATATCAACATGCGAAATTCCTATTAGATTTCAAACAAATGAATGTGATAAACCAACCGTTATTGAAGTCGCTTATCTATGTAATTAGAAAGAAACTAATCTGTTACCATTTGTGTTTATAATGGGAACCTGTGAGTGCCATGCCATGCAGTCGGCTCTGATAACGGTGTGCCAGATATATTGCTAGTTATTAGTAATCCGTTTTATCAATATCTAGGAATGAACACCCGAGCGGGATTCAACTTCAGATACCTAGCTAAAATACTTTTTGATACGGTAGAAATATGTTTAATTTGCTCCATAAACGTTTTAATTGCCAGTAAATTCATGAATACATTTCTGAATAACTAAGAGGACTTAGAGAAAAGTGTATATTTGTAAATAATTGTTATTGTTGGGTATAAGCTACGAAATGAGATCATAGATCACCTACCTCCATAACAATTACTGTTCAAAACGGGATATTTACCATGTATATTAATATTGTTGAGCTTCCGATATTTCGGCGCTGTTGCAAGCACCATTTTCAAGGATTGACTGACTTGCTGCGAGTATTATTTGTGGTCTACCCACACTCCATAGCGATCTACCCTCTTCTTGGTTCGCTTTTTCCGCACAGTGCTACTACCACCGTCCGCACTCTCGCTCAAAACTCGAACACGATCACGACACACAACACTTACAGTATCAACTCGCGCGTTCATGCCGGTTACAGTCTTTTTCCGATTCGTGAACTTTTGGATCACTGGACGCCTTATATAACAAGGTAAATATCCCGTTTTGAACAATAATTCTAATGTTAGTGACCACGTTAGCTTGAAATCGTATACCTCCACAAGCTACACATACATTTACCTTATACATAAAATAGTGAGATGTCTTTAGTATAAATTTTGAATTCTTTACATTAGCACTTATCTCAGTTCGACTGCCTTACATTCGTAAATGAACAACGTCGAGCCAGACGTAATTTTATGAAAATGGCGCGGTGTAATAAAAGTTTATCTTTGAAAATAATATTAGAGCATTGTAAAGTGATATCGGTACATGGGGAACTGGGGGTAATGAGCGCAGTCGTTAACAAAGACATTTCAAAAATTACGCACCGCGGAATTGGGCACTTTCCGCCCGCAGCGGATTCGTCATGAGGGAGGGCATCAAATATTCAATTTTAAAACAGCCGCTAAGAGCGAAACGTCATCGTGAACTCCGCGCCAGCTGAGACTTGACGATTTAGAAATTTTGCTACAGATGGGACACGCACTTTAGCCACCGAAAAATGAGATAACCAACAAATTGCATTAGCAAAAGTGAAACATAAAAATGAACAGGAAAAATACCGTCTTAAATGTCAAATTGCGTCTGGTAATCGTTTAGAGTGTGCAAGTGACAACAAGGAATGCCGTGTCCCTTGAAAATTATTCTGTCAAGAACAAGAAAATGGCAAAGAGAGTAGGAAAAATTTCATTAGCGCCAATCAAATTGACGAGGTCCAAAATGAAGCTCGCGAGAGAGTCATAATCACGGAGTTCAGAAGGCACCCCCTCGACGTGAGGTCTTATTAAAGGAATAATATTTACAAAACGAGACGCCTCAGAAATCCCCAAATTAAGATCTCGCTGAAACCCGCCCAACTTCCACAAAGTGGAATCATTAAATTAAAAATGTAAACTTTTCTCTTAGCAAGGTAATGGGCATCCCGATGTAGATAAATAGATGGAATAGCTGCAAAAAGGAGCATTTTCCTGTTCATTAAATTTTTCCTTCGCTTTTTTATTTCGACCCCTGGTGCTAATTTTGTTGGAATTCACGCCCCTCGGCCCCACCCGCTGGGGCTCAATCACAGAAATTTTATATCCGGAATTAAATAAGTACCCGACAGCAGTACGGACAAAATTTAATATGAGCTTATTTTTCCCGGAGTTTATTTCTTAATTAATAAGATACTACGCTCGCTTTTCATTTGACCAGCAGATTTATTTACCGTTATTTTTATCTTCTCTAATAAGCTCCCATCTTAATTGCATCCGATCTCCTTCCGAGAATTGGTCCTGAAGATGTCAGGAATTCAATCAAGAAGCGAAATATTCTCATCAGTGCCAACTTATTCCAGAGGGTGGTTTATGTTGGTAACTCGATTGTCTTCATAGATTCAGCGGTAGATACTCTCTTAAGGAAACGTCAGTGAGCTCGGTAGCAAATGCAATTATACCTACTAATATGCCGTCTGCGACCGCCCGCCACCGCACGCTTCAAGCGATGCCACCCTTTAACTGTTTAGAGGGATCACTCGAAATTTAGTTATCGTGCTCTTGCACCTGAGTTTACTTGATAATTTGAATCTCTGGTAATGAAAACAGATGCAACACTGCATACTTAATAAAAGTTTGTAACAACTACAGCCGAAGTTAAAGTTTGAACTTCGAGCTGTGATAAATCACGTCAGAGTCCCATGTCTCGGGAAAATATTATTTTAATATTCAACATCTCATTCGCCAGACGATATCGAATGCTCTCATAAGATATTGATTGGTACAAATAAGGAAATCGAATTATTCAATGTCCGCCCCTCATTTGTTTCCGGCTCCCCAGCAGAGATGGAGAAATTCTTTCGAGTTTTCGATTACTTGTCTAATTAATTTTATAGATTCATTTGTCTCGGCCGCTTTGAATTATCTGCAAACATTGTGGTGCCATTTTGGCATACAGTCTTTCAGATAAGGCATATTCATTTGAACAGTACCTGTATACGCAGCCGTCTGAGTAAGCAGATTACAGGTGCGCTTCGCACTTGAAGACGTGTCATAAGAGGGAGCGGAGGAGGGGTGAGGAGCAGTTAGGGTCTGCCGAGAGGGAAAGTTCATTCGTTCCTCATCACGGGCAAGCGCGCAAGTGGGTGAGTGCGGTGAGCGCCCCGCGCAACGCACCGGCCAGCATGACATAATTGGCGAGAGGCCTCATTAAACACAAGGATTCTCACATGGTGCGCACGTTAGCACCTCCATGGGGGCTCAGGTAGACCTGTTTGTAGCTTTGACACGCTGCTCTGATTTTACTACTTACGACTACATTATGCTTTTTGTGTAACAAGTTTCAATTAAATAGGTATGTTAAATTGAGCAGAACCGTCTGCAAACCATATTTTTCCATCCTCGTACTTTGACTTCCACAAAAAGCTACGGAAATAACGATATATGTATTAATTACACATCTTAAAGTCTTGTTTCAAATCTAAGCGGAACATCGAATCGTGAATAAATGTATAATTACGTGTCGAATGCTAAGTCGAATGGTTGAATGCCTATTGTATGCGCGCGGGGGCGACAGGCGGCGAGATCAAAGAGGATTGCCAATGAGATCAATGAGATGTTGTGACCACACCTTCGGGACACTTGAACGACCAATCTCCATTCGATTACACTTTTTTATGTTTGGTCTCAAGATGTTGACAACAGTGTCGTCTAATAGTCATGCCATCAACTTTAGAAGTTAGTACGAGTAATAGAAGAATTAATAGAAATTCAGACTGCAGGTCGATTGTGCATTTGTGTTTCCTACATAGGTACGTTAGGTCAATTTAAATGCAATTTTTGTACATGAAAATGACAGTTGAATTATGACGCTTGTTCAAAACATTATAGGCAATTACCTCTCATCATGCTTCCTGATTTTATGTGGTAAATTCTTACAATAATGCAACATGTGGGTATTTTTAGTCACAGATACATCGATCTAATAACATGCATATATGTAGTTAAAGGCCAAACTAACAGTAACCTACCACTGCCAACTATACAATATTAAAAATGACAAAACTAAATAAAAATTATTTTGATGTTGTGATTAGTGTTATAACTTTTACTGTTTCTCTACCACAATTGGTTTAAATGTTCATAAAACAAAAGAGTGAAAGTAGTAGACAGCGAAATTGGCTCGTTGAGGGGACAACCTGCCTACATGAGTACAAACGCAGGGAAACACCTCAGTGATTTCGGGATAAGCGGGCGACTATCTCCTACTTGTGCGATAAATATTCAATCTCAGTCAACCACTTTCAACAAGAATTAGTGCATCGAAAAATGACATGCGTTAAGATTTTGTGAAATATGTATTTCAGAAAATAAGTATGTAAAATCTTAATATATTAACATTTAGTAGTATTATATAGGATGATTTGGGATACGGAAGCAGGATCAAACTTACGGATTTAGTAGATCTTAAGCTACTGTTTCGTACCACTATCAGTGAGATTAACGTTTTTTTGTTATTGTAGGGTGGCCATGTTTATTTTTATGACATAGGAGGCAAACAAGCAGACGAATCGCCTGATGGTAAGCGATTAGCGCCGCCCGTGGACACCCGTAACACCTTATGATTGTACCTATAGATAATGAATATTTTACTTATCAAAAGTAAAAAAAAGGGAAAAAGAGAAGACAATGTTTCACTTTAATACGATGGTGAACGATCCATTAACATTTATTATGTGGGCTAGTCCTGCTCACGTCTCCCAAATCACTCTGTATGTATATTTCTTTGTTTATTTAAACTTTATTCCACAAATCACATGAGTACAAAGGGGGGAAGGTATATGTATATACACTGCAGTATTTTTATAAGTAAGCAAATTTACTTTCTTGATATTGGAATAGCGATAAAACGGAGCAATGTTATATACCTGCATCTAAGGTATTAGGTCTAATATGTGCTGTTTGTTTGCATTCTCTTACTTTCAGTACGCAAAATCTTCAATTACTTTGTATACTTTAATCGCAGACCGCATACATTCAGCATGTGCCCCCAAAGGCGTGAAGCTAGAGGCTTGAAAATACGCGCCACGTCAAAACCACCGGAGTTAGGGTGTCAGCCGACCCTTTAGGAAATCATTTCTATTCCGTTTTCCGAACTGAAAATTGCCCATGGACGGTCAAAGGGTTAACGATTTAGTGTTTATTTGAATCAGGCCTTTGTTAGTTTAAAAGGCGTCAGAATGTAAACGGATCCTTTGTTGCGATTGCCGTTTGTTTTGCACTAGTGCCTAATGTAAAAAGGTCATAAGTTTAGTTCAATGTGGGTGCTAATTCATTTCTAAAGGGTGAAACGGACTTTTATTCAGTGAAGTAGTTTTATTTATTAAAATGTTATTGATTATTTATTGACCTGGCTGACCCCCTGAATTATTTTTTTAAGTTTGAATCGTGTAATAATTACCTGTTTATATATATTTACGATTATATGACAAAGTCGACACGACCCACTATACTTGAGAATGTTGGGCCCGATTTTTATGATATTTGATTTTTTTGAATTTGTATTCGCTTCGAATAGCAGAATAACTGTTTAAATATCGGTAAATAATGTAAAAAAAACATACGTTTTGCTCGGAGCGGGTTTTTTTTTTATTAAAAATGGGATTGCTCTTGGCCAGCATCTAGCCAGGGGCCAAAGATGAGGCCGACGATGAAGCGAGCTCACCCAGAAGATGCCTATTCACTCGTGCCTTAAAAAGGTCCAGGTTATATGAACTCGGAAATACAGACGCCGGCAGAGAATCCCAAACCTTAGAAGTGCGCATTATAAAAGAAGATGCAAAGCGCTTGGTTCGAATTAGAGGAATTTCGACCAGGTAAGGATGGTAGCCAGCCGTACGTCTGGATGTCCGATGGAAGAAGGGGGAAGGCGGTATGAGCTCATGGAGCTCCTGAGCACACTCACCGAAGTACAGTTTGTAGAAGACGCACAGACATGCTACTTTGCGTCGATGTGCTAAGCTCTGCAGCTTATGTCCCACTACCGTACTGCCGCCAATGAGCCTCCTGGCTCTGCGGTCCACCGAGTCGAGTGCGGCAAGTTGGTACTTAGCCGAGCCATCCCAAAGGTGACTACAATACTCCATGCAAGACCGGACTTGGGATTTATATAAAGATAGAAGCTGCCCAGGGGTGAAGTATCGCTTGACCTTATTTAGGATGCTCAGCTTTTTGGCCGCTGTTCCGGCTTTGGACTCGATTGTAGTGCCGAAGGCGGAACAAAGTTCGCCGGGACAGCTAATTAATAATAATAAAAAATGGCCAAGTGCGAGTCGGACTCGCGCACGACCATTATCTATAAAAACGGCAAAGAGTCCGACTCACACTTGGCCGGTTTTTAATATTTGTTCTTATAGCGGCAACAGAAATACACCTACATCATTTGTGAAAATTTCAACAG
Organism: Notocelia uddmanniana; assembly: GCA_905163555.1. NCBI lineage: Eukaryota > Metazoa > Arthropoda > Insecta > Lepidoptera > Tortricidae > Notocelia > Notocelia uddmanniana. Next base: position 15,393,202 of record LR991053.1, read on the forward strand.
TCTATCGCGGTTCTTGATGGACAGACAGCGAAGTCTTAGTAATAGGGTCCCGTTTTTACGCTTTGGGTACGGAACCCTAAAAACCACTAAAAGCTTGTAACTTAAGAGCTGGTAAAACCCACAATCCTGTTGAAAATAAATAAAATTAATACGTCATCTGATTTAATCCTAACACATTTCTATCATTATCTTAATGCTCGCTGCGCTACTGTTCGGGTATTATGTGAGAGAAGAATTTGAGATGACATAAATCTCTGAATTCCATTACGTTAGATTAAAACCTCGGAGCCACGTCTATCTGGGATTATAATTCATACAAATAAAATTATTTGTAGTGAATTTATTTGTTTTTGTTGTTATTGAGTTTGTGTCAAAAATTTAAATTTTGATACAAGCTTATAATTTTTGACTTTTCCACCTTTTTTCCACATGCATCAATTACTCGTTACACGACAGGTTTATCTCGTGTGTTTTATTATTGGAGGTGTTGACGGTTTTACACTTGACGGGATTGCCCTCGCGATATTTTATAGATTTAAATATCTGGGACACATAGTTACGTATGATTTGAGGGACAAAGACGGAGAGAGCGCGGAGAGCGTTGTGTGTGATGTGAAGGCAAATATTCTGGCCCGCATATTTGCTCGATGTTCAAGGGAGGTTAAAATAACCATATTTAAAAGCTTTTTGTTCATCTTTCTACACGAGCGGTTCGCTATACTTACCCAAAAATCATACAATACCTACTCTGAGGGTACAGTACAATAACCACTCAAGTGCTCGCGTTAAAAAAAAAGGTGGTCTAAAGTGCTCAAGATTCACCGAGCATTAGCAGCGCATTGTCTTGTGTTGTTAATAAATCGGTTGCCTGGCTTTGTCTAAACTTTATGCTATGATTCGTTTTATTTTATAAAGCTAAAGGAGCAGGCAATTTGTTTATATAATTAATTACATAGGTCACCATAGTAAAATATTTTTTAAAAAAGTCACAAACTTTACATACCGTTTCGAATGAGATCTTTTGCAATAAATATATTTTTATTTTATAATCTAAATCGATAACATATGTAAATGTTATGTTTATTTAAAACTGTAATAGTTTACGCTTCGATTGATATCAAATAAAGTATATGATCCCGGGGAAATATTTTGCATAAAACCTTTTTCATTTGCAATGTTTACATTGTCAGTTTTTCAATTCGACGCAAAACAGTGTAGTTTGTTTATGATTTTTTTATGAATAATTTAGGCAAACGAGTACAAAAATATTGTCAGACGTAGATAGAGACACTATTAATCTTTAAATAACAAGTGCCAATTTTGTCAAAATCGCAACAATTTCTGTCACAAATTATCAATAACAAAAAATAGCCTTACATACCTAACGTAATGAGTGCCGCTTTTGACGCCCGATTAAAAATAATTCCATACACTTCAAACCACATAAAACTCTTAACACATATACTACACATGTTACACTTCACAACTCAATAGATATTCGACCGATTACAACTCGATTTATATTTTTGTTCTCATTTCAAAAGTATACAAAAACCCACGCAAAGGTCCCGACTCAAACTAACGGACATACTCCGGCGGACCTGCGCTGTCAAAATTTAATCATGGCGGCGATATAGGACGGGATACACTGGTGCGAAACGAAACCACAGTTCACGCAGTGATCGTCAATATTGAAATTACGAAAATTAACATTTCTTATTAAATCAATTACGAATAGTTACAGATCCTTAACTTATGACTTATACAATGCTAATACGAAATTAACAGCGGTACACTCATGGTGACTTTAATTATATATTCTTGAAGTAATAATAACGTTTGGCATTTTATTTTAAATATCATTGGCTGTCGTGATATAGAATAACTGACAAAGTAGAAAAGTTGGAAAACCGCCGATATTTTCATTTCAAAGTTATATATCTCAACAATGGCTGAACTGATTTTGATAAAACCTGTTTTACTAATATTATTGTTTCCCGAGAGTAAAGTTATGTTATTATCTTATTATAAATTCGAGGAGTTAAAAATGCAGTATTTTTTACATACACACCATAATAGTTACAACTTTTGGCTCGACATATCAGATCTCAATGACCTCGTGTTTACGTGTCTAGGCATTTATAGTTGCTTCATTCATATTGATCCACGGCTATAAGATACTACTAAATTTCTCATGGAAATCCTGCTCTGAAAAAAAGACAACCTAATAGGTTCACCAGTTTAAATAAAAGCTACGATGCCACAGACAGATATACACATTAAACTTATAACCCTCCTCTTTTGCGTTGCGTAGTATAGTAGTAGTAGGTACGGTACCAGAACTGACTATATTGTAATTTCATCATGTCAGCCGAAGGACGTCCACTGCTGGACATAGGACATATATTTATTTGGCACCCCAACAAGTTTTTTTTAACTCTAACAGGTTTTCATTGCTGAGGTGATAAGTTTTATGTGATGTGGTATGTGTGTGGTACACGAGAGCAAAGTTACCTATATGCATATCGTGTATTCGAATCCCTTGATACGCTATAAAATCTATCATAGAATCACTTGCCACGCTCGCTAGTGATTCGACTAAGGCATCCTTCGCTACCTCGGGATTCGAAATTATTACTCGTCGTAAAAAAACGACTGCTCTCTTATTGCACAAATAATAATTGAATCCTTGCCTGACACATCCCATAACCACTAGAGAGTAAAATTACAATGAAAATTTAAGAAATAAAATTAAATTAATATTTGAAAAAAATACATCACAAGTAACAACAAAATTCATACACTTATTTTATGAGGTAAGTATTTTTTATTGGTACGTGGTTTTCACTGCCGCAATGAAGAAATTTTTGGGTGTTAAGTTAAAACGACTATACAATAGTTTATATGCGAGCTACAAATAACTGAGATAACGGTCAATACGGGTCAAAATCAGAACTGGTTTTTTGAAAAAAAAAAACCATACATTCTTATTTGAACCATTACAGGGAATATGTGAATTTTATAAATTTATATGATCAGTTGAACAAGTAAAAGTGAACCCTACCTCTACTTCATACATTCATAAATAAAAGGTAAGCAGTTTTACATTGGTAATGGGCCGCCACTTAGTATGCGTAAAAGAACCTATCAAAAATGAATAAACTAAATTAAACCATTCTGCGACAATAGCCCAGTGTGCACCACGCCTTATGACATAATACGTGGATCCGACGCGAATCAGCGGAAGTGCCTTGTGCAACCACAGTTGCGTACAATAGTATTTATAGACGTCACAAGTTCATTCACCTAATCCAGCATAGAACATACCTAATTGTTCATTAAAAGTGGATTTATGTTGATTTTAATAGACGCATTTATTGATTTTAATAGCCTAGTACAGAAATATGGCATAATCACATAATAATGTACGATTTAAAATTAACCTCGCAAAATTTTCATCATTCAACGTACTTTGTTGGAAGAATTTATTACATTCCATTTTAATTAGTATCAAAATATATGCTTCGTCTTATGAAGCAGTAAACCAGGATTAATTTGGTATATAATACCAATTAAAAAATGCGCAATTGATTGCTCACTGCATTTTTTAATCGCGAGCTCTCTCGCTAACGTACCGAACTTCGATGGTCATGAAAACAACTTTTATATTTTATAAAAATTGTTCCGTAGACTGCGGTTTTAATTTTTTTTAATGTTGCCACATTCATACTCTACCTATATAACTCAATTAAAAAGCGTTCTTTGCATGTTCCGCATAGCAACAATTTAAAAACCGTTGGAACTCCAACTCGCAACTAGTGTTGCGAGAGCACTGTACGTTTTCCCAAGTCGCAACCCTAGTTGCGGAGAGCACGTGAGTGGATAACGCTTTCAGAATGCTTCTTGGGATGCCTAAATTTAGCAGCGCCTCCACGATGTTTGTTAAAGCACGCACCAATGGATTTGCAGCCATCATGTGCAAAAAGGCACGAGTGAATAGGCGTCTTCTGGGTGAGCTCGCTTCATCGTCGGTCTCATCTTTGCCTCCTGGCTAGATGCTGGCCAAGAGCAATCCCATTGTTAATTAAAAATAAGGCAGCATCTTTGCTAATCAGCACGAGGAAGAGCCCAAACAGCATTCGGAAGATGATTGCTGATCTTGTGTGTTGCCCCATAATGACGCATCTAATCGAAATTGTTAAACCGAATTTTGGCTTTAAGTTCTAACATAGACAAGGTTTTTATTTTTATTTTATTTCTTTAACTAACAGAAATGAGATCCTTGTTATCTTTAATGAAATAAATAAATTAAATTAAATTATGGCTACCTCCTGTCTCCTCTCCACCATCAGATCAACTCGGTGATACTATGGTATGGTATGGTCCACCATCAATAGCAGTCAATATTATGATATTGCATTGTCACCGAACTTACAAAAGTATGCTAAATTTCGGTTCAACCAGATACTGACAAGTGGCTGATAAAAGCATTGCAAATTTTGAAAACAACTTAATCCTACTACTCACTACTTACGAATGTGTACTTAGGTAGCTACATACATACATATATGAACAGTGCAAGTTAAATAAAATCTCATAATAAAAAACAGGCCACGTGCGTGTCGCATCACGCACAAAAGAAGGGTTCCGTACCGAAAACTCCTAATCTACATTTAAAACCACTACACAATACATCGAATCAAAAAAGGTCGTATCTTCATAGGGAACTCACAGCACTTAAGTGTTTTTGTGTCGCCAAGACAGTTTTTCAGCAATAAGTCAAAAACCGTTAGACCTATCTAGTTCAAACCAAAAATCGTTGAAAGTACTAATGTACATCATCTTGATTTTTTCAGAATTTTAAAAGTTTATAGTTTAGAAATTAGAGGGAGGACACATTTTTTATACTAAAATATTAATAATAAAATTTTTGACTCCCCTGTTACATGTAAGAGATGCCCCCAGGTTAATATTTGTTTTCGTAATTTCACATCATATTTCTATAGCGGTTTATACAATACACTTTCCTGACAATTTTCATAATTGTAGTGGTTATAGTCTCCTAGTAAATCGGCTGTGACATACGGACGGACGGGCGGACAGACATGACGAATCTCTAAGGGTTCCGTTTTCGCCATTTTGGCTACGGAACCCTAAAACTGAACGTATTTTCGCTTCTTGACTTTGACCTCATACACACTAATAAACCGCATTTCACCTAGACGTTTGGTAATTTTGGTTTTTAGTGTAAAACATTCGTCCCTCTTGTACTACTGGCAATACAACGAATGCTTTATTTCGGCAATGAACGGCTAATGACTATATTAATCTTAGAGAATATTCAGGGGAGCCTGTAACGGGAACAAATATTTAAACGCTTCCTAGAGCACCTGCAGTAACCCTTTCTCCATTTTTTTTTCAATTCGGTAAAATTTTGATCTTAAGTTATGACCTCCAAGTAAGTGATCTTGACACCAAGAGATCATATCACGTCAGTCAGTGCAGATTCTGCGGTAGCATCGAAGAATGAGTCCTAATAGTTTTTTGAAATATTTTTTTGAGAATAATTTGGGACTTATTAATTTACTTAGAAAAATGTAGTGTTTTTAAATTTAAGGAGTTTTTTAACTAACTTCGGCAAAAAACCTTTTTTCCTTTTTCTTTTTGGTGTAAAAAGTATAAAATTATTGCAGGGTAGGTAATAATCAACTGTTTAATTATTTGCACCTGTATGTATAATATACAAACAAACAAATACAACAAACAAATAAAAATACAAATCAACAAAAGTATATGAATAAACGGAAAACCATCATTTAATGACACTGCAAATCTGTTTCAAAATTAGTGATGCAAAATGCAAAAAAGTTAACAAGGACGGACAAAAACGCGAGGAGCAGACCGCTGTTAGATTCCCTTTTATAGGGACCACAGCAGGCTCCGACTGAATGAGGGCACGCAGTGGGGAGTCCACGGTAGCTTCTCGTGTCTTTTTGTACGACCAACGTTTTATCAAACACGGTAATGGCCGCTTTATGAGCCCAACAAAAGAAGCGTGCCAACGGAGGCGTTAAATCCTTTACGATTTGATGCTGATCAGGCATTTGTCATACGAGTTTCGTTAATAGAGGTACCCATGCGCGCATTCTGTTTAGAGTGCAACTTCGAGTGATTTTGAGCTACTTACCATGGGGTTATTCTTACGATTTGGGCCACTTTTATTTCCGTGATTACCTCTGTGTATTGCAACCTAAGTTAAGAGTGCCCAGTACGTTCGGTTCTCCATACAAACGTATTTACGCTCTCATTTCAAAACGCCGTGCTAGAATAACATGAAACTTTGTATACACAATGAGATTCTAATGGAGAAAAAATACAACGATTATTAAGGTTTTCATACAAGCCGTAAAACACTGAAAAAACCGCTGTATTTTTTTTCTTTTACATTTTCTAGCAACAGAAACTTATTTCCGACCTAGATATGCCGGATCTCATTGTGTATGCAAAGTTTCATGTTATTCTAGCATGGCGTTTTAAAATGAGAGCATAAATACGTTTGTATGGAGAACCGAGCGTACTGCCACGTACTGCGCCCTCTTAATGTATAGCTTATACTTGCCAGAAGTACTAGTTATATTAATGAATATTTAGGTGCAAGTATATTTACCAGTTTCCTCTTCCTCATCAATCATGTGTGCTAAAGCCATCGTTCCTGGCTGATAAGAAGTAAACGAACTTTTAATAATAAATCCATTTTCGTAGGTACTCTGTATCGTCATTGTATTACGAATGTGTTTTACGTTTGGTTTGGTCAGGATTGTCTTAAACAGTAAACTTTTCAGTAGAGTCTTAAAACAGACCTACTCGGAGATCTCGTGACAATAGTGTCACCCTATGTATATCGAAAAAACTTGAAAAATTACTGTTTATTGAGAATTGTTTCAAACATTGAGCATTTGATCACAAGTTTTTAGTCTAACGGAAAATGGATGACAATATTTAAACTTAGTCTATTTGAATACAAGTAAAAAGAAGCGTACAGAAGAACGTTCACAGATGAAATCAAAGCTGGGTTAGCGTGAAAATAATTACAGTCATGCTTAAGAAACTAAATACGAATAGGTATTTAATGCAACAAGACAACTACGAAGTAGAACAGTTACTTTGTAAATTTATCTGTGGTTTAGTCGGAATTGTTCCGTTTTTCTAAAAACTAGAGTGTAACCTGGACCCAAAACACCAACAACAAGTAACCTACTAACTTCAAATAAAATAATTACACCAACGTTAGAAAAACACAAAGGGGAAAACGAATGTACCGTACCAACCAAGCATAGAACTATTTAATTCTGTTCGATTTGGATTATTCATATTCAATGGCACAAGTAATGGAACCTACCTGGCATTTGGATAAAATGGGATGAAGTTCGCAAAAATAAATTGATAAACATAAGATGAAACATCGATGAGCAAGCTTTTTGTAAATTAAAATGGAATTAAATAAATCCTGGGTTGCGGGTGTCGTGGTCTTCCAGGCTACCCCCTTAGCCTGAGCGACCGACGAGCGGCCGAGTCCGCTCGAACGTTTCCGAACGTTACCGAATCCGGCCGAACGAAACCGAACGCGCGGTGCGAGCGAGATAGCGACATACCTGTCTGGCGCTTTCATTGACAGGCACCTGAAATGAAGAAAAAAATCGATCCAATTCGTTGAAAATTTTAAATTTCAAAAAATTTTGACTGTCTACTCACTGCACGGGCGATATAAACACAGATAAATTTACATGCAAGCTGTCTATAATAATCACCTGCCAACGCAATTTAGAATATGCATGCACTGTATCTAACATTAACACGTCCAATACTAATAAGTTCAGCTCAGGTCTTATTACGATTAAACGGTAACAGATATCTTATTCTCATTGACATGATTGTGCCCTGATCAGTCAAAAGAAAAATAAGTATTCCCATTATGAAGGGACATGACGCAACAAAAAACTAAACATACAAAAATTAAAAGTAAACATGCCAAAAAAGAATAAACAATAATAGGGCAAAAACAGTTAAAAACAACATAGCAAGATGCATTAGGACAGTTGTTAAAATATGGGGTAGCGTCGAGCGGCTTGACTCCGGTGATATTGTGCGCTCGCACGCGATCCGCGCGCCCGCAGATCCAACTACGTACTCGCAATGCCAACAGTCAAGTTTTTAATATCATTGTTCCACTTCTGTGCATGTAATGTGTACACGTAGGAGAAAGACCGAAATATCAGTGTTCGAAAACGATATCGATGTTAGCTGTCAATGAAATATCACTTGACCTGGACCAATGTACAATTTTGTTCAATCAATGACTGCTTGAAACATCGCCGTCGCCGATGATCACGATTTTTCGTTTATACTTTCAATGGCTTGATGCGGTTCGAAAACTAAAATGTGACGTCACCATCTATGGCTTTATGATTGGCATGTCCCGAATTGCCATAAAAGCAAAAAACGTACCTACGTTACAGTGCCATCGACATATACATATATACATACACGTTAGACACGACTAGCGATTTTAATTTTGTAAAATATATGTAGTTAGTTTACATACCTACACTTAACTAGATGCCAATATAAGAAATTGATCAATAAAAACTGATTACTATAGAGCCATTAATGTAGCTATAGCTGCAAAGGTTACTCCCTCCCAATGGACGAATTTATTAGATTATTACCGGACGAGATCACGCAAACGGAATCGTAAAATTAAAGAAAATCCATTCTGTTAAATTGAAAGCAATCCACTACTTATAATTCTTGCTATATTGACGAATACCCGACGCTCACTCTTATGGATATTAATTAGGTTACTGACGAGTCCAAAAGAAGGTTACTTAAGTGAAGTTTATCAATGTTCTAGAACTATCTCGCCTAATGAAGGCATCAAAACTCTGAAAAGAATTAATACTAAACGGAACAAAAATAGCAAACAATAAAAAGTCAGCAGTAAATGAAGTAGTCCGATATAGCGGTTCAAACAATACATTTTGCTTCGCGTGTGAACAGCAGCTGATGACTATCGTTTTGTGCTATTTTGACACAAATATTTTCTCGTCGATATTGTAATCGCGGCACTTACCGTAGCACACATGTAAAATCAAAAGTCACTACTCGAACCTATCTATCAATATTAGAGCACAAAAAAAATGCAAGTCAGTTAATAATCCCGAATCAGCAATCGACAATGGAAATAGTCACAGTCACTTTTTTAATAATGGCAACTCGGTATTTTTTCTTTTTTATTGCCACCCTAGTAGTACGTTTGACATTTGAACCGTCTGATGACTCGGCCGGTATGATTGATCGTCGCGACCCACTAAATGAGTGCAATTTAGCGTGTATATTCTCTACATCCATATAATTTCCGTTTTAATCATAGTAACAACAATACATAAATAAATAATCTTTTCTTTCAAGTTGAGTGTAAACCCCGTAACAAACTCCTCACAAAAATACTAATAATAATTAGTCTTACTTGTAGTGTCAAAAAAGCGAATTCCATAAACCAAAATACCTAAAATCTATATCATTAACATACAAATTAACTGTTGAACTGTGACTGGTATTCATTTGTCAGTCCGGAGTGTCATTCGGATCCCACAGTAAGATTACCATTCGATTCCGTTCCGAAATGATGTTACGCCTCACCGCCTTAGAGTTTACATTTCAAAACTCTTGTTTATACAATTTGTACTAAATAACTTGAAAAGCGATGTGACAATCGTAACCAATTTTGAGTCTTATAGTTAATATTTCAGTGTTTATATTTGATTGTTTGTGTGGCGTAAAGATGAGAATGAAGGTCTGTGTACAATTTATCATCGAAACATAGTATCCGCCCAAACCATAACGAATCACTAGTAAATAAATTGACCACAGCCGTTTCGGGCCATTTCTTTTGAGGTGGCGTCTGGAGATATTTAGTTAATAATTTGTGTTCGCCTTTGAGGCTCATTGTTTTGAATTATCCGTCAATTTTTTGTACATTTGATTACCACTTACTATACTCAATTGATGAATAATATAGTACAGTCAAGGGTACCAATATGTATAAATTTTTCACTTTATTTGATGAAATAAGGTCCAATAGTGTATACATATTTATGGCGTCGACTGCACTATGTGTGAAAAATTTAATATGGGCACAGGTACAACGATTCTACGTTAACCAACTAGAAAAAAGTAGTTCCTGAAAACTTAGGACACCGCAGCCTAATTTTTGCTCCGTACGTATAGAGCACTCTCGACATTCTTTTGACGTTACTTTTTATATTCCCACGTCCTTAACCGTCTGAAACAGGAAAGTAAAATTAAACCCTTAATAGTTTAAAATACGTTTGAGTATTATGACCCATAAATGCTAATGTCATATTTAAAATAGTAACCTTATAACAACATAACGTAAAACATAACGACCTCAACTCGTAGATTATTGACAAATATAGTGAATATGTATGGCATTATACTGCTTGATTTCACCGTAACATATAAGCTCACTGTTTCATTGATCGATCTTTATTTGAATCCCAGACAGAGTGAATATACCTACAACGAAAATGAGGCAGTTAATAAATTATGTTTGACAGGGCAGAATTAGATTGATACGTTCTAGGCTAACATTCAATTGCACCGACGCCGGGATGTGGGGGTCTAACAGCCTATTTACTATGAGGTTATTTTAATAAAAATACTCTTCAGATGTACCTAGACGTACATAGAAATGTGTAAAAGAATTTTATTGGAAACTTCGTTAATTAAATAACTTGCTGGGCATTATTTTGTACTCAAACAAACCCAAAAATCCCCTTAGAAATAACCCACAAATATACCTATCTTATGGTTGTTTGGAAGAGATTTCTCTTTAGCGATAGGACCGCCTCATCGTTGCATCTACTTATGTAATCAATACAAGTAAAGGCAACATAATTGTACTATGCTTTCAATTGAGGTGGGCAATTGTATTGTGAAGAGACTATTAAGAGTATTTGAGTTGTGTGTGGTGTTTGTATTGTAAATAAGAGTAAAATCATTTAAATTATGAACTTGATATTAATTTTCAAAAACGATCTCTGTCACGGCCATCTAATAAGATCAGAATTATAATTCTCAATTCGCAGTTGAAGAGCGAGGAATTTCATAGCTCTCAATTAAAACGTAGAAATAATTATTTGGGAGCATCCACCCCACTTGTAAATCAAATTAATAATGTAAATACGAGTAGCTGTCCCTCCTCCAGAAGTTGAACGTCTTTATTAGATGCTCTAAGATGATTTCGTAGAATTACTATACTATAGAATAAAATTAATACAAATGCAGGTACGGTTAGGCTTGTTATTGCTTAAAGTTTATCTATTTAACTGTAAAGCGGATTTGAAAAACAACATCAGTAACCCTTTAAGCGCACCTGCCCTTACAAACTTTTGACACCAAGCTTTTTTTACGAAAAATAATAGCACATTTATCCTCCGGAGGGCATTAATTTCCCTTCATCCGCGATTCAGCCAGAAACAGCGCAATTAGTACGTTACCTCTAACTTAAGGCCGCCAGATTAAGGAGGTAACACAGTAAAAGCTGTTCCGTCCGGTTCGTCACAGTTCAATTTAATAAATAATTCATGCTAAATATTTGTATGTATATAATTATATTCCATTCCATTTCGTTAACGTAGTGATATCATTAAGTTAAATACCGGAAAATTGAAAGAACAATTAAAATATGTAGAGCATCATTACGCTATTTACTATGTTAATACGCGCAGGCGCATGTCGCTGACGCTACGAGTAACTGTGGTATCGCAGATGCGCGATGAACGCCGCAAATTGCAATGTAATTTAATAATGCCAGTGAGTAAGGAAACAAAAGACCACTTTTAGAGAAAAAAAAAGTCTTTGTAGTAAACTTGCCGACATTAAAGTAAGTTTCAACGATTAATTATTCATCCATGCCAGTAAAATTGTTCAAAATAAGTTTTTTTTAAGAGCTGCGCTATCGGGTTTCTTAATGACAATTATTATTCATAATATTAGTTCTATGTAAAAAATATATATATTGAAAGCATGGACAAACTGCGTACTTATAGCTTTTCTAAGTTTTTTTAGCAACGGTCACTTGTAGTTTATTAATCTGACTGAGCGAATGTTTTTATACACATTTGATATAACTTTTCAATTGGAATATCTGAGTACTTATTGCTTCATTGCGCTGTAAATGCTGATATCTACATTTCTTTTTAGTTGTTGTTCAATAAGACAAATCTATATTGACGACTAACTACTTACTCAATTACAGGTAGGAAGTGTATCACAGTTGATTTTTATGAACAGTTCTTTAACTATATTCACTTTTAGTAGTACATTTATTAATTTTATTGGTATATTTACCATTTATTTACTTAAATTATATGGTGGTAGATAAAGCGAGCAATATTATAGTATAGCCATAGCGCACACTGTGCACTCCGCCTGCCCTAATCCTTCCCCTTCCTGGGCCTGCGTAGGACACCATCCTTTACGGTTGTGCAAGACAAGAATTATTATTTCTGAATCGTTTAAGTCCTTGTTCAGTGTTTGTAATCCCGTGCTCAGATTAAAATGTTCTTCCAAAGCTAATTAAAAGAACTTTTTTACGTAAATGATTAATCGAGACAACCGTTTTATTTCCTCGAATAAGGTTATTAAAAGAAAGAAATATCCTTTTGATTACCTAATCTTCATCAACGTTGGATCGTACATTGAACATTTTTAATTTTAGATATTTTGCTGCACTACATAGGTATACCTACTTAAATGTATAACCGTCACATGTTTTAAGTCATACACTAACGGTTGACTTGGCATAATTATTTAAATGATTGTTTAAATTAATGTTGCGTCAAAACATCCCTTAAGGCGGAATGTTTAATAGAATATTTACTCCCACATAGGTATGCTCCTTGCAAAACTAATCAGTTACATTTATATATGACGTCTATGAGGAGTAAATGTCACTCGGTTTATAACTGCACTCAAAATTAATTGCACTCATTACATAGAAAAACATTTAAGTACGAATGAAAAACAATAATGTAAAAGGCGGTATATATTTGATTTACATAATTACTTAATCATAGCGTAGCGCCTAATAAAACTAATTGGGCGCTTCTAATCTTGCATTGCAGTTCCTGCATCAAAAATCGTCAGACACGGAGTTGTGTAATGCACAGTCAAATATTTTATATACTCGTTTACAGCTTTAATTGCATTTAAGATAGCATTATTATTAGAATAATTCAACAATGTACATAACTGTACTAAAGTGCATGTTGCTTCAAAACGCAACTGAAGGTAAAAAGAGGGTACAGAAGCGATTAGCTCGCGGCACCGACTCCGCGGTCACGATTTACTTCACATCAGAACTTAATTGATTTTGCAGCCACAAACACTATTTCAAATAAAATACACCTCAATATTAATAGTCATAGAGCTGCGAATTCAATTAGAGCTGGATATGATGCATCTGTATGTTGGTAAATATAATTCTCGATGTGAAGTCTTAACTGTTTAGAAAGATGCTTGTCTTGAGCGCAACCTGCTCGGGAAGTTATGGAAACTGTGGCTTCAATTCGCTGATGCCTCAGGTTTGTTTATTTATGATACCATACTAAAACTATCTTCTACTTCGAATACGTTATGCGTATGTGTTAATGTATCTAAATCATTTCTAATATCCCTAGGTATCCTCAAAAATATCAGTCAACAAATTGATCTGGGTCTATGACAATCGGAATTTCAAATTATGTCCTTTCCCATCAACCTATTGAGGTAACATTTCAAAACTCTGCATCATTGATTCTCAATCGAAAACATCATCTACCTAATCGATACGACTCATAAAACCCAAACCCAAAGTAGTATGTTTTTCTTTATAAGAAAAAATAACAAGCAATCAATCTAGTTGAATCAACGTTGAATTCTACCGTCAAAAACAACAAATTACAAAAACAAAGTTGTAAAATATTGCCATTAGGTCATCAGGTTCTATTAACATTGTACGGAAATTACGGAATGAATTGAGGTAATAAAACTTTGTGACCGTTATTGGCCAGTTGACAGCATTAAATAAATAAACGGCAACTATAAAACAGAATTACTTTGTTGTGCCTGATATCTACTTTTTACCTACCTCGTCATACAGACACGGGTGAAAAATGCAGGAGACATAATAAACATTCAAGCGTTAAGGATTTGTAGTTCACTAGTTGAGTGTCAAAGATGAAGACATTGGGGAATTACCCCTTGCCAAATTCAGCAACGAGTGAAAGCCTAAAAAGACAAAAAAAGAATTTAACCTTTCGTATTCTTAAGCATAGAAAATTAACTGTATATGACAGAAATTACATAACCGAATTCGTTCAGTACTGTTAGCTTCGGTTTTATAGAAGATCCGTTTGACTTTGTCTGTAAGTTATGTCACAAAATTTACTTGAGTTAGTAAAATTAGATGTGACATTTGGTCTAACGGATCTTTATAAAACCCGGCCATAGAATGAGTTGCACCAACTCACGATTACAGACCGATCAACATTGAATATGGCGCCGGCAGCTTCCCATAGGAACTTGTCAAACTTTCCATACAGACAGATTATAACGAACACCGCTTACGATTTCAGACGGTTTGGTGCAACCGACCCTAAGGCTGGGTTGCATCAACTTACGATCACAGACCGATCAACGTTAAATATGGCGCCGACAGCTGTCATGCCATATAATTTTATCAAACTTTCCATACATTCAATTTTTTACGAACACAGCTTACGATTACAGACGGTTTGGTGCAACCCAACCTTAGTCTGCATATGTAAGGCGACTTCCTGATTTGTTATTTGACGTGAAGGTTACTGATGTGAGATTTCCTCACTTGACGAAATACTGCCAGTAGTAAGTACGTTTGCGCAGTAGTAATACTAATGCGTAGAAGTGGGATAGTAAGTACTGCATTCGTATCGGTTGACACTGACAGCTGACAGTTTTCTCAAATCGTACCGCCTCCACATCGACAAATCAGGAAGTCGCCTAACTGTAGAGATACGAAAGATAGGCTGGGTTGCACCGACTTACGATCACAGACGGTTTGGTGCAACCCAGCCTTAAGGATACATTTGTCAGCACTATTATTGACGCATTTCACGTTTCACGTAAATTCATGCCTAAAACCACTGATTTCATTTATAATTGTTTGAAATGTATTACTTTCATATTAATTTTCCTAGCTTTCATGCCGAATCGAGATTATAAAAAAATTATCTGTGCTGCATTGATGCAGTTAATGCCAAAAATTACAGCAAGTTTGTTGCAACGTTGCGTGCAACGGGAATAGGTGAATAATGTGCGGCAAGTTATTAAGTAATTGTATGAGGATTGGCCTGTCCGTCGCGGCGGTTTATATCGTTCTGGCACTTGTATCCGGAGCGCATGCATCATTCCGATATCATTAAGACATCAAAACACTGCGAAGGGGAACACGCCTTACTTTGTGTAAGGAATTCATATGATTTAAGTAAATTGTTCCGTTTTCCCCTAGTTTGCTTACTTAAGCAAGAAATATGGAATTCTGTTAGTTTATTTATTACTTTATAACGCCACACATTACTTCTAACCACTATTATTGTGGAAATAATTCAAATTGATGAATATGTTGGCAAAATGAATGACAGTTTTATTGTAGGTACTCACTAGACGTAGCTACAGTGCAATTATTTCGTGATAATAGTCAACAATCTTGTAATCAAGGAAACTTAAATCGTTAATATAATCTACGTAATCCATCGTAGGAGGCCATTAAACAATCGATGTAGTATCTGTTCAACTATTTTAAAATTGCATGAGCGTAACAAAATCACTAAATTATGACTCGGTTTTAAGCAGCAAAATAGTTACAGACATCTGAAATATTTTAACAATTTCAATATCGCAACTGACGAGTGCATTGAAAAGACGTCACTGGAATATTATTGTCAAACCGCCGTATAGGGAATGTGATCCATTGAGAATGTACACCATTCATGACACGCTAGCACCTCTAACGACCGGCTGGAATTATCTAGCTGCAGGTTACTAATGATCATAAAAATACTTGTGTCAGCGATATCCGCGATAAATGGTAAATCGCACCGGGCAACCGTGTGTAGCGTCTAATTCGCAAGGCGATTGACACGAAACGGCCAGTTACGAAACTCGATAATTAGAACTGTTGGAAAGAAAAAATAGCTGAGAATTCCGATTGGCAGATAAAGCGGCACGATTGTCTGGGATTGCATATTGAAAAAACATGCAAGAGAGATAAGGAGTTACACGCCTGAGCGGGTCGGAGGCATCGTGGCGAGCACTAGCTAATTGCATTTCCTACTGTGTTACTACACTGGTGCATAACGAGCTAGTGCGCATTAAGCTAGGAAAACTAATTATTTAATAAGCAATAAATACGTAATTGTTAAATTAACACGTCTCAGCACGAATGGTAATAGTAGACAGCATTATTCAATTAATTGTTGATTTTCTTTAAATTAGTATACTTAGGCGCTTTCCTCATTTGTCGATGCAGAGGCGGTACGATATGAAAAAACTGTCAGCTGTCAGTGTCAACCGATATCAATGCAGTACTGCCCCACTTCTGCGCATCGTATTAGTACTGCGCAAACGTAACACTGACAGTAATTCGTCAAGTGAGGAAATTTCACATCAGTAAGCTTACGTCAAACAACAAAATACCTATGACATATCGCTCCCGCCCCGCTAAGTCAGGAAGTCGCCTTACATTGCGAAATTGCCCCTAAATACAAAACTCGATGGTCATTTTACTGTTAACTCTAATAGTTAGCAAATTTTAACTGTTGTGAATTTTGCAAGTTCCGCTTTCTTTTGATCGAAACTAATTTGTCAAATTAAGACGGTCTTTGTTTTAGTTGTAAAACTGACTTTCTTTCAACCATCACGGATTACACTAATATTTCCTTGAGTTTATTTGCAATTTGCAATGAGTATTGTATCTTGATAGAATTCATCAGTATTATACTTATTTGGGCGAAACAACTTTTCTAAACTCGCTAAACAAGCTAATTTAACTGTACTAAATTTAATATTAAACAATGAAATAATACCACCAACCCAACAACACCAAATCAACATGAGCTGCGATGACATGATTGCAAATCCAGGACCACACTAATGTTGATTTACATTCAGCCGGTGGCATGAAGCCCGCAGGCTCTAACTTGGCAGACAACCCGACTCCCATACTATCTTGACTTACGGAAGTTGAATTACCATATCAAACTATTTCTAGAGCAAACACAACGTAAAAGTGTCGCACTCGCTTCCCAGCGTGCACCTAAATATTACTTTCAACTAAAACAGCTTCATTTTGAAACGATGCATCCATGTTTAATTTAATGTGGGCCGCTTATCTGTGAAATTATGAATGAAGACATTTGTACAAACAATTTATAATTTTGTTTTGTTCTCCGGCAGACAAGTTGAGTATTTGATATAAGATAGGAGCTGATAAAAGATATTAAGGCCGGCAGGATAAGGGAGCATTTCTAGGCTTAATAGTTTTTTAGTTTTTTTTTACATTTCTAATGATGTGCCCCGTCTTTAGTAAGTGATATACCAACTTTCAGCTTTCCCTGCTTCTTAGTTTTGTACAAAAATTAATAATAGTCAAAAACTATGAATATTTCCGTTTCAATCTGACGAATTCCATCGTACACTTAGTTGAGACCCGAAATATGATATTATGGACAGGCACTACGTATAAAAAAATAATGTGACAATATTTTTTTAATTTTGAAAACTTCATTATCTTAATGAGCTTGGTGTATCATGGTGTTATTGAAAAAAGTCGGCAATCTAATATTCTGAAAATGCAAGTTCAATGCCTAAAAAACTTTAGATCGTTGTTTTGTGGGATATATTATATGTATGTATACTAAATCGCGATGAAATTAACGGTGTTAAGAGTTTCTTTTGTAAGTGTGCTTGCGGATTTTGGTATCAAAAAAATCATCTCCACTTTACGTATAGTGGAGATACCCTAACTTTTATTTAAAACTAAGAAAAGGCGAATGCTGAAATTTTGTATAGTACTTACCAATGAATGACGTGGCACTTCATAAGAAAAAAATCGGGCCGAAAAGTTATAATGGCACAAGATGGTCTCTTATACTGCTACAGCCTTAGACTATCTTATTAGGTAGGTAGGTATGTAGTAGTGATACCTAGTACTAATATTTATTAAGTGGTAGTGGTAATCGCTACCTACACGACATATTTTGTCCTATACGGAATTATAAAATTTTACATTTATACGTAGGTAACAGAATTGGGTCTGGAAGATTGTAAACTTTTATAATAGCAAATTACTGGCCAAGTATTTAGGTACCAACTAAAGTAGTTTGACCTAGCTCCTTTTATATAAATCAGGAAAAATACTATGTGAAAAACACGTTAGAATATGTGTTATCATTTGATCTCTGGACAAAAATTGCCCTGCTTACACCTTTATATGGTACGGTTTCATTTTCATATCATCATATATTAACATATACTTCACGTTATTAGCCATGTGTCGACACAGCGGGCTATAATGTGCGGTCCTTTTGTCTCCTGGCAATAGTTACAACAGTCTATTCATAAATTTTCCCTATAGATGATAAGCTCGGCCACCGGGAACGCAGGATGCATCCGTAATCTTGTTTGCCGACAACTGCGGAGTACATTGTTTACCCTAATTACTAGTCTTATGAGTTATCTACTCTACAAGCTTGATCGTATTAGAAACAAATGATTTTCTAAATAATTTATAAGTGAACCAGAAATTCGTGAAAATGTAGTGGTTTTCTGGAAGAGATCACTTTTCAGCTATAAAACTGCATGTAGTACCTCTTCCTACATGTTGCTGTTTTGTTTCTGTTTGTAACTGTTTCATTTGTGTTATGTGTGCAATTAAGAGTAGATATTTGTATTGTATTACCTTTGTGGTGTTCTTTCGTTTGCATATACCTAATAAGTTCTTATTACCGGCTCAAATTAAAATCAGTAGCATTTTACCACGTCAGCTAAAAGTGAAGTGAATTAAGTATCAACCAAGAACTTCAGAACATTCTGTGGCTCAGACAAAACATATGTATTACCTAAGTTGTTGAAAATTAATTATTGGCATTAAAGTGTAAGCCGTATTTTTCAATGAAAGGATTAGTAGGATAGTAGGATTTAAACATAACTGATAGTGCCTTGTCATTAAAGTATGAACCTGACGTATGAGATTACACATCGTATAATAACGATGAATGAGAAAAGTGAACTAATGAGTAGATAACGTCGTTAAAACATGTCAAGTAAGAGTATACAAGTTGGAATACGTGACTTTTAAATTTACTATTAATGCATTTCAGATACTAGGCATTGTCTACCACTCACCCAAAACACCAAAAAACGTAACTGGTAGGTACAAATTAAAATCGGAGCACTCCTGAAATCGTTATAGAGCGAAAATATTCACCCACAGTACAAACCAACAAAACATTCGCTTCTCATTTTTCCAATTAAAATTCTTATATGTGCATTGTTGCCAATATAGCTGTAGGCTTAATTGGTAATATGAGATACAAATGTTGCATTGTTATGATTTAACACCGTTTCTATCCTGCCTTTGTTACTGTTACTATGACACTCATTGATTTCCCATTCAACTAGTGCTGTTAGCATCTGGTTGCTTGCGATTCCGAGATATGGCTGACCGACCTGAGACATTGGTAAATTAACTTATACCTGCTATTTTTTGACCAAAGTTTTGTGGTAAATACGCTGCTATTTTATACACAGGCATTTACACATATATACCAATCCCACATAGATAAATGAAAATATGTACCTACCTAAATATAGATACATACAGCGTTGTGTACCCTACCATATTTATAAATTTTATAAATAATGCCAGCGAAGAAAAGAAATAGGTAAGATATTGATTTTCATATGCCATCGCGTCATAGAATTAAACATTATAACATCTACAGAATGTAGACCTCTAAATATCGCTATATATTTTCGTATATTGTTATGGTTCATAACATTATTTGCAAAAACAATACGTCTTACTCAAAACGATATTTGAGACGCATTTATACTCACGCCTATATTCCCAAAAGGGGTTGGCGAGCACATGAAAATTAATTTCAGTGCCCTATTTAGCCATTGTCGGTTCTAGGTACTCGTATCTTTATACAATAAACACCATAGGTATATAGCGACCCTGGTTTAAGCGATAACCGTATTCTTTTGTTACCTAAATTGTAATTATTGATACCCTTTGACAAGCTATATATTATATGACGTTAATATCCAAACGATATTAACTATAACATTTTTATCATAGCGTTAACGGAGTATCGATTTTGATACTAACGAAACTTAAACTTTAACCCAAACGGAATGATATCATTACGATATCGCTTTTTTCATAACTTTTTAAAGGTCTGATGCAATGACATCATTTGTAGGTACAAATATAAAAATACAGAGTCAATGTTCAGATCCAAAATCTCGAGCAGACCATCCCTCGCGCAAAATTAAAATAAAATTAACAGCCGGTCAATTACTTCCCCTAAAACAAAATGAGATATGTCTGTTGTAAAAAACAAAATCCGGGGCCGGCCGTTTATTTAATTAGTCACATTCTTATGATTGGGGGCCAATCCGAATGTCCGAATATTTCGAGTTCTTTGCCAAAAAGGCAATAATAAATTAAAAAAGAGGATATTCGAATATTTTCTTGGCAATGAGGAACGGCATGGTTAACGAAACATATTTTTTATCAATTTGACATATACGCATAGTTTGCTCGAAGAATCAATACAAAATATATTTTACTTACTAACTTAAAAACACAGCACAGCACAGTTTACGCAGTTTGGCGAAGCTGTGCTAATTGTAATTTGTTTCACACCACACCTTGCCAAAAAGCGCGGTTTTCCGCACGCTGCACGTCCGGAAAAACCCTCTTTTTGGTCAAGTGGTGACGTAAAGTTGTGTACAAAACACGGGTCGTAAAAAGAAAGCCCTCTCTCGTATTTATGACCCTCGCCTGCAGCCCGAGCCTCAAACGTCTGCGATATCGGCCTTTCTTTGTTTTACAACCCTTGTATCGTAAATAGCTATTGTTGTTGTGATCAATAAATTAAAAAAACTTATAAACATACTGAAGTACTTATACCTACTCGTATACGTACTAAATTAACACGACAAATATAAACGCATAAGAAAATGTCCTATCATTCTAAGTTTGTTTCGCGAGAAAAACAACATTTTTATCATTTACGTACTGAACAAATTAAGAGATGTTTCGTTTAGATTAATTTTTTAACTCATGTTTTTGAAGGCAGTTTGTTACGAGTCATTTTGCAACAATTATTGTAGTAATGAAGTTTGTCAAACGAAAATAGGGAGACCCCACAAGTTTGGTTTAATAAAAACGAATAGAATTGACACCATTTCAAACAGGTATCCAAAGTCCCTATAATGTTACAACAAAACAATCGTAAATAGCTTAAATAAAAAAGTAAAAAGCTTCGTTTTATTTTGGGTTCATTACTTATTTAGATATGATTGTGTACAAAATGTCTGTGTATATATCCCCAACATTTAAAAGAAAACTAATATTATATTATATTATATATATATGTATGTATGTATGTATTTACGTTAAAAGTGTACGTATATGGTATTGACAGCTATTCCGTTTTCAAACTAATTGCGGTCTTATAATATATTTTCACCAGCATATCCGATGAAAATCGGAGTAATTTGGACATGTCTAATCGATTCGCGGCTCTAGCTTCCGCCCAGTGTTGGAAACATGCGCGCAAATAGAAAACAGTAAAAAGTGCAAAATCATATAGCTGTTACAACACAAATGGTTGTTTTTTATCCCTTTTTTCGAGTCTCGAGGGTACGTTAAACGTTTGCAACCATCTCTATTATTCGGCACCCATATCTGACGTAAGCATATTTGCCACTCAACAGTTACTTATTAAATGTAATAATACATAATAATAAAGCATTCATATCTAGCATCTGAATGGATGGCAATTTTAATGTAAGGGTTCTAAACCCCTACAAAAGGTCAGTTTGAAATATCTAACAGCGTATTTTGAATGTTTTATTACAGAAACCCCTATTAGATTACAATAATTATTATGGTAATATTTTAAATGTAATCTTCAATATCCACAATTAGAAAATGAGGAAACGTTACTACAATAAGCTGTAGTTACATGTATATCATGTAGGTAGTATGTAAGCTTACCGATTATGATCTGAATTATTCTGGTATCTTAGAATTTGATAATTTTGTGCCATACTTGTCTGTTTCTGAAAACAACTTCCTAAACTATTCGATTTCCTATTTATTTAACGCATAAGGGATTTAACTTTTATTAATTCAAGCAAATCAATAGTTTACATGATTTGGTGCCAAAATGGCACCGGCGTTATAACATTAATCTAATAAGTAAACCAAACCCGCCATCAAATCAAAAACGATTATTACTGAGGTATTCCTTTCTTAACATCGCATTACGTCAGTTCCTATTTACCTCAAAATGTTTCATTTGCATAATAGCTTTTTTTCCTCCATTACTATTTACGTTAATATTCTGATTCGTGGGGCCGGGTCGCACGCACAGAAAACATAAAGACAATCTGCGTATGGTAGCCATTTATGTAAATAAAATCCACGATATAGCATTATGAATACGCCGTAGTATTACAATACAGGCGTGGCTTGCGCATTTACATTTTTATGCCACGCATTTTGCTTTTACCCTAAGATTAATTTACGTTACTCCATTCCCACTGCAACAGTTTTACATTTTAACAAAATAACTAAAAACATAATTAATATTCGCATCAAAAACGAAATGGAAACAAAGTTAATAACAATTTAGTTCGTTTAATCAACAGAGCATCAAGCAATAAGTCCTATTTAAGAGAAAGATAGAATTTCTCATTTGATTCGTCTTGAGTCATCAGAAACAAAGTGCGGCCGTCAGCGGCGGTGTTATTATCGCGTCTTAATAATTACAGGGCACATCAATCAAGGGCACATGCAGATAGAGTTTTGTGCGAGTCAGCGCAGTGCGGCCCACTGTGCAACCCTTTCTTTGATATCTATAATGATATTTCGAATGGAATTATTAAATAGCGTTCCCTAAATATGCAGCTAGGGTTGGGTTCCATGTGCACATCAAACAAATTGTCGATATTTTAATTCAGCTTTTTATTGTTTAGTTCAATGATCATGATCTTTTTTACTCCATAACACCACAACCACTTCGCTTACAAATATATTTTTATTAGTCATTTAAATAAATAAATAAATATTGGGGGACAATCTTACACTAAGCTTGTATGTAATATGGGTACTAGACGACGATATACATACTTAAATAAATATCCGTGCTACATGCACAAATAATTGCCCTGGCCGGGAATCGAACCCGGGACCTCTAGCTTCGGAGGCAGTGTCACTACCAACTAGGCTAAACAGGCCGTCGTCTACCAGCTAGGCTAAACAGGCAGGCGTATTTATAAATATTTTTATAAAACTATCTCAAATGCAACGCCACGTACCTAATTGTAATATCAACTGTCATCGTGTACGTTCCAACACATGTGCCATTTCTTAATGCTTAAGTCGTATTATTGAAACGTTTTTACTTTTTCCACCCTACAAGCCTGCGGATCTTCACACGATGACGGGCGCATTTCGGGTAGAACGCTCAAATTGACCGCAATTAAAAGAACAATGACTAGTTTCAATTCCCCAAACTTAATTTCCTTCGATGCAAACGTAGCTAACTGGAAATATAACGCTTTAAATACATTAACTGACGATGGTGTTTTTACTTCAATTTGATACGTTACACGCTTACGAATAAGTAGATACCTACATTTACTTTGTACCAAATAAAAAGAGAATTAATAAACCAGTAAGTAAGTACACAGAAAAACTGAACGTGTGACTAAAATACTAACTCTCCGAATTATTCGCTCATGAGTATTCGCACAGTTAGTATTTCAGTCCGTACGTTTTAGTTTTTTGTAGGTTAGGTTAGTTTATGTTCGGAGCTTTTATTACTACCCAAATAAAAATACCTTTATTATTCCTTAGAGGAAGCAAAACTTGTTTTTGCTCCCTGTATTTCTTTTAAATTTTCCATTTCTGACCTGCCGACAGGGAGCAAAATAGTATTTTGAAATCTTAACATCTGTCGTAAGCGTTATACACACCTATCAATTTGTAACAACAACTACCTTGAAAGTGAGTAAATCGTACAGATAGGAAATACTACATATAAGTAGAGTCCCAACTGTGACCGAAACCGCAAACCGAAAGAGACTCTTTTTGTCTTAGTGCCTCTTTCTAATATGGGTAATAACTATATCTAGAGGTATATACAGGGTGTGGCCTGTAATAGGAGCAAAAAATTAAACGGTACACTATTGAGCTCTCCAGCAATTATTTCCAAATGATTTTAATTGAAAAAAAAGTTTTTTTTTTTATTTCTTTTTTCGCAAATCTAGCTTACATGTACTTTTTAACTCTAGTGGAGTGATATTAATAACAATTTTATCAAAAATCACTAAAATTGTATAAAAACAAATTAAAAATCCCAAAAATATTCTTTTAAACCAAAAATGTGACAACGATTATGAGTCATAACTTGAAGCAACCTCAAAATCAGCATTGACTGCCGCGCTATAATCTCTGGGTGCCAAGATCCATTACTTGGAGGTCATAACTTTAGATCAAAATTCGTCCCAATTGAAAAAAGATAATAATTTATTGGACACAAGAGTTTATTGCAGATGCTCTAAGCAAGCGTCCTTTAAATTTATTGCTCCACACACAGTATATATTTTTTAATATGTGATGTGTGGTATTTTGCTTACTTATAGATTAACCCCCTTATTCATAAAACTTAACAAACCTCTGTTAACTAAAAGTTGTTTTGTCCCTTTCTCACAAACATAAATGTCAAAGTGACAGATCAGGACAAACCAAGTTTAGCGGCTTGATAACTAATAGAGGCTTGATGGACGTTTATGAATAAGGGGGTAAATATTTTTACTCATAGGGGAAGTGAAAAGAAGATGGTATTGCACGGTAGCAAAATTATTTCTAACTCGGGCGTTGTACTTTGAATCCCTCACTCACTACGCTCATGATTCCATTTTATTTTGGAAACCTTCGTTTCGTTCGGGATTCAACGCTTGCTAACTCTTGATGAAAAATTGCATTTTGCTCTCTTGTCTATCTACTTATAAAGACCCGTCTTCGAGTGAAGGCCTCCTTAAGGTTTAGCCATTTTATCCTGTCTCTTCCGGTTTTTTTTTACCCAGGCTTTTCCAGCTGTAACTCTTATTTCGTCTTATTCACCTTTTTTCGTCCTTCCTCCGCATCTAGTTATTGTAGGGTCTTACCATACAAGGAACCCTTATGACCCTTATGATGCCGCTTTGTCTGTCTATTGCTACATATCTCAAAAACTACTTATGCTATCGATTTGACATTTGGAAAAAAGGCTAACCCAGATGCATTGAACATTTATTTTGTAATATTTTTGTTTTATTTTCTTATAATATTAATTTTATTTTCTTTGAAAATTTACCGATACAAGCGGGGACCAAAAGTTCAATTGATTGATATTAACGTTATGTGCACGATACAAGTGCGAAATGTTTGTAATTTTGTACGAGTCCCGAGGTCTCTTGGCCCGAGCCGCAGGGCGAGGATCAAGACACGAGACGAGTGAAAATGACACTTTTGCACGTATATCGAACGGCGTAAAATTGCAAAAAACTGACAACATAAATCTAGACAAGCGGTAGCGTGTCCAGCCAAGTTCACCTCAGGAACTGGCGGACAGCAGCCGTGTGTTATTTTACACGACCCGTTTGGAGCGACTTTTGACCCCCAATAACTCCTAATCCATTTAACATTAAAAATGAAATTTTTGGTATATGCATTAAGATGCATTATAACAACTGGAACCCCAAATTTTATAAATATAGGTGAAATAGTTATTGCACTCGTTTGTCAGCAGCCAAAATATAACACAAAAGGCTCCACTAGCGGCTCACAAAGGAGTGCTTGTTCGTACACTCATGTATGGAAGCAAGACTTGGGTATGGCAGAAAAAGCATGAGAGTAGACTGAATGCGGTTGAAATGAGAGCGTTAAGAAGTATATGTGGGGTACGTTTGAGTGATCGGATAAAAAATAGTGTGATAAGAGAAAGATGTGGAATAGAAGATGATGTAGTGACTAGGGTTGAGAAGGGTATGCTTCGGTGGTTTGGGCATGTAGAGAGAATGAGTGAAAGTAGAATGACTAAGAGGATTTACGTTCAGGAGATGAGTGGTAGTATCGGAAGGGGACGACCAAGACGAGGTTATCTAGATCAAATTTCGGCGATACTGAAAAAGGGCCACGTCAGAAGTACCCGCAACCGACGAGCATGTATGAGAAGATGTATGGATGTGATTGAAGCGAAAGAAGTATGTAAGGATCGTAGTATTTGGCGTTCTTTAGTCTCTGCCTACCCCATGGGATAACGGCGTGAGTTTATGTATGTATGTGAAGTTATTGAGGTATTAAAGTTCAAAAAACGGCATTTTTACCACCTAGAAAGGTGAAATTTGGCATCCAGCTTGGTGATTATGCGTCTGCACATAAAAAAATCAGAAAACAGTGATTTATTTTATTTTATTATTATTATTTATGCTTGTTACCTCAGAACTCCGTCATTTATAAACCGATTTGCATTTTTTTTTGTTTGAAACGGTATACTTCAGGGGTGGTCCCATTGTCATTAGGTCAGAATCTGATCATAGGGTCCTGGAGAAATCGAGGGAACTCTTCAAATATTTTAGGTGCACCTATAGCGGTTAGGGTATTTTGTATAGTAACTCGGGCATTCGCTCTTGAAAAGCACCATTTTATGAATTATGACAAAAAGTAATGATATCCCTTCAAAAACATAAATGTGAAAATGGCAGCCAAGTACAATATGGGATGCGTGGTTATCGTCTTCACCGACAAAAGAATTGAGATCTAAATGGGTGCCAAGTTCCGTAGATTACTTATCTGAAAAGGCACTAGATTGTTTACAGTAAAACTAATTATTGCGGCTTAATGCATTTTAAGCCTTAACTTGGCAGTTTTCTATGCAGTATGTTATAATACCAGCTGAAAGCTGTTGGATATTTATAATAAGTGCGGTGGAGATACCGCGATCGCCAACCCGCATGCCAAGCGTGGCGATTACGGCATACACTCCCCGTGAATTTAGGGGAGGCAGCAGTAGTAGGCTATGTCCAGCAGTGGACGACCTTTGGCTGATATGGTGGTGGTTCATCATCATCACCGATCATCACCCTCTAACTAAAACATAGTTACTGACTTAGGCCAGATTTGGCCAAACAGGAGTAAGGACAATTGGCGCCAGAATTATAGGTATTGATTAGACTTTTAATAAACTCTTCTCTTGTTTATTGTTTGAATTGACTTGGTGTGCTTAGACAACTTACATGTAGGAGTTTTTTTTTCATGTAAGTAGGTATCCAAATGCTTCAAATGTTCAGGGGTCGAATCGACCTAAAATTTGATAAGTGAAATTTAGATATAGTCAAGTACTAGAAATAGTCTCATTCAAATTAAATCTCAATTTTTGAGAATACCAACCCTACACGCTACCCTTGGGTGGTGTTAAAAGTGCAACAAACTGGCAACTATACTGTCTTCTAGAAAAGCTCACGGTTCGTACCGATTGCCACACGATAAATAAATAATTCACAATCACACCTTAAAGTTCCAGAAACCGAAGTTTTAAGGACTAGTGTCCACAGAGATAAAATAAACAAAGGTCTAACCAAAAACTATTACTTTCTAATAATTCTCATTTAAAAAACACTTTGGTACTGTTACGAGTACAAAGCGCGGATGAGCTGTCCACTAGACCGATATAAGTAATAATTAGTCTTTCGGCCTTGCCACGACTCGTGGACCATTGGCACGCGTCAATACTGACTGACATCTTCACCCATCATCACATTACACCCACACAAACTTACTTATGCCACTACTCAAAACCAATTACTCACGAAATTAGCCTCTATTACCTCTACTTTACCACCATCCTTCCAACGGGCTAGTTTTACACAATCGCTCTGATGATTGTGAATGATGTTGCTATGTCTCTAAAAGCAATCTAATTAAGTTTTTTTAAAGACTATTGAAATTTATTGTTGATTGGCAGATGGCGCCAGCAGCGATATGAAATGAATGGTTCATACTGTAAGTCTTGAACTTAACGGTCAAACGGTAATGTGTAGAACGTCTTGTGAGGGCAGAGTAATTGAAAAAGTTATGACTTTCTCGCCATGATTGAACAAGCGGAATAATAGTTGCATTTTCTCGTGTTTTGAGTTGAGGGCAAGCAAATAGGATAGTCGTTGCGGTGTCACGTACCACTTTTGTATGCGACGACACGTTTCAACCAAGAACCAACTTGCGCCAAGATTCACTCCATCTCACGCACAGCTTCCATCTGTGTGAGCTCGTTATTTTCCCTGGGAACCCACATTTCCTTTTTAAGTTTCCAATTGAATTAGTATTCAGTGTCAGAATGCTAATCGTAAAAACGTTCTCTGTGGCACGACTCACGTTGAGCGGCGTGGAATCAGAAGGGATCCATCAACATCAGCGCAATTCCGATCACGAAATCCGCCATCAATCATAAACATCAGAAAGGATTAAAATCTACGTTGCACCTTCCGAAGCTCGAGTACCCTTGTTTTTCTCTAACCCGTAAATACTGAGGGGCGTAAGTACGGCTGGGGGGCGGTAAATATTATCAAGGGGGCGAGGGGGAATGCCCCCGCCCCGGAGGGGGGCACTATCCCTTATCGCGAGCGTTACCCTCGCCGCCGGCGTCCGCTAGACCGCCAAAATGTGGGACAAATCGATTCCTCTGCCCCATTTTTGTGCATCTGGACCGCTATCGATTTTTATGCACACGGTGGCAATCGATATCATCACAGAAGAAGAAACGTTTCAGGTTGCTACAGTTCATTCGAATTGAAAGCATTGTATTGCTTTTAGTTACGTGATTTAAGGTCACGGCCATACCTGCGTATCCTTTTTCGAGCCTTAAAATAACTTAGCAGGCAAAGTAACTTTAGATATGATTAGACACTGGAAATCTGTCCAGGGCAATATTAAATGTTTTTATACCGGTTGTAAATAACTTTTAATGAATACCTATAAAGTACCTCTACAAGTCATTTTTCGTGAAATTAAAAAACATTAATGTGGTTTGAAAAGGAGTAATAGTTGATACAATTAGTAGTGCATTCAGTAAAAACGTAATATGTCGACATTTTTTTTATAATATCATCTACACGTGTGAGATTTTAAGTTGAAATGAAACTATTTAATCATGATAGTCTCCCATAGAACAAAAAAATGATTTTTTCTCTTTCAATAATTTTAATAACTGTTAAAAATATAACGGAACGATTTCGACTATTAGGGAAATCTAAAAATTATAACTAAAAATAAATAATAATTATTAATTAGGTACGTTGTAAATTTAATAACGGACATGTAGGTCTATTATTTATAAGAGTAGCTTAGGTATTACGTTGAGAAAGCGATTAAATTAAGAAAATACTTAAGTAACACCTTAACCAAAAAGTTTACATCACTACTTTGTTAGACATTCGCATATTGATTGCAATAAAACAACGGAACGGCCATAAACTGCAATTTACTACTATCAGTTAAACTGCGACTTGCAACCTTCGGTCCATTCGGCGCTCTACAGCTGCTAAGTTTTATCGATTCTCTTTCAAATGTTGCCAATGTTTTATTAAGTTTTATTATAAACCGTATATCAGGGTTTACGAGGACTCTGTCTGGGGTTAAGTAGTCCTTATCTCATTTGTTGCTTTGTAACCCTCGGTTTGTATCGAAGGTAGTATTATTATTCTTAATTTACTTAACGTAATATTTTTTTGAAATCTCATTAAATGTATGTAAAATTTCATGTAAGTATGTAGAGGATTAGCTAAATGTACAGGCAGCTGCAAATTATGTGTACAAACTTCTAAGCAGGTAAGGATACGTATATTTTTTAGGGTTCCGTAGCCAAATGGCAAAAAACTGAACCCTTATGGATTCGTCATGTGTGTCTGTCTGTCCGTCCGTATGAAACAGCCGATTTACTCGGAGACTATGATCACTACAATTATGAAATTTGGT
Organism: Notocelia uddmanniana; assembly: GCA_905163555.1. Lineage (NCBI taxonomy): Eukaryota > Metazoa > Arthropoda > Insecta > Lepidoptera > Tortricidae > Notocelia > Notocelia uddmanniana. The sequence continues at coordinate 15,423,617 of LR991053.1, forward strand.
AGGAAGGTGTATACTATGAACCGCTATAGAAATATGAAGTGAAATTTTGTATCAAGCAGTTACGTCTGCTAATTGAAAAGTGTTGAGCTCCGAGCAGGATTCGAACCTGCGACCTCCTGGCATACGCGACCTGTATCTCTAGGCAACTGAGCTGTCGCAACAATCAAGTTCAGGCACGAAATCCTTCACTAGTTCCCTCTTAGAACGCCTTTTAGAAAGGCAAACGGCAACATGTACCTAGATGACTCAGGCTTCTTTTAATATCAAGATTGCCAGGTTTTTCCCAGGTTCGAATCCTGCTCGGAGCACAGAAGTTTTTCCATTTTTCCCTTTAATTTGAGATTTATACTAAACTACTTCAGTTTTTTTTTTATTATTAGATACGATCATTCATGAGAATCATATGAGCATTGTAAAATCCATCCTATTTCGTTATGTTACATACATATACGAGTATTATGGAGCTGGTACATTTTATGTGGTGTTAGAAATATTAACACAGACCAAACAGTGTAAATTAGATGAAATGAATGTAAAGTAAAACAAACGTAAAAGATCGCGTCGTATAGCGCACAAAACATTGTTACAATGGCCGCTTTACTCTAAGCGCTGATTATTTAGTTTAATTGATTATTACCATGGGAAGACGGCACCTCGCTCGCCTTTTTGCCGTATCACTATAACGGGCTAATTGTTCAATGTTGCGGAATCTCTCCACAATAATAACTTCATTTTGTCACGCCGCTGCAGATAGTTTTTCCTAAGCGCGATACATGGCGGATAAAAAGCGATTTGACGTCGATGATGCTAAGAATCTCATTGGAAACCGTGCGTTTCAAGTATTTTTGTCAACAAAAAATAGATTGTACAGATGCTAACAAATTACTTGATTAATAAGTGCCATCAGTCAATTTCGCCATCAAACAAATCCGATGACGGTTGGTAACTAAGATGGTCACCAATAAATTGCCAATTTAAAACTGAGGCTACAGATGTCTCTGCTAATAAAATAGGTTTGTATACATTTTGCAACGGAATGTACCCTGGTGTCAAACCAGTACCTAATATTAGTTGGTTTTGGTGGTGGTATATACTACTACTAATCTTTCGCACAATTATTCTGTTAACAAGGCAAACGTCTTTAAACGTCTATTTAATTCGCGTTACAATGATTAACGCTAATAACGCATGAAATAAGTCACTAAGCCACTCCGGCGCATATGAAAAGATTTTCACTGGCAATTAGTAAGCGTGTCTTCACACACTGGGGAACGGAGCGAGTCGCGCAAAAAGGTCGTTTTCCTGCATTTCCGCCTCCCATTGTCTTGATCTAATCTGCATTGGATTAATGACGATGCACGCCTTCAAACGTATACCGATAGAAAAATATTCATACGCGAACTTGGACCGGTAGTTGGGAAGGATATAGACATTAGATATAGGATATAGATAACTAAGCGTCAGGAGCGAAACAGACTCGATTAGAGGTGATTAGAGTTTATTTGTCAACTACAGCACAGCTTTCATCCTTTTTTTTCTACGGGGGAAAATCCTTTATGGATACCACCGCACAGCGGGGACAGTGCGGTGGTTATGTTGGACTTGCACCGACTAAAAACTCCCCGATCATCCTTCTCAACTCATTTCGGGCGGCTCTGGGATCTCTTTCGGAACGCACCAGTGCCGCCCTAAGAGTCTGTGGGTCTCACCATCTGCTTTCTTAGGCGATCACAGCTCCCAACTGTGACCGTCTTCGACCCCAAGCACCCCTTTTTAGTCACCTTCTTCGACAGGCAGAAGATACCGTAGCCGCATTCTATGCCCCGGTTACAGGGCGCACAGCTTTCATCCTAAGAAAGAACACCCACGAACTTGGGTTTGTAAATTATACAAAAATCAACACTTTCAAAAGGAACGAAATTTTTATTTAACTGCCATTTGAGGTTCCAACATGTCTGCTGTGTGGGGTGATATCTGACACAGTTTCAAAAGGTTTATTGTTGAGACTTCCAAAGTAGTCCAAAATGAATTTACGCCAGTCACCTTGTAACAAATTTGGTTGTCCATGTTACAATGAATTGTAATTTTGCGACAGTCATATTTGTTTGGGATCCAAAAATACCTACATAAATAATGTTATTATTCATTAAAGTCACAGCGTGCGGTAGAGCCAATTAAGGGAGTAAACTGCAACATAGTATTTGGAAGATCATAAATTCAAGAGAGACATGTATAACTTTGCATTATTCGTTTTCTATGTTCATACCGCATTGATTTAATGAAGGCAAACAAATTCGTTGGTATGAAATATTAAGAAAAAATTAGAGCAGTCTTAATTTATGTTGGTAACCGTACTTTCATTGTAGTACAAGCGCAATCCATCATTTTCTCGCAGCGTTTATACAACTGTAACAGTTCATCTCATGATAAACTGCAATGACTACCTCTTCTAACTATAATTAAACATGATTAGAGCTCAACACATGGTGAGCCGCAATTATAAGACGTTACAACGGCTACCGGGCTAGACGCTACACGCCATGCGATAGTTTCCATCAACCATTCAATAACTAACACGGATGCGAATTTTAATTAAACGAGCTCGTTGTTTCATTATGTCGCCCACTTTTTCTGCATTGTTTTGTTGACCGTAACATTAGCATTCAGCGAGGTTCACGATGGATCGTTGGGTCGAACGGAACGTCGCGACGTTCGACGCGTGCAGGCGTCGCCCCCTCGAAGCCCAAAGTGTTCCAATTGTGGAAAGCAAACGTCCCAAATCCATTCAAATCCGCACTCATGAATGAACCGAATGGGAAAGAGACAGAGGCATTTTCGCAAGGGGCACGAGTGAGATGCAATTTGAATGGTACGCGAAACGGGAATAGAGAACGCGAGATAATTCCGTCTAGCCGGAGGGATTCCCCGGTGTCATTGGTGTGCGTTTTCCGAATGCTACGGGAGTCGGGAATGTCGGCACTCGTCTTCCGTTCGTTTCCATTCGTATTGTCGTTCGTTCTTTCTGCCGTTCCCCTGCCACTTGTTGATCAATCGTAATAAATTGCCACCATGATTTTCCCATTGTGGAGCAGTTTGTCGCTTTACTGCAGAGGAAATTGAGTTTCCTTCAGTTGGTCGAGTTTATTTGTCACTTCTGTGAATGACTTTAGGAATTGTTATTGTTGTAGTATTGCTTTGCTTTGATACTAATTCGAAGAACCAATTTCATTTTTGATTTTCTTTGAGTACAGTTTCACTGCATGTTGGTATGCATTGCAATTATGTATTTAACGGTGCTCAATTAGTGAGCAGTTATTTTTGTGGCAAACTGTAGTACATAATGTACTCAAATTATTACCTATTATGACAGAAAGAATACACCAACCAGGGTGTCAAAGTTGAAAATTTCTAATCCCCTATAGATTCAATCATAAAAAACTGAATTATTCATATGGCAAACTTTCTAACATCACAAGCTGTCCAAAAGTACTATCGAAACTCAACCCAGAATCTATGAAATCCATGAATCAGAACTTATACTGCAAATTTTTAGACACAAATGAAGACATGAATAAGCAAACGTATAACAAAAAACAATCGGAATGTAGAAATGTGGTCGGAAGTGTAGAAAGTAAGGCTGGATTCGATTGGTGTGCAGATTCAATTGATAATAGGTGCAACGAAGCGTTGTGTGAACGGTGCACACCGCAATAAAAATACTAATGATGACTTTTATTGCTTAAAAGCGAAACTTGCAAACGAAAGCTTCAAACCATAAATTAGTATGTAATAAACGTGAGGTGAAAGACAAGAAATAATTAACAGATATTTTTTTGTTAACAAATAATTATGATACAAACAAGTATCCCACCATGCTTGGTTTTTTTTATACCACGTCGGTGGCAAACAAGCGTACGGCCCGCCTGATGGTAAGCGGTCACCGCAGCCTATGGACGCCTGCAACTCCTAGGGGCGTTACATGCGCGTTGCCGACCCTTTAAGAATTTATACACTCCTTTCTTGAAGAACCCCTTACGGTAGTCCGTCGGTAAAACCTCGACAGGGAGCTCATTCCACAATCGGAGCGTCCGAGGGAGGAAATTCCTCTGAAACCGTACCGTACGCAACCATGCATTTAGGTTCTAAGGTGTGAGGATGAATGCCCTGCCGACGGCGAGCGGTGCGACGGTAGAAAGCGGCCGTAAGCATCATGTCGAACAGTTCTTCGGAGCACAACCCATTATATAAGCGATAGAACACGCACAAGGAGGCAAAATTTCTCCTTAAACTCAACGGCTCAATATCGCTCGTGAGCTTGGGATCGTCAACGATTCGCACAGCACGTCTCTGAAGCGAGTCAAAAGGCCCAAGCTGGTACTCGTATCCAGGTGCTCCCGCCCAGAGGTGACAGCAGCACTCCATAAGAGGACGGACTTGTGACTTGTATAATAGAAGTCTCTGTCCCGGGGTGAAGTATCGCTTCGCTCTATTAAGCACACCTAGCTTTTTAGATGCCAGCTTGGTTTTGCCTGACATGTTTATATGGAACAGGAGCATTCAATCTTAATTTGTGTAGAATCCGTGAGATCTTTAAACTGATCTCCGGATCTGTACTTGTCTCTTGCTTACTATTAGGTAAGTACACGTTTCCATGCCAAAATCAACGATTTCACTGCAACCTGAACATTGTTCTAAGAGCAAACGGAGGGCTACTGATATACCTAAAATTAAACTAACAATTCTCAAATATAGCATCGTCTTTTGAAATTAGAACTCTAATTTAAAAATCAAACTAGCAAATTCGTACAGCGACCGTTACATTATCTTCATGCACACTAGCAGCTGCGGGCGCGACGTGTGTGAGACACTGCATTGCGGCGTCTTGGTTTAATATTTCAATGAGAATCACCACTTGGAGTCATGCCAGTCGGAACCACCATTCACGATATTATTCCCGACAGATACCGGCTAAACTACGTACCTATACACGTACGTAGGCCTATTTGCTGTTCGCAAGCAATCCTATTAGAGCGGTCAGGACTGTTATAGCGTGTACTGTGAGATTACGCCATGTTCGCCACTTTTATACGGTTTGCCCATAATTAGTGCTAACAATCGTAAACAAATTAATTCAATTTAATTCGTATGACACATTCACATTTGACATCTGCGTCAAATATAAATATTGCCATACGTCATTTTTAAATGGTTGACAGTTCATTTGCTTGGAAGAGATATACTGGTCTGACTCTATGAATGATGATTTGATAGATATTATATGTATCTAAATATTGTCGTTGGCCGTTATTATTGTATTTTAGGTACCTACCTAATACAACAAAAGCATGAGAAAAGATTCTTTAACAATCAATAAATAGACAAACATGAAAAATAATGACCTGAAAATTGTGAAGTATTACGAGTAAAAATGAAAAAATTGTAACAAACTAGACAATTAAAAAATCAAAGGAGTTACCGCCGTATCCTGCGAGACTTCCTCGTGGCACTCCTTGTGGAAGCCGTCGAATTGTTTACATTTCTCCATGCGACAGCGTGTGGCCCTACCTACCTGGTCTACACAAAAGTTCCAAAGTTCCTAAGTTCCGGCACGGCTACCGGCTACAAAGGTAATGAGTTATTTCAGTGTCTTGTTTATTTACAAAATATCACTACGTTTGAAGACGGACCATCAAAATGAGTCGTTAAACTGGAAATTCCATAAAAAGTGTTGTCGGCGTGTTGATGACCTCCGTAATTGAACTGCAGAGACAATGGACGGAACCCGACTGGATTCGGATCCGATTGGAGGTTTCGTGATCAGTTCAGGGTTGATCGTCTGATTTAAAAAAAATATAATCAAGCAGTTAAGTGTCCATAAATTAAACTTAGGAAATATATTTGGATTGCAGATAATTTTAGTGACATTTTCAGACTTTAAATATTATTTTTATCGATATTATTAGTGTTGAATTAATAGTTTTATATTTAAATTGTATATTGGAAGAGATATGTTTACAACATTCTGATTAAATTATTATAAATAATAGATTCTGATATTGCTATCCAAGCTCAGTCAAAACCTATTTCAAAATTTAGGTTGCTATAGGTAAAAAACTTAAGAAGATAACCTGTTGTATGTAGTTGTGACGTGTTCGAATAGACATTACATATTTAAAATGTGAAACAAACAAAACAAACGCCTATTCGAACACGATACAACTACATACAACAGGTCATCTTCTCAATTTTTTAACCTATACTCGTAAGTAAATCATCTTGCAAGAGAGTCTAAAATTATCATAATAAACATAATTTGGTATTATATCTTTCTGTAGCTCAATTAATGCGTCCATTATTAGACATTGAATCTATCTTACTAGTTAAGTCCTGCTTACACACAAAATGCGGGTACGTATACGTATAGTACATCCATTGCATTCATCATAAAGCAGCCAATAAACGCATCCAACATCAAATGCATCACACTATTCAGAAAGGCATCTTCAAAGAGTTAAAGAACATCGGCCTAACGTTCCGTTCTCTCCACGGTAACCCGATCCTCGATTATCTGCCGTCGAGCAATTATTGAAGCGTGAAAAGGAGCGACCTCCTATTATTTACACACGTTTTGTAATGCGGGCATTCCGATTTTGAAAAATATTGCGTTTCCTAGCGAACGACATGCAGGGGGTTGCATTCTATTGCATTATCTACAGCTATCATGCGCGAGCATAGATTTTATATGGCACCATCCAACACGTTTTAGATGTCTTTAAACTATTCAGAAACGGTTTGATTCATACGCTCTCTCTGACGTGTCTCTCAGAACCAAGTGTGCGTGAGCACGATGCACTGTAGTTTGAAATGGGACCAGTATTGAAATTAAATTTTTAGTTTATAAAATTCTTTACCAAAATGCTACATAAAATACCTATATCAACCCAAGTTTGCAGGTAGAGATTTTGTTTTTCAGAAAAATTCGTATCCTTATAGTAGGTAAAACCATAGGTAAAACAGATAAAATAATAACAGATTTTTTGTACAATTGTAATACGACTATAAAAATAATTTAATAAAACTCTATCAATGACAGTATATATTAAATAAATAGGCATTAGGCCAATGCTTTTAAGAATGTACTTATAATATGTATGTCATTCTAAGATCAAGTAGTTGTAAACAGATTGCGTACCTATTATTAACCATTGTTTCTGTTTCCTAAAAGTGTTTATTTAGTCTCGAAAATTGAGATAAAGTAATGACCAGAGAAATTTAAATTATTAGTTAAAAAAAAATTGAGTAAAACTCTACCAATGATAAAAATATAAATAGGTACTTAGTAAATATACACTAAACATAAAGATGGGTGTTTCGAGACCAACCCTTATAGGAATATAGAGGTAGGACCTACATAGATCAAATGTCATACTGATTTTCATCATCATCATGTTCAATAAAAAACCTTCCCACTGAACTATCTACAACCATAGCAATTTAAAAAAAATGAACAGTTCGCAATGTAGATACGAGTATGTTTTATGGTAGTAAAATACCATCATTTACTCAAATACTCAAATGTTATCCTAAATCTATCATCAATACTCTCATCCTGTTTAAAAATTTAAAAATGTGCCTATGTTATTTTTAATTACCGACTGAATCAATAATTAACTATCAAACTAAACTAGATTGCACAGAATAAAAAAATGACATATCCTAAATTTGGTAATAAAATATCCGGATGTTTACCTGGTTTGTTTAAAAAGGTTTCTTGAAATATCAATAAATACTAAAATGTTATTTTGGAGATTAAATTAAAACTGTTAAGCTTGAACGGCCCTCGCATCAGGCTAATCCGTATTGACTTGTTTCCAGCGAATGGTTTCTCCAAATCAACATTGAGTACCTACCTGATCGGTCGACGGTCATAGGGATGTGTCTTCGCTGTAAGTATTGTGGAATGTTTCTTTTTTATTTGAACGGAGTAAGAACTTACCTCGAAACTAGTAAGTTAAAAAAAACATTAATTATTAATTCTAATTGAACAGAACTGGTACACGGTCTAGCAGAAAGGTAATTATTATGATTTTCATTCATGTCATGTCACATTAATAAGTGTATATATTTTATTGCTGATAATTTGAATCATTTATTTTTTTCTACTCCAGCGTTGTAATTTGTCAATTAAACAACTGACAGCAGTATTAAAACAATACTCTTTATATACCAATGCAAGTCAATATCATAGACAATTTAGTATAGAACTGGTGGGATGATTCATAATGGATTTCCATATATTATTTTATTACAACTGTCTTTTTTTAAGTGGTACACGTCAATTCCCGTACTCTGCCACCATTTCTTTTTTTTTTTTTTTAATCAAATTATTTTGCTGTCTTAGAATAATTATTGTATGCAACGTTACATAAATAGGTCTTAAAATTCTCGGGTCTTTAATAACAAAACTGGCTATGCTAGTTTTGTCACAGAGACTCATGAGTTTTAAGAACCCTATTATTTGACTGTTGCACGAAATACTATTATAAATGCATTTATGGGTGTAAAAGTTTGACCGGGAGAGTGTAGATGCCTAAATATGTAGTTATTGCTAAGCATCAATCATAAAGGAACGTAAGTGAGACGTTCGCTCATATCCTATTAAATGCGTTCTTTTTAGACAATTGGCAACAAATCAAATTTTCAAGTATGAAATGTTAACTAATTTCGTAATTTTTTTAACAAGAACCCCCAAAATATATTTATTTTTTATTTTTATAGTTGTGTTCTAAATATTCACGAAAATGTGACAAAAGCCTACCATCATCGTCACAAGGCTGAATTGTGACAGTCACAGAAGAACAGCAATAAGTACACTTTCTTTAGTAAAGCTGTCTTAGTAAATGTGCTTCTGTATGATTTGTTACGCTGTGACGCCTTACTTGTCACTTACTCTATTTTAGAATGAGGAACTTTTGAAATCGATTTTTTTATATGAAATTGGGATATTTTCGAGAATTTAAAAATGTGCTTTTACTTAACTTTTTATCCTTTATTTGATTTCATCGGAAAAGCCTGCTAAAAAAATAAATGTTTAAATTATACATAGACAGTACCAGGGATTCCTTCTGCAACTACTTTTTGTTTGTTCTGTTGAGCATACAAGCCTCACAAAAACTAGGTGCGAATGAGATCACCCGCCGAACGCGCGCCTATCAGTGATAAACCCGTAAAGCTAAACGCTGAGTCACATGACAGCACCCGCCGTTTCCGCCCAATAAACAAACGTTATATTACAAACATTAACCGTCAATACGAGCAAAAATTTAACTTTACTACTCCCAAGGCGACGCTTCCATGGGACGTTACATTTTAAAAAACGTAACACGTCCAAATATTAAAGTTAAAACATCCTATTTACGCCTACCCGCCGCTCCAACAAACAAGACTTTTTTTAATCTAACTTTACCGTTTGTAAAAATTACTATTTAAATATTTAAACTTCACCCGCTAATTAACAGGGATTTAACCCTTCCGTCGCCGAAACTCACTTTAATATTTAACCCAGTGGAAATATTTGGCGCGTATTAAAATATGAAAAATTAATGCAGAGCACAACCCTCGCGGCTCGTAGGAATGTAAAAATCCTAGATTCCCACAGAGAGTGATCTGTCAGCAGGAAATAAAACGTAAGTTGCTAACTTAAATCATAAAATTGACATAATATTCGTTGTTAATTGTTTATTTTTTATCATGAAAGATTATATTTGCATTAACTCAAGAAAAATGCGGGAGATCTATCTATTACAATTCAATAAATAACGTAACAATAACTATTGTAGCTAAATGTTAAAGTAGGTACCCATCATTTTGTATTAAGTTTAAAATTTATTAGTCTGCTATTAGCTAAATTTGTTCGGTAATATTATAAAAATATGAATTATTTTCTCTTCTGTCCACTTGTCCTTCCGTATAAAAAAAATCACAACAACGGGTAGGTAAAAAAAGCGTACAATTTTTTTCATGAACTCAAAACAGGCGAATAAACAGACGAAATAAAAAAAATCCACACGACGTTACCGTCGCTCGATTCGGACCGCGGAGGTGCAACAAATTGGAAACATTCACATTCACACGGAGAGGCGGTCGGGTCACGGTGGAAACGTACCTTGCCGTGGTGCAGTCCCGGTACAGCACGTCGAAGTCCTTGCAGGAGAGCAGCTTGCAGCGGTTGACGCCCGGTTGGATCGCGCCCAGCCCGCGCAGAATGCGCACCTGCTCCACGTTGCACACCAGCGGCACTATGTCCAGTCTCTTCAACTTCGTGTACACTGTGTGCAACCCGCCCACCAGGTGCTTCAGAAACAGTTCGAACGCCTGTGGCAGGCACAACATGGTGTCCCCCTGGATTATGAACGCGGCAACTTTCTGTCCTCGATAGTCAACTAATTTACACTCGTTCGCCGAAGGGTCTGATGTCGAGATGGGAGGTGGGCTGCCGTAGCGCGGCGGGCCGTGATGGTGCGCGGCCGCCATCAGCTCGAGCGGCGAGTGGTGCATCATCTGTAGCGAGCCCAGCAGGCCCAGCCCGGGCGGCGGCAGCGGCATCCGCGGCGCCAGGAGCTGCGGCGGACTCATGCCCCGCGCCGGCGACGCCGCCTTCACTCTCGGCGAGCCCCCTGAAGATCCGCTAACTTCGCTCGCGGTCGACGCTGAGTCCACGGCGGACTCCATGCTCGCAATATCAAACTACACGCGCATCACACACACGGCCGTCGCGCGCGCCGTTTCGCGCAACAATAAATAAAAAGCCGGAGCGAAACGAGGGCGCGGCCGCGTGCGCGCGCCCGCCCCGGCGGCCCCGTCTGATTGGCCGGCCGCCTTCGAAGCCCTAATTCGATTGGGCGACGACATCGCCGCGGAGTCTCCGCCCTTTTTTCGTGTGCGTTTGGAGCGCGCGAAGAAACGTTTCTGTTTCTTTTGGGTGTTGTGACGGTGCGGCCGCGCGCCGCGGGCCGGGGGTGTATTGATAAAGAATGTCACTGGCAATCAATATGAGCCGAGGTGCCGGCGAGCGAGTCGCGCGATTTCCGCACCAATACAACACAATCGCACGGTACGACTTGATATCTAGTCGATGTTCTCTAACGCACGTGGTGCGCTATCGAGTTAAACTTTTGTTGTAATGGCTCGATTACAAGTTTGTAACTTTAATCGATAGCTACTACGGATGCCTGTTATCTACTTGATCCTCTTACGGTAACTTTGAGAAAACTTTATTTAAGTTAAGCGATTTCAATTCACTGTTTGTGTATTATTTTACCTACATTATAATGGCATCATAAAAATACTTTTTACGTGAAGTAAAACTTGAATAGTTGACCCAAAAGTTACAAATACGACTGAAGTGCCTCTGCCGCTCATCCTATCCTCCCTCCCTTATACTGCGTTATAAACCAATTTTAAGCGAAGGTTGTCTACTGTTCTGCTCTTTGTACTGTGGGTGAAGAACTGCGTAGCGTTTAAACATTTTCATGACATATTTAATTCAGAACTCATTTGGTTGACTATCGCAATCTGAATAAAAATATAATAAAATCCGCGATAAATAAAAATATAAGTAATATAATAATAAGTAGGTAGGTATGTAAATTTGGGGACACTTTTTATTATATTTACATTAAAACTATTTACTTATAGAACCGATTGCGGCGAAGATTCTGAGTGGATGAAGCCCAAAAAGTCCATATTTAAGGGAAATATTGGAAACTCCCAATTTTTTGGAAATTTCTTGTTGAGGCCAGAATGGACCAAACAGAAATAAAGAACTTTTTCTAGACTCCATTTTACTTGCATTATTGTTTTGGCCGAATTGACACATCGTTTTTAATTTATTGTGACTCTCAATGCATTCTGTAGAAATAACACAAAGATGTCAAATTGTTGTTTTGTTTTTCTAAATAGGTAGTTCTGGTAGTTGTGGTCGTGTCTCGGACTAGAAATTATACGCTCGCGGGGGTTATACTGTTTAAATGTTTAAAAACTACTTTTCTGGAAGGGGCTACCTATGTGAGCTACTTGGTTGTAATACCTATTTTGTGTGTTCAGTTCAAGCTCTATATCCCACCACATAGCCACACATAAGTAAGTCCTACTTACCTAAGACTTACCTAGTAAGTAGTTCCAATTATAATAATAATTCTAATCGTAACTATAGGTATAAGGTAATTACAAAAACAGGCCAAGTGCCTGAGTTCCGTACAAAATTCTTTTATACAGAATTTATAATGGTTAAAAATAAGACCTTTATGGAGATATGGTTATATTTTACCATTATCTATAGGTAACATTTACATATACATACCTATATGAATCATACATAATAAATTCAAATTCTCTTGATAAACTTCGGAGATAAGAGTTTATTACATGTTCATTCATAAATCGAAATTTAACTACCATTAAATAAGAAAAACCGTCAAGTGCATGTCGTACTTCGCACATTTAGGGTTCATCCATATCAGCCCTAGGACGTCCACTGCTGGACATAGGCCTCCCCCAATTTCATGGGGGGTAAATGCCATAATCGCCACGCTTGGCATGCGCGTTGGCGATCGCAGTATCTCCACCGCACTCTAGGAATGCTGCTGCCCATTCCCCGGTGGTCTTGGTCGTAGTTTTAGGACATACCAGGGTTCCGTACACTGGCAGAGTATTCACTTTATCGCTTCGCTCCACTCGTAGCACTTGTAGCCTGCGTAGACCCGTAGCAGTGGCGTGCCGCCGCCCGCAACCTTCTGTGCTACGCATTTGACCGCATTAATGAAGTTGTTTGCAATAGGAAAATGAGAGCATTTCAAAAAGAAACATCTGATTTACTAATTTAGCGGTATTTGTTAGTAAAATATACGTAATAAGAAGCATTATTATAACCAAATTTCAAGTTCATAGGTCAATGGGAAGTAATAAGAAAAAACGGAATCAAATCTTGCAAAAAAGTTGAACTTCGTGGTTTCTGATTCCTTTGGCTGTATGGTTTTTTTTATCAAAAAAGATGCGTATTAAATAATTTCAAAATTTGAAGACTGTATTAGCTCCAATCGTTTGGCTGTAAAACCGGTGTGACAAACGACCGACAGACTGACACGTGAGTGACAGCAACAAGAATTTGGTAGTTTAGTACCCGTATAAAGAGCTTGTTTTCATAAGATACCTACGTCCCTCATATGGACCATTATTCATAATTTAAAATAATTTCACACTTTTATTCAGTTTTGGTACGGAACCCAATCTATAGTCAACATTTGATGAACATTGTTAGGGTTCTGTACCCAAAGGGTAAAACGGGACCCTATTACTAAGACCCCGCTGTCCGCCCGTCTGTCTGTCTGTCTATCCGTCTGTCACCAGGCTGTATCTCGTGAACCGTGATAGTTAGACAGTTGAAAATTTAACAGATGATGTATTTCTGTGGCTGCTATAACAACAAATACTTATTAAAAAACAGAATAAAATAAATATTAAGAAAAAGAAGAAGAAAAAACATTTATTAATGACAAACACAGGTAATACATAGAAGTTTACTAAAATAGGACGAACACTGTTTGTCAGAAAAGGGCCACAGCTCAGAATGAGGCTAGCAAAGCCAGCGCTGTTCTTCCGTTGTGGCCCAGGTGCAAGCCACAGCTCGCCGACGACGCGGCGATACTAGCCGATTTTTCTGACAAATATATATATATATATATATATTTAACATTTATAAACTTTAACATTATATAATTTACCACAAGGGGGCTTCCATGCAACAAACGTGTTTTTCTGTCGTTTTATAGATAATGGTACGGAACCCTTCGTGCGTGAGTCCGACTCGCACTTGGCCGGGTTTTTTTAATGTCATAAAACAACAAACCTCTGTTACTGAAGTAAATGTGTTTTGTCCCTTTTCCTCAAGCTGAATTTGAAGGTTTCAGATCAAGACTAACGATTTCTAACTGCATATGAGGCTTTGTCTTTCGTAGTAAACAATCGTAAAAAAATATAACCATTCTATGTTTAAATTATTAAAGTCTTAATAATTAAATATAATAGCTTAGTTTTATATTTATATTTATTTTTATATATTTATTTATCAAAATAAAATTTAGGTGGTGTGTAACTTTCATGTTTTTGGCAATAATCTTTTTATACCGATTTTCGCAAATTTTCGCGTGTGGCCATCGAGTACAGCATATCGAGCCAACACTAAGAGAACGAGTGAGACAAAATTGGGGCGACGGTAGCTAGCCTAAAGCTAAAAAATATTAATAAGAGCATACAAATACCAACACACCAATAAAACATTGCATTGCATCTCTTGACAAAAAAAAGATTCACTTTACAGAAACAATACAAGACCGTTGTTTCAAATCCCACCGCTCCCCCGCTCCCGAGTTACAAACGCACTTTTCTTCGTTCTTGGGATGACAACATAGGGACTCACTGTATTAAGGTGTTTCGTTATAAAAGATTTTTAAACGGCATTTAAGGTGGCATAATTTGGTCGTGACGACCGTTTATTTATAAGACCACAAAAATATAACAAGACAGAGAAAGTATTGCATCACTTCAAAAACAAAAGACTACAGAAACAATACAAGAAAGTGCCTTGTTTCAAAACCTAAGATGTTTCCTCCACTCCCAAGTTACAATCGCACTTCTTCGTTTGTTGTGATGCGAACATAGCGAAGGACTCACTGTATAAAGGGTGTTCCGAGTGGCGAACAATGCGCTCGCAACGTTTGAGGGTACTTGATCACTCCTTTTATACCTCGAGAGGTCTCGTGACCAATATTTTCTTCTATAGACGTGTAAGTTGTTATTAGACGGAATTGGTTCTTAGTTGAAATCGGTAAATATGTGTGTGCAAGGAGTGCTTATGATTAAGTAAATGCAAAAATTTGTCCTTATATCAGATACAGACAATTTTTATTTTATTTATTAAGGCAACTAACAGTCACATTGCAGAATAAGGTAAAAACATTTCAGTAATAAACCTAGAGTGCCATAACTTACGATTATATTACAAATGTAAATTAAAAGCGATAATAATTCGAACAATAGCAAAAAGAGTACGTGTGCACACGCCTAACAATCCTACATACATTTTTAACCGACTTCAAGATTTCAAAAAAGGAGATTATCAATTCGGTTGTAGGTTTTTTTTAATCTTTGTTAGTCCAGAATTCCGTCATTTCTGAACCGATTTTGTTTTTTTTTTTATTGTAAGTATATATTTAAATTCAAATTCAAAATATTCTTTATTCAAATAGGCCGAGCAACAATCACTTTCGAATCGTCAGTTATAACATGTATTAACATATATATATTAATTAATTATTTAGAGCAATTTATTGATGATGTTATTATTCTTTACAATAAATATTGTATTGTTGTAGACATGTCAAAATAAGTAATAATTATGTAGTAAAATTCACAATAGGATCGTCATAACATAAATAATAAGGAGAATAATAATAATAAATGTATAAAAATAGAAATCTAGACAGTTTCTAGAATAAAATCAAAATGTCAAAAGAAAATAATAAGATAATATTAATATCTAATTCTAATGCCATAATGATTAATTCATTAATATTGCAGTCACAATTAATCCCACGGTGTTTTATCATTCATGTAGTCGTGTGTGCTATAATATGCTTTCGATATAAGTTTACGCTTTACATAATTTTTGAATTTATTAATAGATAATCCAGTTAGGTTTCTTGGAAGCTTATTATAAAACTTCACACCATTACTCATGAATGATTTTCAAATTTTTTGGAAGCGAGTGGTGGGCACCGCAAGCTTGTGTTTATTTCGAGTATTAATATTATGTATGTCACAGTTCTTCCTCAAATTTACAATGTTTTTATGTACATACACAATATTATCATAGATGTATTGACAATGCAATGTCATTACATTAATGTTCTTGAACTTATCTCTAAGTGAGTCTCTATGGTTCATTATATATATTGCTCGAATAGCCCTCTTCTGCAGAACAAATGTAATGGTATTAATCTCTGAAGCACTGCCTCATAGTAAAATACCATACGACATAATACTGTGGAAATAACTAAAATATCGAGCTGCCTTCATGTCTGTCAGTTGGCGGATCTTGCTGGATATGTCCAAGTTGGTCCCGTTTTTGTCAAAACGCAGTTCTGATGATGGGATCTATGACGAATTGAGGGAACTCATCAAATCTTAAAGGCAAATATATAATGATTTTTGTGTTTTTATCAACTAATCGAGCATTTTCATACAAAAATGTGACATTTGATGAAGTGGAACTGCTGATGATGATCAGAACAGAACTCTACAACGACGAAAAGTTCACGTTTGGCGATTTGTCGCTAGGAGGACAAATTCATGATAATACTAAAATGACTATATGTGTGCCTTTCACATTTGAGGAGTTCCCTCGATTCCTCATGGATCCCATTATCAGAACTCAAGCATGACAAAAAATAATCGTGAAAATAGAACTTACTTAACAAACACAGCTAGGAGGACAAACCAACAAACGTGAACTTTTCGTCGTTGAAGAGTTCTGTTCTGATCATCATCAAGCAGTTCCACTTCATTAAATGTCAAATTTTTGTATAAAAATGCTTGATTTGTTAATAAAAATACCAAAATCACTATATATTTGCCTTTAAGATTTGAGGAGTTCCCTCGATTCCTCATGGATCCCATCATCAGAACTGCGTTTTTACAAAAACGGGACCAACTTAGATATATATATCCTTACAATCAAAAAAAGAATTTTCGAAATCGGTGTAGAAATAACAGAGTTCTGGAGTAACAAACATTAAAAAAAAAACATACAACAGAATTGATAACCTCCTCTTTTGAAATCTTGAAGTCGGTTAAAAAGTGACATTTGATGAAGTGGAACTGCTGATGATGATCAGAACGGAACTCTTCAACGACGCATAGTTCACGTTTGGCGATTTGTTCTCTTCGTTATGTTTGTCAAGCAAGCTAGGTTTTCAAGACAATCATTTGTCAAGCTCGAGTTTTGAAGTTGGGATCCATGAGGAATCGAGGGAACTCCTCAAATGTAAAAGGCATACATATAGTGATTTTAGTATTTTCATAAACAAATCAAGCATATACATTTAAATAAGTAACATTTGATGAAGTAGAACTGCTGATGATGATCAGAATGGAACTCTTCAACGACGCATTGTTTACGTTTGGTGATTTGTTCTCTTCGTTATGTTTTTCAAGCAAGCTAGGTTTTCAAGACACATTTTTGTCAAGCTTGAGTTCTGATGAAGGATTCCATGAGGAATTGAGGGTACTTAGTCTTCTACTATTATAAACATACTTATAGCCATTTTTATTTCATTGTATGGAATCTAAAAGTGCACCTAATAATCTTTCACCGGCCTTCCACATTGAAGTCGGTTTTTTTCTTAAAAAATATTTTACAAGAATTTAATAAAGCTAGACTTCCTTCAGAAAAAAATGTTTTTTTTTTCCATTTCTCAAAAAGAAGTTCTCATTTCGATTATTCAAGGGTTGGTGTATTTAAATGAAATAAAAAATATCCAACCCATACTCTTTTATTTTGTAAGAAAAACGACCGACATGAGTGGGACCAAAATTTCGTAGTCTACATAGTTTCTAGATCTAGTTGGGTATCGTTGGTAAGTATAATAGTTATAAGTATGGAAGGAGCTGATTCAGATTTGTTATACTCGTAGTTCTTAATTTTCAATTTTGGAAGGGTGAGGTTTGCCCGCACAAAGCCTCGACATTGACGTGTCTTCCCCCACTGGAGAGGAAGAGTGAAAGCCATCGGATCACTCAAGAACGGCAAAGCACCAGGAGTAGACCTCATCACGGCGGAAATGCTTAGAGCAGACCTACCGCCGCGAACGTGCTGACACCTCTTTTGCGTAACATCTGGTCAGCCGAAGAGCTACCCGATGACCCTGTGCTTGCGGGTCTACGACAGGGATGTCTTCTCTCACCTCTCCTATTTCTTGTTGTTCTCGATGGCATCATGAGCGATACAATAAGCAACAAGCGCCGCGGCATAGAGTTGGGACTATCCAGCGTCTTGGACGACCTGGATTATGCCGATTACATATGCCTGCTGAGTCACAAACGCGCCAATATGCAAGCCAAGCTGGGCGACCTACAACGAGAGACAAAGGAGACGGGACTGAAAATCTACACCCGAAAACCCAGGAAAGGCAGGGCAGGGCGACAAGCTCATTGCCGTTGCTCATTGGCACAGAGGCTGTGGAAAGGGTCCACAAATTCACTTACCTCGGTAGTGTAGTGTTGGAAACTGGAGGGACCGAAGAGAACATCGCTTCGATAATCGCCAAGGCAAAAGCAATCTTCGCACAGCTCCGTCCTGTGTGGCAATCGCAGAAACTGACTAGGAGAGTTAAGCTCAAGATATTCCGATCCAACGTAAGAACCGTGTTGCTATACGGATGTGAGACGTGGGAGGTTACTAAGGACATATCGCGCCGGCTTCAAGTCGTCATCAATCGCTGTCTTCGCCGTATTCTCGGAGTTTACTGGCCCGAGAAAATCTCCAACATAGAACTGTGGGAACGTTGCGGTGAGATTCCAATCGACCAGCGGATCAAACGCCGCAAGTGGAACTGGATCGGCCACACGCTCCGAAGGGACCTTGATCACATACCGAGGCAAACCCTAGACTGAAATCCCCAAGGAAAGCGTAGGCGAGGCCACCCTAAGCAAACCTGGCGGCGGACGATCATCGCAGAGGCGAAGAACATAGGGAAGACTTAGAGCGAATTTAAGCGCGAAGCCTAAGACCGAACGGGACGGCGGCGCACTGTGGAAGCCCTTTGCCCCATCTAGGGGACACAGGAATATAAGTAAGTTAGTATGAATCATGTCAACTTTGCCTTTGGTCGACGCAACACGTGACCAAGATGCTAGACTATACTCGTATTAAGAGATTGAGCATTGCCATTTAACATGGCAATGCCGCCAGCATTTTGGGGACGTTAATACCCACTGGCAGCGGCTTAATAGATTAGTTTTTTTTTTATAAGTATGTAGTATGTTTTTTATAAGTATGTAGTTCAGGGAGATCTTTGCCCAAAAAGCAAGTTATGAACAAGTTTTCAAGTTAAAGCGGGCGCGCGTGAGTCTGACGACCCTGCTATGTTTGTTTACCGTAGCGGCAATTGTGTCATCAAATAGCGACACAGCTCTATTTAGATCCAGGCAATCCGTCACCGGCGCCCAATCAGTGTCTCGTAGATCTGCAGACACTGCCTGCAAGTTGACACGACAAACATTGCGATCGCGGCCACGACTAGTGGTACCACCGTGACACACCAAAGTACCACTAGTCGGGTCGTCAGACTCACGCGCGCCCGCTTTAACTTGAAACCGTGGATGACCCCTGGCTTAATAAGATGCATGAGACACCGTGATCACCTACACTTACATGTGCGAATGCGGCCTTATGACCAAATTTTAAAAACCAGTTACACACGCTATAGAAACTTCTATCGGCAAATATTAAGACGTGTCAAAGCAAATTACGAAAATAAGGAACTAACTCGCAATAGTCATAACCCAAAAAAGCTTTGGAACTCTATAAAGCGGGTCTGTGAGTATCCTAATCAATCATCTGATGCCACTGAACTGACTAAAATATCCGCAAATAGCCAAGAATCGCTTAATGCCGTTAATAAACATTTTGTTTCGACTGGGGCTGAACTGGCAGATCGAATTATGCATAGGCTTAAAACTACACAGCAGACTCTAGCAAAGAATTGTCTTCCAAAGAGAACACCAGCTCACTCTTTCTTTCTTATCCCCACCGATCCGCTAGAAGTAAAAGACTCATACATACATTAAAGACTGACAGTGCGCCTGGTCCAGATGGTTACAACCCTTCTTTAATAAAAGCTATTGGTGAATCGTATGTGTTCCTCTAGCACACTTATTTAATCTAAGTTTATCGTTGGGGTCATTCCCCAGTCGCTGGAAAAAGTCCTCGGTGACTCCCATTTTTAAGAGTGGGCAGAAGAATAACCCAGACCACTATCGACCAATCTCGCTTATCGGTATTTTCTCCAAACTATTGGAGAAAGTAGTTAATAAATGCCTGACTCACTTTTTGGAAAATAACCACCTTCTCTCTGAAAGACAATTTGGTTTCAGGAGAGGTATGTCCACGGAAACTGCCGTAGTACTATTGTCTAATTTAATTGCTAAACAACTTGACAGGGGTAGGTATTGTGTGGGAATCTTCCTTGATCTCGCCAAGGCCTTTGATACCGTTTCAAGGCCAATTCTCCTAAAAAAAACTCGAAAACATCGAAGTAAGAGGTACGGCGCTGGAATGGTTCAAAAGCTATCTCACTGACCGGACACAGTTTTTTAGGATTGGCGACTTTACCAGTGAGGAGTTGGCTATTAATTACGGTGTCCCACAAGGAAGTATCCTCGGTCCAACGTTATTTTTGATATACATGAATGAAATCCTTTCCTTACAGCTGCCAAATTCGGACCTAATTTGTTACGCTGACGACACTGTAGCCCTCTTCAGTGGTAGATCTTGGACTGAGGCCATTGATATGGCAGAAAAGGGAATGTTGTGTATAGCTGACTGGTTGGATAATAATTTACTCACGCTTAATACTAAAAAAAACAAATTTGTAACGTTTTTCAAAACACTCTCATCGGCACCCTCTACGTGTAATCAACTAACATGGTCATCTGCCTACAGTATGCATGAGTCAATTGAGCGTGTTGAAACGACTAAGTACCTTGGAGTGATAATTGACCAAAAATTGTCCTTCAGACAGCACATCACGTCGTTATCTAGCCGGGTCAGGAAGTTCATCTATATCATGAAGCTCCTGAGGGCCGGTGCGTCCAGAGAGGTTCTTATTCTTGTGTACTTCGGTCTCTGTCAATCCATTCTTCAATACTGTATTGCAGCTTGGGGCGGCGCCGCAAAAAGTATAATGATACTATCTGAACGGGCACAACGAGCGGTGCTAAAAGTGATGTTGAGGAAACCTTTTCGATTCCCTACCAACGATTTATACAAAGAAGTGTTGGTTCTTCGAGTGCGCCAGCTTTTTGTTTTAAAAGCTGTCGCAGAATCTCACCGTATTGCATTAGCTTCAACTGATCACCCGAGGCGCCGTAAAAAGCGTCTTAATCACATGGTCATAACAACTCCTCGCGTAAAAACTGCGTTTGCCAAGAGAATCCCCTTTTATCTGCACCCTACAGTATACAACAGAGTGTCACATGCGTGTTCCTGGACACGGCGCGACCTTCCCAGCATAATCTTCAAATCTAAAGTAAAAAAATGGCTTCTTACTCACACTTGCACTTTCTCTCTCTCTCACAAAAAACACACACACACACACACACGCACGCACGCACGCACGCACGCGCACACACACACACACACACACACACACACACACACACACACACACACACACACACACACACACACACACAAATATTATTTATATATATATATATATATATGTACATATTTAAGCACGCCTTCTAACGGGTGCGCTTGCCCCATAATGTTACAATAGTTTGGGCATGTATACTGTTTTAGATTTTAGAATTTCTTCGCACGGTCATCTTACTCCTTTATTTTTAAAGTCTACTTTGTTAAATCTGTATTCTCGGCTCCCAAAATACAGGCTGTGCCTAGTTTGGGGCTGACGGATATCCTTATCTGTATTTTCAATATTGCATGATCATATTAATTTAGTTAAAATAATGTATTGAATATAACATGTTGTTATGGTAAATAAATTATTATTCACCTTATTTATTTTTTCGTCTTAAGTTAGATTTTTTACAATAAATTTATACAAGTACAATATAAAAATATACATACAAAATATAAAAGCATTATAAAAAACCTAACCTAGGGTGCCGCCGGCAGCGAGGCTAGCCTAAGCTACCGGTGGTTAGGGCGACAGAGAGAGGAACCTCCGGACTATCCGCGCCGTGTCCAGGAGTACCGCCTTCTGTATTTGACCCTTGACCCAGCCATCTAACGAGAGTCTCTTGAGATGTTGGTCGAGACTCTTCGCTATTAGACCGTTCACAGAGACGACTATCGGGACAATAATCGTTGAATCAACATCCCACATGGCGGTTACCTCATGTGCCAAGTCTAGGTACTTGCTGACTTTGTCCTTCTCAGCTTTCACGAGGTTCTCGTCATGGGGGATGGTGATGTCAACGAGCACTGCCTGGCGCTTCAATCGATCTGTCAGCACGATATCAGGCTTGTTGGCTACAATAGTCCTGTCCGTGATGACAGATCGATCCCAATAGAGCGTTGCACGACCATTTTCGAGAACTGGCGCAGGTGTGTACTTATAATACGGCACTTCGAAGTCTACAAGACCGTATAAAAGAGCAAGCTGCTGGTGAATAATCCTGGCCACCAAGTTATGTCTGTGCTCGCCGTTACCAAGATGACTACAACCAGAAATAATATGCCTGAGTGACTCTCCAGGACGGCGGCATGCCCGACAAATGTCGACCGTACCGTCCTTCAGGATATATTTCCGGTAGTTGTTCGTCATGATAACCTCGTCCGCAATTGCACAGACAAAACCTTCAGTTTCCCCAAAAAGATCCCCAAAACGTAGCCAGTTCACCGATGCGAGCAGGTCTACGTCGGGCCCCGTAAGGGCCTTGTAGAACCGCCCATGTAGCTCCTTACTCTTCCATACCACCCTGCGGTCCTCGGTGCTTAGTACTTTAAATCCGCGCCAATTCTCGTTTGCCATGGAGAGCGGGGTGATAGATGTGTCTGCTGCCACTACGTCACGATGCATCCCACACTCACTGTTTAGAAAGTAATCTCTGAGACTGCACACCTCGCGATTGTGAAGGTCTTTGGCATTTAAGAAGCCGCGACCTCCAAGCTTCCGCGGGATGTACAGTCTCATAACAGAAGATCGTGGGTGTAGCATACGGTGCGCAGTGAGCAGTACACGTACCCTTCGATCCAGGAAATCGAGCTCAGTCTGAGTCCACCTTAATATGCCAAAGGAGTATGTGAGCAACGGCATCACCCAGGCGTTGAAGGCGCGAACCTTATTGCCGCCCGACAAAAAACTATTGAGTACTTTTGTCAGGCGACAGAAGAAGCGCTCCCTCACCGCCCGTTTGATGTCTCCACCCTCGATACCCAAAGACTGTGACATACCAAGATACTTATAGGTTTCTGCTTCGGAGAGAGATCTGAGAGCGATTGTCTCAGAAATATGTAAATTTGTGGAATTTACAACTTTCCCCCGCTGTACATGCATGACCGCACACTTATCGACACCAAATTCCATTTTGATGGCACTACTGAAGACCTCTCTGGTTTTCAGTAGCTCCAACAGGTCATGTTTATTTGGTGCAAATAGTTTAAGGTCGTCCATGTAGAGCAGATGAGAAATGACCTCACCCTCTCTCCGTAGCTGGCAACCTAGTCCTGAATCCTTGAGCAGGGTACTGAGCGGATTCAGCGCCAGGCAAAACCACAAGGGACTCAGACTATCACCCTGAAAAATACCTCGCTCAATCCTGATGGAATCCTGCGGGCCAGAGGGGCCCTCTCCTCCCCCGGGTTGACGAAGGACTGTGGTCCACTGCCCCATGCAAGCAACTAAGAAGGATCTCAAAACTGCATCCACTTTATACAGTTCTAAGATCCTCCTCAGCCATGAATGAGGCACCGAATCATAGGCCTTCTTATAGTCAATCCAGGCGGCCGAGAGGGTCCCCTTGTTTCGCCGGACTCGTTGGCAAATGGTCATGTCTATGAGGAGGAGCTCTTTAGTACCACGTGACCCAATCCTACATCCATTTTGAGCGGGGGCCAGAATGTTGTTAGCAACAATGTGCGTGTTAATTTTTGCTCTCAAAATGGATGTAAGGAGCTTGTATAGCGTCGGCAAGCACGTGATGGGTCTGTAGTTCTTCGCTTCCGTGGTACTACCGGACTTGTAGAGCAAGGAGGTAACACCAGTTGTTAAGGGCAGGGAACCGAGCTCGAGGGCTTGCTAATTAATTATTATTATTATTATATTATTATAGTTCATTCTTTTAGTAAAATTCAAATTGATTTATGGCAACATTGGCAACATAGCGACATCGAAAATATTAATATAGACTATATCAATCTGTGACATAGGACCCGGGTATGTCCTAAAACTACGACCAAGACCACCGGAGGATGGGCAGCAGCATCCCTGGAGTGCGGTGGAGATACTGCGATCGCCAACCCGACATGCCGAGCGTGGCGATTGTGGCATTTAATCCCTATGAAATTGTGGGAGGCCTATGTCCAGTAGTGGACGTTCTTTGACTGATATGGAGGTTTTTTAATAATTTATTATTTATATTGGGGGACAATCTTAACACAAATCGACCTAGTCCCAAACTAAGCAGAGCTAGTACTATATATATTTACTCGACGACGATATACATACCTATATAGATAAATACATACTTAAATACATAGAGATCATCCAAGACCCAAGAACAAAATCCGTGGTAAATGCTCAAATAATGCCCTGGCCGGGATTCGAACCCGGGACCTCTAGCTTCGGGGGCAGTGTCACTACCAACTAGGCTAAACAGGCCGTCGAACAGAAAAGGTGGTGGTGATGGATAGCTATTTTTAGTGGAAACTAGGTTGTATAAATATATAACACCTCTGTATATTATAAATGTGTTTAACTTTACCCAGGTAATTGTATAACTTTCTCGAATGTGAGGTGTTTTTTCACGGGCAAAATTGTGTGGATGTCGAAGTTATATAGGTACTCGTATACTCGTAGTTTCGTCATAAATCAACATGGGCAGGGGTCCGCAAACCACGGCTCGCGAGCCGCATGCGGCTCTTTGAAAGGCCAGGTGCGGCTCTTCCAGGGCTCCTTAAAATATAGTGAAAAACTTAAAACAGGTATTTTTGGCTCTCTGAGGTTAACAAAAGACGGTAATTTTACTGAATTTGGCTCTATGGTCGGAAAGTTTACCGACCCCTGAACATGGGCATTGTTGGCCAAACTCCAGATAACTTTGTCCACGACACCATGAGGGACGGATGCTTGACGTCTGACATAGGCTCGATCAGACTTGCTTGGCAGCGGGCGTATGATGGTTGCCATTTTATCACGCATCGTCGTGGATAAGACACCCGACGAATGTCTTATCCACGACGATAAGTGATAAGATAAGGCAACCATCATACGCCCGCTAGTGTGTTTTGTCAACCTCTTTATTTTATACAGTCTGTATTTCGAAGACAACGGCTCTTATTAGATTTAGCCAAGTCAGAAAGACGTTATTTTTGTTAACAAGATGCCGTTATCAATCATATTTCAGCGACGCAAACTGTATCACAAAGGACACTCTTATCTTATTTGCTGAGACAATAACTCATAATGACTTAAAATGTTCGGGAGCTTAGGGTAATGTTTTATGCGATCTTAAAGAGAAGTTCGTCTTTCCATATGTTTCCAAAAGTCTTGTGTTTTTTTCATTTGTCTATTTGAATGTGGAATATTAGTTTTACGAGACTACTTGATAAATCATGGTATTGAATTTATCAAGTCACGTAAAGAACAAATATTGCATCTTATGAAAGTCTTAAAAAATATGTATTTGCACTTTAAATCTCTCTCTCTCTCTCTCTCTCTCTGGTCGTTCCCTCATGGCTGAGGATCGTCGTCATCACTGGGCGATTTACACTTGGAGTACATTATTTGATTCTATCGATTTCTGTTCATCGCCTCCTTCAAAATTAAATAGAACTTGGAGGAAGATGAGTCCTTGTGAGAGTTCCTGGTGAGAGAGGGCCTTATGGCCATAAAATTATACAGTACACTTCCCGTAAATTTAAGAGAACTAACAGAAAAGAACTTCCGGAAAAAGTAACTGGAAATATTATTGTAGCAATGTTTCTATGACATCAATGATTTCAAACGACATTGTAAATTAAATTCTCACTAGCTTTAAGATTAATTTCATTATTGTTGTGATATTAGAGTATCTTACATATTTTTAAAGTGAATTAATATATTTAAATTACTAATAGACTGTTTATGTGAATCATTTTATGAATACTGTGGCATTCGATTAATTATATGGATTTAATTGTTATTCTTAATTAGTAGTAAAATTTAATTGCATGGAAAATTCGAATGCTGGATTTACAGCAAAACATGTATGTATACTTGAAACTGTGAATTATGATATCCTATGTAACTCGTGTTTTATCAAATACATTATCTTATCAGTTGATCTGTCCATCTGGTAGTAGACCGGCCTCGTGCTCGATTGCCAGCTGTGTTCCCAGCCACTATCAACTTTTCCAAGCTCTCATCTCCCCTTCGTACGATGTGGCTGAAATATGCTAGGAATCTTTAATGACATATTGTGGACAACCGAGTTTTAATTTAGACTTGCGAGAGGATTGATTGGTTGGTGCGTTTGGCAGTCCAGAGTATCCTCATCATACGCCTCCAACACCACATTTGTAAAGCATCAATCCTTTGCCTTTCCCGCACTCGTATGGTCCACGTCTCGACTCCATACAGAAAAATGGGGAACACCAGAACTCGTACCAACCGGATCTTGGTGTTGATAGTTATTCCCCTATTCTTCCATATGTTGCAGTCATAGCGTCCTTAGTCATTCCGATGCATCTCTTTCGAGGTATAATGTTTATCGTGTTGCTTAGGTGTCCAGCACGATCTACCACCATGATCTTTGTTTTGCTCAGTGTCATCGGCGTATCTGAGATTCGATATCTTTTGACTACCTACAGAAATACCCTTCTCCCAGATTTCGATTGTCCTGCGTATACTATACTCTCCGTAGATGTTTTTTTTATTTGCTCATACATTAAAAGACTTAAAACTATTACAAAATTTCGCCAAACTGCGGAGCAGTTTGTTGGCGAATAAAGTATACACTCTTTCCTGAACACCTGTCTGTGCCAACAGAAGATACTTATTATTTCCTTATTCCTAAACGTCCACTAATCAAATTTTTTAAATGTAATACCTTAAAATTCCTTTTTCTTTATCTGGCAAATTGAGATTTATGTTTGCAAGAATCACTTTTACACAAAGTTTAAATAAGTAAAGCGGCTATCTAAGGTTTATGAATAAGGGGGTTAACATGTATTTTTATTATAATGCAATAAACTTTTTACTAAAATAACTTAACTAAGATTCACTAAGTACGGACAATTATTCAATACCGAGATTACCTATTAACAATGCCTTGAGTTTTTTTTTATACCCGTGTTTTGATAAACCATCATATTCTGGGGGTATGCTATTAAGTATTCTCGGTAGCAGGTAAGTACTGTCTGGTTCTTTGACCGTAATAATTACAGGCGTTAAAGAGCGCCGGTGATAAAATGCACACCTACACATATAAAATGTACTCCTTTCTTAATTACTCTAAATACTTATTCATGCAGCAGCTCCCTGTGCAATTCTTAGTCATTTGAGGTAATTAAGGCTAAGTAATGTGGTAGGTAGGTGGATTTTTACATCACAACTACTAATCGTTAGATGTCTTGTTGCATTAATAGTATTTTATGCAACAGTTACATAAAAAGAGTTTCTGAAACTCGAGACATAACTCTGGAATTAATTATGTAATGTTGCTTACAATATATTTTCTACGACAGCAAAATAATTTGAATTAAATTAAAAATCGAAATGGTGGCAGAATACCGGCATGGACGCGTGCCTCTAATAAAAATTTAAAAATATAATATAGCTGTATAATAATGTATGGAAATCGATTATGATTCTACAAGTAACACCATAGTCATATAGTGAATTGTCTATGGTATAGACTTGCATTGGTATATAAATAAGTTTATAGGTCTGTATGAATATTTCTCTAGTATCTCTAAGGCGGATGCTACACGCTCGATATTTATCGTGATATATCCAGAATCACGATTTTGATCGTTGGATTTCTAGTAATCTAAAAATCCACGATCTGTATCAACGATCCAAATGTCACGATAAATATCGCGCGTGTAGTATCCGCGTAGTAGTGGTTGGAGTTACACTTAGAGAGACTATATTTAAAACCTATTTAAATAAACCTGGAATCTAGGTATCATGAATACATTGTACTTATATTTATGTATATAATCAGCCCTTGTGGCCCGCATGCGTGGACTACGAAAAAGTATTTTATATAGAGATCTGGTTTGTTCTGGAATCCATGCAGCGATGCCAAGACGATTAGCATTACATCGAGATCCAAGTACAGAATAGTCAAACACGACCTATCTAACTGCGGAAAATAAGTACAAAATTCTTATCTCAAATGGACATGGAATCAAGATAAACGGAATGAACATCTCCTTCTTGCACTTTGCCGATGATATCGTCGTCATGGCAGAAACTTCGCAGGGTTACAGGATATGCTGAAGAGCTTAATTGAATCCTCTCAACGAGACGGCCTTCAGGTGAACCACAACAAGACTAAGGTCATGTTCAATGATCTAGTCATACCGATACCAGTTCACGTTGATGGCACGCTTCTCGAAACTATATCGAAATATGTATACCGGGGGCAGTTCAAAAACAAGCAATTAGGCAGTTACAACTTTGAAAAGGAAGCTAACAGGAGAATGCATGCAACTGCATTGCTATTTGCTAGGATTCCCGCAATCCCAATACGTGTCTATACAGGATGCGACGTGTAACAATGGATATTGAATTGCGATTACGACAATCACTTTCTATGTTTTATAGACGGCTTAAAATAAACACATTCGTAAAAAAATAACACATTAAAACTTTTCGAAAAAGATTGCTGACCCCTGGTAGCAGTGATAGACTTACGTACTAATTAATTCATATTTCGTCTCTACTTGCCTCAGCACTAAAACAGCTAGATATCGATGGTTACCTTAATCGGTTCCCTAATATATACGTTACATCCTGTATTAATTCCTGAATATATGTTGTTTAAATGTAATGTGGTTTCCCTTCTCTACGGCCTCCCGAACCCGCACCAGATCGTGTCGCTATTGATTGGGCTATTTTAATTGCATTTATTTGTATAATTCATAGATATTAGTTGTGTGTGTATTTGATTTTAATGAAAAATAATTATATTCGAAAATTATCCAGATATCCGGATTACAGGATTTATAGTATTTGAAATATCTATATTAACTTATTGCTGCCATAAAAAGGACGTTATTGTTTTTGGTGTGTTTAGGGGTGCACAAAGAAAGGATTTTTCAAAATTCAACCCAATTTCCAAAATGGGGGTCCGAAGTTTGTATGGGGAAACAAGATTAGTTGGACTATTTTATTACAAACTTTACAGTACTTTCTAACGATAAATGAATAAATACGTGTTTCAGGTTTTTTGTGAAATAAACCCCTAAAAGGGGGAAAGGTGGTGACATATTCTAAAAATCGACATGGGTATTGTTTTTATGATATAAACGCGGGTCGCTGATAACGAAAACAACAATGATTTTAAAATATCACGTGGAGGACGTGAAATACCATCCCCTCTGTTGGGGTCCGAGGGGGTTGGAATGTCTAAATATTAATATGGGTGTGATTTTTATGATTTTTTGAATCGTTAATTTCGAAAATGGCATTGATTTTGTAATTTAATATTGCGGGCATGAGAACTTAAAAGTAGGTGCCAAATTTTAAGAAATAACTGACTGACTGAGTGAGTGACATATCAACGCACAGCCTAAACTGCGGGTTCGAGAGATACCAAATTTGGCATGTAGGTTCCTTATAAGGTGTAAAGGTGCATGAAGTGCCGTGAGTTCTCTATGAAGATACGACCTTTTTTGATTCAATGTATTGTAAATGGTTTTATAAATGAGTGCCGTCCGATACGATTTCGACATAAATCGATATTTGAGCGTCTGAGAGGCCTCTTAATAGGAATCCGAGGAACCTAAACTTTGAATAAAGTAACGGCCATATTGATTTTCTTCATTTCCGTCCCGATTTCGTTCAAAATCGATATCTGAGCGTCCGAGAGATCCCCTAATATGACTCCGAGGTAAAATTTGGAAAAAGAGGCGGCCATATTGATTTTCTTTTTTTCTTTCCCGATTTCGTTAAAAATCTATTTCTGACCATCCGAAAGGTTTCTAAATACGACTCCGAGGTAAAATTTGAAAAAAGTGGCAGCCATATTGATTTTCTTCATTTCCAACCCGATTTCGTTTAAAATCGATATCTGAGCATCCGAGAGGTCTGTTAATAAGAATCTGAGGTAAAATTTCGAAAAAGTGGCAGCCACATTGATTTTCTTCATTTCCAACCCGATTTCGTTTAAAATCGGTATCTGAGCGTCCGAGAGGTCTCGTAATACGAATCCGAGGTAAAATTTAGAAAAAGTGGCGGCCATATTAATTTTTATCATTTCCGTCCCGATTTCGTTCAAAATCGATATCTGAGCGTCCGAGACGTCTCTTAATACGAATCTGAGGTAAAATTTGGCACTCCATACATGCCTGTATGCAAAAAGTTTATTGTTACTATATAAGCGTGTGGGATATCTATGGATTTGCTTTTAAAAACGACATAGAGGTTTCGATATTTTTTCCATTTAAATCAAGCTTTAGATTTTTTTAATCGTATGGCATTTATTTACGAGACGTGAGATTTTCGAGAAGACAAGTACGGTTGCCAGTTTTTGTTGCACTTTTAGCACCACCCAGGGGTCACGTGTAGGGTAACGGTGGGTACTCCCTACGGACGTGGTGCAACTTCGACCCCCTTTGTCAAGTGAGCGGGCAACTTGACTGTTAGAAGTTCGCAAGCCGCTCGAAGGCCTCTAACTTGGCTTAACGATTGCAGCCGGGATCAACGGCTTAGCGTGCCTTCCAAAGCACGAGAGTCAGTTAGTAACCACTCAAAGCGGTCACCCATCCAAGAACTGACCTGCGCCCCATTGCTTAACCTCGCACACCGCACGCGGTAGGCGGGTGAGGCTGGGCCACGAGCGCTCTAAATTCTTGATACTTTGTGCCAAATTGCAATTCAATCGGTCCAGTAAAAGCATTAAAGCAATTTGGTTGTAACAGACGGACTGACAGTAAGGAGTGCGAATGGAAGTGAAGCCAAATTTTCTTTTTGGATGCTCCAATGGGAACTGGCAAAACCTACCTAATAAATTTAATTTTAGGAAAAATAAATGTTACACGTGATATTGAATTAGCCGTATTTCTGTACTTCAAAGGACCAGAATTTATGACCGCTGTGCGCTGCTTGGTCGTTTACAGACCTATTGGTGTTACTGTAGTACACAGATACTTTTACTAAGGGCCATTTAAGACATGCTTTTATTTAATCGGCCCTTTCCCCTTCGGCCTCTCGGAAATGTATGATAATAGATTTCGATCCTTATTTTTGCCAAAATCAAATGAAATTCAACAGTTTGCCGGTTCTCAGAATGTATACTGACTTTTTATCTGTTCATCTGTTAATGAATCACAATTACCAAACTTCGTATACCCCCAGAATGTAACAACTCCTTTTCTGGAGACCGCATCTAAATTGGTTTAGCCAAACGCGAGATAATCGTGGACAAACATACGAACCTGTTATTTGTAGACGGTTATAAATTTCGCTTAGTACGCGGGCGAAGCCGAGGGCAAATGCTAGTGTTACATAAACTCACAATGGAAAGTGAGAAATCAAATTTTCAACGAAACGTCTGGAATCGTGAGTTTAAAAACCGGCCAAGTGCGAGTCGGACTCTCGCACCGAGGGTTCCGTAAAAAATATTTTTATTATACGATGTACCTAAAAATTTACGGTTTTCGCAATTTTCCCTTTATCTGTGCTATAAGACGTTGCTTCGTTCGTACTACATTTCAAGATTCTGAGTTCACGGGAAGAACCCTGTAGGTTTTGATTCCATTTCGAGGGTCGAAAATTTGCGGTATAAACGGCTGTATCTTTTGATTGCGTTGGCTTAGAAGTTTTCACAACTCCAAGGGACAGTAGACCTGAGTTTTTGATATAAATTCCAGCTTGATTCCTCCACGCGTCCCTGAGAAAAAGGGTCTTGACAGACAGACAGACGGACGGACGGCAAAAAAGTGATCCTATAAGGTTTCCGTTTTTTCCTTTCGAGGTACGGAACCCTAAAAATGAATAAAATACTTTTCAAAAGGAGAAATCAAGTTTTCAACTGAGCGTATTGGACATTGTAGCTTCAAAAGATAAAGGAAATACATATTTAATTATTTATATCACGTCGGTTGTAAACAAGCATACGGCCCGGCCCGCCTGGTAGTAAAGTGGTTGTT
The DNA here is from genome assembly GCA_905163555.1 of Notocelia uddmanniana. Taxonomy (NCBI): domain Eukaryota; kingdom Metazoa; phylum Arthropoda; class Insecta; order Lepidoptera; family Tortricidae; genus Notocelia; species Notocelia uddmanniana. Next base: position 15,456,000 of record LR991053.1, read on the forward strand.
TTCAGAGGTGACTGCGTCTTAACCATCTACTTGATGATAATCCTCATACGCAATATCATATCGTAGGTATGACACGGAATATTTTACCTGGATAATCTCACATCTCATATCTGAAACAAACAATTTAACCGCACTTAGCTTCTTATCTATCACTGAGATTTCAACATCATCTGAGCCTACATGACATTATTAATCATGACTGTAATGTGTAATCTTCTGTGATCTCAAATTTAATGTGCTTTAATTTAATACTTAACTATGGCAAAACAAATATCCGCAACACTTGGATTATTTTTTTACTAAGCCATCTCGGCCGAATCCAACAAACGAGAAAAATTTAGGAATGTCACTTAAAGTTTTTTTTTTTTAACAAAGGTAACTTTCATTGACTATTAATTCATCGAGATAAAAACAGGCTCAAACTCAACGTCAACGGGGTTGCGACTTTAAAATTAATATCACACAAATGAACAGCCTAATAAAAAAATTGGTTAAGAAAGTTCATTTTCTATAAACGAGCGTAAGCTCAAAAAATGGCTTAAATAATCTAAGACATTTTTGATTAGACTATTCTTTTGCAAGAAAAAAAACTGACATCCCCAATTTAAGTGTAGGGGAGGTAGGCTCAAGACATACTTTTTTATAATTTTATTATGCCTTTTTGTCGGATGATTGATTTGTATACCTATACCAAATTACAGCTTTCTAGCAGTACCTAACGGTTACTGAGCTAAGCCGCAGACGGACGGACGGACATCGGACAGACGGATATGGCGAAACTATAAGAGTTCCTTGCGGAAACCTAAAAAAGAACATATAATCAAATTGACAACCTTCTCTTTTTTGATAAGTCGGTTAAAAATAAACAATGGAATACCGGTAGGTAAATGGGTCAAATTTTACTAAATTAATCGTATTGTGGATGGACAGACGTTGCACCAGGAATGACCTGGAACGAGTAAAACTAACAACTTCAAATCATAGTGAAATAGAATACCTGTCGTACTTGGACAAAAATTGGATTTTACACATACGGGGGTACCCTAAAAATGTTATTCCAAATTTTATTATGCCGTTTCGATGACGTGATTGATATGTATATCCATACCAAATTACAGCTTTCTAGTAGTAATGGTTACTGAGCTAAGCTACGGACAGACCAGAAAGCCAACCCAACGAACCACCACGACCACCACCACCATATCAGCCGAAGGACGTCCGCTGCTGGACATAGGCCTCCCACAATTTCATAGGGGGTAAATGCCATAATTGCCACGCTTGGCATGCGGGTTGGTGGTCGCAGTATCTCCACCGCACTTCAGGGATGCTGCTGCCCACCCCGCGGTGGTCTTGGTCGAAGTTTTAGGATATACCCGGGTCCAAACCCAATGAACACTAATGAATTTATCGGATATGAAGGAAAACACGTTGTATAAGTACTATATATATGTTCTTAGAAACCCAAACGGGCCATTTTATCACGTTCCAACAAAAGAAGTGATACATATTTGAATAGCTGCCAAGTTTGAGACAAAAGTACTAATAGCATTTTATAAGACCTCACATGCTATATGTCAGTTTTCTTAAAAAAAACTAGATCTACGAATGATATAAATTCCTAATCTATCTATAATACTAGGTGTCGTTGCCGCATTTTAATATCCAATCAGTTACTTATATAAAAATTATAACTAATTGTTATAAACAATACTTATTCAAACCTCTTACGGATAAATTTTCGTTTTATTGAATTAGGGTGCTGTGAACCTAAATATGTCTTTGACCTCAAGTATATACTTATATTATACTAAAGGAGAATTTATCACGTATAACACATATATTTATTTATCTTTTTGAGTTCCCTCGACGTTTCAAATGTATTACAACATCCTTGGCCGCGAGCAACTCAACTTGTGACGGTACATATGCTCAATTTCAGATCATGCATGGCACAGCCTGTACATAATTAAAAACAAAGGTTTTCCTATAAACTAGTTTCATGGCAGGATCCCACAAAAAGTATCGGAAATAAATGGTGTTCCCGAGCAATAAATCGGGCTCAACATTTCGAAACTGCAACAGACTGCGCATCGCCATCGTTAAACTTTATTTTTATATTAAAGCCGTAACTTCAGGACGCCCAACTGTAATCCCCGTCGTGAAATTTTTCACTGGAATAAATACAAAAAAATAACGCAGCTTTATTAGGTACCTGCTTTCATATCGCAAACAGATGGTCAGCAAGCACGTGGAAAACGATGCCTTTTGGACGCGGAATTTATTATGGCTTTATTAATATTTGGCGTGTATAAGGAAAATAGGAAATACCATATCCATGTCACATGCTTGTTTACTAAGTGGTACACCAATCGAGTCATAATTTAGTGAACGTTGTACTACCATTTAGCGTAGAAAGGTCTCGGTTAGTTATGCTTATGTAGAATTCGAAGAACTAGGTACTTACTCCTTTTCAAAGTATACGAGTACCTAAGTATAAAAAAAATAGGGTGAGCATGTTTGTTAAGTGTACGCCACTCTCATTAATTGTCGGTACATTAGATGAATCTTGTTAAAGAAAATAATCCACTATATCATTCTATACTCCTATCGTACCATCGTTATCCTAGCTTTATCCCATTTCTTCGAAAGTAATCGTAAGTTGTTGGCGGTTATTGTTGAAGGAGTTTAAGAAAAGCGACTTAGCGACGATCTGATTGTTGAACAAACTAGACTCATAGTGCGACTAGTTTAGCCAAATTAAGGGCGCATTGACTATAAGAAGACTCAAAGTTTCTCAAGCAGACGGACTTACTTACTCGGTTTATCAAATGTTAATGTCTTGGACAATATCCGGGATCCTTGGAATGCTATTCGGGCGGTCAGTGATTACGGTGGTAGCAACTACGAACACCGAGAGGCTGTTGTAACGTAACCATGTTACCCCCGACAAAGGTGCACCAAATTTAATTACACCCAGATCCTGCGCTAGAAATTGGTTTCATATACAGTGATTAATATTATGCAATCATGTCATTATTGCGAACATTTTTCATTAGAGAAGCACTTTCAAGACCGCTCTGTAAACCAATTACACTGCTTTTGGATGCGCTTTTACTGCAAATAATGCAACCGTTATGCACCCCCCTCTTCAAATCGGGTCCTCGGTGCATCCGTTTATGCTCGTGAACTATGTAATTAATTTTGGGCACAATGTAAGGTGCGGCGTTTTCGATAATTTATGTTCTAACCTTGTTTGTTTTCCGTAGCTGGTAGTTTTCTGAACAGACGATGCTTTAATAGATTAGTAAAATCTTGTGTTCTTAAACGTTCTACGCAACTATCAATTTGTCAAAACCAATCTCGGGAATGAGCTATAAATATAAAGGGACAGCAATCATTCGATTCATTTGGCGGTTGTGTTATTGTTGTGTATATTTTAGTACGCTTTAGGACACACATGTTATGTGGTTTGTGTGATTCTTCTGAGATTCTAAATGTTTCTTTCTTTCTTTTTTTTAGGCGTCATCAACTGGATCGAACCAAAATAGAGTTCATATTCAATTGTCAATTCAGTCAAACAAGAATTGAGTTTGTAACAAGATTAGTCCGCACAATATACTCGTTTAACCGTAGTTTAAGATCATATTCCTGTTTAGGTAATCGAAGCCGGCCTTCTTCATTATCGGTCGATGTTTAATCTCAGATTAAGCCCATATTATATAGGAAAAATCGGGCCTTAAAGTTCTCATGTTTATTGTTAACTAGCTGTTGCCCGCGACTTCGTCCGCGTCTTCGTTCCTATTGGTCTTAGCGCGATGTTATATTAGCCTAAAACCTTCCTCGATAAATGGACTATCCAACACAAAAATAATTTTTCAATTAGAACCAGCAGTTCCTGAGGTTAGCGCGTTCAAACAAACAAACAAACAAACAAACTCTTCAGCTTTATAATATTAGTATAGATTACACTAATATTTGTAGGTAAGGACACGGCGGTCATCACGCATTAGTGCCCTAGAAGTTGTCAGAGAATACAAACTCATGTTTAGTCATGTTCATGTCTAACTCCATAAACATACATAAAATCGGATAACTAATTAAATTTTTAAAATAAGTAAATAATAAATGTTCTTTACTGCTTTTCTCTATCTAAATATATAAAAGAAGAAACTGACTGACTGACTGACTGACTGACTGACTGACTGACTGACTGACATATCAACGCACAGCCCAAACCGCTGGTCCTAGAGATTCCAAATTTGGCACGTACGTTCCTTATAAGGTCTAGGGGTGCACTAAGAAAGGATTTTTCAAAATTCAACCCCTAAGAGGGTGAAATGGGTGTCCGAAGTTTGTATGGGGAAACAAGATTAGTTGGACTATTTTATTCGAAACTTCACAGGAGTATTTCTAACGATAAATGAGTACATACGTGTTTCAGGTTTTTTGAGAAATCAACCCCTAAAAGGGGGAAATCTGGTGACAAATTCTGAAAATCGACATGGGTATTGTTTTTATGATATAGCGGGTCGCTGATAACGAAAACAACAATGATTTTAAAATCTCACGTGGAGGACGTGAAATACCATCCCCTCTGTTGGGGTGCGAGGGGGATGAAATGTCTAAATATTAATATGGGTGTCGTTTTTATGGTTTTTTGGGACGTTAATTACGAAAATGGCATCGGTTTCGTAATTTAATATTGTGGACATGAAAATTTTTGAAAAATTGTGCCAAATTTCAAGAAATAACTGACTGACTGAGAGACTGACATATCACCGCACAGCGCAAACTGGTGGTTCTAGAGATTCCAAATTTAGTATGTAGGTTCCATATAAGGTCTTGAGGTGCATTAAGAAAGGATTTTTCAAAATTCAACGCCTAAGGGGGTGAAATGGGGGTCCGAAGATTGTATGGGGAATCAAGATTAGCTGGATTATTTTATTCGAAACTTCACAGGAGTATTTCTAACGATAAATGAGTAAACACGTGTTTCAGGTTTTTTGAGAAATCAACCCCTAAAAGGGGGAAATCTGGTGACAAATTCTGAAAATCGATATGGGTGTTGTTTCTATGGTTTATTGGGTCGCTGATTACGAAAACAACAATGATTTTAAAATCCCACGTGGAGGACGTGAAATACCATCCCCTCTGTTGGGGTCCGAGGGGGATGAAATGTCTAAATATTAATATGGGTGTCGTTTTTATGGTGTTTTGGGACGTTAATTACGAAAATGGCATCGGTTTTGTAATTTAATATTGTGGACATGAAAATTTTGAAAAATTGTGCCAAATTTCAAGAAATAACTGACTGACTGAGAGACTGACATATCACCGCACAGCGCAAACTGGTGGTTCGAGAGATACCAAATTTGGCATGTAAGTTCCTTATAAGGTCTAAAGGTGCATGCAGTGCCGTGAGTTCCCTATGAAGATACGACCTTTTTTGATTCAATGTATAGTAGATGGTTTTATTAATCAGTGCCGTCCGATACGATTTCGACATAAATCGATATTTGAGCGTCCGAGAGGACTCTTAATAGGAATCCGAGGTACCTAAACTTTGAATAAAGTAACGGCCATATTGATTTTCTTCATTTCCGTCCCGATTTCGTTCAAAATCGATATCTGAGCGTCCGAGAGGTCCCTAATACGACTCCGAGGTAAAATGTGGAAAAAGTCGCAGTCATTGATTTTCTTTTTTTTCGTCCCGATTTCGATCGAAATCGATATCTGAGCGTCCGAGAGGTCTCTTAATACGAATCCGAGGTAAAATTTGTGAAAGTGGCGGCCATATTGATTTTCTTTTTTTTCGTCCCGATTTCGTTCAAAATCGATATCTGAGCGTCCGAGAGGTCCCTAATACGACTCCGAGGTAAAATGTGGAAAAAGTCGCAGTCATTGATTTTCTTTTTTTTTCGTCCCGATTTCGATCAAAATCGATATCTGAGCGTCCGAGAGGTCTCTTAATACGAATCCGAGGTAAAATTTGTGAAAGTGGCGGCCTTATTGATTTTCTTCATTTTCGTCCCGATTTCGTTCAATATCGATATCTGAGTGTCCGAGAGGTCTCTTAATAGGTACTAATCCGAGGTAAAATTTGTGAAAGTGGCAGCCATTTTGATTTTCTTTTTTTTTTCGTCCCGATTTCGTTCAAAATCGATATCTGAGCGTCCGAGAGGTCTCGTAATACGAATCCGAGGTAAAATTTGGAAAAAGTGGCGGCATATTGATTTTCTTCATTTCCGTCCCGATTTCGTTCAAAATCGATATCTGGGCGTCCGAGAGGTCTCTTAATATGAATCCGAGGTAAAATTTGGAAAAAGTGGCAGCCATATTGATTTTCTTCATTTCCAACCCGATTTCGTTCAAAATCAATATCTGAGCGTCCTAGAGGTCCTCTAATACGAATTTGAGGTAAAATTTGAAAGAAGTGGCGGCCATATTGATTTTCTTCATTTTCGTCCCGAATGTGTTTAAAATCGATATCTGAGCGTCCGAGAGGTCTCGTAATACGAATCCGAGGTATAAAATAGAAAGAGTGGCGGCCATATTCATTTTTATCATTTCCGTCCAGATTTCGTTCAAAATCGATATCTGAGCGTCCGAGAGAATTCTTAATACGAATCCGAGGTAAAATTTGGAAAAAGTGGCGGCATATTGATTTTCTTCATTTCCGCCCCTATTTCGTTCAAAATCGATATCTGAGCGTCCGACAGGTCTCATAATATGAATCCGAGGTAAAATTTGGAAAAAGCGGCAGCCTTATTGATTTTTTCATTTCCAACCCGATTTCGTTCAAAATCGATATCTGAGCGTCCTAGAGGTGTAATACGAATTTGAGGTAAAATTTAAAAACCGGCAGCCATATTGATTTTCTTCATTTTCGTCCCGATTTCGTTCAAAATCGATATCTGAGTGTTCGAGAGGTCTCTTAATACGAATCCGAGGTAAAATTTGTGAAAGTGGCGGCCATATTGATTTTCTTTTTTTTTCGTCCCGATTTCATTCAAAATCGATATCTGAGCATCCGAGAGGTCTCTTAATGCAAATCTGAGGTAAAATTTGGCACTCCATTCATACCTATATGCAAAAAAGTTTAATGTTACTATATAGGCGTGTGGGGTATCTATGGATTTGCTTTTAAAAACGACATAGAGGTTTCGATATTTTTTCCATTTAAATCAACCTTCAATTCTTTTTTAATCGTATGGCATTTATTTACGAACCGTGAGATTTTCGAGAAGACTAGTACGGTTGCCAGGTTTTGTTGCACTTTTAGCACCACCCAGGGGTTCTGTGTATGGTAACGGTGGGTACTCCCTACGGACGCGGTGCAACTTCGACCCCCCTTTGTCAAGTGAGTGGGCAACTTGACTGTTAGAAGTTCGCAAGCCGCTCGAAGGCCTCTAACTTGGCTTAACGATTGCAGCCGGGATCAACGGCTTAGCGTGCCTTTCAAAGCACGAGAGTCAGTTAGTAACCACTCAAAGCGGTCACCCATCCAAGAACTGACCTGCGCCCACATTGCTTAACCTCGCACACCGCACGCGGTAGGCGGGTGCCGTTGGGCCACGAGCGCTCTAAATTCTTGATAGTTTGTGCCAAATTGCAATTCAATAGGTCCAGTAAAAGCAACTTGGTTGTAACAGACGGACTGACAGTAAGGAGTGCGAATGGAAGTGAGGCCAAATTTTCTTTTTGGATGCTCCAATGGTAACTGGCAAAACCTACCTAATAAATTTAATTGTAGGAAAAATAAATGTTACACATGATATTGAATTAGCCGTATTTCTGTACTTCAAAGGACCAGAGTTTATGGCCGCTGCGCGCTGTTAGGTCGTTTACAGACCTTTTGGTGTTACTGTAGTACACAGATACTTTTACTAAGAGCCATTTAAGACATGCTTTTATTTCATCGGCCCTTTCCCCTTCGGCCTCTCGGAAATGTATGATAATAGTTTTCGATCCTTATTTTTGCCAAAATCAAATGAAATTCAACAGTTTGTCGGTTCTCAGAATGTATACTGACTTTTTATCTGTTCATCTGTTAATGAATCACAATCACCAAACTTCGTATAGCGAAACCCCAGAATGTAACAACTACTTTTTCTGGAGACCGCATTTAAATCGGTTCAGCCAAACGCGAGATAATCGTGGACAAACATACGAACCTGTTTTTGTAGACGGTTAAAAATTTCGCTTAGTACGCGGGCGAAGCCGCGGGCAAATGCTAGTCTAAATATATAAAAGAAGAAACTGACTGACTGACTGACTGACTGACTGACTGACTGACTGACTGACATATCAACGCACAGCCCAAACCGCTGGTCCTAGAGATTCCAAATTTGGCACGTAGGTTACTTATAAGGTCTAGGGGTGCACTAAGAAAGAATTTTTCAAAATTCAACCCCTAAGGGGGTGAAATGGGGGTCCGAAGTTTGTATGGGGAAACAAGATTAGCTGGACTATTTTATTCGAAACTTCACAGGAGTATTTCTAACGATAAATGAGTAAACATGTGTTTCAGGTTTTTTGAGAAATCAACCCCTAAAAGGGGGAAATCTGGTGACAAATTCTAAAAATCGATATGGGTGTGGTTTCTATGGTTTATTAGGTCGCTGATAACGAAAATAACAATGATTTTAAAATCCCACGTGGAGGACGTGAAATACCATCCCCTCCTGTTGGGGTGCGAGGGGGATGAAATGTCTAAATATTAATATGGGTGTCGTTTTTATGGTTTTTTGGGACGTTAATTACGAAAATGGCATCGGCACCGGCGGCATCGGTTTTGAAATTTAATATTGTGGACATGAAAACTTTTGAAAGTTTGTGCCAAATTGCAAGAAATAACTGACCGACTGAGTGACCAACATATCAACGCACAGCCCAAACTGCTCGTTCGAGACTCGAGAGATACCAGGCATGTAGGTTCCTTATAAGGTCTAAAGGCGCATGAAGTGCCGTGAATTCCCTATGAAGATACGACCTTTCTTGAGTCAATGTATTGTAAGTGGTTTTATTAATTAGTGCCGTCCGATACGATTTCGACAAAAATCGATATTTAAGCGTCCGAGAGGACTCTTAATACGACTCCTAGGTAAAATTTGGCAAAAGTGGCGGCCATATTGCTTTTCTTCATTTCCGTCCCGATTTCATTCAAAATAGAAATCTGAGCGTCCGAGATGTCTCTTAATAAGAATCCGAGGTAAAATTTGGAAAAAGTCGCAGGCATATTGATTTTCTTTATTTTCTTCCCGATTTCGTTCAAAATCGATATCTAAGCGTCCGACAGGTCTCGTAATACGAATGCGAGGTAAAATTTGGAAAAAGTGGCGGCCATATTGATTTTGTCCCCTTCGGTCCCCGATTTCGTTAAAAATCGATATCTGAGCGTCCGAGAGGTCTCTTAATACGAATCCGAGGTAAAATTTGGAAAAAGTCGCAGCCATATTGATATTTTCATCTTCTTCCTAATTTTGTTGAAAATCGATATCCGAGCATCCGAGAGGTCCCCTAATACGAATCCGAGGTAAAATTTGGAAAAAGTGGCAGCCATATTGATTTTCTTCATTTCCAACCCGATTTCGTTCAAAATCGATATCTGAGCGTCCGAGAGGTCCCCTAATACGAATCCGAGGTAAAATTTGGAAAAAGTGGTGGCCATATTGATTTTCTTCATTTTCGTCCCGATTTCGTTCAAAATCGATATCTGTGCGTCCGAGAGGTCTCTTAATACGAATCCGAGGTAAAATTTGTGAAAGTGGCGGCCATATTGATTATCTTCTTTTTCGTCCCGATTTCGTTCAAAATTGATATCTGAGCGTCCGAGAAGTCCCCGAATACGAATCCGAGGTAAAATTTGGAAAAAGTGGCAGCCATATTGTTTTTTTTTCATTTCAACCCGATTTCGTTCAAAATCGATATCTGAGCGTCCGAGAGGTCCCCTAATACGAATCCGAGGTAAAATTTGGAAAAAGTGGCGGCCATATTGATTTTCTTCATTTTCGTCCCGATTTCGTTCAAAATCGATACCTATCTGTGTGTCCGAGAGGTCTTTTAATACAAATCCGAGGTAAAATTTGTGAAAGTGGCGGCCATATTGATTATCTTCTTTTTCGTCCCGATTTCGTTCAAAATTGATATCTGAGCGTCCGAGAAGTCCCCGAATACGAATCTGAAGTAAAATTTTGGAAAAAGTGGCAGCCATATTGATTTTATTCATTTCCAACCCGATTTCGTTCAAAATCGATATCTGAGCGTCCGAGAGGTCTCTTAATACGAATCCGAGGTAAAAGTTGTGAAAGTGGCGGCCATATTGATTATAGAATAGAATAGAATAGAAATACATTTATTCGTAGCACGTCACACAAATATATACAAACGGAGTAATACAACACAAAAAATAATACAATAAAAATAAGAAAGCGCCACGAATATAATTTTTTTCGTCCCGATTTCGTTCAAAATCAATATCTGAGCGTCCGAGAGGTCTCTGAATACGGATCTGAGGTAAAATTTGGCACTCCATACATGCCTGTATGCAAAAAAGTTTAATGTTACTATATAGGCGTGTGGGGTATCTATGGACATGCTTAAAAACGACATTGAGGTTTCGATATTTTTTTCCATTTAAATCAACAATTACGGTTGCCAGTTTTTGTTGCACTTTTAGCACCGCCCAGGGGTCACGTCTAGGGTAACGGTGGGTATTCCCTACGGACGTGGTGCAACTTCGACCCCCCTTTGTCAAGTGAGTGGGCAACTTGACTGTTAGAAGTTCGCAAGCCGCTCGAAGGCCTCTAACTTGGCTTAACGATTGCAGCCGGGATCAACGGCTTAGCGTGCCTTCTAAAGCACGAGAGTCAGTTAGTAACCACTCAAAGCGATCACCCATCCAAGAACTGAACTGCGCCCACATTGCTTAACCTCGCACACCGCACGCGGTAGGCGTGTGCCGCTGGGCCACGAGCGCTCTTAATTCTTGATAGTTTGTGCCAATTTGCAATTCAATCGGTCCAGTAAAAGCAATTTGGTTGTAACAGACGGACTGACAGTAAGGAGTGAGAATGGAAGTGAAGCCAAATTTTCTTTTTGGATGCTCCAATGGGAACTGGCAAAACCTACCTAATAAATTTAATTTTAGGAAAAATAAATGTTACACGTGATATTGAATTAGCCGTATTTCTGTACTTCAAAGGACCAGAATTTATGACCGCTGTGCGCTGCTGGTCGTTTACCAGACCTATTGGTGTTACTGTAGTACACAGATACTTTTACTAAGGGCCATTTAAGACATGCTTTTATTTAATCGGCCCTTTCCCCTTCGGCCTCTCGGAAATGTATGATAATAGTTTTCGATCCTTATTTTTGGCAAAATCAAATGAAATTCAACAGTTTGCCGGTTCTCAGAATGTATACTGACTTTTCATCTGTTCATCTGTTAATGAATCACAATCACCGAACTTCGTATACCAAAACCCCCAGAATGTAACAACTACTTTTCTGGAGACCGCATCTAAATCGGTTCAGCCAAACGCGAGATAATCGTGGACAAACATACGAACCTGTTTTTTGTAGACGGTTAAAAATTTCGCTTAGTACGCGGGCGAAGCCGCGGGCAAATGCTAGTTTAGTATAAGTTTTGTGTTTTGTCTATCGTGGCTTCACTTTGGTCCCAAAGGAAGACCAGCGCTAGCCACTGGCTGCTAGCTAGCACCATGCTGATTTGGGGCCATTTCGTGGCTATGTGATATGTTTTTTGTAATTGCCATTTTGTTATTTGTTATTTAATGTTTTTATGTTATGTTATAAATAACTATTTCTCAAACATGCGCCTAAATGTATGCATTAATGTCACGAAAAGAGGACATGAAGTTACCTGTTTATGGCTCCCTACCTTACTTCTTGGCCGCCGGCCAAGAAGTAATGTATGGAGAATGTATGAAACTAACATTATTGGCCGCTGCTCTAACTTTTTAAATTTGCTTACTAAAATTAACTGATAAAGGAAATATTACATAGAGCCAACCGTCACGATTTTGTATATATATTTTTAATTTGTTATGTAAATTGTTCTTGTATTTTTGTATTTTGTTGTTCTTTTTTCGAATTTTTCGAGTATTTATGTATTTTTTTTAGTTTTTTCGTGTTATTTTGTAGCGTTTTTTGTGTTTTTTGATATTTTTAAAAGTATTTTCGTTTTTTTTTGTACTTTTCGTTTTTTTTGTACTTTTCGTTTTTTTTTTGTTTTTCCATGTTTTTGGTAGTTTTTTTTAGTTTTTACGTGTTTTGGTATTTTTTAGTTCTTTCGTGTTTTTTGAAATGGTGCTTGTATTTTGTAGCATTTTTCGTGTTTTTATTTAATTTCCGTTATTTGTCGCGATGCTTTGCTATTTTTGAACGTTTTGTATTTTTTAGTTTTTTTACATAGTATTTTTTTATTGTTTTTTTTTTCTAACATGTTTGAGAAAAGTACTATACAATCCTCGGCCGGAACAGGGATTGCAGGACTCGTTTTATCCCAAACTCGTCCAGCAATCCCTTACTTCACGGCCTCTGCAGTAATGTACTAATTCTGAATGTCGGTTAATTCAGAAAAAGACCATTTTCTGCCTGACCGAGAAGTTTTGTTTAACCAAACAACAAGAAAAGACATCAAAAATATCGATAAAAGGACATGTTTAAAATACTGTTCTGTTTGGTATTTTCTGAATTTTCCGACATTCATAAATAGCCGAATAGGTACACCTTATTTCTTTCCATAAAAGTAACTCTACAAACGCTCGCGAACCCATTCCCAGCCTGTGTTTACGAAGTGTGATTCAAGTCTCACTTTAAGTACGGCTTTGATGTAAAAATCATACGTAGCTCGGCAAACGTGTCGGCCAATATTGACACGTCCTACTCGAGGGCGTGAAACCTAACTGGAGAAAAACCTATTCTGCAGCTCACCGGTTTTTCCAAAAACAAAATTGAGACAATCTTTCTCGTAACAAACTAGACCTAAATATTGTTATGTTTAACCACAAGTCACCTCTAAACACCGATAGGAAGATTTATTTGTGCGTTCAAAGGAAGGAAGGGCTACACTTACGTGCTACCCAAATATATGATGGTAGCACGTGATTAGTTCTAAGATTTGTTTTACTTCCTTTAAAGTAATTTGCTCTATGTCGTTAAGTAAGTGTAAGTACCTGTGATGGTACAGACTTTTCGTCCGTATTCGTATTGCCACTGCCTTTTTCGTAGGCTTCGACTAGGTATTCAGCTATCACACCTGAGTAATCAATGTTTGAACTGGGCAGTTCTGAACACAGGTGGCTTGTACTCTTGTATATATAAAAGGCGATAGCAAGATTCCAGCTCGTTTAATGATAATAAAAAAATATTATTATGTGTTTCCAAGATCCTAGAATAGGTCGCCCTCATACCCACGGGGTACGTTTATTATTTTTCCAGTTTTCAACACTTCACGCTCCGTCTGTCTTTTGATTCAATGGCCGTGTGATGTGGCGTTGCCGCATTTGTTTTGCACTCTTGCCTTAGTGTTGCCAGTTTATTTAGCATTCTCTTGGAGCCGCCAGTTATTCCCCGCCCGCTTTGAAGTAAGCTCTTTTGACTTTGCGGTTGCTAACTACGGGCTGACCGCACGGCACTTTCAATGATAGGTACTTTTCCTCTGAATAGTGTGAATTTCGCAAACAATTTTTCTGCGGGAATTTTTAGCTGCCTGTTTTGTTAGCGCGCAAGCCTGATGACGAAGAAAGCGATACCAGCTCGAGTCTTTATGGAAAAATACTTTTGGGTCATGTGTTTTTGGAGACGGCCATTGGAACTATCCTCGTTAGACGGGATTAGGTAGGTATACCTCGTTACAACACACCTACGAGTATGTAAGAAATTTTGATAGTATTTGTTTTCGAGATCATGCAACACACATTTATCCTATTTGTTTGATTTACAAATTAATTGGTTTTTGTTTATATGTACCTACCGAAACATTAAACTTTAGTTTTAATCTATGATGTGTTGAACATTCAAATAATTATTTGTATGTTTTCTCTACACCTGGTAGTTAATCACGCCTACTGTTATTAACTTTGTTTTGTTAGGGTCTTGTAATTGTAAGGTGTAGGGTATCTATAATTTGAATACCTATTTAGTTGTATGTAGTAAGGCAATGCGAGTTACTGCCACATATTTCAGACCGTATATACCAGTTATAGTCTACAACGGGCCGGGCCACAGCGCCCACAGCCCAGAAGAAAGTATCGCTTCATAGTCATGGAAAGGCGTAAAATTGTATATGCAAAATAGAGTACACCATTTCACGCATTAATAAAGAAACCCTCATATCATCATCATCATCATGTCAGCCGAAAGACGTCCACTGCTGGACATAGGCCTCCCCCAAAGACTTCCACAATGACCGGTCCTGCGCCACCCGCATCCAGCGGACACCCGCGACCTTCACCAGGTCATCAGTCCACCGTGTGGGGGGCCTGCCCACGCTACGCCTTCCGGTACGTGGTCGCCACTCGAGAACCTTTCCGCCCCAACGGCCATCGGTTCTACGTGCTATGTGCCCCGCCCACTGCCACTTAAGTTTAGCGATTTGGAGGGCTATATCGGTCACTTTGGTTCTGCTGCGGATGGCCTCATTCCTGATGCGATCACGCAGAGAAACTCCCAACATAGCTCTCTCCATTGCCCTTTGGGTGAATTTGAGCCTTCTTAAGAGGCCCATAGTAACCGACCACGTTTCAGTGCCATATGTCATCACTGGCAACACACACTGGTCAAAGACTTTTGTCTTGAGACACTGCGGAATATTGGACGAAAAGATGTGCCGTAGCCTCCCGAACGCTGCCCAGCCGAGTCGGATTCGACGATTAACCTCTTTCTCGAAGTTGGACCTACCTAACTGGACAGTCTGTCCTAGGTATATGTAATCGTCTACGTCGTCATATCATATACCTACATAATTATTAACTGTTTGTATATTATTATGTTTTCGTTCCGTCTGCATTTGCACCTTGACATGCCATCTAAAATTCCTAACGCTTCTCATCAATCGTAACCGAACCTTTGACACTTCCCAAACACAAAATACATTCAAGAAGCCACGCTCGGCTCTGCTTCGGCTGATAGTAAGCCGGTGACACAATAATGGGTTTAGATGAAAAATTATTGGCACACGCGTATTGACTCGACTCGATGCATGCATTGACAGGGGCGTGAAGATGGTTCCGCCGAGTAATCCAGGGTTGTCGCTACTAGCAACTAATTATTAAGTACGAAGGATTTATCAAGACAGATAATAAAAAAAATATTATAACTAGAATATAATAGATAATAAATCTAGGTACTCATTTAATAATAGGTACCCATTATCATTTTCGATTCTTCAGAACCTAAAAAAATCAAATTTGATCTATCTGCTTTGGAAGATAAAATAAAAGCCTGTCTTAAACAAATAATCAGAAATAAATTTAGTAGTGATTGCTGGTAATTTTTTAAATGACATTTCGTATGTCTTACTATGGATACTCGTAAGTTCAATAATTTTACTTATAGCCTGACCAGTGTTTATTTGGACCTGGCCATGTTGTGGATTTTTAGTGGTACTAACTTATTTTAATGGCAAGACATACTCTTTGAAAACAGACGTTAGATGTCATCGAATGTCTTCGATGTAAACAAACTTACATCAAAACGAAATATTTCGTGATAATAAAAATAAATATGCCGAAAATCATCCAAAAAATTGTCAGAAAGCTTATTGTGAATATTATTAATTAATTAAAACAATAAAAGGACGAAGGATTGACCACACACAATGTTTCGAAATTGGTTGTTGATATAACCGGTAGTACTGACATTTCATATTATAGTTGGTTGGATTCAACAAGCTTTTTTTCTTATTTAATGTATAGGTAAGTCTACACTTACAAATATATATAAAAAAGAAATTAACGTTACCGTCGTTGCCGCCAATGAAAAAAATGGCCAAGAGCATGTCGGGCCACGCTCAGTGCAGGGTCCCGTAGTTGCCCAATGAACTTAATGTAAAAAAAATCAATAACAAGCAAAAGGGAATACTTTCGCAGGGTTTCATACGCATTTTACTAAGAAAAGAAGACTTTATAATAATTTAATTGAAAGTGATAGTTTTAATTGAAAGTTTTACTTTTTTCATATTTTTGGACCCATAGTTCAAAAGTCGGCATACAATTTTATGTTCTTTTGGAGTTATTATTTTCGAAAATATTCACTTAATCAAAAATGTTTGTTGAATACCTTTATTCATTTCGAAAGACCTATCTAACAACAACCCACACCATTGGCTTGAAGCAAAAAAAACATACTTTAAGTATAGGGGGGGTGAACTTAAAAAATATTTTTGTTTAGATTTGATTTTACGACTTTGTCAGCTTTATTGATTTATATATCCATGCCAAAGTGCAGCTTTCTAACACTAACAATCACAGAGCAAAAAGCCTCGGACAGACAGACTGACAGACAGATAGACGGACATGGCGAAACTATAAGGATGCCTAGTGGACTACGGAACCCTAAAAAGACCCAATACAACATAAAAAAAAAGGTAGATGTCTAAAAAAGCCAATACATACTGTCCCGACTATACATGACGTGTGTATATTATTGCCATATCATATAACATGCTGTTTGCAGCGACATTATCTCAGGTCCAAATAGGCACTGGTCAGGCTATACCTATTTGCATAAGACTTGAAATTACGTGGAAGGGATGAAAGTCGAGTTTAAAAAAATTACCTTTCCTTTAATTTTATATGTAGGTACTTTAACGATTTTCCACTCACAAGAAAAAATATCGTCTGAAGAATACTAAGACAAAATGAGCGAATCCAAGTATGACTCGCATGCCGGGCACGATTCTGTTACTACAATAATGACAATTTATGAGGCAATGTTACTGTGATTTGAGTAACACAGATTTGTAACCCAGCCAGCAAAAATGTGTCGTTGATTTAAGAGAAAAATCAGAAAATTTTAGATAATGAATGATTGGGTAGGACACTTCTCATCAAAAGTTATCTATAATAGATTCCTGAAAAGAAAAACACTTACCCCCTTATTCATAAAACTTAACGAACCTCTGTTAACTAAAAGTTGTTTTGTCCCTTTCTCACAAACATAAATGTCAAAGTGACAGATAAGGACAAACCAACTGATGGATGTTTATGAATAAGGGGGTTAATACCTAAATGATATACTACTCATATACATGCTGGACACAATTTTTCATCAAATGTACAGTTAGTGGCAGAGAATGTTGATGTCTTCCTGCAAAGAAACCTGTATACGGTGTATGCAGAGGGCTTGGGGCACGTCTCTAACTGTACAGTAAGCCAAAAGTGCTCCACCTCTTTTGAGCCTTATACCCAGAAATAATAGAGTCGAACAGTGCGACTCATTTCTTGGGTGATTGTACATTGTTCAGTTAATATGGGACTTGACCATGACTGCAGAATTGCGGATGGGGATAGCTCCAGAGGATGCGCCATGCTGAGATTGAGGGACCTGCATGTGTCTCTAGCTGTCAACACAAAGAATCCTCAAATCAATATAGGGTCGGTTACGCGCTTGTGATTCTTCTGGAGTTGCAAGTGTCCATAGTCTAGGGTATCTGCTTATCATCAGGCCGCATAGCTTTTTGCCACCGTCGTTGTATAAAAAAAGCATGAAATGTTTCATCGAGCGCGGAACCCTAATAACAGCGCCGATCGTCGGCAACCCTTGTCGCCGATGTACGAAAACGAAGTCGGATGTCACCGGGTGACGCGTGACGCGCTCTGAATGAGCGCGGGCTCCGGGCTCGTAATAAATAGAATATTTTTATCGCGCGCCCGCACTCGCGGCGGGCAAATATTGTGTGCGGCTAATCTTATGCGTACGACATGCGACACCTTTGCGCCTTTGCCGTTCGAGTCGCTCTAATCAAAGACATAAAATATGTTATGACTTGACGTTGATTTTATTTTTTGTTTTTTAATCCTTCAGTATCTGTTATTATCATAGACAAATAATTTAGGATACCGAGCTTTGCTCAGTGTCGTGAGTGAAACCCCGGATATTATGCCTGGATGAGAGGTACCTATTGTATGGTCAACCTCATAGAAATTACTAGACCTGTAAATTTTGAAATTCATTTACAAACAAATGAAAACATATTCGTAGTTTGATACTCTGACAGATATATTTCATACACACTAAGCGAAGTCTACAGATTACTCACAGTACTCTGGCTCATGGGAACGGATTGCATGAACATCACTCGTTGTGTACTATTAGCAACGCCTTTTTCGAACGGTTATCTCGCTTGTACATGTGAAAAGATACCAAAGTTTTTCCTTATCTATAGCAAAAAGAGGTTCACACTTTAAGAATAGTCAGTACCTCTTTTTGACCACTGAGCCATTTGGATTCCTCATCACGATGTACCCTGTCATCACCCTTTAATATTCATTCCTTTACATGATGACGGACAAAATGCTGTCAGGGGATGCATTGCTATTACTTGAGCTTAAGGCGTTTACATTTCCGTATCACAATATTCTGTGATTCTCAGCTTTACGTAGTAGGGCATTGTTAATTTATAAGCAGGCAGCGAAACTTTGGTGCCGATGACAGACGTATGATGTAGCGGCTTCATACAGAGTGTTTTTATTTAGATGATAGATAACCATTAATCACTAACAACTTATTGGCCTCTTTAGTACACGGATGTTTTATTGACACTTGAGACGGCCAGTACTTATAAAAACATCATTACTTAACTGTCTTTGTCATTTTCATCAGAAAATTATCGAAGGCAATATTGTACATCGTTTTAGTATTTTTTATTCGTGAATTTAAGAAATGTGAATTGATAAGGTACAACATTTATAAGGTACACATTATAGGTATCACTTGACCGTAGTTGCCATGGAGTCTATGCAGCCGTATTTGCAGACGTTTCCTTTTCAGTTGTTAAAAATGATTTTCTCCCGCTGTCAGCAAAATTTAACAGCTAAACCAAGTAACGTAGAAAAACATTTAAAAACTAAAAAGCACATTGAAAGAGAAGGATCAGAAATGACACATCAAGACTTTTATATGGATTTAACAAAATTTTATTATAATACAATAAATCTTTGACATTGCTATTAAATCGGCATACTAGTGACAACTGTTGCATCTGTCAAAGCGTGGTAAAGGTTAATAACTATGTTGTGTATAATTTATAAAAACATCCTGTATGCCAATTTAGTTGCGTCATAATGATGTCATCGGCACCAAAGTTTCGCTGCCTGTTTATAAGTATAAAATATAATTGTAGTAGGGGTGTAAATAATTGTGACACTGCACCTTTCCAGTGATCGATTTTAGTAATACGCAAATTTTCGTAAGCCGTTTTATTACAATCGGCTATCCATCAATCTATATCAACCTCAAACCCTCGCCAATATGCGAGGTTGAATAATCCTATCGTTCGTTTCCCTCACACGAGTCCCGCTGTTAGTAGGGAGGAAAGAGGAGGATGGACAATAGTGACGATAATAACAATTGGTTTAAGCGGAATGTTAACAATACATCACCAGCTATCCTACGTACTTGTACTACCTCTTACTTAGGCTGGGTTGCACCGACTTACGATCAAAAGCTGATCTACGTTAAATATGGCGCCCGCAGCTGTCATCCCATAGAAACTTGTCAAACTTTCCATACATTAAAATTTTAACGAACACAGCTTACGATTACAGACGGTTTGGTGCAACCCAGCCTTAGTCTGTGCCCGTATCTACGGCTGGGATATAAAAATGGGAATATAATGATATTACGGAGGAAACTACATATTACCTACTATTACGAACTAAAAACTTGCTAATAATCATACCTACAACCTGTATCCCTTCGTTTCCGAATATGTATTTCTTAATTTTGAAGATATTTGCTATTTCATAGTAACTTATTTCGTGTACAAATGTAGTTAATAATGCTTTCCCATCGGCTAAACTCGGAATACGACTAGACCCGAAGTGGCTATCAACTATCGTATTTTAAATGATTGACAAGTTCAAATCTAACAGCTGTTAATGTGAACCTTTATTAGTCAAAGTGAAATCTCAGAATGAAAACTGAAGGGTACATACTGGAGGCCAATTCTCGGACCGTTCGAGATGATATCAATTCGAAATGATCTCGATTGGCGCAATGTCTATTGAAAAATCTCACCAAAATGTCGAACACAGCGAAATTTCTTATTCTAGAGCACGATCGAGATTATGTCGAACGACGATCTCAATGTCTATTGTAATACGCATTCTGTTTTTTTCGATTGTGTTAGTTTACAATCGAGTGTGTGATAATAAATCATTTTATAAGATTTCCCGCTTAATTAAATATATCTTCATCACAAACCAAAGTGTTATTAATTATTTAATAATCAATACATATTTATGGTGATTTAACACCTCAAACATATTTACGAGTGTTTGCTCGTTTATGTACTTACGTGAAATGGAACGCATAAAAACTGTTTTGACTTGACAGGTTTGAGTCAAAGACTACTTGCAATATTTGAGAGCTGTTAATATTTTCCGTGTTCATTTTGTGCTGCTGCCAACTCTCGATCAACTACTTAAGTTCTCAATATTTACCGCCACTGGCAGATCAAATGTCAAAAAAATTGTGACAAAACCATCTCGATCGCTAGCGACCACTCGTTGCATCTCGAATGCTGGGAGTAGACATAGAGTCTGACTAGCATAAGTCTGCACCAGCAATTTTAATTTATTGTCTGTAAATCGGTATATGATAACACTGAAGATAGGGCACTAATTAGTCTTGATACTTTTGTATGATCTTTAATATTTAAACAAATGAAAATAATAGTACTAGTAGTGAGTATAGTACGTATGTATGTATAAATAAATAAATAATGTATGTCAGCCAATATACCTACGCCCCACTGTTTCGTACAAGCCTTTTTATTCTCGAAAATTGCATGTTCGTGTGCTGGAATCGTACGTTTTTCTCATGCAACATTGAACGGATATTTTTGTTTTTTTTTTTAGGGCAGTTTTACTGATTAGGCCACGTGATTTTGATGTTAGTTGATAGTACATTACGATACAAGTGCAGATAACAGGAAATTCGCAACGAGTGGTGATAAATTAAAACACGACCGAAGAGACTGTTTTAAATCGACACGAGTTGCGAATTACCTGTTTGCACGTGTATCGTACAACGTTTTACAGTACATATGGCTCTTTAAAGTTTCGACATATGCACGTAATCTGCTGATTACCGCACTCGTGCGGTAATGTAGCACCATATGTACTGTAAAAATAATTTTCATTTTATTGTGCGTTTTGTTTGCCCTATGTCAAAACTACCACAATTATACTCAACTTACACACCACTACTTTTATTACTTATACACATCAGGTTTTTCCAGAAGAAAATTGTCTTTCGGTGACCAAAGATATTGAGATATTTTTCTGTAGGGGGTGAAGATAGTTTGAAGTAAGTACTTGCTTAATATCTTCGAGACCATATCTGTCAATTCACGTACAAGCAGTAAAACACTGGAAATTTCAACAAAAATAATACTTAGTATTTACTTTGAGTAAGTTAGTTCAACATATACATTTAAAAATCTAAACATTTTCCGAATGTATGGAAAACGTACAATTTTCAAAATAAAATGGTGCATATCTTGGAAACTAAGAGACTTTGTATTAACGCATGTTGTGTCTAAAATATTTCAAATTACCTCCTCTATCATCCCTGAACGCATTTGCACCTAGTTACCAAACATTCTGTATATGTTGTAAAAATCGTCAATTTTAGTAACTTTTGCAAAAAAGGGATTACACCCTGTATAACTGTTAGCTTAGCTGCAACATAATTCTCGTTGCGGGTTCTGGTAGACGGGCGGTTCTTTTTAATGGAATTTCATACAAACATTGTAAAACTACCAATATTGTTTGATAAACTCACCGGTCAAAGACATGATGAGATGTAAGCATTGCCGCTTTTCTGCGATAATCACCTCTCGTTGTTCTCTCACGGTGTCATAATTATTGAGCATTCGGAATAATAATTCTCGCTCGCCACTTTTATACGGTTTGCCCATAATTAGTGCTAACAATCGTAAACAAATTAATTCAATTTAATTCGTATGACACATTAACATTTGACATCTGCGTCAAATATAAAACATTGCCATACGGAATTTTTAAATGGTTGACAGTTCATTTGCTTGGAAGAGATATACTGGTCTGGCTCTATCTCGAGTGTAAGATTCTGATCGGAAACCCATTTGCTTATTGCAATCCGCCATTTTTTATCGAGATATGTCTAATAAAGATCATCTCTAACGGCCCGAGAATTGGCCTCCTGGTCAATTCATTCATTAACATGAAATGTGAAACGAAGGTCTCGGCATCAGCTTCAACAAAAATGATTTCGTATGTATGCCCTCCGTTTAGGTAGTACTTTAAGTTGACAGTTATACAACATGTATTATTATTTGTATGAAAAATAAAAAAAACCTGAATAGGTTGCGAATCGAAATGTGCTAATCCGCTTCTGTGAATTTACCTAGCTATGTCCCTCAGAACATAAAAAAATCTGAGCTACCTATGTCCCTAATAATTTACCCAAATTATCAGAATTAAAGAAAAAGACGCTGTATGCAGTTAAGTATTTTAACCCCCGGCAAGGAACGCAAAAGATGGGGGTTTTAAGTTTAACATATATATCTGATATGTATCTGTGTTGATGTGTGTCATCGGAGCTCTTAACCGTGTGAACTGATTTGATTAAGGTTTCTATTTAACTAATGGACGATTCACACCAAACGGCCGGAGTCGGTGCGCACGCCACCAGAGTCAAAGCAATTCGAACCCTTCATACAGAAGCTAAAATTCGTATCCAAACGGCAGCGGCAGAGCCGGCAGTAGCTGACTGGAGCCGACCAGCTGCCCGCAAACCATTCGAATATGAAATCTAACTTGAATTTACAAACTTCTATGCAGGGGTCATGTTTCTCTGCAGCTGACTGTACAAGTGTCTTCTTATGTAACTTTTGTATGCCACTGCACTCTCATGTCGCATGTTTATATCACGTCCTCAACATTGTAGTTAAAGAAACAAAAGATCTCGTACATTTTAAGATTTGCCTGTAACGGATCCGCGATAGGTTAAGAACTCTCAGTCTTTAATGCGGCCGATCTCCCGATAGACACGTCTCGCTTCGATTTCATTTGAATTTTTGCAATATCGTGTTTATGTAAACAAGGGTGAATAATCCTTGATTGATCGCCACTAACTGATATTGAAATGGATGCCTACGGATTACCAAAAATCAAAGTACATTTGTTACGCGCTTTTATGCTACGACGTTGGCAAATAAGCATACGCCCTGCCCGAATGCGTGCAGATAGCGCAGCCTACGCTCGCTGGGGACTCCAGGACAAACTCAAGCGTGCTGTCGACCCTTTTTTGTACCTAGATTTAGGTATACCTAGGTGTGATATACCTAGCTAACAAAAACATACGTGATTTAAATTACTTCCATCTTCATATTGTAGTTTAAAAATATACTTACACTTATATTTAGTTGCTGCTGTAAATACAATCTGTAAAATAAACGACACTTAAATGTCAAAGAACATCTGCACAACATCTAACTTTTAACTGCAGCAGGAGACGGCAGCGAGACAAATCCAAACGCACTCGATAATCTCAAACATCCCTAACAAAAATGTCTCCTTACTGGAAATTTTAAAATGCCCCGAGGAAATGGCTACTCGACACGCGTAATTCGACATACCGATCCCCGGTCACCACCGGCTAAAATGTAAAATGGCTCCCTTGCATTTTTTCCTAAGTGCCATAAAATATGACATTTATTACGGTCAGATCTGCCTCAACCACTATTGATAGGCAAATGAGAGAGTTTTTTAAAAGAAAAACGATGTCTGCTTTTTATGTGTTCTTTGGATAAGGATATTCTTAAGGAAGTTGCGACTTGCAAGATACGTAATGACCCGCTTTCAGTTTTGCAAGAATAGTACGTAGGGACAGTTTAGCAATAAAACTTATTTTATTTGTTTCTTGCCTTATCTAACCGATATGGCACAGAAAACAATATGCTCATTCGTTATTAACTGTAACTAATATATACTATGATATTGTAGTAGGTACTCAAGAATATAATTTTCAAGTCATCTTTAATTTGTGCTTTATGATTATCCTAAAGTAAAAGAGTTACATATAGACATATATAGATAACTTTTGATGAGAAGCGTCCTACCCAATCCTTAATTTTTTTAAATTTTCCGATTTTTCTCTTAAATCAACGACACTTTTTTATCTTCTACTAAATTAATTGAATCCTGAGCATTCCATCACAAAAATCTAATAACAAAGTAGCAACGACACGTGTTCGCTTAAACGAAACCTTTTAGATGAAAGAAAAAAGTTAAAAGGTAATGATGACATTATAAATGGGCGAGCCAATAGAGCCGTCTTGTGATACGACCATAATTCAACAAAGGTCATCCACAATAGTGCTCCACCTATAATCGTACATTAAGGCCCTTATCCCTGTATGAGCACCTTTTCGACAATAGAAAGGTATATATTTCCCAAAAGTGGTCACATAAAAATGACATACTGTTCGTGGGGCTACGACGGAGCGATCTGGTAGGAAAAATAACGCCTATAAACCCGTTATCTCTCACTTTTGAAGGTTTCATTGACTGCTATGAAGATTTCTTGCTTTTAGATGTGGAATATCACTTTTATAGCTCACAAACCTATTTTCTGGTATTTCTTTCACATAGATGCGTGAAATGTATAGGCTAGGTAGATAGTACGGCTCTGATTAAATCTCATTCGACTGAAAATCAAACACCACCAACATTTTAAGCAAGTTGACCTAATGAATGAGGGCTTAGTCTTTAAACGTTAAAGTTTTTGTACCGAGTCCCGGAAAAACTCTATTCCGATTTAGTCGAATTGACATTTAAGTATATGAATGCGCTAATCATATATAGTATCTACGGCCACCTCCATAAGTATTAATATTATAAACTAGTAGCTCTGAGAGCTGTAATATAAACCTCTCGATATTTTTTCAAATTTTAGTATTTTCAAAGACTGACTCGTCCAAAAAACACTATGTAATAATTATCGAACCTGCTTACCACGAGAATTGGTTGAGAAACTCGACCTGTCGAGGAGGACAAACCATTCACAAAATATGCTTTTGCAAATTTCCAAAAACTGACTCAACACAAAAATTCTATGTAATTATCCGACCTGCTCACAAAATTTCACGAGAATTGTTTGAAAAATGCGACCTGTATAAGAAAGAGAACAAACCGAAATGCGCCCGCAGCAACATACGAAATTATTGGGAAAAAAAACGGTTTTTGGAAATATTCCAAAATCTCCAAAAACAGGATCGACCAAAAAATCGAACCTGCTCACAAAATTTCATAAGAATCGGTTGAAAAATGCGACCTGTAGAGGAGAAAAACCGGAATTCCGGACATCTGACATACGAAATCATTTTTATCGATGCAGAAGTGGAGACTTTCGATTCAATCGGTCAATGAGAAAGTAACTCTGTCTATCTCCTACCTTTTCACGCGTAAGGCGGTTGTCACACTGCCGCCGCATCGCGTTACGGGTGCGGAGCGACGAATTCGCGTGCGGCGGCAAAGCACCACCGTACAGATATGAGTTTGCATGTACCATCGTGCACCGTATCTCCGTCCGGAGCTGCGGTGCACGACGTGCCGCGTAGCCGTACATAAATCCGTACGGCACTGTGCAGCTCGGTGTGGCATACACCGCGGCCCGAACCGTCGTGTGATTCGCATTTCCGCACGGAGAGGCGGCGTCAGTGTGTTATACTCGTACCATGCGGTTTTTGTATACAAATCAAGATTCTACCGTACAAAGTTAAATCCGCAGCACCGGACGGCGCTCCGATGTGTACTACCGCCTAAACCACTGAACGGATATCGGATCTATACGGTTTTCGATAAAATTTAGGAAAGGACATAGGATAGTTTTTTCTTGGAAATTATTCCTTAAGGAGGTGAAAAAGGGATGGAACTTTGTGTGGGAAAGCGATAATATAGGTAATATAGTAAGTAGTAATGTCTAATATTAAAGTGACAATGAGTTCTACACGGACGATAGGCTAAGTATATATTCGAGTCGGCACTTTTTGTGAGAAAACATTCAAATTTATTCAAAACAAACAAAGAGGCCGGTAAAATAAATAGTAGGTTTGGAAATCAATTAGTCATACCGAATACGAGGATGACTATGTGCAGAAAAGGCCCTTATTTTCGATGTATCGTTATAACAAATAAGATTCCCGATTGGATTAAGGAACAAAATTATAATAAATTTAAACATAGCCTGAAAAATCTATTGCTGGAAAAAGCTTACTACTCCGTAGATGAATTTTTGAAAGATAGATCGCTGAAGGAACGTGTCTAGCATAACTATATATTAAATTCGAAGCTAAGTACCTACTGATACGGTTAGTTTACTCGTAAGTTATATACATACGGGTACGAGTTCCTAACATAGTGTCGCTATATGAATAGTAAACCATCGAAGTATCACAATAAAGTGTAAGTAGGTATATTATAAAATATTACAAAATACTATTATACATATAATTAAACTGATTAAAATACTTGTACTGTTTAAGCCTAAATTAATTGCCTCGGAACCTAGTATTTTCTTGTACAAGTTTGATACGATTATTATTGCATGTTAGCTGTAAGAATAACATTGCTGTGCCCTGACAGGGTTCATGTCTTGGATTATAATTAACCTATATAAGACCTTATGTATACAACATGGTGCAATGAATAAATGAATAAATGAAATGAATATGAATATGAATAAGTTCATCGCGCGGTTGGCTCGGCATGCGGTGCAAGATTGTAACAAAGTAAAAAGTAATGTTGTCGCGCATATTATAGCCGCGCGTACCACAATCACGGCACGCAGGTCTTGAGACGCGAGTTGGTTTACATGTGAACTTAGCCTTAATATACGTGTGTAGTTTTGTACTTAGTTAGGTAGTTGTTAAAAGGCGGTATATCGTTAGGTAGTCCATAAAAACAGGTCACTCACCTCATAACATTGTTTTATACGTCCTCAATGTAAATCGGTTCGCGCATCAGGCGGCAAATGCGAAATCGTAATAAAACTATCCGTATGATATGTAAAGTAGCTATAATATTGAAAACTTCCAAAGTCCATCAATAAATGTGACGCTGCGTGGGGTACACAATATGACTAGGGACGTGCGTCCTTCGCATCATTGTTATCGGTAAACACTGACAGCACAGAATATTATAATAATGTTACATCTGATAGATTTCTTTGCTATGAACGTCTGGAGCGTGTCACCATGGCGTAATCTAGGCCTACTCATGGACGATCAGTTGCGTTTTGTACAGCACGTTTTGGATACAATCAAAAACTGCTACTATAGATTAAAGGTGTTATACCAAGTCCGGGCATTTCTTATCGTTTACATTATAATATAGCTTTGTGATACATTGATTTTATCCAAGTTCCAAATTAAATTACATCGACACAGTCATCAACAGGTGCTTACTAGCTCGTTCTAAAGCTCTTCTTCAGCAAATCCAGAATGCCTGCGCTCGATTTTGTTTCTCCATTCCACCAAATACGCACGTCACTCCCTTTCTTAACCATGGCAGAATGTTAAAGATGGAGGGCTGTCGTTGTTTGCATTTTGCCGCTTTGCTTTTCGGTGTGCTGCACTACCGTCTGCCTCAATATCTGTTTGAGAAGTTAACATTCTCTACGCGACCAACTAGAGAAACCACTCGCCTTACTTGCCCGAGCCACGGAAAATCGGCAACTTTTCGTGGCAGTTTTCGCTACTGTGCCACGAAATACTGGAACAACATCCCTCCCCTAATCCAAAATTCCAAAACTTTTAACAATTAAAATATGTCTAAAACAACATTTACTTAATTTGTAGCTCTCCTAGCCCGTGTCATTGACTGTTATTAACTAAATATAACATTTCAAAGGTTGAATAATCCCCCAAGTATTCATAAAATCCGCGACGCGCTACGCCGCGATAAAATTATATTAGGTACCTAACTAACCTATATTGGTAAGTATAACGTTATGTATGTATACGCTGTCATCTTATCACACATATCGTCTCTTAGGATCCGACAGCCACTACTGACCAAAACTGACTGATTTATGATTGTTTTTTTTTTCTTTTTTTTTTCTTTTTTATTTCAATTCACGGACATGAACATAACTAAAAATAAGTCAGAATTGCTTGTATTATATAGTCCGAAGTTCGTGACATTTAGCTGTTTTGGACTACCTTACAGCCCTGGGCTCCACGGAAGACCATCGCTGTGGCATTACTTGATGCCAGAGCATTATGCTGAGTGAGTGGTGTCCATTTGCGTCCTCTATAGCACCACCGCTATCTGTTAGTGTTTTTCTTTTGTTTTCTTGTTATAGCTTTAGCTCTATTTTAAGATTTTTAAGTAGATTGTCTGTAAAAGTTTTGATGTGGTGTAATTGTGACATGCAATAAATTATTTTCTATTCTATTCTATGGAAAATCTACCAGGCACTATTACCTAAATACTCTGTCAAATACTCATGAGTGAACAAAGACGAAGTTCTAAATAGTTCGCTACACAGAGCATTAAAAACCGCATATACTCATTTTTCTTTTTTTTTCAATTGAAATAAAGAATAAATTTGGATTTAATAAACAATATTCCGACGAATTGAGAACCTCCTCCTTTTTTTGAAGACAGTTAAAAATGTAGCTCGTTTTAAAATGGTTTCATGCCAACACGAAATTGAATAAAGAAATATATTAATATTAAAGTTTTTTTTTTGTATTGAAGGTCTCGAAATATATCGAGAGAGAGTATGTATCGAGTTTTGTTTTCGCATAACGCTTTTTTTGGTCTGTCTTTATGTATTTCAGTCATCCAAACTAATATTATAAAGTCGAAAGTAAGTGTTTTTCTGTCTGTATGTATGTCTGGCTGTCTGTCTGTCTATCACTTTATCAGGTTTAAATCGCTTTAAGGAGATGAAAAGAGGAGAATTGTTTCTATGCAAGTCGAAATTATCTGAAATGAACAAAAGTATTTGAAATCGATATGTATACCTACGGAAGCTGGAATGAACGCGGCCCCATCCCTATTTACCGAGAGGCGTCAAAACGCACCGACCGCAACTATCAAAGTGAAATCTTTTCCGTGTATCAATAACGTCGCCTCGACGAGACACATTGCTCTTTATGTGACGGCCACAATATACCTCTGTGCCTGTGTTGTGTTATAGATGGTGTATTAATGCGTGCGTAGTGTAGGATTTACCGTCGGAAAAGTTTTATATCAACATCAGAAGTAATTTATTTTCTTTGAATTCTTCGATACAGAGTTATTGGACACCGACTGTGACTAAATTCACCGACTGAAACGAATCCGCGAAAATGGTTTCGTATGTCCGGATTTCCGGCAGTTCTCCTCTATTTCTGACGACCGCTTTGCCTACGAAGTCCCGAGTTCGAATCCCGGTCAGTGCATTATTTCTGCATTTACCGTGAATATTGTTCCTGAGTTTTGGATATTTTCTATGTATATAAGTATGTATTTATCTATATAAGTATGTATATCGTCGTCTAGTATCCATAGTACAAGCTTTGCTTAGTTTTGGACTAGGTCGATTTGTGTATATGATTGTCCCCCAATATTTATTTATTACACATATTGAGAATTGTGACTTGTAATAATAAATCATCATCATCATCATCATGTCAGCCGAAAGACGTCCACTGCTGGACATAGGCCTCCCCCAAAGACTTCCACAATGACCGGTCCTGCACCACCCGCATCCAGCGGACACCCGCGACCTTCACCAGGTCATCGGTCCACCGTGTGGGGGGCCTGCCCACGCTACGCCTTCCGGTACGTGGTCGCCACTAGAGAACCTTTCCGCCCCAACGGCCATCGGTTCTACGTGTTATGTGCCCCGCCCACTGCCACTTAAGTTTAGCAATTCGGAGGGCTATATCGGTCACTTTGGTTCTGCTGCGGATGGCCTCATTCCTGATGCGATCACGCAGAGAAACTCCTAACATAGCTCTCTCCATTGCTCTTTGGGTGACTTTGAGCCTTCTTATGAGGCCCATAGTAAGCGACCACGTTTCAGTACCATATGTCATCACTGGCAACACACACTGGTCAAACACTTTCGTCTTGAGACACTGCGGAATATTGGACGAAAAGATGTGCCGTAGCTTCCCGAACGCTGCCAAGCCGAGTTGGATTCGACGATTAACCTCTTTCTCGAAGTTGGACCTACCTTACTGGACAGTCTGTCCTAGGTATATGTAATCGTCTACAACTTCGAGCGTAAAGTGTCTGATTGTTAAGGGAGTTGGTGCGACATGGACATTTGTCATGATCTTCGTCTTGTCCATGTTCATCCTTAGACCAACTCGCTCGGTGGCTTTACTGAGGTCATTGAGCATTGTACTTAAATCCTCCATGGTCTCAGCCAAGACTACTATATCGTCAGCAAACCGAAGGTGAGTGAGGTACTCGCCTTTTATGTTGATGCCTAGCCTTCTCCAGTCCAGAGTCTTGAAAACATCCTCCAGTGCAGCGGAGAACAGTTTAGGAGAAATAACATCTCCTTGCCTGACTCCCCGCTGCAACGGAATAGGCCTCGAACTCTGGTCCTGGAGTCGGACTGACATAGTGGCGTTCTCGTACAAACACTTCAGCACTTTGATATAGCGGTAGTCCACTTGGCACCGCTGGAGAGATTGTAGTACAGCCCAGGTTTCGATCGAATCGAAGGCTTTCTCGTAGTCCACGAACGCTAAACAGAGGGGCAGGTTATACTCCTCAGTCTTCTGTATAACCTGACGGAGCGTATGGATGTGGTCTACGGTGCTAAAGCCTCTTCGGAAACCGGCTTGTTCGGGAGGCTGGAAATCATCTAGCCTGCGTGCGAGACGGTTCGTAATGACTCTTGAAAACAGCTTATAGACATGATAATAAATAATAATTTATTATTAAATGTCACAATTCTCAACCGATTCGTGATTTTTTATAATCAGGTTTGTTAATCAAAATCATATAGATTTTTTGTCGAACCAGTACTCGGATTTTTTAAAAAATAATAAATAAACTTGCGCGATGGCTACAGTTCACAGTATAATATTATGCTGTCGTTGCTGTTTTAGGACTTAGGTAGAGTAGATTTGTAGGTATATGTCCTATTTCTGAAGGGTGATCTTTTTTTTGGACCTGACTGTGGCTTTATAGGCCGTGCCCATTAAAGCGATAGGAATACGCGGTGAGAGAGTTGCCTGGCGAAAATCCAGGGGAAACCTTGGACCGAGTGGGTTCGGTTTAAACATTAGAATACTCTAAGAGTTTGCGCTCCAGTGAGATTTGTTGAACGGTTTTCAACCGAATCTTAGGTGTGAGTGGAATCGAGCTATTGGAAGTTTTGTCGCTCGGTCACTAAACCTAGCCTAGCTGAGAAGAGTCCAGCAAGAAACTAATCAAGCATTTTCATTCATAATAGTGACATTTGCTGAAGTGGAACTGCTGATGATGATCAGAACGGATCTCTTCAACGACGCGTAGTTCACGTTTAGTGATTTGTTCTCTTCGTTTTGTTTGTCAAGCAAGCAATGTTTTTTCCATGATTCCATGAGGAATTGAGGGTACTTAGTCTTCTACCATTATAAACATACTTATAGCCATTTTTATTTTATTGTATGGAATCTAAGAGTGCACCATCTAAGTATAATAATCTTTCACCGGCCTCCCCCATTGAAGTCGGTTTTTTTCTTAAAAATTATGTTACATCGACTCTCGAATTTTAATAAACCCTATTATGTAACTATTGCATAAAATACTATTTAACGACATTGCGTATTGACATTACTTAAGAACAATAACTCCACCGTTACAAAACGATTCGTGGCGTGGAATTGGCACTTTAAAAACAAATGAGAATTTGACGAAACTGATATTTTATAAAAAGGCCCTATCCGCATCAGACTTTCAGCAACAATTGCCCTTTATTTTATTTTTTTGATTGCGGGGTGATATGATGCCCTCTCAGTGCGGTAAGGGCGTGAAATTATTTTCTTGCGTATGCAGATTGGGGGAGGGTGAGGTCGAAGATTAGTTCCGGTTTATTTTTTATAGGATTCCGATGATAAATGTTGCCAACGGAGCTAACGGGTGGTGCGTGTAACGTATCCAAATAAGCTTCGTATCTATTGCTTATTCAAATAGTCGAGCGGGTGAAATGTGATTTTGCACAATAATAATATTGGTTTATCGATACTTGCATGCTAAGGGGACGAGGGTGGGATTATCGGAGTGAAGTAATGTCAAATAGGTGTGCACTTGGTGTTTGTTGTTAGAGTTGTAGTGAATGCGTTGCCATCTGCTGAACTCGGAATACGACTATATAGACCGGAACAAATGTCAATCATTATATATTTAACACCTGTCATGTTCAAATATATCTGAGCAACCTTTAGGTACACATTATTTAATATCCTCGTCCGTCGGTACACATATAGTAGAACTCGACTTCGACTTTAATAGTATAGTTAAGATATTACCTACTTAGCGCGTTTGTTTCGTACTGAGGACTTTTTCGCAACTAACTGTAGTAACATACCCTACCTAAACTTGAGTAATAACATAAGAACATAACATCCTATAACTGACGAAGGCGATGATACTGCGAAGTCTCGGAACTTAACTTAGTAGCAAATTCTAAAAAATATTTAGATAAAACCGTATCATTTATCAAGATGTAATGTATGAAAGCCTAACACATGTTGCCACCCTTCTATCACACACGTTAACGGTTTAGAGGTCAGACAAAAAACGAGGAAAGTCGCGGGGCAGACGGGTCGGACGATTGCCGAGCCATATGATTTATAGAGGAGGACGTCATCGCCAATACGCTTTCTATACGTCAGGATGTGTCACTGGGGCGCGAATATTACACGCAAAATGTTAAACCAAACCTGGTTGATTTGGGTGAAAATATTTTTAAAACTTGTGAAACAAACCAATACTTACCTAGCTACTATGTACTAAGAAACAGGCTCCTCCCAAAATTAATATTTCCCTTGTTTTTTTTTTTCTCATTCGGCATTTTGGCGCCCCTAGCTTCTTTGCATCAGAATAAGGGCCATCCGCAGTATAGAACCAAAGTAACCGATATAACTCTTCTAATCTGCCAGTGACAAGATACGGTACTGAAATATGGTCGCTCACGAAGGGCCTTATAAGAAAGCTCAAGATCACTCAAAGGGCTATGGAGCAAGGTGCCAATGCTTGAAGTTTCCTTACGTGATCTAATCAGAAATGAGGAGATTCGTAAGAGAATCAGGATCGTCGACATAGCTCAGCGCCCCCTTTAGAGAGGCCTATGTTTTATTTTATTTTATACCACGTGGTGGCAAACAAGCGTACGGCGCGCCTGATGGTAAGCGGTCACCCCAGCCTATGGACGCCTGCAACTCCTAGGGGTGTCACATGCGCGTTGCCGACCCTTTAATAATTCCAACAAAAAAAGAAATAAGAAGTTGATATGATGATTATGATAATGATAAGGCACCTAGCGCCTAGTGTGACGGCTCCGCCCGCTCTACTCTTGGGTAGGCCGTGATAAACCCGAGGCAAGTACCAGGTTCGATTACTTCGATTCAGGCCCACTTCCGTCACTACACCGTATCAACAATTCGATGCCCCAGTGCAGTACCACGTGTTCTTCTTTTATTAGGCCTTCAGAACAAAAATATGTAGTGGGAGAAAACCTTTTTATTTCACTCAGGATTTCCACACATTCCAGGATATATAAGTACGTGAAACTATCTTAATATATATATTTACGAGCATCTAATAGGTAGGTAATATTCAGGTTTTTTTATACTACGACGGTGGCAAACAAGCTTACGGCTTGCCTGATGGTAAGCAGACACCGTAGCCTATGGACACTTACGACTCAAGTGCGTTGCCAACCCTTTATTGACTTGGGGATGCGCTGTGTTGAGAGTGAGGGACCCGCAGATGTCTCCAGCTGTCAAGCTAGAGACTTATGCAGGTCCCTCACTCCCAACACAGCGCATCCCCGGGAGCTCTGGCGACCTTACTCACCACCAGGAACACAACACCACATACCTCCCTAATGGGGAAGTATTGATGCTATTATGGCTGCGGTCTTCTGTAATGCGGAGGTACTTGCCCAGTTGGGCTGCTCCAAATTTGAGCGAGATGACGTTTCGCTGTGCCCTACCTCTTCTAAAAGGATTAAAGTAAACTTTTCAGAATAGGAGTTAATACTTACATAAATCTTAATAATACACCTGCTCGTATGTAAGATGTTCCCTACTTTTTCATAAAATCCGAAAACGTCCGGCCTCCAACGCGGAACATTTGTATTGAATCGAACAATAATCAGTCATATTGTCAGTTACAATACAATTTGTTGGAAAACTCGAAGCGTGAGAGAAATAATAACAAATGATTGGAACCCTACGCCCGACACCGCCTGGCGTTGAAAGATCACGCCTATTTACAATGTAGCTGATGAAAAAATACATTAGGCGTCGCCCTGTACGAAGGCATGACAAATACACGGACAGTTTAGTGTGACGTTATAGTACATTTCGGCCATATAACGTGGCGGTATACGCCTTCGTGCTATAGGTAAAAACATTAAGTTAGGTAGACATTACATACTTACAAACAAAAACAACAACTGTGCAAGACAAACAAAACAAACGCCTATTCGAACACGTCACAACTACATACAACAGACTTACTTTCACCTATAGCTAGGCTGTATTTCCGCTCACATGTGACGTAAGTATACAGTTAGGCGCAATACATAGAGTCGCGCGTTTAGGTAAATAATGTCTACTAGGAGAGGGGCCATCGTTTAAAAAACTGGTCAAGTGCGAGTCCGACACGCGCACTGAGGGTTCCGTACACGTTTACTCGTCCCGACCCGATTAACTCAGGAAAAATCTTAACAGCGCGATGTATAAATTGAACGCCATGGGTACGGCACCAGCTGTCGGCTAATTTTATTACTAAATATTTGGGATAAAATCGCCTTAATTTTAGACACTTTGGTACGGTCTTAGGGTTTAATTTTTTTGGCTAACAGAGACCCCGAACGTTCCACAGAACTCGAGTCTCCATTCAAACGTAGTTTAGTTCCCATTTTAAAACGTCGTGCTGAAAAAACATGAAACATTGTATACACAATGGGCAACAACGGTATATCTAGGTCAAGAATTAGTTTCTGTTGCTTAAAATTATAGCGGAGACAAAATACAGAGAGTTTTAGAGTTTTTTAGGTAATATATGAAAATATTATCACTGTATTTTTACTTCTTGTCACTGTGCGTTATAAAATACATATGATATATATTTTACCCGTAAATTAGCAGTCGTTTTTATTCAATAGATGTCTAAAGTTAGTGTTTGTACCTATATTTTTTTCATCGTGACATATCGAAGTACTTGAGCAAAACGGACTATGTTCTAAAAAGAAATCTGTGCAGCATGCACCTATAAGCGTAATGGTTCTTAAAAATAAATATCCGCTCTTTTCCTGTTAAGGCTACAAGATCAACATTTTCTCACATAATTCAAAAACAAACGAGAAATCTTTAAAATGTTTATGTTTAACGTTCTACCACTTC
Source organism: Notocelia uddmanniana (assembly GCA_905163555.1). Taxonomy (NCBI): domain Eukaryota; kingdom Metazoa; phylum Arthropoda; class Insecta; order Lepidoptera; family Tortricidae; genus Notocelia; species Notocelia uddmanniana. Next base: position 15,491,863 of record LR991053.1, read on the forward strand.
CGAAATTTTCCTTGCGATAATAAAAGTATATCCATTATTTTTTCCATACACTTTAAAACGGGTCAAACACTGGTTGAATTAGATACGAATGCTACGATCTTAACCTGTTGGTTTATTCAAGGATAATCTAGACACGCGGCAGCGTGTCCAGCCAAGTTCATCCCAAGAACTGGCGGACAGCAGCCGTGTGTTATATTACACGAACCGTTTGGAGCCACTTTTGACCCCCCAATAACTCCAAATCTATCTAACATAAAAACATGAAATTTGGTACATATATTAAAATCCTTTAGAACAAATAGAACCCCAAATTTCATAAATGTAGGTTTAATAGTTATTAAGATATTAAATTCCAAAGAACGGCATTTTTACCACTGACTTTTCTTAAATATCCAACAGCTTTTATAGTATTATAACATACTGCATAGAAAACTGCCAAGTTAAGGCTCAAAATGCATTAAGCCGCAGTAAATTAGTTTTACTGTAAACAATCTAGTGCCAAACTTGGCAACTTTTCAGATAATCTACGGAACTTCGCGCCCATTTAGATCTCAATTCTTTTGTCGGTGAACTTGGCCGCCATTTTCACATTTATGTTTTTGGTGGGATTATTTATCGCGTGAACCAATTTCAATATTTATTTTTATACTTTCAGCATAATCTCATAGGAGTTTACAAATATAGTTATTTTTTCCTGTAATTCCTATATTATATTGTAACAATTATACATTTTTATGTAAATAGGTATTAGATTTCATATAAATCGGCCAAGTGCATGTCGGGCCATGCTCAGTGTAGAGTTCCGTAGTTGCCCAATTAAGTTACTTTAAAAAATACTTAATGATACTTTCGCAACGTTTCATACGTCTTTTACTAAGATTCGTTTCGTTTGTATGTATTTTATTTATTATCTTATTTATTTCATAAAAAAATCCAATACGGGATTTTATTGGATTTTTTTATGAAATAAATAAGAGAATAAATAAAATACAAAAGTAAATATAATATTCATGTGTCATTATTTGACATCTCTGAGTTTTGACATTGTCTCGGGACCTTTGACGTTTGACGTTTTAGACGTGCACATAGCCAATAAGTAATATACATACCACTGCAGTTTCACCTCGTTCCACCGCATCATGGCCCATTGTGTGAATCTGGCATTGGAACTTATATTCTCTTTATGTATCATATAGTCCGGTCGGATCATGCACCGGAATTCTGCGGATGAATTCGAGTAAGCCCTATAAACTTGTAAACTAGCCGGGGTTCAAAACATCAAAAAACAGGCGAGGAAAATCCGTCCTGCACAATTAAGGTCCGGCCACACCGCTGCTCGCTGCTTAAAACGTAGTGACGTACCGTCATCGTATTTTGAATACGGGTGTGGCCAACCTTTAAGGTAATTTTACGAACAGCAAAAAAAAAAATCTGTCAATGTCATGTCATTGTCACTGTCAGGTCAACAGCAGGTTTCCCTGTGTCGAATTGTCGATAACTAGGTATTAATTTACATAAAGTTCTCAAGTGAATCAATAGTAAACGAACAACTCGCTCGTCAGTCGCTATTGTTAGCTAACATGAAATGGACTGCTCATATCGAAGGCGGGCCGCGGCGCGTTAACCATGCTGCGGTGTGTATAGGCGACAAAATACTTTCCTTCGGTGGTTATTGTTCTACCGAGGAATACAAGGACTGGGACCCAATACCTGTTCATGTCTTGAACACAGGAACTCTCCGATGGTCAGCAGTGAACTATGAGAAAACGGGTGTCGTACCTTTTCAGAGATATGGACACACAGCGGTGGCTTATAAAGGAAAAGTGCGTGGTATTTTTTGTATATTTAAATAGATATTTAATTGTATACGCATATAATTAATTCCATTCAGTACAAAATGTAAATATACATCTACCATGGGTCTCGCTTTTCGTATCTCTTTTGTGTGAACTACCTATTTACTACACCACAATCGCATTAGGTTTGTGCAGTTAGCTCTTGCGTGATTTGTTACAATTGAATCATAAACCGTGTTTTTGTGTAAATAAATAAATGAAATTTTACAATGTGGATAGAGAAAATTAAAACTAGTTCATAATGTACAAGATTGGTAACATGTGTATAAATAAGACTTGAATTTTCAACATAGTCAAGTACTGTTAAATCTTGCTCACTACTTCTTAGTTATTGAAATGTAGATGATTCTTTTTGCCTTAATGTTGACGCTATTTGGAGGTTATTAACTCTTGATTGAATTTGGATTCTAACTACATTCCTCTATTCTAGGTTTACATGTGGGGTGGTAGAAATAATGCAGTGGCTTGCGACATCCTCACTGTGTTCAATACTGGGAAACTGGAATGGACCACACCCTCTGTCACCGGGATGGTTCCATATGCTAAGGATGGTCACTCGGCCTGTATTATAAAGAATAAAATGTATATATTTGGAGGTTTTGAATATCTTACTGATCAGTATTCACAAGAAGTTCATTGCTTGGATCTGGATACTTTTGAATGGCGCTTTGTTCATGCTAAGGGTACCCCACCATCCCATAGAGATTTCCATACAGCTGTGGCCTATGAAGACAGAATGTACATCTTTGGTGGGAGAGGGGACTTGAATAGTCCATATAATTCACAGGAGGAAATATACTGTTCACAAATATACTATTTAGATACAAAAAAGGAGATATGGGTAGCATTGAATCCTAACCAAACCTGGCCAGAAGGCCGGCGAAGTCACTCGGCATGTGAGTATAATGGCTAATAACTTAATTTTCTTGCAACAAATAAGATAGAGACCAATCCACTTTTTGACAGTTTTTTTATTTGGTGTTAATTTTTACCAAATTCTGAATTCATTTTTGTCAAGCAAGTGAAGTCTGTCTCCATTTCAGGACTGGCCAATTTTGCTTTTGTCCAGATGCTTGTTCCAGGCTAAATGCCATGCATTTTTGGATTAATCCTTACAACACAAATGTTATATGTCTTCCTCGATTTAATGGATTTTTTCGTCCAGAGCTTTTTACAATTGGGGTGACAATGGGGACAAAAGGAGGGAAATTTGCTTTAATATTACTTATGAACGGTTTTCTATCAAATACATAACAAATATCAAGTATCTGATTCTTCACAAGTTCTTGTATTTTTTGGGGGAAAATGGGGGCAAAAATTGAGAATGTTTGTTGTATTGTTGTTTATGAACGGATTTCATTCGGAAGAAACATGAAGTACCAGATACTCTACAGGTTGTTGTTGTTGTTGTGTGAATAAGAAGTTTTCAAAAGGGGGGAAGAGGGCAAAACGACAGAAGTTTACACAAAATAAAAAAGCAAAAGTACTGTAGTAATCTACAAGTTGCATTTCTCCACCAGTTCTCGTCAAATTTTGTGAGCACAACGCAGGTTAGATATTTACTTTGATTATTTTTTGTTGAATCACTTTTTGGAAATTATTAAAAATATCAGGAGCAGTTTGAACAATTTTAAAAAACTGAATTGACTAGGATTCCATGTAATTATGAACTTCGCGAGATCTACAGCTCACGGAGCCACTACTTTTTAATGCTGTTCTGCTAGAAGGGAGTGATTCTGTGAGAATGTGGTCCGCTCTTTCTTTATTTCCACTTGGAGCATGTTTAATTCATAGTACAGGCACCCTGCCTATGATTCTGGTGATTTTGGGTTTGAAACTCTTTAAGGGTATTTACTTTTGTGATGAACACAAATATTTAATGTTATCTCGTACCCATACTACATCAAGCTTTGCTTAGTTTGGGGAGGCGAGGTCAACTAGTGTATTTTCTATTCATTTATAGTATCAGTCAATTTAAGTGTGCTATTAAAATAGTAAGTATGCATTAAGTTGAATTAATCTACAAATTCTAAAGCCATAGTAACAAAAAAAATTTTTTTTTGTATTTCAGGGGTACATGAAGATTACATGTACATCTTCGGCGGATACAATGGCAACACAAAGATTCATTTCAATGATCTCTTCAGATATTCGATCAAGAATAACTACTGGGAACTTGTACATGTGAACGGCAAAGTTCCGTGCAAGAGAAGACGACAGGCGTGCATAGTACTTAATGATAAAATGTATCTTTTTGGAGGAACAAGGTAAGAATATCCTATTCTTCCCTTGTCCTATTATATTTTGATTTTTGATAGGTTTTTTTATAAAGCAATAAAAAGCATACGAAAATAATCGAAAAAAATCAAACTACAGTTAATTTATGCACTTTTAAAGATTTTAAACACATACATAAAGATTAAAAAAGGATGCAGTTTGACCATAGAAAATTGTGACGACTTTAGGCATATGCTTTTACAAATTTCATACTAATCCAGCGTTTTTGACGCTTCGTAAAAAGTAGTTTCGTCATGTCCGTCTGTAGCTGTCTGTCTGTCCGTCAATATGTCAAAGGCATTTTACTCAATAAAAATGGTTTGAAATGTAGATGTAAGCTGCAACATAGTCATATATTCAGATTACAAATTTTAACATATGGTCCCAGTTTCTCAGAAAACCGTGGCATCAAAAAATATGAAAAAGTAGGCATAGTGCATATTAGATATTTTCAACAATTAATGTTTTTAACAAGATAGGTCCAACAGTTTTTAATTCTCACTGAAAAACTGCCTCACACAAAGAAAAGGATGTAAGTGCTGTAAGTTACCTATGAGGATACGACCTTATTTAATTCACAGTAAAGTCAACAGGAGAATGGTTTTCAATTAGGTAGGACTAGTGGTGTGATGCGACACTCACTTAGCCGCTATTTTGACATACTACCATGTGGTTAGATATAATATATAAACGGGACCTAACTACTGGTACACAGACATTGCAAACTAAAATCTTGACGATATATATTTTTGTAAACACCGATAAATAACTATGAAAGGATATCGTTATCCCAGTATTTTACATAATACGAGTATGAGAAATAATGAAAACCAGGATGTGAACAAATCAAATACTTAAGGGATATACCACCACCATATCAGCCAAAGGATGTCCACCGCTGGACATATCCACCACCATATCAGCCCTAGGACGTCCACTGCTGGACATAGGCCTCCCCCAATTTCATGGGGGGTAAATGCCATAATCACCACGCTTGGCATGCGGGTTGGCGATCGCAGTATCTCCACCGCACTCTAGGAATGCTGCTGCCCATTCCCCAGTGGTCTTGGTCGTAGTTTTAGGACATACCCGGGTCCGCTGGAAATATGCCTCCCGCAAATTCCTGGGGGGTATATGGCATAATCGTCACGCTTGGCATGCGGGTTGGCGATCGCAGTATCTCCACCGCTCTCCAGGGATGCTGCTCCCCATCCCCCGGGTGTGCCCGGGTGGTCTTGGTCCTAAGAGATATGACGTGATAAATTCCCGCAGGTGCGCAACCGCTGCGCACCGGAACGTACGTTAACAGGTTAGCGACGCCACATTGGCTGCGCGACGCGAGCGGGACGTCATCATACAGTCGGGCGCGCAGCGGTCGCGTTGCGCGGCGTCCCACTTTCGCAGTGCACGCTGTGTGACCTAGCCTTTAACCACTGACTGGCACGAAGATACTGAAGATAGTTTGTATCCCAAGATAGGACATAGGATAGTTATTATCCCTGAAATCGCATTATTCATTAGGGGATCTTAAGTGCTCTTAAAGATCAAAATGGCGGCAGTTTGTAGGGAGGGACGATATGCTTCCTAAACGAGTTCCATTCGGACAAAGTCTCAGACAAAAGCTAGTCTCTTCATGTTACGCACGCTTTCGTCATTTTGCAGACGTGGACGGTAATAAGGAACGCCCCTTTTGACCCGGGAAGTACGATGTTATTTACCCACGTCGATATTAATTTGACGACTTAATGACGCGTATGCTCCTGGGGTTACTGTTAAGGAAGTTGTTACAGCAGCCCGATTATATACATACCTACCTACACTTATTTATATGTACAGTCAGCTGCAGAGAAACGTGACCCCCCTCTGCATACAAACTTTTGCAAAACTGCATAAAAATTGTTAAAACTAATTATTATTTCGGAATATCAAAGGTTAAGTTAATATCCATTTTTTGTACTCTAATATGCTTAAAATAGAAATTAGCAAATATTATTCCGAAAATGGGCTTATTTTATTGACATAGTATTTAAAGTTTTAAGTATAATACATTAAATTTTAATTATTATTAACATATATTTTTTCAGAATTATTCGCTGGCTCCTTTAAGAGATTTTTTTTGAAAAAAAACCGTCTGGCGTTACTACTCCTCTTTAACAATAAAAGAAATAGTGCACAATACCACTTTTTACATCGAATGATCACGTGTCATAAAAATCACATGTCTTTTCAAATAGATTACCTCATTACTCATTAACAGGGCTCGAACTTTTCATGCCGATAACGTAAAATTGCATATATGATGATTCCAATCACGTTGAGAACGTCCGATCACCGAAGTTAAGCAACGTCGGGCGAGGTCAGTACTTGGATGGGTGACCGCCTGGGAACACCTCGTGTCGTTGGCTTTTTGCTGTAGTCCATTCCGCATATTTGTGACAGTGTTTAGTAAAAATACATCCCACCAAAAACATAAATGTGAAAATGGCAGCCAAGTTCACCGACAAAAGAATTGAGATCTAAATGGGTGCCAAGTTCCGTAGATTATCTGAAAAGTTGCCAAGTTTGGCACTAGATTGTTTACAGTAAAAGTAATTTAATCATGCATTTATTATGGTCTCTTTTCAAATACGGCCTCGTGGATCCGAAGATTATGAAGGATTTCTCTTTCCATTTATAATTTTAATTTATAAGCAGGTGAGGAACTCATATTCTTTCAAGTTTTATAACAGGTTATAGGAATGTTGAATCTAAATATGAACGTAAACTCTCTATGACGTTCGAGCCGATTATTGATCAGTCCAGGGCTCGAACTTTTCGTGCTGTGTGACGTCACGCTCCATATATAACCAACAATTAAACAAACCTCGGCGTCTTAGAGAGTTTACCTTCATATTTGTGGCCTTATCAGTGGGAAGGGACCTTATTGTCGGTATTGAGTTATGTATATCCACATTATCTACATACACTGAGCTATCGAACCATGTAAACTAGTTAAAACATTTAAACAAGGTCTTCCTCTTAAAATTACTCTGTATAATTTGCTACCTTCTCATTTAACGATCATGACATTATCAGTATTTAAGACTAAGCTTAAAAAGTTTTTCCAATGTAATCCATTCTATTCGATCAATGAATTTACTGCCAAATTAAAAGAAGAGGGATCTGTTTTATTCAAGTAAAAAATAAATATTAAAGGAAGTCGAACATTGTAAAATTTTATTATATTTATAGTGTAACTGCATGAATAGGATAAGGTAGAACTATTATTGTATTATGACTTGCTAGAAGTAACGATCCTTGTTACTTGGCCAAACAAATAAATAAATAAATAGAAAACATGCATGTAGGTTTAATAGATATTTTGTTATAAATAATTGAAACTCAAAAGTCAGAAAAGGTGATTATAAGAAAATTGAATTCAAATCTATAAACCCAATTGAAGTATGTTATTGTTGCGAGTTACAAAGATAACATGCTATTAGATTGTATGGGCTTTCAGGTTTCAAGTACAATTTTGTAATTGTATATCTGTTTATCTTGCCAAAGTGCATAAAGTAAAAAAAAAAGATTGATGGATTTTTACTAGGTTCATATTTATATCCTATTATTTCCATTAGATATTATAGAAGGAATAAATATTATACGTAATTAGACACTCAATAACAATTACTTCGATTTGAATCAACGTTACTTATTATAAAAAAATATTTATTTTAACAAAAATAGCTTTGTTGTTATAAATCTAATTAAATAGTCAAAATCAACAAACATATATATCTACTACGCTAAAACATATGAGATAACCAAATGGATCAAATTAACACAACAAATATTAAATAAGTAGTTTTTTAAGTCTCAAATTTCAAGATAAAGTTTAGTAAAAAGTTGGTACAACCACTTTATATTTTCTAAAAGGGACCTTATCGTCGGTTGTAAAATATTTAGTGATATCATCTGATATCAACTATACATTTATGTTTAATTTTGATAGTCTTAATTTTAGTATTAAACTGTTACCAAAAACCTATAATTTTGGTTCGGCAAACACTAAATGATTAACGTATTTGAAAAGGGACCTTAGTGTCGGACGTAAAATGTTTAGTGACATAGTTAAGAATAAGACTTACTACAAAATAAATAAAATAAAATAGGCTTTTATTATTCCAAACTTTTGTACAAACATGCGTTAGAAAACAATTTAGTGGTACAGTGCTTTGTTTGGATTGTTTTGCATGCTGTATTTTTTGAAACATTAATAATATTAAGTAGTTATTTTTATAGAAGGTATTGCATTCATATAATATTAATTTCAAAGTTATATAAAATAAGATTAAGATTTATGACATTATCATTATTTATCGTATCTAGATCCGATAAATGTTAATGATTAATTTTTTCTCGTTCTAATTTATTTTTATTTTTGTTGGACCCCTCGACGGGTAAAGGCCTCCTCCAGGCATTTCCATTCATCTTTTTGTGACGCTTACGTGGCCTAGTTTTTTTACTACAAAATACAAATGTGTTATTATCATTATTATAAATCAAACATGTTATTATTATTACAATAAATCTCTAAGGACACAAATAGGTATAAAATGTCTATAACTAGCTTAATGGTGATCAATTATTGATGAATTACCTTACTCTAATGACACGCATTTTATGATAATTCTGATTGACGTTTTTTACAAAAGTATTTTCCATTTATGACTTCTCGACAAGTACCGACACGTCTCTTAAACCGATACCGAGCGCGCAGAAAGCATACAAGAGGGGCACCGACAGTAAAGTCCGTTTTTCACGAAACTTTAAGGGCTGTTCTAAGTCTTAAAAAAATCGATTTAAAAACTTGTGTCTTTGTCAGATTAAATTTTAGACCTGCTTATTAATATAGAGTAAAAGAGAAAAAATGTTTTTTTCGACATTTTACTTTAAACGCGAGTATCTCGGAAACTAGAACCGACAATAAGGTCCCTTTCCCCAGATAACGCCACATTTAGATTCAACATACCTATAACCTGTTATAAAACTTGAAAGACTATGAGTTCCTCACCTGCTTATAAAGTAAAATTCTAAATATACAAAGAAATCCTTTATAATCTTCGGATGCAATAAGCCGTGTTTGAAAAATACCATCATAAATGCATGATTAAATGATTGATGATGAGAAGACTTGAAGTTTCATATGCGATAAAATTTAGATAAAATGAGCAGTTTGTCCCACTCAAAAAAAAGTCTTTATCATATTAACATTTGAATTTCACCTTGCCAATAGTGTGGTTTCTGAGTATACCTGTAATTATCATCCTTGTGGGAATCCCATAAAATAATATTTTTTGTACAGACAGACAAACAAGCAGTGCCATTATCGAAAAACGTTTTATTGTAAACAAGGTCAAATAATACTAGATAAAAACGTGTCACTATGAATATATTAAGAGTTCAAATACGTCAACGTATTTCCCGAGCCCAAGTTAAACAATAGGATCTTTGCATAATTTTAATAAAAACGGTTTCAAGAGGCATCAGAGTTGGGTGCAATCGTTTAGAAGCGAGATCAACAGGCAAATACGGTTCAGGGGTCTGTAGGGGTCAAACCACATGAAATGTTTGTGCTCAATAAACAGGTTTTAATAGTTAAACATAATAATGTTGTAACTCGTATGTACAATATGTCTTTGTCACGTGCTTGTATTTCACGTGTGGCCTCGATTTTTTTCCCCCAAAAGCACGCTTCTACCTACTTTTTTTTTTATTACAAAAGCACGCTTCTACCTACTCATTTTTCTATTACAATGTCAGCCTAGCTAGCACGATAGCCTTTACCGTCACGTTTTATGTGACGTTTTAGTACATTTCGGCCATATAACGTGACGGTATAAGTTAGACATACAAGCTCTGGAATGGACTCCACAAGGGAAGAGGAAACGTGGCCGACCGAAACACACTTGGAGACGTTCAGTGGCAGCTGAGTTGAGGGACTATCGGGCTAACCTGGTCCGAGGCGAAGCGCGTAGCCCAAGATAGGACGCAATGTCGGAGTACTGTGGACGCCCTCTGCCCCACCTACGAGTTACAGGACCTTAAACACCATAAGTTATCGTGTAAGCTAAGCAGTATACATGATAAGTCTACTGATATATAAACTTATTTACGGTATATAAACTTGATCGTCTATTGCCAGCATTAGCCAATTATCGAAGCCTCGAATAGTAGTTGTAAGTCAGACAGAGAGAGGAGATACACGAACGAACTTCGTTTTCGGTTCGCGGTAGTCCCTATATGTAAGAACTTGCACAAAGTAGCGATCAATGAGGAGAGTTGTTGTTCACGTCACAACTTATTCCTCATTCGTTTGTTTTCAGTCCGCAGCCAGCGAAAAACGTCCCCCTCCCCCGACCCGCTGTCACGGAAGACGAGATTCAGGAACTTCTGCTGGACAACAACGATCTACACATCTTAGACTACAACCCGACGCTCAAGACTCTATGCATACTTAAAGTGCTGGAGCATAATCTGAACCAGTCCGTTTTACCCCGTGAAATCATGTAAGTTTATGGCTAGTTAGTTGACCGAGCGAGCAAAGCGAACGAAGAGTCTCCGTTTCAGTTTTCGCCAAAAATTCTTTCGTATATCTGTCCGGATGCTCTCCTCTACAGGTCGCATTTTCATCCGATTCTCGTGAAAATTTGTGAGCATTTTCGATAGTTATATAGATTTTTTTTTGTCGGGTCAGATTTTGGAAACTTTTATCATTTGAAAAAAAAAATTGTTAGGTCTACAGCACACAGAGCCACTAGTTTAAACTTCACAGTTTTACAGACAAAAAACCCACGATTGACCGGCGAATAATGCTATTATAGTATAGGTAGGTAATGATTACAAATGTAACTAATGTAAGACCTCCCTAAAGGACGTACTTCCATCTCAAAGGCAACGCCTCTGGTGGCCTCTGTTGTTGCGGGTGTCCATGGGCGGCGACAATCGCTTACCATCAGGCGATTCGTGTGCTCGTTTGCTCCCTATTTCATAAAGAAACCTACTCGTATATACAAATGTTTCAGTCTGGACATCCGAAGTATGTCGCAGCCGAACCGCATCAGCAGACCCATCAACCAGGCTGGCTGAGCACTAGCCGGTGCATGTACATGCACCGTTTCGTCACCGCTGTGTACATGTGCTGTCGCCGAAATCGTCATGATAGGCGCGTGCGCGACCATTGGTATATGTCTCTTTGTCCATTCGTCTATGCGTTCGTATGAAGATTAATTTTAGGTGTGCGGCCTGAGTGCCTGCTCGAAGCGTAGCTTGTGGCAGAGCGGCGACGTTTCCATATTTTTTAAATGCACGCTGCACGCTCAAGTGGAGCGGGCACTGAGGCCGTACACGTACTAGAGCCTATATTGTTAATGTATGTAAACAAAATAGAGCTGTAAATGTGTTTCATATCGTATCAGGTCAATAATGCGGGTTATTCTCACCTGTTACCACCATTTGGTACTACTTGTAACACCTGGGATTTTCCAACAACTGTATGCAGTAGTAACTACTGGGGAAAATCCCTGCTGTTACTACTAAAATGCGTTATTGGTTAAGATCTTAAAATATATATAGATTGTTGGTGAGAAAGAATTCCAGCTGTCACTAGTGGTAACAGATGAGATGGCATTAACCTAATAATGCTTTTATACAGTTGTAAAAGCATGTGTGTAAACAAATATAAGGCCGGGTTCGACCAGTCAGGTATAATGGCTTAAGCTGAGGTGCGTCAAAAATAAAATTGTATGTTCTAATGTCAGATAAACATTCTGGTTTGGTCGAACTGGCAAGGTAAAACTAATTTTATTATATTATGTACTTATATGGGTGAGGGCCAAATTTTTGAACTATCGTTTAGGCATGTAATTCGTCTACAATTTAATTGATTCCGTCGTGACACGAAAATTTTCTCACATATATATTTTTTTTCGTGTCACAGCGGAAATAATCAAATTGTAGTCAAATTCAATTTGGTCCTCACCCATATTGAAGTGTCCAGACCTTAGCGGGCGTTAAGGTTTATTCTATCTAGTCTTATCAATATATACCAATATCATATTGTTAGATCGTCCTGGGACTGCCAATCTAAAGCCCCGAACTGACTAGCTCGTCTTGTTAGGGCTAACAAGACTGGACGCGTCCATAGACAGAAGCAATTTATTTACACCTAGATATACGTGAGTCTTGGATGATTTTTTTGTGTATTTATAGTACATTACTACAGTGGCCGGCACGAAAGGGGTTGCCGGCCGCAGACATATATACGGCCGGATAGGTCTGAGGCGGGCAACCCCAAATTTCCCGCCGAGGTATGTATAGTGCTTTTCTCAAACATGCAATGAAATAAACAACAAAAACAAAACAAAATTTTATTTTTAATACGCATAGTGGCAGAATGTCATGATGCCTGTGCCACAAATTTATGTGGAATGGAATTAAAAAAGAGGACTTTGCCGGCCTAGGCCTGCAAGATTTGTATGAAATTCCATTAACGACCTCTTGTCCTAGCCGCACCTGAAACGTTATACTTCGCAGCATATTATAAGGAACATAACATCAATATTTCATTGCATGTTTGAGAAAAGTATATTTTTATATATTAAAAATACCGTCGTCTAGTACAGTCAACAGCAGAAGTAGATGATCATTGATCATTTTAGTACCTTGTCACTTTCACTACTTAAACGCATCCCAACTGTCGCAGTATTGCTAAGGTAGTGTGACAAAGTACTAAAATGTTCATCTACATTTGCTGTTGACTGTACCTGTAACACAAACCTTACTGAGCTTACTATGGGACTAGATCGATTTGTGTATGATTGTCCCCCTAATATTTATTCTTATATACTATCCGTACTAAAAGCATCAAGGTTTACTGACCATTCGTTAACCTTATTGCAACAAAGATAAGGTCTACCAACGGTCAGTTAACTGTGATGCTGATAGTACGAGTATAAGGTACCTACGCGCTAGTCAGAATAGGGATTAAAGCCTTATTCATATTTATTTGACGTGACGTATCGTGATACAACAAAACGCTATCGGTTTCATACATTTACCCCCTAATTCATAAAACTTAACAAACCTCTTGTTAACTAAATTTGTTTTTTTCCCTTTCTCAAAAATATAAATGTCAAACTGACCATTCGTGCACTTTATTGTCATTGTAATTTTGTGTGGGCGTTTGGACAAACGAATTTTAGCGGCACAATAACCCCTATCAAGGCAGAGACTATTTAGCGACCTCGTATGTGCCAATAGAATTTCTATCTGGGTCCTTGGGGACCGGATGCAATTAAACTTTTTAAAAGATTAAGTTATCTGCTTATCCGGTCCTCGGGTGACCGTAGGGCTGGCCCGTTCCTCGCACAGCGAATCGGCATTGCCATTCAGCGAGGCAACGCAGCCAGCCTAATGGGAACCCTGCCCAGTGGAAGTGATTTATTAGTTGTATATTACTTATTTCTATCTTAGTTCTACGATTTAAGGTTCAAATTTGATTGTATTTTCGTAAAAGAGACTTGCCTTCAAATTAATCTCCAAAATGTAACTATTTTGTATTTATAAAAAATGATTTTTGTAAAGCCTTCTAGATAGGTGAGGCCTTGATAAGGGTTAACTAAAATAGGTTTGATGGACGTTTATAGGGGGTGTTATAGGTTTACGCGGGCTGGGTTTCCGCAACTCGACGTCATATGTGCCTATTTTGCGTGATGGGTTGTTGACGCTACAAGTGCCAACCCAATTCTATCAGAAAGCCTAGTGGACCCTTGACTTTGCCGACGACTTCTGGTAGTGACCTCGGGGAGGTATTATGCCCGGTATGCTGTCACCTCAGGACACGTCAGGATGACGTGAGCGGCTGTCTAAGGGGGGGTTAGTATAGTTAGACACACATTCTGACGTGACAGTATGCCGTTTCAAGCGTCAGAGCGCCTCAGATGGCAACACGACAGATATGTATGAATCCGGCTTTAGTTAGATTATACAGGATGGATAAATTTTATGGGCCCTAGAGGGGAACTACCTAAAACCGTTGAGATAGCTCAATTTGCTCAAAAGAAATATTATTTTATTTTTTCTAAGCAATAAAACTGCACTTATAGATTTGTAAAAAAAAACTTCAATATTGATTATAAAAACATTTTTTTTAATTGTGGCCTCTCTTGTACTCTTGACTAGGTCGGTCTCTAAGAAGTTTCTGTTACTTGATAGAATTATATATAGGATCGATTGGCGTCAAACATTTTTTTGGCAAAAATGACATAAATGATTTTATTATACTGTCTGTACATTCCATCAAAAATCTGTGAATGCAGTTTTATTGTTTAAGAGAAAAGAAATTAGATAAGGAAAAATAAAATAAGGTTTTGCTTTCAGCAAATTGAGCTATCGCAAAGTTTTAAGTTAGTTCCCCTCCATGCGCATTTATTTTTTTCCCTGTATATATTACGGCCCGACGACGACGATTTCGAGCGGTGGCGGTAGCGATAGTGGTTATCCTAATAGGTACAGTCAACCAATATGTTTTCTTGTCACAGTGAAAATAATATCAAATAATAGTAATAAACTTTCAGGCCTGGAAAGCCCATAAAGCTGCTAGAGATCTAATATTATTGTAAATGTGACAAGGTACTGAGTGGCCCAGAAATTAGTTGACTGTACATTGCGAGTGATCCCAACTAACCTCCGTGCGATGCGCGTCTCGACCGTGCAATGAACAGATAAAACGCAATTCGCGTCGGCGACCCGCAATTAGCGCAGTCGTTGCTGTTCTGCTGATGATGAGTTGAATGGGTCTACACTAGTCGCTGGTTTGTTTCAGAGTAGAGATGATTCAGAGATTTCTCCCTAATCGAAAATACTAGTCTGCCGATTATCACCTCTACGAGGCTAGGTGGGTTAACCCCTTCGCCGCCAGTCAGTGACAGTCAATGAAATGCCTCACGCCCCACGGTCATCAATACGTCATGACCCCTCGTAAGTCCCGCGTACGTGTACAAGTACAAAATAACGATAGTACTTCAGACCTGACATTTTTAACTGCATAGCATAAATAACTGCCTAATGTACTTCATCTAGTACAAATTAACTATTAAGGATGCGCTAAAAACCATAGACATACTGAATAAAACAAATGGCAAGAATTTATACCAAATCGAAAAAGTGACGTCTGGGACTGAATCACTACTTTTAGTTTGTACTTGTGATAGTACACGGGGGAGTTACGACTACTACCTACAGTTGAAAAAACAAAGGACTAACGAGGTACTAGATTATCAGTTCAGTCACTTCATTCGTAGTGGCGGTCATGGGGTTAATGCGTATTTACATATTTCTTTAAATCATGACCCTGTTTCAGTCAGATCTCATCAGTTGCTTGTTCTCCGGTGAGGTGAGGCGATGCGAGGTATTTCATAGTCTGGAAAACAAATGACTATTTAATTGCCGACCAAATGTATTAATTGCTGGTGAAGAATCTCCATCACAGCCCTGCAACGACTTGCGCGAATTGCTGTGCGGAAAGCGTTTTATCTGTTCACTGTGTACGGTCGAGACACGCAACGCCCTGCGGTTAGTGGGGATCACACGCAATGTATTAGGGAAACCGCAGCCGCTGCCGCCGCCGCTCGAAGTCGCGGCCAGGCCGTCAGCCTTTGAAATGTACAGTCAGAAAATAGGAACATGTACCTTTTTAACCCTAATTGTCATCGTGACAAGAGCGAAAATGGTACGTGTATCAATTTCCTTGTCTCTACACATAATATATTGTATACGATTTTATTAGTACCTTATTATTTATAAAAAAATTAATTGTAATGAATTATGATTTAATGATTGATTGAAAAATGTTTTATACGTACTCATATTAATATTATCAATATAAATAAATCTGTCAAATTAATTACGAATTTTTAATTCAACTTTTCACCCTTTTCAACCTGTTGCAATGACGACCTGTTTAGCCTAGTTGGTAGTGACACTGCCTCCGAAGCTAGAGGTCCCGGGTTCGAATCCCGGCCAGGGCATTATTTGTGCATTTAGCACGGATTTTGTTCATGGGTCTTGGATGTTCTCTATGTATTTATCTATATAAGTATGTATATCGTCGTCTAGTACCCATAATACAAGCTTTGCTTAGTTTGGGACTAGGTCGATTTGTGTAAGATTGTCCCCCAATATTTATCAATATTTATTTTCAACGCCAAAGATGACATTTAAAATAGAATGAAATAGGTGTGAGGATGTGTTATCATTTATCATATATATTAAGCTTCCGGCATAGCCATCTCCATTGCTCTTTGGGTGACTTCTTTCTTCATCTGGCAGCACAAAATGGTCAGCCTCGTCATGCGGGCGCCGCAGGACAATTGTGGCACTCTGGGGGATCGGGAGGGCTATGTCCAGTAGTCCTTCGGCTGATATCATGATGATGATGCTTGACAGTTAGGTATCAAATGTTTGGAAACACCACAGAACAAATAAATACTATAGAAATAGTAATGGGCGTGTATGATCGAATTTACATGCACCTGTCAAAGGCAGTTCAGTTGTCAATGGACTGCGAATGAGGAATTATACCCTTTTCAGAATGCCTTGTGCAATTTTGTCGTACCGACAACGAAGCTACAACCTAAAGGATCAGCCGGGAGTGATTTCTTTTCACTGATAAGCACTAAAATAATTGTTTTTTGGAAAACATTGCGATGGATGGAATCGGTATGGATGCTTGACATTGCTTGCTTGCGAATGGCACCGATTAAGGAACTACCGTAATGTCACCGCAATGTATCGCGCTATTCGTGCTCTTTTCCGTTTCAGTATATTACATTCTTATTTATGCTTTTCCGTTTGTCATTTTATCGGAGCAATTGGTAGCAGGGCTAGAGTGGTACCCATACCTAATGTACGAATTTATCGATTATGTTAAAATAATATTAATTATGTTTTAACTTGGGCACGACAATAAATAAAAATATCTAATAATTTCTACATGTCATTATATAACATAACTGATGGTATATTCCGATAGTTATTTGTCATAGTTCTAATTTAAAATAACATATTAAGCATAGTTTGCTTATAGAATAGAATCAGTTTTTTTGTATAAGTACTATCTATTTAATTTATTTTA
This sequence comes from Notocelia uddmanniana, assembly GCA_905163555.1. Classification (NCBI taxonomy): domain Eukaryota; kingdom Metazoa; phylum Arthropoda; class Insecta; order Lepidoptera; family Tortricidae; genus Notocelia; species Notocelia uddmanniana. The sequence goes on from LR991053.1 coordinate 15,509,170, forward strand.
CGCGCAAGAACTCTTGCCCACATTATATAAATACCTACATATTTCTAATAGAAAAAGAAACGTATTTATTGCAAATCAAAATTACACCACATTACTATACATTCATTCTGTTTCATTATTGGTACGTTCAAATTCAGTACATTTTAACTAATAAGCTTTGTAGACTCAACTTAAAACCAAGTTTTAAATGAACGTGCCTGTATTTAATAAATGTGAAACAGGCAAGTTCGTAAATGGTTATTAGCGATAATAAAATCCCATCAAAAACATAAATGTGAAAATGGTAGCCAAGTTCAATATGCGATGCGTGGTTGTCGTCTTCACCGACAAAAGAATTGAAACTATACTAATATATTGACTATAGTCCCGATTTCGCGTTATTCCAAGTTTACTTATGGAGGTTTTTTTTTCGGAAAATTTGGCTACATTTACCGAAACTTTTTTTTTTCAGAAACTTGTGTGGGGTATCAATCTGCATGAGCTGATTCCAAAAATATACCACAGAATGACATTTCATGCCGCTGGTTTCGTAAAAAATGGGTAATCATTAAGTTAGGGCTCATCCTGACTGGCTAACAGAATTTTTCAAAAATATACTCCGAATGACTTGTTTTGTTAAATCTTCATATCTCATATCTAATGAAAATATGAAAGCTTACTGTATATAGTTTTTTTATACATATAAAGCAAGATTTCTTCTAACAGTTATAAAAAAGGAAAAGAAGTAAGATATCATATTTTGCCAATTCCTTTCATTATGTAAGAAGCCCTTTCATTGGTTAGGTTTTGGATCAAAAATGTTTTTTATAATACAAAAAATTATGACGTTATAGCTGTTTACTGTTATGTACAGTCACCAGCATTAATATCTGCCTAACCAAAGGCGGCAAAAATATCTGACACGGCCTAACGGCCCTACAAATAGAGTCGTGTCAGATATTTATGCGCGCTTTGTTGTGGCAGATATTGGTGCTGGTGACTGTACCAGGATGTCCACCCAGGTCCAAAATACTTACTAAGATTCCTATTAAACTTTCCCGTAAAAAAAGACTACACACACTTCCCAGAGGACTATAATGAGTACGATGACTAATCTGCCTGTACAAAACATTTAGAAAAAATATCTATCAGGGCAGATTCAACCAAACAGGAACAAGGACTTAACGTAAGATTAATTAAAGGCCGGCAACGCAGTTACAACCCCTCTGGTGTTGCGAGTATCCATGGGCGGCGCTAATCGCTTACCATCAGGCGATTTGTCTGCTCGTTTGCCTCCTATATCATTGAAAAGCAATGTTGCATGGACTACGAAAGATACACTTTATTCTTGTTCAGTCAAATTGACGCTAAGATGTTGCAACAAAACGTAAATCAAATTACCATAGAAAGTAAACCAACATTTATTCATGTTCCTTGACAATGTGCTTCTTCCGCTCGGGCACTTGCGGCACGGCTCCTGGCTTGCTGTGCGCGCGCCGGTTGGCCTCCTTCCTCTTGCCCTTCTCCTTGATGGTCCTGATCTCCTTCTGCGCGTTGAGGATGTGCTTCGGGACGTGCCTGTGCCGCGCTATACGCTTGATTTGAGGGTGGTTCGCGAATTTCTCCTTTAGAGCTTCGGAGTAGTTCAGAGCGGTACGCTCGCGGGGTTTTAGCTGAAATAAAAAGTTAATTTATTTTATAGCCAGATTCAGCTTCAAGAAACATTAAAGCTACAACACAGAAATAAGATGAGTCAGTAAATTGATGTCCTACCCTATGGGTTGGTAAACACACTTCTGATAAATTCAGTAAGTTTTTTTCATAATATCTTAGCCCACCTTTTCAGTTTGTTATTGCAGCATCACCTGAAATCTTCATTGGCCCTTAGGGTGAATTCTGTGTTTTTATATATTGTAAATGATATGTAACATGTCTGCCATGTGAACTTTAACGAATATGAACAGAATTACTATGAATGGCCCAAACCTTCTAGAAGTCATATTTCTTACTATCATTATTTCCAGATTTAGAGCATTTAGAGCGCTCGTGGCCCAGCGGCATCCGCCTACCGCGCGCGGTATGCGAGGTTAAGCAATGTGGGCGCAGGTCAGTTCTTGGAAGGGTGACCGCTTTGAGTGGTTACTAACTGAGCGCTCTCGTGCTTTGGAAGGCACGTTAAGCCGTTGATCCCGGCTGCTGTCTACGACAGCAGTCGTTAAGCCAAGTTAGGGGCCTTCGGGCGGCTTGAGAACTTCTAACAGTCAAGTTGCCCACTCACTTGACAAAGGGGGGTCGAAGTTGCACCACGTCCGTAGGGAGTACCCTACCCACCGTTACCCTACACGTGTCCCTGGGTGGTGCTAAAAGTGCAACAAAACCTGGCAACCGTACTTGTCTTCTTGAAGATCTCATGGTTCGTAAATAAATGCCATACAATTAAATCAATTATTTCCAGGATTGTGGACTTTGCCAACTTGTAACTTGTTTCAAACATAACAAACCAATACTTACAACACCAAGTTTCTCAGAAGCTCTAGCTTTCCACATCCTAATATTCATTTCATCTGATCCAGTGAGAATATACTTGTCGTCCAGGGACCACTTCACACACGTCAGCCTCTGCATTCTTTTTGTGTGGTACACATCTCTAGAGTGACCCTTGAGACTTTCAAATATTCTGACAGTTTTGTCATAACTGCCAGCAACAAATTCTCTGCCAGTTGGGGAGTAGTCTACATCTATTACTGCTGAGGTGTGGTCCATGTGAATATTGACGGGCTGTTTCAGTTTCCTGATGTCAAATGTGTATAGACTGAAAATAATTCAAGTTATTAGCATACATATGGGCAGAGCATGATTCCGTAGTGAACAAGGAACCCTTATATTTTCGTCATGTCCGTCCGTCTGTCCGCGGCTTAGCTCAGTAACCATTACTACTAGAAAGCTGTAATTTGGTATGGGTATACATATCAATTTCTGATAAAACGGTGTAATGAAATTTCGGAAAAACATTTTTACACAACAACAAGCGTTAAACAAGATAATGAGATATGTTTTACCATTTTTTGATTTAGCTATTAGTTTTCGTGGTATTAATTTTTAAAGTGCTTATTTTTGTTGGTGTCCAATAAAATAATACAACTAAAAAATATATATTTTAAATAAACTAAAAAGCTAAGCTAGGTTTTAACTATTGATAACTTGTCTTTGTTGCGCTGGACCCCAAGTGGTATAAGGACAAGCAAATGAGGGAAGTACCACATAGGTATTATGAAGTTACTTAATTTTCACATCTATAATTTGGTTGTTGCAAGAGCAATATAGATGGTAAATCGAAATAATGTAGGTAGGCCATACTACTCCCTGGGATGACAAATGAAATTATGGATACTATTTTTCTTGCCTAGAAAAACTAAACCTCTATGTAAAATAATGGATGTGGCTTACTTATAATCTTCATTGGCCACAGTGAATATGAAGGCTTCCATGGGATTCCAGGAGAGAGCATTAGGGCGCAGCTCCATCACCACCCGCCGCAGCGGACCCGTCTCACGGCAGTCATACAGAATCACACTCCTGTCACTGGCACATGATGCCAAAATATTTGTTTCTACCTGAAATACCAAATATAGGATTTGTTTTGACAACCTGTTTAGCTTAGTTAGTACTGTTAGTAGTAACACTGCCTCCGAAGCTAGAGGTCCCGGGTTCAAGTCCCGGCCAGGGTATTATTTGTGCATTTGGTACGGATTTTGTTCTTGGGTCTTGGATGTTCTCTATGTATTTAAGTATGTATATATCTATATAAGTATGTATATATCTATATAAGTATGTATATCATCGTCTAGTATCCATAGTACAAGCTTTGCTTGGTTTGGGACTAGGTCGATTTGTGTAAGATTGTCCCCAATATTTTATTTATTTATTTATTTTAATATGTCTACATGTTATTGCACAAAAAAAATGTGTACAAATTACTAGCTAGCATTTGTGACTGTAAGCATAAGGATAACCCAAACACTAAGCTGGTTTTGAATTATAATACTTAACCTTGGCAACTGAGAAAATGCAAAAATTAGGAACAGATAAGAACAGATTACAAAATTAGGAAATTACTAGCTTAATACACTGTGCAACATGCTCAATTCCCTCTTTGCACGTGAGTACAGGTGGAAAAAGCTGAGTTGATCTCCACAGATGGGTGAGGATGAATAATTGAAGTATAAATGAATAATTAATAATTTATTGACCAAATGAAACAAAGGTCTCCATTTTAGCTTTGGCAAAAAAGGTTTCGAATGTCCAGCTGGTTTCCGGCTGCTTGCCTTTATAGGTTGCATTTCTCAACCGATTCTCGTGAAACTTTGTAAATCAGGCTGATTTGTTTTGTCTGTAGTCATTTTTTTTTTTAAATTTTGAAAACAAAAAAATCACATGGTCTACAGCTCACAGAGCCACTAGTTGTAACTATAAGATAATGTTAACTTAAGATTGTAGATAGGTATTATTGGTATAAAACCTCAATACTTAATAGAAATTCCTGAAAATAAATAAAGGTAAAATGAAATAAACAGCACAGTTGCAGGAGCGAGGAATTCAAAATGTATGCCACTCTAGCTTATCTAAGAATTTGTTTGACCTGAAGCCAGACTCACCCTCATCTCATCAAATGCAAATCAAAAAAATAACTGACTAAAGAGTAAAACATTTAATAGATTTTTTACCTGATTGAATGCCACATGATGAAGGCTGTCCACTCCCCATTTGAAGACTTTAATAGGCTCATTTCTTGTATTCTCCCATAGCTGACAATGTTCCCCACATGTTGCGAAAATAGGCTTATTTCTATGATGACTTATTCCCGAAACAACAGACTCACTCAAAAGTGTGTTAATGGGATCTTCATCATCCTCATCCAGGACTTCTGTTTTCCAAGTCTTAATAGTTTTGTCATCACCAACACTTGTGAATGTTTTGCCTTTTGGAGTGTAGCAGATACTTCTAACCCAGCCTTCATGAGCAATGAAATTTCTTGTACATTTCCTAGTCGTTAAGTCCCAAATTCGTATTTCTCCGTCAAAGGCTCCGCTAGCGAGCACCGCGAGCCTGCTTGGATGTTTGGCCATGCTAGACACTCCATCTCTGTGGCCGTCGAGGCTTCCTATAAACGGTTTTGCGAATACTCGCTCCAATTTTACGGCGTTCAATGCTCGCACATACTCTCGTGGTGCTTCTAGAGGATGTAAAGCCGGATCGTAATTTCTGGGCACTGAAAATAATTGTTTACATACGTTCAATACTAGTAGTACTTACGCGAATTACATATTTTCTTAGTATATTTTGATGTCAACATAACCTATATTTTTTACAAAATTTCTTACATTTGTGAATATCCCTTTTAGTAGCGCGTAGGTAATCTTCGGGGTTTCGGCTAATTACTTTTATCTTCACCTTCGACATATTGATATCAACTGCAAAATGAGTTATTTACTACTTTTTCTAAACAATACACACCATGCTTCACACCATAAACTTCACACCACGGGTTAGTGATGGGCGACTTTGAATGATACTAAGTCGATTAGTCGATTATTACAATCATTCGACTTAGTCGACTAATTCAAAAATCATTCGACTATTAGTAACACCACTAATCGACGCCCGCCCGACTTGCCTCGCCCGGCCCGAGTCGACTTGACTTGACGTTGACATTAGTAACTAATGTCATTAGTTGAGCTCCCGGACGAGTCGAATAAGCCGAAGTCGACACGAATGATGCCCGAGGCGACCCGAAGTCGAACATCGACCACTATAAGCAAAACTCTCTTGTCGTAGTAAATGGTACGGCGAAACGGTCACGTCTTTCACATTTACGGTGGTTATTCAATCGGATTCCGCGAACAGCGCCCAGTCGCGCTCGCGACTCGCGCAGTCGTCCTCTTCGTTGGTTCTTGTGTAGATGACGTAGATGTATGCTTTTAGAATAAGCTCTGTATACAAATGCAAGTCTATATTATAGTCAAGTCATTATATGACTGGTAGGAGATTCAAAATAGATTTCGATACATTATTATACAACTGGTTTTTTTTAATAGTGTTCAATGCCCGTATTCTGTAACCATATATCGATTTTTAATTTAAAACAAATTATTTTGCAGCCGTAGAAAAAATATTGTATACAACGTTACCTATGTAGGTAGGTGTAGGTGACTCGAGAATTATAAGACCTAAGTACATACTTAGGCCTTCTTTAAAAACCGGCCAATTGGGTGTCGGACCACGCACAAATAAGGGTTTTCTACCGACACCTCCTAATCTACATTTAAAATCACTATACGATTTATTGAATCAAAAAAGTTAGTATCTTCATAGGAAGCTCACGGCACTTAATCCCTTTTTTTGGGGAAGACAGTTTTCAGCAATAACTCAAAAACCGTTAGACCTATCTTGTTAAAATTAAAAGTCGTTGAAAGTATTTATTAATGTACATCATCTTGATTTTTTCAAATTTTTAAACTTAGATTAGAAATTAGATGGGGGACACACTTTTTACGACTTTGACAGCTAATATCCCGCCAACGGTAGACTTAATTGAAAAAGCTTTTTAAAAACCTCTATGCCATTTTTAAAGGATTATTTTAGACCTATCTTGTACAAACTAAAAGTCGTTGAAAGTATTTATTAATGTACATCTTGACTTTTTTCAGAATTTTAAACTTCATAGATTGGAAATTAGATGGGGGACATACTTTTTTCGACTTTGACAGCTAATATCTCGCCAACGGTTGACTTAAATGAAAGTTTTTTAAAAAACTCTATGTCATTTTTAAAAGTCCTATTCATAGATACCCAACACGCATATGTGCATTAAAAAAAATACCTCCCGTTATGTGTGCCGTAATATTTTTTCGAAATTTCACCTCATATTTCTTTAGCGGTTCATAGCATACACCTTTCTACCAAATTTCATATACAATTAAATGCTCATAGTCTCCGAGTAAATCGGCTGTGCCACACGGACGGACAACTCTCTCCACAAGGGTTCCGTTTTCGCCATTATGGGTACGGAACCCTAATAACATAATTTTTAAGAAAAAAAACCGACTTCAATGGGGGAGTCCAGTGAAAGATTATTAATCTTAGATGGTGCACTCTTAGATTCCATACAATACAAAAATGGCTATAAGTATGTTTATAATGGTAGAAGACTAAGTACCCTCAATTCCTCATGATATCATGGAAAAACCTTGCTTGCTTGACAAACAAAACGAAGAGAACAAATCGCCAAACGTGAACTACGCGTCGTTGAAGAGTTCCGTTCTGATCATCATCAGCAGTTCCACTTCATCAAATGTCACTTTTATGAATGAAAATGCTTGATAAGTTCATGAAAATACTAAAATCACTATTTGTGTGCCTTTCACATTTGAGGAGTTTCCTCGATTCCTAATGGATCCCATCATCAGAACTCGAGCATGACAAAAATCAATCGTGAAACTAGAACTTGCTTAACAAACACAGCTAGAAGGACAAATCGCCAAACGTGAACTTTTCGTCGTTGAAGAGTTCTGTTCTGATCATCATCAGCAGTTCCACTTCATCAAATGTCACATTTTTGTATGGTAATGCTCGATTTGTTGATAAAAACACAAAAATCACTATATGTTTGCCTTTAAGATTTGAGGATTTCCCTCAATTCCTCATGGATCCCATCATCAGAAATCAAGCATGACAAAAATTAATCGTGAAAATAGAACTTGCTTAACAAACACAGCTAGGAGGACAAATCGCCGAATGTGAACTTTTTGTCGCTGAAGAGTTCTGTTCTGATCATCATCAGCAGTTCCACTTCATCAAATGTCACATTTTTGTATGAAAATGCTCGATTTGTTGATAAAAACACAAAAATCACTATATGTTTGCCTTTAAGATTTGAGGAGTTCCCTCAATTCCTCATGGATCCCATCATCAGAACTCGAGCATGACAAAAATTAATCGTGAAAATAGAACTTGCTTAACAAACACCGCTAGGAGGACAAATCGCCAAACGTGAACTTTTCGTCGTTGAAGAGTTCTGTTCTGATCATCATCAGCAGTTCCACTTCATCCAATGTCACATTTTTGGATGCAAATGCTTGACTTGTTGATAAAAACACAAAAATCACTATAAGTTTGCCTTAAAGATTTGAGGAGTTCCTTCAATTCCTCATAGATCCCATCATCAGAACTGCCTTTTGACAAAAACGGGACCAACTTGGATATATATATACATTAAAAAAAAGAATTTTTCAAATCGGTTAAGAAATGACGGAGTTATGGAGTAACAAACATTAAAAAAAAAAACCATACAACCGAATTGATAACCTCCTCTTTTGAAATCTTGAAGTCGGTTAAAAAGTCACTACGTTCGTTTTGTTATTAAAGACTCGAAGTATAAAAACACGTCTTTATTTTTAAAAAGCATAAGGTTGCTCAGACCTTTTTAACCTTTGAAAACGTACACACATATCTATGAATTCAGCCGTACCTAACTTGAAGATAAAATAAAAGCTCCGATGACAATAAAATATATTCCTTATTTACATAGTATATTCATCGACTTACAAACTAAGGACAGGGCGCGATTTAGAAGCGAGAGATTTGGTATACTGTAGATGTTAATACGTTATACCCAAGCCTACATATTTTGAATGCATTATACCCATGGAATGCCTGTCAAGTGTCATACGGCATTCCCGAGGAAAAAATTGCTTTCCATTATGATTCCCCA